>CAMTDV010000017.1:14301901-16701901 GCA_947069175.1 Scalesia atractyloides | reverse complement strand
GGATATCAGATGGGTAAATTTTAACAACGTAGTACCACAAATTCGACGATGATTGAGTAACCGGTACTCAGTAAGTATGAGACATAGTTTTATAATCGGATATGAAACTTCAATTATCAAAACCCAATACCAACATTAGATATTTCATTTGAACTAAGAAACCATACCATAAATTCAAAACTTTTGTTTGAATTTTTAGACCTTGGACTAAAAATACGTTAACATCAACCCCAACCCCAAACCTAAATGTTTATGTGGTTGTCTTTGCGTTGATGTGATATACTGATATGTAGAGGAGTATGCCTTAATTTCTCACACGGAATGATGTGTGATAATTTTCCACATTTGAATGTTTCATTTCCTACTTTTGAATAATCAAAATATTAAAGAGGATAAATTACAAACGTTTTATTGCTTTATAAATATAGGGTATTAAGTATATATTATATACTAACTAGAAGACATTTATAAAGGGTATTAAGTATATATTATATACTAACTAGAAGACTAACCTTGCACGTTACGCCGCGGCCAACAAAATTGACATGTTGTTGATCAGATTAACATTTACAAAGTGTTAAAGATATTTTTGTCAGTTATGTCTATATTATTATCTTATACAAATAAGTAATTCACCAAATAAGCTTAATACAATTAATGGTATCATAATTACTATGTTACATGACTTTTTTTTTGAAATGTGTGAATTATTCGCGAATATCAGGAGGTCTAGCATACGTTGTCTTGACCGGGTCCGCGCTAGAGAGCCCCCTCGCATAATAGATCCCCAATTTAAATCCCTCAATGAGAAACCCCTATTATCAAGACTCGAACTTGAGACCTTGAGGGGAAAACTCACCCGGACCCACCATAGGTGGAACTTAAATATCCGTGGCCACCATTAGAGCACTAGTGATGGTTACTACGTTACATGACTTGTATCCATATAAATAACCTTTCGTATTAAGCCACCCCGCGTTGCGACGGGGGCGTAAAACTAAGACAAATAGCACAAATGCCACACTATGGCCAACGACCACCGACATTGAAGTTGCGGTGTCTTAACGTGGAGAAATTAAACCAGCATAGAAAACATGGAAAATAATAACTAACTCGATTTAGGACTCGGGCGTTATGACGAACTTATTAAATGGGGAAAAAATAGACAACGTAAACACACTGAACCACACACGTACGTTGCACCATGTTAACTCGTTAAATCGTTTAACCACACACACATTGTGCCGTGTTAACTCGCAATTTAGAACTAAACGTAAAATGAAAAATTTTGCAAATATGAAAAACATAGGGGATCAAAGTTGAAAGTAAAAAAAGTTGTGAGGTTAAATTAGAAAAACTAACTTTTTTTGGGATAAAACTACAAAATCTAGTAGTTTTGGGTTTAAAGTGAAATATCATATTCTTTTGAAAACCCCCCAAAACATAGGGTACAATGCCTTAACTCGTTGCTAATTTCTATTATGTAAATTATACTACATGAATATACTAAAATCACAACAATAATAAAACAAGATTTTGGCTAAATCAATTAGATTATTATAAATAATAATAATAATAATTTATAAATAAAACAACACAACTTGCAACAAAGCAATGTATGAAACACCATATTAATACATGGTACAATACATTAATGCTAAAACCCAATGCAAATTAATAGTATATAAATATATATTATAACTAGGTTATAAGCACGTGTATATCATAACTAGGTTATAAGCATGTGGATATCATAACTTGGTTATAAGCATGTGTATTATGCGGATTGAACATATGATTAAAAAGAGTTTTGGGTTCACAGAATTGTAACACGTGATACAACCTATTAGAGTATAGGCCCACGGTTTCAGTTAGGTTTCTAAAATTTCTTGTAATCTCTATATATTGTAACCTAATTATTCAATAATGATAATTCAGTATTTCACTATTCAATATAGATATTTCTATTAAAGTGGCTCAACTATGTACCCAGTATAGATATTTCGATTAAAGCGGTTCGGAAAATTTTGGTTGGTTCTTGCATGCAAACCAAATCTGAATCGAGGTAACCAGTTATCTCCAACACTAAAAACAATCAACACTTACTGATTTGTAGGGCTGGACCTATAGGATAAGTAATACGTCCAAACTTATTTTTTTAGATTCGTTTGATTTCTTATACAAACAAACCACTCTTAGTTATAATTGTGTTAGATTTGTGCTTGGTTTCAAACACGGATAAAGAAGTATCGTTCATAATAATCAAGAAAGGAAAAATGGTCCCAAAATTTCATTTCGCTTTGAACCTTTAAAAAGGTTGGGACGCCGTGTTGATTTGGCTCGTTTAATTTTGGTCAATTATTTGGTTTCTGTCCAACTCGACATGGAGTGTCAAGATTGGAATGATGGATTATTTTCACTCATGACCCAAGAGGAGACATCAGTCATATCATTGAGAGATTAATCCTCAAAGAAATGAGAAGATGTTGATTTTTTGGATGAGATCACATTTCATGATCAAATGAAAAGTCAAGGTGATATGAGTAAATCAATCAATGATCAACTTTCCAAGCAACATCAAAGATCTTGCAAATATGCCATCCTCTGTTTAACCAAACTTATAGTCGTGGGCTCCTAAATCAAGCACAAGTCAAATGTGTCTAGAATACTCATTAAATAAATCCCATAGTAAGTCCTAAACAATATATATTACTCATGATCATGTCACGAATATTATTATATAGAGAGATCCTAAATAGCTCCATACTATTCTACCACCATCCATCATATCATCAATACAAACCTTTTACAAATCATTGTAATATTATATTAGAGGTGTTATTATTTAATAGGGTTGGGTTCGACTACAAAATCCATTTTTCCTACAAAATATACAAAATCATAAAATACTACAGTTTTAGCCATAAAACACACTCATAACCCACAAATAACATAGTGAAGATCACGGAAATACAATATCCGAACCCTAACAGTCCTTAAAAACTTCAAAAACACCATCGTACAACCATGCATATAAAACACAACATGATAATCAACAAAAAACACACTCATGTTAGTCATTCGATAATCAAAGCCTTATCATCCAAAATACAACACAAAACCCACAAATATGGTGTTTTAGTAATCGTCACAATGTTATTTGTGGGTTTTGAGTGTGTTTTATGGTTGAAATTATGATGTTTTATGATTATTTACACTTTTTACACTTATTTATTTAATATACCGAATGAATTCCCGATCATAAAACCGAGCTAATTTCCTAGTAAATGTATATAACCGAACAATAGTATCCTCATATATGGTTAGCTAACCGAGCATCAAAATGAATCTAAACATACACATTACAAAATCAAACCGCAACAGATGGTTTGGTTCACTGATGTACCACAAGGTCGTGTCAATAGTATCCTCATATGTGGTTAGGTGATCGAGCACCAAAACGAATCTAAACATACACATTAGGTAATCAAATTAATGATGTTATATCCAAGAAGAAAACATTTAATGGAGACCGATAACGCTATCACAAGGTACACACATTCAAAGGAACATATGGATTTCAATCATGTCAAGGAGATGCCTAATGAAAACGCACCAAGTAATTGAACACATGGCAAAATAGAAGAAATGAATATTATGCAATATACCAAAAAAAGAAAAAAAAAAACGAAACATGTAAATCCTTACATAAAACATAGATATTTGTAAAATAGGATTGCAAAGAATAATAACACTTTGAAAAGATCGGAGGTGTGTACTCATTAATACAATTATCGAACTATTTATTGTTTACTTCATATCTTTTTTATATATTTTCTATCACATGCTTATCTTGTTAGTTCATTTTAATATTACTTTAAGTCTTATCATTACAAGCTAACTACTTTATTTTCTACTTTTACGACTAATCAACATATCAATAACAAATATGATAATTGTATAAACCAAATTTTGAACGAGCCCAGACAACACCTCAAAGAATTTGTTACATGTGTTTTTAACTCACCACCTTATAACTAAAACATGGAATCTCAAAAATATTATAAGTTTAAGAAGGCTCAGCATTATATTGAACTCTCATAACAATCTTATTTAACTCTGCACCTTATAACTAAAACATGTGTTTTTAACTCACCATCTTAAATCTTATTTTCACACCTTCTACAAAGATCGCATAAGGGTATACGGTCCGTATATAATAATCTGACATGACAAAGGCTGTGGGTGCAATTGTATTGTTTAATGAAAATCGCTTATTTATTATCACGTTACAATCGTTAAATTCTAATCGCGTTGTTACAACCCTTTAACAAAAAAACGTTTGACTTTAATGGTGTATGGCACACAGGCGCACATGTATTTGTGTAGATTTAGATGTATGTATTTTAATGCGCCGCATACGATTGATTGGACATTTTTTAGGGATGTTGGATTCTTGACCGGGTCGAGGGGTTAATGCGACGTACCTCCCAGTGGGCCCGTTTATTAGAGTTTGGTCGTCGACGTTGGGCCCATAGGGAGATTACTTTCGAGTTCTAGCGATTATTAGTTTACAGACACCCACGAGGGGGGATCATTTCCATCGTACGCGAGCGAAATTTTTTTACTTTATGCAGGGAGCGTCGTGAGTTGATGCTTCTGGAGTTTCTAGCGACTATTAGTTTACAGACACCCAAGGGGATAGATCATTCTGTTTTTTACTAACGTCGTAGGTTGATGCTCCCGGAGTTTGCGGTGGCAATAGGACTCTACACTAGTAAGGAGTCCCATTTGCAGGCATTTTTTTTATGTGCTGATCACCACGTCGAGCGACGTGTTGTGGCCATTTTAAAGGGAGGGGGGGGGGGGGGTAACAAAGAGTGGGTCACCTAGAATGACCTATTCTTCTTGCATGATTTACTTTGGGGGGAGGGGGGATTGGCATAAAAGTTCACCGTATTCTTCATCGATATGGGTTTCACAGGCTTTCCAGTCACATTACCTTCGGATCCTTTGTATAAGAAATGAATCCAGAATTACCAGACATCTACATATAAGAAATGTTAAACTATATTATGAGTGTTACTATATATGCGACAAATCCAGAATCACTAGACATCTCTACATATAAGAAATGCTAAAACATATTATGAGTATTTCTATATAAAGAGACTACTTTAAAATTTATAATACATTTCAGAAAGGTATCGTTGTAGTTTATCTCAACGTTTAAGACATCTAAAACATTTTTTTTTACATACGATACAAGCGTTTTATGTAATAATATAAACGATAACATTTTACCGATGGACGCAATTCGTATAGCATCCCAAAATTTTAGGTATAAGATATTGAGCAATTAAGAGTTGCGAGATCAATAACAGATGTTTATATTGATACATTAAGTTATATTTCTTATGATTGAAGTTCGGTTTGAATAATAGATAATTAGATATCATTTGTTCAAGGGTATATATGAAACTTCCAACAAAAGGAGTTTATATATCTTCCTACAATGAGTTATATTTTATAATCACTTAGGGAAAAAATAGGAAAATGTCACAGAATAGTAACCAAGTTTCAAAAATGTTCTAATTAGGTCATTCGTATCGTTTTTTATCCCAATTAGATAACTTAACATTCAAATCGAGCCATGTTCTTTTTTCCATGTGTTAAGAGAAAAATTGAAGCATAAGATGTTAGGGTCGGATTATATTAATATATGAAATTTTATTTATTAAAAATAAAAACACTTTAATTACATTAAAAATTTTAAAAACAAGTTAAAATCCACTTCATCACTGGACGGTAGCATCAAATGAAAGGGAAAAAAGAAACAAAAATTCACATTGCCACGGTTACCTATGAAATGGATAAAAAACCCTTACTTTTAATAAAAAATGAACGTTGAGTGACCTGATTAAAACACTTTTGAAACTTGAGTGACCTAATTGAAACACTTTATTTGCTTTCACCATCAGTACTTAACCAAACTAATCTTCCTTTTCTTTATTTCCTTATTATTTGTTCTAAAAAACCTCCGCATTATTCATTGAGCCTTAAAACACAAATCCCTTCCTCCTACCTTAATTCCTAGCCTTCAAAACAAGAGGCGACTACGATTTACGACCACACCCATCCGTCGGCACGCTAATTTTGAATTCGAAACGAATTATACAACCTTTCATAAGAAAAGATATTTGATGAAAACGATAAAACTTGAAATCAATAATACACAAACAAGTTTCCTTGAAATCTTGATTAATTATTGATGTTGTCGAAGTTTGGTGACAAATCTTGTTATAGGAAGGGTGTAGGCTATGAGTGAGGGGAACCTTTACATAAGATCTTCGATGAGCATATGATGCAAGAACAGTAGATATGTCTTGGTCTCTCAAATCAAGAAATCCAAACGGATAGCGTTTGTCCCTAGAATCGCACGGCTATAAATAAAAAAAAATCATTTAAAGATCGGTCTAATCTAAGGTACATATCCAGTTACACATGTTTAGGAAATATCAATTTGCATGGTTATAAGGAAATAAGAACCCACACGATATGATGATGGGCCTAAGGAAAATGACTTTCAATTCAATCTTCAAAACTCCCGTTAGAGCATTCACGTCTCTTCCATCATATTTACCCTATAATTTCACTAAAAATAAAAACATTTTCTTTTTTCTTTCAATTAAATAATATTTTATAATATTTTTATCATTACATTTTATTTTTTCACAATTCACAAATATATTAAAAAAATTATAGAGGATAAACAGTGTTCACTTAAATTTACGGATGTACATTAACATTTTATTTTTCTCCTACTCACAACCATTTCCAACCACCTACAATCATTTTTCACAACATAAAAAGCTTACTCATAGAGTTTGGGAACGGATAATGAATGCTCTTATCCATCCAATGCTTTATAGCCTTTTATTTTCTTTTAAATGATGTGATATTAAAAAGCAAATCCAAAATCTTAAAAGGTATTTGACTGAATAATTTTATTTTTATTTTCTTTTAAATGATTTGATATTAAAAAGCAAATCCAAAATCTTAAAAGGTACTTGACTGATTGATTGATGATGCAATAAATAATATTTAATTGAAAGCTTGGATATATTTTCATTATTACTATTTTTATTGTTGTTGTTGTTATTTTTTTCTTTTGATAAAAAAAACGTTATAAAAGCAATCAAAGTAAGAAGTTTTTTTCTCAGAAATAATTGATATTTATCTTGGACAACATAGAATTCAATAACTAAAATGAAAGTAAAAGAGAAATACAAATGGTATTGTTTGACATTAACTTAATAATAAAGTTTATTATATGGAGGATTATGTTTCTTTAATCATATCAGTTTTAGTGATTAGAAATGATGTAATTGTAACTTTATAATTACTAATGACTAGGATGGATAAGTGAGAGAATTGTTCTATTATTAGCATTAGTTTATTAGTTTAACCAGTTCTTTTAAACTTAAATAGCTTTTATGTCAATTATTGTTGATTAAAAAAATATGTTTGTTATCTTTAATAGGAATATAATATTGTTGTAATATTAAAAAGAAGGCGAAGCTATTTTTAAGATATGATGCAGCGTTTGTTAAACAATCTGTTTATTTCGTTTTACACAATGTGGATAAGTGTTTAACCCGTTTTGCACGACAAAGATGTGTGTCGATGTCTTTACGGCTTTGATTACACGTTATATTGTAATTTTAATCCATTTTACAGAATTCCGCATTTATAAATCAAAGCATATATCACTCTTTAGAAAATGTCATGCGCGTACAATGACCTCGCCTCATGTTTTCTTTTTCCTTCTTATTATTTTGGGAGACTTCATTGGTCATTGGTAGTCTTACTTTTGAATATTCCCCCTGCCAATCAAACCTTTCACCTATTTTTCCTCCACAGGTCCCCTATTAAAAAACTTAACGAAGTTTTTTTTCGAATTACAAACAGATGTTTTAGGGCTTATGATCAGAACGATAATACGAGTCGATTGGTGTAAAACTTACCTCGAAACAGTGCTCCAAACGGATCCTTATCCTGTATATATATATATATACATATATATGGATTTAGAGAAAATGCCTATAAGTGTGAAAACGGTGAGAACGCCCCTCATCTGTTGGATCAAAACAATCTATAGATTAGATTGGCACGATGGCGTTTTCGTTATAACATCAACTTTCGAAGGTGGGCGTGCTTTATCAAGCGCAAAAAGGTAAATGTGCATCTACAAAACCCATCAAAACAGGACCGAAACATATATACTTCCTAGAGAAACTTCCCCAATTCCAATGAAAAACACGAAAACCCTAGAAAACGCGAAACCACAATATTATGGCGTCTAAACAATAATCAGTTTTACGCCATTGATCAATAAATGTGCAGTTTTACAGCATTGATCTTAAACAATAAGCATATATTAGAACCCTAACGACAATTAACATTAATAATGAAAATGCCAGATATTGAATATAGGAAGAATGCCATTGAAACATAAACACCATTTTCAAATATTGCTTTGAAAAAAAAAAACGCCATTGAAACAAGCATAAAGAACAAAACGCCATATCTTTTGGAATTTCGTTTGAAACGGAATTATAAAGTCATTTATTGAGGGGAACATGGACAACCAGAATTATAACGCCATTTATTGAGGTGTGCCCCTGCATATCATTTAGCGCCCCCTGCCATGTGTTCAACCAAGATCAATTCTTACCGTTTTCACACTTTCAACCGTTTTCTCTTGATCCCATTTCTATATATCTATATATATACACGTATATATAATGTATATAGTTACTATTTTATAATTATTATTATAAATATATGTAAATGAAAAGAAGCGAAAGAATACATGTAAATAAAATATAGCTAAAATACACATACATGGTGGACGAGTTAAACCCAAGCACAACCCAAGTTCATGATAACATTACTTATGAGTCGAAAAAGAAACCCTTTAGACAAAGCTCTACATAATCAAGTTTAGTCGGGCTAGACTGAACTAACTTAGACGCGAAGCATTAGGCGGTAGTTTGGTCTATTGGTTAATGCCTTGAACCAACATGCATGTCAGATACATTGCATGTGTAATGCAAGACTGCGCAAACCGTGCAACCATTGATGACAATCAGTGGCGAAGCTTGCCATCGAAAACCGGGGGGGGGGGGGAACGTATATCCCTAAAAATTTATATACGAAAAACACATACGTTACACTACTGACCGAAAAGTTCGGAGGGGCGGGCGCCCCTCCCCACCCCTCACATGCTGCGCCCCTGACGACAATAGTACCCACACTAGAAATGTCTCTTCCTAGAGAAGAGATAGGTTTTCATTAAATACTATAATTCACAATTGTTCAGAAAAGTTTATTGCATTGTATTTTCGAGTTTTTCTTATAAAAAAGGAAAAAAGAAAATAAAGTGGGAAATTTTTTTTCATTTTTCTAGCTGCTTTCTCGAGCTAGAAAAAGGGAAAATAAATTCATGCTTTTGAGTTGAAGTCTTGACGAGAAAATTAAGAAAGAAATAATTACTTTATTAGTATGAACTTTTAGTTATCATTTTTTTTACTTTTACAAATGAAGTTTTATTATTGGAGATTAAGTAAATATAGGGCAATTATTGGAGATTAAGTAAATAGAGGACAAACTAAAAAAGCTGATTACTTTTTTATAATCCAATAATTATAAACCAGTGATACCTTTTCTTTAAATCAAAACTTAACTCCACTTTAGTACAGTATAAATCAAATTAAACATATTAATTTCGTGGTTTGGGTACAACAAACTAATAATCTTCATATATTGTATATTTATGTTTTTGGGTTCTTATTTGATCTCATCTATCATCTAGCTATGTCTCTTGAAGCATTAGGTCATTCTTCTTGTGTAGCATTCAAAACATCATTTATCACTTCATCTTCAAAATATTTGCCGTAAATAGGAAGTTAGGAAAAGTATAACACATCAAAACATTTACGGTTGTACATAAGTGAAATGACTCGATTATACATTTAGCTATAAGAAACTTGTCTTTTAAGGCATCAAATGCTTGTCAATAACATTTCGTACTGTAACGTTTAATAACTCTAGCATATTTTACTTAAGTTGCACAAGATGACTGCACCTTCATATGATATGTTCCACCTCTATCTATAAGAGCACTCAGAGTAGCATATCCCCTCTATAATTTAACTAAATATTATCTTTCTTTAAATTTATCTCTAAATTCTGTTAACCTACCACATCTCATTCTCTATCTTTATATATTTTTATGTCATTCACAAACACTTATTTAATTATGTTTTCTTTTTTCAAAATACTCATACATGTATAAAGATGATGAATAGTAGATCTCTATAATTGAAGAAACAACATTAATAAAACTCTTAAATTTTGGAGATGTAGATAGAGATGAAAATTCTGATGAAGATTATATTCTAGTGGGTAGATTTTATCAACAAAATAATATTTGCCTATGAACAAATAAAAATTAATATATAAGTATAAGATTATATTCATATATAATTATACAAATAACCTGATTAAGATGCATGTCGGAGGGACAAATAGACATTGTAATAATTTTAAGGATTTTATCTCTTTGATATGTTATGGTAATTGTGTTTTGTTGTAGGTGAAGATGGAGTAATAGAGACAACGGAGACGATACACAGGAAATGGTGGTGGTTTGCGGATGTCGCATCCGCCGTCGACTTATGCATTCATGGTAGTAGTAACTATGACAATCAATCATCATAATGCTATTCCTTATCCTAAGCAGCTTCTTCACCGGAAGAGTTTAGCTCGGTTAAGTATGTCATCACAAACCAAGGTTTATTCTCGCAATTTAACCCTAACCCAGTATAACTTATCAATTACAACTTCCCCATTTGCATGTCCCATAAATTAGGTCCTTATTTGTTTCGAACAACGCTATTAATTCGTTATTAGTTAGTTACTTTGAGTTTCTACAGATGAATCATACGCACAACGTTTATTGGTGCTAGAACAATGCGAATGGAATCAAGGTGATGGGAATACCAAAGGATTGGTTCTTCTTGCAATTTTGACGCTATGAGATTGCATATATGTTATACCTGCAAACTATGGGTAATTTCTATTGGGTCCGTAGGCTTTAGGGTAGCCGGCCGTAGTTATTAGGCCCACTTAGTTAACTTGTTGACTATGTATGAAACCCTAATCTTGTTCTATAAATACCTATGATGTAATTGTGGTATGTGTCATTCTATGACGGTTTTGAAAGGAAACTCTAGTTGCAACCCGTGAACATAGGTCACCTTGACCGAACCACGTAAATACTCGTGTTCTTTATTTTCTGCTAGTGTGTGTGTGTGTTTGTTCGTTTCTGCTTGAGCCTACTCTGATCCGATACCCTAACAAGTGGTATCAGAGTCATAGGTTCAGTTAAACACACAATTCACACGGTTATCGCAGGAGAGGGAGAGATTTGGACGAGAGGTCAGATCAGATGTTGTCGCTGACGTGCTTACGACCCGTACCTAATCTATGGTTACGGCTCGTAAGGTTTAGGGTTTGCGCCGTCAGGTGTTTCTGTTGCTGTACTGGTGGTTTTGGGGTGTTTGACGATTAAGGTTTCGGTTCTCGAACCTTAGTTAGTCGTTGGTTCGGGTGATTCGGGTTTCTAGTTTATTGGGGGTTTTTCGGGCTTCGGGTGCTTGTTTTTCTGTGGTTTTTTTCTGGTTATCTCGTTTGCTATGGCTGAAGACAGGAAGTTCCGAATCGAGAAGTTCAATGATATTAATTTTGCATGGTGGATAATGCAAATAGAGGCATCGCTTGGTGACTGCATTTGGATATGGTACTGGAAGAAAATCCTGTTGGAATGGATAAAGCTGTCGAACCAATTTGGAACTCAAAGGACAAAAAGGCAAGAGGTAAAATTACATTTGCTTTGAAGAGGAGCGTTGCTTTTAATATCATGAAAGAAACAACTGCTTCTTGATATGATAACAGCTCTGTCAGATATGTATAAGAAGTCGTTTACTGGTAATAGGGTGTTCTTGATGAAGGAACTGTTCACAATGAGAAGAACGAGGGAAGTTCAGTTGTTGATCACATTAACGAAGTCAATTCGATTTTGTCCAGGTTAGCAACTGTGGGCATGGCGTTAGATGATGACACTCAGGCTACCGTTTTGTTATCTTTCGTACATGATAGTTTGTCCAGATTTGTGACAACGGTCACTGAAACTGCTGCAACTTGAAATTTGAAGTTGATCGGGTTCGGGATAGTGTTTTGGGTGAAGACGTTCACAGGAGGAAATCTAGTGGAGAATCTACTTCTTGTATGTTCAGTGTTACTAGGGGAAGAGGTAATGACAAAAGCCGTGGGAGTCATGGAAAAAACTTTTCTAAAGTTGGGAAGAATGTGAGGTGTTGGAACTGTGGTGAAAAGGGGCTTGTTAGAAACGAGTGTCCTAGTCCTCCGAAAGAGGATGGCAAACAACATGTAAACAATATTGTGTCTGATGGAGAATCTGATAATGACGTACTGGCTTGCTGTGAAGAGTCTACAGACTCTTGGGATCTGGATTTTGGTTCTTCGTTTCACACAGCAGAGAGACGATGGTGAATCTGAAAGAAAGGAGACTTTGAAAATGTACGATTAGCTAACGGTCATGATCTTAATTACGGGTATTTGAGATGTCCATCTGAAGACTTCACTGGGCACTACATGGAACTTACAGAATGTCAGGGTAATTCCAAACTTAACGAAGAAACTTATTTATGTTAGGTAACTGGATAAACAGGGACAAAATGTCAAGTTTGGTGGTAGGAAGTGGAAGGTGATTGATGGAAATCTTGTTGTTGCCTGTGGGAGCAAACAGGGATCGTTGTATCTAGTTGAGGTACCTGCTGAGTAAGTAGTCATCCATGTACAACATAAAGTCTGTTTCACTTAATCTAGTTAGCAGAAGAGGGTTCAAATTGCAAACCTGAATCCTAGTGCTTTGGGAATTTCAGTTGAATGTGGTCGGGGGTCTAAGTTTAAGCCAGCCAGGGGATTTGGTGATAGTGAGAGCACGGGTCGTGTTTTGAAGACAAAGGTTCCGACCGAAGAAAAATGCTCTCCTGGAAATAGTTTGCAAACTGTGGAGAGTGGTATTAATTCTCGGTATATCTCTGAAGATGGTGGATTGTGCAAGCCGGTTGAGATAATAAATGGGTCAGTGGCAGTTTCAGTCACGGCTTGGTGTGATAACACTGTTAGGTTGGAGCTTGGAGCTTGTGGGAGCTTCAACTAGTCTCTCATGTACTTGATGAGAGGTGTGGTTGCAACTAAGTGGCTTGGATGTGACTGAAGTATTAGCTTGTTCTTGGGAACTAAAGGCTTGGAGGATTGGAGTCTTAGCTTGTTCTTGGGAATTGGAGGCTTGTAGGACTGGGGTGTTATATTGTTCTTGGAACTGTAGGCTTGGAAGACTTGAACGTAAAGATTACTGAAGTTACCGGTGATGGGTTTCTTGGATGCACTTTGTGGTCTATGCAAAGTCTCCCAGTGAGAGATTGTTGGGTTCGTAGGCTTTAGGGTAGCCGGCCCTAATTAGGTTAGCTGGCCCTAGTTATCCGGCCTACTTAGTTAACTTGTTGACTAAATAGGAAACTCTAATCTTGTTCTATAAATACATATGATGTATTGTAGTCTGTGTCATTCTGTAACAGTTGTGAGCATCTAATAAAAGTAAAACACTAGTTGCAACCCGTGGATGCAGGTCATCTAGACCGAACCACGTAAATTCTCGTCTTCGTTATTTTTTGCTCGTGCGTGTGGTTGTTCGCTTCCGCTCGAACCTACTTTGATCCGATGCCCTAAGAATTTCTACATTCATTTTTGGGACTGTTTTGAACTTTATGTTTTCTTTTGAGGTATTAAAGTTGTTTCAGATTCCTTTTTTTACCGTCGTTTAAACAAATTGATTTTGCTTTTACTTCACTTACGTCTCTTGCTTCATTTATACATCCTAATTTTATTATACTGCATGATATGATCACGGTATCTTTATTTAGTCGACTTTCTTTGCCGGTGCGTGTGCGAATAATGACTTATAACAAGTTGAGAAAAGATGGTGAGCCAAGTGAATCTAACACAGACTCAGCCTCAAAAAGAAAATACCGAAAATGGTGATCGTTTAATTCAAGAGAAGGGACATTTTGGTACCATATCAAAAGGTACTTATGTCACGGTCTCTCTTTTGTAGCTATAGATGTAGAAGGTAGATATGGCATTGTTTGTAATAGACTGTTCATTCGATGTCATGGATTGTATGGATCAACTAAACAGTTCAACGTAACATCTTAAACAACGATTCATGGATTGTTGGATTTTGTCAACTGAAGTTACGCATGTTTATGGGACTTGAGTTAAAAACTAATATGTAATTGTTTTAGAGCTAGTTTAATGATTAACGATTATCTTTAAAAGTTTATCAAAAGTTAGTATCCGTAAGTTCTTAAACAATGATTCGTGGTTATATAAGTTACCCGTTCAATCCTAAACCCCTCGTCTCTCTATCAACGCCATTCGCAACGTTCCCTCAATACTTTCCTCGTAGTCATTTCTCAACACCTAGACAACGGTTCAATTAAGCTAAAACGACTGTAAAGTAGTGGCAGTGAACCTTGATGGCGATCGTTTGCTGTCGACAATCGACTGGTGAAGCAGTGAAGACCATGCAAAGTAGTGAAAGCTGGAACAAATTGTGGTACGAAGATGGTCCAAGTCAGATAATTCTTGGATGTTGAAAGCAGTACTATGCAATGGGCTATGGAACTTTTAATTGGTCAATATTCTTTGCTTTCTTCGTCCATCTCTACTCATGCCTCTTCTTCTGAGTTGTAGAATATTTAAGGGTTTCATTTTCATCCATTTACGGGTTTCTTATTAATTCTTTGATGTTTAGTTCCATGCAACCAGATGAGTGATTTATGAGTTGTGATGGGATATTATATCTCATTTCTTTTATATTTATAACTAATAATTTACTCACTTATACATTATATTAAAATCATATTAAATACGTGTTAAAAAAAGTTAATTGTCGTTCTAAGTGTAGAGTTTAATATTCTGCTACCCTTATTATTTTGAAATTAAAAGACCACAGAGTTTCAATAACATTCTTGTTTTCGCTTACCCAAAATTATTATCGGTTTGCTTAAACCTTAAAAGATTATTACGGGATTAATAATATGGCAATCCCGATTTATAATCTTTAATATATTTAGAAGTCTCCAATATTTTTACAAAAGTATGCATATTTATGTTAGAACACAAAACCAACTTATATAACATAATTAAAAAAACTTAAGATTTATGACTAGGAGTTGGCTACAAAGTCCAAATTTCCTAAAAAGTGTAAAAGTATAAAACACACCTGAAACCCACAAATAACAAATGAAGATTACTAAAACAACATATATGTGGGTTATGTTTTGTGTTTTGGATGATAAGACTCTGATTATCGAATGACAAACATTATTGTGTTTTATATTGATTAGCATGTTGTGTTTTATATTCATAGTTCTACGATTGTGTGTTTGAAGTTTTTATGGACATTTATGGTTTGAATGTGGTGTTAATTGGTAGTCTTTACTCTGTGATGTGTGGGTTTTATGTGTGTTTTATAGCTGAAATTATCGTGTTTTATGACTTTTTTATGAATTTTAAACTTTGTAGCTGAACCCCACCATGAGATTTATTGCATGGAATATCAAACAATGCAAATATTTGAAGTTAAATAATCATTTGCATAATATCTAGAAAACATAAATCAACACGCGCTTGTATCTATACATAAGTAAATTAGAGTATCAGTTATTCGAGCTACTTAAGCTCCGAATTGTTAAAATCTATTTCTAGTATGTAAATAAACAATGTGGACCAACTTTATGCCTAACTTTAGGTTGCTTATTTTATAAACGAACTCGGGTCCAAGTAACTCATGGTAAAACCACCTCCAATTGGACATTTTTGAAGCTTTTTTAGAAGAGAGTGTTGAGGCGGAGGAGGGAGTGTGTGCCCATAAGCGGGTTGTGTGAATCGATAGTCGAGAGAGAAGAATTAGTCATTGGGATGAGAGAGAATGCTACAAGAGGGGCAGATTTGGGTAGTGATAACATGCCACCATTTTAGAGAGCCCTAAAACTTAATATTGGAGATGCTCTAAGAGCACCCACAAAGGTGTTGGTGTGGAAATGTTCCGCATAAGCGGACAAGCACAAAGTGAATGTCCTTGTTGTGGGCTTGTGGTCCGAAGTCATGGTTCAGATTTGCAGACAAAAAGTGGAACCCCCTCTCTCACATACACATATAGATATATGATATAACAATAATTAGTGATGAGCAGGGCAAACCCTAAGCATGAGTCCGATGGACGACTACTCAAGGCCAAAAACCTTAGGGGCTCTCAAAAGTTTTATTTTTTGTATATTATATATATATATTGGAAGGTACAATGGAGAACACTAAAAAAGTGGGGAACCGAGAAGAACCAGCTCAAACAAACTCTGATTTGACTCATTCAAGCAGCATTGAAATCGGCTCATTGAACCGTTAATATATATATATATATATATATATAAAGTTTAGCTTACAGGGTTAGGGTTTAGCTTATAAGATCTAGGGTTTGGCTTTTGGGTTTTGCTCTCGGGTTTAGTTATAGTTTAGATTTTGTGGTTTGACTTATGTTTTAGTCTTATGGTTTAGCTTAAGGGTTTGGGCATAGGGTTTAGAGTTTGTAGTTAAGGTTCGACGACACGGTTCCAATGCCGGTGAAATGAGTCCAATCAGAGTTCGTTTGAGTCGGTTCCCCTCGGTTCTCCACTTTTTTAGTGTTCCCCATTGGACCCAACCCTATATATCTATATAGGGGAGGATTATCTTGAGAACGCTAAATATTGTGAGAACTATGAGAACGAATGAAAAAATCGAGAGAACTTAGTAAAAACAATTCAATTTCAATTTTTTTTTACAATTATCATTATTATTCGAATACAATTCAAGAAATTAAATTTACACGTTTAAATTTAAATGTAGTTGTAAATAAAGAAAAGTTACGCATGTGTAAGTTTACCATTTATACATGTGTAACTTTTCTTTTGTATTTACACATGTGTAATGAGGTTTGTATTACCCTAAACCTTTTGAGAGAAGAAATATAAGAGTAATTTTGAGAGAAGAAATTTGTTATTCAAAAAGTAAATTCTTTTTAAATGTTTTATTTTAATTATAGTAATGAGGTTTGTATTACAAAAAATCATTTTGAATGGATTTTTCTTTCTCACGGTCCTCACAATATTTAGCTTTCTCAAAGAATTTACTAAAAGTATTTCGCTTTCTATAATACCCTAAACCTCTATTTAATAGCGATAAACATGTGATATATGAAATTTTTATTTCATATATTGTCAAACGAGTAAGTAGCGGATAAATGATTATTTGAAATAAGTAGTATATAGATGACCATTAAGCATTATAGGAGCCCTTTTAATAATTATAATAAAATATATTATATGTGAACATACTCTGATTTTAATGAAACTTATGTTAGAACATAGAGAAAAATAAGTTCTTAACAATACATTCACAATTTTAATAAACACAATTATTAAAAGTTATAAGAGAAAAACAAGTTAAACACCTGAATATATATATATATATATATATATATATATGTGTGTGTGTGTGTGTAAGAGAGAGAGAGATAAATTAACATCACTAGCCACCATCCTCTATAAATAGGACCTAACTGACTAATTTAAGTATTCGATTTCTTTTAACAAGGGGATGCTATAAGAGAATCTCGAGTTCACCATACTCTGTTGAGTGTTGTTAGTAGTCGTTTCTAGAGCACAGTAGAGAGACTCTATATCGCTTTTCCGTAGATGGTTTTAAGTATGTTCTCGTTTAAGTTTATGTCTAGTAATTTATTATTAGTAGTAATATTATTATTAGTTTGAGTGTTATTATTGTTAGGTCTTAGAGTTATTATCAAAGGTGAGTACGAGGTAGACTAGCCTTAGTTAGACATGGATTGATCTATCATGCTTAAACAAGGCAGCGTCAACTAATATCTAGCCATGGTAATAACTAGTTAGGTGTACCCTAGGATTATATTATTATGTCAGGTGCCGGAGATTGTACCTAATCGTACTGCAGCTATTAAGCAACTGTTTAACTAGTGGGTTATCATGTTTATTTATAAAACTGTGATTGTATATTCGTTATGTCTAAAATGGTAATTATACAAGAATGTTGTTAATGTGCAATTATCGGTAGGGGTATAATGGGAAGTGTCGAAACTGTCTGAAAAGAGGACAGGGTTCCTCATAAGCATCACGACACTATCATATCTATGCGATGGCCGGAGAGGTCTGACAAGCCCATTGCTTGTCGTTGTGAAAAGGTCATGAATGGCAAGGTTTCCTTGGCGCAAAATATCACAACCCATGTTGCATGCACGTCAATTGTGTTTTGTAAATTGTATAACATGAGCTCACCAGCATATAGCTGACGTCGTCTGGGTATACATTTCATTAGGGGTGAGCATAAAACCGAAATAACCAAACCGCAACCGAAATAACCGAAGGGTCGGTTATATATATTTTTGATAACCGCATGTTGCGGTTCGATTATGGTTATTATTAGTTTCATATCGCAAATAACCGAACCGAACCGAATGTTTTAAACATGGCCGAATCCATAAGACCATAGGTTTTTAAGTTAGTGTTTAAGTGTTTAACCATGGCCCAATCCATATTTCTTTTTGGTGAGTGTTTAAGTCTTTTAACCATGTCCCAACCTGATTGACTCTAGCCACTTTGTGTTCTTATGTATGCTTCCAATAACACGTGGAAGTAAAATATAATTGATAAATCTACAAGCTCTAAATGTGTATATTTATTATTTGCAATGTTTTAAAAACCGGTTTTTAAGTCATATCAGGTTGTGCTCTAAAATGATTCAACCGGTTGAACCAGGTTGTATCGGGCAGTTGAACCGGGTTACTAGTTAACCCTATACATTCCACAAAATACAAATTCATCTAAAAAAATCCAATCTCAACTAGGATTTATGTAACTTGTCATAGTTAATCTAAAAACAACATTTTTTGTAAACTATTAAACATTTTAAGAATATTTTTATTAGTTATAAACAATATTGCATTGTACAAGGTGAGTAACAATTTCAACAACCACGAAATATTGGAATAGAAGGCATTAGGTTAATTACCGGAAATATGAAAGATCAATATTACCTTAATATCATATTTTATTAAAATTAGGAAATAAAATCTTAAGATAATACAAACCGGTTTAACGGGTTGATCCGGTAGAACCGGATTTACCGCTGGTACATAAGACATACCATATTCGGGTTTTACCTGTCACACCCTGACCCGCAGCGGAAATGGTAGTCGGGGCATGATTGGGTTTTCATCAAAGCTCATGACATTTACTATAAAGTTTCATATTTATTATTTCTTTTTAAAAAAGAAAATTACAATAAACATATAAGTACAACATGTTCAAATACATTTTTCATGACTTCATTATTTTTCTTCTAAGGCAATTTCCTATGTGTTCCTTGCTTCAACCTGTCCACCTGTATCATGTGTAAAATAGGGTTTTGGGTCAACAAAAGTTGGCGAGTGAATCTTATGAAAACATTTGAATGAATTTGTTATATTGGTTATAAAAAGGTGCATAACCACATATGAGTATACGTATATGTAAATTTAATCATAATACACAATATATCAATTAATGCACACGCACACACCAAATGATGAACAATGAGATCAAGGCTCAATCAAACGGAGCCGATCTAATGAGGCACGCGATGTTCAACTCGTCTCCAACGAGAACTGATGGGCCTAATGAATGATTTGCACGCAACTTGACAAAATGTAAACACACATCACAACAAACAACATTTACATCACACGTTTAGATCATATAATGGTAATAGCACAAGTTTGAATAAACGAAATAAATAAAGCGACACATGATACACCCCAAAACATGAATAAAAAGGGGAATTTGTAAGAATTCACTCACCTTAGGTTGCGTATACGTTTCTTGGAATTCGCACGAGTAAGGATGATAGATCAAACGAAAGCGATTTAGCCTAGAATGAAAATAAATTCGTTATTGTTTATTGTTTTAAGTTATGATATCTTCACGCGTTAACATAGAGGAACATTGGTAACGATTAAGAAAAATTGGTATGTTAGTTTAATAGAAATTATAGGATTAGTATTTACTAATAATAATTGTAATAACAATATTAACAAGATTAGTGATAATAATAAAAATAATAGAAATGAGAAATATAATGATAATAGTAATTATAATAATAATAGGATAATAATAATAATGATAATAGTAATAATAGTAATCTGTTAAAAAAAATACTAACAACATTTGATCTAATTGTTAAATGTTGTAATCTGGCCCAATCAGTACTTGGCCCAAAAAGGGAACAGATCCAAAAAGAAAGGCCCAGAGGGAACCGGCCCAACAACAGGGGCCTGAACAACAGCGAGAAAATCGGCCTAAACAAGACTCGAACTCGAGTCTATGTGTCAACAGCGAACACTCAGCACCACTGGGCTACAGCCTAATTGGTGTTGATTTTTGTTTAAAAAAACACTTTATCTAATCGTTCAAGTTGTCATCTTCTTCATTTGTATGAACTAAACTCACTGTTAGTTTTAAACTCAAATTGTTTTTGTTATTAGCACACTGATTAGGTTAGGAATGATTGCGTAACATCAAGTAATTAACGAAAGCAAAGAAGAGGACAAAGATTTATACCGAACCGAGGTGAGGTGAAGCGAGTTTTTCCGGTGGGTTCCGGTTGTCAACTCCGGCGAACTCCTTCTTCTCCGGCGAGTCTTGATGTTTCCGGCGATGGTGTTCGAGACAGAGAGTGAGGTTGTGAGGTATGAAGGTTGTGTGTGAGCGAGTCGTCGGAACGAGTTGTGGTGAGGTGGTTGCCGAGGTTGTTTGCGGTGTGTTTTGATTTATCGAACAGAAACAGACAGGGAGAAAGTCGAGAGAGTGAGTTGAGAGTTATGTGAGATGCGAGTGGAGGTGAGAATGAGGGTGATGTTTGGTATATATATAGGGGTGGCGAGATCGTATCGAGTCGAGTACATGGGTTAAATACATGATTGGGTTAAAGGCGGCAAGTGATCAATCACTACCATTTTGAGAAATTAGGAATCGAGCGGAAAAGGAAAGGTTAACAGCTTTGATACTGGCTGTGTTCATTGATTCGGTGTTTTGGCGGCAAGGATTTAAAAAAAACGAAACAGCGAAAAGTATTGATACATATTATTAGTTTCAAAATATAAACTGAATGAGGATTGTAGCCCAATGGTTAGCGTGTGCGTGTGGGAACGGTGAAACCCAGGTTCGATCCCCATGGTCTGCACCTTTTGTTATTTTTTTTTTCCATTTATAAGTTCTGAAAATTACAAATTAGTCCCTGTAGTTTATGTTTATCAAAATGACAACCTTTAGTCCTTTAACTAATTTACTTGGTAGATTAACTAGGTTGGTTTATATGCTTAGTTATCTAAACTAAGCTAACCAAGTTAACTTTTTTATTTAAACAAATTAATAAAAATTTAATAAATGATTATTATTTAATTAACTAAATAGTAAATGAATAAATAATTTAAGTGAATAAATGTTTTATTATTTAATAAATGTATTAGTTAAATAAATGAATAATTATTTAAATAAAATAGATAAATAATTAAAATAATTAAACGTGAAAATACGGAGCGTTATATTACCGGCCTTTATCATACCGGACTCGTGTCCGATATCTGGTTTAACTGGTATAACCGGCCAGTCCATACCGGTATTTAAAACATTGATTATTTGCGCATGATATTTGCATAATCCACACATTTAAAGCCTAAGTTTAGAAACGATAAAATAACTGACCTATAACCGAACCGAAACCGCATTAACCGTAAATAATCGATTAACCGAAACTGCATTAATTGAACCGAATGGTTATGAATTTTTAATAACCGAAGTGTGCGGTTATGGTTTCGGTTATAGGCAATAACCGAACCGAACCGCACCATGCTCACCCCTACATTTCATAGGTAATCAGTGAGACTTTTTGGAGTAGAGAAAAGACAACGGAGACTTGAAGACCTATATGTCGAATAGTATAAATAACTAATATTTTGTACGCAGGTATGTAAATTGTAATGAAAGTTTAGTTTACTTTCACTATAAGTTGTATCATTTATACATGATCACCTGAGTTATAAGTGAGGTTTTACAGTTTCGAACTTAATTAAACATTGTGTTGGATCTGAAGCTGCTTTTAGTCTTGATGGAAGAATTATAGATAAGGATCGAAGTTCAACGTCACCTTCCACTGTTGTAGCTTTCATATGTACTTTAGATTTGTTGTTTGATGGAAAAGGTACCTTTTATAATTATTGTTTACTCTAATATCATGATTTAAGTTTATATTAGGTAGCAAACATGAATGATGATTCTCAAGTAACTCAAAACATTATGGCATTATGGCTTTAGTTACTTTTTCATTAATTTAGCAAAGAAACTTTTGATTAGTAACCTGTAACTTGGTGGTTGAATTTCATTTGGAGTTTTTGCATGCTATGACTTTGATTTTTTACCTATATTGTTGATTTTATAAATTTTTTATTTTTTAGTTAATCCATCAACACGTCCATAACCCGTCAACATGTTTGACTTGTTTAAAATATGGGTTAAACGGGTCGTATTCGGATTATACAATTTTATACGGGTCTAGGTTAGGGTTGCTAATTTTGACACAAATAATAATATGGTTTGGGTTTGAGAATTTAAACCGCCAACCTGTCAACTTCGACACGCTTGACACCCCTAGTTGGAAACCATACACATTTATCATTTTGATTTAGAAAGTAATATCTACACTATATAATAAAGTAAATCAATGTGTGACACACGTCACTCATTAGAGGCATCAATTTTTTTGTTTTCCTGTCTCTCTTTCATCTAATCTTATCCTTAAATTTTCTCTCCTACTTATCTTAATTAAATAAATAATAACTTAATATTAAATCTTATACCTTAATGTTCAACAATCCTTTTAAAATTAAGTTAATAAATAATAATTATAAATAAAGTTAAAAGTTATATCAACTAACAAAAATCCTTTGTTAAATCATAAGAAATAGAAGGATAAGTTTATACGTATATATTTAAATTAAGAAAATAAAATTATAAAATAAAAAAAGGATAAATCTCTAAATACATATAGGGAAAGAGTAAAATGAGAACCGCCTTGAGTAGCGAGAACCGCGAGAACTTTTTTATTTGGCGCGAGTTGGGTCAAAATTATTTTGCACAAACGTAAATGAAAAAAATTATAAACACAACTGTAAAAAAAGTAAAAAAAATGTCGAGTCGGTAGCTTTGACTGATGCAAGTTTTTTTACGACAGACGTAAATTTTGGAAGAAGATAAATATTTTTTACGCCACATGTAAATCTGTGTATGCGACATTTTTTTTCAAATTTTTTTGGCTCAAACAAGTAATTGTTTTTACGGCTTTAAGAAAAAAAATTCGGAAAGACCTTTTGGATGGCCTAGTTCTCGTAACTTGTGGTGGTTCTCATTTGAAACGAATCATATATATATATATATATATATATATATATAGGGTGGAGTTTGGATCTAGAATCTAATGGTTGAGATCATAATGGCTAAATTGTAAATAATGTATACCATTAAACTAATTAATTTTCTTGATTAAGGGTATAAAGGTAAATTTAATATTTTAAATTAAGAAGCTAACATTAATGCACATGCAACTTCCTCTCATCTTTTTTAAAAGTCAATAAATTTTTATATGTAACTTTTTAAAAAAAAAAATACACCATAATAACGAGCGTTTTTTATCTTTAATACGAGTACCATATTGTTATACTTATATAGAGAAAAAAATATGTTTCGATCAGATGTTTTAGTCCATGGTGTTTTGTCTATGTTCATACAGTGGTGTTTTATTTGTATTATGATTCAAGGCGTGGTGTTTTAAACATCTACTAGAATGCAGGTGTAAAACACATACGGTGAACATGCGAAGAACATCTACTGAAATGTAGGTTTAAAACACCATGATGTTTTAACATATGGAATCTCGAACATCTACTGGAATGCAGATGTAAAACACCATGCATGCAGTTTTAAAACACCATGTACAATAACCATACTAAGAACATTATACTAAGAACACATTCTGGAAATGGAGGTCTAAAACACCATGTGAAAATGCAGGTTTAAAACACTATACTAAAAACACATTATGTAAAATGCAGGTTTAAAACGTACAATAACCATACTAAAAATGCGTTCTGTAAAATACCATACTAAGGACGCGTTCTATAAATGTAGATTTAAAACGCCATTTAAGGATTTACAAACGTGATGTTTTTTGGAATTCAAAACTGATAAAATATCTCTATCCTAAAACTGTTTCACTTGTAAATCCGTACCTTGTAGAGGATCTTATATGATCAGTGGGAAAAAAATATCTCCATCTTAAAATAACTCCTAATCAGTTACACATATTTTATGATTAAAATTGGATTTTAGAGAAAATTACATTATTACCCTTATTGATTAATATAATTGATGGACACATGTCAACACAAGAATATTTCTTACACTTCTCACACACTTGCCCCTTTGTACATGATCCTCTACCTGTGTCCAAAGTGTGAGAAGTGTGAGAAATATTGTGGAAATGACATGTGTCCTCAATCTAAATTAATTCAAAAGGGTAAACATGTAATTTTCTCATTAATTTAATTAATTCATAACCTTCCATAACCGTCACCCTTCAATAACCGCCACCCATTGATTTTTCGTATGGTGTTTTAAACTTGCATTCATGGTGTTTTAAACCTGCAGTCCAGTATGTGTTCTTCGTATCGTGTTTTAAACCTGCATTCATGGTGTTTTAAATCTGCAGTCCAGTATGTGTTCTTCGTATCGTGTTTTAAACCTGCATTCATGGTGTTTTAAACCTGCAGTCTAGTATGTGTTCTTCGTATGGTGTTTTAAACCAGCAGTGCAGTATGTGTTCTTCGTATGGTGTTTTAAACATGCATTCATGGTGTTTAAACCTACAATCCAGTATGTGTTATTTGTAATTTTTTGTCTATATAAATATAACCATATGGTACTTATATTGATGATAAAAAAAGCTCGTTAATATGATGTAATTTATTTTTTTAAAAACATTACGTACAAAAAGTTATTGACGTTCAAAAAAATGGGTGGAAGTTACATGTGCATTAAAGTTGATGGCGGTTTCTTTATTTAAAAATACAATATAAAAAGACACTATTACCCCTAATCCAACCAAATTAGTCAAAAAAATAAAACATAATTTACATTTTAAGGCCTTCTTGATCTCAACCATTAACTATAAGATCAGGGCTTAAAACACTTCTAACCCTTCTCACAAAACCACCCTTTTTTACACTAACCCTATCATATATATATATATATGTGTATATATAAGATTCTATACAGAACACTAAATATTGCGAGAACACGCGGACAAAATGATTACCCATTTTTTCAATCCAAAAAACCTAAAAAGTAAAAGAAAATGTCACAAATGGTAGATTAATTATTTTCACACTAGAATTTAAAACAAAATATGAATAATTTTCATTTTTTTATATAACGTACATATGTGCGTTCTGTGTAGGTTAAATTACCTACATGTATTTAGGCTACGTATATGTAAAATATTAGGTTTTCCATGCATATATAATATACATACAAATGTACGAAACATAAAATTTAAAAAATATGAACGTTAAATCATAAAATCTAGTGATTTATAGCTGTTCTTTTTGTTCTCGCAATAATTAGTGTTCTGTAATAATTCTTATCATATATATATATATATATATATATAAGAATAAAATGATAGATCTTTAAATATATACTTAAATAGACGAAACAATATACAATAACATAGAAAAATAGATTAATACATTTATAAATGAATACTTGGATAAACAAAAAAAAATGTAAAAAAGACAAACGATATAAATATACATTTACAGATATATAAATAAATGTTTTTTGTCATAACTTTTTTTATTTGGTATATAAAATTAGATTTATTCAATCCGAGTAATACACAAAGTTTTCAAAGATATAACTTTTTTTTTATTATTTACTATATAAAATTACATTTATTCAACATGTGTAACACACATGGTTTTTAAAGATACAACATTTTTATTATTTGTATAGGAAATTAGATTTATTAAACCCGTGCAATACACAAAGTTTTTAAAAAATATAACTTATTTTATTATTTGATATTAAAATTACATTTATTCTACCCGTACAATACACATGGTTCTTAAAGATATATTTTTTATTCCTTAACATATATATATATATATATATAATCAATTAATCAACCCGTGTGATAAACGAAATTTATAAAAATAAATTATTTTATTATTTAGTGTATAAAATTACATTTATTTAACCTATATAATACACGTAGCTCTAACCTATTAATTATTATAAAAGAACGTCATAAAGCATATAAAAGTAAATTAAAATTGTTTGAGAAGTGAAAGTATTACATATTCTCATACACGAAAATATGAAATTTAAGTTTAAAAACTTACAATTCTATTATCTTAAAAGGGAAAAAAAGAGAGAAGGTATACAAGGATCTAAAGAGTTGAAACAAGTCAAAACCAGAACAAATATGTCCTGTTATTTATCAAACATAGTAAAAACATAATAAGGATTAGAATGTTAAATGTTATGTTAGTTTGGTGCTAAATAAAATAAAAAAAACGATTATGTCTTTAAAGAAAGATCGGATTTATTGATTGAAAAAGAAAAAGGAGGACCCTATGGAAGGGAGATCTACTCTGCGACCAGCGGATCTGCTTGTCTTTGGCTGAGTTGGGGGGAAACATGCTTGTGTAGATCTCACGGGGGTTTCCCCTTTGGTTGGTTTAAGGGAAAACGAGTTTGTAGCTGGACAAGCGGCAAGAAAGGCAGAATCAAAGAAAGTGGATAAGCACGCTAAAGCTTGCGCAAAGAACCAGCATGTCTTTGTCCCTTTTGCCTTTGATACTTTTGACTCCCTAGCGCAAGAAGCTATCCACTTCTTGACGAGGGTTCAACGGGTCGTCTACAGCAATTGTTCAACCCCAAAAGGACAAGGGTTTGTATTTGGAAGGTTAGGGTTTGCAATTCAGAAAGGATTCGCGGCGCAGCTTATTGCCCAGCTACCTTCTGTTTTGATGTAACTTAGCAAGTTTTCTGATTTATAATAATATTATTATGTTTGAATAAAGACTTCAATTAATTTCAAAAAAAAAGTACGCGTCGAACACATTATTTATTTATATTAATTAATGATTTGAATGAAGAAAATGATTGTAGAAAACGGAGCCCATTACAATCATATTTCATTATATATCGTCAAATCATACACACCTATCTCATCCGTGGAACTTTTTACCCCTCAATTCATTCCATGCATTGTCCCATCATCCTTATATTCCTTTCATTTCTCTATTAAAAGAAAATTGAATGAATTCGATTGGCACCTACTCCTTTTTTTACCATTTATAAATATCTTGATTAAAACACTATTAACCTAATTTAGTAATGTTATATTCTCCTATCTTATATTGTCCAATCCATCTTAGTTGTTATCAAGCTCTATAAATATTATCTAGTTATCTTAAAACAAAAATAGAGGTTATCTTGTAACAAATATAGTAAATGATTATTATATCCAAGAGAAGCACGTAGTTATGTAGTTATGTTGTACGTCTTGTTTAATCAATCCTAAAGTTATAGAAACAATAATTTGTGAGTTGTGAGAATATTTAGGTAATGCAAATATAATTGAAGCAAAAGATAAAACTCAAATGATGGCAAGATGAAAAAAATAATAATAATTAGTCACTTTTCATTATTGTTTGATCAAGAGTAAAAGCGATTGCTTACTAAAAGATGCACATAGAAATTGATTCCATGAACATAATAAGATATTGCATATCAAATCAAATGTGGGCACATATTATGTGCTATTACGTCAATTTTCTTATCTTTAATTACGTTAATCTAATGATAGACTTGTTACAATCTGAAGCTTCACAATAACGTTGTCTTACATTTAAATTCAGTATCTGATGTAACATATAAGAATTGATAACTCGGTATCGTTAATATCAATACCAAATCAACATTTAATCACAAAAAGTCTAACAAAGATCAATCAACTAAATAACCATGTAAAGTTGCTAAACAAGTCTCTCTTATTTAACCAATTTTTAGTTTAATCAAATTTTTATGTTTATTAACCTTATTTAAATCTACAAGAAAGCCCTATTTCCGGTGTTGTAAAAATCGCGACTAGGCGACGATTAATCGGCGATTAATCGCTAGTCGTCCAGCTACTGAGTTTTCTTAAATCGGTCCATTAATCGACTAGGTCCGACTAGGCCCGACTAGGCCAAGCAAAAATTGACGATTCCAGCCAAATTCCAGTAGAAAACCTGTATATTCCAGCCAAAACCTCTAAATTCCGGTCAGTTTCCAACCAAATCATATGAATTCCAACAATTAATCGTGTATACTTAAATAAATGAGTTAAGTAAGATCTAAAACCTAGCTACTTAAAATATTTACCTATAAAAATGTATATATATATATACATAAAATTGAAAATTACATGTAAAAAACCCGATCCGACTAATCATGATTAATCCCGAGTAGTCGCTAGTCCCCACTTCACCGGCCGACTAGCGACTAACGAGTTCTTCAACCTTGCCTATTTCACATGTTAAGCAATAATGAATCATCGGAGTACCTCAAATTCCAAGTATCCCTTCCATAGTCGTGCACCCGATTTTTGCAAGGTTTATGCTATATTTGGTTAGTGATATTGAACCTCGAAAGTCTAGATAAGATACAAATGAGGCAAAGTTGGTGTCTAACTCTAGAAAAGTCTTAAAGACGTTCAACACTTCCCATCATGATCCGGCTTCGGGTCAGGGCGCGCCTAAGCCTAAAGCCGAAAAAAGTCCAAAATTCCAAAAGCTATTGCATACTAGTGCCTCAATATTCTTATCCTAAAAGCTACGTTAATCTAATGGTAGACTTGTTACAATATGGAGGTTCACAATAATGTTGTCTTACATTTAAATTCAATATCTGATGTAACATATAAGAATTGATGACTCAATATCGTTTATGCCAACACCAAATCAACATTTAATCACAAAAAGGAGTAAAATGCACGGCCAGTCCCTGTGGTTTGGTAAAATAACACCTATAGTCACCAATTTTTGAAAATTACACCGGTGCTCCCAGTGGTTTGACAGTTTGTTACTCGGATAGTCCCTGGAGTGGAGGTCCGTTAGTTTTCACCGTTTGCTCCATGTTAAATGACTAAATTGCCCTTATTATTAAATTAAAAAAAAAATAAAAGTAGATATATTAAAATTAAATGTGGGCCCACAACCTTCTTATTCACCATTTAAACCCTTGTTTCTCTCTCTCTCTCTCTCACACAGACAAACACTCCACCTGCCGCCACCACCTACCACTCCACCACCATCAACATATCCATCACCTTAACTCCATCCTGGAATGCACCGTCCACCATATCCAGAGAGGGAAACGACGAGAAGGATAGAGAAAGAGATTCATCAGAGAGAGAGAGAGAGATAGACACGTAGAAGAAGTCCTAGATGATGGTTGGAGACGATGGTAACTGTGGTGGTGGCAAGATCTATCTGCAGTGGCGATGGATGGATCTGATACGTTCCTAGGGTTTCCAAAATTGGTGAACAGGTGGGTAATGATGGGTGCTATTCTTAACAAAAATGGTGAATTCAGTCAGTTAAGGTACGTATTACCTCTTAGGGTTTCGAGTTTTGAGTTGCATTTGTGGATTTACAACTGATTTAAGGGTTTTATTTGTTGGGTTTTGATGATGGTTGTTGTTGATTGTATTGTTATTGATGGTGGTTGCAACAATGGGTATGACATAGAATGATGATGATGATGGTTTATGGAAATATAGATGGTGGTTCTTCCATTCAAATGGTGGTTGTTGTTATAGCGGTAGTAATCGTGGTGGGGATTTTTGGTACAGCTGGGTGATGGAGGTTGTGGTATTTTTCTGGGTTAAGGGTTGAAGGAGTTAGGATTAGGTGGCTAAGGTGGGGGTGGCTGGAGGTAGAGGTGGGTCGCTATGGTGATGGTTGCCGGTTGTTTTTAGAAGACAATGGAGTTTGTGGGTCCCACACTTTTAATAATAAAATGAGTGTTTATAATATTTGTTTCTTTTTATTTTTTAATGAGAGGGGTAAATAAGTAATTTCACATGGACTTAACGGTAGAAACTAACGGACATCCACTCCAGGGACTATCCGAGTAACAAAATGTCAAACCACAGGGAACACCGGTGTAATTTCTAAAAGTTTGGGACTATAGATGTTATTTTACCAAACCACAGGGACTATCCGTGCATTTTACTCCACAAAAAGTCTAACAAAACTAAATAACCATGTAAAGTTGCTAAACTAAGACTCTTTTATTTAAAACGTTTTTAGTTTAACCAATTTTTTATGTTTATTAATATTATTTAAATCTACAAGAACCCCTTTTTCACATGTTAAGCAATAATGAATCATCGGAGTACCTCAAATTCCAAGTACCCCTTCCATTGTCGTACACCCGATTTTTGCAAGGTTTATGTTATATTTTGGTTAGTGGTATTGAACATCGAAAGTAATATCATCTAGGTATGATTTCGTTTCTAAAGGGATATGAATGAGGTAAAGTTGGTGTCTAACTCAAGGAAAGGCTTAAAGATGTTCAAAACTTCCCATCATGATTCGGTTTTGGGCCTGGGCGCGTCTAAGCCTGAAGCCGAAAAAGGTCCAAAATTCCAAAAGCTATTGCATACTAGTGCGTCAATATTGTTATCCTTACTTGCGTCAATCTAATGGTACACTTGTTACAATCAGGAGGTTCACAATAATGTTGTCTTACATATAAATTCAATACCTGATGTAACATAGCAGAACTGACAACTCGATATCTTTTAAATTAATACCAAATCAACATTCAATCCCAAAAAGTCCAACAAAGATGAATGAGTTAAATAACTATGTAAAGTTATCAACCGTAGTCTCTTTTATGTAATCAATTTTTTTGTTTATATATATTATGACAAATTTACACGAATCATCGGAGTACCTTAAATTCCAAGTACCCCTTCCCATTGTTGTACACTTGATTCTTGCACATGTTCATGCTGTATTGAGTTAGTGTGATTGACCCTCAAATATTAATCCTATATAGGGCATGATTTTGCTTTTAAAGAAGTACAAATAAGATAAACTGTATCCATTTCTAGGACCGACACATAAACCTATAAAGGAATGGTCCTAGACGTGGTCCAACATGAAAGTCTTAAAAGACATTCAAAACTTTCCATCATAATTTGGTTTCAAGCCAGGGCATCTACGCCGAAAAACTGGCAAACTTCAAAAGTGGTATTATATATTATATATTATATGATATTATTTAAAAAAAATTTATAACCAAAATAATATTACTGGAAGAAATACAAGTGCAAGCTACTCGTGGAAGACGGAGGCAAAAACAAGCAAACACGAGGGCATTAAAATTGGACGTAAGATGAAGATGTAGCCTTAGTTAAGCCTTTCTTACATATTTCCGAGTACAAATAAGTTCGGAAATCAACAATCAAAATAACACTTTTGGAAACGAGTAATCGTACATTTTGAAAACTTACTCGATGGATTTATTCCAAACATAGATCAAATCACTGGGAAATGGACGGATTTAAATAAAAAAACGAGTCAATTCAATGTGTGCTACGTACAAAAGGTATATTATTAATCCTAATTTTTTAATTATATTGGTTTGTTGCATTTTTATTGATGAAATATAAAATACTAATTTTTTTTACCATATAGTACTTTCAAATTTGGCTAAGTGGATCAAATAAGAATAAGACGAATATCATGAAGGATGCCCTAAGCAAATACGCAAGACTCTACACGAGGAATGGGTTGTCCCATTTACCAGCATGGGAGATTACGAGGACTCATTCCATATGAATTACTATTCCATTGATGGATCTTGATGGCCCAATTTTCGGCATGTGTGACACGTCACCCTAATTAGGCTGGGGTGTTACAAGGAAAGACTCAAGCATGAATTAGAAGAGATGGAAGAGGTTTCGGAGCAAAGAAGTCTTACAAAAGAAGAGTCCTGGGTACATATGGATACTAGAAAAAAAAATGAGCATCCAAAACAGCCCCTAATTGTAAATCAGGACTGATTTGCCAATCCTTAGCTAGTGGTAGATACCTAGTCCTAGATAGTGGTTTTAGCAACTAAATATCATTTCCAATTGTATGGCACAAACAAGAACTAACATCTAGTCTCCAATACACATTCATTTAGTCCTAAATGTACCCATGGTCCCATATCATTTCAGTCCCCAATACAATTTTTATATGATTGAAAAATTAGTCTCTGATGCTATGTTATTCAGTCCCTAAAGCAACCTTTAAGGTTCTTTAAACCATACCTATTTTATCTCAAATACATTCATTAGATCCATAATTATATGTCAATTGAGTGTTGTTTTAAAACCCAAAAATTAGTCTCTGCTACATCATTTCAGTCATGGATATATTTCATTTAAAGTCTAGAAATTAGTACTTATGACATTTCTTTTCAGTCTCTTATATGTTTATTTATAGACTCAAAATCACTCTTTAATATCTTTCCTTAGTGACTAAAAAGTAGTCTGTAATACAATTCTTATGTATCTAAAAATGTGAAGGATATCCGTAGTATAATTTTACTTTAATTTTATGAACCCGGTTCATATAGGTGCATATTTATTTTGTTACAAGGATTAGTCAAAACACTTTTGACAAGTATGCATATATATATTTATGTTAGTTAAAATAAATCTTTAACTAGTGAACAATATGTATATGTACATATTTAAACAACGAAAGCGTATGTAACAAAATGACATGAACATTTTATACCTAGGAATACCCGTAATGGAACAAGGTCACCGACATGCAAACACGGAATATAAATGGAAACCATATGGGGTTTAGATATACCTTCGGTTAGTAATAAACCGGTTGAGACACCGAGGTTCAGCGAACAAGTTAGCGAAACACGGGAACGGGTCGGGAAGCGGCGGAGGTAGCCGGCGGTCTTCGGCGGCGATACCCGGCAGCGGTTCCGACCGGCGGCGGTTCCGACCTGCGGCAACTTCGGTGGCGGCGGCGGGCTGGCCGGTGGCGGCAGTGGGGTGACCGGTTGTGGGTGTGTGTTATTGAGAGCAATTTTGTTCTTTCAACAACAACCTCAAAACAAGACCCTAACATTCCCTTTTATAGGGCATGGACATCTTTGCATGTCTGCCAAGTGGCGACCATGAAAAATGCATGTGATGCCATTGGCCAAGATTCTCGGTGCGCGACAAGTGGCGATGCAAGAGTGCATGCGCGACAAGTGGCATAGAGGAGTGTTCTTGTCTCACCCAGTCCATGTACCCGTGTGTCGTTTGTAATTACCAGTTAAATTAGTTAAGTGGATTTAAGTTCGTTGCCCACGGTGTAACTCTTACGGGTCAAGACCCGGTCGCAGCATTGACTTATCGAACCGGAAATAAATATCCAACAGCTCCCACTTGGACGGTCTCTGATAAGATCTCAACGCAGACAGCCAGCGTTGCTCTAGCTACACATAGCTGCACCCAACAGGTCATGACACTTTAAAGTCACTAACCAAGGTATCTTCCCTTTAGCAACGACTTGCTACTTGAAGATAGTAGACTTATGGTAATCGCTTTCATCTATCCTTTCTGTAAAAGACATCGATTGAACAATGAGACATGGATCAGGTTCAATCTCACATGGTGTTCAATCATTATCGTTCTCGTTCAAGAATCAAAGTGGTCCAATCAAACACACAGTAAGTTTGGGTAAGGCCTTACACTTCACCAGTTTGAATCAAAGGGCGTCCAGATGTCTAACTGTTACATATAATGTAAAAGTACATAATCCCATCTTGACTACATACAACTCCCACTGAACTTCAGAGCTATTCCCAACCAATGCCTTTATGACTGGCAGTTACGCGACTGACACTGAACAAAGAATAGTCTTTAGTAAACGAAAGTTCTAGTATGTATCTCAGGTCAGATGATACTAAATGAGTATACCAAAATCAAATACATCTTATGACCAAGATCCATGAAGATGATTTGATGCGAGTTACATCCGACGTCATTTGTAATGAGGTCTGTGAGTTTGGAAGTCAACTCCTTGAGTCCAAAGTCAGAATAGTCTTAATTCAGAATCGTTCCCACGAGTCTGACCGACTACGGATAATTTAGAATACAAGATTCATGGATTAAATGTATCAAATTCGAACACAATTGTAGGATTCAAGAATTGCATTTAACCAGTAAATCAAAACGAATACAAAAGTACAACTGTTTGATGTTCGTACATCCAAATACTAAATCAAAACATATCACTAGCTAGTCTAAGCCCAATAGAGTCCATGTGACGATCATGTTTTTCTTGAGTCATTGGCTTAGTAAATGGATCAGCTAGGTTTTGATCTGTGTCAATTTTGCTTATAACAATGTCTCGACGTTCGACAATTTCACGTATGTAGTGGAACTTTCTTAAAATGTGCTTGGCTTTGTGATGGGATCTAGGCTCCTTGGCTTGAGCAATAACACCTATGTTATCACAAAATATCTGGATGGGTTTCATGATATTTGGAACCACATCGAGATCTGTTATGAACTTCTTCATCCAAGCAGCTTCCTTTGCGGCATCCGATGCGGCAATATACTCAGATTCCGTGGTGGAATCAGCCACAACACTCTGCTTGGAGCTTTTCCATGAAACAGCTCCTCCTTTGAGAGTGAACACGAAACCCGTTTGTGAGCGAGAGGTATCTCGGTCAGTTTGAAAACTAGCATCAGTGTAACATTTTACAGTGAGCTCCTCATTGACTCCTCCAAATATCAAGAACATATCTTTTGTCCTTCTCAAGTGCTTAAGGATGTTCTTAACTGCAGTCCAGTGGGCAATCCCAGGGCTCTGCTTGTAACGGCTTGTATGCTTAAGGCATACGAGACGTCTGGCCGAGTACATACCATAGCATACTGATAGAACCAATCGCGGAAGCATATGGAAACTGTTTCCATTTGCTTTATCTCACGGTCCTCAGAGGGAGCTTGTGATTTGTTCAAGACGGTTCCTTTAGTCATTGGAACACCTCTTTCTTGGAGCTTTCCATTTTGAAGCATCTTATCACTTGATCTATGTATGTGCTCTGAGTTAGCCCAAGAAGTCGCTTAGATCTATTCCTATAGATCTTGATTCCTAGAATGTAAGCGGCTTCTCCAAGATCCTTCATTGCGAAACAAGATCCCAACCAATGTTTAACTTCCTTAAGCATGGGGATGTTGTTTCCAATGATCAATATATCATCTACATACAAGAGGAGAAATGATATAGCACTCCCACTAGCCTTTCTGTAAACACAAGGCTCGTCTTCATTCTTGACAAAACCAAACTCTTTGACTTTCTGGTCAAAACGAAGATTCCAGCTCCGAGATGCTTGCTTGAGTCCATAAATGGACTTGTTTAGCTTACATACCCTATTAGGATATCTTGGATCGATAAAACCGTCAGGTTGAACCATATAAACATCTTCAGAAAGATGTCCATTAAGAAAGGTGGTTTTAACATCCATTTGCCAAATTTCGTAATCATAGTACGCAGCTGTGGCAAGTAATATCCTGATCGATTTGATCATAGCAACGGGCGAGAAGGTTTCATCATAGTCAATACCTTGAGTTTGAGTAAAACCTTTCGCTACTAGCCGTGCCTTATATCTTTTGAAAACCCATTTGCTCCCTACTGCCCGAGATTCGGGGGATAGATCAACCAAGTCCCAGACTTGATTGTCACGCATGGATTGCATCTCGGCTTTCATGGCCTCTAGCCATTTCGCAGAATCTGGACTAGAAATAGCAGATTTGTAACTAGTAGGTTCGTCATCAGACTCGGCTACTGTCAGGACTTCAGAACCCTCAATATGCCAAAGGTATCTATCAGGTTCTTTTCGTGTCCTGATGCTCCTGCGAAGGCTTGTGTTCAAGTCTGAATCAGTGTCAACAATTTGTTGTGGTTCAGACATTTCGACCTCCTCAACGGTTGTTTGTGGTACTTGAACTTCTTCAAGATCCACTATATTACTTCCAGTTCCTCGACTAAGAAGTTCATCTTCAAGGAATCTTTTAGCCTTCCTTTTGATGGAAATCGTATTTGCATCAGGATGGTAGAAGTAATAACCGCTTTGGTTATAGTATCCGACGAAAACAACTTTTTCGCCTCGAGGGTCGAGCTTGTCATCAGAATCACTTGTGATGTACGCATCACACCCCCATACTCTTAGGTAACTCAAGTTTGGCTTACGCCCATACCATATCTCATATGGAGTCTTGTTTACCCTTTTGGTCGGCGCTAGATTTATGAGTCGTGCAGCAGTCATAAGAGCAAAACCCCAAAAGGAGTGAGGCAAAATTTGTTCTACACATCATCGATCGAACCATATTTAGCAGGGTTCGATTTCTCCTTTCACACACGCCATTAAGTTGGGGTGTGCCTGGTGGAGTGGGTTGTGAAACTATTCCACGTTCCTTTAGATGATCGAGAAATTCTAAGCTGAGGTATTCAAAGGCTCGATCTGAGTGAAGCATTTTAATCTTTCTATTAAGTTGGTTTTCAACTTCGTTCTGAAACTCTTTGAACTTTTCAAAGGTTTCATGCTTATGCTTCGTGAGATAGACATAAGCATATCGACTGTAATCGTCGATGAATGTAACAAAGTATCTCTCGTGATTCCTAGTCATGGTTCTAAAAGGGCCACATACATCTAAATGTATGAGTCCTAATATATCACTAGCTCGTTCACCAACATGGGTGAAGGGATCCTTGGTGAGTTTGCCAGCTAAGCACGATTCGCAATCATCAAAGGAGTCTGCTTCGGTGGATTCAAGAATTCCCTTAGATTGGAGAAATTTTATGTGTGCCTTGCTTATGTGGCCAAGTTTACAATGCCATAGGAATGAATCACTAGTACCATATTTCTGACGTTTAGAAAGGTGATATATGTTATTGCTAGGTTGAACATCAATTTCATAAATACCGTTTCGAGGTTTAGCCTCAAAATAGTAAGTATCATTTAGATAAGAATAAATAGCAACATCATTAAAACATATCTAAATCCTTGTTCAAAAAGCAACGAAACTGAAATGATGTTCCTGGTCAAACCAGGTGCAAAAAGACAATTGTTCAAAACAACAACAAGACCAGAGGGACATGTAAGATTAAATGTGCCAGTTGCTAGAATTGGGACTTTCTTCCCATCGCCAACAATGAGCTCCATGTTCCCTGGTTTCAGTTTCTTCCACTTTTCAGGCTCCTGCAAGACATTGACGATGTGATAACCACATCCGGTATCAAATACCCATGTGTTGCCAGAAACAGTGAAAAGCTCGATAACATATATCAGAATACCTGAAGAAGTGCCTTCTCCATTGGCTTTCTTTGCTTTGAGCTTAGCAAGATACTCGGGGCAGTTACGTTTCCAGTGCCCCATCTTGTTACACTCATAGCATTGCCGCTCTTCTGAATGAGGGGCTTTAACAGCTTGTTTGCTCTTGTTGGTGGCATGTTTGGCAGCAACAGGATCCTTTCCTTTGTTTTTGTCGTTGTGACTTTTCTTTGTTCTGGGCTTCCTAACACCACCAGATCGAACCATTAACACTTGGTTTGTTTTGTTGGAAATGTTCATCTCTGCCATTTTGAGCATCCCATGTAGCTCCGGCACTGTCTTTACCCAGTCATTCATGTTAAAGTTCATAACAAGTTGATCATAGTGACTAGAAAGAGAGTTGAGAATGAAGTCAACAGACATCTCATCTTGGAGAGGATAACCAAGTTTGTTCAATTGGTCGATATAGCCTTTCATCTTGAGGACATGAGCACTAACTGAGGAACCCTCTTGCATTCTACAGCTTATGAGCTGTTTCATGGTGTCATAGCGTTCCTAGCGGGCTTGTTTCTGAAACATGCCTTTGAGTTGCTCAATCATGTCGAAGGCACTCATATCTTCCATATTCTTCTGGAGATGTGGCGACATGGTGGCTTGCATGAGGCAGGCAACTTCTAATGCATCTTCTTTATGTTTATCGAAAGCCTTCTTCGCAGCAGCAGTACCATTTTCAGGCGCTGTTGGAATTGGGGTTTTCAAAACATAAAGCTTCTTTGCCATTTTGAGAATGATTCTCAAGTTGCGGTGCCACTCAAGAAAATTGGTGTTATTTAGTTTGTCTTTCTCAAGTATGGACTTGAGACCAAAAGAGGAGTTGTTTTCAGATGACATCTGTTAAGCAAAAGTTTATTTAATTAGTATTTTCAATGTATTTTCCTTATTTAGCGAGGTGAGATGATAAGGAACGAGAATCCAGTTAGAAGCTCTTTCTAAAGGCAGTTGTAGCACGCAACATTAGTAGGAGGTTCAAGCGGACTGACAACAATTGACAATTGTGAGAGAAGCACAACTCCCGGGGTTTATGAGGCTGCGAGGACAACTTTTATCCTTGCATGGATAAGTTTGGTGTCACACCTCGACCCGCAGTGGAATAAGAGTCGGGGCATAATTGGGTTATCACCAAAGCTCATGATGTTTACTAAAATGTTTCATATTTATTAAATTCAAATTACAACTCAAATATCCAAATCAAAATCCATACAATTACAATGAAACGAAACTATGTAAACAATCCAACGCTTAAACTGATATATTCTTCTAGGCCTTCCTATGTGTTTCTTGCCTCAACTGCATCACCTGTATCATGTGTAAAACGGGGGATATTTTGGGTAAACAAAAGTTGGCGAGTGAACCTTGAGAAAACATTGTTATAAATTTCTTGTTGTATTTAATATCGAAAATTTGTGCAATAATCACATGTGAGCAAACATATATATATAATAAAAACACAAACCACATTGGATGAGTAAATGACATGAATGATGATGTATATGAGATCAAGGCTCAATCAAACGGAGCCGATCGAGTAACATGAATGATGATGTATGTGAGATCAAGGCTCAATCAAACGGAGCCGATCGAATGAGGCACCTGATACTCAACCCGTATCCCATGGGGAGCTGATGGGCCTAATGAAATGCATGCATTGAAAATGATAACTTCAATCTAAACATAATTCATACAACAATTGATACATATTTGATACACATTTGATACGGATATGATGGATACACAAGTGTTTAAATATAATAAGGAATTAAACGACACATGATACACCCCAAAATGTGATTAAAACGGGGAATTGGTAGAGATTCACTCACATTGGGTGCGTTCTTTGATGACGTTGGATGCGCACGAATTTTAGGATTTGATCGACGAGGAAAACTAGCCTAAAATAATAACGAAATGATTCGGTAAATTAGTACTTTTAATTCATACTCTTAATGTGATTTTTAGATTTGTTTTTGTGAGTTTAAGGAGGTTTTCTAACTTTAAAAATCTTATTTTTAAGTATTTTTATTTGATTTTCTGATTAAATAAATTAATAAAAATAAATAAAAAATTTTGACTTTTTGACCGTTGACCGTTGACCGGTCGGATTGTGTTTAATTATGCGCTGAGTGAGGTTCGAACTCGAGACCTCCCGTTTACGTGCACGCAGCTCTACCAACTGAGCTACGTGTCTAACCCGAAATATTCTCTGTTTTAATTATATTTATATACTAATTAATTTTAAACTTATTTGGTTTTATTTAAAAATGGTTTATATTGCCGAACCGGTTGCAGGGACTCGGAGTCGAACTCGGGTCCTTCGGTTCGAGTGCGCACAGCCCAACCAGTTGGGCTGTGTGTCAAATCTGTTTAACTTATGGATTATATTATTCTTATAAATATTCTGTGACTTAATCTGATTAAGTTTTAAAAATGTTGGTTTTATTTCTGAAATTCGGTAACGTGTGCGATTCGAACCCGGGACGTGTGCATTGTTTGTGCACACAGTCCACCGCTGGACTGTGTGTCTAACCCGTTCGAATATCCGTTTTTAATTATACTTATACACATATTCAACTTCGTCTTCTTCGTTTACAAAGACACGGAACAGTGATGTCCGACTATTCTTGTTTAAATCGGTCATCGAACTTATAATTGATTAGAATGAAATGGATAAAGAGGATTACGGAGTAAAATGTACCGAACAGAATGTGTTTTCTCAGATTTCCGGCAAGAGTCGTCGACTCTGATTGGTGATCTCTGTCTGAGTGAATCAATTAACAGTTTTGATCAATGAGTTGTGCAATTAAGTTACTAAACAAGGGATATCAGGAGGGTTTAGATGATTGTACCGATTGACAGCGAGACTTCGGAATCTCAGTGATTTTCCGGTGAGTGCAGGAATTCCCGGCAACGTTGTCTGAGACAGATTCTGGTTGAACGATTTATGTTAATACTTGCCTAATAATGGATTGCAAACAAAAGAGTCGAGAATTTTACCGATTTGAAGTAAGTCTCGGTTTTCCGGTGAAAGTCCGGCGAATACAGAATATCTCCGGCGATGAGCTAAAGCTTCGAAAAAGTGAGCGGTTCTGAGCGAAAGGATTTCCGGAAGATTGAGTGGGTATTTATAGGGAAGAACTGAGTGAATTTGGTCCGTTTTTGGGTCTTGATTCGCGGTCAAGGATTTTCCGGCGGTTACGACTAAAATTGAGGGTCAAACATCGGTTATAACCGACGTCGAAGTCGGTTAACGTGTTTTGGTCAAAAGGAAATTAGCCAAAGTCGCGGATTGCCGGATTTTCCGGTGATTGCGAGTTCTGAGCGCGGTGATTTCCGGTTTTGAATTCGGGTGTTATTTTAAGTATTATTTGTTTCATTATATTCACAAAGAAGACATGTGGCGGAGCGGTGTGTTGTGTGTTTTGTCTTGTGAGTGACCCGGGTTCGAAACCCGGCGTCTGCATTTATTTTTTTTATTCATTATTTATTAATAATTTTAAATTATGGTTTTTAAATTCTAATATATTTATTAATTATGTATCGTTTAAAATTAACTTGAGCAATAAATATGCAACGAAAAATTATAACTGGTTACTCGATTAATAAACGAAGCGGGTTTTGGTAACCCGTTTTTCGACGGATGTTACAGTATCCCCTACTTTTAGAAATTTCGTCCCGAAATTTAAGTAGTAGTGGTAACAGGAAAAAGATGCGGGTATTTCTCGCGCATTGAGTCTTCAAGTTCCCAAGTAAACTCAGGTCCTCGTTTCGACTCCCAACGTACCCTGACAATTGGAATACGACTTCGTCTTAAACGCTTCTCTCCGAAGTCCATGATTTCTACTGGTCTTTCAATGAAGTGCATAGATTCATCGATCTGAATGTCTTCTAGCGGAATATGGAGGTTTTCATCGGCGAGGCACTTCTTCAAGTTTGATACGTGGAATGTGGGATGAATTTTGTTGAGCTCTTCTGGTAGGTCAAGCTTGTATGCTACAGGACCTACTCTTTTGAGTATCTTGAAAGGTCTTACGTAGCGTGGTGCTAGCTTGCGCTTCTGGCCAAAACGAACCACTCCCTTCCACGGTGATACTTTTAAAAGTACTTGATCTCCAATGTCAAACTCCAAGTGCTTTCGTCGTTTGTCTGCATAACTCTTTTGACGACTTTGCGCCGCTAGGAGATTGTTTCGAATTTGATGACCTTGTCGGTTGTTTCTTGAATTAACTCTGGACCGGTGATTAGTGATTCCCCAATTTCGTGCCAACATACTGGAGATCGGCACTTACGACCATATAAAGCTTCGAAAGGAGCCATGCCGATACTTGAATGGTAACTATTGTTGTACGAAAATTCAACTAATGGTAGATGAGAGTCCCAATTCCCTTTGAAGTCTATGACACATGCTCGAAGCATGTCTTCAAGAGTTTGGATCGTGCGTTCAGATTGTCCATCAGTTTGAGGATGAAAAGCGGTACTGAGGTCTAATCGTGTACCCAAGGCGGTTTGTACGGCTCGCCATGTTCGTGAAGTGAAACGACCATCACGGCCTGAAATGATGCTTAAAGGTACACCATGCGGCTTACAATCTCGCTGATGTAGATACGAGCTAACTTCTCATTTTTGAAGTCCTCGCGGATTGGAATGATGTGAGCTGATTTTGTAAGACGATCAATGATTACCCATATGGTGTCATACCCACTGGAGGTGCGAGGTAACCCGGTAATGAAATCCATGGTTATGTTTTCCCACTTCCACACAGGTATTTCGGGTTGGACTAGAAGTCCTGAAGGTCTTTGATGTTCAGCTTTTACTTTGGAACAGGTAAGGCACTTGGAAACAAAAACAGCGATATCCTTTTTCATGCCAGGCCACCAGTAGGTGTATCGTAGGTCTTGATACATCTTGTCGGCTCCTGGGTGTACAGAGTACCGTGTTTTGTGCGCCTCATTCATAAGGAAATCACGAAGGTTGTCGCGATCAGGAATCCATATGCGGTTTAAATAGTATAGAATACCGTCGGATTTGGTTTCGATTTTGAGTTCCGCTCCACATGACAGCTCATCGCGTACGTCGTTTTCTGTTACAAAAACATGTTGAGCTTCTCGGATTCGATCTTTGATGTCGGTTATGATTTGCGAACAGAGAAAACGAATGGAGTTCGCATAACCTTTTCGACTGAGTGCATCAGCCATCACATTTGCCTTGCCAAGATGATACCGAATTTCACAGTCGTAGTCGTTAAGAAGTTCGACCCATCTTCGTTGCCTCATATTCAACTCCTTTTGGTTGAAGATATGTTGGAGACTTTTGTGGTCAGTGTATATTTCACACTTGGTTCCGTAAAGGTAATGTCTCCATATCTTGAGAGCGAACACAACGGCTCCAAGTTCCAGGTCGTGGGTGGTGTAATTCTTTTCATGAACCTTGAGTTGTCTAGAAGCATAGGCTATCACTTTTCCTCTTTGCATCAGTACACAGCCTAGTCCTTGCCCTGACGCGTCGCAATAAACTACGAAGTCATCACAACCTTCAGGGAGTGTGAGGATAGGTGCGTCACAAAGTTTTTGCTTTAGAGTTTGGAAGGCTTCTTCTTGTTTAGGTCCCCATATGAAGGGTTTTCCCTTATGAGTCAAAGCCGTGAGTGGTGCAGCAATACGGGAGAAATTGCCAATGAAGCGGCGATAGTAACCAGCCAAACCAAGAAATGACCTTACTTCGGTAGGGGTACGTGGCGCTTGCCATTCTTGCACTGCCTTGATTTTTGAAGGATCGACATGTATTCCCTTGTCATTAACGACATGTCCAAGGAATTGTACTTCTCTTAACCAGAATTCGCATTTTGAGAACTTAGCGTAGAGCTTTTCAGTCCTTAAGAGTGTAAGGATGAGTCGAAGGTGTTGTTCATGATCGGATTTAGACTTGGAGTAGATGAGGATGTCGTCGACGAAGACTATGACAAAACGGTCGAGGTAGGGTTTGCATACCCTATTCATTAGATCCATGAATACAGCGGGGGCGTTGGTTAAACCGAATGGCATGACCATGAATTCGAAATGACCATAACGAGTTCGGAAGGCGGTCTTTGGGACGTCTTCTTCATGTACTCTGAGCTGATGATAACCAGAACGAAGGTCGATTTTTGAAAAGCAGGTGGCGCCTTGAAGTTGGTCTAGGAGGTCATTGATGCGAGGTAGTGGGTAGCGATTCTTAACCGTTAACTTGTTGAGTTCTCTGTAGTCGATACACATGCGAAACGTTCCATCTTTCTTCTTCATAAAAACAACAGGTCCACCCCAAGGCGAGGAGCTAGGACGTATGAATCCTTTGTCAGTCAGTTCCTGCAGTTGACTGGCTAGCTCTTGCATTTCGGATGGGGCTAACCTATAAGGAGATTTTGCGACTGGTGTAGCGCCAGGTACAAGATCGATGCGGAATTCAACTTCTCTCACAGGAGGAAGTCCTGAAATGTCGTCAGGAAAGACTTGTGGGAATTCTTTCACAACTGGGATATCTTCGAATTTCTTCTCCTTGTTTCCCTTTTTGACGATGTGAGTTAGGAATGCGACATAGTTCTTGCGGAGATATCTTCGGGCTTGAAGGCAGGACATTAATTTGAGTCCTTTTGAAGGGGTTTCTCCAAAGATACGTAGGGTCTGACCGTCTGCAAGAGGAATGCGAATGAACTTTTCGCGGCATACTACTTCAGCGTGATGCTGGCTGAGCCAGTCCATACCGATTATAATATCGAAACTTCACAACTTCATAGGAATGAAGTCAACTGGAAAATCGTGATCGTTTAGAGTGAGGTACAATTTCGTATAATAGAATTTAATGAAACGGGCTTTCCGTCAGCAACTTCCACCGTTAGAGATTCCATGAGGTTATCACGAGTTTGGTTGAGGATAGGTTCAAATTCTAAGGACACAAAACTCTTATCCACGCCAGTATCGAATAACATGGATGCATAACTACCATTGATGAGAAACGTACCATTAACCACGTTGTTGTCAGCCCTAGCTTGGTTGACATTGATGTTGAAAGCTCTTCCTCTAGCAGGTGGAGGAGCTTGGTTAGCTTGGTTTATCGGATTTGCTTGAGGTTGGGCATGGATGATGTTCACCAAGCATGGACATGTGTTCCTGAAGTGGTTTGGGTCTCCACAGTTGTAACATACTCGCATGGGTTGCATCATGGGGTAGTTGGGTTGGTAGTAGGATTGGGCTATATGTTGTGCAGGTGGTAGAAGTAAAGGTTGTTGGGCTTGACCCACTATCTGATGGTGGGTGTGGGTTGAGGGTTGATTGCGGTTCATTCGTTGAAGCGTGCGACAAGTTTGAATAGTGTGACCCGCACTGCCACAGCTGGTGCAATGTTGGCAAGGAGTTTCGGGGAGGTGATGGTATTGACAACGGTTACATTTTGGGTATGGGCCGGTGTATGGCTTTTTAAATGGTGCAGCTGAGGGAGCAATTTGGGTAATTGGTGCGGCAGTGATAGGAGGGTTTGTTTGTGTGACGGCAAAATTTCTGTTGTTTCGTTTCCTCTTACCAGCAAACTTTGAAGAGGAGACGGAATGATTTGGAGTTTGGGCCTCAATGGGGGCTTTCTTTTTCTCATCCTTGAATTTGCCGTTTCGGATGCGATTCTCGGTAAGTTCGGTAGCTAGTTCCATTGCGGCTTCAAGTGTTGCAGGCGAAGTGCTTAGAACCGAGTCCTGAATTTTCGAGGGGAGACCTCGAATGTAGTGTTCAACCAAGCGGTACACGGGGGTGAACAGATTAGGGATCATTTGGTTCAGTTCGAGAAATCTTTTGTTGTAGGAAGTGTGATCTCCTTCCTTTTGTTTCAACGAGTGGAATTCATCTTCCAACTTTTTGATTTCGCTTCTTGGACAGAAGCGCCTTGTCATGAGTTCCCTTAACTCTTCCCATGATAAAGCCATGGCATCTTCGACTCCTCGCTTACCCTTTTCTGTGTTCCACCAGGTAAGGGCTACCCCAAACAGTCTCCCTGTTGCATAACGTACCTTGCGATCCTCGGGACAATCGCAATTGAGGAAGGTGTTCTCCATTTCTTCAAACCAGTGGAGGAGGGCAGTAACACCTTCGGTCCCTTCATACTTTGGGGGATCGCAAGATTTGAAGTGTTTGTAGGAGCACTTTTTGGAGTGAGGGTTGGCGACGCTCTGGTCTTCTTGATTGGGAGGGTTGATAGGATTTGCGGTGAGAGCTTGTTGAACTTGAATTACGATGTCAGGAAGCACCGCGGCCATTTGTTTAGCAATTTGTGTGTGGCCAAGCGTTCGTTTGACCTTCCTGACTTTCTACCTCCACGTAGTTGCCTAGCCGACATCTACAGGAACATACATAGGAAGATTGTGAGTTTAAGAAGTTTTTAGGTGTCATGTGTCGTTAAAAGAATAAAAATAACATAACTATCAATAATGCAACTACATCCATAGGATGTCTTGGGTTTGCTCATGTTTGGGCCTCCAATGTCCCCATACCATCGCCTGTATAGTCACGTGGGCCCCCATGACTATTGGCTTAGTAGGATTCACATTGGTGTTGGCGGTTTAACACTCGCATCACCCGAATGAAAACCATGAAATATGATTGCGAGATGTATGGTAGGAGGGTGTCAAGGTGTAGACACAATGACTACTCAAAGTGGGGTTAGCTCACACGACGTTTGGTATAGCATGCTTTGGCCTAATAGGTACTTCGTACTCTCATCGTTAGTCCCCAGGTAGGCAAACTGGTCCTTTTATTTTGGATTTATACGAATGCCAAGCCTAGACAGGACGTTCCGACTACCGGTACTCGTATCCTTCCAGTTACTACATGCCCGCCATGCGAACTCACTTTGATGTGATTTTGAAAAATACAAAAATCGTTGCAAAAATCATGGGAATTGTGAGGTGTGTGCTCTCATGGATATGATATGTTATGAGGATATGATTCATGATGAGCATTGTGTAATAATATGTACTTATGAACATGCTTGCATAACATTGAATGTAACAATAAACATAAAGCATATAAACATCATGAATTTTGTATGTAACGCATAAACAATTTAAAATTTTAATCAACTATAGTATAGGCTCTAAGGGTCTAATAACCTATCATATATCCCTATAGTCATGGCTCTGATACCAATCTGTCACACCCCGACCCGCAGCGGAATAAGTGTCGGGGCATAATTGGGTTATCACCAAAGCTCATGATGTTTACAAAAATGTTTCATATTTATTAAATTCAAATTACAACTCAAATATCCAAATCAAAATCCATACAATTACAATGAAACAAAACTATGTAAACAATCCAACGCTTAAACTGATTTATTCTTCTAGGCCTTCCTATGTGTTTCTTGCCTCAACTGGATCACCTGTATCATGTGTAAAACGGGGGATATTTTGGGTCAACAAAAGTTGGCGAGTGAACATTGAGAAAACATTGTTATGAATTTCTTGTTGTATTTAATATTGAAAATTTGTGCAATAATCACATGTGAGCAAACATATATATATAATAAAAACACAAACCACATTGGATGAGTAAATGACATGAATGATGATGTATATGAGATCAAGGCTCAATCAAACGGAACCGATCGAGTGACATGAATGATGATGTATGTGAGATCAAGGCTCAATCAAACGGAGCCGATCGAATGAGGCACCTGATACTCAGCCCGTATCCCACGGGGAGCTGATGGGCCTAATGAAATGCATGCACTGAAAATGATAACTTCAATCTAAATATAATTCACACAACAATTGATACATATTTGATACACATTTGATCACGGATATGATGGATGCACAAGTGTTTAAATATAATAAGGAATTAAACGACACATGATACACCCCAAAATGTGATTAAAACGGGGAATTGGTAGAGATTCACTCACATTGGGTGCGTTCTTTGATGACGTTGGATGCGCACGAATTTTAGGATTTGATCGACGAGGAAAACTAGCCTAAAATAATAACGAAATGATTCGGTAAATTAGTACTTTTAATTCATACTCTTAATGTGATTTTTAGATTTGTTTTTGTGAGTTTAAGGAGGTTTTCTAACTTTAAAAATCTTATTTTTAAGTATTTTTATTTGATTTTCTGATTAAATAAATTAATAAAAATAAATAATTTTTTTTGACTTTTTGACCGTTGACCGTTGACCGGTCGGATTGTGTTTAATTATGCGCTGAGTAAGGTTCGAACTCGAGACCTCCCGTTTACGTGCACGCAGCTCTACCAACTGAGCTACGTGTTTAACCCGAAATATTCTCTGTTTTAATTATAATTATATACTAATTAATTTTAAACTTATTTGGTTTTATTTAAAAATGGTTTATATTGCCGAACCGGTTGCAGGGACCAGGAGTCGAACTGGGTCCTTCGGTTCGAGTGCGCAGTGTCAAATCTGTTTAACTAATGGATTATATTATTCTTATAAATATTCTGTGACTCCAACACTGATGGTTCGCATTATGCCCCAAGTGTTACTAGTAGTAGGATGGCATAGACCATTGATTTTAATTTTACCAAATAGGGTCGTTATAGTCGGTTTTAATTTAGATATTAAATTTGCGACTATATCAAAAAGGACCCTTTCACCTCTCGGGACAATTAGTTTTAGATAACCTATAAAACTAAGTTTGTCGCAACTTGAAATAACCAACCAAAGTTAATAGCGTAGACTATTAAGTTTATGAGTATTAAAGATGTGAGAAAAAACATGTTTTAAAACTCTAGTGGTTATATAAATTTACAAGTTGCTAGAACTTGCTTTTCTCGATTTCATTTTTAAAACCCCTTTTAAAAATGCGTATTGGTATTAGGTTGTTTGTAATAACATTTATTAAAAGCAACCATAATAGAAAATTAATATGTAAATCATATGGGCATGTTTATGATCTTGCTAGAGCCAAGTAGCAAGATCAAATGGGTCACGGTCACAACACACAGAACAACCACAAGGATGGACTTGAGTGCATCTTGTTGTCTTGAGCGACTCCCCACTAACTCCAAGACTCCTCTTGGATTCGGTTTTGCTTCGGGTTCTTCGGGTCTTCGGTTCAACAATATTTAACAAGTAACTATATTAAAGACAAGAACCCTATCTATTACAACTTTGAACCACAAAACGGGCCAAAACCATAAATTAATCTATTACAACTTTGAGCCGCAAAGTGGTCCAAAACCATAGACAAAACCAAACATAAAACGCAACCACAAGGTCGGGCCCGATTTACATATTCAACATAACCAAAGGTTTCTTGAGGCAAGTTTTTGGTCATCCAAAAGTTAACAATTAAATATGACCAAAATATATATATTGCCTAAAATAAAATAAATCAAAACTTTAGACTTTTAAAGTTTGTGATTTATTATTCCGATGAAAAATAAAGACCGGTTTTCGGTTTGCATGTGGTGAACATCGGCTCTGATACCACTGAAGGATATCCGTGGTATAATTTTACTTTTATTTTATGAACCCGGTTCATATAGGTGCATATTTATTTTGTTACAAGGATTAGTCAAAACACCTGTGACAAGTATGCATATATATATTTATGTTAGTTAAAATAAATCTTGAACTAGTGAACAATATGTAGATCTTTTCGTAAGCGTTTGCCCCCGATCCAATCGGAGGGTACTTCCGGGAACAGATCCAGTGGAGTATGTACATATTTAAACAACGGAAGCGTATGTAACAAAATGACATGAACATTTTATACCAAGGAATACCCGTAATGGAACAAGGTCACCGACATGCAAACACGAAATATAAACGGAAACCATGGGGGGTTTAGATATACCTTCGGTTAGTAATAAACCGGTTGAGACACCGAGGTTCAACGAACAAGTGCTAGTTAACGAACTAGCGAAACACGGGAACGGGTCGGGAAGCGGCGGAGGTAGCCGGCGGTCTTTTTGGCGGCGGCGATGCCCGGCGGCGGTTCCGACCGGCGGCGACTTCGGTGGCGGCGGCGGCAGCGGGGTGACCGGTTGCGGGTGTGTGTTATTGAGAGCAATTTTGTTCTTTCAACAACAACCTCAAAACAAGACCCCAACACTCCCTTTTATAGGGCATGGACATCTTTGCATGTCTGCCAAGTGGCGACCATGCAAAATGCATGTGATGCCATTGGCCAAGATTCTCGGTGCGCGACAAGTGGCGATGCAAGAGTGCATGCGCGACAAGTGGCGTAGAGGAGTGTTCTTGTCTCACCCGGTCCATGTACCCGTGTATCGTTTGTAATTACAAGTTAAAATTAGTTAAGTGGATTTAAGTTCGTTGCCCACGGTGTAACTCTTACGGGTCAAGACCCGGTCGGCAGCGTTGACTTATCGAACCGGACATAAATATCCAACAAAATGTACAATTTATCCAAAAGCATACAATAGAAATATCCATTTGTTAATCATTCAAAGCAAAAGATCTAAAGCAAAGGTTAGGATCAAGTGGGATATGGACGAAGATGATAACACGACCTTTTTCCATGGTGTTATCAACAGCATGAAGGTTAGTGTTGTATTCATGGTCTCTTGATTAATAATATTTGGATCTTGAAACTGAAGTTGGTTAAAAAAAAAGTCTTTGGTTATTTCAAAAAGAAGTTTAAGGAAGATTTTGAGTCTTGACCGAACCTGGTTTATTCCTTTGTGAGAAAAGTCTCGGATTCTGATGCTGATTTTCTTATAATGTGTTTCACGACTGTGGAAATTAAGATGGGTTTGTTTGAGTGCGGTGATGACCGTGTCAGGGACCTGATGGGTTTAATATAAAACTATTAAAGTGTTTTTTGGTACTTATTCAAATCTGATTTTTTTCAAATCAGGTGTCATTAACAGGGGCTACTCTTCTGCTTTTATAATGCTTATCCCCAAAAAGAGTAACCCGGTTGGTTTACACGAATATAGGTCGATTACTTTGCTTGGCCTTATTAATAAAGTCATATCGAAAGTCCTTGTCAACGATCTTAAGAAGGTTTTGCGGTCGATTATCTCTGATAGCCAATCTGCCTTTTTAAATGGTAGATATATCTTAGACGATCCATTGATTGTGAACGAGATCATGGGATGGATAATGAAAAGCGGTAGAAAGGATTTTGTTATTTCGATTTATCTCAAATGGGTTTTCCTCAACGATGGTGTTTGTGGATTCGGGGTATCCTTGCTTTCGCCAGATCTTAGGTTTTAGTTAATGGTGCTCTTAACACAGTTGGGGTTTGGATGGGATTCAGCTCCCACATGATTGCCGAGTAGTTAGGTAATATTCGAAATGTGGTGAGGCTTTTGAGATGTTTTCACTTGTTCTCGGGATTAAAGATCAATCTTAATAAGTCTAAACTTTTTTGGCCTTAGTGTGGATCACCTTCAAGCTGAGAGTATGGCCCAAGTTTTAAATTGTTCTCTTGGGACGGTTCCTTTCCAATACCTTGAGCTAACGATCGAGGCTATGAATGGAGCAGGGAATTGGAGGATTATATATGATATTTTCGAATCCCACTTATCCAAATGTAAGGCTTTCATTTTTATCTATAAGAGGGCAGGTTACTTTAATCAAGTTGGTTCTTAAAAGCCTTCCAAACTATTATTTTTCCATGTACAAGGCTCTGGTTAAGGTTATTGACGACCTTAAAAATGATTAGAAGGTTTCTTTGGGGCGACTCCATGGAGGTGATTAAACTCCATTGGGTTGCTTGGGACCGGGTTGCCTCTCATATTGACATGGGGGGCCTTTGCTTAAGTAATATTAAAGATACAAATTTCGCTCTTCTCTCAAAATGGATGTGGAGATATAAAGACGAGCCTAATAATCATTGGAAAAAAGTGATTGATGTTGTTCATTGTAATAAGAATTGTTGGATGGTTCTCCCGATTAATAATTCTCTCTCGGGAGTTTGGGGTAACATAGTTAAAATTAACTCGAAAGATTAATCACGGGGTTAAAGTTTCAACGATTTTTCAAGGGCGTGAAGGAAACGGGGGTAATATCAGGTTTTGGTTGGATCACTCGCTGCAAAATGAACCCTTCAAAAGATATTATTCCGGATCTATTCAGATTAGAAAAAGACAAGAGATGCAAGATAAGAGATAGACTAAATTGGGATGGCAATGAGTCTATGGTAGTTTGGCAGTGGTCTCGAACGCCTAGATCGGTTCCAAAAGTGGTAGACTTGACTCGATGCACAGGCTGGCTCAGGAATATTCAGCTCACTGGTCATAGTGACAAATAGAATGGCTCGGCGACAGGCAAGGCACTTTCTCGATTCGTTCTGGTAAGGCTTTATTGAATAAAGAATTGGATTATAGTAGAAGGTTTGTGATTAAAGGGTGCCGCTGGATTCCTAAAATATGCAATATCTTTGCTTGGACGATGCAAATGGATCGTATTCCAACGCTTGCAGCCCTTAGCAAGAGGAATATCGTCTTTGAAAATTAGGTTTGTATAATGTGTGGTTTCGCCATTGAAATATTGGATCATATTTTCACCTCTTTCTTCATTATGTCAATCATTTGGAGTAATATCAGCTCGAGGTGCAAGATAACTCCCAGTTTTGCTTTCTTGGTTAGAGATCTCTTAGAGCTCCATACGCATTCTGACCTGAACGATAAAGCTAAAGCGGTCCTTCATGGGATTATTATGGTGATATGTTGGTGCATTTAGAAATCTAGAAATGAGAATATATTCTCGAACAAAGATGTTAAAATGTTGATGCACTTGGGAATATAGGAATGGGAATGTATTCTCGAACAAAGATGTTAAAAGGTTTTCTTTGGTACAAAATAGGGATAGGTCTACCCTCCCTCCCCCCCCCCCTCCCACGGGTGTTTTCTGTTGAGGTGGTTTGCCTTTGAGGTTTTTTTAATAGAACTTGTCATTCAAATAATAAATTAGACCTGGTCCTTTTAGAGTATTAGGCCTAGCTAGGATGACCTCGCATGTAGGGTAAATTTTCGAATTAATCAAATCGAAATTTTCAAATTTTTTTTACCAGAATTCGTATTTGATTCGTTTCGTCTTTGAAACTCGAATTCAAATAAATTCGATTTAATTCAAATTCACCCTAAATAATAAATTACTTTACTTTCATTTTTAAAAACTACTATAAACTAATTATATTTAACATAAAATATAATAATCTACAAAATTAATTAACTATCAATATGTCAAAACATCAAAATTTAGAAGATAGGTTGGTTACTGGTTAGCGATTTAACTTAAGTAAAAATTTAGAAATAAGTAGTATAGGCTATTTGTCATTAGGTTTATTAATGTTATGAATAATAAACTTGTCTATTATGGATGTAATTCATACGTTGACCCAAATTTAGAAGTTATATGTATGTGTATATATATTAAAAATTTATACATATATTGAATTCGAATTTTAATTGAACCGAATTGAAAATCATAAATTCGTATTCGATTTGAATTCAAACCTTGATAATCGAATGCGAATCGCGTCGAATTTCGAATTTTTCGAATTCAAAACGAATTATGAACACCCTAGCAACATGACATGAACTTTATGCAACTCTCTTTGGATCCTTGGGATACAAGATTATCCTTATAAATTGATTATACTAGTTTTGAGAAAAATGTTTTGTCAAACGTTAGTAAGATGGGCTAAAAAAAGACCCCTTTAGTTTGGTAATTGGTACAAAGAGTCTTGTTTAAAACAAATTGTTGTAAAGTTAATTTTAGCATTAATTATGGTTTTTACGACATTGTGAGACAAATTTCTACATTTACTAATGTAATATGACTTTTATGTTTTATCAAAGGAGAACTCTAGTGATTTATTTAAATTAATTAACTTTTTTACAACGATTTCACATTCTATCATGAAATTTAGTTAGTTTTCTTCATGCTTATACAAGTGGAAAGCGTAAATTAGGATAACATAGTTTTATTTGGAGTAGATATGATGTGTTGCTCGAGTCCCATTGTTCTAAGGATGGTCACCATTTGATGCTTCCATGAGAGGTATTTCTCAATGTTTGATTTAACAGAGAAGACTTAATTTCCTACTAAAAAAATATTATAAAAATCTAGTTTCTTTACTCAACTATTATGGCTGAAGTAGTCAAAACAAATATGAATTAACACTTACGTTCGGATGGGGTTTGAGACTAGGAGTTACAGTGGTTTAAAGAGTAAACATATCCTTTTTTGTCTTTAAGACTAGGAGTTATAGTGGTCGACTCGATTCTTTCAAATTATTTTTGATTATTAAGAAATGGTATCACCTTCTTGGGATGAGTAAGTTCCTACACTACTTTGTTTGCCGTTATATAAATAACATGAGTAAATTGTCATTTTAATCCCTGAGTTTGTCCTAAATTGTTATTTTAGTCTAAATCATTTTTTCCCTATGGGTCCTTGACTTTTCCATTTATTTGCCATTTTGATCCAACAACCTAACTCCATCCAAAAAACTCAATCAAGTTAGGGGCAGTTTGGTCAAATTACATATATGTTTTTTTGCCATTTTCATCCACCCGTTTTACATATTATTTTTTTCCTTTAATCATTTAAATAATAATAATAATAAATAGTTAATTGTTATTATATATTACACCAATACTCAACTCTCACATATTCGAACATTATCAAACATATACACACACCTCTGCAGCTTGACTCCGGCAACCACCCAGCTCGTCTTCAGCAACCACCACCGCCAACAACCACCCAGCTCGTCTCCGCCATCAATCACCACCCCTCAATTTGCATCTTCGTCTCGTCTACTCTGTTGGACCCAAAACCGTACACTGCCACTCGCTGACAACCTTTCCTGGCCACAATCACGTCCTATTTAACAATTGGCATTCCGTCTTCAAATCCCAATCATCCCCACCTTACACCCTTTAATTCAAAAACCCTCTTTCCAAACGCCACCAGCATCCCCATTGTTCACCTAATCAAAACCCACCATCACCACTGCTCACCCCTATTACCGTTCACCTAATCAAAACCCACTGAGTTCACCACCACCACCACAACCTAATCAAAACCCACCGCCACCACAATCCCAAATCAAAACCCAACCACCGCCCGACGTTGTTCTGAAAGCTAACTGCTTTTGTATCGTCGGAATGCAAAGACAATCGTATTGTCGGAATTTGGATAGAGGCGTAGATTTGCAATTGTATCGCCAGAATCAGCCTACTTGACTAAATTTGTAGGTGATTGTGGTGGCGCTGGTGGTGGCGGTGGTGTGGGGGTTGATGGTGGTGTCTGGTTTTGATTGTGGTGGGGGTGATACTTGTGGTGGTTGCAGATGTAGAGGTGGAGAGAGGCATGGGTTGAAGGGAAAAGTGGGAGAGAGAGTGTGTAATTGTTTATATATATATGTGTGTGTGTGTGTGTGTTTATAACATTAATTTTTTTCTTTTATTTTTTTAATGCAAAATAAGTTTTGGACTAAGATGGCAAGTTGAAAAGTTTATAACGAAAATGCAAAAAATAGTTGTAACGCTTCGCATTTTCATACTTGCCGTATTTAGAAAACGCATTTCGTACTCCTATTTTTTTAGAAACTTACACCCATAATCTTTCCCAAGCTCGTAGTCCAAGACCTTGATCTTAGCAAACCTCCTATTTCGTATATACACATTTTTACATACAATCAATCGTTAAACACGCGTTTTCTCACAAACCGATACTACATAAACGTATAATTACTCATTCATAAGTTTACGATACTCAAATTATACTTACACATACGTTTTGTACCTAAAAACATGTTAGAATACAAAGTTTTATCATAAAATGACAAACAAATCGAAGTTCAGGGGCCAAAGTGTTAAAAAAAAAACTTTAGACGGACAAAAGAGCGTCGCGTCACACGACCCCTACCCCTTCCAGCCTACGCGTAACGTCTAGGGTCACAATCCGCAGAAAGTTGTTTCCTTTCAGCAGATTGGCCATTCCCTTCCACCTCTTCTCTTCCCCAACCAACATTCAAGCTCCTTAAACACCAAACCTAATCAACCATTATAAATCCAAGCTTCCATCACCTCATTTTCACTTTTCCAACTCTTCTACACTCCAAAAACCCTCTCAAATCAGTTGTAATTGCAAGTTATGGCAGAATTCTCTAAGTGCCAAAGTGAGCATCTACATCACTTTTCTTCGTCTTTCTTCACTTCTTCTTCCTCTACAAGGCTTGGAACACTTCTACGAGTATTTCCATAGGTTTTCCATGGAAAACCAAGGTGGAACATCAACATTTTGAGGTCCAAGCTTTCTGTTTTGGAAGAATTCTTTACAAACTTTTATAAAACTTATGATTTCTCATGCAAGCTTGTGCCTCTTATGCAACTAATCAAGTCCAGTTAGTGAGCTTGGCCAAGGTTGATTCATACAAATCGGAGGTGTTATTTACCCTCAAAACTTTTTTGTTTTTGTAAGGGTTGTTAGCCCACAAGTGTTGAAACCATCCAAGCTTGTCCTTGTGACAAGACTTGTGCTTTGGTATGAGTGTGATTACTTGGAAGCCTTGGCTATCTTACCTTCAATCCACCACCTCACTTGATGTTTTACCATTGTTATCTCAAGTGGTTTGCTAGACAAAAAGTAACCTAACCTCGTCTACCCACCGACGCTTAGTTAACTCTTTCTATGTCGGAAGTGGCTCACTAGGTTCATGTTCACTTGGCTACTTGAAATAGTGATGATTGTACTTTTTCCTTTATTTCATATATGACCATCCGAATTTGTGTATTGGTGAATTATACAATGAGGTAAATGGATGTTTAACATCCTACCTCCATGCTTGACTTATATGACATCTATGATACTTATGATGGACTTAGCTTAGAACTATATTATATAAACTATATAATAAATATATGAATACATAATCGAACCCTTGATGTTAATCAACATGGTTACTTGTCATGGTAGTAAGTTATATTATCAAATACTTGAGCCTCTAGTTACGATTCTAATGGCCAATTCGACCCATGAAACCACATTATCCCCTACGGGACTTATAGTGTCAAAAACGAGTGTTTGAGTCTAGATAATTACTTCTGAATACATACTTTTGCATACTTGATTCCGTACCCAAACATTCCATAAACTTCAAACACTCGAACACCTTCATTCTCTTATTCTCACCAACTCGTTGATACTCGGATACTCGGAAAGCATTGTAAACTTGTGAGTATACTCGACCCCATTTTACTTTTTCACATTTGGGTGCAATACATGTACCTTATGCGAAACCACACAAACATTCTTATTCACAAATCACAAACAATCTTTATACATGCTCTTTGTGCTAAACTTGAAATCACACATGCTTATACATGATATGCTTATACTTAGTCATTAACTTCGATCAAGCCTCCCTTAACATGTATAGCGTTATAGGAGTAACACACCGCCTGTAAACTTGAGGTCATGTTAAATTAAACACACATGGCCTTATCGTTGCTACGATAAGATAACGCTAGCGGGAAACTTTGGCTTGACTTGTATAGTGGCATGATAGTTTAATGTATGTTAGCCTCGAGGATAGACAATTATGCATGAAGGATTTGTTTTAAAATGTTATTATTATGTTATTACGTAAACTTGTATATTCGCCAATGCCTTGTGTGTTGAACTATAATTTAACATGTATTGCAGGATTGTGTTCGTGACACATTGAAAAGAATCTAGTAGAAGGACTAGAAATACACCAAATCTTTAATTCATGTTTATAGATTAGTCATACGACAATTGTTGTACTTTGTTTATTTCGAATTTGTTGTAATTCTATTTCAAACAATGTACTTGATGTCAGCAATGAAATGAAATTTGTATATTAAATACTTGTCACATTTAGTGTTATGAAGTCTCGAGCAATCTAGTTATGTTCGCCACGATGATTTCGACATCGGTTGGGGTGTGACAATACCCCTGGTTAAAACTGTGGTTTTTGACGGAGTTAGGCAATGTGATCAAAATGGCAAAAAAAAATAGAAAACTCAGAGGCCCAGAGGAGAAAAAAACTATTTAGACTAAAATGACAATTTAGGACAAACCTCAGGGACTAAAATGACAATTTACTTAAATAACATTTATCAAACTTGCTTTCTAGCAAGTTCACTCTTCATAAATTTTTATTATTTTCTATTTTTTATAATTTGATTTTTCTTTAATAACTTGAGTTCTTTAATTTATTTACTTTTTTACGCCCCGCTTGTGACATGCGCATATAATGTATATATGTGTAGGCCTGGGGGACAAAAGCGAAAGTGCACTAATTTTAACGTTATTTTACTAATTTCGTGAAAATAACGTTAAAAAGAGAGGGACGGTTAATCATGCATCACGTGGTGGCGTTGATAGCCGAAAGACAAGGGGGTACATGCACTAATCGACTTTTGTCCCAATTGCTGAGTGTTATGTGCCTTATGTCTAAGGCATGACGCGAAACTACTATTAAGCCGGAGGTCTCACTGGAAGCATGTAAGACCCTTAGTTCATTTATACGATTTCATATAGGTTTCGACTAGGATTGTGTAATTGCCATTACACATACATGTGAAAAATGCGGGTTTGTTAAAACATTTAAGAATTTAAATCATTTCAACATCATATTTATAAGTTCGCCGTTTAAAATGACGACGAAACATAATGCGGAAGCTTGTATCTTGATCGTGTTTGGTTCTTCATTGAGCTTGATCGACATCCGATACTTTTAGAAAACCTACATTTCATAAAAATGAAATGTTTTTAGTTAAAACATGTTTATAAAATGTCAAAATAAGTCCATATGTTAAAACGAAGAAACAAACAACATAAACACAAGAAAATATATATATTTTCTTTTTTTTCTTTTCTTTTCTTTTCAGCCCTTTCACCCGGCCGTATGAGCTTTCCCACCCGGCCGTGTCAGCTAAACATCTTTTTTAAGAACATTCACCTGGCCGTGTGAAATGTTCACCCGGCCGTGTCAGCTCTGCACGTTTACTTTTCTCTCAATTTACATCCAAACTTATTCCAAACTCATTCCTGTCACTTGGGGTTCGTTTCTTAACATGTCTAAGGTGTAATCCGTAACCCGGATCCGAAATTTATAAAGTTTACGCTCCCGTTACCCGGTTTGCGTTTTACTTGATTTTGACCCGTTTGACGTTTAAGCACTTAAGCTCAAATCATCCATAACTTTTTAGTGGAATTATTTTCCACGGTTATGCCCATTACCCGAACTTAATAACTTCATTGTTGTCTATCATACTAGTTTCAAATCACGAGTTTTTATATATTCATAAACCCGTTTTTACTTAAATGCTTATTTTGACCCGTTAAGGGTATTTAAGCACTTTTCCGCATAATTCATTTCTATTCGCTTCTAACATTATATTACCACATTACTTATAATCTTCCACCACAACTATAATTTTGATGGATTTTAATGTGGTGACTATTTGTTTGGAGTTTTATCCCCTCGGATTACTAATTTACGACAAGACGCATTTTAAGGAATTTGACTCACAAGAATCATATCTTTCGCCTTTATGCTTGTCCTAAGTGTTTACTTGATCAAATAACTTATTTCTAAACTGTCCATAAGGGTCCTTGTCCGATTTACCCGTCATGGGCGTTTTGGTCAACTTTAGTCCCTCATTTTACGACTAAGGACTTTTACTAGATATTTAACCAAAATTGCTCGTTTAGCTACACTCTTACTTATGCGTACCTGGCTCGGGTCAACGTATAGACCCGATTTATACCTTGCTTACATTTGCCGCTACTTTATAGCGACTCACTATCCATCTCAGGTTCACTTCTGTGAACATACGACTTGACAACCAACGTTAGTCAATATTTTCAAATGGTGTTATCCCCGCCATTTGACCCGTTTGGCCTATATGACCAAACACTGGAATTTATAGCAAAGCATGGTTTAAAACTACCCATTCACACGTCCGACCCATTCCGGAATTTACTACTAATATTCCTTTTTCTTACATTTTTAACCCATTTTGGCTTACGCCGTGGGTATCCATTTAATCTCAACTTATATTTAGTCATCATGCGACTAAATTACCCTTTTTATCCCTTTTTCCCATTACTAGTTACGCTACTAGGTAATTTTAAGAAAATTTATAAATTTTAGTCAATTCATGACTAAATTACCATTTTGCCTCTTTTTTATCAATAACCTTGGTTTTGATCGTTTTTATGCGTTCCTACTCATTCCGGTTCATGTCGGAACCCTTTTTTTTCGAATCATAAGCCGTTGTTGTATTTATCGCCTATAATACAACTACATATACTAAAAATGGGTGTAAGCTTTACTTACCTTGCATCCGGTTATGCTCTTTTCCGCGTACTCGATCCGTTTGACCCGCTTCTTTCCCAAGCCTCCACCTAGCTCGTTAAGCGTCAAACTATCGTCATCATTTACAAGGTGGTTAGATTAGTCATTAACAATCACGACTATTCCACCTTATGTATTTTCTATGTCGAAACCACTATTCGACTTCGCCATTGGTTAGTTTAACTTTCCGAAAGTTAACTGACTTTGATTACATGATATACACAATTAAGTCTAAATCAACATCATGTTTAGAACCCTTATCGCTTCATAGTTCGCATAACGTGCCATGTTGTTCAAGTACGCTTTTTACTCGAAATTTCAACACTTTAGCTTTCATTTAGGCATTTTAACAAACACCTAATGAGCATAATTTTTACATATTTACAAACTAGTTCTTAACTAGTTATTTTTGCCAAGATTAACATCATTTTCAAATTATTATATCTTGCATGCATAACAACACCTAGATTCACTTCATGGAAATCAAACAACACTAATTTCATGACCAAAATTCTAGTGTTCTTCATCTTATCATAAAACCCACTTAGCACCTACATGATTAGTTAACCGAAACACTAATTCATGGCACTAAATCAACATGTTTTCATCTAGGGCTTGTTCCTAGACTTGTACATATATCAATTTCACTATAACATTCATTATTCATACCGGAATTTCGTTAACGAATGTTAACCAGAATTTCAAAATATCACCAAATAACAAAATTCAACATACCTAGTGATCTCCTAACTTGGGTGATCACGAAATTAGTTAAAGCCCCAATTTTTAGCTTGATTCATCTTTGATTTTGTTGAATTTTGTGAGTTTTAGGAATTTTGAAAGAACCCTTCTTGTGCTCCTGATGATACTTGACCAAACACACACACTAGTGTGTGTTTGTTTTTGTTTTTATTTAATTTAATTAAAACACTTTCATGTTTTGCCCCTTTTAGTCCCTATAGTTTACAAGTTATTTAAAAGGAGCATTTATTCATGTTTCTTATTGTTTTCAAACATATAACTTGGTTAATTATTCCTAGTTACGTTACCCTTGTTATGACCAACTCATGTTTATATATATAAATATATATAAATATCTATATATATATATATATATATTACCAAACCCGTTTTCGGGGTGTTACAAGTCTACCCCCCTTAAAGAGGTTTCGTCCCCGAAACCTTCTTTACGTAGTTCATTGGTTTAGACCAAACGAACTTAGTTTCGTTTTCAAGACATTCATTCTTTTGGTTAAAAGTTATCATTTGCATTGACGTGTGCGTCTTTCATGTGTAAGTCCTCATGGACCGTAACTTTTATCTTGTATTTCTTATCTTTGTCGCCTATTTGACCGAGTTGTCACTTGACCACTCGGTCGTATGAGTCCGTCAACATGTTTTCTCCACGCTAATCCTATATTGACAGGCGCTTTATAAGTCATAACACTATTTTGACTTTGAATGGTCTTACCGGCTAGACTGGTTAGTCATCGTCACTTTATACCCCGTCATTCGGGTATACTACATTGCCATCACCGGCCTTTTGTGTGTTTATGATCTCCCATGCCGTAACTCACGTTACAACGTGATTATATTCTATATTACTTTTCTAGACCATGATCGCATCGCATCACGTCATGTTTAAGTTTATATGAACTTTTCATATAAAAAATCTTCATTTTGAATTTATCGCCTTACACCTATTGGTGTCAAGACCTGTTTCTTTTAATGTTAATCATTTCCTAAACCATTTCATCCTATTTAAGCTAGTTAAAATTGCCTTTGACTAAAAACTGAATTTTTTTAGTTTAACGTTTTCTCTTTAACTTACGTCAATTACTCATATCAAGAAATTGACAATTAAGAATTTTATTCTTTTCCGTTATTATATTACGTGAGGAATATAACCAGTTCTCACGCTTTACCCAAGTGACCCGTAGGTTCTTTCACTTAGTCTCGTAGGCTATTTCCTTAGGTTTTCACCTTTTTAAGGTGAGGCCCCTTTAGTTCATTTCTTTTTACTCGTGACCCGTGGGTCATTCGGTCCCGTAGACCTTCGCACTGTTTACTACCAAAAAGTTATGGTGACCCCTAGATCATTCCCTTACTTTTTTTTCCCTAAAAGTATATTCTTGGTGTCAAGGCACCCTCTTTAAGTTTAGAAAAAAATCATTTATTTTATTTTTGAATTCTATTGACTTTGACCGTAGTCTGAGGCTACATTCAATTTTTTTTACTATTCTTCCGACTCTATGACTTCTTACGTCATTTACGCGTCTGTTTGTTCTCCGCTTACCGTTATCCGATTTATACCCATATTTCTTTACGACCCATTATTCAGGTTCTCTATTTTAATACTTAACGCTCCCGTTATTTGGTTTGCGTCTACATGTACATTTAATCACGTCCCATTACCGGGCTCATTGTTCTTTTGTTTTAACGCTCCTGTCACCTGGTTTGCGTTTACTTTTACATTCAATCATTATACTGCTTTTGACTCGTTCGTGTGAACTCCATCACTTATGAACAATCGAACCTTACTCTTTATTTAACCCGTTTGACTTGTTCGCGTGAAATCCATCAGCTACGAATAATCAAACCTTATTCTTTATTTTTCCCTGTTCAACCTCGAAATAGTTGAACATAGTTATCAAAATTTCTGTTCGCAAAATTCATTGTCTTCTAGTCATAACTCATAATCCGAGTGTTTTGACTTTTAATTCGCGTTCCCATCTCTTGGTTTACGCATATATTTGGAATCCTACCCATCTATCGGGTATTTTTACCGAAGTCCTTATCAAAGCAACCTTTCTGGTATGCATTAAGACTTCGTTTTGGCTTATTTGGTCGTCTTAGCGAAATCCATCGCTTTTATTCAACCAAGTCCTTTATTCTTTTATTCAATCGTTTGATTTGTTCGTGTGAATTCCATCACTTATGAACAATCAGACTTTATCCAAATGCCCTAATATTCTCATTAGTCGGTTTGTATCTTCATTTACATTGATCTTTGTCCCTTCTCCTGGGCTCATTATTCTAATGTAGTGTGCTTCCGTTACCCGGTTTGTGTTTACATTTATTATCAAGCATTATGCTTATTTGATCCGTTTGGGTACCTTTTTGTTTATTCGTCCCATTTGTTCCATCCGTACTACATCGGACGTAAATGTGTTCATTATAAGAAGTTCACGGTATCATGTGTTCACTACTTACTTGGCCAGAGTAAGCGATCAACACATGGTACACATGACCTTTTTATAATTTTCACATCACGCCCCATGCAAGTAATGCCTCTATTTATTTCCATATCTTTGATTTCATTCTGTAAAACTTTATTTAATTGCTAAACAACAATCATTAGTTTTACTCGTTTTGCTTTTGAACATATAAAATGTTTTCCTTTTTATCAAACTATTTTACAATCACATTCGTTAATGTGATTGTTACTATTCTCAATATTATTCATATTGAGAATACTTACTTGGTTAATTACTTCCGTTCAAGTTTCTATATAAACTAATTCTATCATTTTCTTGTTATTCACAATCGTGAATAACACATATTTCTACTTAATTTCTCTTGGAAACATCATCCTGGATAGTTATCCTATTCAAGTTTTCTAAGTTTTTATCTTACATACGCAACAGCCAGTCTCTACGTATTTGTTGCATATTATTATTTGGCAATAAATTTAAAACGTGCACCTGGCAAATGCTTGCCCTAACGGGCTTTCCTTGCCATTACCCTTACTCGTTATTATTACGCGATTTAGGTCCTTGGTGAGCATGCTCTACTTGTCATACTTCGGACCGTTCCTCCGTCATATCCGTAAATTGTTAAACTCTCGCCATCTTCATATACGAGTGTCCTTCAGCTAAAAAGTTTACAAAATATTAGTAATGTTAACATTGTCACACCCCGACCCGCAGCGGAAAAGGTGATCGGGGCATGATTGGGTTATCATCAAAGCTCATGACATTTATTAAGCGTTTCATATTCATTAATACAAATTAAATGGAAATTTACAATAAAGGTTACAACTGTTCTAACTAACAATCTAAACTTCTTTGTTCTCTTCTAAGGCATATCCTATGTTTTCCTTGCTTCAACCTGTACACCTGTATCATGTGTAAAAGGGTTTTTTGGATCAACATAATGTTGGCGAGTGAATCCTATGGAAAACATTTGAACAATTTATTTAAATTGATTATGAAATATGTGCACAACCAAACATGAGTAAAAATAGATGTAAACTTAATCACAATCATAAGATATTAAGTGAAAACACACATGAACAATAATGGAACATTTAGAGGCACGCGATGCTCAACTCGTCTCTCACGAGGAACTGAGGGGCCTAATGAATGAATTGCATAACATGATAATATGAATGACACAACTACAACCAATATAAGCTCAATGATACACACATGAACAATAATGAATTTGATTTGAAGCACGCGTTGTTCAACTCGTCTCCTACGAGGAACTGATGGGCTTAATGAATGAGTTTCATATGATTTGGCATAAGGAAATAAGTAAAACACAACAATATAAACAATCTAAGTTTAGGTCATGATGTGGTATGGCACAAGTTTAAATAAATAAATTAATTATTTTCATAACACATGACACACCCCAAAACGTGTAATTTAAAAGGGGAAGTTGTAAGATTCACTCACAGTGGGTGCGTTCGGTTGTTGATGTTGAATGTACGCGAAGTGGTTTTAACCACGAGTACGAGTGAGATTAACCTAGATAAATCGCATTATGGTTTGGTAAGTAAACGGATTTTATTAATCTATTTTAGTAGGATTGTTGGGTGTATTTTTGTGAGTTTGAGGCTATTTTCTAACCTTAAAAATGTTATTTTTAAGTATTTTTAATTGATTTTTAATTAAAATAATTAAATAAAAAATAATAAAAAATTGATTTTTTTCTGACCGTTGACCGTTTGACTGACCGTTGACCTGACCGTTGACCGGTTCAATTCGGAATACAAGTGCGCTGAGTGAGGCTCGAACCCGAGACCTCCCGTACGCGTGCACGCAGCTCTACCAACTGAGCTACGTGTCTAACCCGTTATATATCTGATTTTAATTACATATATATATTAATTAGTTTAAACCGAAAATCATTTTTATTTTAAAAACAGTTTAATCGGACATGCACTCCACAGGTCTCGAACCCGGGACCTGTGGTTTAATCTAACACACAGTCCACCGCTGGACTGTGTGTTTAACATGTTATATAATTCGATTTTTATTATACTTAAATACAAATTAGATATTTCCTTTTCTGCCTTATTTAAAAAGAAGAGATAATTGTCCGAGTCGGTGCAGAAGACCGGACTCGAACTCGTGACCAGTGATATAAACAAACACACAGTCCACCGCTGGACTGTGTGTCTAACTTGGTTATTATTTCGGTTATCAATATACTTAACGCATAACTGTGGCGACCCGGTTCGGTTTAACAAAAAAAAATGATTTTTATTAAGGCAGCGTGTGTGAGACGGGATTCGAACTTGAGACGTTTTGCGTTTTATATGTGCACACAGTCCACCGCTGGACTGTGTGTCTAACCCGATTAATAAGTTGATTTTAATTATACTTATAATATAACGAATACATCGTCTTCTTCATCAAAGATAGAACCAGAGTTCGGAAATCGACTGGTTCAAAGTTTTTATCAGTTTATTAGTGTTTTTCAGTCCATTAAGGTAAGATAAGGGTGAAAAGATAAAGAAAATAAGCGAAGAAGTATACCGACTGGACCCTCTGTTTTCCGGCAGAACTCCGGCGACAGCAATCAAATCCGGCGTCAGTTGTCTTGCAGCAGCAAGTCTCCGGAAAGCTTGGAAAAAGTATGGGTATCTCCGGTATAAGCTTCAGGGGCTCAGTGAGGTTCAGAAATAAGGAAATCGGTTTTCCGGCGACGAACAGAAAAGTTCCGGCGAGGGAGTTTTCGCCGAGAAAGAGTGTTGTTTTGAGCGAAAAGGTTTGTAGTCGGTTGTGGGTGAATTTATAGGAGAAAATCGAGATGCACTTGGTCTGATTTCCGACTGTATTCGCAAATCATAAAACTCCGGCGGTTATGGTTTGGTCGCGGACTTCAAACATCGGTTATAACCGATGTCTTAATACTAGTTTACGTTATAACTGAAAGTGGTGTTAGAAACTCGCGATAATTCCGGGATTCCGACGACTGAACTATTGGGCGCCGGTTTTGAATTCGTTATGTCACTTTATGAATTAAATGGTTTCAATATTTACCAAACAGAACAAGTGGCGCAGTGGTTTGTGTGTGTGTGTTAAGTCTTGTATCCGGACCGCTCATTGACCCGGGTTCGAAACCCGGCAGAGGTATAATATTTTTATTTTGCGATTTTTGACAGTTTTTCAAAAACTAATTATATATTCTTGTATAATAATTGATTACGTATCGTTTAAAAATACTTTGGGCATTTAATTCGCAACGAAATTTTTTGACTGACTGTTCGGTTGATAAACGGAGCGGGTTTGGTAAATCCGTTTTTGACGGATGTTACAAACATTAACAAGCGCCCGTACTATAATACAAGGCTTTTACGATACGTGTTAACACACATAATTCGTTAATTATATCGGACTTTCATCGGTTTAATTAGGGTAACATGTATTTACGCGATAACCTTATGTGTTGTTTAAACACTTTAACATGCTAGACCATTAATATAAATATACTTACCGGATTATGCGATCAAGCCTCGGACCAAACACTTTACACTTTAACCTTGAGCTCTGATTACCAACTTGTAAGACCCTTAGTTCATTTATACGATTTCATATAGGTTTCGACTAGGATTGTGTAATTTCCATTACACATACATGTGAAAAATGCGGGTTTGTTAAAACATTTTAAGAATTTAAATCATTTCAACATCATATTTGTAAGTTCGTCGTTTAAAATGACGACGAAACATAGTGTGGAAGCTTGTATCTTGATCGTGTTCGGTTCTTCGTTGAGCTTGATCGACATCCGATACTTTTAGGCAACCTACATTTCATAAAAATGAAATGCTTTTAATTAAAACATGTTTATAAAATGTCAAAATAAGTCCATATGTTAAAACGAACAAACAAACAACATAAACACAAGAATATATATATATTTTCTTTTTTTTTCTTTTTTTTCAGCCCTTTCACCCGGCCGTGTCAGCTTTCCCACCCGGCCGTGTCAACTAAACATTTTTTTTCAGAACATTCACCCGGCCGTGTCAAATGTTCACCCGGCCGAGTCAGCTCTGCACGTTTACTTCTCTCTCAATTTACATCCAAACTTATTCCAAACTCATTCCTATCACTTGGGGTTCGTTTCTTAACATGTCTAAGTTGTAATCCATTACCCGTATCCAAAATTTATATAGTTTACGCTCCCGTTACCCGGTTTGCGTTTTACTTAATTTTGACCCGTTTGACGTTTAAGCACTTAAGCTCAAATCATCCATAACTTTTTAGTGGAATTGTTTTCCATGATTATGCCCATTACCCGAACTTAATAACTTCATTGTTGTCTATCATACTAGTTTCAAATCCCGAGTTTTTATATATTCATAAACTCGTTTTTACTTAAATGCTTATTTTGACCCGTTAAGGCTATTTAAGCACTTTTCCGCATAATTCATTTTCATTCGCTTCTAGCATTATATTACCATATTACTTATCAAATAATCTTCCACCACAACTATAATTGTGGTGGATTTTAATGTGGTAACTCTTTGTTTCGAGTTTTATCCCCTCGGATTACTAATTTACGACAAGACGCATTTTAAGGCATTTGACTCACAAGAATCATACCTTTCGATTTTATGCTTGTCCTAAGTGCTTACTTGATAAAATAACTTATTTCTAAACAAACCATAAGGGTCCTTGTCCGATTTACCCGTCATGGGCGTTTTGGTCAACTTTAGTCCCTCATTTTACTACGAAAGACTTTTACTAGATATTTAACCAAAATGGCTCGTTTAGCTACACTCTTACTTATGCGTACATGGCTCGCGTCAACGTATAGACCCGATTTATACCTTGTTTACATTTGCCGCTACTTTATAGCGACTCACTATCCATCTCTGGTTCACTCCTGTGAACATACAACTTGACAACCAACGTTAGTCAATATTTTCAAATGGTGTTATCACCGCCATTTGGCCCGTTTGGCCTATATGACCAAACGTTGGCATTTATAACAAAGCATGGTTTTAAACTACCCATTCACACGTCCGACCCATTCCGGAATTTACTACTAATATGCCTTTCTCTTACATTTAGTCATCATGCGACTAAATTACCCTTTTTACCCTTTTTCCCATTACTAATTACGCTACTAGGTAATTTTAAGAAAATTTATAAATTTTAGTCAATTCATGACTAAATTACCATTTTGCCTCTTTTTTTACCAATAACCTTGGTTTTGATCGTTTTTATGCGTTCCTACTCATTCCGGTTCATGTCGGAACCCTTTTTTTTCGAATCATAAGCCGTTGTTGTCTTTATCGCCTATAAAATGGGTGTAAGCTTTACTTACCTTGCATCCGGTTATGCTCTTTTCCGCGTACTCGATCCGTTTAACCCGCTTCTCTCCCAAGCCTCCACCTAGCTCGTTAAGCGTCAAACTATCGTCATCATTTACAAGGTGGTTAGATTAGTCATTAACAATCACGACTATTCCACCTTACGTATTTTCTATGTTGAAACCACTATTCGACTTCGCCATTTGTTAGTTTAACTTTCCAAAAGTTAACTAACTTTGATCACATGATATACACAATTAAGTCTAAATCAACATCATGTTTAGAACCCTTATCGCTTCATAGTTCGCATAACGTGCCATGTTATTCAAGTACGCATTTTACTCGAAATTTCAACACTTTAGCTTTCATTTAGGTTTTTTCACAAACACCTAATGTGCATAATTTTTACATATTTACAAACTAGTTCTTAACTAGTTATTTTTGCCAAGATTAACATCATTTTCAAATTCATTATATCTAGCATGCATAACAACACCTAGATTCACTTCATGGAAATCAAACAACACTAATTTCATGACCAAAATTCTAGTGTTCTTCATCTTATCATAAAACCCACTTAGCACCTACATGATTAGTTAACCGAAACACTAATTCATGGCACTAAATCAACATGTTTTCATCTAGGGCTTGTTCCTAGACTTGTACTCATATCAATTTCACTATAACATTCATTATTCATACCAGAATTTTGTTCATGAATGTTAACCAGAATTTCAAAATATCACCAAATAACAAAATTCAACATACCTAGTGATCTCCTAACTTGGGTGATCATGAAATTAGTTAAAACCCCAATTTTTAGCTTGATTCATCTTTGATTTTGTTGAATTTTGTGAGTTTTAGGGTTTTGAAAGAACCCTTCTTGATTCATCTTTTTAAGGTGAGGTCCCTTTAGTTCATTTCTTTTTACTCGTGACCCGTGGGTCATTCGGTCCCGTAGACCTTCGCACTGTTTACTACCAAAAAGTTATGGTGATCCCGTAGATCATTCCCTTACTTTTTTTTTGTTCTAAAAGTATATTCTTGGTGTCAAGGCACCCTCTTTAAGTTTAAAAAAAATCATTTATTTTATTTTTGAATTCTAGTGACTTTGACCGTAGTCTGAGGCTACATTCATTTTTTTTGGACTATTCTTCCGACTCTATGACTTGTTACGTCATTTACGCGTCCGTTTGTTCTCCGCTTACTGTTATCCGGTTTATACCCATATTTCTTTACGACCCATTATTCGGGTTCTCTATTTTAATATTTTAACGTCCCGTTATTTGATTTGCGTCTACATGTACATTTAATCACGTCCCATTACCGGGCTCATTGTTCTTTTGTTTTAACGCTCCCGTTACCTGGTTTGCTTTTACTTTTACATTCACTCATTATATTTCTTTTGACTCGTTCGACTCGTTCGTGTGGACTCCATCACTTATGAACAATCGAACCTTACTCTTTATTTAACCCGTTTGACTTTTCAGCGTGAAACCCATCAGCTACGAATAATCAAACCTTATTCTTTATTTTTCTCCGTTCAACCTCGAAATAGTTGAACATAGTTATCAAAATTTATGTTCGAAAAATTCATCGTCTTCTAGTCATAACTCATAATCCGAGTCTTTTGACTTTTAATTCGCGTTTTACGCATATATTTAGAATCCTACCCATCTATCGGGTATTTTTACCGAAGTCCTTACCAAAGCAACCATTCTGGTATTCATTAAGACTTCGTTTTGGCTTATTTGGTCGTCTTAGCGAAATTCATCGCTTTTATTCAACCAAGTCTTTTATTCTTTTATTCAATCGTTTGATTTGTTCGTGTGAATTCCATCACTTATGAACAATCAGACTTTATCCAAATGCCCTAATATTCTCATTAGTCGGTTTGTATCTTCATTTACATTGATCTTTGTCCCTTCTCCCGGGCTCATTATTCTAATGTAGTGCGCTTCCGTTACCCGGTTTGCGTTTACATTTATTATCAAGCATTATGCTTATTTGATCCGTTTAGGTACCTTTTTGTTTATTCGTCCCATTTGTCCCATCCGTACTACATCGGACGTAAATGTGTTCATTATAAGTTCACGGTATCATGTGTTCACTACTTACTTGGCCAGAGTAAGCGATCAACACATGGTACACATGACCTTTTTATAATTTTCGCATCACGCCCCATGCAAGTAATGCCTCTATTTATTTCCATATCTTTGATTTCATTCTGTAAAACTTTATTTAATTGCTAAACAACAATCATTAGTTTTACTCGTTTTGCTTTTGAACATATAAAATGTTTTCCTTTTTATCAAACTATTTTACAATCACATTCGTTAATGTGATTGTTACTATTCTTAATATTATTCATATTGAGAATACTTACTTGGTTAATTACTTCCGTTCAAGTTTCTATATAAACTAATTCTATCATTTTCTTGTTATTCACAATCGTGAATAACACATATTTCTACTTAATTTCTCTTGGAAACATCACGCCCCATGCAAGTAATCCCCTTAATTTCTCTTGGAAACATCATCCTGGATAGTACTATAATACAATCGTGAATAACACATATTTCTACAAGCGTCCGTACTACAATACAAGGCTTTTACGATACGTGTTAACACACATAATTCGTTAATTATATCGGACTTTCATCGGTTTAATTGGGGTAACGTGTATTTACATGATAACCTTAAGTGTTGTTTAAACACTTTAACATGCTAGACCATTAATATAAATATACTTACCGAATTATGCGATCAAGCCTCGTACCGAACACTTTACACTTTAACCTTGAGCTCTGATTACCAACTTGTAAGACCCTTAGTTCATTTATACGATTTCATATAGGTTTCGACTAGGATTGTGTAATTGCCATTACACATACATGTGAAAAATGCGGGTTTGTTAAAACATTTTAAGAATTTAAATCATTTCAACATCATATTTATAAGTTCGTCTTTTAAAATGACGACGAAACATAGTGCGGAAGCTTGTATCTTGATCGTGATCGGTTCTCCGTTGAGCTTGATCGACATCCGATACTTTTAGGCAACCTACATTTCATAAAAATGAAATGCTTTTAGTTAAAACATGTTTATAAAATGTCAAATTAAGTCCACATGTTAAAACGAACAAACAAACAACATAAACACAAGAAAATATATATTTTCTTTTTTTTCTTTTCTTTTTTTTTTCAGCCCTTTCACCCGGCCGTGTCAGCTTTCCCACCCAGCCGTGTCAGCTAAACATTTTTTTCCAGAACATTCACCCGGCCGTGTCAAATGTTCACCCGGCCGTGTCAGCTCTGCACGTTTACTTTTCTCTCAATTTACATCCAAACTTATTCCAAACTCATTCCTATCTCTTGGGGTTCGTTTCTTAACATGTCTAAGTTGTATTCCATTACCCGGATCCAAAATTTATATAGTTTACTCTCCCGTTACCCGGTTTGCGTTTTACTTGATTTTGACCTGTTTGACGTTTAAGCTCTTAAGCTCTAATCATCCATAACTTTTTAGTGGAATTATTTTCCAGGATTATGCCCATTACCCGAACTTAATTACTTCATTGTTGTCTATCATACTAGTTTCAAATCACGAGTTTTTATATATTCATAAACCCGTTTTTACTTAAATGCTTATTTTGACCCGTTAAGGGTATTTAAGCAATTTTCCGCATAATTCATTTTCATTCGCTTCTAGCATTATATTACCACATTACTTATCAAATAATCTTCCACCCCAACTATAATTGTGTGGTATTTTAATGTGGTGACTATTTGTTTCGAGTTTTATCCCATCGGATTACTAATTTACGACAAGACGCATTTTAAGGCATTTGACTCACAAGAATCATACCTTTCGCTTTTATGCTTGTCCTAAGTGTTTACTTGATCAAATAACTTATTTCTAAACAACCCATAAGGGTCCCTGTCTGATTTACCCGTCATGGGCGTTTTGGTCAACTTTAATCCCTCATTTTACGACTAAGGACTTTTACTAGATATTTAACCAAAATTGCTCGTTTAGCTACACTCTTACTTATGCGTACTTGGCTCGGGTCAACGTATAGACCCGATTTATACCTTGCTTACATTTGCCGCTACTTTATAGCGACTCACTATCCATCTCCAGTTCATTCCTGTGAACATACGACTTGACAACCAATGTTAGTCAATATTTTTAAACGGTAATGACCCGTTTGGCCTATATGACCAAACACTGGCATTTATAGCAAAGCATGGTTTAAAACTACCCATTCACACGTCCGACCCATTCCGGAATTTACTACTAATATTCATTTTTCTTACATTTTTAACCCATTTTGGCTTACGCCGTGGGTATCCATTTAATCTCAACTTACTTTAGTCATCATGCGACTAAATTACCCTTTTTATCCCTTTTTCCCATTACTAGTTACGCTACTAGGTAATTTTAAGAAAATTTATAAATTCTTAGTCAATTCATGACTAAATTACCATTTTGCCTCTTTTTTTACCATTAACCTTGGTTTTGATCGTTTTTATTCGTTCCTACTCATTCCGGTTCATGTCGGAACCTTTTTTTTCGAATCATAAGCCATTGTTGTATTTATCGCCTATAACACAACTACATATACTACAAATGGGTGTAAGCTTTACTTCCCTTGCATCCGGTTATGCTCTTTTCCGCATACTCGATCCGTTTGACCGCCTTCTTTCCCAAGCCTCCACCTAGCTCGTTAAGCGTCAAACTATCGTCATCATTTACAAGGTGGTTAGATTAGTCATTAACAATCATGACTATTCCACCTTACGTATTTTCTATGTTGAAACCACTATTCGACTTCGCCATTGGTTAGTTTAACTTTCCAAAAGTTAACTAACTTTGATCACATAATATACACAATTAAGTCTAAATCAACATCATGTTTAGAACCCTTATCGCTTCATAGTTCGCATAACGTGCCATGTTATTCAAGTACGCATTTTACTCGAAATTTCAACACTTTAGCTTTCATTTAGGCATTTTAACAAACACCTAATGTGCATAATTTTTACATATTTACAAACTAGTTCTTAACTAGTTATTTTTGCCAAGATTAACATCATTTTCAAATTCATTATATCTAGCATGCATAACAACACCTAGATTCACTTCATGGAAATCAAACAACACTAATTTCATGACCAAAATTCTAGTGTTCTTCATCTTATCATAAAACCCACTTAGCACCTACATGATTAGTTAACCGAAACACTAATTCATGGCACTAAATCAACATGTTTTCATCTAGGGCTTGTTCCTAGACTTGTACTCATATCAATTTCACTATAACATTCATTATTCATACCAGAATTTCGTTCATGAATGTTAACCAGAATTTCAAAATATCACCAAATAACAAAATTCAACATACCTAGTGATCTCCTAACTTGGGTGATCACGAAATTAGTTAAAGCCCCAATTTTTAGCTTGATTCATCTTTGATTTTGTTGAATTTTGTGAGTTTTAGGGTTTTGAAAGAACCCTTCTTGATTCATCTTTTTAAGGTGAGGTCCCTTTAGTTCATTTCTTTTTACTCGTGACCCGTGGGTCATTCGGTCCCGTAGACCTTCGCACTGTTTACTACCAAAAAGTTATGGTGATCCCGTAGATCATTCCCTTACTTTTTTTTTGTTCTAAAAGTATATTCTTGGTGTCAAGGCACCCTCTTTAAGTTTAAAAAAAATCATTTATTTTATTTTTGAATTCTAGTGACTTTGACCGTAGTCTGAGGCTACATTCATTTTTTTTGGACTATTCTTCCGACTCTATGACTTGTTACGTCATTTACGCGTCCGTTTGTTCTCCGCTTACTGTTATCCGGTTTATACCCATATTTCTTTACGACCCATTATTCGGGTTCTCTATTTTAATATTTTAACGTCCCGTTATTTGATTTGCGTCTACATGTACATTTAATCACGTCCCATTACCGGGCTCATTGTTCTTTTGTTTTAACGCTCCCGTTACCTGGTTTGCTTTTACTTTTACATTCACTCATTATATTTCTTTTGACTCGTTCGACTCGTTCGTGTGGACTCCATCACTTATGAACAATCGAACCTTACTCTTTATTTAACCCGTTTGACTTTTCAGCGTGAAACCCATCAGCTACGAATAATCAAACCTTATTCTTTATTTTTCTCCGTTCAACCTCGAAATAGTTGAACATAGTTATCAAAATTTATGTTCGAAAAATTCATCGTCTTCTAGTCATAACTCATAATCCGAGTCTTTTGACTTTTAATTCGCGTTTTACGCATATATTTAGAATCCTACCCATCTATCGGGTATTTTTACCGAAGTCCTTACCAAAGCAACCATTCTGGTATTCATTAAGACTTCGTTTTGGCTTATTTGGTCGTCTTAGCGAAATTCATCGCTTTTATTCAACCAAGTCTTTTATTCTTTTATTCAATCGTTTGATTTGTTCGTGTGAATTCCATCACTTATGAACAATCAGACTTTATCCAAATGCCCTAATATTCTCATTAGTCGGTTTGTATCTTCATTTACATTGATCTTTGTCCCTTCTCCCGGGCTCATTATTCTAATGTAGTGCGCTTCCGTTACCCGGTTTGCGTTTACATTTATTATCAAGCATTATGCTTATTTGATCCGTTTAGGTACCTTTTTGTTTATTCGTCCCATTTGTCCCATCCGTACTACATCGGACGTAAATGTGTTCATTATAAGTTCACGGTATCATGTGTTCACTACTTACTTGGCCAGAGTAAGCGATCAACACATGGTACACATGACCTTTTTATAATTTTCGCATCACGCCCCATGCAAGTAATGCCTCTATTTATTTCCATATCTTTGATTTCATTCTGTAAAACTTTATTTAATTGCTAAACAACAATCATTAGTTTTACTCGTTTTGCTTTTGAACATATAAAATGTTTTCCTTTTTATCAAACTATTTTACAATCACATTCGTTAATGTGATTGTTACTATTCTCAATATTATTCATATTGAGAATACTTACTTGGTTAATTACTTCCGTTCAAGTTTCTATATAAACTAATTCTATCATTTTCTTGTTATTCACAATCGTGAATAACACATATTTCTACTTAATTTCTCTTGGAAACATCACGCCCCATGCAAGTAATCCCCTTAATTTCTCTTGGAAACATCATCCTGGATAGTACTATAATACAATCGTGAATAACACATATTTCTACAAGCGTCCGTACTACAATACAAGGCTTTTACGATACGTGTTAACACACATAATTCGTTAATTATATCGGACTTTCATCGGTTTAATTGGGGTAACGTGTATTTACATGATAACCTTAAGTGTTGTTTAAACACTTTAACATGCTAGACCATTAATATAAATATACTTACCGAATTATGCGATCAAGCCTCGTACCGAACACTTTACACTTTAACCTTGAGCTCTGATTACCAACTTGTAAGACCCTTAGTTCATTTATACGATTTCATATAGGTTTCGACTAGGATTGTGTAATTGCCATTACACATACATGTGAAAAATGCGGGTTTGTTAAAACATTTTAAGAATTTAAATCATTTCAACATCATATTTATAAGTTCGTCTTTTAAAATGACGACGAAACATAGTGCGGAAGCTTGTATCTTGATCGTGATCGGTTCTCCGTTGAGCTTGATCGACATCCGATACTTTTAGGCAACCTACATTTCATAAAAATGAAATGCTTTTAGTTAAAACATGTTTATAAAATGTCAAATTAAGTCCACATGTTAAAACGAACAAACAAACAACATAAACACAAGAAAATATATATTTTCTTTTTTTTCTTTTCTTTTTTTTTCAGCCCTTTCACCCGGCCGTGTCAGCTTTCCCACCCAGCCGTGTCAGCTAAACATTTTTTTCCAGAACATTCACCCGGCCGTGTCAAATGTTCACCCGGCCGTGTCAGCTCTGCACGTTTACTTTTCTCTCAATTTACATCCAAACTTATTCCAAACTCATTCCTATCTCTTGGGGTTCGTTTCTTAACATGTCTAAGTTGTATTCCATTACCCGGATCCAAAATTTATATAGTTTACTCTCCCGTTACCCGGTTTGCGTTTTACTTGATTTTGACCTGTTTGACGTTTAAGCTCTTAAGCTCTAATCATCCATAACTTTTTAGTGGAATTATTTTCCAGGATTATGCCCATTACCCGAACTTAATAACTTCATTGTTGTCTATCATACTAGTTTCAAATCACGAGTTTTTATATATTCATAAACCCGTTTTTACTTAAATGCTTATTTTGACCCGTTAAGGGTATTTAAGCAATTTTCCGCATAATTCATTTTCATTCGCTTCTAGCATTATATTACCACATTACTTATCAAATAATCTTCCACCCCAACTATAATTGTGGTGGATTTTAATGTGGTGACTATTTGTTTCGAGTTTTATCCCATCGGATTACTAATTTACGACAAGACGCATTTTAAGGCATTTGACTCACAAGAATCATACCTTTCGCTTTTATGCTTGTCCTAAGTGTTTACTTGATCAAATAACTTATTTCTAAACAACCCATAAGGGTCCCTGTCTGATTTACCCGTCATGGGCGTTTTGGTCAACTTTAATCCCTCATTTTACGACTAAGGACTTTTACTAGATATTTAACCAAAATTGCTCGTTTAGCTACACTCTTACTTATGCGTACTTGGCTCGGGTCAACGTATAGACCCGATTTATACCTTGCTTACATTTGCCGCTACTTTATAGCGACTCACTATCCATCTCCAGTTCATTCCTGTGAACATACGACTTGACAACCAATGTTAGTCAATTTTTTAAACGGTAATGACCCGTTTGGCCTATATGACCAAACACTGGCATTTATAGCAAAGCATGGTTTAAAACTACCCATTCACACGTCCGACCCATTCCGGAATTTACTACTAATATTCATTTTTCTTACATTTTTAACCCATTTTGGCTTACGCCGTGGGTATCCATTTAATCTCAACTTACTTTAGTCATCATGCGACTAAATTACCCTTTTTATCCCTTTTTCCCATTACTAGTTACGCTACTAGGTAATTTTAAGAAAATTTATAAATTCTTAGTCAATTCATGACTAAATTACCATTTTGCCTCTTTTTTTACCATTAACCTTGGTTTTGATCGTTTTTATTCGTTCCTACTCATTCCGGTTCATGTCGGAACCTTTTTTTTCGAATCATAAGCCATTGTTGTATTTATCGCCTATAACACAACTACATATACTACAAATGGGTGTAAGCTTTACTTCCCTTGCATCCGGTTATGCTCTTTTCCGCATACTCGATCCGTTTGACCCGCTTCTTTCCCAAGCCTCCACCTAGCTCGTTAAGCGTCAAACTATCGTCATCATTTACAAGGTGGTTAGATTAGTCATTAACAATCATGACTATTCCACCTTACGTATTTTCTATGTTGAAACCACTATTCGACTTCGCCATTGGTTAGTTTAACTTTCCAAAAGTTAACTAACTTTGATCACATAATATACACAATTAAGTCTAAATCAACATCATGTTTAGAACCCTTATCGCTTCATAGTTCGCATAACGTGCCATGTTATTCAAGTACGCATTTTACTCGAAATTTCAACACTTTAGCTTTCATTTAGGCATTTTAACAAACACCTAATGTGCATAATTTTTACATATTTACAAACTAGTTCTTAACTAGTTATTTTTGCCAAGATTAACATCATTTTCAAATTCATTATATCTAGCATGCATAACAACACCTAGATTCACTTCATGGAAATCAAACAACACTAATTTCATGACCAAAATTCTAGTGTTCTTCATCTTATCATAAAACCCACTTAGCACCTACATGATTAGTTAACCGAAACACTAATTCATGGCACTAAATCAACATGTTTTCATCTAGGGCTTGTTCCTAGACTTGTACTCATATCAATTTCACTATAACATTCATTATTCATACCAGAATTTCGTTCATGAATGTTAACCAGAATTTCAAAATATCACCAAATAACAAAATTCAACATACCTAGTGATCTCCTAACTTGGGTGATCACGAAATTAGTTAAAGCCCCAATTTTTAGCTTGATTCATCTTTGATTTTGTTGAATTTTGTGAGTTTTAGGGTTTTGAAAGAACCCTTCTTGATTCATCTTTTTAAGGTGAGGTCCCTTTAGTTCATTTCTTTTTACTCGTGACCCGTGGGTCATTCGGTCCCGTAGACCTTCGCACTGTTTACTACCAAAAAGTTATGGTGATCCCGTAGATCATTCCCTTACTTTTTTTTTGTTCTAAAAGTATATTCTTGGTGTCAAGGCACCCTCTTTAAGTTTAAAAAAAATCATTTATTTTATTTTTGAATTCTAGTGACTTTGACCGTAGTCTGAGGCTACATTCATTTTTTTTGGACTATTCTTCCGACTCTATGACTTGTTACGTCATTTACGCGTCCGTTTGTTCTCCGCTTACTGTTATCCGGTTTATACCCATATTTCTTTACGACCCATTATTCGGGTTCTCTATTTTAATATTTTAACGTCCCGTTATTTGATTTGCGTCTACATGTACATTTAATCACGTCCCATTACCGGGCTCATTGTTCTTTTGTTTTAACGCTCCCGTTACCTGGTTTGCTTTTACTTTTACATTCACTCATTATATTTCTTTTGACTCGTTCGACTCGTTCGTGTGGACTCCATCACTTATGAACAATCGAACCTTACTCTTTATTTAACCCGTTTGACTTTTCAGCGTGAAACCCATCAGCTACGAATAATCAAACCTTATTCTTTATTTTTCTCCGTTCAACCTCGAAATAGTTGAACATAGTTATCAAAATTTATGTTCGAAAAATTCATCGTCTTCTAGTCATAACTCATAATCCGAGTCTTTTGACTTTTAATTCGCGTTTTACGCATATATTTAGAATCCTACCCATCTATCGGGTATTTTTACCGAAGTCCTTACCAAAGCAACCATTCTGGTATTCATTAAGACTTCGTTTTGGCTTATTTGGTCGTCTTAGCGAAATTCATCGCTTTTATTCAACCAAGTCTTTTATTCTTTTATTCAATCGTTTGATTTGTTCGTGTGAATTCCATCACTTATGAACAATCAGACTTTATCCAAATGCCCTAATATTCTCATTAGTCGGTTTGTATCTTCATTTACATTGATCTTTGTCCCTTCTCCCGGGCTCATTATTCTAATGTAGTGCGCTTCCGTTACCCGGTTTGCGTTTACATTTATTATCAAGCATTATGCTTATTTGATCCGTTTAGGTACCTTTTTGTTTATTCGTCCCATTTGTCCCATCCGTACTACATCGGACGTAAATGTGTTCATTATAAGTTCACGGTATCATGTGTTCACTACTTACTTGGCCAGAGTAAGCGATCAACACATGGTACACATGACCTTTTTATAATTTTCGCATCACGCCCCATGCAAGTAATGCCTCTATTTATTTCCATATCTTTGATTTCATTCTGTAAAACTTTATTTAATTGCTAAACAACAATCATTAGTTTTACTCGTTTTGCTTTTGAACATATAAAATGTTTTCCTTTTTATCAAACTATTTTACAATCACATTCGTTAATGTGATTGTTACTATTCTCAATATTATTCATATTGAGAATACTTACTTGGTTAATTACTTCCGTTCAAGTTTCTATATAAACTAATTCTATCATTTTCTTGTTATTCACAATCGTGAATAACACATATTTCTACTTAATTTCTCTTGGAAACATCACGCCCCATGCAAGTAATCCCCTTAATTTCTCTTGGAAACATCATCCTGGATAGTACTATAATACAATCGTGAATAACACATATTTCTACAAGCGTCCGTACTACAATACAAGGCTTTTACGATACGTGTTAACACACATAATTCGTTAATTATATCGGACTTTCATCGGTTTAATTGGGGTAACGTGTATTTACATGATAACCTTAAGTGTTGTTTAAACACTTTAACATGCTAGACCATTAATATAAATATACTTACCGAATTATGCGATCAAGCCTCGTACCGAACACTTTACACTTTAACCTTGAGCTCTGATTACCAACTTGTAAGACCCTTAGTTCATTTATACGATTTCATATAGGTTTCGACTAGGATTGTGTAATTGCCATTACACATACATGTGAAAAATGCGGGTTTGTTAAAACATTTTAAGAATTTAAATCATTTCAACATCATATTTATAAGTTCGTCTTTTAAAATGACGACGAAACATAGTGCGGAAGCTTGTATCTTGATCGTGATCGGTTCTCCGTTGAGCTTGATCGACATCCGATACTTTTAGGCAACCTACATTTCATAAAAATGAAATGCTTTTAGTTAAAACATGTTTATAAAATGTCAAATTAAGTCCACATGTTAAAACGAACAAACAAACAACATAAACACAAGAAAATATATATTTTCTTTTTTTTCTTTTCTTTTTTTTTCAGCCCTTTCACCCGGCCGTGTCAGCTTTCCCACCCAGCCGTGTCAGCTAAACATTTTTTTCCAGAACATTCACCCGGCCGTGTCAAATGTTCACCCGGCCGTGTCAGCTCTGCACGTTTACTTTTCTCTCAATTTACATCCAAACTTATTCCAAACTCATTCCTATCTCTTGGGGTTCGTTTCTTAACATGTCTAAGTTGTATTCCATTACCCGGATCCAAAATTTATATAGTTTACTCTCCCGTTACCCGGTTTGCGTTTTACTTGATTTTGACCTGTTTGACGTTTAAGCTCTTAAGCTCTAATCATCCATAACTTTTTAGTGGAATTATTTTCCAGGATTATGCCCATTACCCGAACTTAATAACTTCATTGTTGTCTATCATACTAGTTTCAAATCACGAGTTTTTATATATTCATAAACCCGTTTTTACTTAAATGCTTATTTTGACCCGTTAAGGGTATTTAAGCAATTTTCCGCATAATTCATTTTCATTCGCTTCTAGCATTATATTACCACATTACTTATCAAATAATCTTCCACCCCAACTATAATTGTGGTGGATTTTAATGTGGTGACTATTTGTTTCGAGTTTTATCCCATCGGATTACTAATTTACGACAAGACGCATTTTAAGGCATTTGACTCACAAGAATCATACCTTTCGCTTTTATGCTTGTCCTAAGTGTTTACTTGATCAATAACTTATTTCTAAACAACCCATAAGGTCCCTGTCTGATTTACCCGTCATGGGCGTTTGGTCAACTTTAATCCTCATTTTACGACTAAGGACTTTTACTAGATATTTAACCAAAATTGCTCGTTTAGCTACCTTTACTTATGCGTACTTGGCTCGGGTCAACGTATAGACCCGATTTATACCTTGCTTACATTTTGCCGCTACTTTATAGCGACTCACTATCCATCTCCAGTTCATTCCTGTGAACATACGACTTTGACAACCAATGTTAGTCAATATTTTTTAAACGGAATTGACCCGTTTGGCCTATATACCAAACACTGCATTTATAGCAAAGCATGGTTCTAAAATACCCATTATCACACGTCGACCCATTCCGGAATTTACTACTAATATTCATTTTTCTTACATTTTTAACCCATTTTGGCTTACGCCGTGGGTATCCATTTAATCTCAACTTACTTTAGTCATCATTGCGACCATAAATTACCTTTTTATCCCTTTTTCCCATTACTAGTTACGCTACTAGGTAATTTTAAGAAAATTTATAAATTCTTAGTCAATTCATGATAAATTACCATTTTGCCTCTTTTTTTACCATTAACCTTGGTTTTGATCGTTTTTATTCGTTCCTACTCATTCCGTTCATGTCGGAACCTTTTTTTTCGAATCATAAGCCATTGTTGTATTTATCGCCTATAACACAACTACATTATACTACAATATGGGTGTAAGCTTTACTTCCTTGCATCCGGTTATGCTCTTTTCCGCACTATACTCGATCCTTTGACCCGCTTCTTTCCCAACGGCCATCACCTAGCTCGTTAAGCGTTCAAACTATCGTCATCTATTTACAAAGGTGGTTAGATTAGTCATTAAAATCATGACTATTCCACCTTACGTATTTTCTATGTTGAAACCACTATTCGACTTCGCATTGGTTAGTTTAACTTTCCAAAAGTTAACTAACTTTGATCACATAATATCACAATTAAGTCTAAATCAACATTCATGTTTAGAACCCTTATGCTTCATAGTTCGCATAACGTGCCATGTTATTCAAGTAAGCATTTTACTCGAAATTTCAACACTTTAGCTTTCATTTAGGCATTTTAACAACACCTAATGTGCATAATTTTTACATATTTACAAACTAGTTCTTAACTAGTTTTTTTGCCAAGATTAACATCATTTTCAAATTCATTAATCTAGCATGCATAAACACTAGATTCACTTCATGGAAATCAAAACACTAATTTCATGACCAAAATTCTAGTGTTCTTCATCTTATCATTAAAACCCACTTAGCACCTACATGATTAGTTAAACCGAACACTAATTCATTGGCACTAAATCAACATTTTTCATCTAGGGCTTGTTCTAGATTGTACTCATATCAATTTCACTATAAACATTCATTATTCATACAGAATTTTCGTTCATGAATGTTAACCAGAATTTCAAAATATCACCAAATAACAAAATTCAACATACCTAGTGATCTCCTAACTTGGGTGATCACGAAATTAGTTTAAAGCCCCAATTTTTAGCTTGATTTCATCTTTGATTTTGTTGAAATTATTTGTGAGTTTTAGGGTTTTGAAAGAACCTTCTTGATTCATCTTTTTAAGGTGAGGTCCCTTTAGTTCATTTCTTTTTACTCGTGACCCGTGGGTCATTCGGTCCCGTAGACCTTCGCACTGTTTACTACCAAAAGTTATGGTGATCCCGTAGATCATTCCCTTACTTTTTTTTGTTCTAAAAGTATATTCTTGGTGTCAAGGCACCCTCTTTAAGTTTAAAAAAAATCATTTATTTTATTTTTGAATTCTAGTGACTTTGACCGTAGTCTGAGGCTACATTCATTTTTTTTGGACTATTCTTCCGACTCTATGACTTGTTACGTCATTTACGCGTCCGTTTGTTCTCCGCTTACTGTTATCCGGTTTATACCCATATTTCTTTACGACCCATTATTCGGGTTCTCTATTTTAATATTTTAACGTCCCGTTATTTGATTTGCGTCTACATGTACATTTAATCACGTCCCATTACCGGGCTCATTGTTCTTTTGTTTTAACGCTCCCGTTACCTGGTTTGCTTTACTTTTACATTCACTCATTATATTTCTTTTGACTCGTTCGACTCGTTCGTGTGGACTCCATCACTTATGAACAATCGAACCTTACTCTTTATTTAACCCGTTTGACTTTTCAGCGTGAAACCATCAGCTACGAATAATCAAACCTTATTCTTTATTTTTCTCCGTTCAACCTCGAAATAGTTGAACATAAAATTTATGTTCGAAAAATTCATCGTCTTCTAGTCATAACTCATAATCCGAGTCTTTTGACTTTTAATTCGCGTTTTACGCATATATTTAGAATCCTACCCATCTATCGGGTATTTTTACCGAAGTCCTTACCAAAGCAACCATTCTGGTATTCATTAAGACTTCGTTTTGGCTTATTTGGTCGTCTTAGCGAAATTCATCGCTTTTATTCAACCAAGTCTTTTATTCTTTTATTCAATCGTTTGATTTGTTCGTGTGAATTCCATCACTTATGAACAATCAGACTTTATCCAAATGCCCTAATATTCTCATTAGTCGGTTTGTATCTTCATTTACATTGATCTTTGTCCCTTCTCCCGGGCTCATTATTCTAATGTAGTGCGCTTCCGTTACCCGGTTTGCGTTTACATTTATTATCAAGCATTATGCTTATTTGATCCGTTTAGGTACCTTTTTGTTTATTCGTCCCATTTGTCCCATCCGTACTACATCGGACGTAAATGTGTTCATTATAAGTTCACGGTATCATGTGTTCACTACTTACTTGGCCAGAGTAAGCGATCAACACATGGTACACATGACCTTTTTATAATTTTCGCATCACGTCCCATGCAAGTAATGCCTCTATTTATTTCCATATCTTTGATTTCATTCTGTAAAACTTTATTTAATTGCTAAACAACAATCATTAGTTTTACTCGTTTTGCTTTTGAACATATAAAATGTTTTCCTTTTTATCAAACTATTTTACAATCACATTCGTTAATGTGATTGTTACTATTCTCAATATTATTCATATTGAGAATACTTACTTGGTTAATTACTTCCGTTCAAGTTTCTATATAAACTAATTCTATCATTTTCTTGTTATTCACAATCGTGAATAACACATATTTCTACTTAATTTCTCTTAGGAAACATCATCGCCCCATGCAAGTAAATCCCCTTAATTTCTCTTGGAAACATTCATCCTGGATAGTACTGATAATTACAATCGTGAAATAACACATATTTCTACAAGCGCCGTACTACAATACAAGGCTTTTACGATACGTGTTAACACACATAATTCGTTAATTATATCGGACTTTCATCGGTTTAATTGGGGTAACGTGTATTTACATGATAACCTTAAGTGTTGTTTAAACACTTTAACATGCTAGACCATTAATATAAATATACTTACCGAATTATGCGATCAAGCCTCGTACCGAACACTTTACACTTTAACCTTGAGCTCTGATTACCAACTTGTAAGACCCTTAGTTCATTTATACGATTTCATATAGGTTTCGACTAGGATTGTGTAATTGCCATTACACATACATGTGAAAAATGCGGGTTTGTTAAAACATTTTAAGAATTTAAATCATTTCAACATCATATTTATAAGTTCGTCTTTAAAATGACGACGAAACATAGTGCGGAAGCTTGTATCTTGATCGTGATCGGTTCTCCGTTGAGCTTGATCGACATCCGATACTTTTAGGCAACCTACATTTCATAAAAATGAAATGCTTTTAGTTAAAACATGTTTATAAAATGTCAAATAAGTCCACATGTTAAAACGAACAAACAAACAACATAAACACAAGAAAATATATATTTTCTTTTTTTCTTTTTTTTTTTTTCAGCCCTTTCACCCGGCCGTGTCAGCTTTCCCACCCAGCCGTGTCAGCTAAACATTTTTTTTCCAGAACATTCACCCGGCCGTGTCAATGTTCACCGGCCGTGTCAGCTCTGCACGTTTACTTTTCTCTCAATTTACATCCAAACTTATTCCAAACTCATTCCTATCTCTTGGGGTTCGTTTCTTAACATGTCTAAGTTGTATTCCATTACCCGGATCCAAAATTTATATAGTTTACCTCCCGTTACCCGGTTTGCGTTTTACTTGATTTTGACCTGTTTGACGTTTAAGCTCTTAAGCTCTAATCATCCATAACTTTTTAGTGGAATTATTTTCCAGGATTATGCCCATTACCCGAACTTAATTACTTCATTGTTGTCTATCATACTAGTTTCAAATCACGAGTTTATATATTCATAAACCGTTTTTACTTAAATGCTTATTTTGACCCGTTAAGGGTATTTAAGCAATTTTCCGCATAATTATTTTCATTCGCTTCTAGCATTATATTACCACATTACTTATCAAATAATCTTCCACCCCAACTATAATTGTGGTGGATTTTAATGTGGTGACTATTTGTTTCGAGTTTTATCCCATCGGATTACTAATTTACGACAAGACGCATTTTAAGGCATTTGACTCATAAGAATCATACCTTTCGATTTTATGCTTGTCCTAAGTGTTTACTTGATCAAAAAAACTTATTTCTAAACAACCCATAAGGGTCCCTGTCTCGATTTACCCGTCATGGGCGTTTTGGTCAACTTTAATCCCTCATTTTACGACTAAAGACTTTTACTAGATATTTAACCAAAATTGCTCGTTTAGCTACACTCTTACTTATGCGTACTTGGCTCGGGTCAACGTATAGACCCGATTTATACCTTGCTTACATTTGCCGCTACTTTATAGCGACTCACTATCCATCTCCAGTTCATTCCTGTGAAACATACGACTTGACAACCAAGTTAGTCAATATTTTTAAACGGTAATCGACCCGTTTGGCCTATATGACCAAACATGGCATTTATAAGCAAAGCATGGTTTTAAAACTACCCATTCACACGTCCGACCATTCCGGAATTTACTACTAATATTCATTTTCTTACATTTTTAACCCATTTTGGCTTACGCCGTGGGTATCCATTTAATCTCAACTTACTTTAGTCATCATGCGACTAAATTACCCTTTTTATCCCTTTTTCCCATTACTAGTTATGCTACTAGGTAATTTTAAGAAAATTTATAAATTCTTAGTCAATTCATGACTAAATTACCATTTTGCCTCTTTTTTTACCATAACCTTGGTTTTGATCGTTTTTATTCGTTCCTACTCATTCCGGTTCATGTCGGAACCTTTTTTTTCGAATCATAAGCCATTGTTGTATTTATCGCCTATAAACAACTACATATACTACAAATGGTGTAAGCTTTACTTCCCTTGCATCCGGTTATGCTCTTTTCCGCATACTCGATCCGTTTGACCCGCTTCTTTCCCATGCCTCCACCTAGCTCGTTAAGCGTCAAACTATCGTCATCATTTACAAGGTGGTTAGATTAGTCATTAACAATCATGACTATTCCACCTTACGTATTTTCTATGTTGAAACCACTATTCGACTTCGCCATTGGTTAGTTTAACTTTCCAAAAGTTAACTAACTTTGATACATAATATACACAATTAAGTCTAAATCAACATCATGTTTAGAACCCTTATCGCTTCATAGTTCGCATAACGTGCCATGTTATTCAAGTACGCATTTTACTCGAAATTTCAACACTTTAGCTTTCATTTAGGCATTTTAACAAACACCTAATGGCATAATTTTTACATATTTACAAACTAGTTCTTAACTAGTTATTTTTGCCAAGATTAACATCATTTTCAAATTCATTATATCTAGCATGCATAACAACACCTAGATTCACTTCATGGAAATCAAACAACACTAATTTCATGACCAAAATTCTAGTGTTCTTCATCTTATCATAAAACCCACTTAGCACCTACATGATTAGTTAACCGAAACACTAATTCATGGCACTAAATCAACATGTTTTCATCTAGGGCTTGTTCCTAGACTTGTACTCATATCAATTTCACTATAACATTCATTATTCATACCAGAATTTCGTTCATGAATGTTAACCAGAATTTCAAAATATCACCAAATAACAAAATTCAACATACCTAGTGATCTCCTAACTTGGGTGATCACGAAATTAGTTAAAGCCCCAATTTTTAGCTTGATTCATCTTTGATTTTGTTGAATTTTGTGAGTTTTAGGGTTTTGAAAGAACCCTTCTTGTGCTCCTGGTGATATTCAACCAGTGTGTGTTTGTTTTGGTTTTTATTTAATTTAATTAAAACACTTTCATGTTTTGCCCTTTTAGTCCCTATAGTTTACAAGTTATTTAAAAGGAGCATTTATTCATGTTTCTTATTGTTTTCAAACATATGACTAACTAGGTTAATTATTCCTAGTTACGTTACCCTTGTTATGACCAACTCATGTTTATATATAAATATATATACATATATATATCCCGTTTTCGGGGTGTTACAAGTCTACCCCCTTAAAGAGGTTTCGTCCCCGAAACTTTCTTTACGTAGTTCATTGGTTTAGACCAAACGAACTTAGTTTCGTTTTCAAGACATTCATTTTTTTATCTACGATTCGATAAAGTTTATTCGAACAGACATTGATATGGGTGTTGTATTCGGTTTTATGGTTTTCTTGATATGGTGACACAAAATTCGTTAAGTTTTTTTTTATATAGTTACATTGTTTACTTTTTTTATTTGAGTAACATAAGATAAAATTTAGAATACACCGTTGTGAAATGCTAATTTTTATATACGTCGATAAAAAATTTTAATGAACGGGTAAATATAGTTGATCTTTTTGTTCTGTACTGTGACGAGTCTAACCAATATTGTTCTAACTATATCGATACGAGTACCTTATTCGTTTTTATGGTTTTCTCAATATGATGGCATAAAGTGATTAAAAATAAAGTTGCATTGGCAATAGAGTATTTTTAGACCCGTATGCTATAGGGAGTGCCAACAACGGAATCGATGCTCCGCCTGAACAACATCGGTACCGATATTTGTTTCTATAGTTTTCGATCATTGTAAACACGTGCGGATATCCATTTGGGTGTATGTTTTGGTTGCTATACCGGGTTCTGGTATTGTACAAATACTTTAACGAACTGATCCGATACCGACCGAAAACCCGTCACAAAGCTGGGGAATACCGCTAGTTATATCTAAATGTTAAATTTTTCTAAAAGTTAACCAACTGGAAAAATCAAATTGTTAGAAAATCAAAAGGCTTAAATGCGCATATAAATGTGGTATAAACCAGGGAACAACGTTGGTACCGGGATCAGGTACTCATTTTATTAGATTCGGTCGATGTAAAACACGTTCCGGTATCATTTTGGGCATATCATAACTTTATTTTTTTATATTTTCTCTTTCAATTGTAAAATCGAGTTCCCGAACCGATGCCGACCGAATTCCCGCAGCGTGGTGTGGGGGAATCCCACTAGCTATATACTTATCGTCTTTATACTATAAAATTATAAAACTATAATTAAGCAATATATTTGTACTTATGGTTGTTGTACCTTTGGTTTTTGGAGTTATTAAAAAATGAAATTTTCATTTTTAACTCTAAAGTTTCAATCTTTGTCAATTTAAGTCTAAAATTTTAATCTTTGGTAACTTAACTCCTTTGATTAAGTTGATTTTTCACTTCTAATTAAAAAGTTTCCATCTTTTGCAATTTATTTCTTTTGACTTTTTTTTACTTTTAACCCAAAGCTTTTCATCTTTTACAATTTCACCCATTTGATTTTTTACTTTTAACCTGCACTTTTTTACTGTCAACCCTACACTTTTTTACTTTCAACCTTAGTACCTATACTTTCCATCTTTCGCAAGTTTTCTGTTTAACGTTTCGTTCTAAATTTTTCGAGTCACGCCGCAACGTTGGGGTTCAACATTTTTTCATCTATTTTTTCTCGTTTGAATGGCCCGTCGCAGCACGTCTATTAATCCCCGATTGATAGGTCTTTCGTAACGCGCGGGTCAGATTTCAACTTAGTTATTCTTTTCTATGTTTTCCACAAAGGCGCACGGTCATGTAAGAGACATTTGCTTTTCATCTAATATGATCTATAACTTACGAATCTCCACCGCATTGCGACGAATGGTGATTCTAGTTTTGAATCCATTTGAAATTGTAACGGAAATGTGAGTGAATATAGTCTTTGGAATGTGAGACCTTTTTCTCAAGAGGGAGTGGATCAAGCCTAATGTGTCAAGTCCATATTGGGTTGAAGCCCATCAAATTGGGCTCAAAGTAGAGGTGCTCTCTACACAAGGCAAAACAATATTCGAATTCGAAATAATACCAATTTGCAATGCTGTGAAACAATATAACTTTCTTCTTTTCTATCCAATTGAGTTTGCCATTAGTATTCAAGATCTCTAGATAAGTTATCCAAATGATCTTTGTATCAAGTGATGGAGTGCTTGCATTTCTCTTGAGAGATGCAGGTTTAACTCTCACTTGATGCGCACTTGGTGGGCAATGATAGGAGCATGGGGAAACTTGGGTTCGATCCTTTTTGGCCGGAAAACTTAACATCTTGGTCCCAAACGTCTTTGTAACCTTAAATCATATCTTTAGAAAACTTTTTCTGGCCAAAAACGGTTTTCCGGCGACCGGATACTAACGGCGTTAGCGTTCTGTTAGTCGGGGTCCATTGGTGGCCAATATGTCAATAGTTGGGACTACCAGTGGTTATTTTTAAAGTTGGGACTGTTGGCGGCCAACAGCGAATAGTTGGGATTATTAAAATCCAATAATCCTTCAGAAAAACAAACATCACCTAAGAGTTTAAGTGTTATTATTTGTTGGTGGTGTGGGCAACAAAGAAGGCTTTGAAGCATCAATGGGAGCAATATATTAACTTTGTGTTGCTGTTCCCATTTTTGCTACACTCGAAGTTGGTGTAGTAGTGGATCTAAATTAACGGTGACAAACACTACCGATATCAACAGAACATCATTGGCACAAGTAACAGTATTTGTTTAATTATTTTTTATTGATGTAAAACATGTGTTAATATCTTTTTTGGCATATTACAACCTTGATTTTTGGGTTACATGAGAATACTTTTGTGTAACCAAACCATTGTAAATATTTTTTTATTTTGTAAAACAAACCTTTTTACTGAACTACCCAAACATAGTACCCGTATTAATTTTTCACTATTCGTACCGCTTTGGGTTTGATAATTTTTTACTGCGCGTACAAAGGTTGTACTGCATCACAAAATAATTTGTAACTTACATTTTTATGTTTGTACCTTTTATTTGATTATGTCGATATGTAAATACTATTTTCTACTATGTGCATATACGGTATTTTCACCGGCATTATGCAAGGGAATCCACTAGTTAAATGTTCATAATGTATCATCATCTGTTTGACTTGCTTTATAAAACCCCCCTCTTCTCATACATTACAAATTTACGATACATAATATTATTCTACATATCGCTTTTATTCGCGCTAATGCTTATTTTTCTTCGTCTCTTGATCGTCATCTCCATCCCTTCGATTTCTTACATACTAAACTTGAACCAAATCTCATTTACTCTGTTGTCGAACTCGAATGGGGAATTGTATTGCGCAACAGTGTATTGCGTCGTGATTTCACCAGCATGGCTCTTTTTAATGGCGTCCGCCCAAATGGTGCCCGAGAGACTGGAGGACAAGGCGGCTGCTTCAACACCTACCATTGAGTCTGTCACAAATCCACCAAATTGGCGTACTGCTACGTAAGTTTGTCCCCACTTTTGGATGGTAATTCTGTTAGCAGGGGGTGGATCGGCTTGGTTCTTCTTCGGGACATAAAAGCTCACGAGAAATGAAGATTCACAAAATGGCCCGTCACTTGGAGCAATCTCGGTTAGAACTGGAGCTGTCATTTCGATCTGCTGTTTGTAGCTATTTTGCCCTTGGATGTAGTTGAATAACCTAAACAAAACAATGATCAATTTAAACTATAAAAAGATTGACTTAGAAATTAGAATTTCAGAATCAATCGCTTGATTTTACGAATGAGTACCAAAGTGATTGTAGTCTAGCGAAAAATCAAAAAGGTGTGATAAAGATGTTCATTTCCAAGTGGTTCAGGGTTTTGGTCCATGATGGACCTTTCGTGTAGATTTAAAAGTAGTTTAGTGTATGAGCGAGGCTAATTTGTTTTTCTAAACGGCTAACTCATACACACCAACTAATATTGCTCGTAAATCTTACACTTTTAAAAGAATTGCAACAGAGACGTTTACAGACTAATGGCAGGCAGACGGGCAACAAGCTGCGCCGCTACCCCCTTCTGAATAGCAAACCCTACTCTACTAAACACAAAATTCTACACCTTTTGTCCACCATGCTCAACCTCACGGGGAAGAACTCATTGTCATCAAACTTCGGTACCAACAGGTTACAAACCCTCTCTTGAATAAATGATCGATTTGAACTATACAAAATTTAGACCTAGGTATTAGGTTTTCAAAAAAAAAGTGTTATTTTCTAATTGGTTGAGGGTTCTGGTCCATGACATACATTAACGTAGATTTAAGAGTAGTTTAGTGGATGTGTGAGGTTTGAGAATTGCTAATTTTACATTAAAATTTACACGTTTTGTCCGTCATGCTCAACCTCACGAGGAGGAACACATTTTCGTCACAACTTGGTACCAACAGGATACAAACCCTTTGTTAAACAAACGATGAATGTAAACCATTAAAAAATCTTGACCTAGACATTAGGTTTCTAGAATCAAACACTTGATTTGATTTTACGAATGTGTACCAAAGAGTTTGTAGTTTATCGGTTAGCAAAGAATGTAGTAAAGATATTCTTTTTCAAGTAGTAGAACATCTAATCAAAGGGGTTTCCGGTCCATGATGGAAATTAGCATAGAATAGTTTAATGTGCAGTTTATTTTTTAAGAGGTAAAATGTCTGTGTGTGTGTGGGTGGGGTCTCGTGGCGCAGACAGAAAAGCCTACGCACAGATCTTTTTTAGAAAAACAAAGACCACATCACCACCTAAGCGTATGTGGGAGGTTTGTTTTTTAGAACATCTAATCAAACACATCACTAATGATCCTAGTCGCCAACTCGACATGCTCATAGGCGTGTGACATATTTTCATCACACCTTAATACCGAGTTAACTGTAAAATAAAAGAGCAATGAGTAAAGATAGGAATCATACTGAAGAAAACCGGTACGAGTGCCATCCACGAAGGAGATATCATTGATGGGAGACGTAGTCGCCCACATGCTGGAATTATAAACCCGAATTTCGTATCCATCGCCGGAGTAAACAACGTCGTATGTCGGACACTCGATACGGCTGCACTGCGGCGGGAATGCGACGGCTTCTTTCTGCGTCCATGAGCCTAACTTGACGTCGGAGAGTAGGGTTAGTAGCATTGATAGCTTAAAGAAATCGAAAACGGCCATTTTTCAGTGTGAAGTTTTGGTGAAGAAGAGGTCGCTCGCAGGTGAGTTTTTAATGGTAGAACAGCCGTGCAGAATGACCGCATATTTGTGGTTTGATCGATGGGGTTATGTCTTCATGTGCTGGATTTCAGTGGCTGACATTATTACACGTGATGAGAGATTGTAGATACTTCTTCCTCACCCAGTGGGCTGGCGTTTATTTATGATCATTCTGGGCTTACACCGGCCCAACTTTGTTAGTTTAACTTTATTTAAATTGTTAAAATTATCCATGAGGTTTGGGCATTTTTGCCAGTTTTATCTAAAACATCTTTTCTTGTACTATAAACTTTTCTTGTACTATAATGTCTTTTATTTTGGGGTTTTTTTTGTCATTTTTATCCAAGCGTCTAACTTTTTTGCCAACATCGTCTCTGAGATTTGAGATTTTCCGTCATTTTCATTCAAATATTTGACATAAAAAATAAAGCAAATTAGACATTTGAATGAAAATGACAAAAAAATCCCAAAAGTGAAAGCAATATGGTACAAAAAGGTTGTTTTAGATGAAACTGTCAAATATGTCCAAACTCAGAAACGATTTTGGCAATTTACTCTAAAGTTAAATGTTGAAAAGAAAGTTTGGGCCTTAGTTGGGTTAAGAGATATCTTTGGATTAAATTTTGAAGAAAAGGAATTCGACTTCTATGAGCATCCATAATAAGAGAACTAAAAAACGTTTAAAAATATGCCTAGTCACCTACCACATCACAAAAAACTCATTTTTTAAAAGAGTTAATTACTATTTTTGTCCATGTGATTTGTCAAAAATCACTATTTCAGTCCATTAGTTTAAAAATTGCGATTTCAGTACCTGTTGTTTCACTTTCGTAACCATTTCAGTCCACCTCGTAACCATTTCAGTCCTGTACTTACAAAATAAATGGATTGAAGTGGTTACGAAAGTGAAACCACATGGACTGAAATGGTTACGAACGTGAAACTACAGGGACTGAAATCGCAATTTTTAAAGTAATGGACTGAAATAATGATTTTTGACAAACTACAGGGACGAAATTAGTAATTAACTTTTTTTTAAAAACACTTAAAACCCACCCAATAAGAAAACTCAAAAACACCCAAAAACATTGACATATCATCACTACCTTATATATATATATATATATACACATAACTAGGGTCGTAATTACCCGCGCGCTGCGCAGGGACGCGATTGAAATTCAGAACGTATAGCATACCATGACAAGCGATAAATAAATTTATAAAATTAATTAAAATGATATATTAATGGGTTATGATATTTGTGTCGTAACTCGGCTCTGGACGTCAAAATTATAACAAAAGGTAAAACGATATAGTAAATAACAAAGGTAAAAATAAGGTAAACGAAAAGAAAACGATAGAAATTTGGTTGGTTACGGGACACTCGTTATAGCAAAGAAAAAAATTAAAAAATATGTTCAAAAGAGTATCGACGTGTTTGTTAAAAAATATAAAACTAAAAAAAACTTTTGCCACACTCGCTATAGCAAAGAAAATAAAAACTAAAAAATATGTCTAAAACAGTATTATCGTGTTCGTTAAAAAAACTATTTAGGGGTAGAAAAGTTATTTGGTTAAAGTAAAAAAAATATAATATTTAAACTATATGAGTTGTAAATGAAAAAGTTTATACTAAATCACAAAATAGAATAAAGGACAAAAAATTGATAAACTTGTAAAACATGTATTAGAAGTTGTAGAACACTATTAATCTTCTCTTCTTTAATATTATATATAATATAGAGTGAGAAAGAAATATTTGTTCTTTTTTAATAATCACCATTGGCCCCACACATTTACACATCTTCCATTTTTTCCTGTTTTGGTGAAGAATGAATGATGAAAAATGAAACCAAAAAACAAAAGCCACAAAATGGGAAAAAATGTCATGTCACCCTTTAAAAACAAGAAGAAATGAGCTATTGCAGATGCTATAAGACATGTTATGTTACCTACAAAACATGGTTTGGTTTTATGAGTGAGGATCAAATAGGAAGTATGATATGGGTAGGAAGCAATAAGAGGACATGTGACAAAGTTGAAAAAATATAAGGAGGAACATTTTAGTCAAAACTTACCATCTTCAAATAAACCTAGCATTGCAATTAATCTCTTTTCCCCGTATACTAACATCCACCATTTTAAAAACCATAAACTATCACATCACAACCAACACCATCACCTACGATCGCCACCATCTTGCTGGAAACTAGATCTGAAACCACTAGGGGTGCAAACGAGCAGAACCCGAGATTGACCAGGCTTGAGCTCGAGCTCGATTAACTTATGAGAGCTCGGCTCGATTCGAGTTTTGTTTTCAAAGCTCGAGCTCGTCTCATTTGTATTTTCTCAAGCTCGGGCTCGGCTCGTTTATTATCTATTAATTGATATATTAAATTAAAATAATATAAATAATACACTTTTTAAGCTCGTGAGCTCGATAAGTAAAGCTCGGGCTTGGGCTCATTTACTAAAGACAAAATTGCACAAAACAACCTTTATGCTATACCTAAACTGCACTTCGTACCTTTCACTATGAAATCCGTAAAAACCAACCTTTATGTTCATGTTTTGCTACAAAGTATAACCTTTACAACTAACGCTGCTTGTTTTCTTGATTAACTGCATTGCATGTGAGGATATTTTGGTCATTTTAAAATTTTTTTTTATTAATTTTTGTAGATCAGTCAAACCTCAACTAAAACTTGAAAGTTTCAAATGTGATTCCCAATGCCAGTGACTTAATATACCTTTTCATTAAGACAAAAAAAATAGTTGAGTCCTTTATCTCTCTCTGTGAGAATGTGACCCACAAACTTGAAAACTTAAACAAAATGGCCACAACCTTACTTCCTTGATCTCTATTTAGTTCAATCGGTTATGGTGATGGTTGAGGGTGGTAAAGGGGGTTGAGTATATTGTCGGGTGGTGAAAAAGATGATGGTGCGTGGTGGTTAGGTGCTTGATGATGGTGAATATTGGTGGTCGGAGGTGGGTTCAGATTGGTGGTTGGCTAGCTGGCTATGTTGTGCGTGGGCGGAGGTGGTGGAGTTCAGGTGGTAATGATGGTGTAGGGGCAGCGGCGTAGTGATGGGGTTTAGCGTTTGGAGGTGGTTATCCGGTAGTGGAGATGGTGTACGGTGGTGGTTGCAGGAGATCTTCGACGGGAGGTTGACAGGAATAGTGGTGTTCAAAATTTCAGTTTCAATCATTGGAACTTTAGTTACCACACGTCGGAATTGCACGTGGTTATCATCAAATGTAAACGACCTCCGAACACCAACATTCACTGGTTATCATCAGTTATCGACGGTGCATACTACCACTCATCGGAATTTCAGTTTCATCAATTAAATAAGCCTGCCATATCACCGGTTATTATTTAATTAATTAAATCAAGTTTTCTAATATTCAAGTTTCTAATATTCATTAAATTAAACCAAGCATAAAGTACATTTATTTAATATTTCAACCTTCAAATCTGTCGAGAAGAACATTCAAATCAAATCCAGATGTATTGTGACCAACAAGAATATCACTATCCAGTTTGTGTAATTCAATCATCAATCGGTTTAATGGAGCTCTTTCACTGTGTAACCAATAGAAACATCAATTAATGAACTGACTACAGTGAATTAATATTTTTATCTGGATTAAACCTATGCATGTTTATGGTTGACGACGGTGATTGGTGGTTACGGAAGTGGTGAACATTGTTTTTATGGTTTTATTTAAAAAAGATATATTAAATAAGAATATAAGATAAATGGCAATAATGCCCTAGCATGTGAGGGAAGTTAACGAAGAAAATAAACGTGGTTAGTGTTAAAGGTTGACCCCTGTAGCAAAACATGAACATAAAGGTTGGTTTTTGCGGATTTCATAGTGAAAGGTATGAAGTGCAGTTTAGGTATAACATAAAGGTTGATTTGTGTAATTTTGTCTTTACTAAATAAGTTTATTTTAATTTCGAGGTCGGCTTGTAACAAGTTTAAATAAGCTCGGATCGTTTACACTAAGGCTTGATAAGGTTCGACGAGCCTAATGATCTTCACATGCAAGGCTCGAGCTCACGTATTATATCTTCTACCGAGAAAAGAGTCACCCAAGGGAGAAACCTAAAACAAGGGCTTTACTAGATCTTTTATCACGGATAGGCTAAACACCATCCCCATTCAAACATGGATTGTGGTCAAATAGAGAGGGTGGCATGCAAGCAAAAGTGAGATATTTAAAAACACACAGTATAAACATTTAATAGAGTAATAAAAAGAGGTCTTCATAAGCCATGAATAATTAGGACCTATTTATATATATGTATATATAGACACATACAAATATACTACAAGCCAGCCGTTTTCAGTTTTGCGTTAACACTACCACAACATGATTCTTCAGTAACGATACATGAGTTTAAAAAAAGAGTCCATCATACACATTCAGCAACAGCAGCGCATGCAGCTGCAACAGCTAATTTGACAGCGAAGTCCGCAGCACGACCAGCAGCAACTTTCAGATTACCGAAGCATTTCATAGCATCAACAATCGCAATAAGCGTAACCACAAATGCACAATCCACGTTAGAATAGACGTCCACCTTAAATTTGCCCTCGTCGTTCACCAGGGGACGCATCTACAAGAGTATATGCCGTACCAATTAGCTTTAAGTAAATCAACACAAACATGAAATATGAAACAACCGGGGAAGAGTGTCGGAGACTACTTGCGCTACTTTTGTTGAAGAATCTCCCTGACCCTTAGAAATAGTGCAAGTTTTGTCTGTCCAACTTCCTGTGACCTTGAAATCAGCAGCACTGCTTCCCTTTCCCAGGATCACGTTTAAGTCCATGTGACGCTGGATCATGTGACTTTTGCATACACTAAATACCTCTTTTAGATTCGCTTCATTTTCTCCAACGCATAATACAACCCATCGAGAATGCCCCGTCGCATTCTGGAAATATATATTTATTTTAATTGAGTAAACTGCCAAAATGGTCTCTGAGGTTTGGTCACTTTTGCCACTTTAGTCCAAAACTCAAACCTTTTGAATCTGGGTCCCTGCGGCTTGCCATTTTCATCCAAAAACAAAATCTAGTCAGATTTTTAAGTTAACATTCAGTTTTTTTTGTCTTTTTCCTCCCTTTTAATGAAGGACCATTTTTCCCTTCATTAGAAGGGAGGAAAAAGACAAAAAAAAAAACTGGATATTAACTGAAAAATCTGACCAGATTTTGATTTTGGATGAAAATGGCAACAAAATTGAAATCACATGGACCCAGATTCAAAAGGTTTGAGTTCTGAACTAAAGTGGCAAAAGTGACCAAACATCAGGGACCATATTGGCAGTTTAATCTAATCAATATCCAATTAGAAGCTCTGATTAAGATTTGGAATGTAAAAGTTTATATCACCTTCTTCCGAAGCACTGCAATTCGTTTTCCATCTTCATCCAGTAGCTTCAGCTGACTATGGAAAGTTGTGTTATGTGACCTTACTGTGAACATCCTTTCTCCCCTACTTTCTGCTTTGGACACAGAATATTCACCGGCTGCTGAGTTCTCTGTCTTCTCGAAGAGAAGTTCAGTTAAACCTTCCGAACTGTACTTAAGACCGATCACATGTGAACAGGATACAGATTGAGGCGTTATTAACGGAGCGCATACAGATTCTTTGCTCGGTTGGTCCATCACAGGTGGAAAGGCTACATATTCAGTGAATTTCATAGCATCAATGATTACAAAAACTGTAACCACAAATGCATAATGCATGTTAGGATAAACTTTCACCGAAAGCTTGTGCCCGTTCTCCAGTGGATGCATCTACAAGAGTATGTAATACTGATTAGCTTAACATTTAGCTTTAGGTGAATGAACACAAACGAGCATACAGGAAAAAGCTTGGTTTCAAAATGCGTGCACGCATCACATGATGTGGTGATGACATCGCATCGCTGCAGTTAATGTCCGCATCACATGATGCACGTGTGATGCGGTTTATACATGATGTGGCGCCTTACACATTTAACCAGTATATGAACAAATTAGCCCGTCTTGCAATGGATCTTGATTGAGCAATGGGTTTGAGTATTTGACAATATCTTATATTTTAGGAGTAAATTGCCATTTTAGTCCCTGAGGTTTGTCCCAAATTGTCATTTTAGTCCAAATAGTTTTTTTTTCTCCTCTGGGTCCCTGAGTTTTCTATTTTATTGCCATTTTGATCACATTGCCTAACTCCGTTAAAAAACCTAAGTTTTAACCAGGGGTATTCTTGGCATTTTCGTAATTTATTACGAAAATGCCAAGAATACCCCTGGTTAAAACTTAGGTTTTTTAACGGAGTTAGGCAATGTGATCAAAATGCAAAGAAAATGGAAAACTCAGGGACCCAGAGGAGAAAAAAAACTATTTGGACTAAAATGACAGTTTGAGACAAACCTCAGGGACTAAAATGACAATTTACTCTATATTTTAGTGTTTAAAAGTTACCAAAAGAGTCCGGACTTACTTTTGCTATTACTGTTGAAGAATCTCCCTTATAAATAATGCAGGTTTTGTCCAACCATTTGACCTGGAAATCAACATGATCAAAGCGACTACGTTCATCTTTCAATGAAACATTTACCGCGGTGTGATTCACTGATGCGCTAAATACCTTCTCCGAATCCAGTATGCTTTCCCTAATAGTAGATACGTCCCATCGGTCATGACTCGTTACATTCTGGAAATATACATTCATTTGATGAACGAAGTTAGCAGCCAAAAAAAAGTATCTAATCGAGATTCAAATGGAAGAAATGTAAATCACCTCGAGCAGTGCAACGGCTGTTTCGTTTGGATCCAGTAGCACCAGCAGATTAGGTGAATATATGGTGTATGATTTTACTGTGAACATCATTCCTTTGTTAATATCTTGTATAACACGATATCCACCAGATTCTTTGTAGATCATAAGATCAAATGAATCTCCTGATAAGTACTGAGAACCGAACACGTGTGGACAAAGTACAGGTTTATTGCTTTGTTGAGCCTTCACCGGTTCAATTTCTTGGTCGTGAAATTTTTCAGAAACGTATTGACTATGGATCAACGGTTGACGTTCATCGCTTGGTGGAGCCATCATCACCACGCACGCTCTTGGTTTGATCTGGTAGATCTAAGCAAGTAAGGTCAACATTATAGTATATCGTAAAATCAGGTTCTAAGAACAGTAAGACAGCTGATATTCAAGTTTGCTAAAGAAATATTGATATTTAAAAGCCATGTTATCTAATTTGGCTTTATGTGAAATAACTTTATATACATGTGTCATTCAAAAAAAATGGAACAAACAGAGACATAGAGTACCAACCAAATTAACATGTTGAATGCCATAAAATGGTTTCATGCTTAAAAAACTACTACTTGAAGCTATGGCCGCAAAGGTTTGGTTTTTTAATTCTCCTTAAATGAATCATTTTGCTTTTGAGCTCAACTGGGTTGCATGTTCATTAGCAACCCATTTTCCACAATCAATTATACTGCTCAATTTATATTCTGGGACTGTAATTTTTCCTCAAATTGTACTCAATTTACTTTACTATAAAACAGTTTCATTCATATAATGCTACAACTAGAAACAGTTGAAACTTGTCCTAAATTATCCTAAACAAGCCTAAAGCATGTCTAAAAATCCTTACTATGGTTACTTATATATACTATATGTGATATGCCTTGCTTATCTCCATGGGCGAAGCTTTTAAGGGGCGGGAGGGGGCGGCCGACTTCCCGAACTTTTCGCTCAGCAGTGGAGAGTATGTAGTTTTCGTATAGAAATTTTTGGGTGTATACGTTTTTGACCCCCTGGTTTTATAGAAATTTTTAGGTCCGGTTACTCCCCCGTCCAGAAATCTCAAGCTTACCCACTTATCTCCTAACCGCCTTGTTCCTTCAACACCTATACTGTTGGCCCAGACTTCCAATAACGAACATACAAAACCAAACACAAACGATTTGAAGACTAAATGCCTCATACTCTTTTATCATTAAACTTAACTCGACAAATAAAACTGAATACATAACTCCCCTATTTATACTAAACACAAACTAATCCTAAACCTCTCAAACTCTATTTAATACAAATCTATCTAATAAATAAATAATTCAAACTAATTTTATCTCCAACTAAATTAAATTTTCTTTAACCCATATTAACTTTCCAGATATTCCTTCAAATCAATCAGAATTATCTCTTCATATACTATACTAATCTTTCCAAGGCCTTAATTGTGGTCAAAGTTAAAATCTGCAGAATTAGATGGACACATACACATGAGCAAGAAAGAAAGAAATAGTCAGTCAAACCACAATGAATATGGTATTATGCAAAGAGACGACCATAAGAAACTAGCTAGCTACCAAACAAATAGACCTTTTTACAACAACTTTAATTAACAATAATAACAGCAAAGCAAAGCACGAATTAAACTCAAATTTGAAGCACAAGATATACAATTTGTTGGGTAAAATTTTATACATATATACGTATTCATCAGATCTGAATCCTGTTATGAAAAGTTCCATCGACTGCCCAATCACTACTTTGCTAATTTTTGAACTTAATTGCGAAGAGAAACTACCTCTATGAAAACTAATCGGTGTTAGGTGACGACGGCCGGCGGGAGAGTGGAAGAAGAAGAAGAAGTTAGTTTGGTGGTTTCAGAACAGTCGTCGGTCTGGTCGGGCAGTGATTTAGCTGATGAGTTAAGAACATTCGTGGTCGCTTCTCATAGTCATAATACCGATGCATGGATTGACCATCCACACCCGTCAATTTATTTCGTTGTTTATTAACTCATACATGCAGCGTCCAAGCTTGAGATTTTTTATCGGTGGGTAGGAAGTCACCGAACCTAAAATTATACTAATAAAATTATAAAACCGAGGGTCGAAACCGTATATACCTAAAAAATTATATACAAAAACTACATACCTGACACTACTGAACGAAAAGTTCAAAGGGTCGGACACCCCCGGCCCCCCACTAAGCTACGCCCTTGCATACATGACCCGAACCAGTCCAAGCTATATAGACGCATGTTTAACTACTTTGGTAAACATAAACGATCTCGGTTCAGCTTGTTTAACTCTAAAAGAGAGAGCTCAACTTTGAGTTCACAGAATTTTTTTCCGGTAGGTTCACTATTTTCTAAATGTTCAAATTTCATAGAACCAGACATACGAAAATTTCGGGTCGGTTGTTCGGGGTTCGACGGTTTAGGTTTCAACAAATTCACTTAATCAAAATCTGTTTTAACAAATTAACATCACTAAATCAACTATTCAAGTCTCAACATGTTAGACTACATGATTGTTGTCGGTCACTTGACAACCCGGATTTATCCTCGAATATTGTGACACAGGCCGCTGACTAGACGCCTATTCATCACCTTGCTCACTTGCACCTCCCCTCACTTGAGCTTGTTGTGGTTAACCTCTGCTTGCCCAAGCTACCACACCCACTCACCCAGGCTACCACACTCACTTTGGCCACTAGCGCTGACGCTAGCCTAACTGCGTTGTGGTGCTCCCGAGCCAGGTGACGGATGACATGACTAGTGTCGGCTGCTCACCACTTCCACAACATGAGCCTTAACATCACTAATTCAAGTACTTGAGGTATAATTCATTTCACAAGTTACATTCCATGATTTCAAAGCTTAAATTATTTCAAACTTCAAAAGTCAAAGTAATAGCAAATTAAAAATTTGTAACTGATAAACAATTTCAAACTAATAGACAAATCTGAAGTTTAAAAATCAAACTAATAGCAAAGTTGTGAAAATCGATCAGTTCTTTCAGCAAAATTAATGGTAAACGTGAACTCGATAAAAATAAAATAATGAACATTTAATTTGAAACCAACAACCCTAAAATGGGTTTATACTATTTTGATATAAAAAAGTGAAAAGTTAAGGCAACTCGTAGTGAAGGGGGTTTGGGGCATTTTTTTCCCTAAGAAAGGCTCCTCCACGCCTTGTTGAGTGCCTTCTAGGCGTTTTTGTTAAAAAAAAAAAAAAAGGTTGGACGTTTCCTTTAAAACGGTTGATTCACATTTTTGTGGCCAAATAGACCGTTGGCAACGTTCCTTTAACGGCTACATTTATTATTATTTTTTTAATTCAAATTCCATTGCTATATATATACACACACAATCCATTTACACACTCACAATCCATATACCACAACCCACAATACCATAAAAAATAAACACAACTACACCATCTTCTACAAAAATGGATTCCCCCATGTTTTCGTCATCCGTTGCCAATTATTATTACAAAGAGGTTTTAGCCGACGCGGGTGAGTCGTCCAACGAGGAGGTCGAGCAAGACGAAGAAGGCGAAGATGAAGATGAATACAACGAAAGCGAAGATGAAAACTAAGTCGAATAATATTATTTGTTTATGTTTTGGTATTTATGTAATATTTATTTATTTAATGAAATGTTATTTGTTTTACTTTTAAAAAAATAATAATTGGGTAATCATTGTAAAGGGTATTATACCACTACACCTATTTTAACTTCAAACCTTATAATATTTCTTTGCTGGCTAAACTACCACATATCAGATCACAGCCGAAGGAAGGGCTTGAAACTCACCCATTCACTGAGCTACTCTCATTTTACATTTACCGGTTCACTTCAAAATGTATTAATGTAAACATGAAAACGAGTGAGTTCACGTCAAATCATAACCCACTACCTATATCCCTTTATTAGCATGTTTAACTTTAAAATAGCTGAGGCTTGAGTCAACATGTTTGAGTTTTTTCCTAAAGTGGTATTGATGAAAAAAATATTTATCATTTTAGTGTTAATTCAAAACAATTTACTAAAATAATGTTTTCTCTTATTTTTATTTCTATTTTTATTAATTCATTCATTTATTAGAATAAAAAATTAGGAAAAATAGGCAAACTTCCTAATAGATTTCGAAATAAGGCAAATTTCCTTCAAATGCATGTTTCAACGTTTCAGTGAGTCATTTTTTTTTCTTTTATTATATTTTTTTATCTTCTTATTTAATTAACCATATATTTGTGTTTGTATTTTGGTTTTTCCGATCGTTAGTTTTATTATATTTAATTTAATTTATAATTATCAGCTCAACTATATTTCATTTTTCTATTAGTCATGAATCATCTAAAATGTTGAATATCTCTGACAAGTTTGTAGTAAGCAACCCATATCGCTTTCCACCATCATGTGCAAGTGTCTGTTTATCAAGTGCATGGCTCTCAATCCATTGACGAGCTTGTCGATTTATTTTCCCAATTTCTTCCATAATGGAGTTGAACTTTCGAATTTGATTTTGACTCCCAGCACGGTAAGCTAAAGTTTTCAGTTGTGAGTTGCGAAACTTATCATTAAAGTTGTTGATAAAATGCCTTAAGCAATACCTATATAAAAAATTTTAAGTGTGAGTTGTAAAATCAATACGATCGAGGTTACAAAAAAAATATACCTGTGAAAAGCGCGTGGCTCCAACCAATGAGATCCTTGCTCATTAACTGCCTTTATGATTCCAGGATGACGGTCGAATATTAGACATATCCCTTCACGATCTTTCACCACATGTTTCTTGACATGAGCAAGAAACCAATTCCAGCTAGCATAAGATTCAGTTTCAACAATAGCAAATGCTAGCGGCAATATCTGATTATTACCATCAACTCCCATTGCAATCATCAACTTGCCTTTATACTTACCATACAAATGTGTGGCATCAATGCTAATAACAGGTCGGCACCCTGTATAGAAGGAGCAAAAGCCCAAAAAACACGTCTAAATTCCACTTGATTTACATCAGTTTGTCTCGAAATGCACCATTCAACCATAGTCCCTGGATTAAACCTTTGTAAGGCATATAGAAACTTAGGTAAAAGATTATAAGATTCCTCCCAATTCCCAAAGACTTCTTCGATTGCCTTCTGTTTTCCTACCCAAACCTTCTTGTATAAGGAGTATAGCCTAATTTATCAATTATTTCGGCTCTCAAAGCAGTATACTAATAGAAGGTTGCTCTTTTATTAGGTGTTGGATTTCCTGAGCAATCAAGCTTGCATCTAGATTTGGATGGTCCTGAGTAATCTTATAATGTAAACAAGTATACGGACCGGTATACTTTACAATCTCAAAAGTTCCATTTGATTGTTTAGTTGCACGAAGTTTCCACTTACATCCAGATTTTGAATGCAACGTACATCTTATGCACCAAGTACCTGGGAGTGATTCAACCACCATAAAATGCTTATGTGCCTTGATACAATAGAGCTTGATAGCTCTAATAAGTTCTTCCTTGTCGCTAAAAGAATCTTTTCCCAACTCACGAGTCAATTCAGTTTTACTCTCGGTACGTGATACCATCCAATTGTCATCAATACTCACATTTATTTCTTCTAAATTGGTGTAAGTTGAAGGGACTTGAATGTTATTGTCTAATGATTCATCTTTAATCTCATCCTCTTCTAACAAATCATCCACATCGGTTTCAGTTTCATCCACATCGGCATTATTCACAATCGCAATTTGAGAAATCATGTTAAAATCCTCATTTTGAATCATATGTGATACAGCACTAACTTGGTTTTATTCTGAAAAAAAAACAATTATAAAAATTAACTACTATATAAAGGAATTCTAAAAGTTTTAATATCTTTCAACTTTTTAGCATTCTATTTAGCATAATATGATTTAACTATTAAAGAAACCCTAGATCAACTAGACCGAATCTAAGTAGATCTATGAAATGGGCTCTGCATAAAAGGGTTAACCCTCCGTTTGGTTTCACGATGGATGGTAAATAATACAGTACTTCTGCTGAACCTGCAAAACAGAACACCGTTAGCTCGCCACGGGGAGAAGAGGGGTTCTCTCCGTGACCACCCTCCGACGTGAGAATAAGTACATGTAGTCGGAAGTAAGTATTGCAAGAGAGAGAGTAGTTGAGAGTGAATACCTTTCCTTGAACTCTAAGTTACTTATTTATAGCCGGTGTTTAGCGCCAAAAAGGAGAGATTGTTAACTTTAACGGAATCTTTTGCTATTCCGTTAATGTTTGTTGGCAATCTGTTAGTGCACACGGACCGTAAGCTCATCAGCGGTTAGGGAGATGCCACGTGTCAACATGAGATCACTACATCTTATAAATGTGAGCATGCCATCACCGTGATCTTCCTCAGCCGTCCAGATGCTGCCATGTGGCAATTGGTTAGAACTGAAGAAATGCTTGCACGATTGGGTGTTAATGGCTTCTAGAAGGTTTCACAGCTGTCACCCATCTATTATTCGCCACGTGTACATTATGTTACAACGGAAAAGATTCCCTTTGCTTCTGCACTAAGTCAAGGATTTTGCTAAGGGAAAGTTTCTCAGGATTTATTGTTTCCTTGCGCGAGAAGCGCAAGTTAGTTAATCTGATCTTCCTTCTTCTCCTTGCTGCTTAGCGCAACGTTTGGTGGATACTTGCTTTGATATAAATATCTGCGCAAGGTTTGTGCATGAAGCATTATCCAACGAGAATGTTCAAGGTTAACTTTGAACCTTGCGCGAGCCCACGCAAGGTAGTTAAATGAAGCATTATCAAACGAGAATGTTCAAGGTTAACTTTGAACCTTGCGCGAGCCCGCGCAAGGTAGTTAAATGAAGCATTATCAAACGAGAGTGTTCAAGGTTAATTTTGAACCTTGAGCGAGCCCGCGCAAGGTAGTTAAATGAAGCATTTATCCAAAGAGAGTGTTCAAGGTTAATTTTGAACCTTGCGCGAGCCCGCACAAGGTAGTTACATGACGCTTTCTTCTCTTGGATATTTGGCGCAGAGTTCTAATAAATCTTATTTTGGCAAAGAAGTCTGCGCGCAGTTTTCTTAGAAGTTATTAATGGGTTGGTTTCCTTGATTGGCGCAAGGTTTTTGGGACCATACCCCTTCAAGTCCCCCCATTCCAGTGTTGCTCCTATGTAAAAATAAAAAGTAGGTGGAGCACTGGACTTAAATAAATGTGTTGCGCTAGGTAAGGACTAACTTTTTGTTGCTTTATGCATCTTGATGACATGTCGTAAGTGAATTTTGAAAAAGTATTTGAATTTCAAATATACTTAGACACGTGTCACTTATCTGGATGGTGTATTGGTGACGACGCACGTACTTGAGACGTCGTGGTACTAATGACAGGTGTCAACAGTACATGTCTTACCGTATTTAATGCTTTTCGGCGACACTCGCGCGCGTGGGGCGGTTACTGTTCCCTACTCGCCTTTGCGGTTACTTGGGGATACGTGACGGTCGCAAAAGTCACTGCAGTCAAATCGTGCATTAATTGCGGTTAGTATATAAAGGGATCAACGATCCATTTGCTTCCTCACCAGATTACAACTTGATAGAAGTTTGTGTTCATATCTTCCGGCGATCTTCAAAGTTCTATAAGTTTTCTTCAAAGTTTTTGTTATGGCCACCGGTGCAAGTTCTGCTGAGATGTCATCGTCAAGTTTGCTACCGTTGAAGTGGTCGAAGAAAGATTTAGATAATCTTGCCACCAACTTTCTCTTTGCTCTGTCTTGGAAGGCATTTTTTCCGGTGGCGAATGCCACGGCGGCTGATGCGCCGGCCGGCTACATTACATTATTTTACGATTATTTTGCCGAAGGGAACTTCCGGCTTCCGGTGACCCATTTCTTGCTGGAAATTCTCGGTTTTTACAAGATTCACATTTCTCAGTTGAGCCCAATGGGAATGGTGAGGATCCGGCATTTTGAGTTCGTTTGCCGGTCGATGCAGATCGTGCCGTCGGTCGAGAAGTTTAGAGTTTTCTACCAGTTGCACTGCTCGTTGGGTTTTTATTCGTTCCAACAGCGTGTGCAAGCCAAGCGATTGCTGTTGGTGCCACCGAAGTCCTACCACGACTGGAAGCAGAAGTTCTTCTTGATCAAGGCGGCGGTGATCCCGATGAAGATGAAATTCCAGGCCGGTGATGAGATTGAGCTGGAGACCCTTCCCATACCTGACGATGAGGTATGGTATCGAGATATTAAAGATGTGCCCAATATTGTTTTGCCGGAGAGGGCCCTCATCGCTGCCGGGATGAGTATTTTCTGGAAGAAGGAACGTCGGGAAAAACCGGTGTATACCGAAGATGTGACTGGTATGTAACCTTTTGACTTCCTAGCAATATCTTTTGATAGATATGTACTGATGCAAAAATGTTTGCTATGTAGCTGCACCTCTCTACTTGGTCTCTTTCAAGAGAGAGAAAGGGAAAACGACCGTCGTGCCTCTTGCTGATGATGAGGAAACTTGGTTTTCACAAATCTTGGGGAACTTTGAGTTGTCCAAGAAGGAGGATCTGGAGGCACAACCATCTTCGAAAACTGGTAACTAAGTTCTTACAAAGCCTAAGTTGATATTGCAATATTACTCTTGAATATTTTTTCTAAGTAATATTACAATATAACTAATGGCGCAACCTTTGCTCAATATGATTGATTATATAGGTGATTTGCTAAACTTGGGCGTAGGCCCTGATTCGAAGAAGAAGAAGAAGAAACCAACTGCTGCTGCAGCTGCTGCGCCTCCACCTTCCAACCCAGAGCAAAAAACCAAGCCATCAGCTGCTGCGAAAGCTGAGGGCAAGAAAGGTACGCGTCTCGTATCTGACTCTTGGTACGATTATGTGGTGGTGTCGGACTCACTGGAGGGTCTTGCGCCTGTAGGTTTGAAGAAACCGAAGCCCGAACCCGTTGACACCTCCTCTCTTCCAGCTGCGAACCCAGATGATCCCTTGGAAGTACCTTCTAGCCCGGAAGAGGCGTTGAAGCGCACTTCCAAGAAGAGGAAGGAGGCGGAAACCAAAACCCCTGCGCCAACAAAAGTTGCGTGCCCGCGTATTGGCAAGAAGGGCAATCTGGATGCCTTTGCAAAGAAATTTTCACCTGGTACGTTTAGTTTGTTGCGTGTTTCTGTCAAAAAGTTGCGCAGAATCTCATACTTGGTATTTGTTGATATGTTTTGCAGAGAAAATAGTGAAGGCTGCGCCAGCCACCTCATCTGCTATACATCATCGCGCAGGCCTGAGAATGTTGAGGAGGGAGATGCAGGGCAAGAAACTCCTGTTCCTGATGTCGACCCCATCGTCCCGGAAAATATTGAGAAAGTGGCTCCAGAAGAAGAGCCAAAAAATTTTGACACTGAGAATCCTGTTGGCGAGCAGGCTAAAGATACGGCTACAGATGTTGGGAACCGTCAAAGTTGATATCCAAGGGAGCCGGACCCTCAACACAAAGCGAAGGCTTTGTGTTTGTTGATGATTCGGAGGAGGAGTCGCCTATTCGCCAGAGGAGACGCCTGGGGACTATTATTATCGCTCTTATTCAGAGAGACGGGCCTCTGTGATTCATCAGCTCGTGTGGAAAGTTAAGCAGGGTGATGTTTTCACTGATTGGCACTCCTGTAGGGAGTGGTATAAGGGCATCTTCCCGCCGGCGGAGGTGAAGCGCCAGGAAGAGAAAGACCACGAGGCTACTTACGAGTCATATCTGCAAGAGTCTGCCCTTGCCTCTTCCACAATGAATAGAATTCTGCGCGAATGGCGCAGCATGAACAAGGAGTGGGATGAGGTTGAGCTCGAAAAGGCGAAGGCCAAACTTTAGAAGGAGAAGACGTTTAAGATGCTCGTCGATTTTGAGGCGGAAAAGGCCCAGTTTGAGGAAGAGAAGAAGACTGAAGAGTGGGTTGCGCTATCGTGGAAGCGCAAGTGTGAGGCCTCTGTTGCGCAATATGCGGACGAGCGCAAGCACTTTGTGGAGGCTTACGATTGTGACAACAAAGAAAAAATATCTCTGCGCAATGAAATTGAAAAACTCAAGAAAGAGAAAGCTGATGCTGTTGTGGCAGCAGAAGAAGCGCGCTCACACAGAGAAAGGAGCGAGCAGAATGAGGTATCAACTAAAATGACTCTCCTTCTTAAGAATAAAGAAATTGATGATCTAACTGCTATGCTCTTTGACCAGGCGCGGCTGCAAGCTGAGGTTGATAGTTTGAAAAAAGATATCAACCTTCACCGAACAGAGAAAGCCGAGTTGATCCGCCGTTTAACTGAAGGCGAACAAAAACTTAACGACACAGAGGTTGCTCGTGCTACCGCAGAAAGCTTGGCCGAATCCCTCATGAACCAGCTTACCTGGTTGCGGGAGTATGGGATTGTGGAGGTAATATTCCCTTTTCTTTATATGTCTGGTTTGATTGTCGCAACATATACTAATTGTATTTGTGTATAGATCGCAAATGCCATCCTTAACTCTACAGAGTTGGATGAGAGACTGGCAGAATTAATGATGGCGGCGCGCAATGACGGGCATGCCGAGGGCTATAGAGAATGCACTTTGCACGTGGCCCATGCGCTGAAGACCGAATGGGATACCAGCCGTGCTGCCACGCATGGGCTAAATACTGCCGCCATTTATTCTGCTGCCAAAGAAAAATATGATCAATTGCAAATTCCGATTATGGACCTTGTGGACGCCGCGCTGCAGCAAGACGACTTTGTTGATAAGCTAAAGGAGATCTTTTCTTCATCAGAGAAGTAGACGGGAACCAAATCCATAGAATAGGAAATTTGTAATTTTTTACTTTATGATAACTTGTAACATTGCGCTACTGCGCAAGTATTGTGGATGTGAATATAATATATTTTAGGTTTACAATGTTTGCATGGAACCAATTACTTGTGTAGGATAGACAAATGAACAATTTCTTTTCTCATGTGTGAGCGTAAGTATTAAGTTAGCTTGTGGCTCATGAGTTTGTGTTTTTGTTTATCCAAAGGAATTGCATGCATTTGTAAATGAACATATATAAGACTGTAAGTAGTGGCAAAGTATTTTATTCATACTGATAAAGCGCAAAGCTATGGCTGCCACTAAGATTACATAACAAAATAAAGTAAGCAGTCTCGTTACGCAACGCTCAGAAGTTGCTTAAAGGACTGAGATTACATATAACATCGGCGTAGTTGTTGGGCATTCCAGGTTCTAGGAACGCTGGATCCGTCCATACGCTTCAGAGTATATGCGCCTTTTCTCAATACTTCATTTATCACGTACGGACTTTCCATCGCGGGGCTAACTTCCCCGGTTTTTCGGAATTCGACGCTTCATTATCGCGAAGAACAAAGTCACCAGGCAAAAAGGAACAGATGCGCACCCTTTTGTTGTAATACTTTTCAAGATGGGACTTGTATTTAGCTTCGCGAATTGCTACATTTTCTCGTCGTTCTTCCAATAAGTCTAGGTCGATGCGCCTTTGTTCTTCGTTATCTTGTTTTTCCAAAGCTAGCATTCTTGGAGATGGTAACCCAATTTCGGTAGGAATCACAGCTTCCGTGCCGTACACAAGGCTAAAAGGAGTTTCTCCAGTACTAGTCTTGGGCATAGTTCGGTGTGCCCACAAGATGCTAGGCAATTCATCAACCCACCCCCGTCGTGTTGTGCCAAGGCGGGCCTTGATACCGTCGACCAACTGTTTGTTTATGCTTTCAACTTGGTCGTTTGCTTGTGGGTGCGCAACAGAAGCAAAAACATGCTGGATTCCCATATCGGTCATCCATGTTTGCAACTCTTCAGCCGTTAAATTTGGACCGTCGTCTGTAATAATGCGCATAGGCAGACCAAAACGGCAAATAATGTATTCCCATATGAATTTGCGAATTACCATCGCAGTAGTGGAAGCTAAAGGTTTGGCTTCAACCCATTTGGTGAAGTAATCGACCGCAACAATGATAAACTTTACTGCGCCGGGCGCATCCGGAAATGGTCCCACTAAGTCGATGGCCCATTGTTGAAATGGCCAAGCTGTTGTGACGGGTACCAAAGGATTCTTCGGGCACAACGTTTTAGGGGCATGCCTTTGGCAGGACATGCATTTGCGCAAGATATCTACCGCGTCAACGTTCATTCTGGGCCAATAATACCCGGCGCTTTTCACTTTGGCTACGACCATGCGCGGCCCAGAATGTATGCCACATAGCCCCTCATGGACCTCCCTGATTAGGTATTGCGCATCATGTTTGTCAACACAGCGGAGCGAAGGACCCATGTAAGAGCGTCGGTACAGAATACCGTCATCATTTCATAATTGAGGGCTTTGCATCGTAACTTACGTGCTTGCACTTTATCTTCTGGTAAGGAACCATGTAATAAATACATCATTATTGGAGACATCCATGATGGATCTCCTACTTCGACTATTGTCACTTGTCTGAGAGGGACTGATGGATTACTTAAAACCTCGATGCGAACCTCTTTTGCTAAGTGCTTGAAACTAGTTGCAGCGAGTTTACTTAGAGTGTCAGCATGTTTGTTTTCGCTTCTCTTGACGTGTGTGATTTTAAATTGTTGGAACTGTGCTATAAGAGCCTTGGCTTGCGCCAAGTATAGAGCCATGATATCTCCCTTCGCATCGTATGTTCCAACTACTTGCTCAACAACTAGTAATGAATCAACATGGGCTTCTAAATTTGTTGCACCCATTTTGATAGCGAGGCGTAAGCCTGCTAGGAAAGCTTCATATTCGGCCTCGTTGTTGGTGCTTTTAGAGTCCAACCGAATTGCATATGTGAATTCTGCTCCCTCTAGACTCATTAATCGAAGACCTGCTCCAGCCCCATCACTGTTTGACGCGCCATCTGTAAATAATGTCCAGGCTCTATTGTCGATGACTGGGACTGGGTTTTGGATTGCTTGGCATTCTTCAAGTTTATCGGTAGGAATTTCAGCGATGAAATCTTCTAAAACTTGGCCTTTGATAGCTGGTCTAGGTCTATAACAGATGTTATAACCTCCCAATTCTATTGCCCATTTCGCAAGTCGTCCAGAAACATCTGGTTTAGCCAGGACTTGGCCAATGTGAAAATTTGTTAAAACTGTAATAACATGTCCAGAAAAGTATCTTCGTAGCCTGCGCGAAGCATGGACCAATGCTAAAACTAATTTCTCCATGATTGAATACCTTGTCTCTAGATCGTTCAACATCTTGCTAATATAATAAATTGGAGACTGGACCCCTGCGCGTTCTACCAACAAGACGGCACCTGTTGCTACCTCATGCAACAAGATATAAGACCATGGGTTCTTTTTCGCGAGGAGCAGTAAGTGTGGGAAGTTGAACTACACAATCTTTCATTTGCTGGAAAGCTTGATCAGCTTCAGGAGTCCATGCGAACTCTTTGCTTTTCGTACAATTGCGCAAGGTTCGAATAAATGGATAAGACTTTGCAGCATAATTGGCGGGGAAGCGGTTTAGCGCAGCTAACCTTCTAGCCAAACGTTGCATCTCTTTGATGGTAGTAGGAGAAGGCATTTTTTGTATTGCCTCGACCTTTTCGGAATTAACTTTGAAACCGTCTTTGGTGACGATGAAACCCAAAAATTTGCCCTCCTCCATGCCGAAGGAGCATTTGCTGGGATTTAACTTAGATTTACCTCGCGCAGAGAATCAAAAGTTCGTTGGATGTTGTCTAGCATAGTGTCTTCTGAATTACTCATAATAACCAAATCATCAATGTAGACTTCCACAGTTTTCCCGCTGTCATCTCCAAACACTGTATCCATCAATCTTTGATAAGTAGCTCCCGCATTGCGAAGACCAAAAGGCATCTTGGTATAACAAAAAATGCCCTTCTCCGTGCGAAAAGCGGTTTTATCTTCGTCCTCTTTTTTTATCAAGACTTGATGATAACCTTTATAACAATCTAGAAAACATTTCCAGCGAAAGGAAGCTAATGAGTCAACCTTTTTGTCAATCTCAGGAAGAGAATAACAATCTTTCGGACACGCCTTGTTTAGATCTTTAAAATCTACGCACATCCGCCATCCGCCATTATGTTTCTTTACCATGACTGGGTTTTGCCACCCAGGTTTGTATTTGACTTCGCGCAGAATACCAGCATTTAATAACTCGGTGACTTGTTCGTTCATGGCCTCTGTCTTTTCTGACCCAAGGCTGCGCTTTTTCTGCACAACTGGTTCTGCTGATGGAAATACATTCAGGCAATGTTCCGCAACGTCGCGCGGGACACCAACCATGTCAGCAGGTGTCCAGGCGAAAATGTCTTTGTTGCGAAACAACAGTAGTTTAAGCTTTGCGCGAATTTCAATACTGACTGCATGCCCTAATAAGATTGTCTGCTCAGGGTACTTATTGTTGAGTACCCACTTTTCTGGTTCATTGCTTGGCAATGTCTTGCCAGCCTTCATAACTGGTTCCTCAATTGACATGATTTCTTTCCGCGCATAAAGTATAGCTATACATACCATTTGGTGTCGGAATACCACAAGCAGCATGCGGAGCGGAGGTAATCATACTAAAATCACGTTGTGCGCGGCGCCCCAATAGTACATCATGACGGGAATTTGCCGCCATCACCATGACGTTGACGTTGACGTTACTCGTTCGAGAACACCTCCCATCAGATAAAGTAACAGGGAAAAGGATTTGTCCTAGAGGAAAGACAGCCTCATTGCAGAACCCAGTTAATGGAAAATCAACTGATTCCAAGCGTGCCTTATCCTCAGGATCTAGTTGCTTGAAGCACTGCTCATACATGATATCCATGGAACTACCCGGATCTATAAACATATAGTCTGTTTGGTAGTGCCCAAAGATACCGGTGATAACTACTGGCCGGTCTTCTTGAGGACCTCCTGGAACGATAGGAAAAATGACTTGATGTTCGCGCCAAGTGTTGTTTTGAAAATGTTGAAGGCTACGCTTGCGCGATGATCCACCTTGAATCATGGAAACGTGCTGTTTCATTTTCTTGTTGTAGGCCCTTCGTTCTTGCGCGTAATCTGTTTAATCTCTTTGCGCACATTCTGGACTAGATGTGTAAGCTTCCCACTCTTTAATGCTTTCTCAATCTCCGTGCGCAGACTGATGCAATTATCTGTTGTGTGGCCTATGTCTCTATGATAGTCACAAAACAAATTTGGGTCTTGCCCTTTTTTGTTTTTCATTGGTTGCGGCTGTTTAAACTGATAATTCGCAGTGCTGAGAACCTCAGCCGGCAATTTCGTTAAGGGAGTCCACTGACGTTCCCTATTCTCTTGTTTAATCGCTTTTGGAGTTGTTATCTTGTTGATTGTTGCTCGCGCATCAATTGGTGAATAAGGAGAATACGAATTCTGACTCGATTCTTTCCAATTTCTCTTATACTTGCGACTACCTCTACTCAGGTCTTGCGGGCGATTCTGAGGTAGAGGTGGCATGTTAGAACTTAAGTTGCGCTCAGTCTGGGCGTAGACTTTGGCTGCCGCCATGAGTTTATCCCAGTTTTTTGGAAAGCCAGTTGTACCGGACAACACTTTAATCATTTCGTCGCACCTTACCGCATACTTGAACTGCGCGCGTATAAGGTCTTCATGGACATCTCCAATCTCCAACACCTCTTTATTGTAACGTGTTATAAAATCTTCGAGGCTTTCATCGTCCCTCCGCCAGATGTTCATTACATCTGAGGAGTCGCGCACGTATCGCCGTTGCTGACTAAAGTGTGTAAGAAAAATTTCTTTTAAGTCATTCCAAGAGGAAAGTTTACCTGCCGGCAAATTATCAAACCAAAGGCGCGTAGCGCCAGAAGGGTTTGTACAAATAAGTGACACCACATTGGCAATGTCCAGCACCCAAGTAACCCTGCACCGGTAAAGAGGCGCATGTGATCATCAGGATCGGTTAAACGTTAAGCTTTCCAACGTTGGATGGTAATTCCGCTCGCTCCAACGGAGCCAGTGCTATCTCTCTGGTAAACTTTGATTGCTCAGCTGCTTCGGTTGGGCGATATACCAAATTGTAATCATGCTCAGCTTCTGGATTGTATACTGCACGTACTTTGCCCTGTAACTAGCATGATCTGTAGATATGCGGTTGAAAATACTTGCACTACCCCCTTCTTCATAGGTTCTATCGAGCTCATCGTGTTGGGTGTCCCGTTTCTGCGAAGACCGCGGGCCCAAACGAGAGTGGACAGATGCGTGACGTTGAACGTTGTCTTCTTGCCTTCTATTACCAGAATGAACAGGATCATTCCTGTTTTAGAATACATTCTGTTCCATCTTCAGGCATGCGCGAAGGGGAACGAGCATGACTTTGAGTATTATAACTCAAAACTTGAGGTGCCGGCGAAGCACTGACCTGAGGAGCGTTAACCGGAGCTTGAAAAGCTGGAGTTCCGGTTTGGGCACATAACTAAGCATACATAGCGTTTAGAGTCGCTTGAGATTTGATTAACCACGATAACGGAGTCTCTCCAGGTGGTAAAATCGACGTGACATCGACCTGAGGAGCCGCCGGCGTTACAGGAATACTCGCATGATTAGGATCATACTGAGCATTAGCTTCGCCGGAAGAATCCTCAACTATTTGTCCGTCGACCTGAGGTTCGACAACAACGCGTCGAATCCCGGATCGAGGACTTTGAAAAGATTATCCGTCAGCCATGATGCTGCAGATCAAGTGAAACGAAACGAAAGGTGAGAAAGAATCGAAATCGGTGGGCGCCAATGAAGAAACCCTACATCAACTAGACCGGAATCTAAGTGGATCTATGGAATGGGCTCTGCATAAAAGGGTTAACCCTCCGTTTGGTTTCACGATGGATGGTAAATAATACAGTACTTATGCTGAACCTGCAAAACATAACACCATTAGCTTGCCACGGGGAGAAGGGGGGTTCTCTCCGTGACCACCCTCCGGCGTGAGAATAAGTACAGGTAGTCGGAAGTAAGTATTGCAAGAGAGAGAGTAGTTGAGAGTGAATACCTTTCCTTGAACTCCAAGTTACTTATTTGTAGCCGGTGTTTGGCGCCAAAAAGAGAGATTGTTAACTTTAATGGAATCTTTTGTTATTCCGTTAACGTTTGTTGGCAATCCGTTGGTGCACACGGATCGTGAGCTCATCAGCGGTTAGGGAGGTGCCACGTGTCAACATGAGATCACTACATCTTATAAATGTGAGCATGCCATCACCGTGATCTTCCTCAGCCGTCCAGATGCTGCCATGTGGCAATTGGTTATAACCGAAAAGATGCTTGCACGATTGGGTGTTAATGCTTCTAGAAGGTTTCACATCTGTTACCCATCTATTCTTCACCACGTGTACATTCTGTTACAACGGAAAAGATTCTCTTTGCTTCTGCACTAAGTCAAGGATTTTGCTAAGGGAAAGTTTCTCAGGATTTATTGTTTCCTTGCGCGAGAAGCGCAAGTTAGTTAATCTGATCTTCCTTCTTCTCTTTGCTGCTTAGCGCAACGTTTGGTGGATACTTGCTTTGATATATTATCAAACGAGAATGTTCAATGTTAACTTTGAACCTTGCGCGAGCCCGCGCAAGGTAGTTAAATGAAGCATTATCAAACGAGAGTGTTCAAGGTTAATTTTGAACCTTGCGCGAGCCCGCGCAAGGTAGTTAAATGAAGCATTTATCTAAAGAGAGTGTTCAAGGTTAACTTTGAACCTTGCGCGACCCGCGCAAGGTAGTTAAATGACGCTTTCTTCTCTTAGATATTTGGCGCAGAGTTCTAATAAATCTTATTTTGGCAAAGAAGTCTGCGCGCAGTTTTCTTAGAAGTTATTAATAGGTATGGTTTACTTGATTGGCATTTTTGAGACCATACCCCTTCAACTATAATAAATAATTGGTGGTGACAATCAATTCGAATGTGATATAAACATAATAAAATAACTGGTGGTGAAGTCATATACAAGCAAATAGTTAAAAGTCAAAATCCACATATGCAGGCAATCATTTGATGGCAATATTATAGTTATAAATAATCAAACTTTGTGGTAAAGTGTTAAACAAACAAACAAACTTTTGAGAAAATTGGAACACAGAATCATCTTAACAAATACGTCCAAAATATGGGGTTTCAACTAAACCCTAATATAATATTGTTTCAGATGATTATGATTATGGGAATACCTGTTTCGTGATCGATAGATGTTCTCGCATGACGATTTAGTTGGTTTTGATGGAGTTGCAATGGGGCAGAGAATATGGAGGGGGTCGATTGTAGATGGAACTGAATACTGAAAACGTGGGGGAGAGTTTACCATTTTTCTAATTTTTTTCTTCTATAATAAATGAGACGACAAAAAAGTAAATAAAAAATAAACAAAAACACTATTTTGGTAAATAGTTTTCAAGGAACACTAAAATAGGTAAATATTTTTTCCCTTAACACCATTTCGGAAAAAAACTCCAACATGTTTATAGTTTTGTTTTTCATCTCAAGCTTGCTTTATAAGTAGTTTTTCTAAATTCGAGCTCGACTCAGCTCAGCTAATCTGATACTTTTTTATTAATTTGTTTATATATTTTTTTATTTATTTACATAGTATATTTAGAAACATTATTTTTATATAAAATACAATATATAATATGTTAGTTTTATCTAATCACATATTAATATATAAATACAAAAGTTTTTTAGGCTTGGGTCTCGAACTCGTTTATTAAATGAGCCTAAAAAACTTGAGCTCATGATCAAGCTCGTTTTCTCAATGAGTCTCAATAATACAAGCTCAAGCTCTTTTTTAAATTAGTGTCAATAAAAGCTCTTTATTATATGTGCCTCAAGAAAAGCTCGAGTTCGGGCTTAAACTCATTTGTGTTCAATTTGATTCATGTTTAAAACAGATTAATCTTGAGTAGTTAATGAATAGCTTGACCCGTTTATACAACTAGCTAAAACTAATTCATATAGGAACATAGAATTTTTCTAGATCTTGTTATTTGGGAACATAGAATTTTTTTAATTGTCAACAAGATATTTGGTATGGTATTAAGTTTTTCATAACATTAATTCTTATATAATTTCTAAAGTTTCGTTTTCGCTTTCATTTTCCTTGTCGTTTTCACTTTCAATTCTTAAATAATAGTGAAATTACAAGAACTTTTCCTCTCTGGGTGAGTTATAGTTTCCAGTTTTCATCTACTTATCTATTTCTTGTAGTCCGTCATTTAAAGTGTATCAATTTGTACACGTGTACCTAGCTTATTACTTATATAATTTCTAAAGTTTCGTTTTCGCTTTCATTTTCCTGTCGTTTTCACTTTCATTTCTTAAATAATAGTGAAATTACAAGAACTTTTCCTCTCCGGGTGAGTTATAGTTTCCGTTTTCATCTACTTATCTATTTCTTGTAGTCCGTCATTTAAAGTGTATCAATTTGTACACGTGTACCTAGCTTATTACTTATATAATTTCCATTTGATCTTCTACGCATTTTAGTATTTATGTGAGAAGTTTCCCAGATTAATTTTCCTTATTTTTATCTTATGCATCGATTATAGTGGCCAAATACATATACTTGGAGCGGTATATCAGTTTTTGATTAAAAGGTTTATCGTTTGGAAAGTAAAAGCTCTTTCGATTGAGAGAAACTTACTCTAATTATCGTTTAGAAATTCCCTAATTTAATTTTCGTTATACATATCCCCTATAGGTGTTATTAAATTTTAGAAGCTAAAGTGAGAAAATTTTGTGCGAGAGACGTAGTTAGAAAATGCATTGGGTGGCTTGGATTGAGTTATTGCCCAGAAAGTGGGGGGGGGGGGCATTAATAGGCTAAAAATAAATGTGGCTCTTTTAGCTAATGGAGGTGCAGGCATAGGTGGGATGAAAATCTTTGGAGGAAAGTAGTGGAAGCATGCTTTTAAAACTACCAATGGAATTTTCTCCGTTAATGTAATTTCTGGATTTGAAAAATATCGGTTTCGATTCTAAATTAACTTAACGGAAGGGTTCAATATCGGTTATTGTGGATAAGGTGGAAAAGGTGATAGAACTTGTTTCTTGGGTGACACTTGGGTAGCGTCGTCCTTTCATCGAGATGGCGCCCTTATCGTCTAGTAGTTGTCTAACATGAGGTAGCGACAGGATGTTACGGATCAAGAAGCATCGATATAACTTGGAAATGGTTCTAGACAGTCCAGTTTCAGACATTAAGCTTAGGTGCAGAATGTCAGGTGTCTTAACGACTCAGACTTTCTAATAATAAGGATTCGTATTATGGAAAGTTATGATTCAGGGGTTTATCGGTATTCTACTAAAAAGGTGTTGATTGAGGATAGAGGGTGTCAATCTTCCTACTTTCGAATGTTGTAAATGGGTTCCTCTAAATGTTAAAGTGTGAGATGTAATTTGGACAGATTTGCTACGGGAGTATAACTTAAAAAAAGAACTTGATATCACATGTTATGTGCCGTTTTGTGGAACACGATGAAATGTGGATCATTTATTTACTACTTTCCCAGTGCTATTAGGGTTTGGGTGGGATTTAGTGTTTGGTGCACATCCGCCTATTTACTTTTACTCAAGACATCATGAAATTCACAAATTCTCTCAGGGGGTAGAATCGAAGAAGTATTAGGGCTTGTCATTATATCATTGGTTATTGAAAGAGGAACGAGATAATCTTCAGAATTAAATCGAAATGCACAAGATATTTTAGGAGATAAATCAAGGGTTCGCTTGGATAAAAATAGTTTCTTGTAAATACATTAGTTGGAAGGGTGGTTGTAAATTCTTGTAAATGTTGAAATTTTTTGCCGTCGAGGCGTGTTTAATTAATGAAGTTTGTAACGCTTCGCATTTTCTGTACTTTCCATATTTAGAAAGTTTTGTTCGCATTTCTGTTTTTAGAAACTTGTATTCTTACTTCATTTCAATCCTGGTAATCTCGAGACTTTGATCATAATGGAAATCGTATTTTTATATCAACCTTGTTTAATCATACATGCATAGTTTGTAATCAGTTGGGAAATACACATTTTAATTTAAAACCGAGACGTACATCAAGATTATATTTTCTCGGAATCACATTCATACATGTATCATACTTATAATATACTTGCATACACATTTGTAACATAAAATAACCTAGTTACAAAATGCATGGACTAAAAGTGAGCAAAACCAAAAGCTTTTCCACCTCCTTTCTTCTTCAATCACCTTCCACCTTTGTTTAGCCAATTAGATTTCACCATTTTCCACCTCTTTTCTCCTCCAATCACCTTCCACCCTTCTTTAGCCAATAATATTTCACTTTTTTCCACCTATTTTCTCCTCCAATCACCTTCCACCTTCATTAACTCTCAAATCCTAATCCTCACTTATATATACAAGCCTCCACCACATCCTAAACACATTCCACATACTAATCTAGTCCCAAACTCTCTAATCATCTCATAACTTTCAAGCAAAGAAGAATACTTTCAAGTTTTCTGAGTTAACTTTGGTGTTCCACCTTCCACGACTCGTCGAATCACGTTACTTTGGAAAGCATTGCAAACTTGTGAGTACACTTGACCATTTTCAACTTTTACACAATTTGGGTTGTAACATGTTAACCTACAAAATACACAAATACACAGAACATACTTTATACACTCAATCCGTTATACATGCTTATTGTTATGCTTAGGTTCATGCTAGATACATACATGCTTTTTTCATTAACTTAGCTAGCCCAACTTAACAATATAGCGCTAAAGAAGTAGCACGCCGTCCGTCGGGGTATTGTTAAGCTTTATTCATAATTAGTCTCGTTACTTTTGTGACGAGGGACACTTTTAATTCTTGTGGACACTTGGGTTTGACATTTAGTATTGCATGCTAGTTTAACCCGTATACAATTGCCATGTGAATTCGAGTAAATTCTTTTTATACTTATGCTATGTAATTAAAACTTGTGTGCTCGCCAATGCTTTTGCGTTGAACCTTTATTTTTAACATATTACAGGTTGATGATGATGCTATGACGAATCTAGTAGGGACGACATAGAAACCCGCTTGAAAAACTAGATTAGATTATTCCATTATGTTAAACATTGTCGTATTTGTTTTATGATGTAATTTGAATTTCTTGTATTGTACTCAACAATTTTGATTATGAATGAAATCGGTTTTGAACTTAATTATTGTCGCAAATAGTGTTATATGTGATGAGCAATATATTTCGTCTCACTCCGATGTTTTCGTCATCGGTTGGGGTATGACAAAGTTAAATTTTCAAATTTTTTTTTGAAATATGTATAAAATTCCTCTTTTTTAATAAGCGATGACCTCTTCATTAAACAATAAGAGAAATTAAGGGTATTTTTATACTAAAAAATCTAATGATGTTTGATAGCGATGACCTCTTCATTAAACAATAAAAGGAAAATCAAGGGTATTTTTTATACTAAAAAATCTAAATGATGTTTGATAAGCGATGCATCTTCATTAGACAATAAAGGGAAAATCAATGGTGCTTATATTAAAAAAAAATATGGATATGAGTATTTGATAAGCTTGAAAATGAATTATTGACTTACTAGTTTAAGTATCCGTGTAACATTTTTGATGAGTTTGGAAATGAATTATTTACTTATTAGTTTAAGTATCCGTGTGTTTAGGGGAGAATCTAAGTGGGTTTTAGGGGTTGCCTGGGATATCGTCAACTTTCTTGACGAAGTTTAATTTTCTTATTTTTTATCTCGGTTTTATTTTTCCAGGATACTCTTAACATATATTAGGATACCTAAATGTAAGTGAACATGAAATAAATGAAATTTTCCGGTCGACGAAATAAAGATTTCCTGTAAAAGGAAACTTGCAGCGACCTAGTCAGAAAAAAGAAAGATAGAGAAGAAGGTGAACTTGTTTAATATATAATCATTTATTTAATTTATTGTAAGCATTAGAAACATAAATGAATTGAAAAAGGAAACACAAGTATGCAAAAGTAAAAGGTAACACAGCTAAGTCAATGCCATTTTTAATATATAATCATTTATTGTAAGCATTTTTTGTTTCTTTTAGATTTCCATTACTTTGTTTATTTATTGTATTAGATCTTTTTATTTATTAATAAGTTTTCACTTCTTTTTGTTAAAATTATTTTTTAAGTGAATTGTGGTTTTAGTCCCCGTAGTTGAGTGGTTATTGCTATATTTTATAAAATCTAAATGTCTTGCAATTTACATACAAATGTTTCTATTTTATTATGGTTTTGGTCCAACTCACTAACTCCATCCAACTTATACTTATTTTTTAGTCACATGAGAGGCATGTGCTAGGCAGAAGGTTTTTTTTTAAAATATAGCAATTTTAATACAATTTATCCAAGTAAAGAAAATGTTAATTGTGGGTGCCTTCTATATATACGCATGTATTTTTTATGTTTTAAAAATATTTTTTCTCCGATGCTAGTTCCCTTTTAAATCTTTTATTACGTAGGGTTAAATGATAATTTCAAATAAGTTGGTTGCGTTCAAGTTATGAAATTGGCTCTCTTTTTTTATAAAATGGACAACTCGTACTATACATTGTGCTGGCAATTTTCTTTCGATGAATTAGGCAATTATTCTGCATTCATATTTGAATCATGGTAATTTGTTTTACTATTATTACAGCATTTTCATTTTTTATTATATGTATTTTATACTGTTTTCTTTTAAATGTATTTTTTAAATGTTTTCTTTTAATGAGACATGCTAACCAACACGACTTCGAGGTAGAGTATGCGCGATACGTCTTCACAACAGCGAACACGCACGTAAAGTAAGTATGCGAGCCTTAAAAACCCCCGAACCAATCGGGTGCTAAGTCCAAACTTTAGTACTATCGTTGCTAATGGTGGTCTGCAAGTCCTCATTATTCACACATAGCAAACAAACATTCAGCGATTCACGTGTAACATGCGAGAGCGGTTGGCGCTAAAAGAGTTTAGCGTTGTGTGTAGCGTGTTTTGATATAGAGAACGTATGTAACACCCAAAAGTGCGTTTTAAGCGAAAAGGGTTCAAGTATACTCACAGTCGGTGCTCGGCGAAGAAACACGAACTGTTGTGCATTGAAGGGAGCGCCGGGATCATCAGCGTAAGCGAATAGAAAAGTGCATCAGTCTTCAGAAGTGCTAAAACGGTCGAAACGGGTGAGGTTAGGCAACAACTTCGGGCGAAGTTGTACCAAAACTGAGGTTTGGTAACAACTTCGGGCGAAGTTGTACCACTCCTCTCTGGTCAACACAATTTCGGGCGAAGTTGGCACCAGTCAGGTGACAACTTCGAGCGAATTTGTCTGTATTGGTTCCAAATCGAGTGTTTTCGCGTTGCTTTCTGAGTAAATCGAGTGTCCATCCCTCCAACCTTGAGCTACTGAACAAACCATAGGCTGGAGAGGTCTTTGAGAGCGAGTTTTAGCCATTTTACAGGAACTCGGGCTAATCCGTGCAAACTGGTCGGTTCATACGAGTTAGTCCAGTTCGTGCAAGTGACTGTATCGTCCTTGTGTTTCCAGATCTAAGTTTTCGCTTGAAACAGACGTAATTTCGAATCCATTTCAAGTATATCATTGACATTGCCTCGTTCCACTACTTAGTGAACGAAACATACGTCGGTTAGTCCATATTTTGTGTAAAAATCAATGCTTTGAATAGTTTTCTCAGATCTAACACTCGGTGAGTCAAAATCATCAAGATTTCTAGCTTGAAGAGCCAAGGCTAAGTCCAACAAACCCACTTAAGTGTAGATCTAAGCTAAAACAAGAAGTTTTATAGAAAAAAGATGAAGGTTTTTCATAAACAGAGAGGTTTTGATGAAAAGGAAGGTAATCCTTGTGTAAAATCGTAGTGGAAAGCATTGTGGTTTGCATAAAACGAGTGGTTCTTACTTGAAAAAACAAAGAAATTCGGTTTTGGGAGCTCTGGAGAGAAGTTGCAGCAAGGAGAGCACGAATGGAGGTGCTAGGTATTTATAGGTGAGGAGGAATTAAGGTGGCAGACAACAAGTTCGGGCGAACTTGCCCTTTTCTCTTTGGTTTGGACAAGTTAGGGCGAACTTGCCCCTTAGTTCTGCCCTGGTCAAGTTTGGGCGAAGTTGGGGGTACCCAACTTTGGGCGAACTTGGTCTGGTGGCTAAGTTTGTTCGTTATTGTTCGTTAGGTGCTCGTTCGGTGATTGAGCGATTTGTGCGAGTGGGAGCGTTGCGATAGCGAGTAAAACCATAAATCATAAAGCACACATAACACATAAGTAACATAATGTAACATAATTAACCGCGATTTGTGTTTGCGTTGAGAGTTGCGAGTATTAAGCGATTTAAATGCGATAAATAAGCGTTATAATATGCGTTTCAAAATAGTTGTAAACCATTATAATAAATCTTAGAGTACAAATGGGTTTGAAACATAAATAAACGGAAATAACGGAATTTAGATAACAATCCGAAGGATCGGGTTGTTATAGTCTCCCCTCCTTTAGGGAATTTCGTCCTAAAATTCAGGTGGTGGCCGTAACGAAGAGATGAGGATATTTAGTTTTCATATCACTTTCGAGTTCCCAAGTGAACTCGGCGCCACGTTTTTCTTCAGATCGGACTTTCACAATAGGAATGCGAGAGTGTCGAAGTTTCTTGATCTCTCGATCCATGATTTCTACTGGCTTTTCCACGAAGTGTAGCGTTTCGTTTATTTGCAAATCTTCAAGTGGCACATGAGGATTTCCTCCAGCTAAACACTTTTTGAGGTTTAAGACATGGAAAGTCGGATGGACGTTGTTGAGTTCTTTTGGTAATTCGAGTCGGTATGCCACTTTGCCAATTCTTTCCAGAATCTTAAAGCGACCCACGTATCGTGGCGCTAGTTTCCCTTTTCTTTCCAAAACGGATCACTCATTTCCAAAGTGAAAGCTTTAAGAGAACGTGATCTCCCACTTCGAACTGTAGGGGCTTGCGGCGTTTATATCGGCATAACTCTTTTGAGGAAAACGAGCTTTCAGAAGGTTGTCTCTGATTTGGAGGATTTTGTCTGTCGTTTCTTGTATTAACTCGGGACCAGTGATCTGAACGTCTCCAATCTCGTGCCATGCAATAGGCGATCGACATTTTCTACCGTATAATGCCTCAAAAGGTGCCATTTGAATACTAGTATGATAACTGTTATTGTACGAAAATTCTATTAAAGGTAAATGTGTATCCCAATTACCACCGAAATCTATAATACACGAACGAAGCATGTCTTCGAGGGTGCGAATCGTGCGCTCAGTCTAACCGTCGGTTTGAGGATGGAACGCAGTACTAAGGTTAAGCTTAGAACCGAGTGCGGATTGGAAAGTCTGTAACATCCGTCAAAAACGGATTTACCAAACCCGCTCCGTTTATTAACCGAACAATCAGTTAAAAATTTTGTTGCGAATTTAATGCCCAAAATAATTTTAAACGATACATAATTAATTATTATATGGGAATATATAATTTGTTTTTGAAAAACTGTCAAAAATAAGAAAATAAAATAATTTGGCACTGCCGGGTTTCGAACCCGGGTCAGTCAGCCGGTTCAGCAGAACTTAGCGCACACACACTCAACCACTGCGCCACTTGTATCTTTTGTTAATTATTAAGATCATTTAATTCATAACGTGTCTTTCCGAATTCAAAACCGGCGCCCAAATTTCAGTCGTCGGAAATCCCGACTAACTCGCCAATAATTTACGACTTCTTCAGTTATAACGTAAACGTTTAAACCTATATCGGTTATAACCGACGCCTGAGTCCGCGACACAAACTATAACCGCCGGAAAACGTAATGACTTTGAATCAAGTCGGAAATTGGACCAAATTCATCGACGACCTGCACTATAAATACCCCATCGAACCTCTGCAAACTTTTTCGCTCAAAACCGCACCCTTTCTCGGCGAAAACTCACTCGCCGGAAATCTTCTGCTCGTCGCCGGAAAACCGGGTTCTCCACTTCTGAGCCTTACTAAACCCCCTGAGCTTATACCGAAGTCACCCACATCCTTTTCAAGCTTTCTGAAGACTCTCTGCTGCAAGACACACGTCGCCGGAGGTGTTTGCTGTCGCCGGAGTTCTGCCGGAAAAACAGAGGAGTCCAGTCGGTATACCTCACGCCTAATTTCCCTTTCTTTTATTCATATCTCATCTGTAATTAACCTTAAAACACTAAAGAACACGATTAAAACATCGAACCAGTCGGATTTCCGATTCTGGTTAAAAACTGACGAAGAAGACGAAGTTTCGGTAACATATAAGTATAATTAAAATTAAGTTATAACTCGGGTTAGACACACAGTCCAGCGGTGGATTGTGTGCACATTAAACACGTAAACGTCTCGAGTTCGAATCTTGTCCCACACACGCTGCCTTAATAAAAATGTATTTTTTTGTTAATCGAACCGGAGACACTGCTGTATATGTTAAGTATAATAATAACCGGAATAATAACCAAGATAGACACACAGTCCAGCGGTGGACTGTGTGTATGTTTAAATCACACGTCACGAGTTCGAGTCCGGTCTACTGCACCGACTAGGACAATTATCTACCTTTTTAAATAAGTCAGAAATGAAAATACTTAGTTTGTATTTAAGTATAATAAAAATCGGTTTATATAACATGTTAAACACACAGTCCAGCGGTGGACTGTGTGTTAACGCAACCCACAGGTCCCGGGTTCGAGACCTGTGGACGCACCGGTCCGATTCAGTAAATCCTTTTTAGAAATAAATTGATTTTCGGATTAATCTAATTAATATATAAATATAATTAAAAACAGAAATATTTCGGGTTAGACACGTAGCTCAGTTGGTAGAGCTGCGTGCACGCGTACGGGAGGTCTCGGGTTCGAGCCTCACTCAGCGCACATATACACGCATACGAACCGGTCAACGGTCAAAAAAGTCAAATTTTTTTATTATTTTTATTTATTTATTTTAATTAAAAATCAATTAAAAATACTTAAAAATAACATTTTTAAGGTTAGAAAATAGCCTTAAACTCACAAAAATACACCCAACAATCCTACTAAAATGGATTAATAAAATCCGTTTACTTACCGAACCATAATGCTATTTATCTAGGTTAATTTCACTCGTGGTTAAAACCACTTCGCGTGCATTCAACATCATCAACCGAACGCACCCACTGTGAGTGAATCTTACAACTCCCCATTTTTAATTACACGTTTTGGGGTGTGTCATGTGTCACAAAATAATTAACTCGTTTATTTAAACTTGTGCCATACCATATCGTGATCTAAACTTAGATTGTTTATATTGTTGTGATTATGTATTTCATTTTGTCAACTTACATGAAATTCATTCATTAAGCCCATCAGTTCCTCGTGGGAGACGAGTGAGCAACGCGTGCCTCAAAACCAATCCATTATTGTTCATGTGTGTATCATTGAGTTTATATTGTTTGTAGTTATGTCTTTCATATTATCATGTTTATGCAATTCATTCATTAGGCCCATCAGTTCCTCGTGAGAGACGAGTAGAGCAACGCGTGCCTCTAAACGTTCCATTATTGTTCATGTGTGCTTTATTTAATATCTAATGATTGTTGAGTAAGTTTACATCTATTTTTACTCATGTGTGGTTGTGCACTCATTTTATAATCAATTAAATAAACTTGTTCAAATGTTTTCCATAGGATTCACTCTCCAACTTTATGTTGATCCAAAAACCCTTTTACACATGATACAGGTGAACAGGATGAAGCAAGGAAAACATAAGAAATGCCTTAGAAGAAAACAAAGAAGCTTAGATTAATGTTAGGTCATGATGTAATTAAGATTGTAAATTTCCTATTAAATTGTATTAATGAATATGAAACGCATAATAAATGTCATGAGCTTTGATGATAACCCAATCATGCCCCGATCACCTTTTCCGCTGCGGGTCGGGGTGTGACAAAGTCTCCCAGAGGCGTGAAGTAAATCGACCTCGCGATCAGAGATGATGTCACGAGGCGTCCCGTGTCGACAAATGACTTCGTCGGTATAGATTTGTGCTAGTCGTTTTACTTTATAGTCTTCTCGTATGGCAATAAAATGAGCAGATTTCATAAGGCGATCGACGATAACCCAAATGCTATCGTAACTAGAAGAGGTGCGAGGGAGTTTCGTAACAAAATTCATAGCTATACTCTCCCATTTCCACACCGGGATGTCGGGCTGTTCGAGTAAGCCAGAGGGGCGTTGATGTTCCGCTTTAACTTTCGCACAAGTTAAGCATTTCGAAACATACAGAGCGATATCCTTTTTCATGCCCGGCCACCAATACCTAGCACGGAGGTCCTGATACATCTTGTCGGCAACGGGGTGAATGGAATATCGACACTTATGGGCTTCGGTCAATAGTAACTCTAGAAGGTTATTGTGGCAACTGATCCAAATGCGATTAAAAAAATAATAGATCACGTTAGAATAATTCTCCAGCTAGGTTTCGGCACCACATTTCATCTCCTCAGGCGAGGTGTTCTCAATGAAACATGCGCGCTGGGTTTCGCGAATCAATGTTTCGAGTTTATGTTGGGCTTGAACGTCATGAATGCTATACACATAGCTTCGTCGACTGAGGGCATCGGCTACGACATTTGCTTTGCCGGGATAGTAGCATATCTCACAATCATAGTCGTTGAGAAGTTCAACCCATCTGTGTTGCCCATGTTCAGTTCTTTCTGGTTAAAGATGTGTTGTAAGCTCTTAGGGTCGGTGAAGACCATGCACTTTGTACCACAAAAGGTAGTGTCACCATATCTGACGCAAAAACAACTGCACCGAGCTCGAGATCGTGGGTAGTGTAGTTCTTCTCGTGGATTTTGAGTTGTCGAGACGCATACGCGATAACCTTGTCTCGTTGCATGAGGACACAGCCGAGACCTAGGTTAGAGGCATCGCAATAAACAACAAAATCTTCGTCTCCGTCGGGAAATGCGAGGACGGGATTGTCGCAAAGCATACGCTTGAGAGTCTGAAAGGCTTCCTCCTGTTTGGAACCCTAAACAAAAGGTTTATGCTTTTGAGTCAAAGAGGTAAGCAGAACGACGATTTTCGAAAAGTCGGAAATGAACCGGCGGTAGTAACCTGCCAATCCGAGGAAGGAACGGATTTCAGACGGATTCTTCGGAGTATTCTAACTCTTTACAACTTTAATTTTGGCGGGATCGACGTGGATTCCTTGGTCATTGACGACGTGACCGAGAAATTGAACTACATTAAGCCAAAATTCACACTTGGAGAATTTGGCGTAGAGACGGTTTCCTTGGAGAAGTTCGAGAACTAAACGAAGATGTCGCGCGTGTTCGGCTCTCAACTTCGAGTAAATAAGAATATCATCGATGAAAACAATGACGGAACGATCCAAGAAGGCTTTGCACACACGATTCATCAAATCCATGAAGACCACATTCGCGTTTGTAAGTCCAAAAGGCATGACCACGAATTCATAATGGCCATAGCGAGTACGAAAGGCGGTTTTTGGAATGTCTTGCTCATATACACGTAGCTGGTGATATCCGGAACGTAAATCAATATTCGAAAAACAAGTAGCACCTTGGAGTTGGTCAAATAAATCATCGATTCAAGGAAGAGGGTAGCGGTTCTTAATTGTAAGCTTGTTAAGTTCCCTATAGTCGATGCACATTCGGAACGATCCATCCTTCTTTCTCACAAGGGGGTTCATCCTAAGGTGATGTGCTCGGGCGTATAAAGCCTTTATCAAGAAGTTTTGGAAGTTGACTAGATAGCTCGGGCATTTCGGATGGTGCAAGGCGATAGGGAGCTTTAGCGACAGGTGTAGCACCGGGGATTAGATCGATACAAAACTCGACATCACGAGTAGGGGGTAAACTGGGTAAATCGTTAGGAAAAACTTTAGGGAATTCGCAAACAACAGGTACGTCTTTCAAGGTTTTCTTTTCCTTTTCCGGGTTCATGATATGGGATAGGTAAGCGGTGTACTGCTTGCGCAGATACTTGTTCGCTTGGGTACATGACAAAAGCATCAACTTCTTTGAGGGTGTTTCACCGTAAACATGTAGTTGATCACCGTTTGGAAGAAAGACGAATCATTTTATCGAAAGAAACGACTTCAGCACGATTTTCGCGAAGAAAATCCATGCCTACTATGACATCAAAACTACCTAATTGCATAGGTATAAGGTCGATCTGGAATTTGTGATTGTTAAGTTCGAGAGTACAATCATGTAGAACAGAGTTGACGGTAACGTTCTTCCGGTGGCGATTTCGACATCGAAGGTACTTGAGAGATTAGCGCGTTTACATTTTAAAAGTTTTTCGAATTCTAACGATACAAAACAGTTATCGGCTCCAGTATCAAATAAACAAGAAGCATAAATACCATTAATGAGGAACGTACCATTGACAACATTGTTGTCATTTGAGCCTGGCGGTGATTGATGTTGAAAGCTCTTCCACGCACAGCCTATGGTTGTTGCTGTTGCGGTGCTGCTGCGGTCTTGTTTCACAACACGGTTTGGGCAGACATTGCTGAAATGATTCGGGTCACCACACATGTAGCAAGCACGTGCTTGTACTGCTGGTGCTTGTGGTGCCTGGTTGAGGAGGGCAACATTGAGAGGAGCTGGCGGTGCTGCGAGAGCGGCAGGAGCTTGCTGACGTGGACCAGTGCGGCAGTGCGCTTCTGAAGTGCCCATAGATGTTGCAGTTGGCACAAAAGCGGCAGTTTCCTCCAAATGCGTGATGATATGTGCACTTGGAGCACAGAGGGTGAGGTCTAGTATACGCACGCTTAGCAGCTGGTGCGTTGGGAGTAACAGCTTGGCGAGACTGGGAGTTCGGTGCTGGACTACTGCGCAGTTCTTGTTATTACCCTTTCGCTTGCGGTTATGGTGGTTTGACTTGGAGGCTTGAGATGGAGTAGTATCGGTGCTTGGCTCAACAGTAGTTTGGCTGAGGTTCTTGGTTGAGACTTTGAAAGTTCACGCTAAGACTTGCTTGTTATTGATCTCGACTGCGAGTTGGTAAGTCTCTTCGATGGTAGTTGGTCTTGCTACTTGAACAAAGTCGGCGATACAGTCGGGGAGAGCGCGGAGATACTTCTTGATAGCTTTCTCGGTAGTATCCACGTGACCTGGGCAGATGAGGCTGAGTTGCTTGAAGCGAGCCGTGAGACCAGCATTGTCACCACCGATTTGTTTGATACCCCAAAATTCATTTTCCAACTTCTGGATTTCGTGCGGTGAGCATATATCTTTGATCATGAGCTCCTTAAGTTCTTCCCACGCGAGAGAGTAAGCTTCGTCGTTACCGCGCCTGTTGCGCTTTGGCAGTCCACCAGTCAAGTGCCCTTGACTGAAAGACTCCGATGGCGTTAATGGTGAGGAGATTTTCGGACATCCGCTTTGGCGGAAGGTGACTTCGATCGAGTCGAACCAGTGAAACATTTTGCTTGGCCCATCTTCACCCGTGAAACTCACAGGACCACATGCTTTGAACTGCTTGAAGCTGAACCGAGATTTCGGAGCATCGTTCATGGAATCGACTGAAGAGTTGCTGCTAACCGTTGAATATCGCAGGCAATTTTTCGGAATTACCTTAGCCATTTCCTTGGCTACGAGAGAGGCGATGCGTTTGTCGGCGTTGTTGCGTTGAGCGGTACGGTGAGTGTGAGATCCCATGGATGCCATAAAAAGACAAAGATTGGATGAGATTCGATTATAATGGGTTTTATTTAAAAGTTTGGCGTTTTACAACATATACTTATTATTATTATTATTCACATAAGGCACAAAACATGTAAGCACGTAAGCACATAGCACGTAAGCACATAAGCGTGTAAGAACATATTTTGCACGTATTCACCTTCACTAGATCTTGCGTAGCACGTATGAGATGCGAGTCCTATAAGCGTAATAAGCGAGTAACACTGCGTATGAGGACATTCGCGTAAGGGTTGAGCGTTGTAGTTGGGTTTGTGATTAATTAGCGTTTTAGATTTCGAGAGTTGTGCGAGTCGTGCGTATTTCATAAAGCGAAAAGCGATAAAAAGAGAAATCGATAAAGCGTAAAATCCACAAAATTTAAACACATAATTAATAATAAAACTCGATGATGCGTAAAATCGGGCGATTGCAGGCTTAAATCAATTTGGAGCGTCCTGGGTTTTGAGACAGCGACTACGCAAAGTGATTCAAAAATTCTCTGAGTTCGGGCACACGGTTTGGCCTAATAGACAAATGCTCTCCTATACGACAGTTAACAACATTTATCCTTCCAGTTACGTCGTGCCCGGAGTCATTGAAATAGTCGAGACTTTGGTGAGATTGAAAATCGAGGAGTGGAGTTAGTTATTGAGGTGCGGGTTTCACCCCTAACTTAACAACTTCGTTCCATGTTTGTGGTTTTCACCGAACGTGTCGGGAGTTCCACGGAAATAGAGGTGGAGATCTTTGTCAATATGTGGATATCACTCCTAACTTCACGAAAGAATCTCGTGCAGTAAATAGTACGCGGAGTGAGTGATCTTATCGAGAGTTCTTGGTTTTCACACCTAATCCGACACAATCACTCGTTTGTGTTATACGAGCGTTTTCAAGCGTGTTACATTGTGTTTGCCTTAGGAAAGGCATGTAACCATTTAAGACAAGTAGTTTAAGCACTTATGTCGAAGAGCGGTCAAATTGGGTACTTAGACTATAAACTAGGTTGAACATGGCAATTCTACCTAATTTGTCACACCCCAACCGATGGTGGATTCATTGAGGCGCGACACTAGGCGAATCAGATTGCTCAAGAGAATCCACAACAACTAATTAAATGACAATATTTAAAAGTCTAATTTCCCATACAATTAAACAATATTTCATAACAGTCATCACGAATCACATATCTCTTAAACAATCAAATCCGACAAACTAAGAATTTTATTACGAGTTTCTAAGGATAAAGCCCTAAATCCATTGCAGCATGGAATCATCAACCTGTCACATACGTTAAAATAAAAGTCAATACATAAAGTAAGGTGAGTACACAGATTTAATAGCATAAAACTAGTGATAAAGAGTTTACGCATAACCTGTATATAACACGTAGAGAAAGTGAATCTAAGTAGCTAACAGTAATTATACAAGCTAACCAAAACGACTGCGAGGTGGAGTATGCGTGATACGTGTTCACAACAGCGAACACGCACGTAAAGTAAGTATGCGAGCCTTAACAACCCCTGAACCAATCGGGTGCTGAGTCCAAACTATAGTACTATCATTGCTAAGGGTGGTCTGCAAGTCCTCATTATTCACACATAGCAAACAAACATTCAGCGATTCACGTATAACATGCGAGAGCAGTTAGCGTTAAAAGAATGTAGCGTTCTGTGTAGCGTGTTTTGATATAGAGAACGTATGTAACACCCAAAAGTTTTGTTTAAGTGAAAAAGGGTTCAAGTATACTCATAGTCGGTGCTCAGCGAAGAAACACGAACTGTTGTGGATTGAAGGGAGCGTCGGGATCAGCCTGTAAGCGAATAGAAGTGCATCAGCCTTCAGAAGTGCTGAAACGGTCGAAACGGATGAGGTTAGGTAACAACTTTGGGTGAAGTTGTACCAAAACTGAGGTTTGGCAACAACGTCGGGCGAAGTTGTACCAAAACTGAGGTTTGGCAACAACGTCGGGCGAAGTTGTACCACTCCTCTCTGGTCAACACAAGTTCAGGCGAAGTTGGCACCAGTCAGGTGACAACTTCGAGCGAAGTTGTCCCTTTTTGGAGCGAACTTGTCTGTTTTGGTTCCAAAATCGAGTGTTTTCGCGTCGTTTGCTGAGGAAATCAATTGTCCATCCCTCCAACCTTGATCTACTGAACAAACCATAGGCTGGAGAGGTCTTTGAGAGCGAGTTTTAGCCATTTTACAGGAACTCAGGCTAATCCGTGCGAACTTGTCGGTTCATACGAGTTAGTCCAGTTCGTGCAAGTGACTGTATCGTCCTTGTGTTTCCGGATCTGAGTTTTCGCTTGAAACAGACGTAATTTCGAATCCATTTCAGTATATCATTGACAATGCCTCGTTCCACTACTTAGTGAACGAAACATCGTTGGTTAGTCCGTATTTTGTGTAAAAATCAATTCTTTGAATAGTTCTCTCAGATCTAACACTCAATGAGTCGAAATCATCAAGATTTCTAGCTTGGAGAGCCAAGGTTAAGTCCAATAAACCCACTTAAGTACATATCTAAGCTAAAACAAGAAGTTTTATAGAACGAAGATGAAGGTTTTTCATAAACAGAGAGGTTTTGATGAAAAGGAAGGTAATCCTTGTGTAAAATCGTAGTGGAAAGCATTGTGGTTTGCATAAAACGAGTGGTTCTTACTTGGAAAAACAAAGAAATTCGGTTTTGGGAGCTCTGGAGAGAAGTTGCAGCAAGGAGAGCATGAATGGAGGTGCTGGGTATTTATAGGTGAGGAGGAATTAAGGTAGCAGACAGCAAGTTCGGGCGAACTTGTCACGAGTTCGGGTGAACTTGTCACAAGTTCGGGCAAACTTGCCCTTTTCTCTTTGGTTTGGACAAGTTTGGGCGAACTTGCCCCTTAGTTCTGCCCTGGTCAAGTTTGGGCGAAGTTGGGGGTACCCAACTTCAGGCGAACTTGGCCTGGTGGCCAAGTTTTGTTCGTTATTTGTTCGTTAGGTGCTTGTTCGGTGATTTGGTTCGTATTAGTTAGTTACGTTAAGCGTTTTAGCGAGGGGTTAAGCGTTGCGCTATTAAATTAATGTGATTGAGCGATTTGTGCGAGTGAGAGCGTTGCGATAGCGAGTAAAACCATAAATCATGAAGCACACATAACACATAAGTAACATAATGTAACATAATTAACCGCGATTTGAGTTTGCGTTGAGAGTTGCGAGTATTAAGCGATTTAAATGTGATAAATAAGCGATATAATATGTGTTTCAAAATAGTTGTAAACCATTATAATAAATCTCAGAGTACAAACGGGTTTAAAACAGAAATAAACGGAAATAACGGAATTCGAAGAACAACCCGATCATGTAGTAAATAAGCGATATCACTATCTGGTTTTATATGAAGGCATGTATGTGTGTGAGTGCATGCATTTTCAAGAACTCGAGTACTTGCAGGTGGTGCGGATAGTGGTGAACCCATTGAGTGGGCTGGATATATCAATGGTGCTTGCTCCTTTGGCATCTAACCCTAACATTGACAAGGTTTGGTAAACCTTTATTGGGTTTAACCTGGTATGTGTTTTTATAATTTTAAACAACATTCAATTTATGTTATGTATCTTAACATATTGCATCCGGAAGCATAGTCAGGCTCCATTGTCTCTTGTTTTCTTTATGTTTCCATTTGGCATACAACATGTTCACAATCTTGGTGGATGATTTGTTCGGGATATATCAACATTAAGGCACTTGATATTTGTTTTACACTTGTGAGCCTCACTCTTATATTATATATCTTCCTAGGTTAAAAAAGTTCTTGTAAGAGAGAAGTTACTATTATATGGTTTGTTCTTGTGTCGAGAAGGTAAGGGAACTTAGACCAAATGTTATTTTAGCACAGAGTGTATGTGAGTGTGAATATTTGCCTTTTCATTTCAGCTAAATATGATGCGTGCATGTTGATTCTATTAACTATATCCTCAGGTAAACAACAATCATTCATTTGTAATAAAGGAAGATTATTAAATGCTTTATTTCCTGCTATATGCTTCCTCTAAAGTTTAAGAATACAACTGTTGAACCCTGCAAACAATACTGCCAAGGATATGGTAATATTTCTATCCACAATTTTTATATATTAATTCACTGATAGAATAAGCATCCTTATTTATTTTGACTTCTTGGTTAACGAGTCCACCTAGTACGCGTTTTAGACCATATGTCGTTGATGTTTACCTAAACCTTTGTGGAATCGCTGCTCAGTGCTCAGACAAGTACAAGAATCACACGCCTTGGAGCGGACATCTCCATGCTTCAATGCGCAACAAAATGTTCTACATTTGTTTCATTGCTCAACCATTGGGTAGTAGTAAGTTGGTAGATTTGAATTATCTTTTTTATAGACTGAAACACTAGTCTTATGGGTGATCAAGCCTCTCGCTTTGCCATTTCAATGGGCGAATAATATTTTTTTATATGATTATTTTTTAACAATATTTGAAATTTGTATATTGAAGCATATATATCATACAGTCTAATGCTAAGGTAAATGTATAATACATGATTAATTTCCACTTCTCTTTTTTGTGATACCCTTAAAGTGTGAGTTCTTTTTAGTCAACCAAATGGAACTCGTTTATGATTTGAGATGATATGTCTAGCAAAGTCATCCGTTGTGTCACTATGCAGTTCCTAAACCAACATCTGAAGGAGATATTTCGTGAGAAATATGTTGCTTTTAATTCGGATCAGCAAGACAAGGATAAGGTTAAAGATCAGATATGCATAAAAAGTCTAATTATTGCTTACAATGAGTGCATTACTTATCTCTTTTCTTTTTTATACAAATGTAAAAATGCATACATGTAATCAGTTTATGCATATACGCGTGTTATCAACTTTGACCATCTAATTTCTAGATCTCAGTTCGTGTTCTTATGTTTATCATTTTATGATGTTAGATAAAACTAGAGGTACTATGAAGAGTTGTTTTGTGTAAAATCTCCTAAAGAGCTAGATGAAATACAAAGAGACATTGTAAGAACCAATGGTCCTTGTGCACTTTGTAACGCATTTAGTTTCCAACCTACAAACCTAAAGGTGTCAGCAAGTCCAAGTTAGGGATTAAATGCGTTAAAAAGTTTAAACAACCGTGACTTTCGTGTACCTTTAGAAAGCTAAGGAACAAATTCAGAATTTTGGTAAACCACATACCAATCCGTGTACCTCACTCCTTAAGAAATATCATGAACAACCTTGGGGCAAAGTTGAGAAATAAGGATATAGATGAAGGGGTGTTATTAAAACTTATCATGTATATAAAATAAAAACTTAGAGTAAACTGTCATTTTGGTCCCTGAGGTTTGGTCAGTTTTGCACTTATTCCAAATTTCAAACCTTTTGCATCTAGGCCCTATGGTTTTGTTTTTGTTGTCCATTTTGATTCAAATTTCAAATTTGCCAGATTCCCCAACTTAAAACCTTCTATTTTGTCTTTATTCTCAAAGCATTTTGGTCATTTTAGAATTAATATAACTCACAACTGATTAAAAATAATTAAACCAATTTAACCCAAAAATCGTTGACCCCTATTTAAAGCTCTCGTCTTCCCCATTTCACCCAACTTGACCTTCACCAGTTCAAAAACTCTAATCCAAACCCTAATTCCTCGGAGGAATTAAAAATAAGCAAGTTTGCTTCTGTACACGGTGGAAAAACGAGTTGTTCTTGACTAGAAGAGGATGATATCTAGAAACACTTATGTTTTGAAGGCAATTATTTTAGTTATTTCAAGAATGATGCATGTTTTGTTTTTTATTGTTGAACTTATTTCACTAGTTATGTTTCTTCTTTAATGTTGAACATATCTTTATGTTTTTCTTTAATGTTGACCTTATTTCACTCTTATGTTTATGATTATTCTTATCAATTTTTATATTATTATCATAAAACACTAACTATCTATTATTATTATTATTATTTATTATTTATTATTATTATTATTATTATTATTATATTATTATTATTTTATATGTTATATACTATAAGCATTATCAGTTTTTATATTATTATCATATATCACTAACTATCATAATATTATTATTATATTATTGTTTTATATGTTATATACTATATGGAATGCTTATGTCTAAAGCTAAAAAATAGCAAATGATAATTTATTTTTATAAAAACTACAGGTTCTAGAGTTTACTTAAAATTTAACAAAATACTTAAAGACTTAACTGCAACCTAGTTTCGAAACTTTTGTTCCCTCCAAATTGCGTACATCAGTTTTAAAACTTCCAGAAAACATGAACATGGGTAGTAGAATGTTATTTTGTGGTTCATGTGGCAACATTTTACTGCCACCATTGTCCCTAAAACATCTGTATAAAGATGCAGATAGCTTAAATAATAAACCGTACTTTCAAATAATTAATGATATTAGTAAATATTGATATTAAAAAATAATTACCTATCAAATATCATGTTATTATTATTATTACTATCTAAACTATATAACATAGAATACTAAAAATAAATATGTTAATAATGATTGATATTGGTAATTACCTAATTATCATACTAATAATGTATATGTTACATAACAGTATAACCGTTTCTTTTATGGATAAAGATTTATTATAGTGAAGGGGTATGGCCTCAAAAACCTTGCGCCAATCAAGGAAACCATACCCATTAATAACTTCTAAGAAAACTGCGCACAAACTTCTTTGCCAAAATAAGATTTATTAGAACTCTGCGCCAAATATCCAAGAGAGAAAAGCGTCATTTAACTACCTTGCGCGGACTCGCGCAGGTTCAAAGTTAACCTTGAACACTCTCTTTGGATAAATGCTTCATTTAACTACCTTGCGCGGGCTCGCGCAAGGTTCAAAGTTAACCTTGAACATTCTTGTTTGATAATGCTTCATTAACTACCTTGCGCGGGCTCGCGCAAGGTTCAAAGTTAACTTGAACATTCTCGTTGGATAATGCTTCATGCACAAACCTTGCGCAGATATTTATATCAAAGCAAGCATCCACCAAACGTTGCGCTAAACAACAAGGAGAAGAAGGAAGATCAGCTAACTAACTTGCGATTCTCGCGCAAGGAAACAGTAAATCCTGAGAAACTTTCCCTTAGCAAAATCCTTGACTTTGTGCAGAAGCAAAGGAAATCTTTTCTGTTGTAACAGAATGTACACGTGACGAATAATAGATGGGTAACAGCTATGAAATCTTCTAGAAGGCATTAACACCCAATCGTGCAAGCATCTTTTCGGTTATAACTAATTGGCACATGGCAGCATCTGGACGGCTGAGGAAGATCACGGTGATGGCATACTCACATTTATAAGATGTAGTGATCTCATGTTGACACGTGGCACCTCCCTAACCGCTGATGAGCTCACGATCCGTGTGCACCAACGGATTGCCAACAAACGTTAACGGAATAACAAAAGATTCCATTAAAGTTAACAATCTCTCTTTTTGGCGCCAAACACCTGCTATAAATAAGTAACTTGGAGTTCAAGGAAAGGTATTCACTCTCAACTACTCTCTCTCTTACAATACTTACTTCCGACTACCTGTACTTATTCTCACGCCGAAGGGTGGCCACGGAGAGAACCCCCTTCTCCCCGTGGCGAGCTAACGGTGTTCTGTTTTGCAGGATCAGCCGGGATATTGTTCTATTCATCATCCATCGTGAAACCAAACGGATGGTTAACCCTTTTATGCAGAGTCAATTCCATAGATCTACCTAAATTCCGGTCTAGTTGATCTAGGGTTTCTTCATATAGATATGTCTAAGTTAAGTTCAGAAAAAAGGAAAAAAACTGGAAATCAAATTAAATTATCCAACGTTATTTAAGTCCAAATTTTAGGAAGTGGGGTAAGAATAAATTTTAAACAAATAATTTTTAAAAAAACTTATTTAAACATTTAAAAAAAATACATCTACATAAGTAAAAAACATTTTTTGAAAAAATACATCTACATAAGTAAAAGAAAACTTACCAACAAATATAACTACTTTTGGTCTACCCACGTTCGATTTTAGTAAAAAAAAAACTTACTATAATAACAAATATAACTAATAATGAGGACATGGTGATAATGGGTAGAGTTAACTTCTCTTGTAAGTAAAAATAACTGTTCTTACAAAAATCTCTCATATCTTAACACCTTCAGTAAAATTAGTTAACCATTATACCAATTTTGAAAACTCAAGTAGAATTATATATATTCATGGATCCCAATAAGTCTAACTACTTTCAAAATCTATCTTCACCAAATAAAATCTGAGCCGTTTAAACTCATAAAAATAACCGCTATGATGACGGTTTAGAACAGTTTTTCTTAGTTGGGGGTTACCTCCTAATTTCCTGCCCATTAACTTGACAATTTTTCTTAGTTCCTCCTAATTTCTTTCCCATTATCTCCACAACTTCCTACAAACATGGGTTTCAGTATGAACAAAAGTTTCTATTTTCAGTTGAAGCATTCTTGAAGAACCATTTGAGAATATAGAGCAATGTCCAAGCCAAAGTAAAGTTGCCTGCTCCCCCTTTATTCAATTGTCTTCTGTTCATGTATCACCTCCCAAAAAATCGATTTATTTCCTTCCTTTGCAAAGAAACCGTTCCAAAATCATGTATTTTATAACATCAACAATCCATCGTTCCAGATTTCTTTCCTAATCCAAGCATTGCCGTATTTCGAAGCCGTATGATGACTGTCGCTCCCCTCCACCGAACCGGCGATAGAAAACACAAGTGAAGTTAAATTTAACACGATTTTCGTTTTTTACTATGTTCTTTTTAAAGTTGGTGATTCTCATACAAACATCAAAATCGGTGGATCAATTCCAAAATCAAAATCGCAGGAATTGGCGACCCTAATCGCACGTCTTGAATACCTTCTTCTTTTCCAAAATCAACTCGCTCGAGAAGGAAGGATCTGATGATCATCAATGGGCTCAGAGGCTTCTCAACTAAGGACTAAGGTATTACATATTTCAATAAGTTTCTTTGGGTAAATGTGCTTTTCTGTTACGAATATAACTTAGGTTTCTTTTTGTTCTTATGTTTCAGTTAACGACCATGGCAGCCACCAGCGCTGTGATTACCATGAAAGAGGCGCTCACGGTTTCTGTAGGCTTTATTCTGTTGTCGTAGATCACACTTATACCGTCAATAATCTAGGTGAATTTGAACATTTTGTCATTTCCGTATCATTTTTTAGCAACTGAATAGTGTACTGATTTATCAAATTAGAGGATATATGTTTACTATATTTCTCCCAAGTCTAATTTTTATTGTGTAATAGAAACTTAGCTCAATTTGTGGTATGTTGTCGTATAAATTACATATCGTTTTGATTTGAAGTGATCAAATTTGTTATATGTACTTCTGTATTGCTTGGATTTGTCATATAAACAAATTTATTTTAAAAGAGATTAGTGAAAAAAAGATTGATTTTGTCTTTAATGTTACTTATATGTGCTCATTGACTATTGTAGGTTTCAATCATGTGATGTTGCGGTTGCCCAACTTACAGATCAATCACATTTACCAATGTCACAATGGAGTCAAATAAGCTCATATGTGTGTTTGAAACATCACCTAAAAACGGTGTGGTCATTATCGATATGAGCAACCTCATGTTTATTTTTTTTACTAGCCTAATACCAAGATGTTTCATTTTTTAGTAGTCATCTTTAAAACTCTTGTGCTTTTGTTTGTTAACCTTGACAACCCCTGACCCTCACACTCAACCATCATCCAGATAACAGGATGTGTTTGTTTTTGTAGTTATTTTGGTATACATTTCCATTTTGTAGTTATTTTGGTAGACATTTCCATGTTTTCATCATTTGTGTGTATGAATTCTGACCGAAATAGGTTTTCATGTTTTCAGTTTGCACAAGATGGCATTTGCTGTTGCGACAGGGTTGAACTCAAAGAAAAGGGTACTTATTTTTTGTTTTATGTTGCTGCAACATAGCTAGCTGATCTCATAAGATTACCATTTGTAACAGCTAAAAAGTTTGAGGGCATGGTTAGTTTCACTTTCTGATAGACCCTCTTTGACATTATTAGTTTAAAGGTACGCTAAATTCAACTTGTACAAAACTAAGTGTGTTTGTGTTATGTTCCAACTTATCAAGGGGCAAAGACAAAATTGATGGTTCGAGTATTTTCTTGTAAGAATAAAAATGATTGTATTTAATTTTAAATTTGGTAATTTATTGGTGTATTTTTGTTCAGATTACAATCGAATTCGGAATGCGTGGCTCGGTGGGTCTCCATTTGGCCATCCTCTATAACAAGGTTATCTTTGCAAGTAATGCTAATGTGTCATTAGATTTCTGTCTTTTTGTTAATGTATTATGAATTCTTTTATCTTATTTTGCCATAAAGATTGTAACTTTGTTAGGTGGTAACCTTTTGACAGCCAAATGGTCATGACCATGGTACTGAGGTTAACGCAGCATGCATGCTTGCTTTGTCAAGGATTACATTAAGGTAAAGTACCATTCACACATGATGATGATGATGATAATAGTCTTTTCCAAACTCTATATAAGCCGATACGTGGACCTAAATGGTCTCAACTATGTGAATAACGTTTTCTAAATTCTCTATCTGTTAACTTTATTGTCATTGTGGAACAACTTTTCCTTATAGTGTATTTGTGCTTCCTGATAGCATTGTGTGTGCTTTTCCTTTAAATAGGTCAAGTTTTCATTTTTAATTAGCAAGTCAGAATACGCTACTTAAATTAACGGGCCTAATTCATCAGTTTTAGTAAATGGGTCAAACTCACCATTTTTAGTGATCGGGTCAAAATTACAATTTTAGTAAACAGGCTATTAGTTGTTTTTTAGTAAATGGGTCAAAATTATCATATAAGTAAAAGGTTAAAAATGGTTGTTTTTGGTAAACGGGTCAAACATATTATTTTTAGTGAACCAGTCAAATTTATCATTTTTCATCGAACCGGTCAAATGGTTTGAAATCGATACATGATTGAAGCTTTTAGGGAGAATTTGGTATTTTGTTTTATATAGTTGAACTAGGGATGAGCGTGGTCCCAGTACCGTACCGAACCGATACTGAAGATACCAGTACCAAAATTCGTTAAAACTGGGTACCGGTACCCAAACTATTATTCGGTGCAGTACCGGTATTTGAAGGTAAAAATCGGTATTTAACCGGTACCGCACCGAACCGGTACCGAAAGTATCAATACCCAAAATGCCAAAAAGTGAGTACCGATACCTAAAAAATTTGGTACGGGAAATTCGGTACCGGTACCGGTAATTGCTCATCCCTAAGTTGAACCGTAATTAGCATTCATAATACACCCTTAAATTTGCATTTTCTAGAACTTACAGTTGTATGGATTCCCATTGTCAAGCTATTTGATTCGAACCTTTATATGTTAGCATTGATTCTTTTGACCTGTTTGCTTAGGGGGTGAAATATACACGTTGATATGTTGATAATCACGGTGATGACAAGCTGCTGTTTTGGGATATATTATTGATGAAGTTACAAAAGGGAGTCAAACTCAATATATTCAAAGACACATTCTACAAGAAACTTTCATGCATAGAATATGTATGAAGGCATTTGCATATGGAAAAGATTTTAAAAAGGGAAAAGTTGGTGGTTAAAGAAGTAAAATGTGGAAGAAGCATCGTAACAGCATGTAAGATAATAGTGGGTTTAAGACAATTCGGATGATGTTTGTTGTTTGCTTATGTTTTTGTGTTTAATTTTCATTTTTTAAGCAACATGGTTTTTGTAGCCAATATGATTTGATGTAGCGCTTACATTATGACGTTAATATTCTCATCCACCGGACAGGTAAAATACTATTTGATGTAGCGTTTACATGTTTGAATGTTATAACATTTCCCCCAATGTTGCCTATTGTTATTTTTGCATTAAAATGACACAATTTCATATTTTACCACTCTATCATTTTATTTTATATTGTTTTTGTGGTTGTATACTGTTTAGGTTCGTTTTCCTTTTATAATTTATAATTAAGGAGTTTTTACGGTTTGAAAAGAAGAAAAGGAAAAGTTAGATTGTTAGAGATTTTTTTTTAAATGGAGTTGAAATAGGAGAAAACAAGAAAAAGAGAAACAATCCCAAACACTCTCAATATAGATTATCTTTGTTTGTTACGTTGTTAGCGTAATCGTCCACCGAACGGGTATTAAATTAGTTATATATATGTTTTGTCAATGTAAAAAGGTAAATATTATATATATAAAAAGTTGTTAAACAAATATCACAAAAAGGGTTAGTTTAAGTTTTATTTTTAAAAAATAACTATAAAGGTATTGTAACCATAAGAAAACCATAACATATTTAACCCTAAACTTTAGGAAAGTGAGTGAGTGGGATACATTAATTAATTAATTAATTATTATTATTATTATTGTTATTATTATTATTATTATTTTATTATTATTATTATATTATTATTATTATTATTATTATTATTATTATTATTATTATTATTATTATTATTAACATAAATGGTTATGTATTATATAACATATCCGGTAAGAATAAATTATAAAACAAAAGACTTATTTAAACATTTTTATAGAAAAATACATCTACATAAGTTTTTCTCAATCTAGACATTACTTGCTGTCTACCCAAATTTGATTTTTGTAAAAAAAAACACTTACTAAAACAAAGTATAACTACTAATTAGGACATGGTGATAGTGAGTAGAGTTAACTGCTTTGTAAGTAAAAATAACTGCTCTAAAGACTTTAGATATAGCTTCTATGTCATATTTCACTTTTACATTCATGCACTACTCTGATCATAAATCCATGTTTAGTAAAGCTTCAAATTTTTATTGTTTATGTGTTTTAGATACATTGACATTTCTAATGCTGACTTTAATTCAGGATTACACGTATATAAAGCTTCCTGCATCAAGTCCACAAGTCGAAAAGAGGCCACCTTTGAGGTTAAAGAGGACGATCCAAAAGCCGAAAAAGTTAAGAGAGTAAACCATGTTTGATTGTTACAACACTTTCCCCCCGGTGTTGCCTACCGTTTACTTTTGCATTAAAATACACCATTTCATGTTTTATCACTCTGTCACTTTTATTTTATATTGTTTGGTGGTTCTTCACTGCTCACGTTTGTTTTTCTTTTATAAATTATGTATGGTGTTTTTGTTTATAATGTTGTTTAGACTTGTGTCCACTTAATGTTGGTGTTTGGGATTGCTTATTTTGAGCTCCTTTTAAGGTTTTACTTCTTAAAAGTTAATAGGTCATTTTTGTAGTGTTTGGATAATGTGTTGGGAATGAGTTTTAGTGGTTTGAAAAGAAGAAAAGGAAAAGTTAGATGGTTGCAACCTTTTCAAAATGGATAGTGGAAAAGAAAAAAGAGAAAGCAATCCCAAAAACCCTCAATATACGTTATCTTTGTTTGTTACGTTGTTAGCAAACCCGTCTAACGGACGGGTATTAAACTAGTTAAGTTGGAGGCTATTGTGTCATAATGTAATTGGATGGCTGTATTATTATGTTGTTTGAGGCACTTTTTGTGTTAGAGAATTGTGGGAGTCAACCCAGCTTTTGTACAAAAAGGTTAAAATCGCCACAACTAACATCAACGATGCCTGAATAGAGTTGTAGGTATTACACAAAATACAATCTGCAGTCTGATCCATTTCCAACAAAATTACAACATGCAATCTGATCCATTATCAACAAAAAACAATCTGATTCATCAGATTCTTCCATACTAGAATGTTGAAATCACCACAACGACCTTAATGTTGCACAAATCACGGTTTTTCTAACATCATAATCTTCCATCAAATCTTACGTTTTTCTCCCTGCTGTGAATGTTGGCAGATCCCTAGTAGAAAGTGTAAATGTTTTCCATCGCAACTGAGTCTGCAATATGAAATCAAACGGATATAATTATGGTCAGTTCCCTTGTAGATCAACTTGTCAAATTAAATAAGAAAGCTAAAAGATCAAATGCTGTACAAAAAAATATATATGTTTTTTTTTTAATATGGTTTTATTAATGGTTAGAAACAGTAACCCATATATTTCAGATTACATTTAAAGTGTTTGTTTGGAAAAAAAAAATAAAAAAAGAAAAGCAAACTAAATCAGTTATTTAACTTTAAATCATCAATGGTAGATGGAGAGATACCTTCATATTAACTTCATAGTATATCGATACAGGGGATATGGGAGATGAGGGGCCAGCAAGTGCCTCTTTTACTGCATCTTTCTTTCAGATTCGGGCAACTGCAGATTCTTATACTCACAAGTGATGGCAACAGTGTCTCTGGTAGATCCATCATGTTAAGGCAATCATCAAGAGTGAGATGCTGAAGGGAGGTGAGGTGTTGGAGTCCCATTGAAACTGATTCTAATTGTTTAAAATCGAATATGTGAAGAGAAGCAAGAGATGAAGGAAGAAGATGAGAAAATTGACTACAACTACTCACTCCATCATCACCGAATAACCATAGATTCACAAGCGACGTTGGAAAAGTCTGTGTGCCCCACTCCGAGATGGGCTTCTTCAACTTACCTACTTTTAAAAAATGCAAATTGGGAGGCCAAACCCAATCAGGAAAAGAAATATCCATACTTGGACAATTTCTTATTTCCAGGAACTCCAACGATGTCAAGGTGTCAGGCAACGACTCAAGACTTTTACAATTTTCTATTTTCAATGTGGTGAGGTGATCAAAGAAATCTAGTTCAATGATTGATTTCAGATTTGGCCAATCACTTATCCATACATGTTCAAGCATCCCGCTTCCATTGTAGTTCATCTTTTGTCCTCCCAACTCCCATTCTAAAAGGTTCCAACATTTAGTGATTCTAAGTGACCTAAGCTTCTCTTGTCCGTTCGGAAAGGAGACAACTGTAATTGAACTACAACCAGTGACAAGCAACTCCTCAATGCCATATGGACAACTGCAACGCTCCATATTCTTACAATTCAATACCTTCAAAAACCTAAGAGATGTTAGAAGGTTGCTCCTACAATTATCCTCATCCTGCTCTTTCTCTCCTAAAGTCACCAAACTGCCACACTAGATAACTTTCAAGTTGGTTAGATTCACTAGAACCTTACTAGCAACTGCTTCTGATTCCCACAAGTATTAACTTCATTACACTTCCATATGCTTAAATCTTTAAGTGCAACAAGGTACTCTATGACACCTCTCCACACCACATCATTAAGCCCTGAGATACGTTTTATTTCCAACTTGATGATTGATGAAGCTACCTGAACCAGCTTTCTCAACACACCACTATCACATTTACTTATGTTTAGAACATTCAATAAAGGTAGTGCTTCAAGTGTGATTTCAATCAAATTAGGACAATCACGTATTTCAAGCTTTTGCAAGCGTGGAAACACAACACCATACCATTTCTTCCACCCAAGCATATCCTACAATTTCTAAATAATCCGGGATAGACGCAATGTCCACAATACCTGGATTTAATCAGATACAGTTTGAAGGATTTTGTAGGTTCATTGATCAGGGTTTGGCAGAAAACTCAGAATTTCAAGTGATGGGAATGCGCGACCAGCCTCAAATAACTCAAAATCCACAACTTCCACCCCATATAAGCCAACAATAAACAACTCCTTCAGTGACGGTAATTGCACAAGTGGTGGTAGAGATGTACATCTCTTACAACCACTTATTGAAACGTACTTTAAATGAAGAAACAAGGGATCCCCAACCCACTTTGGAAACTCTAATCCCCCATATGACCTAATTCTGAGTATTTTTAACTTATCATCACAAGGCTTCAGCTCATTTAGGACCTCTTTTTCAAGCATTTCATCTCGTGAATCATATAGTTCATTACTCCATGTAAGCTCTAACTCGCTAAGCCTCTTTTGTGAAAAGTTCGCCTCATGTACATGAATTGCATTTTGCACTTTTTCCAAACCTACAATGGAAATTTTCCTATATAGGTTCTTAAAGTCATTAAGTTTGGCTAATTCAGATCCACTTTCGCTTCCGATTACAATTTTCAAGAGAGTAATTTGTAGGCTTTTTAACTCGCCAATCCCTAACAACGTGTGAAACAAAAGTGAGGTGTTTCGCACGTCAAGATGCTGCAGGTTTTTAAGCTTTAGGAAGTTGTTGGGAAACTCAGTTAACCTATAGCAACCAAATAGGATCAGTGTTTGTAAATTATAAAGATTGCAAAATTTTTCCGGTAAACGTGTGATTGCAGTTCGAGATAGATTCAGATATCTCAAGTGCCTCAAAGTACCTATGGACTCCGGTAGCTCATGTATATGAAAGTGACTCAGATATAAAACTCTCAACAATGGTAACCGAGGAAGCAAGTCAGTGAGAATCTTATTGGATAAGTAAAAACCTCCCGAACTTTTCACCTCCCCAACAGACGTTGCCAAGAATGTCCTCAAACTTTTGGCTTTGGTGAACGCCTCAAACTTCTTGTAAGTTACATATCTCTCACGAAAAAAAGACGTATGTCGGTACTTTTCTAGCATTTCCTTCCCAACATTCTTCTCGTTCTCATTGCCTAACCTTAAAAAAAACTCAGTAGCAACAGATGCTGCCAAGTCATTCATGAGGTCATGCATCACAAACAATGATTCATTATTAGGAGCATGTTGAAAAAATGACCTTGACAACAACTCATCAAAAAATTCATGACCCAAGCGTTCTTCTGTTGAGTCGCATAGAGTTGGCTGGTGCAAGAATCCTTCGGCCATCCATAATAAAACCAATTCCTCCTTGTCAAACAAGATGTCCTTGGGAAACAAGTAGCAGTATGCAAACAACTGCTTCAAGGTTGCAGAAAGATCATGGTAGCTTAATCTAAGGGCTGGGAGAATTCCACCTTCATCTTTTAATCTCCATATCTCACTGTTTGACACTTCCTTCCAGTGCTCTACTTCATCTTTTTTCGTTCTTAACAATCTACCAAGTGCTATTAAAGCCAAAGGTAATCCACCACATTTTTTCATAATACCTTCCGCATATGGTTTGAGTGACAAATGGGAATCAAAGTTATTTACACCTAATGCATGTCGAGCAACTAAACACAGAGCGTCGTCATCTGAGAGGTTGTGCAGGTGCTTGTTTAGAGGATTGTAAACCAACTGTTTGAGTAATTGGTCCTTCCGTGTTGTTATGATGATTTTACTTCCAGGAGCACATGTATAAAACGGTCGGACCAGGGTTTCCCAATCCGCATAACTTTCGGTCCATATATCATCTAGTACCAATAGAAATCTTTTCCCCCTTAAGTGATCTCCAAGCGCTTCTTGAAGCAGATTAAGATTTGTAAGATTTTGGTTTACCTTTGCCATAGCTTCAAAGATTTCTTTGCTTATACGTAAGCTATTAAACTCATCTGGACGCAAACCCATGCTTTGAGTTCGAAGTGATCCTTGACTTGTTTATCGTGATACAAAAGTCTAGCAAGGGTAGTTTTCCCTACCCCACCCATACCAACTATGGGAACAATGCTATAGATTTGATCACATGATCCATCCCCCAATAACAATAATTGTTGGACCAATGCCTCTTTCTCAGCTCGCCGTCCAACAATACTAGATGGATCGACAACAGAGGATTGAAATCTTCTATTATCATCATTAATATTTCTTGGCATGGTTTCTTCCTCCACTCTCAAACAAAGGTCAGTTTTCTCCTTAACCAGATCTTGTAATTTGGTGGAAATATCATCTAACTGGGCAAGCATGGTAGTACTTCGTGAGAAATTAGTGCAACAAGCTGGGATTAGCTTTCTTACCTTGCTGGTGATGCCTTCTGACTCGTGGGTGGACTCACTTTGCATGGCTTCGGTCAGCCAACCATCGAGTACATCATCTATGTCATAAGCCAGATGCTGGAGATCTCTCAGCCATTCTTTCACAGAATCATCGGTTATCGCCTTCCTTGAAGCATCAGCAAGGACACGTTGGATTTGTTTTAAGGATCTCTGCCATTTCTTGATCTCAGCATCAATTCCCTTGTGGTGAGCAATGCTTTTCAAAGCTGCAGAGGACAGCTTCTCAAAAAGCACAGGGATCAGGGCAGAGAGCACGAGTTCAGCCATTGCAATATGGTCAACGTTTCAGGTAAGGTAATTGTATGATGGTTTAGAGTTTATACATTCATTAAGATTCAGATTTATTGTCAACGTTGTTTTGCACACTCAGATAAGATCTGAGATCACCAATCAGCTGTCCCCTAAAATATTCTAATAAGGCGTTTGACTCAAAAGTCAAAATATTAATGACTTAATTTCAAAAACAAAACTTAACCGAGAAAGCATTTTAACCTCTTCGCTTTGCATCGAATTAAACCACATGCTCATGACATCTTTTCTATTTGCTTACTTGAACATAATTTTTTTCTTGAAAAAAGGAACTGGGGATGAGCTCGAAAATACCGGTACCGAAATTCGTCAAATATGGGTACCGGTAAACCCAGTAAAATTCGGTAAAGCAGAAAACATCAAAAAGTGAATACCGTCACTTTTTCGGTTATTTTTTAGAGTTTAAACGGCTAGGATTTGATCTTGGGAAGATCTGAAGGTCATGATTAATTCTAGCAGCTGTTGAGTTTCACGCTGTCTATATAATATATAATTGCTCTAAGAAATTAAGAATCGTGAAGTTTAATCCTGAAGAGGTATCATGAATAACTCGGGGGGGATTTGAGAAATAAAGATATAAATGAAGGGGGTTTATGAAACCTATGAGGTATATAAACTTATAACGCAGCAAAGTCTTTTTTTTTGAACGGCGATATTTCTAAATAGGCGATAGAGATCGAACCTACCCTGTAACTCGGGCAGCAAAGTCTTAAACCCTAAATCTTTCCCCCTTTCACCCGAGGGATTTATATGTTAAAAGACGACCATGAGGATGAAACATTTTCATGATTGGGTGCCTGTTAATTGATTATTTCTGCCCAGCTTTCTGCTGCAGGCGGTTTTAATTTTTAAATTACGTGGCTACATTTGATGATATATATATATATATATATATATATATATATATATATATAATATATATATCCTTACTCATCTGAGCTGAGTCGTCAAAATGTTTATTATCTTTTTTCCAATAAATAATTTGACAGAATGGAAGATGATGAAATATAGCAGGTACTTACGAGGTATTATTGTACCTTAGATGTTGTTCTCCTGGTGGCAGCAGCAGCCTTTGTTGTTTGTTGTGCCGAGCTTCTGAGGTTACATGCCATATGATTATAAATGTATTGCTTCCTGATTCCGTCTGTCAATTTACCAATCAAGTTTTATACCACAAAAATCACTTTAATTTATGTCATTCTTGAAGATGTTTCATTTTGTTTAATTGCTCCTCTAATATTATGTCACTTGGAAGAAAAAGTTTCTAATTATGGGTGCGGTCTACTTGGGATATTGACTCGCTAAAAGTTTGAATCTAGCATGAATTGAAGCTTGTGGGCCGAGTCCGAGCTTTAGAGATTTAAGCTTTACAAGGCTCACAAGTTTAAAGACTTTTCTTTATACAAACAAAAAGAAAATAACAAAGGAGTCGAGCTTGAGCTTTGTATATAGAGCTTAAAACGAGCTGAGCCTAGAGATGGAGAAAAGAGTTAGAAACATACGGCACATGTATTCGGGTATGAAATTGATAGAAAAAAAATAAATGGTGGGTATGGGTGTTGTACTAGGTGATGCCAACCTAATTACCCGGTACCCAACAAGTATTTGGGTCGCGTATGAGACATGGTTCTACCATCGAGTATGACATCAAGATTCTTAGCTTGTCCCATCATCACCCTTAAATGAACTTTAGTTGTTAATTTGTGGGTTCCCGGAACCCAGTGCGTTTGGAGAAAATGGAAAAAATTAGTGGGAACCTTACAGAATTTAGAAATAAATAGTAAGAATTAAAGAGAATTTATCAAAAGGAACCTATTAGAATAAAATATTGGATCCGCCACTGTTGTTAAGAGAGCTTGACTTGAGCCTGGACGAGCTTAGACTCAATTCGTCTCGTTTGCACCCTAAATCTATCTTCTCTAAAATGTAGTTTAGACAATAAACAATTGCAAAAAACCAAATCAAATACGAATTAACCTTCTACTACCCTTTAGATATGCCAACCCATAAGAGTATCGCCAATGGGACGTTCTTGTAGCAGTTAGTGGCTGACGTAGAGAAGAGGGCGGCTGATGTGGAAAAAAGAGGGAAGATAAGCATCCATGGGAGCTAACGCTCTAGGACGGATTTTTTGTGGGTGAGGGAGAAGGGCGTCTTAACACGTTTTTGGGACAGCCCCGGGCAGGTGTGACTTGAACCTCTTTTTTAGGACAGCCAAACTTAAAGCAACATTATGCAATAAATAGCATAACAACCCAACATTTTAGTCATGTTCCATAAATACTTTCTGCCATCGTTGGTTTCTTCATCAGATCGCAGCTCCAAGTTAAAGAACCCATCTCGTTCGATTTTCTGGTTCTTGTATATTTAATTTATGGGAGGAATGTGACCTTCCTATGAATAAAGGTATCTTGAGGGAAACATTCCAATATCATTTCCATCATGTTCTAGCCAAACATGTTTTTTTCCAATAGAGAATGTTTCGATTCCAAGGAATTATGTGAACCATACAGGCTCTTACTTGTCATCAGGGGCGGACCCACCCTTTGGCCAAGGTGGGCGGCCACACCCCTTAAAAAACAAAAGTTAGTGTATATTTTAGGCAAAAAAACCCGACCGCAACCCTTGAAAATATGATTGAACACCTCATCTGCACCCCCAGCAAATAATTTCTGGGTCCGCCACTGCTTGTCATGCATTTAGAGAAAGATGAAAACATATGTAAAGGTTCTCGTAGGTTGCGGTTTGCCTTTTGTATGGATGATTTTTGTGTATCGTCTCGTTACTTATGATGAGAAAAATAGAACAACCAATCCTGAACTTGAAAGAGGTGTAACAGGCCGAACCACAAACAGAGGTGGTGGTGGATGTGACGCGGGTGGTGGTTGTGGTTGTGGCGGCGATGGAGGAAGTTGTAGTTGATTAAGGTTTGATCACTCTCTTGGGTACATAATGGTTGTTTTTCATTTCTTGTAATATATAATGATATGTAACAAAAGAGAGAATGGAAGATGATGAAACATAGCTAATAGCCAACAAATACAGATCTTACATTTCATCCACAAGTAACCAAAGTGTATTCTTAATCTCTTCAAAGTTTCTATGCGAACGATCACCCGACAAAAACAAGTTAACATCATCTTGTACCATGATCCAACTACAACCAGGACTCTTTTTCAAACCTCTTGATCTTTTCATTGTTCTCACTAATTCCTCATTTTCTTTTCTCCTACAAACCATGTATATATCCGATAATACCACATAAGGTGTAGCATTATCAGGCTCCAGTTCATATATACGCTGAGCTGCAATTTCTGCAAGATCCAAACGAAAATGGGTCCTGCTCGCACCAAGAAGCGCACCCCAAACACCAGAATGAGGCTCAAATGGCACCGAATTTATAAAATCATACGCTTCATCTAACAAACCAGCTCGACCCAAAAGGTCAACCATGCATGCATAGTGGTCAAGACTTGGTTCGATTTTGTATAACGATCTCATTGATTTAAAGTACTTTCGTCCTTCTGCCACCACCCGACATGCGTACATGCGGAAAGAACACCAAGAAAGGTGATGTCGTTCGGCTCTACGTTGCTTTCTTCCATTTTTTTAAATAAATCCAGTGCTTCTTTCCCGTACCCGTTTTGAGCAAACCCGTTAATCATGGAGTTGTATGACACAGCATTGGGAATATTAAGCGAATTAAATACCGTATAGGCATCATCAACGCATCCACACTTCGCGTAAAACGAAACTAACGAATTCTGAACTGACAAATCGAATTCCATTCCTTTTTTAACTACATGAGTATGAATTTGCAGGCCTTGGTTTAACGCTGCTAACGAAGCTGAAGAACTCAGAACACTGCTGAAAGTAAGCGCGTTAGGTTTAACAGCTGTACGAAGCATCTGAATGAACCGGTGGATTGAATCTCCGTATTCCCTGTTACCTGCAAACCCTGATATAAGAGCGGTCCATGCGATCTCGTCTTTATACGGCATAACGTTGAACAACTCCACTGATTTTTCAGTAAGTCCTTTGTTACTGAATCCAGTAATCATTGTCGTCCATGAATATACGTCCTTATGCGGCATTGCATTGAAATGTTTATACGCCTCATCAATGTTTTCCGCTTGAACGTAACCGCCAATTAAAGCGTTCCAAGAAACAGTATCTTTAACCTCCATTATGTTAAATAACTTAATAGCTGCATCCAGATCATGCAACCTGCAGTACATGGTAATCACGGAATTGCCTAAGAAAGTATCGAAGTCAAAGCCCATACGCACCACCAAAGCATGAATTTGAGGCGCTTCTCTATACCTATCAAATCTACCGCAACCTTCAAACACTACAGTCAACGTGTTCGAAACAAGTTTAACTTCAGTTTCACGTCTCATCTGGAGAAATAACGCAAACCCCTCTTCAAAACACGCGGTTTTTATATAACCATCAATCATCGCGGTCCAAGTAACTACATTTCTTTCCGGAATCGTATCAAATAGCTCTCTCGCTTTCCCAATTTCCCCTAACTTGCAGTACCCGTCAACCATTGAGCTCCAAGAAACCACATTCTTCTCCACCATCCCCTCGTAAATCCGAACAGCTTCTTCAAGTTTACCCATTTTCAAATACCCATTCATCAAAGCATTCGAACAAAAAGGATCCGCAACTTCACCGGCAAAACTACTGAACAACTTATGTGCATCATCTAGCCTGCCTGCACGAACATAACCCGTGATCATTGAAGCATAAGAAACCGCGTTTTTTCTCAGGTGACATCGAAAACAACTCACACGCCTTATCAACTCCATTCTTGTTACGCATATAACCCGTAATCATCGCATTCCAAGACGCAACATTTCGTTCAGGCATTTCATCGAACAGTTTACGGGCATTATTAATCTGTCCATTTTCTGCATATGCAGTGAGCATAGCGGTCCACGATACGACATTCTTGATGGGCATGCGATTAAATATGATCTCTGCATCCTTAATGTTTCCAATTCGACCATGTTTGCTGATCTGGGAGTTCAAATGGATGATGGATTTGATTGATCTGTCATTAGGGTTTATGGAAATTGATGAAAATGAAGCTGGTTGACTAATTTGACTGAATTACAAGCAATTAATTTGTGAAAATGGATGCAACTTTGTTTTACTAACATGGCGGATTGCAACCCATGAGAAAGAGGGGTGGTTTAAATTTCAAATGTTTTAACTTGTTTAGAATTTAGGCTCGGGGGTTTGGAGCATGGGTTGACACGTGGACTGGTGAGCTCCTCTGGCAAGACTAAAAAAATTGCGGCTATGGTGGGCTTGGGTTTGGGGCGTGGCTGGGCCAAATTTATATTTTTTTCTTTTTTCTTAATTAAGTGATAACCATAGGTTTGGGTGTACCAATTAAGGGTGTTCTTTGGGTTTTTTAATCGGGTTTCAGGTTTTCGGTTCGGGTTTTCCGGGTTTTCAAAACTAAATATATAACCCGATAACCAAACCATTATAGGTTCGGTTCTTAGGTATTCGGGTTAAATGGTTCGGGTTTAGAACGGGTCGGGTTAGATCGGGTTTCGGGTTAGAAAATGAACTAGTTTAACAGAAAAGTACAACCTTTTAAATTGTAAAATATCAATATTAGTTATTAGTGAACACTATAAAAACGATTTTGTAAACACAACTCTTGTATGTCGCTAAGAACGGAGGATATTGAAGATATGGAATGTATTATGTATGTTGTTTAACTTTTAGAAATTAGACTTATGGATGGACTTTGTGATTTAAATTGTTAGAAGATGGTGATGATAAACTTTTAGAATATATAGTTGGTTGCATCATGGAATATGAAAGGATTATTAAGTCTTTTTAGAAGATATGGCTATATCTAAAAATATGCTAATTGTTTTAAAGCTATTTCGGGTTTTTCGGGTTAAACCGATTATCAATTATTCAACCTGTTAACCAATCCATAGAACTATATTCAGGTTCGGGTTTACAGTTATTCGGTATGGGTTCTTCGGGTTTCGTCTATTTCGGGTTCGATTGACTTCGATTTCGGGTTGGGTTTCGGGTTGGGTTTCGGGTTTCGGTTAAAAAAGACAGCCCTAGTACCAATATCCACCCGCCAGCTCAGATGGGTAGGGTGCCCAACGCCTGGGCTGAAACCCCGGCCCAAAGGGCCACGCCCAAACCCAAGCCCACCCCAGATGGTCACATGGGCGTTTCCCCTCAACCCATGTCCAAACCCCCGCCCCATACCCCATAGTCTTATATCACTGCTCAACTGTTAGTAGATTTGTTGGCAGTTTGGCACCTTGATGTTTTGAATTTAGCAAAAACACCCCTGAACTTTTTGATTTGGAGCATTTTGATGACCTTGTTTTCTTTTTATATCTTTCTTGTATTTTGAAGTAATTATTAGACTAGGAAATATAATTTCTTGTTATTATTCTCTACATATTTACCATATCATCTTATTTAAATGTTGTATTTTTATCTGTAAAATAGTTAGTTATTCTGTAATTATATATAGTGATCATCAATGAGCTTGGAGGCAAGTTTTCAGCCAATCTTTTATGGTATCAGAGCACGCACCATGTGATTAAACTCTCTCTTAATTTTTTTGGAGAGCCTAGGCTAACCCTAGTTGTCGTTCTTCACCTTCTCCTAATTGCTCATCACTTCCTTTTTCGGTTTTTCCAATCTTAATTCTCTAATCATCCTCATGGACACACTTCCTCTCGCTTTCACGGTTACCAACATAAGTAACTTCGTCCTTGTAAAACTTGCGTTACGGCCAATAAACCTCATGGGCAGAATGTTCAAAATTCATTGTCGAGCCTTTTCAAGTAATCGACCATATCATCTCTCCCATGGATTAATCTTTAGAAAACATTATAAGTAAGCGAGGAGTTAAAGATATCATGAGGCCTGAGTAACCGAAGTCTACTTTTTAAGTTTCGGTTTTCGCAAAGATATGAATGCATGGATCAGTTAATAGTATGGTATTGAGATTTAACAAGATCAAGAGCTAGTAGTCTTGGTGGTATGATGAAGCAGAAGACCTTCATCGTTCGAGTTAGAGGTCGAAAGTGATCAAGATACTTGTTTCTTTGCGGTTTTTCATCTATAAATGTTATGTATGTATATCAAGTTGATATAGTTAAAGAGACAAATAAAGTCGCGGTTTATCTCCTTTTCGGGTATAATCAAGGCATAACCAATGTTTCTAGGAAGTTGGATACCAACAAATAGCAAAGATTGTTAGGGTATAAGGAGAGTGGGATGTAGGCAATACCTTGACTCTGAGAGGTTGCTTCCAAGAGACCCCTCTAGGCCCCGGCTCCAAAACAAACAATAGACAAACGTACATAACTAAAAGAAAATAGAAATAGAAAGCTACCAACAACAAAACAAAAATAAGTGTATCTAGTAACTTAAAATTTGATGGTGCACTCCAAGTGTTCGATCAATTGTCTGACCAGCATGACTTTATTCACTGTACTTTCATCCAGAGTCTTATTTTAAGAGCAAAAAGCTAAAAGGATTCAATGTAAGGAGTTATCAATAACAAAATCCTTCCATTTACATACAATAATCCATATGAAACAAAGTACAACCACAACAAAGACAACATATTACCTGCTCCCCAGTGAACTGTCAAGACGTTTCTCGGTCTATTCTTGCAGAATCATCATCCCCGGCTTTATCTACCGCACTTATATCCACATCATCGACTCTTAACCTATCCGGATCATCTACATTGACTTCACCAGTCGGGCTCACAGGACTCATAGCACCTTTTATAGAATCATCCATCTGACTAGGACCATACGGACCATACGTACCATCTGGACTCGCTTCACCATCAGCTCGGTATCCAGGTGAACCAATCGCCCCAACCTCACTAGAAGTGTCCGACTTCACACCCGCATCTGTATCTCTTCCTTTATTAGACACTTTACGCGAAACCGCATGCATCAAACCACGAGCCGAATTCCCGGTTTGCTTCATAAAACCTTTGACCGAATCTCTAACCCCCCTCTTATCCGGGCTACCCAGTTCACTTCCGTCCGGGCTCTCTTCAAATCCAACTTGCCGGTCCTGACGCGGTATCGAAAGTTCATCCGCCATTACCAAATTCACCCTGACCCCCTTTTCGTTCACCGCCCTGACGTTTTTATGTAAAGGCTCACGATCTTCATCTTCCTGTTTCTTAACGGTTCTTGATTGATCTATACCTTTATCATCCTCGGGTTTTGGGGATTTGTGAAACAATGAACCGACCTTATGGAACCCCCTCTTAACCATGTTTCGTGACTTGGGTTTGTTTCCGTCTATGCATTCATCGCTGCTGCTCGAGTCGCTTGCGGATGGTTCTGACCGGATGCTACGGTCACTGACTCACTGTCTTTGTGGACCACCCGGTTCTTCCCCTTTCTAGGCTCCCAGACTTGTGCCATGTCAGAACCCGGGCGCTGTACCCATATGCCGGTCTCTCGTTGACCTTCGACGTCAATCGGTTCAAGTTGATCGGCTTCCGTTTTTCTAGATTTTTCGGGCGATTCACGTGAACTGTCTTCTTGAAATTGAGTCTTTGAACCGTCTTCGTTCTGAAATTGAGTCTTTGGTGCATCGTCGTTGCATGGTTGTTCGAATACTTTTTCTCCAGCTTCAATAACTCTAACCGCAAGATGCAATCTTCCCGTTTTTACGTTTTCGAGAGGCAACCACATGTCATGCCTCTGACCGTCTCTAAGATCATTAATCTTTACACAACAATCCCTGCATAATATATGCACAATGCAGTTAGATGAACATGAGTTTAATGTAACTAGTAACTTCATCCGCCGCGTGTTGTGGCGGCGTCGAAACATACAGTTACTCGAGTTTATATTGTCAAATGAAAACGTATTTTATTTGACCTGACTCGTTTCCAAACAAAATATACGTTAAAACGTGGACCAACCGAAAACGTACATAAAAATTAGCATAAATACATATTATATTTTACCCGACTCGTTTCCAAAATAAATTACGTACATACATAAATATAAGCATGAAAACGCATAACCTGACTCATTTCTGAAAATAAATTTACATTGAAATGTAAACCAACTTGAATTTGTACCCGACACACATATAAAAAATAAGCACGTAAAAATAGTGTTTTTCTTAAGTTAAAGAATTAAAGTATAGAGGGTAAACCTGAAACTTTAGAAACTCAAAGGGGTCAAAATGAAATATTACAAAATTTTTAGAAAGTTAAAAGAGGGTACAAGTGTCAATATTAAAATGTGAAGGGGAAAATAAAAAGTGGGGATACTGGATACTATTCATAGATCCACACCTTTTAATATGGGATATATGTACTAATAATGATAAAAAAAATTTTGAACAAAAACGAACCCGAGGGTGTCGTCGAAAATGTGATCTTTATCACGGACTCCAATTTCAAGAACATTAGGAGCATCCCATGAAGCAATAGGAATTCTAAACTCTTGAAACCATTTCGGAGATAGTGTTTTCTTTTGTGTCTTCGTCCTGAACTGACATACACCTAATCGGCCTTTTACGTAAGGATCAGCCAAGCCTGAAACGTAGTTCGGTTAGCCCACACATTGACTGGACGGTTTAGAACATTAACGCACTTTGTGAAGTAAACTTACCGTTCATGTCTGATGGTTTCATATCTGATCCTTCCACGATTTCCACAAAGGCGTAACCAGTTGGCTCCTTTTCATCAATCGAAAACCAAGGTTCTAAAATATAACAAGGACAAAAGGTTTAATTAGGTTCAAACTTCACCACCATACGAGTTAACGCAGCAATTTTGTAGTATTCGGGTAGAAACACATTTATTACCTTGTTCGGGCGAAACAAATTTCTCGACATCCACCACCAACATATTAGGCTGTAAAAACCGTGAGTCTTAATCAGAAACCATTTTGTGGTGTTTCGGTAAATGGAAGCATGGAAAATAGAGGTGGGTCGTGTTCAGGTTCACATGTATGACACGATTTTCGGGTGTGGGTCGGTTCATCTAAAATTTTCGGGTTTGGGTCAGGTTGAACCCGCGAACACGACTTGTTTAGCTCCCCTAAAGAAAACCAAAACAAAGTTACCTCCACCAGTGTCTCCTCAAATGCAATGGTCAGAAGCTTATCCTAGTCATGTAAAACACCAAAACATTAGATTGTGTCCAATGGCGAAGCTTGAGATTTCCGACCGGAGGGTAGGAAGTCAGCGGACCTAAAATTATACCCTAAAAAAATAGAAAACCAGGGGGTCGAAAACGTATATCCCTAAAAAATTCTATACGAAAACTATATACCAGACAGTTCAGGGGGTCGGGCGCCCCTCCCGGCCCCCACTAAGCTACGCCCTTGATTGTGTCTATTTGTAATACAACCAGTTGATGAAGTAAAACAAGTACTAACCAGCCATCCAGCAATCCCGGGAACTTCAGTAACATCAAGACCATGAGAAAAAATCGGTTTTACAGTCATCTGAAAGTACGGTGGTTCAACAAAACACACCCTCAAGCGTCCAAGAAACGGCCATTTTGGGAGAAACTTTATTCCCACAAGTACCTAAACAAATTTCATATATAACAAGTTACATAACTATCTAAATAAATCTCGATTTTCAGACAATAAGGTTTATTAAATAAACAACGGACCTTTCCTTCGACATGCATTCCCGTTATATGCATTTTAGCCGACATTCCAAAACCCAATCTTTTTGTCAGTTTCGCTGTTAAAATCGCACTCATGTCCTCGGCTGTTCTGAAATTTAGTCCCAGTTCCAAGACCTTTAACATAATATATTAAAAGCCGATTAGAAATCACCGAAAAGAGAAATGTTTACTACATGATAACCGCGTGATCCAGGCAAGTTAATTTACCAGATGATCATCACCGGTAGACTGACGACAAACCCTCATTTCGGTTATCATAGGTGGAGATCTTCCCATGTACAAACTCTGAACCGCAGCTTCTTTCTGCATAGATTTTCACATACAAAGATAAAAGTCATCAAATAATAGAAACATAACCCAAGGCACATTTTCATTCAAAAAGATCTATATCGAGTATTTGATACAGCAAACAAAATTATTGATCTTCAAAGCTTGTGAATAAGATGCTATACGGATAAAAAGAAACTATAAAAGACTACAGGTTCGGTCGTACGAGCTTAAAATAAATAAGTTTAAGATTGAATTCGTACCACGGTCCAGGGTTTGTACTTCTCCAAGAACCAAGGTATGATAGGGAGGAGGATTTTCTGTGAGACTATATTTTCCATACATATAGGCCATATATTTTCAACCAAATGGTTCAACCACCGAACCGATTCTGAATCAGATAATACCTACAGAAAACCAAAACGGGATTATAATTTGATAAGTTTCAGTTGTTTAGGTCTATATACAACCGAATAAGCTTTATTCACAACCACAACGGGTACCATATTGGTACCCGTACTATAAGCTTTATTTTTACCTGTTTGGTACACTTGGTACCTGTACTATATTAGAACTCGTACCAATTGTACCTATTTGGTACCCGTACGAGCGCTCAAAAAATAAAAAATAAAACAAAGTGGTACCGTACTGAAATACTCGTACCCGTACCGTACCAATATATTCGGTACCCAATTTTGTTCATATTTGGTACCGGTATTTTCGTTACCGGTACGGGTACTGTACCGATCTCATCCCTAGTCTTACATATGAACCTTTTTACCAAGTAAACCTTTCATAATTTCTTCATAATGTTTCTACATATTAGCCTCCTATAGACCCTAACTTTCACCAAATTTGACCCAAAAGTACACGAGCCGCCTGCGGCTTGCGCCTCATACGCCTTTTAAAACCAAGGCCTAAAGATTCAATGAATAAACTTGATCACAATGAATAAGCTAAATATTATGCACAAGTTAAAAAAAAGGAAAGAATTCAAAAGAAACCAGTGGCATATCAACAATTTACTTAATTAATCAATTAAAAATCTAAACTTTATGTTTCACTTTGATCTTAATTAATAGCAATATTATTAGGGCTTTTTTGCATAAAGATCTGTCATACTAAGTCAAGATTAAATATTCACCCTTTTTTGATAGGCTTGCCTTCTTTCTTCAAACCGGACCTTTCTTCTGAATCTTGTTGCAAAATTCTCATGAACCTTGTAACACAAGAAACCAATTAAAAGTTAAAACCCTCTGTATTTGAATCTCAAATAAATATAATCTATAAAGATCTTACCAAGAAAAGATAGATGAAAGAGATGAAGTAAACAAATGGGTGGCAAGAACTGAATGCAGAAAGCAACCATATGACCAGCAACACAACACCCACATGATGTATGATTGAAACCTCTGTTATATCCATGGAATCAGATTCTAAAAGTTGACTTTTTTGACCTTTCTTGTTTGTTCTTCTGAAACGCTAGCTACAAGATCTTTTTGTCGAATTCAAACATTTAAATTATAAAGATTGAATCTTTATAACAGACCCACTTCAGCAAATTATCTTTAAGGTTTTTCATGGAATTGAGATTCAAGAAGGGTCCAGAAAAGCCCTAGATTTAAAGGGGTTTTGTTGAAGTAAATTTCCAAACATAGATTGCAGAGACAGTGTGATTGTTTTGATTTTGACTTTTTTTTTACTTGTAGCTGCTGGATTGGACGGGTTTGATACGTGTATATCACATGCTAGACGTGGTGTCGTCACCATGGATATCTTTTTACTCTATCCATTTGGCAATGTCGGCATCATACGTGTAATTATTGCTTTTTTCTAGATTAGTTTTTATTTCCAACTCGTCATCCGAATCTATAGACAAAAGATCATTCACACTTACGCGTTGGTAAAACCCTGGTATTAAATCTTGATATGGAACTAGAATCGAGAAATTTTGGAGTAAATATTGGTATCGTACGATACCGTAGCAGTATTGTTACCAATTGAACTTGTACCGTATGAAATCTGGTTTTGAATTTAGCTCAACATCGGTATTGGTACTATTATGCAAGATGGTACCGGTTTGGAACATTTAATGGTACCGTAATATGTCGGTACCAACCGAACATATATAGTGTAGTATTCGACTTTGATTTTAGCTAAATTACGATATCGGTACTATGCAGTACGGTAGCAGTTTGATATCATACCAATACTTATCTCATTCTTTAATGGTAACAAAAATCTACAAGTTAGTAGTAGAGTAATATGATGTTTGCCTTCTATATAGTGGTTCAAATCCTTGAAAAAAAGGAGTGGTAACAAATATTAGTTTTAGTTTTCCGTAACCAATTGGTTTCAGTTACAAGTGGTCCATTTAATTCGGTTAATGTAAAAGATTAGTTTGGTTAATTCGGCCAATGCTAGTTGTAGGCATGGGTTGATTCTAGAGTTTAGGCAAGATAAAAGAAAATCAACAACTCTATTAATTATAATTAATTAATAAAGAAGAATGAAGGGGAACTAATAAATATATCACATGTAAAAAAAATCAAATTTCACCTTATGTAATAAAGTCAATAACATAAATGTTGATGTTACCAGTAGTTCGGATCAGTTATATGTATACATATAAGCATAGCTAAACTATAAAATCGGCTAGAAAAAAAATAAAACTAAAACACTGCTTCTCAGTTTTAAACGTATTTTATTCTCACAATCATATTGAATAGATTTTTTCAATCAACTCTTATTAGTAAGATTTATATAAATAACACACTTTTTATTAAGATGTATTGATTGATAGGGGGTGGATCATGAAAAAAATAATTAAAATGAGAAAACAAAAAAAACTAACTAAAAAAGTCAAAAAAACATACCAATTTTTTTTGAATTTTTTCGAATTTTATTAAAATTCGCTATATTTAATATATAAAAAACTTTTTTAATACGAAAAAAACCTAAACAACCTAACCCACCCCCACCGACACCCCCCCCCCCCCCCACAAAAAACTTAAATCAACCATCTCACCAAAAGTTTTTTTATACATAAAAGTAGCAATTTTTATAAAAAAATTGTAAAAAAGAATTAGCATATTTTTTTAAGCTTTTTTAGTTAGTTGTTTAGTTTTTCATTTATATATAGCTTTTTCATGAACCTCTCCTTTCATTGATAAACAATAAAGTCTATTGTTTTAAGTTTGGTTTTATGTATTTGAAACTTTTAACTTTTTTTTTGAACGGCATGTATTCAAAACTTAACTAATCTATATACTATATATATATTATAAATGAATAAGTTTTGAGACACGTGTCGCGTTGTGGTGAAACCTCACGAAATTTTGGGCGGGAAAAATATGGGTTAAAGTTATATGTTAATGGATACCCATCTATATTTTTATGACCCGATATTAACTTTCCATAATTCATTTCTCTTTCCTTAATTTCACCCAACCTTTCAAATTTAGATTCAGAAACCCTAATCTCCCAAAGCCTCCATCATGATCAAATGGTAACTCTTATGATCTTCATCTTCTACATATTCAAAACATAATAGCTTCATCTTGTAATTCATTATTTCTTTATGTATCTTACTATTTTATGCGTGTGTTAGGATTTATCATCCAGTTGGATTAGATATTACAATATATTAGTTTTGATGTTATTGTTTGATTAGACTGTTTGAAAGTGTTATAGGATTGAAGATTGAAGAACTCGTTTTGTGACATCGCTGTTTAACTCCAACAATTCCATTTATTCATTTAATCGCAAAAGGTAATCTTCAACGATTCTTCTTCATTTTACCTCTCCTCAACCCTAATCTTTTTCTCTTTTTGTCTCTCTGACTACTGACCATCTTTTCATCACTATTTCAGGGTTACGATTAACTTTCCTGCCAAGAAAGATATTCACTATCTGCTGGAAAAGCTATGTTATCTGCTGGTAAGCAATGTTAGAATTCCGGTTTTACTTTTCCTAATTTATGCGGGAAGTTATGGTGTAGTGGTTTCGTTTTTTATACAGATTGTCTTTTTGTGTGATTATCAACTCTTTGATAAGATTACTCAATCAAGAAAATTCCTAAATCACGATTCTCATTTTTTTGTTTAATATAATATATATATATAATATAATAGATGACATTACTATACCGTTAAATATAATATAATAGATGACATTACTATATTGTTAACCTAATGGGAGGTTCTAAATGATTACTATATACCATTTTTTATTATAACATTTTTATTCTAAACCATTAGTAACTTTGATTTCTCACTAATATAGTTTCTCATTCTTTGGAATCTTACCATTTCATGCATTGGTTTCTAATTCATTTAAGTTAATTGAATTTTATTAATGCAAAACGTTATAACTTTGCTTCTAGAATCAAAATTCAAAATTTTGAAATGTAACTTTGTAATAATCATATATTTTTAATTAATACACAACTATACCATCATTAGGGTAAAGATCGTTTGCCTATGGAAGTAAGACTAATGTTTACTGTTTAGACATAATTTTTTTAATGGATGAAGAGCTATGAGTAACATTAATCTTATACAATCATTTCTAACATATTGATATTCATCTAATTACTCTTAATTATTATATTACACATCTTATTTTTTTTCTATATTTTATTTAGGGTAGGAAAATAGGCAAGGTGTTTGGAACAAGACGCTTGCAAGATTTGTCGACTTCTTGAACCTTGAGAATGTCTTCTCATAACAAACAAGACCATCTCTTGCACCTAATAATGCAAGTCACAGCTATACAAATAATAACCAGAAGGTCTCTTTAATTTAATTGATTGGAATGGACCGAAGTCTAGCTTTTCTTTTGGCAACTTCAAGGATGTTGTTCAAAATTGAATTAAAGTTAATACGCCAACTGGTATGTCATTTAATTCAATATTTATTAATGAAAATATTTTATTTTGATATACACCACTGATTTTATTCTAAAAGATGTGTCCATAATTTACGTTTATAAAATCTTGACATCGGTAATTACACCTATTTTGTATGTTGACTTTTTGTAGTTAACATTTATGTCAATTCAATACAACAATCTTAAGTATCTTTTTTATTTTATGTTTTAAATACTATATATATTTAGTGTATATGTTATAAATAGTGGGTTGACTTTATTGGCTATGCGGATGTTTTGTTTCAAGCTAGAAGATATTAACAAAAAGGATGGATCTAAAGAGAAAAGACTTAGTCTTATACTTGGAGATCTTTAGTAAGTCTTTTTTATAATTTATTTCATTTGTTGATATGTTAATTTTTTAATTTTTATTTTCTATTTTATTTATAGTAATCACTTATATGTTTTAAGTTCATAAATTGTGTTCTTTTTTATATCTTCTTCAGCTCGATGAGGTTTTTTAACTTTACTCAATAGAAGGTTATAGCTCAGCATAGAGAACAAAGATCATCAACGAGTGTTTTAGGATCAACTGATAGTCCTCTTCTCCTATAACAAGTAACCCATTTGAAATACCAATACATGTTGGGGAGTAGTATGTGTATTTAAGATCATTTGCAATAGACGTCTTAAGTATGTATGAAAAAAATAGTAGTCCCATGTACTCATCGTTGATCAATATGCGTGCAATATAAAAAACCAAAAGATGCATTGTATATTTAAAAAAAATGAGTTTTGATGGAGGAACGCTATATACAGGTTAGTTCATCAATTTCTTTGTATGATTTTAATTATATATTAAAAATACTATCCTCATACTTTTTGGTTGGTTTTTTTTTTTTGTTGAAGGGACTCTATTTACTAAGGGAAAAGTTTTGGCAACTTGAAGGATATGCATTTTCAAAGGGACCAGACTTTCTTTAAATTGTATTTCCACTTTGTCACTAATTTCAACAATCATTTTGTTCTTTCTCATGATTTATTGACGTTATTGTTTGACATTTATGTCAATAAAATTGTGTAATACATTATATTAATTCTTATCTAATCTACAACTATTAATTTATTACAATTATAAAACAAAATAACAGTTTAAAACATAGTGTTTTATCTCATACTTGAAATTAACATTTTTTATACAAGTTAATTTTTAATATAACTTTAATTCACGGGAGATAACCTTTTTAATTATAAACCATTAACCTTAATATTTTTTATTTTTTCTATTTTATTATTGGTCATATTTTAAAATATAACTCTAAATTCACGACTATCTATTTGAAACAAATAGGCCTTTGTAGTAACACCAATCCAACTATAATTTTATTATCTTATAATAAATTGCTTCATAATACATTTATTGTCCAAGCCAAATGGTTAACTTTCATATGTATCCTACTCTTTTGAACAAGAAACCATAGTAATAGAATGGATGTTGTTTCTTTTATGTAAAATTCACGACAAGAATCCGCGACACTTATATTCTTATTGAATGCTCCATAAAAGGTATCAACTTTGTCTTTAACTTATCTAATTTGTCACATTATTTAACTTTATATTAACTATACAATTTTGAGTATTTAAAGGGTTATTGGATTTTATTATCCTCAACTATTGGGTATTGGTCACTGCCACTCCTAACTATCACTTTGACTCTCACCACTCACAAGTTAACACGTTGTGTGTTTTATCACCTCGTAGATAAACATTTCTCAGTGTTTGACTTGTGTTATTGGTGATATTAGGCTAACGCTATCTGAATTTCTAATGACTACAGTTGTGATAACAATAAAATAAGCAAGCGTAAACTGGTTGACGCCTACGACTCTTCAACTCCAAGTAACGTCAAGGATTCGGAGAAAGTTAGCAAGAAAGAATCTGAGCTTCCTATCTCTAAAAATTGAAAGTAGTTTTTATGTTTTTTACGTATTAAACATTGTTTTTATTATTATTTCTATGTTGACATGATTGTTTGATCTTTATTTGCTTTTGAAATCTATGAATAATTCTATCCCTTTTAAAGTAAATTATTTATTTTTTTAACTTGATCAACCTGACATTTAACATTTAAGGCTTTGATCATCATGATCAAAGTACTCTGTTTAACATTAATCGATGAATCTTAATAAAAGAAAAATTAAAAGAAAATACATATGATTTCGTAAAAGACGTTGATTATAATTTCTTTATTAATGTCATTCGTTGCAGATTCAAGTAACAACATATTTTAATATATTTTAAAAAAATATAAATCAATTAAACATTTTGTATGGATATAGAAAACATTCTTATATTGAGATCTCATTATCTATTAAAAAGCAATTAGCTTTACATGAAATTTTTAAATATATATGGAGACAAAGTTGGGATACTTATGAAACTGAACTATATATTTGTGGTGGAGAAGGAAAAGATGATACTTAAGAGGTTCAAAGTATTATTTATATACTTTTATTTATTGTAAATTAAATTTTCCTAACCCGGGAAGTTCCGGGTAATAGCCTAGTTTATTTTAATACATGATATCCAAAATATCTTAAAGAGGGTCCCCAAGACCCAAATGGCGTGACATGCGTAAAAGTGGGACCGTGGAGCTTCTAACGTCGGCCACCCAAACAATCTATATGACATCGATATTATCATTATCATTATCAATACAATAATTATCATTATCATTATCATTATCAATACAATAATTTTTGAACGCTTTGAATAGTGTTTTTATAATAAAAAAAGAATAGTGTCAGGCAGCTGGCCTGGTACTCCCCTATTGGACCAGCCATTTGACTTGGCACTCTCCCATTGGACCAGCCGTTTATTGTTTACGCTGTAAAATTACAGGTTTGCCCTCGGAATAGTGTCAGGCAGCTGGTCTGGCACTCCCCCATTGAACCAACCGTTTATTATTTGTTTACGCTGTAAAATTACGGGTTTGTCCCCACTTTAAAATTACGATGTTGTCCCCGGCTCAAAATAAAATTACGCTTTTGGCCCCAGCCAAAAATTACGATTTTGCCCATGAATCTATTGGACCAGCCGTTTGACCTGGCACTCACCCATTGGACCAGCCGTTTATGATTTGTTTACGCTGTAAAATTACTGGTTTCTCCCGGAATAGTGCCAGGGAGCTGGCTTGGCACTCCCCATTGGATCAACCGTTTATTATTTGTTTACGCTATAAAATTACGGGTTTGCCCCCACTTTAAAATTACGATGTTGCCTGCTCAAAATAAAATTACGCTTTTGGCCCCAGCCAAAAATTACGATTTTGCCCATGACTCGAAATTACAATTTCGCCCTCGGCTCAAAATTACGTTTTCACCCCTGTTCAAATGAAAAAAATATGCTCTCGCCCCCACCTTAAAATTACAATTCTTCCCGTTTAAAAAAATTATGATTTCGGCCTCAGTTAAAAATTACGTTTTTGCCCTTGTTCAAAATAAACTTACATTTTTTGCTCCAACTCAAAATTACGATTATGCCCTCAGTTCAAAATAAAAATGTGGTTTTGCCTCCGGTCTAAAATTACGGTTGTGCCTTCCTGGTTTCAATTTCCAGTATTGGCATCACTTTAGCTTTTGGCAAATTACGATTTTACACCAGTGAAAAAATATAACTTTCCATTAGTTAAAATTACAGTATTGCCATTGTTTTAGTTTTTTTAGCAAAACTATAAAAGTGTTATGTATTGGTTTACTCGATTTAATTGTTTTTTGTGTCAATGAGTTGCTAACACTGTCATATCGCTATCGCCCGCAACGCGGGTGGCATATCTAACTAGTTCTATTAATAACATTTGAAATTCGAACGTATTTTTATGTATTTTGTTTTTATATCAGCAAGCTTTTAAATAGCATTTATATTCGAATATATGTTTATGTTATTTTGTTTCTATATCATTTTATTTTAACGGTGACCTAATGTCACACCACTTAAACGGCGGCTCTAGTCAAGATCTGCCTAGACTACGTTGTCTTAACCGGCCTGCGCTGGTTGACCAGACTTGGTTACAGAGTTTCCCCGGAAACCGTACTGTCTTCACACGAGTTGCCTCGCTGAAGTAACAGCCAGATGAAAACCGGGGTGTGGCTTAGGATCAAACCCCCCTCAGTGGGTTTGTCACCATCATTGTCCAATATCCACCCTAATATGACATAAGTGATAATTGAATTTGAGTCTCCAATGAAAAACCCATGTCTCCTACAAATAGGGGGATTGTTTCTATATCATTAAACTTTTAGATAGCAGGATTAATTAGTAACTTAATTAAAGAGAGAGAGAAAATCATTATTCATTGGTATTTTAATTTTAAATTTTTTTATATAAGTAGACGAAGTCATTATTACACTTATTAAAACTAGTTGTGTGATATAATAGAAAACAAAGACATTGTCAAGGTGTGCATTGTTTGGTTACTTCGGTTATTATCATTAACCGAAACTAAAGTAATTGGTTAGTCTATTCTATTAATCAATTGTTTTTTGGTTAATCACTTTGGTTTATTTCGGTTAAAATGACAGTTTTAATCGATAAAATGAAATATGTTTTTAAAGTTTATAAAATTCTGTTGGAATTTTTGTTGATTTTATTTATACTTCGTGATTTTTTAGTAGCTTTTAACTCTTAGAATATCATCATTTCAACATGCATTGTATTGATTTAACCACGCATCATTTTTGTGGAGGACAATCACCAATGACACTAGATCACAAGCCCATTGGTATTAATCGTGGATTGATGATTGCATGTCTACGTGAGACATTGTTTACAAGTAGCAATGTGCATAATTCATTCGGGGTTTGCAAGAGATGTCTCGGAGTATATTATTAAGTTGGTTCGTGGTTTTGAACTTTTTTGCTTATTTTTAATATATCAATATCAATTATATGTATATTAAAGTTTTGTAAAATTTATTATATGTGTTTGTTGAATTGTGGTATTATTAGTTTGTGTTAATTAACATCAAATTTATTATATGGGCGGAGAAGATGTAAACCACGTACACAATCTTTTCTATAAAATCTTGAGGCTGCACTGCACCGCTGCACTGCTGCACTATATTTTTTATCACTAAGGAGCCCATCAAGAAGCCCAAATAGAGGAGACAGCCCACAGTAAATGCTCAGCCCAATATGCAAAGGAAAAAAAAAATAGAAAGACCATTAAACAAACTGAATATTTTTAACACCATTGTTATCTAATCTAAAACTATAAAATTCATTTTGTTTATATCGATTTTCTAATTTTTTTCGTAGAAGTCCAATACTGATTATTATGTCCATTTTATATGATAAAAATATGCTAATCATACAAACAATTATACTGACGAGTTAGATTGTAACATCGTCTACCTTGGGATGTTTTCAGTAATTAGTGAGATTTATTTTTATATATGTTTTATATCTATATATTTTCATTTGATTCAAGATGCTAATGGTGTGGGGGCTTCACACTTTGTTTCTGTTAGATTTTACATCAACCTTTCACGATCGAAAGACCTTGGATTTTATGTTATCGTATTCAGATTTGACGACTTTTTAAACCATCATCTGTTAACATGTTTTTATGTATAGTTTTAAGACTTTGTCATGTTTTATTGCTCTTATCATCTGTTAACATGTTTTTATGTATAGTTTTAAGACTTTGTCATGTTTTATTGCTCTTACAAAAAATATATAAAATGGGCCAAACAGACAAAAGTACCCAATGGGCTAATTCGTCTGCATTTGTTTCTTTAATTCTTCCCACTTTCTAATAGAGTCAAAAGGGACAACAACTTTACAGCATATTAGAGAGTTTGGAAAATCTCACATAACAGTAACTAAGTTTTAAAGTGTTTTAATTAGATTACTCGTATCGTTTTTCCTAATTAGATAACTTAACATTCAAATCAAGCTATTTCATTTTTTCTATGTGTTAAGAAAAAAATAGAGTATAAGACGTTGGGGTCGGACCATTTTAATATATGATATTATATTTATTAAAAATGAAAACACTTTAATTACATTAAAAATTAAAAAACAAGTTAAAATTCACGTCATCACTCGATGTTAGCATCAATTAAAAGGGAAAAAAGAAATAAAAATCCACATTACCATTGTTACCTATGAAATGGATGAAAAAACCTTTAATTTTAATGAAAAATGAATGTTGAGTGACCTGGTTGGAACACTTTTGAAACTTAAGTGACCTAATTTGAATATTTTTAAAATTTGGTTACTATTCTATAAAGTTACGCCACTTAGGGGCTGTTTGTTTTTTCTGAGGTAAAAGGTCTGCAGTCTGCGGACCACATCTGCAGGCATCTGCAGGAGAAGAGGTGGACCAAAGGTCTGCGGTCTGCAGTCTGCAAGGAGAAGAGGGTTTGTTTTTTTTACTTCTACAAAAACACTTCACAACACACACACATAACACTCCTCTGTCCCCTCTCTCTCCGTTAAGCACTTCACCACCACCACAACCATCCGCCACCACCTCCTCCACCGTCCACCTGCCACCACCACAACCAACAACCACCGTCAAGCACCACCGCCCCCTGTCTCCTGCCGCGAAGCCAAGCACCACCGCAAACCCTAGTCCCCACTCCAAGAACCCACCCCCGTCGCAACCACCACCACCGCCTTCGTCGTTCCACCACCGCCAAGAACATCAAAACCCACCACCGCCGTCGTTCGATTTAGGGGTTTTGTTTGAAGATGAAGAACATCAAACCCACCACCGTCGATCTCTCTCTTCTTTCCCTCTCTCTCTCCTGCCGCTCCCTCTCTCTCTAGGGTTGTAACATCCGTCAAAAACCGGGTTAACCAAACCCACTTCGTTTATTAACCGAACATCCAGTTAAAAATTTCGTTGCGTATTTAATGCTCAAATTAATTTTAAACGATACATAATTAATAATTATATTAGAATATAAAATTTATAATTGAAAATTTATTAAAAATAATGAAATAAAAATATTATGCTGATGCCGGGTTTCGAACCCGGGTCAGCCGGGAACCACAAAGACTTAACACACCAACATTCCACCACTCCGCCACTAGTGTTACTTGTTAATTTATTGAAACAAATAATACATAAAATAAATCTGGAAATCAAACCCAGTCAACAGCGCGCCCAAATCTGCAGACGCCGGAAAATCCGACGATTCGCCAATTATCGTCGGTTACTTTTGACTTAACGTAAGTAATATCGTCGCCATCAGTTATAACCGATGTCCAGTCCCGCAACATCAGTCGTAACCGACGGAGAACGGCTGACCAATGAATCGAGACGAGAAACAGACCCAATTCAACTTGATTCTTCCCTATAAATGCACACCCTAGCCTCTGGTAAACTTTTCGCTCAAAATCGCACCGATTCTTGAATCAATTTCACTCGCCGGAATTCTCTGCAAGTCGCCGGAAAACCGAGACTTTCATCGACACGAATCAATTCCAGACGACGTTGCCGGATATTCTGTTCTCGCCGGAAAATCGCTGGAATTTCCAGAATCACGCTGTGTATCGAGGGAGTTCACAAAACAGAGCCGACGATCTTGCCGGAGTTCTGAAAAAAAGACAACCTGTTCCGGTACTTTCTTTCCCCAAACACTCTCTGTTCATCACATTACAATCTTTATTAAAGTTCGTTAATTTAACTTAACAAGTAACAATTTTGTTAACCGATGTCTGTGTTTTGAACGAAGAAGATGAAGTCGGCCTAGTGTATAAGATTAATTAAAATCAGTATTATGAACGGGTTAGACACACAGTCCAGCGGTGGACTGTGTGCAAACAAACACACATACGTCCCGAGTTCGATCCTTGACACAAGCACATGCTCTGTAATAAAAATGTTTTTTTTAAACGAACCAGATCCACTCGCAGTCAGCTGTTAAGTATAATAAAAACCGGAATATTTACCAAGTTAGACACACAGTCCAGTGGTGGACTGTGTGCCAAACTAAACCACAGGTCCCGGGTTCGAGACCTGTGGAGAGCACCGATTCGATACAATTAAATCATTTTTAAAATAAATGATTTTCGGATTAACTTAAATAGTGTATAAATATAATTAAAAACAGAAATATTTCGGGTTAGACACGTAGCTCAGTTGGTAGAGCTGCGTGCACGCGTACGGGAGATCACGGGTTCGAGTCTCACTCAGTGCAATAATATTCACTACCGAACCGGTCAACGGTCAACAGTCATGGTCAACGGTCAAAAGTCAACATTTTTATTATTTTTATTTATTTATTTAATTTAAAAATCAATTAAAAATACTTAAAAATAACGTTTTTAAAGTTAGAAAATAGCCTTAAACTCACAAAAATATATCCAAAAATCATATAAAAATTGAGTAATAAAATCCGCTTATTTACCGAACCATTATGTTATTATCTAGGTTAGTTTCTCTCGTGGTTAAATCCAAAATCGTGCGCATTCATCATCAATCCAAGAAACGCAACCACTGTGAGTGAATTCTTACAAATTCCCCTTTTTATTCATGTTTTGGGGTGTATCATGTGTCGCTTAAACTAATTCGTTGATTCAAACTCGTGCTATACCATATTATGATCTAAACTTAGAATGTAAATATTGTTTGTGGTTATGTATTACATATTGTCAAGTTGTATGCAAATTATTTGTTAGGCCCATCAGTTCCTCGTGGGAGACGAGTTGAACAACGCGTGCCTTAAAACTCATTCATTAGGCCCATCAGTTCGTAGAACAACGCGTGCCTCAAAACTCATTCATTAGGCCCATCAGTTCCTCGTGGGAGACGAGTTGAACAACGCGTGCCTCAAAACAATCTATTATTGTATGTGTGTGCATTATTTAATATTAAGTGTTTTGTGAATAAATTTACATCTACATTTACTCATATGTGGTTATGCACTTTATTTTATAATCAATTCAAATAAACTTATTTAAATGTTTTTCATAGGATTCACTCGCCAACTTTTTGTTGATCCAAAAACCATTTTTACACATGATACAGGTGGACAGGATGAAACAAGGGACACATAGGAAAATGCCTTAGAAGAAAATAATGAAGTCGATAAAGATGTATAGAACCTGTTGTAATTATGATTGTATGATCTCCTTTAAATTGTAATAATAAATATGAAACATTATAATAAATGTCATGAGCTTTGATGAAAACCCAATCATGCCCCGATCACCTTTTCCGCTGCGGGTCGGGGTGTGACAAGGGTCTCTCTCTCTTCTTTCCCTCTTATGCAGGTCTGTGGAGAGTGGTGGCGGAGATGTGGTGGTGGAGGTGGTGGCGGGGATGCAAATAGTGGCGCTGGAGAGAGGTGTAGCAGAGGTTTGAAAGAGAGAAGAGGTGGGCTTATGTCTGCGTGGGGAAGATGTGAGGAAGAGGTAAAAAGTGAGAAGTGCTTTCGGAAAACAAACAAGCGGCAGCCTTCAAACATCTACGCGCGTCTGCGCGACGCAGACATAAGTGGCCAGAAGTGCTTCTGGCCAAAAAACAAACACCACCTTAGTTATTGCATCAAACTTTACATTATATGGACCACATTCAATGAACTTGAACCATTTGGATTTAGCGATTTTTTCTTAAACCGCTAATAAAAATGATATATCAAAGAAAACATAAGCTAACAAGTAGCTAGAGTCCTAACACGATAAACCAAAGTTTACAATCTGCATGTTACATCAAAAATTTTATTATATGTACCACTCCAACCAATTAAGAGTCGCTTTATTTCTAATATATAGTATTCGTTTCACATAATGAAATAGAATCTGAAAGGAATTGAAATTTAGATTGCTTTATTATGGTGTTCGTTTCAACAAAGGAAGGAATTGAAATCTCAATTCCATTCTTGATCGTGATTGATTAGCAAATGAATTGGAATGTGAATTGGAAATGAATTTCTTCAAATTCCTTTAACTAAAGAAATTCAAAATCCTTCCAAAATTTGAAGGAATTCATTTGAGTAAACTGCCATTTTGGTCCCTGAGGTTTGGACAGTTTTGCCACTTTAGTCCAAATCTCAAACTTTTTGCATCTGAGTCCCTGTGGTTTCAGTTTTATTGCCATTTTGGTCCAAAAGAGATATTTGTCTTCTAAAATCCTGCTATTTTGTCCTTTTCCTCAGGGGCAAAATGGTCATTTTAAGCAGAGTTTGAGGTTTATTTATATATATAATATATATTAATGCTTAAAATGACCATTTTGCCCCTGAGGAAAAGGACAAAATAGTAGGATTTTAGAAGACAAATGTCACTTTTGAACCAAAATAGCAATAAAACTGAAACCACAGGGACCCAGATGCAAAAAGTTTGAGATTTGGACTAAAGTGGCAAAACTGTCCAAACCTCAGGGACCAAAATGGCAGTTTACTCAATTCATTTTAAGTCATTGAAATCTTCGACGGGTCATCGATGTCAAAAACGTTTAGACCCGAACTAGTCCATCGTCGACCCGTAACACCTCGCCTAGACCCGGGCCGCCGCCGACGCACAACAATTCGACCCGAAATGTCTCGAATCGACCTAGCCCGTTACCGAACCGAAGCTCTTGACAGGACTCGACCCGTTACGAATCCGAAACATCTCAACCTAACCCGACCAGTTAGCGACACGAAACGTCTCGAACCGACCCGACTAGTTAGCTACCCGAACCGACTTGTTTAGGACCTGAAACAGCTCAAACTGACCCAACCCATTAATGACCTAAAACGTCTCAATCCAACCCGACCCGTTACTGATCCGAAATGCCTCATCTCGACTTGACTTGGCCCGAAACGTCTTGACCTGACCCAGCCGCTGCTAACCCGAACTGGCTCACCCGATCGGCAGGCCGAGATCGGTATATTCTAATTCATATGCCAACCTAACAAATCAAGAATGGAATTGGGATTCAATTCCTACAAATTCCAATTCCTATTGGAATGTTTAAATTCCAAATCCAATTCCTATGCAAATTCCAATTCCAATTTCATTACATTCCATGAAACGAACACTACCTTAATCTTCTCCATGAACCTTCTCAAGCACATCTCCTTACTATTGAACACTTTGTCGTTTCATGATAATTCAAACGAATAGATAAACAAACAATTTATAAATAGATAACAAAATTCAAATTTAAACCGAGCAAGATCAAGCATAATAATTAATAAATGAACCGAGCCTGAGCTTGACCAAACTCAAATTCAGAAAACTACTCACAAACCGAGCTCGAGACTTATAAATAAAACTTTAAAAGGGTTGGATTTTCTTAAAATTAAACAAGCTAAGCTCGAGCCTAATCGAGCTCAGGCTCGACTCGGTGCGTATATACCTAGACAACACGACATGAAGATTTACCGAATTAGTTGTCGGACATATTAACCATCACTAGTGCTCTAGTGGTGGCCAAAAGTATTTAAGTTCCACCTATGATGGGCCCGGGTGAGTTTTCCTCTCCAGGTCTCAAGTTTGAGTCTGGGTGATAGGGGTTTAAATTGGGGATCTACTGGGCGAGTGGGCTCTCTAGCGCGGACCCGGTTAAGACAACGTATGCTAGACCTCCCGACATTCGCGAATAATTCACACCTTTAACGCCATGTGTAGTCATAAAGCCCCTTTGGGGGTGTTATGCGACACGTGTCAAGCCACGTCATATAGGGGTGTTATATCACTAAAGCCCATAGTCATGAAGCCCCTTGCCCATCATTACATACATATATATGTATATATGTGTGTGAGTGGAGGCTTTATATATATATGTGTATGTATAGATATGTGTGTGAGTGGGGAAGCAACAAAACGCCGTTATGAAGAAAACTCCCCAACCAAAAATCTCCCCCATAACACCTTCCGTAGTGATGATCGGAACGCTATGGGACGCTTTGGCTCTCCTTCCCCGCGCTACACTACAACTACAGAGGGCCTAAAAAAAAGTTGTCGGACATATTGATAAATAATACGTGGACCAATAAATAACAAAACGAGCACTCCAATGAACAACAAGATGAGCTAACCGTCATGGCAGGCCAATCAGCCAATTGTTTTCACAATTTCATTCATTTATTTAATCGCCAATTTGCAAAGATAACATTACAGTTGGTTCATATACATATAGATATAATCGCCTGCAAATATAATACCAATTTCTGAGATATGCTACGATTACGATGTTTATTCTTAACCAGCTGTAATCCTCTTCCATTTAACCGCCAATTTCTTCATTCTCCGATCGTATCCTGTTCATCATCAGTTAGATCGAAGATGCAATCGATCAAGTATACAACAGGATCGTCAAGGAAATTGCTGTTTCGTCAGCTGTTTGAGAAGGAATCGTCTACTTATACCTACCTTCTTGCTGATGCTTCTCATCCAGATAAGCCTGCTTTGGTTCGTATTCATTGTTATATTTTGATATGCATCTTTTGTATGTTGATTTTATTGTAATTTTTGCTGTTAATTGTGTATAGTTAGAAATTAGGGTTTGGAATTCGAAATTGAAGCTCTTCAACTAGGTTGCTGCTCTATCTGGTGATATTTATTGAGTTAAAGTATCCATTTTGTCCACAATTTGATTGTTTAACTCCTAAAGTGCGTTTCCTTTTGAAGTTAGGATTAAATATTTAATGAATTTAATTTAGGTTAACTTGTCAGATTGTGGTGGCGTTGCGGTGTGCGCATATAATGAAATGGTACTAACTTTAACGTTATTTTACTAATTTCGTGAAAATAATGTTAAAAGCGGCGGATGGTTAATCATGCATCATGTGGTGGCATTGATAGCTGAAAGACACGGGTGTACATGCACCAATTGGTCTTTGTCCCGATTGTTTGAGTGTCACGTGCCTTAGGTCCAAGGCTTGATACAAACTACAATCGAGCCGGGGGTCTCACTGGAAGCAGCCTCTCTATTCGTACGGGGTACAGGTAAGGCTGTCTACATCTACCCTCCTCAGACCCTACCTTAGCTTTGCTATTGGTGGGATTTACTAAGTATGATGATGATTAACTTGTCAGATTGTGAACTTTTTGTAGAATATGGTCCCCAATAGATCACTAGTCATTTACGAGTCAGTTTAGTGCTTGGCTTGCTTTGCTGTATTGCATTTTAGTCTCCAATTTTGTATCCATATGTTAACTTTTTGCAATATAAATATGCTATCGGAATCATAGTTGTCAAAGGCGCAAGGCGCTTAAAAAGCGACGAGATAAGCAAGGCGCATAGCATAAACATACCATTTTTGGGGGTGTGAACATGTGTTAGGCTAGTTTAGGCTGGCTACAGACGATATTTGGATGTTTCAGACATGTTTGCCCACAGTTTGCAGAATTTTGCTGGAATCTCGCCCGAAGGTCGCTGGAGCGCCTGGATGTCAGCAAGGCGTTTCCCTTGCGCTTCACCTCGCCTGAGGGCCTAGGTGCGCGCCCAAAGGGCTTTTGACAACATAGATCTGAATAGTGAAGTGTATAAGACTATAATAGAGGATATCATATATGTATTATACTTAAAAGTTATGTTATTTCATTGAGGGACATGGAAGACTGATTACAGAAAGCAGGAAAGTGTTTTGAGTTTGATTTAGGCTGCTGTAGATTGTTTCTAGAGGCCTTCTCTTAGTTACTTGTCTAGATCCTACATGTTAATTAACCTATGTGTTTGGTAAACATAGATCCACCTAGTTCCGTTGAATTTTTCCATATTGGATATGAATTATAAGTAGTTCAATAAAGCCAGAGATTGAACAAGATATGATGTTAATGCATAGTTTATGTTCATGTTTGCAAAAGACTTACCGTTCATTTTTATGATTGTCTTAAGAAGACCATTTATTTGATTTGTTGTTTTATATATCGGAAACTTGCAGTTGGTTGACCCAGTAGATAGGACTGTGGATAGGGATCTATCTCTTGTAAATGATCTTGGATTGAAACTCGTATATGCTATCAACACCCATGTGCATGCAGATCATGTCACTGGGAGCGGGCTCATCAAGGTACAAAACAGACTTCACGATCTGTACTCTTTTTTATCAAGAACCGTAATGATACTATGGAAGACCACATATGACATGATCATTATATGCAGACTAAAGTTCCTGGTGTCAAATCTATCATTTCCAAAGCAAGCCAAGCATCAGCCGATATCCTTGTTGAAGCTGGTGACAAAATTCAATTTGGCGATCTTTATTTGGAGGTATTAAAACTTATTTGTTTTCAGATGTCATAAAAGGGCTGTCTGTTGAGTCTCTAACTGAACTATATTGTTGTGTTACTACTTCAGGTCCGAGCAACTCCAGGGCATACAGTAGGTTGTGTTACTTATGTTACTGGTAATGGACCCGATCAACCTGAACCTAGAATGGCGTTTACTGGTGATGCTTTATTAATACGTGGATGTGGAAGAACGGATTTTCAGGTGCAGTAGTTTACTTAGGATTTTAACAGCAACATAAGTGGGAAACTTTGTCGATAAGAATTAGTTTTTTTTAATGATCATAGTGTTGCAGGGTGGAAGTTCTGAGCAGCTATACGAATCAGTCCATTCACAGGCAAGAACACACAATCTTTGATTAATTAAAAGATAATAAAACTGATATGCATCTTGTTCTCGATTTTTCCCTAAAATGAAACTGAATTTCTTTTGTTATCATCTGTCCAGATCTTTACGTTGCCAAAGGCCACATTCATTTATCCTGCTCATGATTACAAAGGGTTCACGGTTAGTAGACAATTTTTTTTTTTTTTTGCAATTTACATACGGAATTTAGACTCTTATGGAACCAACGGTTTTCAGGTTAGCACTGTGGGAGAAGAGATGCTCTATAACTCTCGCCTCACAAAAGATGAGGTACATTAATATCATTCTTTATGCTAGAGGTGGAAAATATGTGTATAATGTATATTTTACCCTATAAATGCGTAAATATTTAAAATTGGTCCAGAAAGTGAAAATAGTGATGACCCTTGTACATGCAGATTTTTTTTCTGCATACTAATCTAACCTTTTTTTATTTCAGGAAACATTCAAAAGTATCATGGAAAGTAAGTTGATGATAGTGTTCATTTGTACAAATACTTATAAAAATGTGTCAATTTTTAACCAAAATTCATAACAGATTTGAAGCTGTCATATCCAAAAATGATAGATGTGGCGGTGCCAGCTAATATGGTGTGTGGGTTGCAAGATCTGGAGTCGAAAGCTGCTTGATTTCTATTGTATGTTTGATGTACACAAATACACCTCTATATAGAAAAGATGAATGTAAATAAAACTGGTTGCGAGACTCGCAACTGTAACTTTCTGTTTACTGATGAATAACTTTACTGGTGCTACAAGGCTTCTTGCCAATGGATTTGTATCTTTGTTAAGAATTTTAGCCTTATATTTTAAAAGAACGACTAAAATTTACTAGAATGCTTCGATTTTATATGTGATTTGACCGTTTGAATAATTTTCAAACTGATCGAAGCAACAAAATTACTTTTATTCAAGACAATCTTACCAAAGCAACATGTATTATGCCTTACTTGTAATGAGACTAAAAGGTAAGCATGAGTGATGAACCCACATATTTGGGTAAGTCGGTATCTTGATTGTGATATACTCCCACCGGCCACCACCATTTCATGCATGTCCTCAGTAGTCAGTTCCACTATTCTCTAGCACCGTTTGTCTTGTGTGTGCCGCAATCCCTCGTGTTGGTCTATACTCTCTCTGAGCCCCGACTCAAGTGTGAAGTCTCCAACACTTCTTGATACCGCCATCATGTGACACGTCACCCTGGGATAGTGATCTCACTCACAAGACTCTCGAAAAGTGTGGTGTCAAGCTGAGTATACATACATGACTAAACAGTATTAAGCTCCCGAAAAGTGTGGCGTCAAGCTAAGTATACGTACATAACTAAACAATATTAGATAATGAAATTTTGAACATTAAACCTATGTTTCGTTAAATAGAACAAATATTTACTTTATTGCTTGGTTAGGTGAGTCAAATAATCAACTTCTTGACATCGACGAATCATAACCATTTATAAAATCATCATTACTTGTTATTTTATTATTAAATTCTGTGACAGCAAATTGTAGTCTCCACGTGTCCATGCCCAGTTAGTCAATGACAATTGACACACACAAATTAGCTGTTTTCGATACAATTTCTGCAACTCAAAACCCTAGAAAAACTTGCATCAGTTTCTTCTCCAACAAGAAATCAAAATCATGAGTGAATCAGTAAAGGACTACAATCAGCATGAGTACCAGCATCATCCGGATCAATCGCAACCGTCACCGGCACCGCCGCATCAGTACGGCACTTTTCAAGGCGCTCACAACTATCCTCCTCAGCCGGTGATCGGCTTTCCTCAGCCTGTTCCGCCTCCCGGAGCTCACGGCGGACCGTCGGTTGATCCTTATGCTCACGGCTACCAAGCCGTTGCAGGTATGAATAAGTCAAACTCCTTGTGTCAAAGTCAATTACACGGTTAATATTTGATACTACTTGTTGCTGAAGTCGTGTAACCTTTAGAACCGTTAGATTTAGTTAATAGAGTTGATTGTGTTGTATATGAAGCATGATTAATAACATATTTGGCAATGTGGATGAGTGGATCATGCTACTGTTGGATCGAATATCGGATTTATATAAATGATATTTTATTTCTGATACCTTACAGTTTATACTAGTTGTAGGTGATATAGATCATTGTGACCTCATTGACCTGCCAATTTCATAAGTAGATATTGATGTTTGACTAATTTTTGAGTTAAAATGTTTTGAGGTGGTTGTTGATGGATAATGGTCATAACATTATAGATCCATGAGATTGACATCAGATTGTTAAGCTAGTTGTACAAAAGCTTAATTAGTTTCTTAAGATGTGTTGACTTTACTTTAGCAATGTATATGGTGTTCTAGGTTCAGGGGCGGACCTACCCACAGTCGTGGGTGGGCGGGCGCACCTCTTGAAAAAAAAATTAGTGTATATTTTAGGCAAAAAAACCCGACCGCATCTCTTGAAAATATGGTTGAACGCCTCATCTGCACCCCCAACAAATAATTCTTGGTTCCGTCACTGTCTAGGTTATGCTGTTGCTGAAGGACGACCTGTGAGAGAACCTCGCCTTCCTTGCTGTGGTGTTGGTATTGGATGGTTCTTGTAAGTCATCTTCTTGTTACATAATGAAGTCAAATATTATTGCTTTATTGGTTTCTTGTATGTGTTTACTCTTTGCATATGCTCCTTTCGAAGAATATCATTACTTTGTCCAAATTGAATGATTTGGTTTAAAAGATATGTGAAATATTAAAGGTTCATAAAATTTGGTTAGGATCTTCAACGATAATAAATAAACTTAATGCACATCATGACAGATGCAATTTCACCCCTTTTCTATGCATCTAATTCCCAGTGAAGTAGGATTTAAAAAGAATACTAATGTGCCTGTTTGAGTCACAAGTTTCCTTGCAATGATTGAAGCTGCTGTGTTACAAACAAGCATATTTGTGAATTATGATTGAAGTTTTATCACTTTTCTGTTACCTTTTCCATCTTAATATATCATTATTTAACCTGCCAGAATGGGATAGAGGTTTCTTTATGTGGCGTTACTTTGAGTTTTCCATAATTATTGGTTGCTTTTGGGGGATTAAATAAATGTTTTCCAGCATCCTGAAATCCCAACATGTGCTGCTATTTACCTATTTAATGTATAAGAAAAGAAAATATTTTCACTATGCTTGTAATCTGCCTACCCTTTATTAAGATTTTTCTTATATTAATGTAATAATGTCTCAATGCACTTCTAACTTTGTCCTTTACATGTCACACGTAATTTGTTTAGCCTTTTTTTAGGGATAATTGCATTTTTGCCCTTATAATCCTATCTCAATTACAAATTTACCCAACCTTAATTTAAAATTGCATATTTCCCCTCCCTAATTAAAACTTTTCAAAATGACTAAATTCTCCCTTTCATTATTAAAAGATCCTATTAGATATTACTGAAATAACCAGGATAATTGTTGTTCAAACCAAGATCAAATTGTTAAGACGTTCTTCCTCTTTCTTGGCGATGACGATTACTCTACATTTAAGTCGGCGATGATTACACTCTGTTCAAATCGTCGATGATTACTCTACATTCCCGTTCAAGTTGGCAATTACGCTCGTTCATGTCGTCGACCACTCTCCGTTCAAGGTGGCTTTATCCCTCCCAATTACAACCTTCACCACCGTATGTTAGTGTTATGACCTTGTTTCCTGCTTGGTTAATTGGGAATCATTTCTGTGTTACCTTTTTATATTTTAATGCTTCCGATTGATCAAGATCGGTGATTAGAATAATTTAACTGCTTTGGTTCAGTGGGTTTCGAATTGTTTCCTAGTAATTAATTGGTTTTGTTCACTCAATTGTTTGATAAGTGTGGTTGTGTTCACTCATTGAATACACGTGGTTCAATTGTTGATTAATCTTCATTTTTTCACAATGATTATGATGTAGAATTTATTAAAGTTTTTATTAAGTGTTCACATATAAAAAAATGTATATACATAGACGAAAAAGTAAAGAAAATTGAAAAAAAAAAGATAAAGACGAAAGAGTAAAGAAAATTGAAAAAAAAAAGAAAAAATAGATAAACAAGCATAAACGAAAAAAAAGGAAAACTAATTAATGAAATTACGTAACGTGAAAAGTGTTAAAAACCAAATTGCTCTTTTTTAAGTGACATAAAAAGAAAGTTGTTAAAAATGGGTAAATGTGTAGTTTCTAGTTTAAAGTAAGGGTAAAATAGTCATTAAATATTACTTTTATTAAATAAATTAAAATGGATAAATATGCAATTTTTAGGTTAAGGAAGGGGATATAGCAATTTTGGTTTTAAATTGGGTAAATATGCAATTAATTAGATTTGTGAGAGGATATATGCAATTGCCCTTTTTTTTTAATCAGTTAGTATCTAGTGGGCCTTGTTAGAGTCATCTTACTATTTAGTGGCCAAGATTAGGTAGGTATGAAAGTAAAGATTATGGTGTGGGCCTGATTGGTATCAAGTAATTACCACTAAACTCACCTTTTTCTAAAGATTATGGCGTGGGCCTGATTGGTATTAGTGGTCAGTACTAACATTATTGAAGGTTTGGTATTGGATAAAAAATTAAAGAGTTAACTGCCATTTTCATCCCGTGGTTTGTCCATTTATGTCAGTTCAGGCTAAATTTCAAATTTGTACCATTTCTGTCCTTACATTCTTGAAACATGCCAGTTTCGTCCAAAAAACTAACGTCTGTTAAACCCGCTGTTTAATGAAGGGTCAAATGTCATTTTCCATTTTTCTTTTTTTAAACCCTATTAAAATCCCACCCCTTTTAAGAGAAAGGAAAATAAAAAAAAGGAAAATGACGTTTTTACCCTTCATTTAACAATAGGTTTTAACAGACAGCTTTTTGGACGGAACTAGCATGTTTCAAGAATGGCAATGACGGAAATGGTACAAATATGAAATTTGGTATGAACTGGCATAATTATACAAACCACAGGATGGAAATGTAGTTAACTCAAAATGAAAAGAAACACCACGACACTTATACATCTTCACTTTGAAACGTTATTTAACGGGGAATCAGTTTGCCAAACGTCTTAAAGTCCTCTCATGCTTTAGGATGGTTTACTCGTATTACTATGATTCATATTCAGTCACTTTTCCTAGTCAATCTGCTTTAACATCCATCTGATTTTCCATTTTTTTTACTTTCAAGGTTCATTTTGGGTTTCTTCGTAGCTGCAATCCCCTGGTATGTTGGAGCGTTCATTCTACTTTGTGCTCAATATGATATCAGAGAGAAACCTGGATATGTTGCGTGTCTAATCGCTGTAAGATTTCTTGTGTTTTTAGTAGACAAATATACTTAGTCATAACTTTATTACGAAAAATAATGCGTGATTTTGCTACTCAGGCTATAATTGGAACAATTGCTGTGATTTTTGGTGTTACAAGTTGATGACTGCTTCACCAAGCGCGTTAAGGTCAGTTGTACTGGACTCAGAAGTCTTGACTGATGCATATAAGAAATCGATCTAGTGGATGGTCCCTTTGTTTTACAATATATTTATATGAAATTGATTGTATTATGGTGTGAATTTGTAGTGTGGGTCAGTGTTACTTGTATGTTTCCTCCTTTAGTTGTCGATTGCATTTGTATGTAATGTGTATATATAATAACCACTAGTCCTATACAAAACTACAAAGAATTATGTGTTTTAAGTATTTCTCATTTGCAACTTGTAAGTTTCTGCATGCAAGTTAATGTTGGGTTGTCGTGTTAAAAAGTTTACGTACGGTTCTATTCGGTTTTTATGCGATTGTTACAGAAATTGGCAATTTTAAACAATGTTATACACGTTAGTCGTTTGAGCATGTTAATGTACAAGATTCTCTCTAAAGGGTAGAGATTACCTTAACTTATCTTTAATATGGTAGAGGTTGCTCCAACTTCTCCCTTACAAACCTCACACTTTTAAGGAAAAGATGACCTCATCTCTCTCACACTCACACTTTTAAGAAAAAGATCACCTCACCTCTCTCACAAACAGGGGCGTAGCTTAAGAGAGGCCGGGCGGGGGGGGGGGGGGGGGGGTGCTCGACCCCCTGAACTTTTCACTCAGTGGTGTTATATATGTAGTTTTCATGTAGAAATTTTTGGGTATATACATTTTTGACCCCCCGATTCTATAAATTTTTTGGGTATATACGTTTTCGAACCCCCCGTCGAAAACGTCAAGCTTCGCCGTTGCTCACAAATTTAGATGGTCACCAATTTTTTCCTCACTAACTTGGTAGTGATCACCATCTCTTTTCTCACTAACTATAGTATAATAGTAGTAACCATCCTTACAAGTCTCAAAGCTACATGTTTGGCTTCAGCTCGCTTTGAAGCTTAAACGAGTCCAAAACTCTGCTAGAGTTGTTAAATAGTTAGGTATATTATATATAAAAATATTCGTCAATATATAACGATATATAGACACACACAAAATACTTAAATTGTAAATAATAAACAAACTAGACGTGAGTATAAGCTTTCAAAATTACTAGATCAAACCATAATTTTATGCGCTGCAAAACGACCTAAGCGTGAGCTTAATGTCTCTCTTAACGTAAAGGAGTTGGAGGTCCAATCAATTACAGCTTTAGTATCTTATTTAATTACTTATGTTAAACTTTAATTTAGTTAATATCTTAGAAAACTTAGGAGTTGTTTGTTTACCTCTGAATAAGACTCTTAATGGTTCAAGCCTCTTACTGATTCATCACTTAATGATTCAGACTGTTTGTTTCGTGAGCAGATGTCTGAATGGTTCAGACATTTGCCTCTGAATGGTTAAGTATTATACAAAGTCTGAATGCTTACAACCTCTAATCTGAATCGGTCAGACATTTGCCTCTGAATGGTTAAGCATTATACTTGCTCTTAATGATTCAGACCTCTTACTGGTTCAGCACTTAATGGTTCAGACCTCATACTGGTTCAACACTTAACCATTCAGAAGTTGCCAAACAGCCCCTTAGTTTTACCAAGTTAACTAAAGATTATCGATACATCAAATTACGAAAAATTAAAACTCGCAAATACTTTTATCTCTTTTTTTTTTAACGGCTAACTGCTTTACACGTGTAAACCCACCTTTCGGAGCTATGTCCAAAGGCCGACTACTCGACCACCGCTAGAAAGCGTAGCACACCCTTGATACGCAGAAACCCTGTGGAATAGGAAAAACTGCGCCTCCCTTGGACTCGAACCCTTCACCGAGATGGGAACAACCACTGCAGCGGAGAACCCACTTTTATCTCCTTTTTAAAACAATATAAAATGGAGCAACTTTTAGCTTCTAAACTGTATACACATTTTCTGATTATCATATAAAAATAAAAAATAATCATATACAGAGCTTCGAGAAATGATATATACACATTTTCTGATTATCATATAAAAATTAATTGAGGACAAAAAAATGCAACGAACATAATAAAAATGAATTTTCTTCAAAAAGTTACTTGAGAAATAAATAAATAAATAAATAGAAGTCAGAAATTAAATGGTCCCCTGTCTATAAATTCTTAGGCCTAACATGTTTTATTTGATGCTTAACTAAAGTGATTGCTCCACACAAGTAGAGATTCTTTAACCACTACATTTTTTATTAGATTAATTTCAGCCATTCAATTATTTATTTTATAGTATTTTTCAATTTCAATATTATTCAATTTATTAGAATAAAAAATACAAGGGTTGTAATATGATTGTTGCTAGTAAATTTCTTTTCACTTTATATGAGTTTGGAAGCTTATATAGTTAATTATAAAAATTAGTAAATCTGGAAAAGTTTCTTAGTGTAAGAGTATCAATGGGACTTGACACTCAACAAATTATAAAATGAAATATTATCTCAAACATGAGTGTATTGTATGTGTGTATATGAGTCTTCAAAATACTAACTTTATAATCACATTGATAAATTATTCGTAACTCAAGTCACATATATAATTTATATAGATGTGTTGTCACATTGGTAGCATATTAGAATTGGATTTCTAAATGATTTCTCACATCACACTTCTAGTTACCTTTATTACTTGTTACTAGCGCATTATTAATACGCATATCTAACACCGTTTTCTTTGTAATTTGACTTCCCAAATCGTCATTGATTGAATATTTGAATCAAAAGCAAAAACGATACTTGGTTAAAAGATATGACAATGATTACTGATACAATTTACGAAAGCAAGGTTTACAACTAACGAGATAGACTTTATAACTTATAAGCAACTTGCGCTTTAGAAAGTTAAATGATATGGTTGAGCTGAGTAGCATATGCCATGAACACCAAATATTGAATGCATCAATTTAGATCCAACTCTCACTATAATTGAGTCTAGCATTTGCATGTGACTCTTAGAGGGTTTTGGTCAACTCCTACATCTATATTTTATATTCTATAGTCATTATTCAACAACCTTCTACCTTTTTTTGTTTTTTTTATTATAAGTGTTATCGTTTACCGTATAAAAGCCTTTAAAAATAATATGAAAAACATATTATATTTAACAAAGGGAAACGGGTAACAAAATTTATTTCTTAGAGTTTGGGTATCGCTTTGTGCATTTCTTCGTAGGGAGTGTGGGTTGCTTTGTGTATTTCACCTTCGTATCACATAGATTGAAACCTTGTATATACACTATTATTTAGAGTATATTATATCGTATGGTATAATATAAGACTATACTCTACATCAGACATGACATCATTAAGACTGAACACAGAAATAAATTATTTTTTAAAAAAGGCTAAACACACATTCACCACATTACTCCTAAGAAGTTTTGCTTCTTATCACCGGACTAGAACCCAAGTGACACGAATAAATAATTGAAATGTATGAAATTGTATAGTATAAGATTATGATATGCATCATACATGACATCATTAAGACTGAAATAAAGAAATAACTGGAGTGTATGAAATTGCTTGCATACATGAACGGTTTGTATAGTGACGAGAAAGTGGCAAAACCTTTTGACTTTTCAGTTGGTTGAAACAGAAGTAATGAATCACGAAATCTCTTTTCTTTTTTTAAAGGTAAACTTCCTTGAAACACAAGCGACACCCTCAAAACGAGGGGCCCAAACACAACACCGGGCCTACATAATTACAAATTTACACCAATCAACCCACTCAATCTTTTACATTTACTTCTATTTTGAACCATAAAATACCTGACGCTTTCACCTCATTAACAATGTCCCCAATTCGAGCCTCCTTGTTTTCAAACCTCGTTTTAAACACGAAATCTCACATGGGGAAATTACGATGTGAATTAAATCTGTTATGTACGGAAATTAAAAGTACTAAATGTAAAATAAAATAAAATAAACAAATAAATAAGCTTTAAGCCATTTCTGATATCTTAATTGGTAGTGGTGCGTATAGAATTATAAATCGTCATGGGAGAATGTGGGTTCAGGGTGTTTACCTACAAGTTCATAACCTGGATTGTTGACGTTAAACGTCACATGTTTATTTTTTATATGCAAAATTTTATATGTGCCTGGTAGCTACAAATTCAGGAATTTTCACGAGATCGATAATATGTCACTTAAAAATGGCAGGTAGTGGTGTAAACGATTCGAGCCGCTCGTAAGTTATTCAAAATATGTTAACTAAAAGCTTTAATCGAAGAGAACTTAGACAAGCTTAAGTTTAAACTGAAATGTATTTAATAGATAGCTTAAGCTGAGCTTCACACATTCCGACTTTGACTAGACTCAAGAGATTAAACAACCTACTATATATAATTTGCGGTATGCGCATATAATGTATATATGCGTGGGTCCTCGGAAGGCAAAAGTGAAAGTGCACTAATTTTAGCGTTATTTTACTAATTTCGTGAATATAACGTTAAAAAGAGAAGGCCGATTAATTATTCATCACGTGGTGGCGTTGATAGCCGAAAGACAATGGGGTACATGCACTAATCGGCTTTTGTTCTAATTGCTGAGTGTTATGTGCCTTATGTCCAAGGCTTGATGCAAAACTACTATTGAGCCGGGGGTCTCACTGGAAGCAGCCTTTCTATTCCTACGGGGTAGAGGTAAGTTTGTCTACATCTTACTCTCCTTAAATCCTACCTTAACGTTGCTATTGGTGGGATTTACTGAGTATGATGATGATACTATATATAATTTGAATTTATTGTAACTAGTTGATTTTCGCCCCGCGTTGCGGCGGGGATCCAGTGTCGACAAAACGTGTGCCGGCAACGTCTAGCAGATATCGAATATCAAAACATAGATAAACATGACGTAGTAACGATAGTCACTCCGTCCTAAAAAAAACGATTTTAATTAATCTAATATATAATAGTAGGACCCACACATCCTACATGTTGGAAATTCGGTTGTTTTCAGTTCAGTTATTACGGTACTAACACGTAAAATATGGATGAGCCTCGGTACCGGTGATGGCACCTAAAGTACTGATCCCGAAAATCATCGGAATTAGGTATCGGCACCGAAAATGCTCGGTACAATATCGTAGGGATGAGCACGGTACCCGTTTGGTACCGAACCGGTACCGGTACTTAAAACAGGGAAAAGTGGTACCAGTACCAAATACACCGGTTCAATACCGGTACCGGTACTTACCGGTGTTTTACCCATAAATACCGGTACCGGTACCAAAAAACGGGGAAAATAGGAACCGGTACCGGTACCGAATATATTTGGTTCGGTACCCATACGTTACCGATATTTGAGGGTAAAAACCGAAACTGTACCGATATCGAAAATGTCAAAAGGCGGTACTGAATCGATACAAAAAATGTACCCAATTGGTAAAGTCGATATCGGTACCGGTACCGGGTACCATTTCCTCATCCCTAGGTGATGTTATTGTTATAATGTTAAAATAATAAATACGAAAGAAAAAAATACTAAAGTAAAAAAATTATAAAAGAAAAAAGGAAAAAGAAATCAAAGAAAAAAAGAAATGAAAATGTGAATACAATATTCACAAGGTTGTATTTTTAAGATATAGGATAATTACAAATCTATAATCACATAACAAGTATTATTATTATTTTATTATGATAAACTAACTAAATGATTTATGTTCTATATAAATTTATAAAAAAAATATTAAATATGTATAAATAAATTATTTGTATAAATAATAAACATTAATAGAGTCGAGATCAAGCTATCTTGAGATTGAAAAATCATTAATGTGCCTAGCTAGAGCGTAAAAGATTACTCTCAATCCAAGTTTGAGTGTTATAAAATAGAGCTCGGAACATGACAAGCCTAAGCCCTAACCTTCTTCGATTAAACTAGTCAAACTTGGGCTTAGATGAACTAAAGCTCAGCTAGATCGTTTACACATTCAATCAAATTAGGCAAAAACTACATTAAATTATAGTGAAATTATATTTTTTTAGTTTAATCAACAAAATTAAAAGTTTTAGCCCATTGTTAATATAATTATATAAATCTATAGTATAATATATGAAAGGCATAACTTTTTTTTCACCATCAAGACTAAAGTTGAGTTGGACATTTTCTTATTTTTCCTCCTCACATCGCCTAGACTATCGCCGAGGGTGCAGATGGTGTGCAATATCAAAGGAGCAGTGCTTGGAACATAGCCACACATCGGCATTGCACGTGGCGTGGGGTGAAGACTGTGGGCCGAACCACGACATTGGAGGGGAGAATGATGATGATTTTTTTAATTAAATAATATACTACCCAATCATATCTAGCTGCGCCACTAGACAACAATTTTTTTTCAACTAACTCTCATAACAGATAGCTTTAATTCCTCCTCTACATGAATCAATCTAATTTATACGTACTTCGAATTCAAGTGAGTAATTAGTGGTGGTATTTGATTCTATTTAATACGTTATACAGTACTAAAATAAAGAAAAAGAAAACAATGTCTTTAAAGCATTAAAATATCTAATAGTATAAACTAAGCGTATAATGAGTGGTTGAACACTTTCAATAGGTAAACTTTCAAATCGACCAATCAAAGAGTGTCATATCACTTTACCAAATATGTTTATCTATTCCTCAAAACTGTTGGCAGTGGTTAGATACTTTGGAATAGATAAACTTTTTTTTTATTGTTTATTTTTTAAACTATTATATTTAATATTTAAACATGTATTTTTACATAATAAATGTAGAATAAATTAAGAATAACATTACATTAAATTATAAACATTAAAATTACATTAAATTGAAATAAATTAAACTAGTCTTCGTCGGAATCGACCAAAAGGTGGGGTAAATCTTGACTTGCGAGATGATTTATGAGATCTTGTTTTAGTCACCAATGCGTGTTTTCATGCATCAGTTCGACCAACACCGTATCATCTAGAGCGGCTCGACCGAGGATCTCGAATGTGTACCGGTGCTATCGCGTTTTACGTCGTCTTTCAAAATCATGTTGTGTAAAATAATACACGTGTACACAACACTCCTAATTTTTCTAACCGTTCTTGCTCGCATCGGCCGACTTAATACACCCCATTTCGACTTCAAAACACCAAAAACCCGTTCGACGTCTTTTCTTGCCGCCTGTGTTGCCTCTTGAACTTCTTTTCGTCTACTTCTTGAGGGTATGGGATCGACTTCACAAACCCGGACCACGTAGGGTAGATTCCATCCACGAGCAAATAACCACGTTTGTATAAATGGTTGTTAACGTAAAATGGACATTTTGGCGCGGTTTCATTTCGTTCCGTTAAAAATAACGGAGATTGTTGTAGCACATTGATATCGTTTTGTGAACCTGGTGGACCGCAAAATGCTTGCCAAATCCATAAATCGTGAGATGCAACCGCTTCGAGCATAACAGTCGGGTATCGGTGATCTCCTCGCATATATTAGCCTCGATACTCTGTGGGACAAAATCACCAAACGAAATGTGTGCAATCAAGGCTACCAACATACCTGGAAGGTGATGTTTTTCCTCATGAGCTTCGTATAAAAGTGCCATATCGTGGCTTGTCGGTCTACGTAAGAACTCCGGAGCGTATATTTTGCAAACCGTGTCGCAAAAATATTCTAGGTACTTGCGGGAAGTTCTTTCGGCCATATGCAAGTACTCGTCGTTCTCGTCTGGAGTGCTACCAGTTGCGAGCTGTTTAATAGCCGATGTAACCTTTTGCAACAGCGTAAAGCCCTTCCTACCTCGCGCATCGAAGGCGTCTTGAAAGTACTCACATTCGCTTCCACGTCGCTCACAATATTTAGAAACAAACGTTTTGACATACGGAACCTATGCTGAAAAATATCATCGTTGTATTTCAGGTCTCGACAAAATAATCTGCCATGAGTGTCTCGTGCCCAATCTCACGTTGACGTTCAATATATCTCCTTTGGTTAGATGTGCACGTGTCTTGAAGTTTGGCTTCTTCGATGAGATTTTGGAAAAAAAGAATGCTACTATCGGATGAATCGTCGCTACTAATGGGTGGAAAAAACAACGGGAGTTCATCCGCCATTTTGTTTTCGAATGATTGGGTAAATGTTTGGTAATTTTTTGTTTGGTTGGGTTATAAATTTGAATGTATTTGGGTATGAATAATGTTGGGCATTTATAGTTTAATTTTAAAAAGAAAATATTTTTTTTATTTAAACGGCTATATAGCCGTTGGTTATCCCCCCAACGTTCCAATTGTCTCTTTGTCGATCGGTATCAAGTCACGATGTTTAAACTTTGCCGATCGGCAAAGGGTCGCTGGCGGTGTTCCCGCTCGGCAAACTGCCTTTGTCGATCCCTTTACCGTCCACTCCGTATACCCTAATTGATGCAGTTATCATATGCCTTTTTATTGTAAAGTTCAAATCAAGTATACTGATTACTAATATTACATTTTAGAGTTGTTACATACATACAAAGTAATTTGAAACATTATTTTAACTTTATCATCACACAAGCAAGCCACATCAATACTATTATATAATTTCGTCTATATTGAATTGTTACATATATATTCATGACAAAGACCCATAACAAAGCTTACTTAAAAGCTCAAGAACTCATGGTTGTTGATAATTTATAGGCTTATAGCCACCCACACTTCTGTCTTCTTTCAATTTGAAGATTTCTTCAAGATTTCCATGGTAACATGAGATCCTTTGTTCTCTTTAGATTAGGGATGGCAATGGGTCGGGTTCAGATCGGATATTGATAATCTCATATTCATACCCGGTTGTAAAATTGTGTCACATACCCGACCCAATACCCATCGGGTATTTGTCGGGTAGTTACCCGTCGGGCCGCGGTGTATACCCATTAGTTTGTAAAAAGACATATGTTGGGATTTCCAAATACATATTTTACTATTAAAATTGCTATATAATTTTATTTATGCAACGACTATTATAAATTTAAAATGTACATTACATATATATAAGTTTTATCATAAATTTATAATAACTTTATAATACTTATACACCTATATGCATATAATTCACAACATTAAAAAATATAAATACTATTATCAAAAACATATAAAAAAAAATTTACCTTTTCATATTATGTGCCTACTAAAAAAATACTAAAATTTACCTTTTCATATTATGTGCATACTAAATTAAACAATTCGGGTATATGGTTCGGGTAAACGGGTATGTGATTTCGGGTAATCGGGTCGGGTATCACCTAATCCCATACCCGACCCATACCCGTAAAATTTTTTAGAACTAAACCCATACCCGGCCCAATACCCGTCGGGTATCAGGTATACCGTCCCATTTATGTCGGGTTTGGGTATACCCGTCGGGCTCGGATATTTTCCCATCCCTACTTTAAATCGCCATTTTCACCTACACACGCATATAAGGTTTAGATTAGACTTCTTTCCCCTTTTACCTCAAAAAGTTTAAATGACTTTCTTGTCCAGCTATTCACAATAAAACACCTCTTGACATTTGCTTATACATGGTTTTCACATAATTGAGTAAATTTGTAGCTAACAATAAAGTTACAATGGTGAAAACCACCTATTTATTGATTTATAAAAACTACCTCTCATTCAAGTATTTTTCAATTTTTTTTTAAAGGTAAACTTCATTAGAAAAACGGCCAATTTCGAACCGAGGCCACCAAACCAACAAACAACATTACATAATTACAAATTTACATCATCTTGCCAAGATAATTCTAATCCTTTAAACCTATTCCATAACCATAAAAACCCATAGCCTTTATTTCGCTAATAATGTCTTCTATATTGGTCTCCTTATTTTTGAAACGAACTTTGTTTCTAGCTCTCCATAAACTCCAACATCCGATCCTCACAATCCCTTTTAGAATTTCCTTTTCCTTACCCTTTAAACCGGCATACTTATGAATCTCAAGAATGTCTTTAAACGAGAAGAAGTATAAGTTCGAGACTTTAACCCACTTACAGATCTGATCCCAAATAATCGAGGCTACATAACATTGAGAGAAAATGTGATCCACCGACTCCTCGCCGTCTCTACACAAGGAACACAAAGAATCTTCAATAACAATATTCCGTTTTTTAAAGCATCGACCGTTGCAATCCTTTACCATCTCTGCTCTCCAAATAAAAATATTAACTTTGGCCGGAATCCATTTACAACTTTCCAACACGTACAGCTCATTCCGGCCGCTCTCTTTAATCATCAACTGTTTGACGGCTCCAACGCTAAAAACCTTGCTATCATTACCGATCCATTCCCACCTATCTTCACCATTACTGAGCGTGATATTATGAAGCGAACTACAAAGACCCACCAATTCGTTAACCTCCACCCCAGCCAACAGATTTCTAGACCAAGCCCAATTATACATAGACCCATTAGAAACGGATTCAATCTGTCCGATATTTAGTTTAAAAAGTTCTGGAAATTTATCTCTTAGGGGACCGTTTCCGAGCCAGTTATCAATCCAGAATTTCATCTTTTCTCCATTGCCAACCTTACACTTGAAAAAATTCCGAATGGGGTAATTCTCAATAAAGGTTTTAGAAATCACTTTCACAATTTTACACCAAACACCTCCCAAAACTTCCTGAAGGAAAAGAGTCCCAACATAACTTCGTATTATGGATCGAATTAATCACTTTCACCCACAGTTTGTTTTTATCCGACTTGAATCTCCACCCCCATTTCGTAATAAGAGCAATATTAGTGTCCTTAAGTTTAGCTAGCCCGAGACCCCACTCTCTTTCGGAAGAGCAACCCTCTCCCAAGCAACCCAATTACATACTCAAAATTAGCTATAAATCATACACATTTAGTGAAACTGAAACACTTTACATCAAACAATTTTTTGGGATTGTCAGTTCATTGATTAATTTTTTTCCATGATCATTATATATATTCCAATTAATAAGATAAAAGAAAACCAAAACACACACACACACATATATATATATAATATATATATATATATATATATATTATGTATATATGTATAATCATATGAACTTATAAGCATATAATACATTTTTAAATATATAATAATATAAATAAAAAATACAAAACAGAACATCCACTTTATTAATTCTATATTATTTTCAAGGAAAAAAGATTAACCAAATTCCTAAGCAACGTATGCACTATTAAAACATTTTAGCATCTAACTTGGTTTTCATATTTGTAAAAACCTTGAACCACTCTTTTTCCTTTTCTTTTTTGTTTTTCCACAAATTAAATAAATCATTATTCCTTCTTAACATTCAAGTTTATACATAAACATACACCATATAATATTACACATATCATATACAAAATGTGTATATTAAAAATAAAGTGGTCCAACCCTAGATTCGAAACCTAGTAAATTAATTATTCAAACCAATAGTTTTGTAGTAGCTCCCTTTAAGGATACCCTTTTTCTATGCTTATAAATTTCTTACCTCCACAAAAGAAACATGCACATATACTTCTGTCCTTTAACTACTAGCTATGGCCACCATGTTGTCATTGCTTGCGTCACTGGCGGTCATTGGCGGTGCATGGTGGGCGTGGACACTGGTCCAGTGGGTCTGGCTAAGGCCTAGAGCCATCGAAAGATGTTTAAGGAAACAAGGTCTCAATGGACCATCATATAAATTGTTGCATGGAGACACCAACCAGATTGCCATCATGTCTCGACAAGCGGTCAAGAATTCGAAACCGCTTAGTTTTTCCGATGACTTCCTTCCAACCATTCTGCCTTTCTATCACTACATCATTCATACATATGGTAACTTTGCTTCTAAGTGTGTGTGGTTTTTTTTTTTTTTTTTTTAATTATTGGTCTAGTAGCTACTTTAAAACCAAGTGTGAAATTAAAATGTTGCACAAAGGAGGTAATGGTGGACATGCAACATGGTTTCATAGGTCAGAAGTGGTGGCAGCTTACAGCACACATACAGTATGTTAAGTACCCAGTTGCACACAATTATCAATATACATACAAATACAATGAATCAATTGTGCAAAATTTACCAAATTAATTTGATAATTATCCTTTTTTTAACATCAATTATTCACAACGAAATACCAGGTAACCTTTCACTTGCAACGATTCAAACCCACATCATTTTTGTAAGGCTCAAATATCATACCACTAGACCACTTAGGTGATGAGAATTTGATAATTATCTAATCGTTAACATTGGTTCCTTTTTACTTTTATCAAACCAACTCATAAGTAATCATTATAGAGAAATTGTAAAATTTTGATTAAAAATTCTTTAGCCAAAAGGCCGTTTGTACAACGACATGTTGAATTTCCCTTTATGATGAGGGTTCAAATCGCACTATAGGTATTAAAGCGGTGTTAAATCATAGAGCATGTGTCGTCATTTTATAAAAAAGTACCATTTTGATCACGTATATTTGATCTACGTCCTCATTGTTAGTTTGATTTATGATCTAATTTTATATGGAAAGTTGATAATTATATAGGGAATAAGGAGAGCGATATATAATACTGTGCATCATTTAATTTGTGGTATTTTCTTGAGCATTTTGATTAAAGAAAGATTAATAGAGTTGTTCCACATTTATACAAATTATCACACTTAAGCATGTTTTAACTTTTAAAAGACTAAATCTAAACATGCAATAAAGATACATTTTGACACTGTCAAAAATATATATATATATAAGAGCATTTTAATCATTTCTAAAAGGTTAGATAATCAAGATATAAAGACATGTTGGTGGTAAAGTTACAGTAAAAGTTGTTTTCCGTTTGGCCGGATTTTCTGTCTAATACAATAGCATGTTTGATTAATTTTCACTTTAGGAATATTCATTACAATTCTCATCCACATTTTAGACCACCCGTAGTGAGATTTTTTGGCGTTTTTTCCCTAAAAAAAGCCCAACCAAGCCTCACAACCGCCCCCCTGGGCGTTTTTTTTCAAAAAATTCCACAAGGCATCCTTTTTTCCACGCCCCTTCGTCAATTCTTTGGCCAATGAACGATGATGATTGATGATCAGTAGGTTTTGTGTGGATGATGATGAATTATTATTAAGAAAAATGAAAAGGTAAACAAGCCCCTTGTTTCACTACGCTTATTTTAGAAAAACATCCAACAAAGTCCTTTGCTGACTGGATTGTCCAAATACCAAAAGTGGAGGCTTTGTTTTACCCTCCCACTACACATGGTATATAATTTATAATTAGTAATCTTTCTTTTGGTTGCTTCAACTGTGCTACTTGTACTATACATTTATTGCTAATGTTTTACTGTTTTAGAATATGATGAGTATTTTGTATAACTTGTTTATATTTCAATTGTTGTCAATAAAATATAAATATATTTCATAATGTGTGATCATATGTGCATAACAAATACAATACACATATTTTAAAATTTACCCAATCTATATTGACTGATTTGATAATTATCTAATTATTACTAAGTAAGCTGGCTTATTTTATTTTCTTTTTGAAATATGGCTTAAAGCAACTAAAAAGCCGGTCCTTTGATCCAACCAAATACATTGGAAATGTATCTAACTTGAGGGTTATCGTTAGGGTGTGAATTTCTTATACGATCTGAAAATACGATACTAACCTAACATAAAATTCGTGGGTTTGGGTTTAGTTAAACGAGTTTGGGTCGGTTTTAGGATGAACCCGTTTACCTAAATGGGTCGGGTTGACGGGTTAACCCGTTTAACCTATTTATATTATATTATATATTCTTACAACATGTTTTATGTCATACATTAAATTGCGTGTGTAAAAACCATAATTATAACTTAAAAAGAAAAATTGACATAAGATTTTACAATTTAAAAGTAATTGTATTATATATGTCTATGCCTTTTTTAAGTCAAATTTTATTTTAATATATTAATTTGTGGAAAAAAATAAAAAAAGTTTGGGTTGAACGGGTCATATTCGGGTTCATATGTATGATGCGATTTTCAAGTTTCACGTGTTCAGGTTCGTCTAAAATTTTGGGTTCGGGTTGAACCTGTCAACCAGCGAACACGACCCATTTAGCCCCCTCAGTTATAGCTATTATAATCAACTTGTAACTCGTCCCCTCATGTATAACCAATTTTTTTAAAATTTCTAAGCAAAATGTGTACAATTGAAAAACATAAAATTTCAAAAGTAGATTACATCAAAAGGTAAATTATAAAATGGCTTAGTAAATTATAAAAAAAAAATCCAAATATGATACAAGTGTAATGTTAGGATAGATTTCTACATTAAGTTGTTAGATGTTTTATAGAATGACATACATTTTGCAGGTAAAATATCATTTACATGGTCAGGACCAACTGCAAGGATGACCATCATGGATCCAGAACTAATTAAAGAGGTTTTGGTGAACAATAAGATTTACAAGAAACCCACACCCAACCCAATGGTCAAACTAATGGTTCCTGGGATACCCACCTATGAAGACCAAAAATGGGCTAAACATCGCAAGATTGTCGCACCTGCTTTTACTCAAGACAAGTTGAGGGTACCATTGTTCATTTAATCTTTTTTTTTTCGTATATTTTAATCTTTTAGTATAAAATGAGTGCATTGAGAAGACATACCTTTTGGGTATGTTTTAGGGGCTCCATAAATAATATAAAATAAATACTTGAAGATAGAATTATATGAATATATAATACTAGACTATAGTCCCGTGTTTACACGGGTTAAATAAAGAAAATTGTCTCTTTGGAGAGCACAATAACTTATTGTATATTCTTTTCTTTCTTGGATTTTTTTTCATTACACACAAGTATAGATTGAGCTTCTTTAAGTAAGTCTTCCTCTTTTTCAACGGCTCTTCTGTGAAAAGTATTATTGCCTGTACCAACATGTTCATTTAATTTTTCTTCTTTCTTGTGTCAACATCGTACCCCTTCACTCACAAATGCATCATTTTATCCACTTTTATGAAACAAGTAACATTATAAGCAATATACTTTATCTGTTTTGACACTATATTCCAACCAATTTCCATGCTTTTCGGTGTACCATTTCGGATTAAAACGCCTTAACTTATCACAACTACCGACTTGGGTTTGTGGAAAATCATCTTTTTTTCCTTGCGGTTGACATGGACCTCTAAGCAAATATGTCCGTCTAATTTCATCTTTTTAACTAGGGTGATAAGATGAAATTGGTTTCCTCTCGGAAGGATCCCATGGAAGATTATCTATATCTATTTTCATTTACTACTTGAAGACGTTGATTCAACATTTGATGGTTGTCTTTGGAAAAAACTTGAAATTCCTCTTTGCATACTACCTAAATGTTAACAACAAGTTTCAAAGAACAAAGATTACAAAGTTACTAATCAATGATCATGAACCGAAACGTACACAAACAAGCATCATTATGTTTAAGCAATTAACAAGAATAAAAACGCACAAATTAGGCACAAATCTAAACCCTAGTTCCACAAATTAGGCACAAAAACGCATAAACATGGAAGAATTCAGCAACCAATTATTCAATCGAACTGAAAAAAAAGCACAAATCTAAACCCTAGGTTTCACAACCAATTTCACATGGAATTATCAATGAAAAACAATGCAATTACCTATAAATTCGTGTACATGGAAAGAATCAAGAAAAGAATCGAGAGGAGGAGAGTGCGCGGCTGTGGGTGGAGACGGACGGTGGCAGGGGGCAGGCCGCAGGTGGCTGAAGACGAACGGTGGGGGATTTGAGGTTTTTCTTTTTCAGTTCTTCAGTTCATTGTGTGCGTGTTCTGTTTGGTTTGACTACAGGTAGGGGCGAGAAAGGAATATAAGTCATAAGTTAGTAAACCCTAAAATCCTTTTTAGAAACCAAAAAAAAACGCTAAATCCTTTTAGAAACAAAAAAAAACGCAAAAAACCGGGTTTTACCAGAATCGAACACGGGGTCTGAGGTTTAACAAGCGCGTATACTTACCAGTGTACCAACTTCAGATTTGTTTATAAGGTTCCTTCACAAATCTTTAAGGGTTCCTTCAGAAATCCTTTTATAGATTAACACTATAAAACACGAACCGAACAGGTTCCCGGGAACCCCCGAGTTGGCTATACATCCGCCACTGACAATAAGACAAGTAGATGTACTTGGTAGTTTGGTAATCATCCTGGAATGTTAGAATCTCTAGCAAATAATAATCAATACCAACTCACTTCCAAACTCCTTTTGCCAACAATTCTTTTGGAAGCTTCTTAATTATTTTTACAACGTTAGCCACCAAACATAAGTGTGAACCGTTTGTTTGTAAATCAATCTGGAAGTAAGGATTGTGCGTATATTGAATCTTATGGTAATCTTCGAACACTAGATATAGTTCAATTCAAAAATATTATTATCATTATAAATATAATATAAAAAAATTATTAAAAGTTGTATGAATATCATTGTCATCATAAATTACATATTAAAGTTTATTTAAAGAAGAAAGGATTTTATAGAAATGTTTAGTAGATTAATCTAACAAAAAAATAACAAAAAAAAAACAATTTTGATTAAAAAAACTTTTTGATGGATGATATGCAGTCAAACCCGTTTGTTAAATGAGATTAATCTTATGTTTGAATTTATTTAATCTTTTAAATAAATTTATTTAAACCTTTAAATGAGATTAATCTTATGTTTGAATTCATTTAAACCTCACTCTTATAATTATTATATGAGATAATCTTAATTTTATGCATGCATATCAGCATAGCCGATTTAAAAGTTAACGTGAAAACTGATCCAAATACGTTTTATTAATATAGCAAATCATGTCTTTAATAAATGAATATTATACCATATAATAAACTTATTAAAGAACATTAATATAGCAAATCATGTCTCTAATAAATGAATATTAAATCATATAATAAACTTATTATACTCTTATACAATTAGTAACTTAGGGTGTCATGGCATACACATGCCTTTTCATTATGTACCTTAACGCATAATCGCATCAATTCGTAGGAGGCACCGTTTCATTTATAAACATTGTGTGGCAAAATAAACACCAGTTCAATTACAAGAAACACATGTCAAAAGATTCCTCTGTTGTGGTGGTTGTCGCGTCTGTTCAACAAACAAAAGACGCCGTTTCGATTCTTGATCACAACGTTTTTTTTATTGCCTTTCATTTTCCTTAAATCAAATCCCTTTTTCATTTTAACTGTCGCTTTTCCATTCCTTTTTTGAGTTTCTCTAATCAAATCCACTTTTCATATCAACTGCCGCACGAACTGATTCCGAATACCACCTTTCTTCCATATTTCCAAATCCCTTTTTCATTACATATTAATTGCCGCATGAAATCAAATATCACGAAGAGATTCCCTTCAAAGATAAACCTACATACTATGAATCGCCATCAACGATAAACTTTCAAATTCTGTTATTTGTTTGATATAGCAAACCCATCCATTAGTATGACCATGTGTGTTTGATTGTAAGAATGATAGAGGTCTTAATCGATCAAGGGTGCGTCAATTCAATTATAGATCAAATCAATAGAAGAAGCACTCAATTGTATGCGTAGTCCGCGAACTTTGAAGGGAACCGAAGGACAAAAAGGAAGGAACCAGGCATGTGGTATGTTATTAAAGATGATTCGTGTTTGTTGTAGTTAAGGAATTGTAGATTGCATTAATAGAGGAACATAAGTTTAACTGATATATCAACATTGCTTGAAATATGAAACTCACCAAATAAATTAGTATTTCATGCAAAAAATAAATCGTAAGCATTGTTTGTTCATAATTTCTCGATCGATTATATTTTCTGATTCGATCCAGATTATTAATTTAATGATTCAAATAAATCGGTATGTTCCTCAATTTTTTGTTCTATTGGTTATGTTATCCGTTGTTTGCACATTCGAATTAACATGTTTAGTCGACGTATATGTTGACGGCATTTGGTCCATTTCTATTATTATTGAGTTGATTGTTGTTGTAGAAAGGATAGTGCGGATGTTTTGATGATGATAAGTGGTGATAAATGGTGTCAAATTTTTGTTTGTGTTTTAGAATTTGTTTTTTTTTTCACATGTTCGTCTTCAAATAAATTCCTAACTTATTAGCATAAAGGATTTGGTCCACATTTTACTTCCTGTATCGTATCGTATTAAGTCTCTCATTTTAATATGGTTTTTTTTTTATTATTATTATAGTGAATATTTCATTTTTATGATCATAAATGTTTTGTATACATATAGATAACTGTTAATTTGTAAGTTACCAAAAAGCATATAAAATTTTAAAACTTATTTTATTCTAGCCTTTATAACATCTCACCGCAACGCGCGGGTTGCGTTAACTCGTTAAAGAACATAACGATGGATAATAAATTATATATTTAATTTTCATGGATATTTAGTGATAATATCTTTTATATTCATATTTAAATAGTTTCAAAATAAATAATGATGTCATTCTATACTAATCTGATTACAAAAACAATTTTGATCAAAAAAATTTGTAAGGATTAATCTAAGGTATTGACACGTGGCATTTTTTTTAGTCTTTTATTAATATTTAGATTAGATTTTATAATTTATTGTTGATAAAAAATATGGATTTGTTGGTATATTATATTTATTTTCATTACGTAAAGAAGTTTATATATTTTAGCATATTAGTATTAGTTTTTTATATTATATTATATTTTATTAAGATAAGTAATTAGCTATAAAAACATACTAAAGCGAGGGCCAAATCTAAAATATTAACGTAAAAAGTGAGGCCCAAACAAAAAGTATATAAATAACTGTAATGATAAATACATTTCTAAATTTTGTTATTACAAACAAAGAACATTATGAAAGCTAACATAACAAGACATACCGGTTATATTTTATGAACACTTGAGTGACACAACATTGTTAACCATTCAAACCATTTCTTTTTTAATTACCATCATCAACCATTTTACTCATCATCAATTCATTTATTTGTTTTCCTTTACAACCGTAGCATATGTTTTCGGCTATGTACACGAGTTGTAACGACATATTGATAACCGAGTGGGCCAAGCTGGTCTCGGAGAACGGTTGGTGTGAGTTAGATGTGCAGCCTTACATCGATGACTTCTCAAGCGATGTGATCTCCAGAAATGCATTTGGTAGTAGCTATGAACAAGGTAGAAGGATATACCAACTCCAGAAAGAACAAGCCATGCTAACATCTAAAGTTCTAACGTCACCCTACCTACCGGGCCGAAGGTAGATGACAGTACTTCAATTTCTCGGCCATGAAAACGCATTGTTTTTAACGAAATGGTAAACTATATATGCAGATTTTTACCTACGAAAACAAACAGGAGAATGAAGGAGATCAACAACGAGTTGAGATCGATTTTAAGCATAGTTATGGACAAAAAAGCAGTCAATGAGGATGAAGAAGATTTACTATCGTTGTTGTTGAAATCCACCAAGATAACTAATGGGGATTCGGGAATGAGTGTTGACGAGGCGATTGCAGAGTGCAAAGCATTCTATTTTGCCGGCCAAGAGAGCTCTTCGAATCTCTTGGTTTGGACCATGATTTTGTTGAGCCAACACCAGGAGTGGCAGGCGAAAGCCCGGGAGGATGTTCATCGAGTTTTTAAACACAATAAACCGAGTTATGAAGGGTTGAGTCAACTCAAAGTTGTAAGTATACATCTAACCATATATAAAAAAGAGCCAACCTTCAAGGGGGTGGCACAGTGGTAAGTGTTTGGATTTTTCTAGCAGAGGTATCAGGTTCGAAGAATCTAGCTTCCACTGGTTCTCTGTCTTAAACCCCCTTAAAGAGTTAAAAATCATTTGCCCAGTGCAAGCTGCGTTTTACCTTATCTCATTTAGTAGGGTATTCGCTTCACAGGAATTTGATTATGTTTGTGTAACAGGTAACCATGATTCTATATGAAGTTCTCAGACTATATTCTCCAGCGACGATATTCACAAGAATCACATACAGCGAGACCAAACTTGGAGACCTAACCATACCAGCCGGGGTACAATTCTTGTTGCCGGTTATATTTGTACATCATGATCGTCAACTTTGGGGGGAAGATGCAAAAGAGTTCAACCCCGAGAGATTTTCTGAAGGAATCGCAAAGGCAACGAATAACAAGCTAGCATTCTTTCCGTTTAGTTGGGGTCCCCGGATTTGCATCGGGAATAACTTTGCATTGATGGAAGCTAAGCTTGCTATATCTACCATCCTACAAAATTTCTCATTTGAGTTGTCACCTTCTTACACTCATTCACCTTCATATGTCGTTACTCTTCAACCCAGACACGGTGCACATTTGATTCTGCGTAAGATATAGGACCCAAACCCGCGCTTACTTTAAACGACCCTTGACTCACCTCAATGTGCTAGTTTTTGCTATAGCATTGTATCAATGTCTCGGGAATAATTGCATATTTTTTCCCCTAAAAGTGTGTTTAACATGATTTGTAATTTGGTTATGGTTCATGACTTCATGTAATTTGGGCCTTGTGTATAAATAGACTATCGGTTTGGGCCTTGCGGGCCTTTTAGTGTATAATGCATGGTTGTAAAAATCCCGACTAGTCCTCGATTAGTCGCCGATTAATCACTAATTGGTAGTTCACCGATTAATGGTCAATTAATCTCTAGGAGGTCAATGGCGGTCCTATTATGGCCAAATTTTCGCAAGACGCCGGCCAAATTTCGACAAAACCTTATAAATTCCTTTAAATTACTTTAAAAATGGGTCAATGAGTGGTTAAAACATGTCAACTTCAGAAAACTACATATAAAAATGTGTGTGTATATATATAATTAAAAATTACATATAAAAATCTCGACCCGATTAATCCCTATTAATTCCGATTAATCGCTAGTCGGTACCCCACCGCCCGACTAGCGCCTAGCGACTTACAACACTGGTATAATGAAATGAAACAGATCTAAGTCTCAAACCATCATTAACAAAATCTAGTTCTGATGTACTTTGTGTATTTGAAATGTTAATTATTCCACGTGCCGAGTTAGATATGAATATGTCCTATTACAGTGATAAACAATTTAAACTGAATCACAGTCATACCAAGAAACCGAAACGTGCTGAAATTGTAGAAGCAGTATTTGACTGATTTTGAGTAGACCCAAACTGACCCGTTATATAAAACGCAAACAAGAGACCCAAATTGACCCGTTATAAAACACAAACAAAGTGGCAGTCGTATATGACTGATTTTCAGGGACAAGAGCCACTTCTCAACAAACAAACAAAAAACTGTATATGAAACACGAACAGGAGAATCAAGATATGTATGTATTATTCATTTGCTTACGAGATAAAAGCAACTTCTCAGATGACTTCACAGGAGTTTATATCAAGATATGTATGAAAACAGGAGAATCAAGATATACATGTATGTATGGAATATTCACCAGCTTCATTTACACACAAAAAGAAAGCGTTTCTCACATTATCAGAGGGACGTTGCGACTGACTTGAATTCAGTCAAACATGATTGCAATGTCTTCTGGCGCTTCAGAAGAGACTCCCTTTCTTTCTGAAGAATGTCAATGGCTCCAGGTGCAACAAACATATCCATAAACTTCTCATCTTTTACTGCAAATAAATCCATTCCCAATGCTACCATCAGATCTTCACGGCTGTAACACAAAAACAATATATAAGTTCCAACATCTAAGTAATTGGTTTCAATTTAGAAAAATATATATATATTAATAAAAATACCATGGGGTTAGAAATCCTGAATTCAAAGCTGTAGTCACACTCCGTTCAACCAAAACTTCACGGATCCGTGCAAAATGTTGTGCAGCTAATGAGCATATCTCATTGTAGGTTGACCCTTGCTGTGAACCGTTTTGACTAGCCATATTTCCCAACATTTTGTTTTCACCTAGTATTCTGGGATGGCGTTTTCTTGCTCCACCGTCAATGGCGTTTTCAGGTGATGGTGCCTCAGGTACAGTCATAGAAGCTTCTCCTGCTGCTGCTTTTAGAAGCTTCCCCGGGGTTGTTTGCTGATTATTAATATTATTATTCACTGGAGGTATGTTTTCTTGATCTGAAAAATCAAGGCATGATGTCTGGTAACTGAAAGTGGAGTTTGGGCCTGGACCATATAAGAGATCGGTCTCATAGCACACTTGAGAATACGGGCTTGTGACCGAATCCAAGTGTTGTCGAACGAGTTGCTTGCGTTGTTTTGCAAGATCTTTTATGAAACAGTTGTACGAACGCCTTAAGGCAGCATGAAAACCGACATACCCGTCCATATCCCCAGGTTTCTTCCCATCTGTAAAGCAAACCACAATTATTATTATTATTCTCATACATCTGTATATACTGGTGGTATGAAATAATATTAAAGTTCCATAAATATGCTATTCTGTCAACATCAAACAAAGAAGTTTGGCCTCTCAACTTTAATAATAAACAACTTTAGCCCCTCAACTTTAATAGTGACATGTTTAGCCCCTTAACTAAAACACCTTTAGCCCCTCAACTTTAATAATAAATAACTCCAGCCCCTAAACATTAATAGTGAGGCTTTGGCCCCTCAACTTTTATAATAACATGTTTAACCCCTTAACTAAAACATCAAACAACTTTAACCCTCACGATTTGCTTATTTTTATCTATGTTTCGAACACACTGCGGAGTGCGAGTGGTAATCCACTTGTTTTTATTACTTTCATACATTTGTATATACTGGTGGTATGAAATAATATTGAAGTTCTTACAATCAAAGTGAAGGTGTTGGTTTTTCTCCATGGCAAGATCAAACAGGTTGATTAGAACAAACGCAAGCCGTTCACAAGCAGTATCGAGAAGAGGTGCAAGCCATGATTTGGCAGCGGCACGCGCAATCTCAGCAGCAGCCTCTGCGATTCCCCTTCCACCTCCTCTGCCAGCATGTGCAAGTGTTATATTCGACATCTGTCCAAAAGATAAGCCAGTTAAATAAATAAGTTTAACTCATTATATTTCAAGTAAACATTTACGATTTTACCTTCTCCCTTGAAACAGTAGGGTATTGAACTGAATAAGCAGCACATCTAAATTCATGCATAACTCTTTCGAAAGCAGCACCACCATACAGGCGTATGTTGGAATTCGGTGGTTTTATATCAGAAATTACTCCGGGCCAACTTCCCATACCACTTTCGGATTTCTCTTCTTCGGTTGTTTTTCCCCATTGCTCAGGGTCAGGATCTGCAGCTCCATCTATTAATGCTCCCTACAGTATTTCAAACAACGATCTCGTTAGTTGCAAGTACTAAACCATTGTTCTTGTAGTTAGGAATGAATGAATGAATTCATACCATATGGTTGCAGATGGAGGATGCAAACGACATCGCGGATTTTCTGAGGTGAGCAACATCAGAAGCAGCTAGTATTTTGGATTCCAAGATGTTTAACTGAGCAGTCACTTCACTGCAACGTTGTTCAAGCAAAGCCAATATTGAGGGTGTAGCTTCTTTATACCTCCGATGAAGCTCGGATTCCAAATAATCTCTCAGACAACCAAAACCTATGCGGGGTTTGTATCTTTCTTCATCATATCCACCTTTGACATTTTCTTTCAGATGGCGTATAACATCTGAATCCACTTGAGATATTTGCCTCCTGAATTCATCGTTTGAAACTGCCGTTCTTTCTTTTGGTAGGGCCACAAAGAACGGCTGCATGTTCTCTCCAAGGTAGCCACTTGCACTTAGGTATCGATCAACCTCCCACCGTTCAGTAAATTCCTGCAGAAATAAAATCAAGATTAATATGCTTTGTTTCCCAAGATGTTTTAGGTTAAATCGTGCATGTACCTTAAGCCGGTTATCGAACTTGGAGACAACAATTAATGTTCTTCGAAAGGCGGGATCAATGTCACGAATGGCATCCAACCACAAAGACGAGCACCACTCCACACTGCTTTGTTGAAGGAATAAAAGGATGCGATGAGGTGGACTAGCTAAAGATATCACCATTGAGAGAATTTCTTCTGGTGTGCTTTCTGGTTCACCCTTTTTAGCCTAACAAATGTGGTCATTCAGAACTTCAGATGATTATTAAATTAAAAATATGTTAGGATGTATATGTATATGTATAAATTACCTTGAGAACAAGTCCTGGAGTGTCAATAATGGTGAGATTGGGACAATGAGCGTATTCAGCCCTCATTACAATCGGTTTAGAAGAGACTGCAGTTTTAGTCTTCTTTAACATCGCCTCAGTTCTTGATTTGATGGTATCAGCAATGGCTGATGATGATACAATAGGACTGTCATATTCCTCAGAATCCTCCTCCTGACATGATACTTTCAAACATCAGCACAATTCATTTCATATACACACAATATAATCAAAACCAAACTCTCGTTTTAAGGGAGTAAAGATTAGTTTCTACACAGTTTCCATATCCTCATGAATCAACCAATTGAAACTCATTCAACATAAACAGAATAATATCCAAATTTGAGCAATAAAATCCGCTGAACCTGAATATGTAGCATGGTCAAGATAACATACAGTTACGCCTATATGTGTCTACATATATGCAGAAAGAAAAACAAAAGAGATTTATTATAATATTTCAATTCTTCTTCAACTGAATTCAATTCTCACACACCGTACCGCTCTTTTGTTTTCTAATAAATAATTGAAGAAGCACAACTACACAGTCTCTCCATAACCAATAATATTCAGGAACTCTAAACCCTAACTATGCAGAAATAAGTGATCAAAACTCAATAATTACACATTCTCTCCATAATCAATAATTTACAGAAACTCTAAACCCTAACTATGCATAAATAAGTGATGAAACTCAGTACCAAACCCTAACTACACATTCTCTCCATAATCAACCATTTTCAAGAACTGGAAACCATAATTAGGCAGAAACAAATGATCATATTCAATACAAAACCCTAACTAAACATTTCTCTCCATAATCAACAACATTCAGAAACTATAAACCCTAAGCAACAATAAATTCAAATTGACATGATCAATGAAAACAGCAATTGACCTGAAATCGGCACCGAGGATCAAGAGCAGTAGGATCATGAACCATCTGGAGTATGAGCGGGCGGCAGGTGCCCATTTCAACCTCACGCACATTGAATTGGAAGCCAAGAAGTGCTTCTAGAAGTGAGCTTTTACCGTCCGATTGACCTCCAAGAGCCACAATCTCTGGAATAGGAAGCTTTTCACCGAATGCGACGGCGGCAGACTGAAGGCGGTTGTAGGCTTCGAACCGAGACTTGGAGAAAGACGATGAGCCGGTGGTGGTTTCGTGGTGGTGGTTTGACATCGGAGAAGATGATGAAAATGTATCGGTGGTTGTGTATGCAGTTGGTGTTTTCACGAAGGTCGCCATTGTTGATCGAGCAGGTTTAGAGAGAAGAGAGAGAGTAGAGTAGAGTAGAGTAGAGAGAGAGAGGGAGAGAGGATTCAGTTGGTGGTAGTTATGGAGTTTGTTATTGCAAAATGGGCATATATATATATATATAGGAAAAAGACGAAGATAACAGAAAAATTTAGGGTCGATAAATGGTGATCATATAATTAGTAAGTTCTAATAAATTGTGAGCCCAAGTCAGATCCATTACAGGGACCTCCACATTGTTCTCATTTCGGTGAAGACTTTGCCGAGGTTTCATTTAGGTTCGAATCTAAGGGGTGCGCAGTTTTACTTATTTCACGGATTTCTGCACATCAAGGGTGTGCTACGCTTTCTAGCGGTGATTGAGTAGTCGGCCTTTGGATATAGCTCCGAAAAGGTGCGTTTACACGTGGAAAACAGTTAGCCGTTCAAAGAAAAAGTTAGATCCATTACACACTTAAACCCGCCCTCCCCAAGCCAAGACCATTCGATTTGTTTTCAGCTCCTTTTCTTTCTTTCTTTCTTAGAAAGTAACAACCACCTTTCAAACGAAAACCAATTTTCATTATTCTCCTAATCAAAGAGATGAAATTATATATAATAATAGTGTTTAATTATAGATATCTCACCCCTGTAGTGACGGACCTAGTGTATAACAAGGGGCAACCCTTGCTATGGCTTGGTGCTCCGGCAGTAGTGTGAATTTTGGCTTGGTGCTCCGGCAGTAGTATGAATTTTGAAAAAAATGACCTTTTTTCAATTTTGTTACCGCTTTTTTTATAAAACGTTACCGCTTGACGGATTTTCTAGATCCGCCACTGCATCCCTGACAAACTAAATACTAGTGACACGTCCTCACCACTAGTCCATTCATAGATACCAACAAGTAACTTCTGCTACATATATAATCGATTATATTCAACTCATTAAACGAAAGTTTAAAAATAACCCATCATTTATAGTAATTTGATGATATCACACTAACGTCCTAACCATTAAATGAACATATCTATTATTGATATTATTATTATTATTATTATTATTATTATTATTATTATTATTATTATTATTATTATATTATTATTATATTATTATATTATTATTATAATGAAAGTAATTAGGGTTAGATGGCAGCTTGATATTGCATCTCAGGTTTTGTTTGGGCGGGAAAATGCTTGGGGTCTTTTTCATTAATGAATACCCGTTTCACACTAACGTCCTTTCTCACACCGTTCAAAAACCTTAATCGGCTAATCCTATCTTCTTCTTCAATCGCTTTCCAATGATTCCTCCAATTTGAATCAAATCTTCATCTTTCATTTCAAATTAAGATATCTGTATCAAGTTTTCACATCTGAATCCTTGGAGATACAAAGAGAAGGATCGATGGAACGAGCTGAATGGAAAGGAGAATGTGCATGTATGGTTCTAAAAGGAGTTCCGGTGTACGACGGAAAACACACGTACATACAGTGTGCTTGGAAACCTATTTGAGGTTTTTTCTAAATACGTTCCTCCAAATTAACCCATTGGTTGTGCTGCTTTCGGGTTCATTTGTAATCGCTTTCCTTCAAATTCGCTTTAGTGTTTGAAAGTCATATGTTTCCAATTTTATGTAATTTGTATGTAGTTTTTTCAGAATAAATTGTTCATGCTTCATATGTCCGTAAATGAATTTGACATTAGTTGAAATTTTTGGAGCCAATTTGTGAAAATTATTCAGATTTATATGCTTTTCAATTGGGTTTCTTCATTAGAATCGTTTAGTTAAAGTTCATCAGATGGTTAATTTTAGGTTTGTTTTGCTAAATTATCACTTATTACTCTCAAATATTTAAAAGTATGGTACTTAATTATGAAATCTTGAGTTGATAAGAAAGTAAATTGCAGGTTAATTTTGCTAGATGGTCACTTATAAATTCAAATATGTAAAATTATAATGCTCAATTGCAGCTGTACTAAGAATTCTGAAACTTCATATATCACTTGCTCCTTTCATCCCAATCCCAAAACTGGTTATGCAAATGGACAATGGGTGGAAATCAGGCGAGATTCTTCTTCACCATTGTATTATTTTATATAGCTGTTGAAGGTTTGAAGCTTAATCATGCACTTTTTACATCTTTATTCTCACAATGTCGAGATCCTTGCATAAGATGTAGGTTCTGAATGATGCATATTTCAGGCTATTACAGAGGTTTTTAATCCAAAGTCTTCCCATGAAATTAGTTTGTCTTTGAGCGATCAACTAACAAAACTTTTTGGTCTGTGGAAGAGGTGGTATGGGTTCGGACAATTCCAGTAGGCGTTGAAGTATGATCGACGAGTTGCTCTCCCAGTAGCTGGGCCATGGCCAAGAGCCCGTTATAAGGTTTGTAGATATCCATTGTTCGTTAAGTTTTGAAACCTCAAGTGGGACTGCGTTTGTTTATATGTGATGTTATATTAGTTAATTGTCAGTTTTTTTTTTTTTTTTTTTAATGCCAGTTTTTACCATGCTTACATGCAGTTATGCCACTATCCCGTGATTCCAGCGTCTCTCACCCATAAAACTCCCTCTCATCGAACACCACCAAACCTGTTCCCACCATTTTCCAAATCACCATCAACATATATCCTAGGTATTTCTTTCTTCGGTCACGTCTCACCTTCAACCACCAACACCATCGAACCTACCACTACACCTTCGCCTCCCATCCCCCCCTAATTTCTCATCAATATGAGTATCATCGACTCATGGCGGGGTAATATCCGGAAGGCTCATGGCGGAAATTAAAGTTTCTACCATTGCAGCAACCCTGATTTTGCAGCCATGCGGTTCACCCTATTCTACCATTGTATCTTTGAATCTTGCCTGCTCACTTCGGCCACCACCTATTCAACCTGCAAATGAGGGTTTCAAATGGTGGTTGATGATGTTCTGCAGTAGTGGCACTTCTCTCGCCTCCCAACCAAGAATAAGGACTATGTACTGATCGTTTTGATTTGAATATAGAAGTTGCGATCGATTGCTTAAGAAAATGGTGCGGTTCTTTCTATTTTTTATTATGAATTTTAGAAACAGTAGGTAGCGGAACATGGGATTATCAGTTAGTTTCTTGTCTTTTTTTAACTGTTGATTCTACAATGTTCGATTAACAAGCGTTTTTTTCCTAGGAATAGTGGGGGATATTATTAGAGCTGGGAGACCAGTGCACGAGTCCGGTGGTAGGTTCTATATGGTTTTGACCATGGAAAAACGGGACTTGACACACGCCAAATGGTCTTACCAGGTTTGGTCCACTCGTGTTGACCTCCTTATGTTGTATGTTCAAGTTATGTACTAAAATTCTACTCATGGGTTCACTCAGGTTAGTTGAAGGGGAAGGCCATGGATGTTGTTTCCACAAAGCATGCATTCGGTTGAAAGGGGGGAGTGTTCAGTGTTCACTAATCCCACTTTTTTGTTCTTTCTTTCTTTTCTTTTCTATTTTGTTTTTTTTTTTTTTTTTTTTTTTGCTAATTTGAAAGTTATACATTGTGCAAGCGAATGAGTGTATTTTTCACGTGATATTCCGATGAGGAAAATGATGTGAGACAACTGGACCTCAAGTTCTCTTATCCAGTTTAATAACCGCAAACTCGCAAAGTGGTTGTTTATATGGATGAGACGAAAAAAACACCGGTCGGACAAGGCTTTAACAAGCCTGCTGATGTAACACTTCTGATCATCAAGTGTTTTGATAAGAAGACGGGGCGCCATTGAAGAACCTAGAATTGTAGAATATATGGCATTTTAATGAAATAAAATTAAGGGCTAACTATTTCTTTGTAATACATATTTTAAGGTTCAAACTGAAATTTGTTGGATTTTTTTTCTGAATATTATCAATCTTTGGCAAGTCCATTTGATCAAGATGATAAGCAACTTCGGTTGTTAAAGCAAATACTTCTATACGTCATCTTTTTCAACAAGTTGGGGTTGTTGAGGTTTCTGAGGATTACGGATTTTGATTTATATTAAGGTTTATGTTGGTGGTTTAGGTTATTTATAACAGGGAGATTGATCAAAGTCGAGGTTTCGGGTTTGTGACAATGAGTACTGTTGAAGGAGCAGAGAAGCCTATTGATATGTTCCATGGTTATGTAAGTTTCTTCATTGCTTTTGGCTTGTATAGCAATAACTTAAGTTGAATATTGCAACCGAAACCAATATTTTAAAAACCGGTGGGACTATTAAACCGGTCACACTGTTAATTAACTGGAGGGACAACCGGTCAAACTGACAGGATGAAGTCAAATAATTTTTAAAATATTTATGTATATAGTTTAAATAGTTATATTGTTTTATATTTAAAATAGTAATAGAAGCATATTTTTTAGAAAGAAAAGAAAACGTGGAGAGGTTTTTGTTGAAATAAGAGTATTAATTTAGCTACGCCACATGAAACAGAGAAAAAGTTGCTGAAAATCAAAGTTCATCCAGCCACTAAACCAGCTCACACACCACATTGACCAAACAAATGTTATAAACATGGAATAATTTTTAAGCATAAATGAGCAAGGGATTGAAAACTTTTGAAGATGGAATTGTTTCATTTTGTTTGAACCAGGAATTAAGAGTTGACTGTGAATAAAGGCTGCTGCAAAAGGATCAAGACCCGATCACATAGAGCGTTAGAGGTGTATAAATCGGTTTTTTTTCTTCAAAAACCGGTCCAGTTTTTAACCGAACCGGTTTTTTCATGAAAAGCAAAAAACCGGTTTCGGTTAGTAACCGGTTTTTTTTAACTCAAAACAACAACCGTTAGGGTCGGTTTTTAACTGGTTAAGGTCGGTTTTTAACCGGTTTCGGTTTTAAAACAGGTTTCAAAGATCATGCATCCTAACTGGTCTACAACCGCCGGTTCGGTTCGGTTTGGCACCAGTTTTTAAGAAAACCGGTTTTTTGTACACCTCTATAGAGCTGCACCCCAAAATTTGGACCTTCATACACAAATGGTGTCGGGAACCTACCGTGGGACACAGATGGTGAACATCTTGAGCAGATTTTCAGAGAACACAACCCGGGAAGGTGGTAATTCATGGATTGTTTACGACAGGGAAAGTGGGGATCTCGTGGTTTTGGGTTTGTGTCGATGGCGTCCTGATAGTGAAATAATGACGCTATTGAGAATCTTGATCGACAGTATTGCATTACTTTTTTACCTTTTGAATTACATTCGTGAATCATTTTCATCTGTGGAGAGCAATTAGAGTGAATGTAGCAGAGGACAGACTGAGATGTTGTGGCTTTTGACTGACAACTTAATTGATCTTTTTTCAGAGTGGTATTTGTCTATTTGCAGGTTTACATTGGATAATAGTTGTGTAGACCATATAGAGTGTAGATGTCAAGATCCCTTAGCTCATATATCCTTTTTCTGTTGCAACAGTAATTACCATGCTTGTGATCTGATACGGTGCTCTGGTCTAACCTCCTATTACCCACCCGGATCCCACATTTAGCAATTAAAAACCATAATTTGCAGGCGAATTGAGCCAATGTATCCAGCTCTCTTCAGCTACAGATTCATATTTTTTCTAGAAATATTGTCATGTAGATCTGTAGGGTAAACACTAACACCTATGCCCTTTTTTGCTGTACTTGTAAGCTTTGTTCCACTTGAAATGACATTCTAATTTTTTTTTTAATAAAGTGAGTTCTTTTTTATTTCAAACCACAAACATCTTTCTAGCAATAGAATAGCAGCAGGTAACAACACTAAATGTGGTCATGTAAACTAATAATATAGGAGACTGACATATCTTCAAACCGTTTAATGCATGTCAAGAGACATAAATAAAGAAACTAATCCTAGGAAAGCTCGCAGTTGCGCTTTGCTGCAGCAACAACCGCATTCATCAATATTCCACCAACACCAGATATCTCCAACTCATGAACTCCAGCTATGCTGCTCTAGAACCTGAAACAATCAACACTTAACAGTCGCACATACAGTTTGAGATGAGAGGTTGTTCAACGTAACCCGTCCTATGAAACTAGTTAATGGTTGGTCGAATTTAGGATCAAGTACCAGAACTGATTGGTCAAAAACAGTTCCAATTTATAACTAAACCAGTTTACATAATTAAAACAGCACACTAATTGTCTTTAAAGAGAATAAAAACAAATGACTGTCAGTTCAGTTTAGTTCCATTCTAGTTTCTAACTGCTTGAACAGAAGCAATCATCTGAAGCATAAGTGTGGCATACTGAACAGCTGTGTGTTGCAGTGTGTATTGCCCAGAGAGCCCGTACTCTCCGAAATTCGGTTCCATGTGTACAAAATGACCCGGCAACTGTCGTTTCGACAAAGCTTCTTGCCATATGTCGAAAAACTCCCCCATGATTTTGTGGGACTTTTCCCATGAAGAACTCGGCTTGTATTCCATCTGCATTGTCAAAAAAGACTCACATTCATTTTATTATTAGAATAAAATGCCATTTTCGTCCCTGAGGTTCATCCAAAGGTTTGTTTTCTATATTGGATAAAAAAATGTTTGAAATCTTGCCATTTTCTTCCGGCTCGTCAACTCCATTTTTTTCTTTGTTAAGTCAAGGGTATTTTCGTCTTTTTTTTGTTAACTTAAAGGGCAATTCGATCTTTTTCGCTTAAGGACTCGCTTGTACATTATGCTAAATGCTTGTACATAAAGTGAAAAAGACCGAATTGCCTTTTAAGTTAACAAAAAGGATGGAAATACCCCTTACTTAACAGAGAAGAATGGATGGAGATAACAAGTCGGGTGAAAATGACAAGATTACAAACCTTTTGGATCCAAATGCGGAAAAACAAACCTTTGGATGAAAGTCGCAAAACAGAGCAAACCTCAGGGACGTAAATGGTATTTTACTCTTATTATTTTTTTAAACAAAAAAACTTCAAAAGTAACTTAAAATACCTCCATAACAATGCCCCTTAAGCTTTCGGATTGAATTGAAACGACTTTACCAACCCTCAACTGGAAATCACCAAGCTGATATTGAAATCCCTAACATCACATTAAATTAAAATATATAAATAAACAAAGATATATACACATGTGCGCGCGCACATACACAAAATGTAATATAGATATAATCGCATCGCATATAAAGATAAACTTAGATGCTAAGCAGTTAATGCGGTAAAATATCGGATATCGGTCAAGGACCGATATTTGAGATATATGTTAGCGGTGAGATATCGGTAATCTTAATATCATGCAAAATTTATTTATACAGCAATTTAACACTAACAATTCAGTATGCCTCCTACCATTAACAAATTAACCTTTTGTAACTTGCAAAACACTAACAATTGTAGCAAGTAGGAACTCATTAAGACTTAATACACTAATAGAAACAATAAGAAGAAAGACGGATGGTAAGAAGAAAGGTATTGATATCGGGAATATCGGTCAACATCACCGACAATATCAGTACCGATATTTGACATGGGAACCGATAACTGATATATCACCGATATTAACTGCATAAGTTAGATGTATGTAAAAACGAGATTGCTGACCTCAAAATTGAGTGCTACTCTGGTTTTGTAAGACTGAAGTTTCTCCATTATAGTTTGGATTGTGGAATCTGCTTCAACAACTAACCGATGTCCTCTTAACACAAAGTAATACTTATTGGGCTGCTCTGGTAGTGAAATTCCCAAAAAATCACGCGGGAATTCTGCTGCATTTGCTTGATCTAGAGACAATTGCAAAACAATTGTACACAAAAACAATTAGAGACACTTTATGCATACAACATACATACATATATATATATATATATATAATATCACAGACGCATTCCAGTATTAGATAAACATATACAGGACTACAGGAATCATGGTTAACTCTTTTCAATTCTTTGAATTGACTTGCATATCGGATATGATTATCGCAAGTGGATCTTTTTATGCTTCTATTTCATTAGATGAAAGATAGAAATTTACATGCTATGGTTTGAAAAAGCAACTGGCTGTTTACTTTTATAAGAAATAAGAATGGGGACTAGCTCCGTTTTATAATCTTGCGAAAGCAAACCAACCAATTATTATTTGAGTTTCTTTACAACCAAAGTACCTTTTAGCTTATAAGAAAAAAAAAATAAAAAATCTAAATACTGATTAAACTACTAAGACCTTTACACTGCTCCTTAATTCCTAGTAATTTAAGAAAAATAAAAACCAAGGAAGAACAACAAGGTCAGAAAACTGAAGCTTTGACTTCAAAGTTAACTTTGTCGTAAATAATCATAGGACGAAATAAGCCCGGCATTTCATGTTTAGCGATAAAGGGGTAGAAAAATAAAAAAAATACATTTAACACACCAATATGTATAATAATAGGCTATCACTAATCTCTAAATAAAAAAAATCCGCTATTTATCGCTACAGGGCCCTTCACCTATACGCTGCTGCTGCTGTTTATAGCGGGACTATTGACAACTATGAAAGTATGATTAGTGAGAATACATTTTAGAAGATAAGATGTAATATTATTATGAATTGATGATGGATAAGAATTAATACATAGAGATTTAGATACAACCTTTGAGAAGGGGCCTGTAGAAGCTGAGGGTAGCTTTCCATTTACCCTCCTTGACACCATTGATGCTTTCAACACACTGGGATACCTCCGCCAGTATTTGACTGTTCACCGTATGCCCTGCATTCGGCTGCCAGTGCAAAACCCTAACAACAATTCATTCCATACATCAAACACACCCGGCAAACACACACATATACATATACTATACATACATACCATTTGATAGGCATCGGATTCTGCCTACAATTTACGATTTCAAATGGGGGAAATTAGGGCAACCTAAACGCACAAACCTGTCTGTCGACCTGTATAGAGCGATGATTAGCGAAGAAGAAGAGAAGAAATCATAGAGGGCAAACAAAAATAATCCACAAGCGATGATGAAGGAAACAAACCTGAAGAAGCACAGCACAAACAAACTCGATGTCGATGATGAAGGAAACAACACTCAGGGCTCAAAACAACTTTCTTAATGGACGGACATCTTCGTTGATTTCTTTTTGGATCTTGCTATTCGCCAACTTATTTTCACAACTCAAAAGAAGAGCGTTGATACTTAGAAAAGTGTGACTGAATCTGAGTGACATAAAGGTGATACGAGGTTTGACCTGGTACGATGTTGTCCCGTAACCCCTAAGTGACGCGCTTGGTCCAAAGTGCGGCGCTTCGACCCCAATATTTGCCTTTAAAGCTTGCCCGGGAGAAGAGTTAACGCATTTGATTTCTAAAACTCATTATATTGTTTCTAGACATACGCGGGGTTTTTCTGTGTTACTTTGTTTCTTCAAAATAACGCACGGTTACGATGTCGTGGTTAAGTAACTATCTTTTCGTTGAATATTCTAACGAGTCAGTTGTTCTGATTCTTACGAGGGGACCGCTATTTCCGACACGTATGAGAAACCGGGTCTTGTCCAACTTGAGGGGGGACGAGGAGGTTGTATCTGACATTCGTTATCGGGATAACACGGTGGAGCTGGATTTGAATATCCCTGTGGAGGACCCGTACGCACAACAAGGTTATTCGAATTACGGATACGGAGGCGAAGCGTATCCTCAGGCTGAATATTCGTACGGTCTTCCAAACTATCACGACTTTGGTCACGGTTGTGAGCAGAGCTTTGAACATCAAGTTTATTCGGAACTCGGTGACGATGGAGAGCAGGAGGATGTGTCAGTTGACGAGGAAGGTTGTTACCGGTTACATTTTCAATTGATACAACGCAGAAGTTTTCGTCACGTAAAGAGCTGGTGCGTTGGGTACAAGACACGGCAAAAGACAATGGTTACCTCATTGTGATCAAGAGGTCGAATAAAAGATGAGAGAATTACAAGATTTGGTTTCAATGCACTCTTGGTGGGGAGCATAAGAGTATAGCTACACAGAGGAAAACGGGTAGCAAGAAAATAGGCTGCCCGTTCGAGATGATCGGGTTTTCGGAATCAAACGGTAAGGTTTTGGAAGATCGAGGTGACGAAGGCGAAGCACAACCACACTCCTATCGAAAACCTAGAAGGTCACGCGTATGCGAGGAGGCTTTATTCGGATGATAAATTAATGGTTGAGCATCTGGCCGAGCAAGATATTCCCAACCGCAGTCTATGGCAAACGCTGACGAAAAACAAACGGATAGAAAGCTTATTCCGAAAGATATACACAACGCTGTTTAGAAGATCAATGTCAGAAAAATGTCGGTAAGTCTTCGATGCAAAAACTTGAAAACATTCTTCGTGAAAAAGATTACACTTATTACATGTGCACGAATGAGATATCAAACGCAGTTGAAGATGTCTTCTTTGTTCACAAAAAAATCATTCACTATGTGGTGTGCCTTCCCGCATGTGCTAATGATTGACTCCAGCTACAAAACAAACATGTACAACCTGCCGTTTGTTCAGGTCGTAGGAATGACGTCGACAAACAAATCGTTTACGGCTGCTGGTGCGGTAATTTCCGCTGAGAAGTTAGAGAACTACCTATGGGTGCTGCAGAGGATCAAGTCTATGTTGGCAGGCTGTATGGAGCTGCGCGTGATTTTAACAGATAGGGAGTTTGCGCTAATTAACGTGTGTGAACAAGTTTTTCCAAAAGCGCAGAAGTATCTTTGTCGGTTCCATATTCAACAAATATTAACAAGAATAGGTTAAATGGGTGTAATAATAATCATGTTAATTCATTTATAATCCAATTGTATGTTTATGTTTGTTTAGTTACATGTGTTGAATCATTTACAATCCAAGTGTGTGTATATGTTTGCTAAGTATATGCGCTTTTGTACAATAGCGAACGTAATCATCATAATAATACAGATAGTAAACGTTATAATACAACTTTTAACGACAAAATACGATAAGCATTAATCCGATATGGCGCGCATACATGCAATACCGCACATGGGACTACAAGTGAAATCAAAAGAGAAACACACGAAAATCGTGAATACAGCACCCGAGCTGACCGAACTTATCCGGAATTTGAGGTATAGACTATAAACTCCCCAAAAAGACATAAAATGGCAAATTACGTCACGTTACGACATGTATAGGCGCGTTTTTGAATTAAAATCAAATTAAAAATAAATTAAAAAAGGCCAAAGCGCCCCGCTTTGGCCTAAGCGGGACGTTTCATTTCAATAATTTTCAGTTTTAACCCAAAACGCAGGCGTTTGGGGTTAAAAATGAAAAATTTTAAAACAAAACGCCTCGCTAAGGTCTAAGCGGGGCGCTTTGGACCCACGTTTTAACCCAAAGCGCCCCTTGCAGACTAAAGCGCCCCGCTAATGGCCAAGGCAGGGCGTTTCAGACTAGGGTCAACAGACAAGGCCTGACAAGCTCAGTCCTTGTCTGTTGACTTTACTTTGAAACGCCCCGCTTTGCCTATAACGGGACCTTTGGTGCGTGTTGAATAGACGAGGCCTTCTTTTTACTAAAAATCTAACAAGTCTTCTTGTGTTAACATTAAAGAATTTATTTATTTTAAAACTATTACAAACTAATTATTTTTTATATAAAAAATACTAAACTACAAAATTAATGAACGATCAATATGTCAAAAATATGTCAAAATACCAACATCATAAGTGTAACACCAAAATACAAGTTTAAAATAGCACATTAGAAACTTGGAATTTTTAAATTAGAATAAGACTAGTAGCTTTTGCGTTACATCTTTCAAATATAGGTTAATAGGATCTACAAATTGTTTAGATTGTATTAATAGTGCTTGGTTTTAACAAAAATAAAAAAATATGCGACTTTAGTAGTACAACATACTTGAATAAATTGTATTTTTACCAAAAGAAGGAGGTCTTGCTAGAAAAAAGATCCAAAGTAAATATTTACTAGCGTTCTTTACGATCTTATTCTTCAATATCTCTTTCTATCGAAATAAATGTATTACAAACAGACATTGTCGGTTACGGTTGTTCTATTAAATTATTAATACAAGTCACTAATCTAATAAGGCCCAAAAACAATATACAAATACATGTCAACCTAGTAAAAGATGATAACCCATGAATGTAGAGATTTGACATGTACAAATCATGTTTTACAGGTGCAACGTACCAGAGATTGGTTAACATGATGTTTAAAGACAAACTGAGGACACAATGGAGGTATACATTAATGATATGGTGGTGAAATCCAAGAAAGCAGAGGATCATCTCCAGGATTTGGAGTGTGTGTTCAATATCCTGGACCAGTATAATATGAAGCTAAATCCTGCTAAGTGCCATTTCAGAGTGGGGGCAGGAAAATTTTTATGATATATGGTAACTAAAAGAGGGATAGAAGCAAGCCCGAAGCAGATCAAAGCTATCCTAGACATCAAATCACCATCTAACATGAAGGGTGTTCAGAGGTTTACTAGAAGAGTAGCGGGCTGAATAGGTTCATATCAAGATCCTCAGAAAAATGCAAGGAATTCTATGATATCCTGAAGAGAAACAAAAAATTGAATGGGGAGAAAAACATGAAGCCGCTCTACAAGAGTTAAAGAAATATCTTTCAAGTGCACCTCTACTAATGAAGCCTGAAGATGGTGAACCTCTATCCCTATATCTTGCAGTGTCAGGGAATGCAGTAAGTGCTGTCCTGGTAAAGGATCACGAAGGTCAGCAGTATCCTGTTTATTATGTCAGTAAAAGTTTGTTAGATGCTGAGATTAGGTATTCCCATTTAGAAAAACTAATATTAGCTTTAGTTATGGCCTCAACCAAGCTTAAACATTTCTTCGAAACACATAGGATACATGTTAAAACTAATTATCATGTTTAAAATATGCTTAGAAAACCTGAAATGTCTGGTAGGATGGCTAAATGGTATGTTAAACTAAGTGCTTATGATTTAGTATATGAACCTAGAAATGCTATAAAGTCTCGGGCCTTAGCAGACTTTATGTTTGATTTTAGTAGTGATATTCAAGAAGAAGCTAATCTAGAAGTCCAGCAACTAGGAGAAAGTTCAGAATTTTGGATATTGTATACTAATGGTTCATCCAGTGTAAGGGGTGTAGGATTAGGAATTCTACTAAAATCGCCACAGGGGGACATATTACCCCAGTCTATTAGATGTGAATTTCCTGCTACAAATAATGAAGCTGGGTATGAAGCTTTGGTAGCAGGATTAGAACTAGCTAGAAATATAAATGTTAAATGTTTACAAGTATACGTTGATTCTTTGTTGATTACTAACCATTTCAATGGATCTTATGCAGTAAAAGGTGAAAAATTGGCCGAATATCTTGAAACTATTAAAAAATTAGCAGGATATTTCAATGTATTTACACTTGAACAGGTACCAAGAGAAAAGAATGCTGAAGCAGATGCTCTAGCAAACTTAGGATCTACTGTCAGAATACCAGAAGGAACTCGGATACCGATATTGCATATCTTGTATCCTGCGATGGAACACCTAACTCGCAGGATAAGCAAGTGGCAAGCGTCCAGGATCCTGGTGATGGATATCCTGAGAACGATCCTGAATCCTGGATGGCTCCAATTTTGAAATATCTAAAAGAATGAGATATTCCAAAGGACGAAAATCCTAGGGCTTTTAGGATGAAGGTATCCCTCTTTACAATAATAAATAATATCTTGTACAAGAAATCTTTCGCAGGTCCATACTTAAGATGCTTGGAAGATCCCGAAACCAAGGAAGTACTTTAGGATATACATGAAGGAGACTGTGGCAACCATACTGGGGGCAAAGCTTTATTCTCAAAAGTGTTGAGAACATGATAATACTGGCCAACCATGAGAAAGGATGCTATGGAATACGCTCAGAAGTATGACGCATGCCAGAGACATAGCAATATACTGCACCAGCCTGCGGAACCATTATATCCTATCATATCTCCTTGGCCATTTATGAAATGGGGGATGGATATAGTGGGAAAGCTCCCAAAGGCTCCTGGAGGGAAGGTTTTCATGCTAGCAATGACAAATTATTTCTCTAAGTGGGTTGAAGTAGAAGCGTTCGTCCAAGTTAGGGGATCAAGAAGTGGTGTCTTTTATCAAGAGGAGTATCCTAACAAGGTTTGGGATGTCGGCCCAGATAATATGCGACAATGGTTCCCAATTCATCAGCAAAAGAACTACAGATTTTTGCAAGAGTTGGGGCATAAAGATGATCACATCAACGCCGGTTCATCCTCAAGCTAATGGACAAGCAGAATCCTCAAACAAGATAATTTTCAACAACCTAAAGAAGAGATTAGGTGCCAAAAAAGGAAAATGGGCAGAGGAACTACCATTTGTCCTATGGGCAGATAGAACAACTGTGAAGAATGCTACTGGGCAAACCCCATTCTCATTGGTATTTGGAGCAGAAGCAGTGATTCCAACAGAGATGGTGATACCTACGGCAAGATCAAGCTTACAGGATCCTGAATCAAATCCTGAAGCCTTATGTCAAGAATTGGATACTATTGATGAAACCAGGGATGCGACAAAGCTAAGGATGGCAGCATATCAACAGAGGATAGCCAAGTCATACGACAAAAATTTAAGGACTAGGAGATTCCACATTGGAGATTGGGTACTGAGAAAAGCATTTCAGAATACAACTAATCCTGCTGATGGGAAGTTAGCTCCAAAATGGGAAGGACCATTCGAAATTGAGTCAGAATCAGGAAAGGGAGCGTACCGACTCAAGACCATGGAAGGATATATGATACCAAGATCCTGGAATGTTGTACATTTTAAAGCTTATTTCAAGTGAGTTTAGAATTTAATTTCTAACTCAGGGTGGTATGAATTCTATCTCTTTTAAATACTGACTTAAGCATCAGAGGTGTGTTAGCCAATCTAACACCCACCTTAGTCTAAAGGTATTTTGTAGGATACGCTTCAGGATGTTGCTCCAAGATACACATTCGAAATAGACCGAAAGTTTAGAGGATTGACCCCTCTCTCACGTTTAAGGGATTCATATCCCTTCAATGGTTTGAAGGTATTCACCTTTCTCCCGATTTGGGTTTAAACACCCCGCCTGGAGCGCAAGTATCAAGGAATAGTTCAAGATAGCGGGACCAGTTCATGTAATAGTGGCTGACAATTTTGTTATTATTGGCTATATCCTGGATCCTTAAGGTATATGAGGATTGACCACCCTCTCTCACGAAATGGTATTGTCATACTCTCTAAGGTTTAAAGGTTTTCACCTTTCTAAGTCATGGAGTTTATACATTCCCGCCTGTAGCGCACGAAAACATGGGTTTATCCCCAGTAAAACTAAACTCTTTGAAAAGTTCCAAACTGCGGTTGCGTTTACACACATTCTTTTATGGATAAAACGTTACGAAGTTCAATCAGTAAGAAAAGAAATACTCAAGTATGTCATTCACTGATGCAATATCCTGCACAGACAGGGGACATCCATGCTAGGGACATTGTAGACAGTACAAAGATTGAAGTTGGAAATTATTGCCTAAGTGTTTCTAGTATGGTTTTTTATTTTTCAAAGCTTGAAAGCCTTATCTAAATGATCTAAGTTTTTATGGTTATATCAAGTTTTTATCTAACATTTTGAGACGGAAATGTTGAACATTATATCAATATCCTGACCAAGATATTCGATCGGGATATTCAAAACATGTTTTTCAAAATAATAATATGATAACAACGAATAAGGCTAAAAGCACAATCTATTATTAACAAATCAAAATGTCACACTCTTGGCTTCGTCTTAAACCAAGACCCATCCACCAAGAGTACGATAAGTTCTAAGGCATATAAACATTGATGACCGAAGGCTTGGTCCTGGAACCCAGGATTCCTCCACCTCCGGTCATCACAAAGTACTAATATTTAAAGCATACAGGAAATATAAATTGTTCAAGTGCAGGAAAAGTAAATTGTTTAGGGATTACAGACCATTCAAATTAAAAAAGTGGGCCCCGGTCTAAGCAATAATATCCATCATTGCCCACTTTGATGCTCTCACACAGCAGCATCTTCACCAACCGTCTTCACCGCATCACCAACCGCACCTTCACCACCAGCATTAGCCCCAGGATCCTTATCAGCCATGCTACCTGCATCAGCTGCTACCTCAATCGCCTTGGAAGACTCTGCAACCTCTTGTTTGGCAGAACACTCCACGGGCTTACCCCAAGATCCTTCAATCTCTTTTCCCAGGCTTCAATGTGTCACACCCTAACCGATGGCGGAATCATCGGGGCGTGGCACTAAGCGAACCAGATTGTCTCATGAGAAGTTCCATAACCATTATTTAACAATATTACATAACGTCTAACATCCCATACTATTAAACATAATATTTCAAATAACCATTACAAAACAGCGTTTTCTCATAACACAAATTCCAGTTTAAAAATCTCTAGATTTATTACAAGCGTTTCTAAAGCGAAACCTAAGCTAAGCAAAACTACGTCCAAAGCATCCAAGCTAAAATCCTCAACCTGTTACATATGTTAAAATACAAGTCAATACAATTAAGTAAAGGTGAGCATACAGGTTTAAGTAATACTAGCATAATAGAGAAACCGTTCGTGAAATAGTCCAACTACCCATGATACACCAAAACACATCACACAAAACTAGTCATATTTCTCATGCTAACTTCCGTGAGAAGGCTAGCGCGTCCATCCTAACTAGACCCCACCGGGTGTTAGCCACACTATAGTACCATACTAGCTAAGGAGGCAAGTTAACGAAACTAGGTCCTAGTCACATGTTTCTAGTATCACGTATTGAGCATATATAATCAGATTATTCGCGTGTGATAAACAGTTTGATTTGTGAGGTGATTTTGATAGAGGAACATATGTAACACCCAAAAAGTGCTTAAAGCGAAAACGGGTCAAGTATACTCACAGTTGGTGCGTTTTGGGAGAAGCGTGGGATCTGAGTAGAGTTGCGGAGAGTGCCAGATCAGCATGTAAGCAAACAGAAGTGCATCAGTCTTCCGAATTGCTGAAACGGTTAAGTTTGGGTTGGGCAGAGGACAAGTTCGGGCGAACTTGTACGTTTCCATACAAGTTCGGGCGAACTTGTGTAATCCGGGATGTGAGGCAAGTTCGGTCGAACTTGTGAAGTTTCTCAAGGAAACTTGACAAGTTCGGGCAAACTTGTGTATATTGATAACAGAAGAAGCAAGTTCGGTCGAACTTGTGAAGTTTCTTGAGAAACTTGACAAGTTCAGGCGAACTTGTTAAATTTATGAAGATGTTGCCTCAAGTTCGGTCGAACTTGACCCTTATGGTGCAAGTTCGGGCGAACTTGACTCTTGAGCTGCACAAAATCAGTTAAATCTCGAGCGAACTTGGTGTTTTTTGGTCCAAAATCTTGCGTTTTCGCGTCGTTTGCTGAGGAAATTGAGTGTCTATCCCTCCAACCTTAAGCCATTGAGTAAAACTTAGGCTGGAGAGGTCTTTTGGAGCGAACTTAGCCATTTTACAGAAACTCGGGCTAATCCGGGCGAACTTGAAGGTTCGTTCGGGTTAGTTCAGCTTGTGCAAAGTGACGATTTCGTCCTTGTGCTTCCGGATCTGAGGTCTTTGCTTGACAACGCCTCGTTCCACTCAAAAGTGAACGAAACATACGTTATTAGTCTGAATATTGTGTAAAAATCAATGTTTTCGAAAGGTTTTATGAGTGAAAAACAGAAGTTTTATAGAAAAAGATGAAGATTTTCGTAAACAGAAGGTATTTGTTGAAAACGAAGGCAAAGCCTTGTGCAAAATCGTTGTAAACCGTTGTAAAACGTTGTCGAACATCATTGCAGTTGAAATCGGCTTGAATCTTACTTTGGAAACAAAGGGTTTCGGGTTTTGAGAGCTCTGGGCGTAGTTGCAGCAAGTTCAAATGAGAGAATGAGGCTGAGTATTTATAGGTGAAGACAAAATGTGAGCTGGTGGGAGTCAAGTTCGGTCGAACTTGTTGAGGATTCTGAGAAGCAAGCCAAGTTCGGCCGAACTTGCTGATTCTGTGAAGAATCACAGCAAGTTCGAGCGAACTTGGGGGAAAATGAGAGTTAGTGTTGGCCAGTCAAGTTCGGCCGAATTTGGTGTAACACCCCAACCGATGACGGAAACATCGGGGCATCACGTAACTAGATTGTCCATAGCACATGATAACTACATTAAAATTTCAATATGTATTCCATCAAAATTAAGTTTGTACAAACAATTCAAATTGTTCATATAAAGACAACATATAAAGCTTGTTTAAATTTAATTAAGTCCCAAGCCCTAGTTGACATCAAGCTCGTACTTCAATCAAACATTATAACCTGAAACATGTGTAAAAAAAGAGTGTCAACTAAAAATAGTTGGCGAGAACATAGGGTTAAGCAAAAATCAAAGTGTAAACATTATTTTAATTCATATGGCATATGTATAAAAATCTAAGAAACAAATGTAATAACATATATGGATACTAAGTAGGCACATTCAAACCTTGTGAAGACTGCTTGTGTGAATTTCAACATGGTGAAATCCATAAAAAAACAAAACAAAATAAAATGAGAATACACAATTTCGATCATTCCATAAAGGCCTCCTTGTAACAAAACAAAACCAAGGAGTGGAACGGGGTGTCAAACCTATAACGCTATAATCTACTATCGGTCGGCTTGATCATTGTTAATGAATGTACACGTGTTAAGTAAATCACATAGTGTTGTACAAGTTTACAAATAGATATTTAACATGCTATAATGTAAATTGAATAATGAAAATTGTAATTGTAAACATGAATACCCTAAAAGTTTTAAAGAGAAAAAAAGGAAATATGAACTCACCTTAGATAGCAAAGCAAATCACCCAACGCCGCTTGAAACAAGTAAATTGAGAGAAACCACAAGCGGTACCTTATCATATTTAAATAATAGGATTTAATTAATAACGAACCTAGATTGTTGTCTAGAGTATGCAAGGATTATAGAAAGTTCGGGGCGGCCAATTGATTTGGGGAATCCTAGGATTTTCAATTGTGTTATTTTAATTGATTACTCGTAACAAATGTATAATAAAAGTATTCATTTATTTAATAATAAGGGAAAAAAATAGATTTAGGACATAAATTATTGATTATATACTGAAAATAATTAATAAGATACAAGTAAGAAATAATTAAAGATGACAAACGATCATTAAATAACCTATTAATAACTTTTGTGAATCGGTAATCGTTTAATACTTTAAAAGACAAAAATAATTTATTTTATAAAATATAAATTATATATATATATATATATATATTATATATATATATATATATATATAATATATAATTCCTATGTGTTTTATTTTTTTTTTTTGTGATTAATAGATTATAATTCATATATAAGCCAGAAAACTTGCCAAGTTAAATTAAAAAGAAGGTAGCCGGGCAAAAGCTGCGCCGCCAATCCTTTCTGAATTGCAAACCATAATCTTCCAAATACAAACCCTTGCCCCCTGGGGTTGAACAATTGCTTAGACGACCCGTTGAACCCTCGTCAAGAAGTGGATAGCTTCTGACGCTAGGGAGCCAAAAGTATCAAAGGCAAAAGGGATACACATAAAATAATTTCTAGATTGATATATATTTCTTTTTTTTCTTTTTTTTTACTGTTCAGTATTTGTGAAGTTGGATGTCCATTGAAAAAGAGTTTCTAGAATTCATTCGACTAACCACTTACTAGCACCACTACGATTTATTCAATTGATTTACTTAAAGCTTTGAATAAACAAAATTATCAAGCTATGACACTTAACCAAAGCTGTTTTTATAGGTTTGATGCAATAAAAAAAAAAAAGAGCTGGAATGATCTCAAGGGATTCGAACCCGGCTTGTGGTTTTTGTGCGAAAAGGTGAACTGACCCAGTGGTGTGCAAAGCTTAAATATACAAACACGTCAAATCCTAAATCCCCAAAGTTAAGAACACGAGCCCATGTTTTCCTAATCAACTTTAATCATGACAACCACACCAAAGCATTTAATAGTGAAAAATATCAAACAAAGAAACGCAGAGAAAGACTTACGGGTTGCGAGGATGTCCGGTGAGAAAACAATCGACAAGAAGAGAGACTCCGGTGAGAGTACGGAACCAAGAACAGATGTTGTCGAGTGAATATTATGGTGGGTGAGGGTTCGCAATGTCGAATGATGGTCCATATTTATATTAATAAGGACCGACATCTAGGACCGACATCCACGGCTTTATAGCTTAGTGGCATCTTGGTGGTGGGATAGGATTTGGGACCAATAGGTCCTGGGTTCGATTCCCACAAGGGGGGTTTTCCCATATTTAATGGGTTTCCTCCTGAATTGGTGTGGCATTATGTCTAGTGGAGATGGATATGATCGGGTGGTTCCTCTGGTGACACGATGATACTCCAGTGGTCCGTCAGTGATCCAAATTTGCCGTTAAAAAAAAAAGATCCGATCGAGATTTGTAAAAAATATGGGATGATATGGTTCGTATTTGGCTCGCAATGAAAAGGGAACTCGAATATGGTTGTTTATGGCAACGATTTGGTAAGATCCGGGTTCACCGGAATTGAAGATCGCGAAGAATGAAGGGGAAACAATCTGGGCGGTAGTTTGAGTTGAAACTTTCGGAACCTCATGCTTTTAGTCCCTCGACTTTTTAAGTATACAATATCACTTTCAGTTGATTAGCCCACCATACTCACATTTGGAAATTGCAAAAAGGGTCCATGCAATCTATTATTTTTATAAAAGCAATATTATAGCCTAATAAGTTAACTTTATATAATTAACAGGTTTAGACTTTATAAACTATAAATTTCCTAATATCATTTTAAAAGGAATTCTAAATTTTGAAAGTTCATATTTTAAACTTTTTATAAGTTTAAAGATTATATAAGTTTTAAGGTATATAAAAAACATTATAAATGATTTAAAATCATAAATAACTAAATATTTATAGAAAAAAAATTGGATTTTATTTAATTAGACGAACATGGTATTAATAGAACGTAAAAGGTAGTAAAATACCCAATCTTATATTATTGAAATAAATGGAAGTGTATGCACAACAAGGAGTGAAATAGGAGAATAAATACAAAGATTAGAAATTTATGAATGTTACACTTGGTAACACAAAGTTCGAGCGAACTTGACCCAAATGTTGGGTTTTCTTCATTTTTCGTTCGTTTATCGATTGTTCGGCGATTCGGTTCGTATTAGATAGTTATATTAAGCGTTATAAGTGATGTAATGGTGTGATTTAGCGATTCGAATATGCGAGAGCGATGCAATAGCGAGTGTAATCATAATCATAAACAGACATAACACATAAATAACATAAAACCATATAATTAACTCTAATTTTATGATGCAATGTGATAAGCGATCGATGGCATAAGTGCTTATTAAACAATAACACACTTGGCTCGTATTATAGCATACTTAGTTGTAATTGCGATTTGATTAGCGATGCGTTTAATAAGCGATTAGATGCGATAAAATTTGTAATTCAACATAATTTAATTAACATAACTTGCTTATAGTTCGAATCTCGAGAGTACAATAGGAACAATTGAAAGACAATTAACAACGAAAATTGGAGTTGTTACAGTCTCCCCTACTTTAGGAAATTTCGTCCCAAAATTTAAGTAGTGGCCGTAACGAAGAAGTGCGGGTACTTAGCCTTCATGTCACTTTCCAATTCCCAAGTGAACTCTGCGCTGCGTTTGCCTTCCCATCGGACCTTCACGATAGGGATGCGAGAGCGCCGTAGTTTCTTGGTTTCTCGGTCCATGATTTCGACGGGCTTTTCCACAAAATGGAGAGTCTCGTTGATTTGCGGATCTTCGAGAGATACATGGAGGTTTTCTTCGGCTAGGCATTTCTTGAGGTTAGACACGTGGAAAGTCGAATGGACGTTGTTGAGTTCCTCCGGTAGTTCGAGGCGATAGGCCACTTTGCCGATTCTTTCCAGAATCTTAAAGGCACCAACGTATCGTGGCGCTAGCTTTCCTTTCTTTCTGAAGCGGACCACTCCCTTCCAAGGTGCAACCTTTAGGAGAACATGGTCTCCCACTTTGAACTGTAGGGGCTTGCGGTGTCTATCGGCGTAACTCTTTTGACGACTCCGCTTTCAAGAGATTGTCTCTGATCTGGAGGATTTTGTCTGTCGTTTCTTGAATTAACTCGGGACTGGTGATTTGTGCTTCTCCGATCTCGTGCCATGCAATAGGCGATCGACATTTTCTTCCATACAGTGCCTCAAAAGGAGCCATTTGAATGCTGGTATGATAACTATTATTGTACGAGAATTCAATCAAAGGTAAATGCGTGTCCCAATTACCACTGAAATCTATGATGCACGCATGAAGCATGTCTTCGAGGGTGCGGATCGTGCGCTCAGTCTGACCGTCGGTTTGAGGGTGAAAGGCGGTACCGAGATTGAGAGTAGTACCGAGGGCGGATTGAAAAGTCTCCCAAAGACGCGAAGTAAAACGACCGTCTCGGTCAGAGATGATGTCACGAGGCATCCCGTGTCGACAAATGACTTCGTCGGTATAGATTCGTGCTAATCGTTTTACCTTAAAGTCTTCTCGTATAGTAATAAAGTGCGCGGATTTAGTAAGACGATCGACGATAACCCAAATGCTATCATGACCGGATGAAGTGCGGGGAAGTTTCGTAATAAAATCCATAGCTATACTCTCCCACTTCCACATCGGGATTTCGGGTTGTTCAAGTAAGCCAGAGGGCCTTTGATGTTCGGCTTTAACCTTCGAGCAGGTTAAGCACTTTGAAACGTTAATGGTGATATCCTTTTTCATGCCCGGCCACCAATACTTAGGACGAAGGTCCTGGTACATCTTGTCATGCACCGGGGTGAATGGAATATCGGGATTTATGAGCTTCGATCATTAGCAATTCACAGAGATTATCACGACTAGGAATTCAAATGCGATCGAGATAGTAATAAATACCATTCGGTTTTACGACAGGTTGAGTTTCGGCACCACATTTCATTTCTTCTTCCAAAGTATTCTTGTTAAAGCAAGCGAATTGGGCGGAGCGAATCATAATTTCGAGATCATTCAAAGCTTGAGAGTCACGAATACTATACACATAGCTTCGTCGACTTAGAGCATCGGCTACAACGTTTGCTTTGCCGGGATGGTAGCGTATCTCGCAATCGTAATCGTTGAGAAGTTCAACCCATCGGCGTTGGCGCATATTCAGTTATTTCTGATTGAAGATATGTTGTAAGCTCTTATGGTCGGTGAAGACCGTACACTTGGTACTGTAAAGGTAGTGTCGCCATATCTTCAATGCAAAAACAACTGCACCGAGTTCGAGATCGTGGGTTGTGTAGTTCTTCTCGTGGATCTTAAGTTGTCGAGACGCATACGCAATAACCTTGTCTCGTTGCATGAGAACACAACCAAGACCAAGATTAGAGGCATCGCGATAAACAACGAAATCTTCGTTTCCGTCGGGAAGAGTGAGGACAGGAGCGTTGCATAGTATACGCTTGAGCGTTTGAAAAGCTTCCTCTTGCTTGGAATCCCAAACAAAAGGTTTGTCCTTATGAGTTAAAGCGGTAAGCGGAACAGCGATTTTCGAGAAGCCGGCGATGAATCGACGGTAGTAACCCACCAATCCAAGAAATGAACGGATTTCGAAAGCATTCTTCGGTGTAATCCAACTCTTGACAGCTTCGATCTTTGCAGGGTCGACGTGAATTCCTTGACTATTAACGATGTGGCCGAGAAATTGGACTTCTTCGAGCCAGAATTCACATTTAGAGAACTTAGCATAGAGGCGATTGCCTTGGAGAAGTTCGAGGACTAAACGGAGATGGCGCGCGTATTCCTCTCTCAACTTCAAGTAGATAAGGATATCATCGATGAAAACAATGACGAAACTATCTAAGAAAGCTTTACACACATGGTTCATCAAGTCCATGAAGACCGGGTGCATTTGTAAGACCAAAGGGCATGACCACGAATTCGAAATGGCCATAACAAGTACGATAGGCAGTTTTCGAAATATTTTATTCGAGTACGCGCAACTGATGATAACCGGAACGTAAATCGATCTTAGAAAAACAAGTAGAACCTTGAAGCTGATCAAATAAGTCGTCAATTCGAGGAAGAGGATAGCGGTTCTTTATAGTGAGTTTGTTAAGTTCACGATAGTCGATGCACATTCGGAACGTCCCATCTTTCTTTTTCACGAAAAGAACGGGTGCGCCCCAAGGCGAAGTGCTCGGGCGTATGAAACCTTTATCAAGAAGCTCTTGAAGTTGGCTCGATAGTTCGCGCATTTCGGATGGTGCGAGACGATAAGGGGCTTTAGCAAAGGGAGTAGCACCGGGAACTAAATCGATACGGAATTCAACATCGCGAGTAGGGGGTAAACCGGGTAACTCGTCGGGAAAGACTTTTGGAAATTCACGAACAACAGGAACGTCTTTAAAAGTTTTCTTTTCTTTCTCCGGGTTCACGATATGGGCTAGAAAAGCAACACATTGCTTTCGTAAACATTTGTGTGCTCGAGTACACGACAAAAGCATCAACTTCTTTGAGGGCGTTTCACCATACACATGGAGTTGATCACCGTTTGAGAGAGGGAAGCGAATCATTTTATCGAAGCATACAACTTCAGCATGATTTTCACGAAGAAAATCCATGCCTACTATGACATCGTAGCTACCTAACTGCATAGGTATGAGATTGATCGAGAAGACATGGTTGTTGAGATCGAGAGAACAACCACATAGGATGAGGTGACGGTAATGGCTTTTCTGGTGGCGACTTCCACATCGAAAGTCTTTGGGAGTTTAGCGCGCTTACATTTAAAACCTTTTCGAATTCTAACGATACAAAACAATTATCGGCACCAGTATCAAATAAACATGAGGCATAAATACCATTAACGAGGAACGTACCATTGACAACATTGTTGTCGTTCTGAGCCTGGCGATGATTGAGGTTAAAGGGTCGTCCACGTGCAGCCTGTTGTTGCTACTGAGGCTGTAGCGGTGGCTGCTGTTGCGGCTCTTGTTTCACAGGCTTGTTTGGACAGGCATTACTGAAATGATTCGGATCACCGCACGTGTAACAGGCACGTGCTCTTGGTGCTTGCTGCTGATTGGCCTGGGGAGGAGCAGGTAAAGCTGGTGCTGCTGGGGCTTGAGGGGCTGCTTGGCGAGGGCCTGAACGGCAACTGACAGTGAAATGATCGTAGGTCTCCAACTGCATGATAATAGGTGCATTTTGAGCACAAAGGATGAGGACCACTATACGCACGCTTAGCTGGGGGTGCGTTTGGAGCAGCTGACTGAAGTGGCTGAGGGTTTGCTGGAGCAGTAAGAGCAAAGTTCTTGCTCGGGTTTTCTCTTTTGCGACCACGGCGACTGTTCTTTGCCTCTCGGGACTGGTTGGATGGAGCTGCTGGTTCGATGACTGCCTGATTTGCGACCTTGGTGTTCTTAAAGTAACTAGACTGAACCTGTTTGTCATAAATCTCTACAGCTAGCTGGTAGGTCTCCTCAATAGCAGCAGGGCGTGCTGCTTGCACAAAGTTAGCGACGTAGTCTGGCAGAGCGTTGAGATACTTCTTGATTGCCTTTTTGGTAGTATCCACCTGACTTGGGCAGATAAGGCTGAGCTGCTTGAAGCGGGCGGTAAGACCAGTATTGTCACCACCATTCTGCTTAATACCCCAAAACTCGTTTTCCAACTTCTGAATTTCGTGAGGTGGGCAGAACTCTTTGATCATTATCTCTCTGAGTTCTTCCCAGCGAGAGAGTAAGCTTCGTCGTTGCCGCGCCTGTTGCGCTTGGTGGTCCACCAGTCAAGTGCCCTCGACTGAAAGACTCCAGTGGCGTTAACAGTGCGGAGATTTTCAGGGCATCTGCTTTGTCTGAAGGTGACTTCGATCGAATCGAACCAATGAAACAACTTGGTTGGTCCGTCTTCGCCCGGTGAATGCTGCAGGACGCAGGCTTTAAACTGCTTGAAGCTGAAACGGGATTTCGGAGCGTCTCCCTTGGAGTCAATTGAAGAGTTGCTGCTAACCGCTTGAATTTCACTGACAATTTGCGGGATCACCTTAGCCATTTCCTTGGCTACCAGAGAGGCGATGCGCTTTTCAGCTTGGCTGCGCTGGAGATTCCTTCTGGTGTGCGATCCCATTGAAGACATCTAAAATTGAAGGATTCGATTGGACGAGATTCGATTATAATAGGTTTATGTTCTAAGTATTTTATTATTATTAAATTCATATAAGGCACACAATCACATAGGCAAGTAAAAACACGTAGGCACGTAAGCACATAACACATAATCACATAAGCACGTAAGCACATATTTTGCACGTATTCACCTTTAGCTAAAATCATGCATAGCGCGTATGAGATGGGTATATAACGAATATAACGATATAATAGGAGATAGGTGAGCAATTACGTTATCGAACATACGCGTAGGAGTGAGCGTTTAGTTGGTTGGTGTATTAATTAGCGTTTATTCGAATCTGTGCAATTGTACTATATCGATGGAGGTAAAGTGATAATCGAGAAATGGTAAGCGAGAACGAATAAAGCGAAAATTCTCAAAATTCAAACACATAATAATAATAATAAACTTGGTGATGAGTAAATCGACGATAATAGGCTTAAATCAATTGGGAGCGTCCTGGTTTTGAGACGTTGACTACCAAAGTGATTCGAAGATTCTCTGAGTTCGGACACACGATTTGGCCTAATAGACAAATGCTATCGCCGTACAACGGTTAACGGCATTTATCCTTCCAGTTACGTGGTGTTCCGAGTCATCAAAGTAATCGAGACTTTGGTGAGATTGAAAATCAAAGAGCGGAATTAGTTATTAAGATGCGGGTTTCACCCCTAACTTAACAACATCATTCCTAGTTGTGGTTATGCTCACCGATCAAATCGGAAGTTCCACTAGATAGAAATGGAGATTTTCGTCGAGGTTTGGATATCACTCCTAACTCAACGAAAGTATCTCCTGTGAGAGAGAATGCGCGGAGTGAATGATCTTATCGAGAGTTCTCGGTTTTCACACCTAATCTCGACCTGATCACTCGTCTTGTGTGATACGAGCGTTTCCAAGCATGTATATTGTATTAGCCTAGGAAAGACACATTTAAGCATTTATGGCAAGTAGTTTAAGCATTTAAGTCAAAGATTGGTCAAATTGGGTACTTAGACTGTAGACTTGGTCGAACATGGCAATTCTACCTAATTCCCTATAGTTATGGCTCTGATACCAATCTGTCACACCCCAACCGATGGCGGAATCATCGGGGCGCGGCACTAAGCGAACCAGATTGTCTCATGAGAAGTTCCATAACCATTATTTAACAATATTACATAACGTCTAACATCCCATACTATTAAACATAATATTTCAAATAACCATTACAATACAACGTTTTCTAATAACACAAATTCTAGTTAAGAATCTCTAGATTTATTACAAGCGTTTCTAAAACGAAACCTAAGCTAAGCAAAACTACATCCAAAGCATCCAAGCTAAAATCCTCAACCTGTTACATATGTTAAAATACAAGTCAATACAATTAAGTAAAGGTGAGCATATAGGTTTAAGTAATACTAGCATAATAGAGAAACCGTTCGCGAAATAGTCCAACTACATATCATGATACACCAAAACACATCACACAAAATATGCATATTTCTCATGCTAACTTCCGTGAGAAGGCTAGCGCGTCCATCCTAACTAGACCCCGTCGGTGTGTTAGCCACACTATAGTACCATACTAGCAAAGGAGGCAAGTTAACGAAAATAGGTCCTAGTCACATGTTTCTAGTATCACGTATTGAGCATATATAATTAGATTATTCGCGTGTGATAAACATTTTGATTTGTGAGGTGATTTTGATAGAGTAACATATGTAACACCCAAAAAGTGCTTAAAGCGAAAACGGGTCAAGTATACTCACAATTAATGCGTTTTGGGAGAAGCGTGGGATCTGAGTAGAGTTGCGGAGAGTGCCAGATCAGCCTGTAAGCGGACAGAAGTGCATTAGTCTTCCGAATTGCTGAAACGGTTAAGTTTGGGTTGGGCAGAGGACAAGTTTGGGCGAACTTGTACGTTTCCATACAAGTTCGGGCGAACTTGTGTAATCCTGCTAAGATGTGAGGCAAGTTCGGTCGAACTTGTGAAGTTTCTCAAGGAAACTTGAAAAGTTCGGGCGAACTTGTGTATATTGATAACAGAAGGAGCAAGTTCGATCGAACTTGTGAAGTTTCCTGAGAAACTTGACAAGTTCGGGCGAACTTGTTGAAGTTATGAAGATGTTGCCTCAAGTTCGGTCGAACTTGACCCTTATGGTGCCAGTTCAGGCGAACTTGACTCTTGAGCTGCACAAAATCAATTAAATCTCGAGCGAACTTTGTGTTTTCGGGTCCAAAATCTTGCGTTTTCACGTCGTTTGCTGAGGAAATCGAGTGTCCATCCCTCAACCTTAAGCCATTGAGTAAAAACTTAGGCTGGAGAAGTCTTTTGGAGAGGTCTTTTCGGGCGAACTTGTACGTTTCCATACAAGTTCGGGCGAACTTGTGTAATCCTGCTAAGATGTGAGGCAAGTTCGGTCGAACTTGTGAAGTTTCTCAAGGAAACTTGACGAGTTCGGGCGAACTTGTGTATATTGATAACAGAAGGAGCAAGTTCGATCGAACTTGTGAAGTTTCCTGAGAAACTTGACAAGTTCGGGCGAACTTGTTGAATATATGAAGATGTTACCTTAAGTTCGGTCGAACTTGACCCTTATGGTGCAAGTTCAGGCGAACTTGACTCTTGAGCTGCACAAAATCAGTTAAATCTCGAGCGAACTTGGTGTTTCGGGTCCAAAATCTTGCGTTTTCGCGTCGTTTGCTGAGGAAATCGAGTGTCCATCCCTCCAACCTTAAGCCATTGAGTAAAACTTAGGCTGGAGAGGTCTTTTGGAGCGAACTTAGCCATTTTACAGAAACTCGGGCTAATCCGGGCGAACTTGAAGGTGCGTTCGGGTTAGTCCAGCTTGTGCAAAGTGACGATTTCGTCCTTGTGCTTCCGGATCTGAGGTCTTTGCTAGACAACGCCACGTTCCACTCAAAAGTGAATGAAACATACGTCATTAGTCCGAATATTGTGTTAAAAATCAATGTTTTCGAAAGGTTTTACTCAGATGTAGTATAGATCTGAGTGAAAAACAGAAGTTTTGCAGAAAAAGATGAAGATTTTCGTAAACAGAAGGGATTTGTTGAAAACGAAGGCAAAGCCTTTTGCAAAATCGTTGTAAACCGTTGTTAAAACGTTGTTGAACATCATTGCAGTTGAAATCGGCTTGAATCTTACTTAGGAAACAAAGGGTTTCGGGTTTTGAAGCTCTGGGCGTAGTTGCAGCAAGTTCAAATGAGAGAATGGGCTGAGTGTTTATAGGTGAAGACAAAATGTGAGCTGGTGGGAGTCAAGTGCGGTTGAAGTTGCATGATTTCATGCAAGTTCGGGCGAACTTGTTGAGGATTCTGAGAAGGCAAGCCAAGTTCGGCCAAACTTGCTGATTCTGTGAAGAATCACAACAAGTTCGAGCGCACTTGGGGGGAAATGAGAGTTAGTGTTCGCCAGTCAAGTTCGGCCGAACTTGGTAACACCAAGTTCGAGCGAACTTAACCCAAATGTTGGGTTTTCTTCGTTTTTTCGTTCTTTTATCGATTGTTCGGCGATTCGGTGTCACACCCGACCCGCAGCGGAATAAGAGTCCGGGCATAATTGGGTTATCACCAAAGGTCATGATGTTTACTATTATGTTTCATATTTATTAAATCCAAATTACATTTCAATGTTCCAAGTCAAATTCATACAATACAAGGAAAGGAAAAATTTAACTAAAACAAATCCATAATCTAAACTGGTTTATTCTTCTAAGCCGCCCTATATGTTTCTTGCTTCAACTTGATCACCTGTATCATGTGTAAAAATGGGAAATTTTGGGTCAACAAAAGTTGGCGAGTGAACCTTGTTAAAAACATTTGTTATCAATTCATTATTGTAATTTATTTAGGAAAATTGTGCAATAATCATATATGAACAAATGTATGTAAACATAACGATCACAAACCACCTTGCTTAAACATGAAATAAGAATGACAATGTATATGTTGGCAACGTCCCGTTCACGCTCGTAGGTAATGGGGAACGGACGGCCTATGCTAATGTAGGTGAGATCAAGGCTCAATCAACGGAGCCGATCTTATGTTGGCAACGCCTGGTTCACGCTCATAGGTAATGGGGAACAGCTCACGCTCATAGGAAATGGGGAGCGGCGGCCTATGAAATGTATGTACTGAAATGATAAAATTAATCTAAACTTCACCACACAAACAATGGATACACATTGAATACACATTTGATCATGAACATGACGGATGCACAAATGTTTAATTATAATAAATAAATAACGACACATGATACACCCCAAAATGTGATTAAAACGGGGAATTGGTAGAGATTCACTCACATTGGGTGCGTTTGTTTGAAGATGTTGAATGCGCACGAGTTCAGGGGATTGATCGACGAGAGATAACTAACCAAATAAATAACGAAAAGGTACGGTAAGCATGTGGATTTTATTAACTATTTTAATATGATTTGTTGGGTATAATTTTGTGAGTTTAAGGCTACTTTCTAACTTTGAAAACGTTATTTTTAAGTATTTTTAATTGATTTTTAAGTTAAATAAATAAATAAAAATAAATAAAAAAATGTTGACTTTGACCGTTGACCGAGACTGTTGACCGTTGACCGGTTCGGTCAGTTCTGTTGTTGCACTGAGTGAGGTTCGAACTGATGACCTCCCGTACGCGTGCACGCAGCTCTACCAACTGAGCTACGTGTCCAACCCGAAATAATTCTGTTTTTAATTATACTTATATACTATTTAGTTTAAATCCGAAAATCATTTATTTTTAAAAAGATTTTAAACGTATCGGACCGGTGCTGACCACAGGTCTCGAACCCGGGACCTGTGAGTTAGCTACACACAGTCCACCGCTGGACTGTGTGTCTAACCTGGTTATTAACTCAGTTTTTATTATACTTAACATGGTCTGTGAGTCAACCGGTTCAGTTAAAAAGACAAATTTTTATTTCGAAAGAGTAAAGCTGGGACAGGATTCGAACTCGCGTCGCATGTGTGTTTGTTGCACACAGTCCACGCTGGACTGTGTGTCTAACCCGTTCATTAAACCGATTTTAATTAATCTTATATTATACATCACTTCATCTTCTTCGTTCAAAACACAGACATCGACAAATTGACTGTTATTGTGTTAAATTAGCTTAACGAATGTTATGAGCCATGGTAAAGTAATGAACGGAAAAAGGTTGGAGGGTTGATTGTACCAAACTGTTCGTTTTTCTTCAGATGTCCGGCAAAGTCGTCGGCTCCGGCTTGGTGAGCTTCGGCTAATAGGATTTCCCAACAATTTGGAGGGATTAGATGTGAAATGGAACTACTGGGTAACGACTATCAGTAAGTTAAAAGAATCAAAACCGGTTAACAGCAGGTTCTTGAAAGTTCAGAATTTCTCCGGCGAAAACAGATAATCCGGCAACGTCGTCTGGAAAGGATTCTGGGTGAGGGATTGATATTAGAATTTTGTCTAATAAAGGAATGAACCAGAAAAATCGAAGTAATTACCGTGTAGGTGGAAGTCTCGGTTTTCCGGCGACTTGCAGATGTTTTCCGGCGAGTAAATTTTCGTCGAGAAGATGTGCGATTTGTGAGCGAAAAGGCTTCCAGTGGATTGTGGGTGAATTTATAGGGAAGAAACCGAGATGTATGGGGTCTGAATTCGGTCTCAATTCAAGGTTAGCCGTTCTCCGGCGGTTACGACTGATGTCGCGGGTTCAGACGTCGGTTATAACCGTCGTTAGAGTTAATTCTTCGGTAACATTGGATGGAAACGTTAATTATCGGCGAAGTCGTCGGGATTTCCGACGACTGCTGATTGGGCGCGATTTGACTGGATTTAACTTCCGAGATTTATCTTTTTAATTAATTTTTTTGGTATTTTAACAAAGAATCAAAGTGGCAGAGCGGTTGATGGTGTGAAGGTTAAGTCTTTGGGGATTTCCGGCTGACCGGGTTCGACTCCCGGCAGCCGGTTTTCCTTTTTAATTAATTTATTTTTATTTTTTTACAATTATAATTTATATCTTCTAATTTGTTTATTAATTATGTATCGTTTAAAATTAAAATAAGCCATAAATGAACAACAAAAATTTAAAACTGATTGTTCGGTTATTAAACGAAGCGGGTTTCGAAAACCGTTTTTCGACAAATGTTATAGTATCCCCTACTTTTAGAATTTCGTCCTGAAATTTAAGTAGTGGTAGTTACAGGAAAAAGGTGTGGGTATTTCTCGCGCATTGAGTCTTCACGTTCCCAAGTAAACTAAGGTCCTCGTTTCGACTCCCAGCGTACCCTGACAATTGGGATGCGGCTTCTTCTTAAACGTTTTTCCCGAAGTCCATAATTTCTACTGGTCTTTCAATAAAATGCATAGATTCATCGACTTGAATGTCTTCTAGAGGAATATGGAGATTTTCATCGGCGAGGCACTTCTTCAAGTTCGATACATGGAATGTGGGATGAATTCTGTTGAGTTCCTCCGGTAGGTCAAGCTTGTAGGCTACAGTTCCTACCTTTCGAGTATCTTGAAAGGACATACGTAACGTGGTGCTAGCTTGCCTTTTTGGCCAAAATGAACTACTCCCTTCCACGGCGATACTTTTAAAAGTACTTGATCGCCAACGTTAAACTCCAAGGGCTTTCGTCGCTTGTCAGCATAGCTCTTTTGACGACTTTGTGCCGCTAAAAGGTTGTTTCGGATTTGATGAATCTTGTCAGTTGTTTCTTGTATTAATTCTGGACCGGTGATTTGAGCTTCTCCAATTTCGTGCCAACATATTGGTGATCGGCACTTACGACCATATAATGCTTCGAAAGGTGCCATGCCGATACTTGAATGAAAGCTGTTGTTGTACGAAAATTCAACTAATGGTAGGTGAGCGTCCCAATTCCCTTTGAAGTCTATGACACATGCCCGAAGCATGTCTTCAAGAGTTTGAATGGTGCGTTCAGATTGACCATCAGTTTGGGGATGATAAGCGGTGCTGAGATCTAATCGTGTACCCAAAGCGGCTTGTACAGCTTGCCATGTTCGTGAAGTGAAACGACCATCACGATCTGATATAATGCTTAACGGTACACCAGGACGGCTTACGATTTCACTGATGTAGATGCGAGCTAGTTTCTCATTTTTGAAGTCTTCGCGAATCGGAATTAAGTGAGCTGATTTTGTAAGACGATCAATGATTACCATATTGTGTCGTACCCACCAGGAGTGCGAGGTAACCCGGTAATGAAGTCCATGGTTATATTTTCCCACTTCCATACGGGTATTTCAGGTTGGACCAGAAGTCCTGAGGGTCTTTGGTGTTCAGCTTTCACTTTTGAACAGGTAAGGCACTTGGAAACGAAAACAGCAATATCCTTCTTCATGCCAGGCCACTAGTAGGTGTATCAAAGGTCCTGATACATCTTGTCGGCTCCTAGATGTACGGAGTATCGTGTTTTGTGAGCCTCTTTCATAAGAGTATCGCGAAGGTTAATGTGATCAGGAATCCATATGCGATCTTGATAATACAGAATGCCGTCAGATTTTGTTTCGAGTTTAAGTTCTGCTCCACAAGATAACTCATTGCGTATGTCGTATTCTGTTATGGAAACATGTTGAGCTTCTCGGATTTGGTCTTTGATGTTGGTCATGATTTGCGAACATAGAAGACGAATGGAGTTCACATAACCCTTTCGACTGAGTGCATCGGCTACCACATTTGCTTTGCCAGGATGATACCGAATTTCACAGTCGTAGTCATTAAGAAGTTCGACCCATCTTCGTTGCCTCATGTTCAGCTCCTTTTGGTTAAGATATGTTGGAGGCTCTTGTGATTAGTGTAAATTTCAAACTTGGTACCATAGAGGTAATGTCTCCATATCTTAAGAGCGAACACAACGGCTCCAAGTTCTAGGTCGTGAGTAGTGTAGTTCTTCTCATGAGTTTTGAGCTGCTAGAAGCATAGGCTATCACTTTTCCCCTTTGCATTAAAACACAGCCTAATCCCTGTCCTGATGCGTCGCAATACACTACAAAGTCATCGCAACCTTCGGGGAGTGTGAGGATAGGAGCGTCATAAAGCTTTTTCTTAAGGGTTTGGAAGGCTTCTTCTTGTTTAGGTCCCCATGCGAAGGGTTTTCCTTTATGTGTCAAAGCCGTGAGTGGTACAGCGATACGAGAGAAATTTGATATGAGACGACGATAGTAACCAGCCAAACCAAGGAAAGATCGTACTTCGGTTGGGGTACGTGGCGCTTGCCATTCTTGTACTGCTTTGATCTTTGCGCGGTCGACATGAATTCCCTTGTCATTGACGACATGACCAAGGAACTGTACTTCTTTTAACCAAAATTCGCATTTGGAGAATTTAGCGTAAAGCTTTTCAGTCTTCAAGAGTGTGAGGATGAGTCGAAGGTGTCGTTCATGATCAGTCTTAGACTTTGAGTAAATGAGAATATCGATGAAGACTATAACTCAGCGATCAAGATAGGGTTTGCAAACTCTGTTCATTAAGTCCATGAAGACGGCTGGAGCGTTGGTTAGACCAAATGGCATAACCATGAATTCATAGTGACCATATCGAGTTCGGAAGGCGGTCTTTGGGACGTCTTCTTCATGTACTCTGAGTTGGTGATAGCCGGAACGAAGGTCGATCTTTGAAAAACAAGTGGCACCCTGGAGTTGGTCTAGAAGATCATCGATGCGAGGTAAAGGGTAGCGAATTTTGATCGTTAATTTGTTGAGTTCCCTGTAATTGATACACATGCGAAAGGTCCCATCTTTCTTCTTTACAAACAGGACAGGTGCACCCCAAGGCGATGAGCTAGGACGTATGAATCCTTTGTCGGTCAGTTCTTGCAATTGACTGGCCAGCTCTTGCATCTCGGATGGGGCTAACCTATAAGGAGATCTCGCGACGGGTGTAGCGCCAGGTATAAGGTCGATGCCGAATTCGACTTCTCTCTTGGGAGGAAGTCCTGCGATGTCGTCGGGAAAAACTTGCGGGAATTCTTTCACTACGGGTATATCTTCGAGTTTCTTCTCTTTGTCTCCCTTCTTGACAACTTGGGTTAGAAATGCTACATAATTCTTGCGGAGATATTTTCGGGCTTGAAGACAGGACATCAGCTTGAGTCCTTTCGAAGGGGTTTCTCCAAAGATTCGTAGAGTTTGACCGTCTACAAGAGGAATGCGAATGAACTTCTCACGGCATACTACTTCAGCCTGATGTTGGCTGAGCCAGTCCATGCCGATTTTAATGTCAAAACTTCCCAACTTCATAGGAATGAGGTCAACAGGAAAATCGTGATCGTTTAGAGTAAAAGTACAGTTTCGGATAATGGAGTTTAATGAGACCGGTTTTCCGTCAGCAACTTCTACCGTTATGGATTCCATAAGTTTGTCACGAGTTTGATTGAGGATGGGTTCAAATTCTAAGGACACAAAACTCTTATCCGCGCCAGTATCAAATAACACGGATGCATAACTACCATTGACGAGAAACGTAACGTTAACCACATTGTTGTCGGCCCTAGCTTGGTTGGCGTTGATGTTAAATGCTCTTCCTCTAGCAGGTGGCGGAGCTTGGTTAGCTTGGTTCACCGGATTCGCTTGAGCTTGAGCATGTATGATGTTCACCAAGCGTGGACACGTGTTTCTAAAGTGGTTTGGGTCTCCACAATTGTAGCAAGCCCGCATGGGTTGCATCATGGGGTAGTTGGGTTGATAGTAGGTTTGGGTTGTATGTTGTGTAGGTGGTGGTAGTAGGGGTTGTTGGGTTTGACCCATTATTTGATGGTGGGTTTGAGTTGTGGGTTGGTTGCGGTTCATTCGTTGCAGTGAGCGGCAGGCTTGGATGGTGTGACCTGCACGACCACAGCCGGTGCAATATTGACAGGGGTATTCGGGGGAGTGATGGTATTGACAACGGGTGCACTTTGGGTAAGGGCCAGAGTATTGCCTTTTGTATGGTGCGGGTGAAGGAGTAACTTGTGTGATGGGTGCAGCAGGGATAGGGAAATTTGTTTGAGTGACGGCAAAATTTCTGGTATTTCGCTTCCTCTTGTTTGAAAATCTTGAGGATGAGGTGGGGTGGTTGGAAGTTTGGCCCTCAACGGGGGCTTTCTTTTTCTCCTCTTTGAACTTACCGTTTCTGATGCGGTTCTCGGTAAGTTCGGTGGCTAATTCCATGGCGGCTTCGAGGGTTGCAGGCGAAGTGCTGAGGACTGAGTCTTGAATCTTCGAGGGAAGGCCTCGAATATAGTGTTCCACCAAACGGTACACGGGGGTGAACAAGTTAGGAACCATTGGTTCAGCTCAAGAAATCTTTTGTTGTAGGAAGTGTGATCCCCTTCCTTTTGCTTCAGCGAGTGGAATTCGTCTTCCAACTTCTTGAGTTCGCTTCTTGGGCAGAAGCGTTTTGTCATCATTTCCCTTAACTCTTCCCAGGTTAAGGCCATGGCGTCTTCAACTCCTCTTTTACCCTTCTCGGTGTTCCACCAGGTCAAGGCTACCCAAATAATCTCCGGTTGTGTAACGTACCTTGCGATCCTTGGGACAATCGCAATTTAGGAAAGTGTTTTCCATTTCCTCAAACCAGTGGAGGAGGCGGTGACACCTTCGGTCCCTTCGAACTTTGGGGGATCGCAAGACTTGAAGTGCTTGTAGGAGCACTTCTTGGAGGAAGGGTTGTCGATGATTTGATCCTCTTGATTTGGTGGGTTGACAGGATTTGCAGTGAGAGCTTGCTGGACTTGAATTACAATATCAGGAAGTACTGCGGCCATTTGTTTTGCAATTTGAGTGGCCAAGCGTTCGTTTGACCTTCCTGACTTTCGTCCTCCACGTAGCTGCCTACCCGACATCTACAGGAATATACATAGGAAGATGGTGAGTTTATGGAGTGTTTAGGGGTCATGTGTCTTAAAAAAAATGAAATTAACATAAATATCAATAATGCAACTACATCCATAGGATGTCTTGGGTTTGCTCATGTTGGGCCTCAAATGTCCCCCATACCTTCACCTGTATAGTCATGTGGGCCCCCATGACTATTGGCTTGGTAGGATTCACATTAGTATTGGCGATTTAACACTCGCATGACCCGAATGAAAACCACAAAATATGTTTACAAGATGTATGGTCGGAATGTGTCCCGGTGTAGACACAATGACAACTCAAAGTGGGGTTAGCTCACACGACGTTTGGTATAGCATGCTTTGGCCTAATAGGTACTTCGTACTCTCATCGTTAGTCCCCAGGTAGGCAAACTGGTCCTTTATTTTGGATTTATACGAATGCCAAGCCTAGACAGGACGTTCCGACTACCGGTACTTGTACCCTTCCAGTTACTACATGCCCGTCATGAGAACTCACTTTGATGAGATTTGAAAATACAAAAATCATTGTAGAAGCGATCATGAAAATAATGTGGTGTGTGCTTTCATGGGTATGATATGTTATGAGAATATGATTTATGATAGGTATTATATAATAATATGTACTTATTACATGCTTGCATAACATTGAATGTAACAATAAACAAAAAGCATATAAGCATCATGAATTTTGCATGTAACACACAAAATTTAAAATTTCTAGGCAACTATAGTATAGGCTCTAAGGGTCTAATAACCTATCCTATATCCCTATAGTCATGGCTCTGATACCAATCTGTCACACCCGACCGCAGCGGAATAAGAGTCGGGGCATAATTGGGTTATCACCAAAGCTCATGATGTTTACTAATATGTTTCATATTTATTAAATCCAAATTACATTTCAATGTTCCAAGTCAAATTCTATACAATACAAGGAAAGGAAAAATTTAACTAAAACAAATCCATAATCTAAACTGGTTTATTCTTCTAAGCCGCCTATATGTTTCTTGCTTCAACTTGATCACCTGTATCATGTGTAAAAATGGGAAATTTTGGGTAAAAAAAGTTGGCGAGTGAACCTTGTTAAAAACATTTGTTATCAATTCATTATTGTAATTTATTTAGGAAAATTGTGCAATAATTATATATGAACAAATGTATGTAAACATAACGATCACAAAAACCCCCTTGCTTAAACATGAAATAAGAATGACAATGTATATGTTGGCAACGTCCGTTCACGCTCATAGGTAATGGGGAACGGACGGCCTATGCTAATGTAGGTGAGATCAAGGCTCAATCAAACGGAGCCGATCTTATGTTGGCAACGCCCGGTTCACGCTCATAGGTAATGGGGACCAGCTCACGCTCATAGGTAATGGGGAGCGGCGGCCTATGAAATGTATGTACTGAAATGATAAAATTAATTTAAACTTCAACCAGACAAACAATGGATACACATTGAATACACATTTGATCATGAACATGACGGATGCACAAATGTTTAATTATAATAAATAAATAACGACACATGATACACCCCAAAATGTGATTAAAACGGGGAATTGGTAGAGATTCACTCACATTGGGTGCGTTTGTTTGAAGATGTTGAATGCGCACGAGTTCAGGGGATTGATCGACGAGAGATAACTAACCAAATAAATAACGAAAAGGTACGGTAAGCATGTGGATTTTATTAACTATTTTAATAGGATTTGTTGGGTATAATTTTGTGAGTTTAAGGCTACTTTCTAACTTTGAAAACGTTATTTTAAGTATTTTTAATTGATTTTTAAGTTAAATAAATAAATAAAAATAAATAAAAAAATGTTGACTTTGACCGTTGACCGAGACTGTTGACCGTTGACCGTTGACCGGTTCGGTCAGTTCTGTTGTTGCACTGAGTGAGGTTCGAACTGGTGACCTCCCGTACGCGTGCACGCAGCTCTACCAACTGAGTACGTGTCTAACCCGAAATAATTCTGTATTTAATTATACTTATATACTATTTAGTTTAAATCCGAAAATCATTTATTTTTAAAAAGATTGTAAACGTATCGGACCGGTGCTGACCACAGGTCTCGAACCGGGACCTGTGAGTTAGCGTACACACAGTCCACCGCTGGACTGTGTGTCTAACCTGGTTATTAACTCGGTTTTTATTATACTTAACATGGTCTGTGAGTCAACCCGGTTCAGTTAAAAAGACAAATTTTTATTTCGAGAGAGTAAAGCTGGGACAGGATTCGAACTCGCGTCGCATGTGTGTTTGTTGCACACAGTCCACCGCTGGACTGTGTGTCTAACCGTTCATTAAACCGATTTTAATTAATCTTATATTATACATCACTTCATCTTCTTCGTTCAAAACACAGACATCGACAAATTGACTGTTATTTGTTAAATTAGCTTAACGAATGTTATGAGCCATGGTAAAGTAATGAACGGAAAAAGGTTGGAGGGTTGATTGTACCAAACTGTTCGTTTTTCTTCAGATGTCCGGTAAAGTCGTCGGCTCCGGCTTGGTGAGCTTCGGCTAATAGGATTTACCAACAATTTGGAGGGATTAGATGTGAAATGGAACTACTGGGTAACGACTATCAGTAAGTTAAAAGAATCATACCGGTTAACAGCAGGTTCTTGAAAGTTCAGAATTTCTCCGGCGAAAACAGATAATCCGGCAACGTCGTCTGGAAAGGATTCTGGGTGAGGGATTGATATTAGAATTTTGTCTAATAAAGGAATGAACCAGAAAAATCGAAGTAATTACCGTGTAGGTGGAAGTCTCGGTTTTCCGGCGACTTGCAGATGTTTTCCGGCGAGTAAATTTTCGTCGAGAAGAGGTGCGATTTGTGAGCGAAAAGGCTTCCAGTGGATTGTGGGTGAATTTATAGGGAAGAACCAAGATGTATGGGGTCTGAATTCGGTCTCAATTCAAGGTTCGCCGTTCTCCGGCGGTTACGACTGATGTCGCGGGTTCAGACGTCGGTTATAACCGTCGTTAGAGTTAATTCTTCGGTAACATTGGATGGAAACGTTAATTATCGGCGAAGTCGTCGGGATTTCCGACGACTGCTGATTGGGCGCGATTTGACTGGATTTAACTTCCGAGATTTATCTTTTTAATTAATTTTTTTGGTATTTTAACAAAGAATCAAAGTGGCGGAGCGGTTGATGGTGTGAAGGTTAAGTCTTTGGGGATTTCCGGCTGACCCGGGTTCGACTCCCGGCAGCCGGTTTTCCTTTTTAATTAATTTATTTTTATTTTTTTACAATTATAATTTATATCTTCTAATTTGTTTATTAATTATGTATCGTTTAAAATTAAAATAAGCCATAAATGAACAACAAAAATTTAAAACTGATTGTTCGGTTATTAAACGAAGCGGGTTTCGAAAACCCGTTTTTCGACAAATGTTATAGTATCCCCTACTTTTAGAATTTCGTCCTGAAATTTAAGTAGTGGTAGTTACAGGAAAAAGGTGTGGGTATTTCTCGCGCATTGAGTCTTCACGTTCCCAAGTAAACTAAGGTCCTCGTTTCGACTCCCAGCGTACCCTGACAATTGGGATGCGGCTTCTTCTTAAACGTTTTTCCCCGAAGTCCATAATTTCTACTGGTCTTTCAATAAAATGCATAGATTCATCGACTTGAATGTCTTCTAGAGGAATATGGAGATTTTCATCGGCGAGGCACTTCTTCAAGTTCGATACATGGAATGTGGGATGAATTCTGTTGAGTTCCTCCGGTAGGTCAAGCTTGTAGGCTACAGTTCCTACCCTTTCGAGTATCTTGAAAGGACATACGTAACGTGGTGCTAGCTTGCCTTTTTGGCCAAAATGAACTACTCCCTTCCACGGCGATACTTTTAAAAGTACTTGATCGCCAACGTTAAACTCCAAGGGCTTTCGTCGCTTGTCAGCATAGCTCTTTTGACGACTTTGTGCCGCTAAAAGGTTGTTTCGGATTTGATGAATCTTGTCAGTTGTTTCTTGTATTAATTCTGGACCGGTGATTTGAGCTTCTCCAATTTCGTGCCAACATATTGGTGATCGGCACTTACGACCATATAATGCTTCGAAAGGTGCCATGCCGATACTTGAATGAAAGCTGTTGTTGTACGAAAATTCAACTAATGGTAGGTGAGCGTCCCAATTCCCTTTGAAGTCTATGACACATGCCCGAAGCATGTCTTCAAGAGTTTGAATGGTGCGTTCAGATTGACCATCAGTTTGGGGATGATAAGCGGTGCTGAGATCTAATCGTGTACCCAAAGCGGCTTGTACAGCTTGCCATGTTCGTGAAGTGAAACGACCATCACGATCTGATATAATGCTTAACGGTACACCAGGACGGCTTACGATTTCACTGATGTAGATGCGAGCTAGTTTCTCATTTTTGAAGTCTTCGCGAATCGGAATTAAGTGAGCTGATTTTGTAAGACGATCAATGATTACCCATATTGTGTCGTACCCACCAGGAGTGCGAGGTAACCCGGTAATGAAGTCCATGGTTATATTTTCCCACTTCCATACGGGTATTTCAGGTTGGACCAGAAGTCCTGAGGGTCTTTGGTGTTCAGCTTTCACTTTTGAACAGGTAAGGCACTTGGAAACGAAAACAGCAATATCCTTCTTCATGCCAGGCCACTAGTAGGTGTATCAAAGGTCCTGATACATCTTGTCGGCTCCTAGATGTACGGAGTATCGTGTTTTGTGAGCCTCTTTCATAAGAGTATCGCGAAGGTTAATGTGATCAGGAATCCATATGCGATCTTGATAATACAGAATGCCGTCAGATTTTGTTTCGAGTTTAAGTTCTGCTCCACAAGATAACTCATTGCGTATGTCGTATTCTGTTATGGAAACATGTTGAGCTTCTCGGATTTGGTCTTTGATGTTGGTCATGATTTGCGAACATAGAAGACGAATGGAGTTCACATAACCCTTTCGACTGAGTGCATCGGCTACCACATTTGCTTTGCCAGGATGATACCGAATTTCACAGTCGTAGTCATTAAGAAGTTCGACCCATCTTCGTTGCCTCATGTTCAGCTCCTTTTGGTTAAGATATGTTGGAGGCTCTTGTGATTAGTGTAAATTTCAAACTTGGTACCATAGAGGTAATGTCTCCATATCTTAAGAGCGAACACAACGGCTCCAAGTTCTAGGTCGTGAGTAGTGTAGTTCTTCTCATGAGTTTTGAGCTGCCTAGAAGCATAGGCTATCACTTTTCCCCTTTGCATTAAAACACAGCCTAATCCCTGTCCTGATGCGTCGCAATACACTACAAAGTCATCGCAACCTTCGGGGAGTGTGAGGATAGGAGCGTCATAAAGCTTTTTCTTAAGGGTTTGGAAGGCTTCTTCTTGTTTAGGTCCCCATGCGAAGGGTTTTCCTTTATGTGTCAAAGCCGTGAGTGGTACAGCGATACGAGAGAAATTTGATATGAGACGACGATAGTAACCAGCCAAACCAAGGAAAGATCGTACTTCGGTTGGGGTACGTGGCGCTTGCCATTCTTGTACTGCTTTGATCTTTGCGCGGTCGACATGAATTCCCTTGTCATTGACGACATGACCAAGGAACTGTACTTCTTTTAACCAAAATTCGCATTTGGAGAATTTAGCGTAAAGCTTTTCAGTCTTCAAGAGTGTGAGGATGAGTCGAAGGTGTCGTTCATGATCAGTCTTAGACTTTGAGTAAATGAGAATATCGATGAAGACTATAACTCAGCGATCAAGATAGGGTTTGCAAACTCTGTTCATTAAGTCCATGAAGACGGCTGGAGCGTTGGTTAGACCAAATGGCATAACCATGAATTCATAGTGACCATATCGAGTTCGGAAGGCGGTCTTTGGGACGTCTTCTTCATGTACTCTGAGTTGGTGATAGCCGGAACGAAGGTCGATCTTTGAAAAACAAGTGGCACCCTGGAGTTGGTCTAGAAGATCATCGATGCGAGGTAAAGGGTAGCGAATTTTGATCGTTAATTTGTTGAGTTCCCTGTAATTGATACACATGCGAAAGGTCCCATCTTTCTTCTTTACAAACAGGACAGGTGCACCCCAAGGCGATGAGCTAGGACGTATGAATCCTTTGTCGGTCAGTTCTTGCAATTGACTGGCCAGCTCTTGCATCTCGGATGGGGCTAACCTATAAGGAGATCTCGCGACGGGTGTAGCGCCAGGTATAAGGTCGATGCCGAATTCGACTTCTCTCTTGGGAGGAAGTCCTGCGATGTCGTCGGGAAAAACTTGCGGGAATTCTTTCACTACGGGTATATCTTCGAGTTTCTTCTCTTTGTCTCCCTTCTTGACAACTTGGGTTAGAAATGCTACATAATTCTTGCGGAGATATTTTCGGGCTTGAAGACAGGACATCAGCTTGAGTCCTTTCGAAGGGGTTTCTCCAAAGATTCGTAGAGTTTGACCGTCTACAAGAGGAATGCGAATGAACTTCTCACGGCATACTACTTCAGCCTGATGTTGGCTGAGCCAGTCCATGCCGATTTTAATGTCAAAACTTCCCAACTTCATAGGAATGAGGTCAACAGGAAAATCGTGATCGTTTAGAGTAAAAGTACAGTTTCGGATAATGGAGTTTAATGAGACCGGTTTTCCGTCAGCAACTTCTACCGTTATGGATTCCATAAGTTTGTCACGAGTTTGATTGAGGATGGGTTCAAATTCTAAGGACACAAAACTCTTATCCGCGCCAGTATCAAATAACACGGATGCATAACTACCATTGACGAGAAACGTAACGTTAACCACATTGTTGTCGGCCCTAGCTTGGTTGGCGTTGATGTTAAATGCTCTTCCTCTAGCAGGTGGCGGAGCTTGGTTAGCTTGGTTCACCGGATTCGCTTGAGCTTGAGCATGTATGATGTTCACCAAGCGTGGACACGTGTTTCTAAAGTGGTTTGGGTCTCCACAATTGTAGCAAGCCCGCATGGGTTGCATCATGGGGTAGTTGGGTTGATAGTAGGTTTGGGTTGTATGTTGTGTAGGTGGTGGTAGTAGGGGTTGTTGGGTTTGACCCATTATTTGATGGTGGGTTTGAGTTGTGGGTTGGTTGCGGTTCATTCGTTGCAGTGAGCGGCAGGCTTGGATGGTGTGACCTGCACGACCACAGCCGGTGCAATATTGACAGGGGTATTCGGGGGAGTGATGGTATTGACAACGGGTGCACTTTGGGTAAGGGCCAGAGTATTGCCTTTTGTATGGTGCGGGTGAAGGAGTAACTTGTGTGATGGGTGCAGCAGGGATAGGGAAATTTGTTTGAGTGACGGCAAAATTTCTGGTATTTCGCTTCCTCTTGTTTGAAAATCTTGAGGATGAGGTGGGGTGGTTGGAAGTTTGGCCCTCAACGGGGGCTTTCTTTTTCTCCTCTTTGAACTTACCGTTTCTGATGCGGTTCTCGGTAAGTTCGGTGGCTAATTCCATGGCGGCTTCGAGGGTTGCAGGCGAAGTGCTGAGGACTGAGTCTTGAATCTTCGAGGGAAGGCCTCGAATATAGTGTTCCACCAAACGGTACACGGGGGTGAACAAGTTAGGAACCATCTGGTTCAGCTCAAGAAATCTTTTGTTGTAGGAAGTGTGATCCCCTTCCTTTTGCTTCAGCGAGTGGAATTCGTCTTCCAACTTCTTGAGTTCGCTTCTTGGGCAGAAGCGTTTTGTCATCATTTCCCTTAACTCTTCCCAGGTTAAGGCCATGGCGTCTTCAACTCCTCTTTTACCCTTCTCGGTGTTCCACCAGGTCAAGGCTACCCCAAATAATCTCTCCGGTTGTGTAACGTACCTTGCGATCCTTGGGACAATCGCAATTTAGGAAAGTGTTTTCCATTTCCTCAAACCAGTGGAGGAGAGCGGTGACACCTTCGGTCCCTTCGAACTTTGGGGGATCGCAAGACTTGAAGTGCTTGTAGGAGCACTTCTTGGAGGAAGGGTTGTCGATGATTTGATCCTCTTGATTTGGTGGGTTGACAGGATTTGCAGTGAGAGCTTGCTGGACTTGAATTACAATATCAGGAAGTACTGCGGCCATTTGTTTTGCAATTTGAGTGGCCAAGCGTTCGTTTGACCTTCCTGACTTTCGTCCTCCACGTAGCTGCCTACCCGACATCTACAGGAATATACATAGGAAGATGGTGAGTTTATGGAGTGTTTAGGGGTCATGTGTCTTAAAAAAAATGAAATTAACATAAATATCAATAATGCAACTACATCCATAGGATGTCTTGGGTTTGCTCATGTTGGGCCTCAAATGTCCCCCATACCTTCACCTGTATAGTCATGTGGGCCCCCATGACTATTGGCTTGGTAGGATTCACATTAGTATTGGCGATTTAACACTCGCATGACCCGAATGAAAACCACAAAATATGTTTACAAGATGTATGGTCGGAATGTGTCCCGGTGTAGACACAATGACAACTCAAAGTGGGGTTAGCTCACACGACGTTTGGTATAGCATGCTTTGGCCTAATAGGTACTTCGTACTCTCATCGTTAGTCCCCAGGTAGGCAAACTGGTCCTTTATTTTGGATTTATACGAATGCCAAGCCTAGACAGGACGTTCCGACTACCGGTACTTGTACCCTTCCAGTTACTACATGCCCGTCATGAGAACTCACTTTGATGAGATTTGAAAATACAAAAATCATTGTAGAAGCGATCATGAAAATAATGTGGTGTGTGCTTTCATGGGTATGATATGTTATGAGAATATGATTTATGATAGGTATTATATAATAATATGTACTTATTACATGCTTGCATAACATTGAATGTAACAATAAACAAAAAGCATATAAGCATCATGAATTTTGCATGTAACACACAAAAATTTAAAATTTCTAGGCAACTATAGTATAGGCTCTAAGGGTCTAATAACCTATCCTATATCCCTATAGTCATGGCTCTGATACCAATCTGTCACACCCGACCCGCAGCGGAATAAGAGTCGGGGCATAATTGGGTTATCACCAAAGCTCATGATGTTTACTAATATGTTTCATATTTATTAAATCCAAATTACATTTCAATGTTCCAAGTCAAATTCATACAATACAAGGAAAGGAAAATTTAACTAAAACAAATCCATAATCTAAACTGGTTTATTCTTCTAAGCCGCCCTATATGTTTCTTGCTTCAACTTGATCACCTGTATCATGTGTAAAAATGGGAAATTTTGGGTAAAAAAAGTTGGCGAGTGAACCTTGTTAAAAACATTTGTTATCAATTCATTATTGTAATTTATTTAGGAAAATTGTGCAATAATTATATATGAACAAATGTATGTAAACATAACGATCACAAACCACCTTGCTTAAACATGAAATAAGAATGACAATGTATATGTTGGCAACGTCCCGTTCACGCTCATAGGTAATGGGGAACGGACGGCCTATGCTAATGTAGGTGAGATCAAGGCTCAATCAAACGGAGCCGATCTTATGTTGGCAACGCCTGGTTCACGCTCATAGGTAATGGGGACCAGCTCACGCTCATAGGTAATGGGGAGCGGCGGCCTATGAAATGTATGTACTGAAATGATAAAATTAATTTAAACTTCAACCAGACAAACAATGGATACACATTGAATACACATTTGATCATGAACATGACGGATGCACAAATGTTTAATTATAATAAATAAATAACGACACATGATACACCCCAAAATGTGATTAAAACGGGGAATTGGTAGAGATTCACTCACATTGGGTGCGTTTGTTTGAAGATGTTGAATGCGCACGAGTTCAGGGGATTGATCGACGAGAGATAACTAACCAAATAAATAACGAAAAGGTACGGTAAGCATGTGGATTTTATTAACTATTTTAATAGGATTTGTTGGGTATAATTTTGTGAGTTTAAGGCTACTTTCTAACTTTGAAAACGTTATTTTAAGTATTTTTAATTGATTTTTAAGTTAAATAAATAAATAAAAATAAATAAAAAAATGTTGACTTTGACCGTTGACCGAGACTGTTGACCGTTGACCGTTGACCGGTTCGGTCAGTTCTGTTGTTGCACTGAGTGAGGTTCGAACTGGTGACCTCCCGTACGCGTGCACGCAGCTCTACCAACTGAGCTACGTGTCTAACCGAAATAATTCTGTATTTAATTATACTTATATACTATTTAGTTTAAATCCGAAAATCATTTATTTTTAAAAAGATTGTAAACGTATCGGACCGGTGCTGACCACAGGTCTCGAACCGGGACCTGTGAGTTAGCGTACACACAGTCCACCGCTGGACTGTGTGTCTAACCTGGTTATTAACTCGGTTTTTATTATACTTAACATGGTCTGTGAGTCAACCCGGTTCAGTTAAAAAGACAAATTTTTATTTCGAGAGAGTAAAGCTGGGACAGGATTCGAACTCGCGTCGCATGTGTGTTTGTTGCACACAGTCCACCGCTGGACTGTGTGTCTAACCCGTTCATTAAACCGATTTTAATTAATCTTATATTATACATCACTTCATCTTCTTCGTTCAAAACACAGACATCGACAAATTGACTGTTATTTGTTAAATTAGCTTAACGAATGTTATGAGCCATGGTAAAGTAATGAACGGAAAAAGGTTGGAGGGTTGATTGTACCAAACTGTTCGTTTTTCTTCAGATGTCCGGTAAAGTCGTCGGCTCCGGCTTGGTGAGCTTCGGCTAATAGGATTTACCAACAATTTGGAGGGATTAGATGTGAAATGGAACTACTGGGTAACGACTATCAGTAAGTTAAAAGAATCATACCGGTTAACAGCAGGTTCTTGAAAGTTCAGAATTTCTCCGGCGAAAACAGATAATCCGGCAACGTCGTCTGGAAAGGATTCTGGGTGAGGGATTGATATTAGAATTTTGTCTAATAAAGGAATGAACCAGAAAAATCGAAGTAATTACCGTGTAGGTGGAAGTCTCGGTTTTCCGGCGACTTGCAGATGTTTTCCGGCGAGTAAATTTTCGTCGAGAAGAGGTGCGATTTGTGAGCGAAAAGGCTTCCAGTGGATTGTGGGTGAATTTATAGGGAAGAACCAAGATGTATGGGGTCTGAATTCGGTCTCAATTCAAGGTTCGCCGTTCTCCGGCGGTTACGACTGATGTCGCGGGTTCAGACGTCGGTTATAACCGTCGTTAGAGTTAATTCTTCGGTAACATTGGATGGAAACGTTAATTATCGGCGAAGTCGTCGGGATTTCCGACGACTGCTGATTGGGCGCGATTTGACTGGATTTAACTTCCGAGATTTATCTTTTTAATTAATTTTTTTGGTATTTTAACAAAGAATCAAAGTGGCGGAGCGGTTGATGGTGTGAAGGTTAAGTCTTTGGGATTTCCGGCTGACCCGGGTTCGACTCCCGGCAGCCGGTTTTCCTTTTTAATTAATTTATTTTTATTTTTTTACAATTATAATTTATATCTTCTAATTTGTTTATTAATTATGTATCGTTTAAAATTAAAATAAGCCATAAATGAACAACAAAAATTTAAAACTGATTGTTCGGTTATTAAACGAAGCGGGTTTCGAAAACCCGTTTTTCGACAAATGTTACATTCGGTTCGTATTAGATAGTTATATTAAGCGTTATAAATGATGTAATGGTGCGATTTAGCAATTCGAATATGCGAGAGCGATGCGATAGCAAGTGTAATCATGATCATAAACACACATAACACATTAATAACATAAAACCATATAATTAACTGTAATTTGCGATGCGATGCGATAAGCGATGCGATGGCACAAGTGCTTATTAAATAATAACACACTTGGCTCGTATAATAGCATTGTTAGTTGTAATTGCGATTTGATTAGCGATGCGTTTAAGCGATTAGATATTAACATAACTTTCTTATAGTTCGAATCTCGAGAGTACAATAGGAATAATTGAAAGACAATTAACAACGAAAAATGGAGTTGTTACACAATGGTCCAAGCTGGGCATTCAAAGCCTGTGGCTCTGCCTTCATAAGCCATCTTTAGTCTAGCCTGAAGGAGGGAGATGACGACGGAACTTTTGAGGCCTTCCCGATATGAGATCAAGTCCTGCTCATGTTGGGACTGAGCAACGTCCAACTTGGCTTGAGCATCCTGCGTAACCTTCTCTATGGCAAGCTTAGGTCAGTGCTTTGAATTTGTCTTCATAATGCTATGACATTGCCTCGGTGATCTTCCCCTGATCCACGATAGTGATCTTTGCCTTCTTTAGTTTGGCTTCCAACGTCTTCACAGAATCACAGGCCGTGACATGGAGATGTGTCAAGCGTTCATGACCTTACAATGCAAGGTACAAAATTATTAACTAACCAGGATACCAATTTAGTATATACTCGCATGATATAGGACAAGGATATTTACCTGGTTCAGAAAGGAAGTCATGAGGCTACTGGATTCTACAAATCCAAGGTTCTCGTAGGAAGGAGCCTCAACAGGGGTAGCAGGGGAATCAGTCTCCTTTCTTTTTTGGGAACTGAAGCCCGAGGCTTGGAGCTTGAAGAAGGCCTGGATGTAGCAGCAGGCTTAGAGCTGGAGGAAGGCTTGGATGCAACAGAGAGCTTGGTTCTATCTTGACTGGAGCAGGTCTGCAGTAGCTGTCCAGCTCATCGAGGTCAAAGACTTTGGGGATCTTGACTGGTTCTACACAAACAGGGGAGTGATCTCAAACCTATATCTTGACTAACAAAACTTATGGAGGAATTTTAAAGGTCTTACCAGACATGTTGGAACTGGAGTGATGACTTGAGGCTATTGGGTTTGGTATGAAACTTCTTTAGATTCCTGGTAGCTTGTAGATGGATTCGATCCTCTCTGCTGAGTCGGTAAGAGGATGTGATGATTTTGTGAAGTCCACTGCACACAAGAAAACAAGGATGTCAGAACATAATATTTTACAGGATATTAAACATGATATATTTGGGGATAACCCCAAAGCCCTAGTTCCTACCCTTTGTCAACCATTTCGCCGGAAAATCCTTAACGTTAGGGATGGAACTCCTTTTTATAAAGAAGAATTTGGATTTCCATTCATCCTCGTTTTTGGTAACTCGAAGAATGAGGGGATCGTTGGTGGTGGAGTAAAACATGAACCTGCTAGAACCATGAGATCTTAGCCGGTAAGCAATGGGGAGATCATTGACACAGAGCTCAGGAACATGCTCGTTCTTGATGCAATCAAGAACTACCAAAACCCTCCAAAGCATGGGCATGACTTGGCAGAAACTCAGGCGGCTAATACGAAAGAATTCCATGATAAAATTAGAGAATGGAAACCTAAGACCTAATGTGAAGGGAAAAGCATTAAAACAAAGCCATTCGGTGGACGACATGTCTGATCGGAGTTCCCGGTCGTATGGCCTAAATATCGCGTCGTCCGGAAAGATACCGGAGGTTCGAAGAGCTGACAAGTGGGCGTTGTCAAATGTGCATCGTTCTTTCTCTGGATACTGGAGAAGGTTTTGTGGGGAGAAGGTGGGAACAGAATCGCCAGAACTGGACCTGGTTTGCCTTGCCATTGTTGACCGGAAACAGAGAAAAAGAAGGATGAAGATGAGAGAGAGACTTTACCTATCACTTTCTTGATGATGATTAAATGGAAGTCAAGTCGAGAAGGGAGGCAATGAGTAGATTTAGCCTGGGCAGTTACATCTTGTTAAATCAGAAAATCTTATCTCTTAATGGCCTCGATAATCGTGAAAAATATTACCGTTGGAGCTGAAGATCCCAAACAGTAACATTTTTGGGGACAATTGTTATGGGTGGAATTCTGAGCCCATATCCTGGCAATATATCTTGGGTTTACAATAGCTGATTACGATCAGGATACTGAGTCAGGATATTGGTAACATCCTGAGGCAGTATCCTGATAAATACTAACAGTTTACGTGCAGGTCATGGCTACATGATCACAACATTCACAAGGACCTTTTCCCCTGCAGACTCGCTCAATTTTGTTGGAAAATAGACGTTGAAACCGAAAGAACAAGTCTCCAATGTTCAAGAGAGAATATTCCAAAGTATCCCAAGATTTTAGGATAGTTTGTTATTTATGTTTACTGTAAATAGGAGTGTACGGATCGATAAAAACACACACATTTTCACGAGCTCTTACACTCTCTTTGCAGCTATAATCATTCGCAATCACATTCACCGACACTCAAAAATTATTGTAACACTTAGCTGATCCGTACATTATCCTGAAGTGTATCTTGATTTTCAAGCAATAAGAAGAACAAGGCAGCTGACTATTGTCAGCTCCCGAGGTTTTATGCTGGCGATCTAGAAAGATCAAGGGCTTTCCTCATACATCTCGTGTCAACTTTTACTTTATTCTCATTGTTTTTACAAATTGATATAGTTCTATATCCTGGACTATATCCTGAAACTGCCTATATTTTCAACCAAGTTAACACATTTTTACCAAGTTTACATAGCACACTACCTCAAAAACTAAATTTGATCACTAAATTGCTTCGATAATTTTTGACCAAAACAATTACGTAACTGAGTCCCTTAGGATCCCTTCTCATTCATATATAATATGAATATATATATATTAACAAATTAGAATGTACCTATATTAGGATAGTTTATGTTATGGGTGAAATTCTGAGCCCATATCCTGAATTATATCTTGACTTAATTATAGCTATTAACGATCAGGATACCAGACCAGGATATTGGTAACATCCTAAGGCAGTATCCTGGTGATTACTAATTATTAGCGTGCAGGACATAGCTGCAGGACCACAACATTCACGAAGACTCATTCACCTGAAGACTCGGTCTAAATGGTTAGAAGAAAGACGTTGAAGCCGCAATACCTTGTCAATAGCGTTTACTAGCGAATATTCCAAGGCATCCCACCATTTTAGGAGAGTTCGTTTTTTCTTTGTAACTATAAATATCGGATAACCAGATCGATAGGTTACGGCACTCACACTTGCTACTTTGAATTTTAACACTTTCTCTCGCAATTACACACAAACACTCTTCACTAGCAATTTTTGTAACACTTAGCAACGATCTGGGAATTATCCTGCACTGTATCATGAGTTTGAATAAAAAGAACAAGGCAGCTGCGATTGTCAGCTCCCGACATTTTATGCCGGAGATCTAGATTGATCAAGGGCTTTCCTCGTACATCTCCTGTCAACCTCTACATTTTCGCTCATTGTTTGATTGTTGTTATAGCTCAATATCCTGAGCTGTATCCTGAAAACTGTTTTTACAAACAAGCAAACCAACACATTTTTCATAAACACTGCTAGCACTACCTCACAAAACTAATTTGATCACTTAATTGCTTCGGTAATTTTTGACCAAAACAATTTGGCGCCCACCGTGGGGTAAGTGGTGCTATTTCTACTAAAAGCTTTGTTAAAATCATTACTTGGCTTTTGTTTTCAAAACTTTTTTCACAACTGTTTTCAATGGCTTCGAAATCAAACATGAGCTCTTCCTCCACACCTGCTACGACCTCTGCTACAACCGATTCAGTGCTTCCACCACCTCCATCCCGAGACGCTCTGCCTACTCAGAATGTCTACAGATCTGGTGTCCCAGGGAGAACTCCTATTATGGCTTCTAATGATGAAATTTTAGCTTTGTTTGGTAATATACAGGATCAGATGAAGCAACAGCAGGAAACTAACCAAACGATAATGAGAGAAATACAACTCTTGAAGTCCAACTCCAAAAGACCTGTTGAGGATGTTGTCACTCTCTTGCAGCCCAGGAATCTGAACTTTAGTCCAGCGGTGTATACTGAGGATAATCATGGCAATGTCGTACCAAGCCGTTCCCATAGCAATGTTCTTGAGATACCCTCAGCCAGGATATCGACTGTATTTTGGATCTTCGCAGGATACAAGTGTAACTTGGCAGTCTCCAGAGAGCTTCAAAAGCTAAAAATGTGATATCAAGTGTACCTGGGGTAGTGCAACCCACACCGGAAGTATCTCAGGATAGTCACAACATATCCCGCTTCGTTCGTCACATTTGTGATGCTGAAATCCCGAAGAGATTCCAAACCCCCAACATGAAGCTTTATGATGGGACAACGGATCCTAATGAGCATATTGCCCACTATAGGGAGAGGATGGAAGTAAATCCTATTCCACCGGATCTTAAAGAAGCATGCCTCTTCAAGGGCTTCGGCTCTACTCTGACAGGATCAGCCTTGAAGTGGCTCTTAAGCGTTCCACCTCATTCAATTACATCATTTGCTCACTTGGTTAATTTGTTTAACGTTAATTTTCTTGCAGTAGAAGCTTTGAAAAACTAACAAGTGACCTCTACAGGGTAAAACAGGGACCTCAAGAATCCTTAAGGGATTATGTGAACAAATTCAGCAGGGAATCCTTGGATATCCCACACCTTGATGTTGCTACAGCTGTTCAAGCATTCAAGATGGGATTGCAAAAGGATTCCCAATTTTATCAGGATCTTGTGATGAATCCTTGCAGAAACTTGGATGAAGCTCGGAACAGGGCTTTAAGATATATCAGGCTTGAAGACAACAAGAAAATGCAAGAGAGGATGAATTCATCCTCAACATATGAATCAACTAACAGGAAGTCAGAATCCTCGTACAGGACATATCGCTCTAAGCCATATGGCAGGAATGACAGCAAGAAAGTGAATGATGTTGAGGACTAAGATCCTGAGGAGTATCCTGAGTTGTCAGAATATTGTTTTTCTGTTAATATTCCTAAACTAATGTATGCCATGCAGGGTTTAGGAGATAAAGCAAGATGGCCAAGGAATAAACAACAAAAGGCTGATTGGAAGGATAAGTCCAAATGGTGTGCCTTCCATGAAGATTTTGGGCATGGAACAGAAGATTGCATAGCTTTGAGGAAGGAAATAAGCTACTTGCTGAGCAAAGGTCACCTAAAAGATCTTCTCGACAGGAAGAAGATAAGGGTCAGGATACTGAAAAGGATCCTGAACGAGCAGCATCACCTCCTCCGGACGCCAAGATAATTAACTTCATATCCGGAGGATTCAATATATGTGGAACCTCATACTCAGCGGCTAAGAGACATGCCAAGGAGGCTAAGGCAGAAAGAGGAAATAAGCCGACGAGGATGTCAACATTTACAACTGACAAAGTGATAACATTTGATAGTGATGATCGGGATAGCATTAAGGATCCTCATCATGATGGTCTGGTAATCACTTTGTATATTGCTAATCATTTTGTACGCAGGATATTAGTGGACAATGGCAGCTCGGTTAACATTATTCAACTAGAGACCCTGAAGAGGATGAACATCCAGAAATGGAAATTACCTCGAAGTCCACTGTGCTTGTAGGATTCAGTGGAGAAGCAAAGAATACTGTTGGAGAGATAAAGCTGCCTGTATACGTTGAAGGAGTGAATTCAATGCAATGGTTTTGTGTCATGGATTCATTATCCTGCTATAATATTATATTGGGCAGGCCATGGATTCATGATATGAAAAGCTGTACCTTCCACCTATCATCAGTGTGTTAAGATCCCTACTCCTTTGGGGGGGTAGTCAAAGTGGAAAGCGATCAACAGGAGGCGAAGGAATGCTACTCCTCTTCAATGAAGGCGTCAACAAAATCCAGAGCAGGATAGCAATTAAAGATACAAGCTCAGGATATCGTGAAAACTTCGGAGCAGGATGTTAAGAAAGTTATCCTGAATCAGGATAATCCAGATATCTCGGTGCTTGTAGGAACCAATATCCCTCAGGATATTGAGAATCAACTTACTAACTTTATGAAATGCAGGATGTCCACGTTTGCATGGAAACACGAAGACATGACAGGTATATGGAAAGATATTATAACTCACAAACTTGGAATTGACAAATCTTTCAGGCCCATTCAACAAAAGAGAAGGAAATTCGCTCCTGAAAGGAATGCAATTATACAAGAGGAGGTTGAAAGGTTGTTGAAGTCCAAGATGATTAGGGAAGTTAAATTTCCTAAGTGGCTAGCAAACGTGGTGGTGGTCCAAAAGAAGAATGGGAAGTGGAGAGTTTGTGTAGATTACACAGACCTCAATAAAGCCTGTCCTAAAAACCCGTTCCCATTACCTCATATAGATTCGATGGTAGATGCAACTGCAGGTCAATGAATGCTGAACTTTATGGATGCAATCCTCAGGATTTCAGCAAATCCAAATGGAGCCATCTGATTAGGAAGATACAAATTCATGACACCCACAGGTATATACTGTTATACAGCCATGCCTTTTGGTTTAAAAAATGCAGGTGCAACATATCAAAGGCTAGTCAATATGATTTTCAAAGACAAACTGGGGGACACAATGGAGGTGTATATTGACGATATGGTGGTAAAATCCAAGAAAGCCGAGGATCATCTCCAGGATCTTGAATGTGCTTTCAATATCCTGGACCAGTATAATATGAAGTTGAATCCTGCTAAGTGTCACTTCGGAGTGGGGGCAGGAAAATTTCTAGGATATATGGTGACCAAGAGGGGAATAGAAGCAAGCCCAAAACAGATTAAAGCTATCCTGGATCTCAAATCACCATCCAACATGAAGGATGTGCAGAGATTAACAGGACGGGTAGCAGCGTTGAATAGGTTCATATCAAGATCCTTGAAAAAATGTAAGGAATTTTACGATATCCTGAAGAAGAACAAAAAAATTGAGTGGGGAGAAAGGCACGAAGTTGCTCTAAAAGAGCTGAAGCAATATCTTTCAAGTGCACCCCTGTTGATGAAGCCCGAGGATGGTGAACCTTGTCCGTGTACCTTGCAGTATCCCGGAAACACTGTAAGTGTTGTCCTGGTAAAGGATCATGAAGGTCAGCAGTATCCTGTTTATTATGTTAGTAAAAGTTTGTTAGACGCTGAAACTAGATATTCACACTTAGAAAAATTGATATTAGCTCTAGTCATGGCATCAACCAAGCTTAGACATTATTTTGAAACGCATAGGATACATGTCAAAACCAATTATCCTGTTAAAAATGTACTTAGGAAACTTGAGATGTCTTGTAGGATGGCTAAGTGGGTCCATAAAACTAAGCGCATACGATTTAGTATATGAACCTAGAAATGCTATAAAGTCTCAGGCTTTAGCAAACTTTGTGGCTGATTTTAGTAGTGACATCCAAAATGAAGCTGATCTAGAAGTACAACAACTAGGTGAAAATTCAGGATCTTGGATATTGTATACTAATGGTGCATCTAATGTAAGAGGTGTAGGATTAGGGATACTACTAAAATCGCCACAGGGAGACATATTACCCCAGGCTATTAGATGTTAATTTCCTACTACCAATAATGAAGCTAAGTATGAAGCTCTGATAGCAGGATTAGAATTGGCTAGGAATATGAATGTTAAATGTTTGCAGGTGTATGTTGATTACTAACCATTTTAATGGATCTTATGCATCAAAGGTGAAAAGTTAGCTGAATATCTTGAAATTTTTAAGAAATTAGCAGGGTATTTCAAAAATTTTACACTTGAACAGGTAACAAGAGAAGACAATGCTGAAGCAGATGCTCTAGCAAATTTAGGATCTACTGTCAGGATACGGAAGGAACTCAGATACCAATACTACATATCTTGTATCCCGCTATGAAACTTTTCAAGTCTCAGGATAAGGAAGTAGTAACTATCCAGGATCCTGGTGATGGATATCCTTAGGAAAATCCTTAATCCTGGATGACTCCAATTGTGAATTACCTTGAAGAAGGAGCCAATAATCCCAAAGCTTTCAGAATGAAGGTATCCCGTTTTATTATTATAAACTGATGTCTTGTATAAGAAATCCCTTGCAGGTCCATATATCTAAGGTGCTTGGAAGATCCTGAAACCAAGGAGGTACTTCAGGATATACATGAAGGAGATTGTGGCAACCATACTGGGGGCAGATCTTTATTCTCAAAAGTGTTGAGAACAGGATATTACTGGCCGACCATGAGAAAGGATGCTGCGGAGTATTCTCGAAAATGTGATGCATGCCAAAGACACCACAATATACTACATCAGACTGCTGAACCATTATATCACATCATATCCCCGTGGCCATTTATGAAGTGGGGAATGAATATAGTGGGGAAACTACCTAAGGCTCCGGGAGGAAAGGTTTCATGTTGGCAATAACGGATAATTTTTCCAAGTGGGTTGAAGCGGAAGCCTTTGTCCAAGTAAGGGATCTAGAAGTGGTATCTTTCATCAAGAGAATATCCTGACAAGATTGGGATACCGGCCGAGATAATTTGTGACAATGGCTCTCAATTCATCAACAAAAAAAAACTACTGATTTTTGAAAAAGTTGGGGAATCAAAATGATCACGTTGACACCGGTACATCCTCAGGCTAATGGACAAGCAGAATCCTCCAACAAGATAATTGTCAATAACTTGAAGAAAAGGCTAGGTGCCAAAAAAGGAAAATGGGCAGAGGAACTACCATTTGTCTTATGGGCTGATAGGACGACCGTGAAGAGTGACACCGGGAAACACCATTTTCTTTGGTGTTCGGGCAGAAGCAGTGATTCCAACAGAAATGGTGATACATACGACAAGATCAAGCCTACGGGATCCTGAAGCAAATCCTGAAACTTTATGTCAAGAATTGGATATTGTTGACGAAACAAGAGATGCAGCAAAGCTAAGGATGGCAGCATATCAACAGAGGATAGCCAAGTCATACAACAAGAATTTAAGGATTAGGAGATTACAAGTTGGAGATTGGGTTTTGAGGAAAGCGTTTCAGAATACAACCAATCCTGCTGATGGGAAGTTAGCCCCAAAATGGGAAGGAACTTATGAAATTGAATCAGAATCGGAAAGGGAGCATACCGACTTAAGACCATGGAAGGGGATATGTTGCCAAGATCTTGGAATGCTATACATCTCAAAGCTTATTTCAAGTGAGTTTAGAATTTAATTTCTAACTCGGGATGGTATGAATTCTATCTCATCTAAATATATTTAATTTAATATTCTTTTAAACCCAATACTGACTTAAGCATGGAGGGGTGTTAGCCTAGCTAACACCCACCTTAGTTTGAAGGTGTTTTATAGGATATGCTTCAGGATAATACTCCAGGATATCTGCTCAAGATGGATCAAAAGACTAGAGGATTGGCCCCCTCTCTCACATTTAAGGGATTCAAATCCCTTCACAAGTTTAAAGGTATTCACCTTTCTCCCGAATTGGGTTTAAACACCCGCCTGTAGCGCAAGTTATCCGGGTATAGTTCAAGTTGGCAGGACCAGTTCATGTAACAGTGGCTGACCATTCGTTATTATTGGCTATATCTGGATCCTTACGGTATATGAGGATTGATCACCCTCTCTCGCGAAAGGGTAGTTTCATACTCTCTAAGGTTTAAAGGTTTTCACCTTTCTAAGTCTTGGAGTTTATACACTCCCGCTGTAGCGCACGAAACGTGGGTAATATCCCTAGTAAAACTCAAAGGCTTAAAGGTTTTTTACCTTTTCAAGTCTTGAGGTTCTTATACTCCTGCTTATATGCGTGGAAAATGGGTTTAACCCCAGTAAAATGCAAAGTTTTTGGATAATCCCACGAATACTCGTAAATATGAACAAGTGCAACTATGTTTGAAAGAAGATTGCTAAAGATCAATTGGAAAATTACTTAAAGGATAATATCCTGATGCAATAAGCTGATCCTGCACAGACAGGGGGACATCCATGCTGGGGACATTGCGAAGGATTCAAATGTTGAAGTTGGAAATTATTGCATAAGTGTTTCTGGTATGGCTTTTTATTTTTCAAAACTTGAAAGCCCTATCTGAATAACCTAAGCTTTCTATAAAGTAATGTTCAACCAGGCTTTTGTCTAATATTTTTTAAAAAATAACAAAAGTATTGACCATTTTTATCAGTATCCTGACCAGATATTTGATCAGAATATTTCAAACATATTTCTCAAAACAAAAACATAACAACAACAGATAAGGCTAAAAGATTAGTCTATTATTAGCAAACCAAAATGTCACACTCCTGGTTTCGTCTTAAACCAAGACCCATCCACCAAGAGTGTGATAAGTTCTAAAGCATATAAACATTAATGACTAAAGGCTTTGTCCTGAAACTCAGGATCCCTCCACCTCTAGTCATCACAAAGTACTAATATTTAAAGTGCAGGAAATATAAAGTGTTCAAATGCAGGGAAAGTAAATTGTTTAGGGGTTACACACCATCAACTTTAAAAAGTGGGCTCCGGCCTAGGCATCAATATCCATCATCGCCCACCTCGTTGCCCTTATGCTGCAGCACCTTCAGCAGCATCCTTGGCAGCATCACTTACCACATCTTCACCATCCCCACCAGCCTCGCCATCGGCATCTGCTCCAGCATCAGCCCCAGGACCCTTTTCAGCCTCAACCGCCACCTCAGTCGCCTTGGAAGACTCAGCAACCGTTGGCTTGGCAGGATATTCCACAGGATTGCCGCCGAGATCCTTCAATTTCGCCTCCCAAGCGGTAATATTCCAAGTGGGGCATTCAAAGCCCGCAGCCTTGGCTTCATAAGCCATCTTCAATCTGGCTTGGAGGAGGGAAATTACCATGGACCCATTGAGGCTATCACGATAGGAGACCATATCTAGCTCATGTTGGGCTTGTGCAGCATCCAGTTTAGCTTGAGCGTCCGAAGTAGCTTTCTCAAGAGCGGCCTTAGCATCCTGGAAGACCTTTTTCAGTTTGTCCTCGTAAAAAGCGGGTCCTGGTGGTAGCCGTTGTCCTCAGCTCCTCGACGGCTGTCTATGCTTTTTTGGACATGGTCTCATGAAAAACGGCTGTCCCATAAGCTTCCTCGTATACAGCCAGCATACGGTCTAGGCCCTACAAAGCCGGACATAGGTATCAATATATATGTTCGGGATATCACTTCAGTATATACTTGCAGGATACAGGATCAGGATATTTACTTGGCTAATCAGACCGCTGGACTCTGCGAACCCAAGGTTCTTATAAACAGAGACTTCAGCAGATGTAGCGGGAGAGTCTGTCTCCTTTCTGTTTCGGGAACTAGAAGCCCGGGGCTTTGAGGATGAGGAAGGCTTAGGAACAACGACTGGCTTGGAGCTTGAAGAGAGCTTCGATGCAAAGGAGGGTTTGGAGCTTGGCTCCTTCTTCACTAGTGCGGTTCCAGAGTAGCTATCTAACTCGTCTAGGTCGAAAACCTTAGGGGTCTTGGCTGGTTTTGCACGAACAAGGAGGTAATTTTAGACTTAATTAATCAATATCCTGACTAACAGAATATATGCAGGAGATTGAACAGGATCCTTACCAGACATGTTTGAACTTGATGTTGGGTTGAGAATGTTGTAGGCGGAATGAAAATTCTTTCGGAATCCGGAAGCTGGTAGACTCCTTTGATCCTCTTCTCTGAATCAGCGAGGGAGGTGCTAGTTTCCTGAAGTAGCTGCACAAAACATAAGGAAGATATTAGACAGGATATTGAACAGATATATCTAAGGATAACCCTAAAACCCTAGTTCCTACCCTTGGTTAACCACTTCACTGGATAATCCGCTCCACCAGGAATTGAATCTCTTTTTACAAAAAAAGAACTTGAATTTCCATTCCTCTTCATTCCTGGTGGCCCGGAGTATTAAAGGATCGTTGGAAGTGGAGTAAAACAGGAACCGATTAGACCCATTGGATCTTAGCCGGTAAGCAATAGCGAGATCATTAAGCAGAGCTCAGGAATGTGCTCGTTCTTGACGCGATCAAGAACTAACAAAACCCTCCAAAGCATGGGCATGGTTTGACTGAAACTAAGACCGGTGGTATGAAGAAAATCGGTGATGAAATTAGAAAAGGGAAATCGAAGGCCCAAGGTAAACGGATAAGCATTAAAGCAGAGCCATTCATCGGACGCCATATCTGACCGGATTTCCCGATCATAGGCCGTTGGGAGGATGATGAGTGTATATAGAGGGGATGATGAGTGTTTATAGCCTGGGCAGTTACAAGCTGTCACATCAAAGTCCTATCCCTTAATTACCTTGAAACTCGTAAAAATGTAACCGTTAGGGCTTGGTATCCTCAAACGGTAACATTTTTGGGGACAATTGTTATGGGTGAAATTCTGAGCCTATATCCTGAATTATATCTTGACTTAATTATAGTTGTTAACAATCATGATACCAGACCAGGATATTGGTAACATCCTAAGGCAGTATCCTGATGATTACTAATTATTCGCGTGCAGGACATAGCTGCAGGATCACAATGTTCACGAAGACTCGTTCACCTGAAGACTCGGTCTAAATGGTTAGAAGAAAGACGTTGAAGCCGCAATACCTGGTCAATAGCGTTCACTAGCGAATATTCCAAGGCATCCCACCATTTTAGGAGAGTTCGTTTTTCTTTGTAACTATAAATAGCGGATAACCAGATCGATAGGTCACGGCACTCACACTCGCTACTTTCGAATTCTAACACTTTCTCTCGCAATTACACACAAACACTCTTCACTAGCAATTTTTGTAACAGTTAGCAACGATCTGGGAATTATCCTGCACTGTATCCTGAGTTTTGAAGTAATAAGAAGAACAAGGCAGATGCGATTGTCAGCTCCCGAGGTTTTATGCCGGACATCTAGATTGATCAAGGGCTTTCCTCGTACATCTCCTGTCAACCTTTACATTTTCGCTCATTGTTTGATTGTTGTTATAGCTCAACATCTTGAACTGTATCCTGAAAACTGTTTTTACAAACAAGCAAACCAACACATTTTTCATAAACACTGCTAGCACACTACCTCACAAACTAATTTGATCACTTAATTGCTTGGTAATTTTTGACCAAAACAGTTTATAATCAAATATTATCTGAATATATGTATGCTATGACATAATTTATTTATTATAACTTTATTTAATTCTAAGTTTTGTGATTTATTTTCATTTTATTGTTATAATCATTACTAGAGTTTAATCTGGGATGGTTCAAACTAGACCTTGCAATAAAAACCTAAATGGGTATTTTGAGTTATTTTGGATCATTTTAAAAATGAGGATGGGTCAGGATAGGTTGTAAGATATTTATTAAAAATAATTTATGGGTCATGATGGGTATTAAGCTAGGTAAATAGATAACTCTAAAAGGAATATCGTAAGATTCTTAATCATAGTGTTCGTAGATGTAAACAAAAAATAAAAAATCTTAAAAATTACCAAAAAAATCCGAAAATTTTTAAAAAAATTCTAAAAAAGTAAAAAAAATAAAAAAAGTTCCAAAAAATCCAAAAATTGAAAAAAAAAGATCTAAAAGTCAAAAAAATAAAAAAATCTAAAAACCAAAAAAATAAAAAGATTCAAAAAAATAAAAAAATTATTAAAAAAATAAAAAAAAACTTAAAAATAAAAAAAAATTAAAACATTTAAAAGTCAAAAAATACGAAAATATCACAAAAATTCAAAAATCCAAAAAAAATCAAAAAAAATTATAAAAAATCAAAAAATTCATAAAAGCATAAAATAATACAAAAAATCCAAAAAAATCTAAAAAATCAAAAAAAATCAAAAAAAAAAAAATATTCATAAAAAATCTAAAAATAAAAAAATTTAAAAATTTTAAAAAAATGTAAAAATCTCAAAAAGAGTTAATTACATAGTTAGTTCCTATAGTTTATACAAAGTTTAAAATTAGTTTAAAATCACATTTTAGGGTATTAAGTTTTTATTTGTACGTTTGGAGGTATTAACATTAATTGTTCGTTAAACTATTAGAGTTCCTAAATATGTTATTTTGTGTAAATCACAGGGCCTAACTATGTAATTAACTCATCCAAAAAATTCTAAAAGTTCACAAAATAAAAAAAGAAAAAAAAACTCAAAAAATCCAAAAAAATTTTTGATTTTTTGAATATTTTTTTTTATTTTTTAGATTTTTTTTTCATTTTTTCGATTTTTTTTGATTTTTTGGACTTTTTGATTTTTTAAAGATTTTTTTGAATTTTAGAATTTTTTTTTTGTATTTTCAGATTTTTTTGAGTTTTTTGATTTTTTTTGAATATTTTGAGTTTTTGTAATTTTTTTATTTTTAGAATTTTTTTTATCTAATTTTTAGAATTTGTTTTTTGAATTTTCTAGAATTTTTAGATTTTTTTGGAATTTTTGAATTTTTTTGAATTTTTTATGATTTTTTATTATTTTTTTGATTTTTCAATTTTTTTTTTTGAATTTTTGGACTCTTTTAGAATTTTTTTTTAGAATTTTTTATTTTTTTAGATTTTTTAAGATTTTTTTGAATATTTACCTAAACTCAACTTAAACCTTTAATAAACTCATCTTTACCCAAACCCATCCTAACCCATACTCATTATAACCTCTTTCTTAAAAAAACACATCCTAACCTATACCATTCTAACCCATGATACAAACCTACCCAACCTATCACTTTTACTACCCCTAGTTCAAAGATAAGTAAAAAACAAGCTAGGGATTTGAGCCTTCAATCTATTTAAAAAGATATACTAATAATGTGTATATAATATTTGCTTTGATTACTTATAAGAAATAATTTGAGTGTAGTCTGGTGGTCAAATTGTGTTCTTTTCTTCGTAGATTTGGGTTTGAATTTAAGCATTCACGATTGATAGTGTATTTTTTATATATCTGACATATGCATTTAAAGTCTAATCTTTGTAAAACTTCTTTTAACAAAGAAATACATGTCTTCCACGTGTTTTTCATCTACGACAAGTTTGACACTTTGGTACTTGAGTTTTGACAAGATTCATCTTTGGACACCTAAATTTCTTATTTTGACACCCTTCATGTGGGTCGATAGGCCCATGCGCCCTCGCATGGGGTTAGGGTTTCCCGACAAAGGCAGCAGACTGACATGTCTGCGTGGAAACACGTGAACCTCGTACCCATGCGCCCCGCAGAGGCCCATGCAGGTCGCATAGGATACCAAGAATCAGAATATAACTTCGTACACCTGCGTGACCTAAAGTTGATGTGCATGTTTGAACTCAATGCGCCACGTCAATGGCCTCTGCGGGGCGCATGGACCCTCCAGAAAGGCTATAAGACCATGCATTATCGTTGGTTATTGTATGAGATTCTCAATTCCATAATAAACCTTTCAAATCACAATCACTATATTCACACTACGTTGTGGTTTTTCGAATATTCGGTGAGGATTCTAACGATAGTGTTGTTCCAGACTCATACGAGACCGTCATTTCTGATTCTTACGAATCTTCGTTTCAGCCCAACCATTACGAGGAAGTTGTCAACCGCGTCCCTTCTCATGTCGACATTCCGCCTCTTCCAGACCCGAACTAATCACCACACAGTTATTCCGGAGGTTATTCTGGATACAACTACGGAGGTGATAATTCGTATGCAGAGGGTATTTTCATCACGAATATGACGAGGAAGAAATCAAACGGAAGATGAGGAGGAAAAAAATACACCCTATCATAGTTTCCTATGCAACTAATCAGGGTTTTGCCTCCCGTGAATCCTGTGAAGAGATAGAGGATTGGGTAGATAGGAGGGCTCGTAATCACGGCTGCATCGTTAAGTGTGGAAGATCGAAGAAGAAACATGGTGAATTCGTGAGGGTGTGGATACATTGTATCCTTAGTGGTGATCGTAAGAGTGTAGCCACTGTTCGAAAAACTGGTAGCAAAAAAACTCGTTGCCCTTTTGAATGATAGGGTTCTATGATGAAATGCTTAACGTTTGGCGGCTACAAGTTAAGAACGAGTCACACAACCACTCTCCTCTTGAAACTTTAGAGGGGCCACGTATGCTAGAAGACTTTCTGAGGACGAATACAGATTAGTGGAGCAGCTGGCCGAGCAAGACATTCCTACACGTAACATCTGGGCAACATTAAGGAATCAGAACCCTAATAATAAGAGCATTCCAAAAGATATACATAACGTTGTTCAGAAGATTAACGCCGGGAAGAGTTTAGGAGATTCTCCGATGCAAAAACTAGAAAACTTTCTTATTTCAAAATGTTTCACTTATGAAACTCGGGAGGATCCATCCACAAACAATCTTGAAGATATTTTCTTTGTCCATGAGCATTCCGGCCAAATGTGGCGTGCATTCCCGCATGTGCTCATTATTGATGCTACCTACAATACCAACCTCTACAATCTTCCATTCTTCAGGTTGTTGGTATGACTTCTACAAACATGTCGTTTTTAGTCGCACATGTTTTCGTATCTAAAGAGAACTGTGAAACGTATGTGTGGGTTTTAGAACAGATCAGGTCAATGTTGCAAGAGGGTATGGAGCCCCGGGTCATTGTAACAGACAGGGAACTAGCGTTTATGAACGCGTGTGATATAATATTCCCTAATGCCCACAAGTATCTATGTAGGTGGCACATTTCACAGAATATATTTAGAAATAGCAGGAATTGTTTTACCAATAAGGAGTGGAAAGAATTTCTTCGCTCATTCGGGAGGTTGTGTGAGTCTGCGACCGAGGAAATAGACGAGTATCAAATCGAGCGGCTTAGTCGAACACTAAATGCAGCCGGTCATGGTCGTAAGTTTTTTAACACATACATACATACACACATACATACATACATACATGCATGCATGCATACATACATACATACATACATACATACATACATACATACATACATAACATACAAATAACATGTATGTTTTTACATTTCAGATGTTTTTACTTATATGGTAAATAACTGGTTGAAACCATACCATACAAAGTTTATATCTGCGTGGACTAACCGAACAATCAACTATTATCAAACTACACCTACCAGAGTCGAGAGCCAACATGCTGCTTTTAAAGATACATTCAAAATAATCGCAACGCGTTGGTTAAACTAGCGGGTTTTGTCGGCCGGCAAGTTATGAAACAACGTACGTTAATTTTGATGAGTTTTGAAGAAAGTAACAGAAAAGTCATGAACCACCACAAAAAATGTACAATGTTCAAGTTCCTGCTTCAAAAGGTTTCCATTTTTGCTCTTGAAAAAATTATACACAGAGCTAGAAGAAAAGAAGACATCAGTTATGCGAACATATGGTCATACATGTGGTTGCCAACTTTTCACGAGTTGCGGTTTGCCATGTGCTTGTCGACTTGAAAAGTTAGAAAATTCAGGTGATTTTAATACTAGTTTGACAATATATCACACTGTTTTTAAATAATCGCAAATGATTGACAGTATTCATTTATAGGGGAAGCAATCCCATTCACTTCCATTGACAAAAAGTGGACAAAGCTTGATCTCAAACCGGTAACGAAAAAAGAGCTAGAATTTGACTTGAACGGCGAATTTGAGAAATTGAAAGAAACATTCAGGCCACACCCAACCCAAGTCAAAAAAAGTATGTTTGATAAAATGATTCAAGCGATTACACCGGGAAAATCCCAAAAAAACCCTCCTGTCGTTAAACAAAATACCCGTGGTCGACCAACCTTGAAGGTCCAAGAATGTAACATTTGTCAAAAACGGGTTTCCAAAACCCGCACCGTTTTGTAATCGAATATCAAGTTATAAATGTCACGTTGTATATTTATGGTTATTTTGATTTTTAATGATACATAATTAATAAACAAACTAAACTATAAAAATTATATTTGATAAAAAGTGAAAACAAAATAAATAAAAATAAAATGTTGCTGCCGGGGCTCGAACCCGGGTCAGCCGGAAGTGAAATCCAAGACTTAACACACACACACATCACCACTCCGCCACTTGTTTGTTTTCTGTCAACTCTAGGAAACAAATGATTCTTATATACAAACCTAGATAAACGGGTTACGCCAACTGAAAAACTGAAACCGGCTATTCAACCGTCTAAACGTTTGAATAATCGCGATTTCAGGTTTATAACCGATGCACCGACGATTTTAATCAATTCAGACTTGAATTGACTTCAATTTTGATCATGATCGGCTTTTATAACCGAAAATAATCAATGCCTGAATTACTTCAATCAAGACCCCTCTCGCGACTCAGAAACATCATACAAACATTCCATTTCACTTTCGTCACACATTCGGTCCATCAGAAAGCTTAAATCAACTCGCCGGAAAATTCTGCAAGTTCGCCGGAAAACCGTATTTTTTCCTCAAATCGGTAAGTTCTTCAATACCGTCGTAGTATAACAGTTGTTAAGCTATTTCTGACTCAAACCTTTCACTTGAGATCGAATTCAGACACCGTTATCAGATAATTCCAGTTCGCCGGAAAATTTCTGGAAATCGTTATCTTCGTCTGTGAAACGGTAAGGACCTTCAAACACACTGATAACGTTTGTTTAGCACTTCAATTTCATGATTAGCTAATCAAAACGATTAATCGATTTGCTTAGTTGAAGTTCTTAAAAACAGAGACCGACGCCTTGCCGGAACTCTGTAATCAATCGTTCATCGGTATGTTTTTCCTTTAATTATCATCCATGCTATCTCTTATCAGTCTGTGTAATGCTTAACAATCGAATTAACAAGATTTAATGGTGTAATCTGCTGTCAGTAAAATCCAACGAAGAAGATGAACTTTGATAATACTATAAGTATAATTAAAATTGGTATTTTAAACGGGTTAGACACACAGTCCAACGGTGGACTGTGTGCAAATAATACGCACACGTCACGAGTTCGATCCCTGATACACGCACCCCCTATGTAATAAAATGCCTTTTTGTTTAAAGCTGAACCGGGTTAACCCCGTTAGTTGTTAAGTATAATAAAAACCGAAATATTAACCAGGTTAGACACACAGTCCAGCGGTGGACTATGTGCAACACTAAGTCGCACGTCACGCGTTCGAGTCTGGTTAACGGCACCGGTTCGATGATTTAAAATCTTCTTTTTAAAACAAATGAATTTTGAATAAATCGAATTAGTATAAAAATATAATTAAAAACAAGATTATTTCGGGTTAGACGCGTAGCTCAGTTGGTAGAGCTGCGTGCACGCGTACGGGAGGTCTCGGGTTCGAGTCTCACCCAGCGCATACATGCACGCTGACCGAACCGGTCAACAGGTCAACAAGTGAACGCTCAACGCTCAACGGTCAACGCAAAAATAAACAATTTTTTTTATATTTTTATTTATTTAAATTAATTTAAAAATCAATTAAAAATACTTAAAAATAATATTTTTTAAGGATAGAAAATAACCTTAAACTCACAAAAATATATCTAAAAATTCCATTAAAATCCTTAATAAAATCCACTCATCTACTATATTTTTCCATTATTATTTAGGTTAGTAATTCTCGTTGTTCAATTCTCCCGACTCGTGCGCATCTCTTCATCTCCAATCAAACGCACCCAATGTGAGTGAATCTTTACAAATTCCCCGTTTTAATCACGTTTTGGGGTGTATCATGTGTCTTGCTATATATTATATTGAAACCATTGTGCATACATCATATCATAAACTTGTGTATTCAGCTTGTTACAACTGTTTGTGTGGTTATTGTTAGATTCAATTTGTTATTTCAGTACATACAAATTCATAGGCCGCCGCTCCACATTACATTATGAGCGTTGAGCATGTTCCCCATTACATTATGAGCGTGAACCTGGCGTGCCCACATACGATCGGCTCCGTTTGATTGAGCCTTGATCGCACATACATTTATCATTTTCAGTACATGCAATACGATCGGCTCCGTTTGATTGAGCCTTGATCGCACAATTTCATTCATGTTATTTATCGTATGATGTTGGTATGTTAATGTATGCTATCATGTGTTATTGTATGTTATAGTTGTGATTGCTATTGCTACTGCTTGGTTATTTACATTTGCTCATTTATGATTATGCACAATTTTTCATTGATAAACTAATAAGTAAATCAATAATAAATGTTTATCTAACAAGGTTCACTCGCCAACTTATGTTGACCCAAAAACCCCCATTTTTACACATGATACAGGTGAACCAGCTGCAGCAAGAAACACTTAGGATTGGACTAGAAGAATAAAATGATTTAGAGTTTGGGATTGTTTTGCTTGGTTTATTTTCTTTGTATTGTATGGACATGTTTGGATATTTGGGAATGTAATTTTGACTTTAATAAATATGAAACATATTAGTAAATATCATGAGCTTTGGTGATAACCCAATTATGCCCCGACTCTTATTCCGCTGCGGGTCGGGGTGGACAGATTGGTATCAGAGCCAGGTTTATAGGGATATAGGATAGGTTATTAGACCCTTAGAGCCTATACTATAGTTGATTAGAAACTTATAAGATTTTTGTGTGTTACATGCCAAATTTCATGATGTTTATATGTATTATGTTAAATGTTACATTCAATGTTATGCAAGCATGTTCATAAGTATATATTATCATATAATGCCTATCATGAATCATATTCTCATAACACATCATATCCATGAAAGCACACACCAAATCATGATTGCTTTTACAATGATTTTTGTGTTTTCAAATCTCATCAAAGTGAGTTCTCATGACGGGCATGTAGTAACTGGAAGGGTACCAGTACCGGTAGTCGGAACGTCCTGTCTAGGCTAGCATTCGTATAAATCCAAAATAAAGGACCAGTTTGCCTACCTGGGGACTAACGATGAGAGTACGAAGTACCTATTAGGCCAAAGCATGCTATACCAAACGTCGTGTGAGCTAACCCCACTTTGAGTTGTCATTGTGTCTACACCTGGACACATTCCGACCATACATCTCGTAAACATATTTTGTGGTTTGCATTCGGGTGATGCGAGTGTTAAATCGCCAATACTAATGTGAATCCTACCAAGCCAATAGCCATGGGGGCCCACATGACTATACAGGTGAAGGTATGGGGGACATTTGAGGCCCAACATGAGAAAACCCAAGACATCCTATGGATGTAGTTGCATTATTGATATTTATGTTATTTTCATTTTTCTTAAAGATACATGACACCTAAAAAGACTCCATAAACTCACAATCTTCTTATGTATGTTCCTGTAGATGTCGTCCAGACAACGACGAGGGGGTAAAAGATCAGGAAGGTCTCAGGAACGCTTGGCCACACACATCGCGAAACAAATGGCCACGATACTGCCTGACATTGTGGTCCAAGTACAACAAGCCCTCGCTACAAATCCTACTAACCCTCCCCAACAAGACGACCAGAACATCGGCAACCCTCCTACCAGCAAGTGCTCATATAAACATTTCAAGTCTTGTGATCCTCCTAAATTTGAAGGGACCGAAGGTGTCACTGCTCTCCTCCACTGGTTTGAGGAGATGGAAAACACCTTCCTCAACTGCGATTGTCCTGAGGATCGCAAGGTTCGATACGCCACCGGGAGACTATTTGGGGTAGCTCTCACTTGGTGGAATACTGAAAAAGGGAAGAGGGAAATTGATGATGCAATGGCCTTAACTTGGGAGGAGTTAAGAGAAATCATGACTAGGCGTTTCTGTCCTAGAAGTGAAATTAAAAAGTTGGAGGACGAATTTCATTCTTTAAAGCAGAAGGAGGGAGATCACACCACCAACAACAAGAGGTTCTTGGAGTTGAACCAAATGGTTCCAAATTTGTTTACCCCAACTTATCGTCTGATCGAGCATTATATTCGAGGACTTCCCTCGAAAATTCAAGATTCAGTTCTCAGCATTTCACCGGTAACACTTGAAGCTGCTATGGAGCTAGCAACTGAACTGACCGAGAATCAAATTCGCAACGGGAAGTTTAAAGAAGAGAAAAAGAAAGCCCCTGTTGAGGGTCAAACTTCAAACCATTCCATCTCCTCCTCTAAATTTGCTAACAAGAGGAAGCACAACACCAGAAACTTCGCCGTTACACAACCAACCTCCCAATTCCTGCTGCACCCATTACCCAGGTCGCTCCTTCACCTGCACCATACAAAAGACCATACTCTGGCCCGTTACCAAAATGCAACCGTTGCCAATATCACCATTCTCCTGATTATCCTTGCCAACATTGCACCGGCTGTGGTCGCACGGGTCATACTGTTCAAACCTGTCGCATGCCTCAGCGAACGAACCGCCACCAGCCTTCAACCCAAACCCACCAACAATTAATGGGTCAAGCCCAACAACCCCTACAATATCCACCCGCCCAACATTTAGCCCAAACATATTACCAACCCAATTATCCTATGGGTCAACCTATGCGGGCTTGCTACAATTGCGGAGACCCAAGCCATTTCAGAAACACTTGTCCAAGGTTGGTAAACATTATTCATGCTCAGGCCCAAGCCAACCCGGTGAATCAAGCAAACCAAGCTCCTCCACCTGCAAGAGGAAGAGCTTTCAATATCAACGCTAATCAGGCTAGAGCTGACGGCAACGTGGTTAACGGTACGTTCCTTATAAATGGTAGATATGCCTCTATGTTATTTGACACTGGTGCGGATAGAAGTTTTGTGTCCTTAGAATTTGAACCTATCTTAACCCAAAATCGGGATAAGCTCATGGAATCCATAACGGTAGAAGTTGCTGACGGGAAACCAGTTTCATTAAACTCTATTATACGCAACTGTACACTCACCTTAAACGACCACGATTTCTCAGTCGACCTTATTCCTATGAAGCTGGGAAGTTTTGATATCATAATTGGTATGGACTGGCTCAGTCAACATTAGGCAGAAGTTGTATGTCGCGAAAAATTTATACGTATTCCTCTTTCAAACGGTCAGACTCTTCGAATCTTTGGAGAAACCTCGTCGAAAGAGCTCAGCTTAATGTCTTGTCTTCAAGCCCAAAAATATCTTCGCAAAAATTATGTCGCGTTTTTAGCTCATATCATCAACAAGGGAACCATGGAGAAGAAACTTGAAGACATCCCAGTAGTACAAGACTTCCCGCAAGTTTTTCCTGATGACATTTCAGGACTTCCTCCAGTTAGAGAAGTCGAATTCCGTATTGATCTTATACCAGGTGCTACACCAGTTGCAAAGTCTCCTTATAGGTTAGCCCCCTCTGAAATGCAAGAGCTAGCCAGTCAATTACAAGAGTTGACTGACAAGGGATTCATACGTCCTAGCTCATCGCCTTGGGGTGCACCTGTCCTTTTTGTAAAGAAGAAAGATGGATCGTTTCGTATGTGCATCGACTACAAAGAGCTCAACAAATTAACAATCAAGAATCGCTATCCTTTACCTCGCATTGATGATCTTCTTGACCAACTCCAAGGTGCCAGCTACTTTTCCAAAATCGACCTTCGATCTGGTTATCATCAACTTAGAGTGCATGAAGAAGACGTCCCAAAGACCGCATTCCGAACTCGTTATGGTCATTATGAATTCATGGTCATGCCATTTGGTTTAACCAACGCTCCAGCAGTCTTCATGGACCTAATGAACAGAGTCTGCAAACCATATCTTGATCGATTTGTTATAGTCTTCATCGACGACATTCTTTTTATTCAAAGTCTAAGTCTGATCATGAGCGTCATCTTCGACTCATCCTTACACATCTAGAGAATGAAAAGCTTTACGCCAAATTCTCCAAATGCGAATTCTGGTTAAAAGAGGTGCAATTCCTCGGACATGTAGTCAACGACAAGGGAATACATGTCGACCCCTCAAAGATCAAAGCGGTACAAGAATGGCAAGCTCCACGTACACCAACTGAAGTAAGATCCTTTCTTGGTTTGGCTGGTTATTATCGTCGATTCATCTCAAACTTCTCACGCATTGCTGTACCACTCACGGCTTTGACTCATAAGGGAAAACCTTTCATATGGGGACCCAAGCAAGAAGAAGCCTTCCAAACTCTTAAACAAAAACTCTGTGATGCACCAATCCTCACTCTTCCTGAAGGTTGTGATGATTTTGTAGTCTATTGCGACGCGTCAGGGCAAGGATTAGGCTGCGTTCTAATGCAAAGAGGAAAAGTTATAGCTTATGCTTCGAGACAACTCAAAACTCATGAGAAGAACTACACCACCCATGACCTAGAACTTGGAGCCGTTGTGTTCGCTCTTAAGATATGGAGACATTATCTCTATGGTACTAAGTGTGAAATATACACTGACCACAAGAGTCTTCAACATATCTTCAATCAAAAGGAGTTAAACATGAGGCAACGAAGATGGGTCAAACTCCTAAATGACTACGATTGTGAAATTCGGTACCACCCTGGCAAGGCAAATGTGGTGGCTGATGCACTTAGTCGAAAGGGTTATGCGAACTCCATTCGTCTTCTATGTTCGCAAATCATAACTGACATTAAAGACCAAATTCGAGAAGCCCAACATGTTTCAGTTACGGAAGATGATGTACGAAAGGAGATGTCCTGTGGAGCTGAACTTAAAATTGAAACTAAATCTGACGGTATTCTGTACTACCTAGATCGTATCTGGATTCCTAACCACAACAATCTTCGTGAAATTCTTATGAAGGAAGCTCACAAAACGCGATACTCTATACACCCAGGAGCCGATAAGATGTATCAAGACCTACGATATACCTATTGGTGGCCTGGAATGAAAAAGGATATTGCTGTTTTTGTTTCTAAGTGCCTTACATGTTCCAAGGTGAAAGCTGAACACCAAAGACCCTCAGGACTTCTGGTCCAACCTGAAATACCTGTATGGAAGTGGGAAAATATAACCATGGATTTCATTACCGGGTTACCTCGCACTTCTGGTGGGTATGACACTATATGGGTAATTATTGACCGACTTACAAAATCAGCTCACTTTATTCCTATCCGCGAAGATTTCAAGAACGAAAAGTTTGCTCGTATTTATATCAGCGAAATCGTAAGCCGACATGGGGTACCGTTAAGCATTATTTCTGATCGTGATGGTCGTTTCACTTCACGAACATGGCAAGCAATACAAGCCGCTATGGGTACGCGATTAGATCTTAGTACCGCCTATCATCCTCAAACTGATGGTCAATCTGAACGCACCATTCAAACTCTTGAAGATATGCTTCGAGCATGTGTTATAGACTTCAAGGGAAATTGGGACGCTCATCTACCATTAGTTGAATTTTCGTACAACAACAGCTATCATTCAAGTTTCGGTATGGCACCTTTTGAAGCCTTATATGGTCGTAAGTGCCGATCTCCAGTTTGTTGGCACGAAATTGGGGAAGCTCAAATCACTGGTCCAGAATTGATCCAAGAAACCACAGACAAGATCCATCAAATTCGAAACAATCTTCTAGCGGCTCAAAGTCGTCAAAAGAGTTATGCAGATAAATGACGGAAGCCTTTAGAGTTTAACATTGGTGATCATGTACTTCTAAAAGTATCACCGTGGAAGGGAGTAGTTCGTTTTAGTCGAAAAGGCAAGCTAGCACCACGCTACGTAGGACCTTTCAAGATACTCGAAAGAGTAGGACCTGTAGCATACAAGCTTGATCTACCAGAAGAACTCAACAGGATTCATCCCACATTCCACGTGTTGAACTTGAAGAAGTGCCTCGCTGATGAAAACCTCCACATTCCTCTGGAAGATATTCAGATTGACGAATCTGTGCATTTTATTGAAAGACCAGTAGAGATCATGGACTTCGGGAGAAACGTTTACGACGAAGTCGCATTCCAATTGTTAGGGTTCGCTGGGAGTTGAAACGGGACCTGAGTTTACTTGGGAACGTGAAGACTCAATGCGTGAAAAATACCCGCATCTTTTTCCTACTACTTCAACTACTTAAATTTCGGGACGAAATTCCTAAAAGTAGGGGATACTATAACATTTGTCAAAAACGGTTTCCAAAACCCGCACCGTTTTGTAATCGAATATCAAGTTATAAATGTCACGTTGTATATTTAAGGTTATTTTGATTTTTAATGATACATAATTAATAAACAAACTAAACTATAAAAATTATATTTGATAAAAAGTGAAAACAAAATAAATAAAAATAAAATGTTGCTGCCGGGGCTCGAACCCGGGTCAGCCGGAAGTGAAATCCAAAGACTTAACACACACACACATCACCACTCCGCCACTTGTTTGTTTTCTGTCAACTCTAGGAAACAAATGATTCTTATATACAAACCTAGATAAACGGGTTACGCCAACTGAAAAACTGAAATCGGCTATTCAACCGTCTAAACGTTTGAATAATCGCGATTTCAGGTTTATAACCGATGCACCGACGATTTTAATCAATTCAGACTTGAATTGACTTCAATTTTGATCATGATCGGCTTTTATAACAAAAAATAATCAATGTCTGAATTACTTCAATCAAGACCCCTCTCGCGACTCAGAAACATCATACAAACATTCCATTTCACTTTCGTCACACATTCGGTCCATCAGAAAGCTTAAATCAACTCGCCGGAAAATTCTGCAAGTTCGCCGGAAAACCGTATTTTTTCCTCAAATCGGTAAGTTCTTCAATACCGTCGTAGTATAACAGTTGTTAAGCTATTTCTAACTCAAACCTTTCACTTGAGATCGAATTCAGACACCGTTATCAGATAATTCCAGTTCGCCGGAAAATTTCTGGAAATCGTTATCTTCGTCTATGACACGGTAAGGACCTTCAAACACACTGATAACGTTTGTTTAGCACTTCAATTTCATGATTAGCTAATCAAAACGATTAATCGATTTGCTCAGTTGAAGTTCTTAAAAACAGAGACCGACGCCTTGCCGGAACTCTGTAATCAATCGTTCACCGGTATGTTTTTCCTCTAATTATCATCCCTGCTATCTCTTATCAGTCTGTGTAATGCTTCACAATCGAATTAACAAGATTTAATGGTGTAATCTGCTGTCGGTAAAATCCAACGAAGAAGATGAACTTTGATAATACTATAAGTATAATTAAAATTGGTATTTTAAACGGTTAGACACACAGTCCAGCGGTGGACTGTGTGCAAATAATACGCACACGTCACGAGTTCGATCCCTGATACACGCACCCCCTATGTAATAAAATGCCTTTTTGTTTAAAGCTGAACCGGGTTAACCCCGTTAGTTGTTAAGTATAATAAAAACCGAAATATTAACCAGGTTAGACACACAGTCCAGCGGTGGACTGTGTGCAACACTAAGTCGCACGTCACGCGTTCGAGTCTGGTTAACGGCACTGGTTCGATGATTTAAAATCTTCTTTTTAAAACAAATGAATTTTGAATAAATCGAATTAGTATATAAATATAATTAAAAACAAGATTATTTCGGGTTAGACACGTAGCTTAGTTGGTAGAGCTGCGTGCACGCGTACGGGAGGTCTCGGGTTCGAGTCTCACCCAGCGCTACATGCACGCTGACCGAACCGGTCAACAGGTCAACAAGTCAACGGTCAACGCTCAACGGTCAACGCAAAAATAAACAATTTTTTTATATTTTTATTTATTTAAATTAATTTAAAAATCAATTAAAAATACTTAAAAATGATATTTTTTAAGGATAGAAAATAACCTTAAACTCACAAAAATATATCTAAAAATTCCATTAAAATCCTTAATAAAATCCACTCATCTACTATATTTTTCCGTTATTATTTAGGTTAGTAATTCTCGTTGTTCAATTCCCCGACTCGTGCGCATCTCTTCATCTCCAATCAAACGCACCCAATGTGAGTGAATCTTTACAAATTCCCCGTTTTAATCACGTTTTGGGGTGTATCATGCGTCTTGCTATATATTATATTGAAACCATTGTGCATACATCATATCATAAACTTGTGTATTCAGCTTGTTACAACTGTTTGTGTGGTTATTGTTAGATTCAATTTATTATTTCAGTACATACAAATTCATAGGCCGCCGCTCCCCATTACATTATGAGCGTTGAGCATGTTCCCCATTACATTATGAGCGTGAACCTGGCGTGCCCACATACGATCGGCTCCGTTTGATTGAGCCTTGATCGCACATACATTTATCATTTTCAGTACATGCAATACGATCGGCTCCGTTTGATTGAGCCTTGATCGCACAATTTCATTCATGTTATTTATCGTATGATGTTGGTATGTTAATGTATGCTATCATGTGTTATTGTATGTTATAGTTGTGATTGCTATTGCTACTGCTTGGTTATTTACATTTGCTCATTTATGATTATGCACAATTTTTCATTGATAAACTAATAAGTAAATCAATAATAAATGTTTATCTAACAAGGTTCACTCGCCAACTTATGTTGACCCAAAAACCCCCATTTTTACACATGATACAGGTGAACCAGCTGCAGCAATAAACACTTAGGATTGGACTAGAAGAATAAAATGATTTAGAGTTTGGGATTGTTTTGCTTGGTTTATTTTCTTTGTATTGTATGGACATGTTTGGATATTTGGGAATGTAATTTTGACTTTAATAAATATGAAACATATTAGTAAATATCATGAGCTTTGGTGATAACCCAATTATGCCCCGACTCTTATTCCGCTGCGGGTCATGAGCTTTGGTGATAACCCAATTATGCCCCGACTCTTATTCCGCTGCGGGTCGGGGTGTGACAAAGAACAAAGAAGACAGGAGGCTGCTTGTAACATCCGTCAAAAAAAACGGATTTACCAAACCCGCTCCGTTTATCAACCGAACAGTCAGTTAAAATTTTAGTTGCGAATTAAATGCCCAAAATAATTTTAAACGATCCGTAATCAAATATTATGCGGGGATATGTATTTAGTTTTTGAAAATCTGTCAAAAATATCAAAATAAAAATGTTTTACATTTGCCGGGTTTCGAACTCGGGTCTATACCGGGTCAAACCAAAGACTTATCTCTTAACCGAACAACCGCTCCGCCACTTTGTTTTTCTGGTGAATAATGGAATTACTTAATTCAAGTATTGAAGTTCCGAAATCAATTTCTGTATTTTGCGCCCAAAATAAAAGTCGTCGGAAATCCCGACGACTTCGCCCATAAAACACGTTTTCGTTCCAATTAATCAATCAATTAACTCTCGACAGCTAGCCAACGTCTGAAAACGCGTCATTTACCAAACTCGCCGGAGAACAGTTGACTTCGAATATAGACCGAATTCAGACCCCATTCATCTCGTTGCTATCCTATAAATACACCCACAACTCGCCAGAAGTTTTTCACACTCAAATCGCACCCTTTCTCGGCGAAAAATCACTCGCCGGAAATTCTTGATACTTCGCCGGAAAACCGTATCAGTAATCTCCAAGGTTACTGAACCCCCTAAACTTTCACCGAAGATACCCACAACCTTTGTAACCTTTCGGAAGACTCCCTGCTGCAAGAAACTTGTCGCCGGAAAAAGGTTTCTGTCGCCGGAGTTTTGCCGGAAAACAGAGTATAACCAGTCGGTATATCTCACGCTTAAATTCCTTCCCTTTTTACTTTTATATCATTTGTAATTGATCATTAAACGCTATAGAAACTTAAATCAACATTTTAACCAGTCAGTCGTCACTTCCGGTTAAAAACAGTGAAGAAGACGACATTTCGTTAATGGTTAAGTATAATTAAAATCAAGTTATTTACCGGGTTAGACACACAGTCCAGCGGTGGACTGTGTGCACTTTTAACGCTAAGGTCACGAGTTCGATTCCGGTTCACACACGTCGCCTTGATAAAAATCCTATTTTTAGCAAACTGAACCGGAGTCGCCTTGAGTATATGTTAAGTATATTGATAACCGAGTTATAACCAAGTGTGACACACAGTCCAGCGGTGGAGTGTGTGTCCGCTAACCCACAGGTCCCGGGTTCGAGACCTGTGGAGCGCACCGGTTATTGAGATTTAATTCGTTTTTAATAATAAAGGATTTCTGTTAATTCTAATTAATATATATATATAATTAAAATCTGATATATAACGGGTTAGACACGTAGCTCAGTTGGTAGAGCTGCGTGCACGCGTACGGGAGGTCTCGGGTTCGAGCCTCACCCGGCGCACAACAACATGCCATTAAACCGGTCAACGATAGTCAAAGTCAACGGTCAACGTGTACTGTAGCAATAAAATAAAATATTTTTTTATTATTTTTATTTAATTATTTTAATTAAAAATCAATTATAAATACTTAGAAATAACATTTGTAAGGTTAGAAAATAGCCTCAAACTCACAAAAATACACCCAACAATCCTACTAAAATAGATTAATAAAACCCGTTTACTTACCGAACCATTATGCGATTTATCTAGGTTTAATCTCACTTGTGGTTAAAACCACTTCGCGTGCAATCAACGTCATCAACCGAACGCACCCAATGTGAGTGAATCTTACAATTCCCCCTTTTAAATTACACGTTTTGGGGTGTGTCATGTGTTATGAAATAATTAATTTATTTACTTAAACTTGTGCCATACCACATCGTGACTTAAACTTAGATTGATTTATTGTTGTGATTTACTTATATTCCGTTTGTCAAAATACATGAAACTCATACATTAAGCCCATCAGTTCCTCGTGGGAAACGAGTAGAACATCGCGTGCTTCATTTCAAATTCATTATTGTTCATGTGTGTTGTGTTATTCATATTATCATGTTTATGCAATTCATTCATCAGGCCCCTCAGTTCCTCGTAAGAGACGAGTTGAGCATCGCGTGCCTTTAATTGTTCCATTATTATTCATGAGTGTTTCATTTAACATTCTATGATTGCCGATTAAGTTACATCTATATTTACTCATGTATGGTTGTGCACATATTTCATAGTCAATTTAAGTAAATTGTTCAAATGTTTTCCATAGGATTCACTCGCCAACATTATGTTGATCCAAAAACCTTTTTACACATGATACAGGTGAACAGGTTGAAGGAAGAAAAACATAGGATATGCCTTAGAAGAGAACCAAGAAGCTTAGACTGATAGATAGAAGATGTTGTATATTTTATTTCCTTTAAATTGTATTAATGAATATGAAACATATAATAAATGTCATGAGCTTTGATGATAACCCAATTATGCCCCGATCACCTTTTCCGCTGCGGGTCGGGGTGTGACAGATTGGTATCAGAGCCAGGTTATAGGGATATAGGATAGGTTATTAGACCCTTGAAACCTATACTATAGTCTGCCTAAATTTTTAATTGATTAGGTGGTTACATACAAACTTGTGATATTTATTTATTTCATATTTGTTTACATGTCAGTCAAACATACATGCTCATATACATATTCATTATACATATGTACATATTCATTATACATATATCGATGTTCATGTATTCAATTTATTTTCATACTCTCAATATCCAAAGATTTTATGCAATTTTCAAATCTCATCAAAGTAAGTTCTGCGACGGGCATGTAGTAACTGGAAGGGTACAAGTACCGGTAGTCGGAATGTCCTGTCTAGGTTGGCATTCGTATAAATCCAAAATAACGGACCAGTTTGCCTACCTGGGGACTAACGATGAGAGTACGACGGACCTATTAGGCCAAAGCATGCCACACCAAACGTCGTTCGAACTAACCTCACTTTGAGATGTCACCGTGTCTACACCTGGACACATTCCGAACATCACACGTTGTATACATATCTCTCGATTTTCTCCGGGTTTTGTGAACGCAACCAGGCAGAAACCGTGCGAACCATATGAAAAACCGGTATTCATGGGGGCCCACATGATTACACAGGTAAAGTATGGCGGCATGAAGGGCCTAACAGCAAGCAAAACCCAAGACATCCTATGGATGTAGTAAATTTATTTTTCTATATTTATTTTATGAACGTTCAATCCCAAACTCGACCCACGATCCCAAAGGCATCCAACTCATACTCTTGACATGTATTCCTTGTAGATGTCTTCTAGCCTCGCTCGTAGGAAAATGAGAGCAGGAAAAGCCCGTGAACGCATGGCTACCCAAATCGCTCAACACATGGCTGCCGTAATACCCAATATTATAATTCAAGTTCAACAAGCACTTACCAATAATCCCATCAATCAAGCAAACCAAAACATTTTCAACTCTCCCCCAAATACCACTAAATGCACCTACAAGCATTTCAAATCATGCGACCCTCCGAAATACAAAGGGACTGAAGGCGTCACCGCTCTCCTCCATTGGTTTGAAGAAATGGAGAACACATTTTTAAATTGCGATTGCCCTGACAATCGCAAAGTGCGATATGCTACCGGTCGATTATATGGGATAGCACTTACTTGGTGGAATACAGAGAAGGCCAAACGAGGTGTTGAAGATGCTATGTCCTTAACTTGGAACGAATTGAAGGAAATCATGACCAGACGATTTTGCCCAAGGAGCGAAATCAAGAAGTTAGAAGATGAATTTTACTCATTGAAGCAAATAGAAGGAGACCACATCACCTACAACAAAAGGTTCCTCGAATTACATCAAATGGTTCCCAACATGTTCACTCCCCTCTACCGTTTGATCGAGCACTACATTCATGGTCTTCCGTCAAAGATTCAAGACCCTGTAATAAGTACCAAGCCTGCAACTTTGGAAGCAGCAATGGAGCTAGCAACAGAGCTCACCGAGAACCGAATCCGAAACAAAGACTTCAAGGAGGAGAAGAAAAAGGATAAAGAATCGACTGAAACCTCCGACTCCACTCAACCCGAATCCCCTTCTCAACCCAATCCTAAGAGAAGAAGAGTCGGGCGACTCTTCGCTGCTACTCAACGAAATCACCCAGCTTTTCACGCCATACCCATCCGAGCTATCCCAATCACCCAAGCGGCACCCAACTCAACTTACCCAAATAAGAAACCATATCTTGGACCTCACCCTCGATGCAACAACTGTTTTTATCACCATCCCCTTACCCTACTTTGTCGTCTATGTACAACTTGTGGACGCTATGGTCATTTGAGCAATGTTTGTCGCACCTTTCAAGACCAAACCTCTTCCCCTACTCAAAACATGGCCCAAACTTATCATCAACCCCAACACCCCATGTTCCCATATGCTCGAGCTTGCTTCAATTGTGGCGACCCTACCCACCTTAGAAACACATGCCCTGAATTGGTTAACGTTATCAACACTCGAGCCCAATCAAACCCAGTTAACCAAGTAAACCAAGCAAACCCAGCTCCACCGCCAGCAAGAGGAAGAGTCTTCAATATCAACGCCAATCCTGTCGAAGATAATGACGGCCCAAACAAAGATACTCAGCTAGTCTTCTTCGCCGAAGATCCAGATTCAACTCCTATCGTTTAGTTTTATGTTTTTCCATGTGTAGACTGTTAGTGAAATTATTGGATATTATATATATTGTTTTCAGTACGTGCAATTTCATAGGCCGCCGCTCCCCATTACCTATGAGCGTGAGCTGTTCCCCATTACCTATGAGCGTGAACCTGGCGTGCCCACATTTATTTTCATTTTCAGTACATACATACGATCGGCTCCGTTTGATTGAGCCTTGATCGCACATACATTTTTCATTATCAGTATCTTGTGGTTGTCGTGTTTGATATAAAGTCGCATAGAACTAATCATAACACGCGGATAAAGTCAATGAGAATTTGACAAGAATATGGTGGATACGCCGCTGGTACTTCCTATATATAAGTATTCTTGTCAAGTGATCGGAGGCATTATCAGGCGGTTATGAGAGGTTCCATGCATAGGCTATTTGTGTGGTTAAGTTATTCATTTTCAGTACATGCAATACGCTCGGCTCCGTTTGATTGAGCCTTGAGCACACAATTTCAATTTCAGTACATTCAATACGTTCGGCTCCGTTTGATTGAGCCTTGAGCGCACATCCATTTCATTTTCAGTACATGCAATACGATCGGCTCCGTTCGATTGAGCCTTGATCACACAGATATATTTCATTTCAGTATTTTATGTTTGTTGTATTGGTTGTAGAGTTGTAGGACTAATCATAATTCACTGATAAAACCAATGAAAATTTGACAGGAATATGGTGGATACGCCGCTGGTACTTCCTATATATAAGTATTCTTGTCAAAGGATCAGAGGCCTTATCGGATGGTTATGGGAAGTTTTATGTAGGATTTATTAGTTCTTGGTAACTAATCATAACTTGTGGATAAAACTAATGAAAATTTGGCAAGAATATGGTGGATACGCCGCTGGTACTTCCTATATATAAGTATTCTTGCCAAAGGATCAGAGGCATTATCAGGCGGTTATGAGAAGTTCCATGTAGGATTTAGTATTGCCTTGGTTGAAATTATGTTACATTTATATCATCTCACTATTTAAAGAAATTGGATTGTGATCCATTTCTATATAGACTAACCTCTCCATCATAATAAATGAGAGAGGAACCATCACCATTCAAACATATATGCTATCAGAATGTGGATACAATTGTTAGTTGTTGTGTTTATTTGTGTAGATTGTAGAATTTCTGCCTTAGGATATAACCCTAAGCATATTCAAACTCTTATGCATGATATCATTTTAGCGAATCATTCCTGCTTAACAATACCTATACAGTAGGCAACAAAAAGCGATTCCTGTATTAGGATACTTAACCTTTACAAGGAACGTTACCGCCTCAAACAAAAAACCTAAACCCTAATTTTCTTCTAAACATGTAACCGTCAAAACTAAACACCATCATTCTTTTAGTCAATTATATCCCTGTTTAAATTTCGGGACGAAATTTCTAAAAAGCAGGGGATACTGTAACATCCGTCAAAAAAAACGGATTTACCAAACCCGCTCCGTTTATCAACCGAACAGTCAGTTAAAATTTTAGTTGCGAATTAAATGCCCAAAATAATTTTAAACGATCCGTAATCAAATATTATGCGGGGATATGTATTTAGTTTTTGAAAATCTGTCAAAAATATCAAAATAAAAATGTTTTACATTTGCCGGGTTTCGAACTCGGGTCTATACCGGGTCAAACCAAAGACTTATCTCTTAACCGAACAACCGCTCCGCCACTTTGTTTTTCTGGTGAATAATGGAATTACTTAATTCAAGTATTGAAGTTCCGAAATCAATTTCTGTATTTTGCGCCCAAAATAAAAGTCGTCGGAAATCCCGACGACTTCGCCCATAAAACACGTTTTCGTTCCAATTAATCAATCAATTAACTCTCGACAGCTAGCCAACGTCTGAAAACGCGTCATTTACCAAACTCGCCGGAGAACAGTTGACTTCGAATATAGACCGAATTCAGACCCCATTCATCTCGTTGCTATCCTATAAATACACCCACAACTCGCCAGAAGTTTTTCACACTCAAATCGCACCCTTTCTCGGCGAAAAATCACTCGCCGGAAATTCTTGATACTTCGCCGGAAAACCGTATCAGTAATCTCCAAGGTTACTGAACCCCCTAAACTTTCACCGAAGATACCCACAACCTTTGTAACCTTTCGGAAGACTCCCTGCTGCAAGAAACTTGTCGCCGGAAAAAGGTTTCTGTCGCCGGAGTTTTGCCGGAAAACAGAGTATAACCAGTCGGTATATCTCACGCTTAAATTCCTTCCCTTTTTACTTTTATATCATTTGTAATTGATCATTAAACGCTATAGAAACTTAAATCAACATTTTAACCAGTCAGTCGTCACTTCCGGTTAAAAAACAGTGAAGAAGACGACATTTCGTTAATGGTTAAGTATAATTAAAATCAAGTTATTTACCGGGTTAGACACACAGTCCAGCGGTGGACTGTGTGCACTTTTAACGCTAAGGTCACGAGTTCGATTCCGGTTCACACACGTCGCCTTGATAAAAATCCTATTTTTAGCAAACTGAACCGGAGTCGCCTTGAGTATATGTTAAGTATATTGATAACCGAGTTATAACCAAGTGTGACACACAGTCCAGCGGTGGAGTGTGTGTCCGCTAACCCACAGGTCCCGGGTTCGAGACCTGTGGAGCGCACCGGTTATTGAGATTTAATTCGTTTTTAATAATAAAGGATTTCTGTTAATTCTAATTAATATATATATATAATTAAAATCTGATATATAACGGGTTAGACACGTAGCTCAGTTGGTAGAGCTGCGTGCACGCGTACGGGAGGTCTCGGGTTCGAGCCTCACCCGGCGCACAACAACATGCCATTAAACCGGTCAACGATAGTCAAAGTCAACGGTCAACGTGTACTGTAGCAATAAAATAAAATATTTTTTTATTATTTTTATTTAATTATTTTAATTAAAAATCAATTATAAATACTTAGAAATAACATTTGTAAGGTTAGAAAATAGCCTCAAACTCACAAAAATACACCCAACAATCCTACTAAAATAGATTAATAAAACCCGTTTACTTACCGAACCATTATGCGATTTATCTAGGTTTAATCTCACTTGTGGTTAAAACCACTTCGCGTGCAATCAACGTCATCAACCGAACGCACCCAATGTGAGTGAATCTTACAATTCCCCCTTTTAAATTACACGTTTTGGGGTGTGTCATGTGTTATGAAATAATTAATTTATTTACTTAAACTTGTGCCATACCACATCGTGACTTAAACTTAGATTGATTTATTGTTGTGATTTACTTATATTCCGTTTGTCAAAATACATGAAACTCATACATTAAGCCCATCAGTTCCTCGTGGGAAACGAGTAGAACATCGCGTGCTTCATTTCAAATTCATTATTGTTCATGTGTGTTGTGTTATTCATATTATCATGTTTATGCAATTCATTCATCAGGCCCCTCAGTTCCTCGTAAGAGACGAGTTGAGCATCGCGTGCCTTTAATTGTTCCATTATTATTCATGAGTGTTTCATTTAACATTCTATGATTGCCGATTAAGTTACATCTATATTTACTCATGTATGGTTGTGCACATATTTCATAGTCAATTTAAGTAAATTGTTCAAATGTTTTCCATAGGATTCACTCGCCAACATTATGTTGATCCAAAAACCTTTTTACACATGATACAGGTGAACAGGTTGAAGGAAGAAAAACATAGGATATGCCTTAGAAGAGAACCAAGAAGCTTAGACTGATAGATAGAAGATGTTGTATATTTTATTTCCTTTAAATTGTATTAATGAATATGAAACATATAATAAATGTCATGAGCTTTGATGATAACCCAATTATGCCCCGATCACCTTTTCCGCTGCGGGTCGGGGTGTGACACTGCTCGTCATAGCTCATACTTGTCCTCCCAACAAAGCACTTACGGGTCTCCCTCCGAAGCTCCTCGTCATAGCTCGTACACAAAATCAGAAGACTTTAAAAGACCGAGCGTCGTGACAAAGCCTGTAAAGCAATGTAGTCGTTCAACTCCCACGCAACGACAATATGACCCCGAGTTTCCCTTAATCCACGAGGGTACGGATCTTTACACAATTACCAAGTATAAGAATCACATTCCTAGAATGTCTCATCCGTACGTATCCGTAATAAAGAATGTAAATCCAGATGGTCATTGTGGATTTCGAGCTACAACTTTGGGCTTAGGGTGGGAGGAAAAGGACTTCAGAGACGTAAGACGGCAGTTGGTATATGAGATGGTAAGAAACCAGAGCATTTGGTTCCCAATTTTCAGGCGATGGATTGGGTTTCTTTACATAAGCCTCTGCGATCCGCATAGGTCCATACTATCTCCAAACACATAACCAAACACACACTAAACGACACTGAAGAACAAGCCAAGAAAATCCCGCACGATCTCGTTTTTCGACTTCTTACGTTATAGAGGTTAGTTTTTTACCGTATTTAGTTACTTGTTTGCCGTATTTAGATAGATCCATACGGTATTTCGGTAGTTTATGCCGTATTTAGGTAGATTTATACCGTATTCAGTTACTTTTTTTTACCGTATTGAGTTCGTTTTTTACCGTATTTAGTTACTTTTTTTCCGTTTTTAGATAGATCCATCGGTATTTCGGTAGTTTATGCCGTGGTTAGGTAGATCTATGCCGTATTTAGGTAGATCCATGTCGTATTTAGGTAGATTTATACCGTATTTAGGTAAATATTAAAATTAATATTTATATTAATATTTTAATCATTTTATTATTAATATTAATATTTTAATCATTTTATTATTAAAATTAATATTTATATCATTTTATTATTAAAATTAATATTTATATTATGGTATTATTAATTTTAATATTTTAATCATTTTAATGTTTTGCAGATGGAGTTTCTTATCGATGAGCCGAGGGAGGATGCTGATGTCCCTGAGGCTCCTCAGGGGGGCGTCGTAGGAGGCGCGAGCAGCCAGAGATTGATCCGCTGGAGGATCACGCGTTTCTTGTATTTCCTCATCATGACGATTCTACTTCCCCTTTTAGACGATGTGACAGACTACGCCGAGTCATCATTGGCGCGCACGAGTCGATTGACTGGAGTATGCTGGAGACGTTGGGTGAGACTGATCGAGCACGACATTTTATCGGCGTGGGTACGCCGTGGGACAGACTGTTTCTCTTAGCGCACACCCCTACCTTTAGGGCCATTACGATCGAGTTTCTTTCTTCATTCACATTCACCCCACGCCCAGCCGACCACCCAGAGGATGACCCGGACCACCCGTTTATCGAGATCGAGTTTTGTTTATGCGGTCGTCAGTTTCAGATGAGCCTTAGCGACTTTGCGGTTATATACGGCTTATACACACCTCACGAGACTACTCAGCCCATATACACCGACGCTTTGATTAGTAGGACGAAGGGGGAGCTCCAAGGTTTTGGTCAGTCATTGCCCCTCAGCAGGAGTATACTTGGCCTTCTTGGAAGGTCAGCTTGATAGCCGACCCCTTGTACCGGTACCTGCACCGGTGCATAGCTACGTCTATCGCCCCCCGCTTTGATAGCCGGGAAAAGGTCACTAGCGGTGACCTTTTCTTTTTGTACTGCCTGCTGGGGCGCAGGCCGTGCGCGCTAGCCAGGAGTTTGGCTATGTTTTACGCTAGCGCGTACATGCGGCAGGAGCGAGCAGTATTTTACGGTGGTGCGTATATCACCATCATTGCCAGGGCCCTGCTTCCAGAGATCGATATAGATGCGGATCCACGTTGCGGTCCTACTATCTTGCCTAGGAGGCTTGACAGCCGTACCATACAGGGTATGGGTATCCTTGGCAAGATTCCAGGTGTTGGTCGCCGCTTGGTGGCCAACATGGGGGAGTTGTATGTCCCTGTCTATTTGCCGGAGGTCTTCCCAGTTGTAGATATCGAAGACGACCCGGTGATCCTGCCGCTCCTGCCCCTCATGCCGCACCTACCGCTCAGGCCGCACCTGCCGCTGCTGCCGCACCACAGCCACCGCATCCGCCACAGTGGCCGATCCATGTTGCGCCTGATATGCATCAGTCCTATCAGATGCAGATGCTGCATAATGCACAGATGCAGTACATGATGCGATTTCAGATTGATCAGATTGCGGCGATCATGGCTCACGTGGGTATGCCACCAGTTGATTTTCATATGCCGGCCCATCTACTACATCCTCAGCCGGTACCTCAGGTACCTCAGGCTCAGCATCAGCCACAGGAGGATCAGGCTCAGCATCAGCCAGGCGACGTTTTCTTTTTTACTTTGTAAATTTTGATATCGATGTATTGAACAAATGTTATATATTAATGCAGTTTCAGTTTTTATTATACGTGTGTGTTTCATTTTATTATACATGTGTGTTTCAGTTTTTACTTTGTAAATTTTGATTATCGATGTACTTGAAATAGTGAATCTCTAACTAAAATATGAAATAACATAACACAACCTTTAAACAACTTAAAATACCAAATTATGCGCCCCGCAGAGGCCCAAGAGCATCGCATGGGATTGATACACATGCGTCCCGCAGAGGCCCAAGAGCATCGCATGGGATTGATACCATGCGCCCCGCAGACGGAGCCTTTGACAACTTTATTTGAAGGAAAACCACTTAGTTTATAAATTCAGATATTGGATTTAAATAACTCTAACTTTCACCAATTGGGATATTGGATTTAAATAACCTCAATTTTCACAAATTGGTCATTAACACTCCCAACTTTAGTTTTGTACACCAGCACTCCCAAGTTTCAACTTATTGGCGGATAACACTCCCTAACTGACTGAATCCTAACCCAGTTAGTTTTTGCTGATGTGGCGCTTTTTGCTGATGTGGCATTTTTTGATGACGTGGCATTTGATACGGCAGTTGACATGACATTTTGATGACGTGGCAGCTGAAATGACATTTTTTATGACGTGGCAGCTAACATCAGGTAACTGTGTTAGGTTTCAATCAGTTAGGGAGTGTTATCGATCAATAAGTTGAAAGTTGAGAGTGCTGGTGTACAAATCGAAAGTTAGAAGTGCTATCGGCCAATTGGTAAAAGTTAAGGTTATTTAAATACAATACCCCTTATAAATTCACTAGATGTTATAAGTTCCATGTATAAGTTTATTCTTAGTACGTAATATACATTAGAGTGAATTGTAAATTTTGTCCTTTATCTTTATACCTCATTACAGGCAGTGTCCTTTACCTTTAAACTTGACGAGTTTTGTACTTTATGCTATAAATCCTACACGTTCTATCCTTTAGGCCTAACTCAGTTAGTTTTTTAAGTTAAGTCAGATCACACGGGTTAGTTTAGTCTTTTTACCCATAGATATAAAAATATTTTAATTAAAAAAATTTAAAAATCATATGTACATAATATATATATTATAGAGAATCCCTGTACTCCCTCTCTCTATATATATCTTTTTCCCTCTCTCTGTCAATGTTCACCATCAACATCAACAATAACCACAACCAACCACCACGAGCAATTTGGATCTGGTGGTAAAAAGGGTGGGTGGTGGTGGAATGGTTCGGTGGTCGGAATGGTGGTGAAGGAGTGGGTTTTCTACATTCCACCTCCTTGAATTTGTCGGCGAATGAACTAGTTCGTCGGAGCATTTGGTTTTGGCAGTACGGTGCTGGTTGACGACCATATGCCTGCCGAAGCTTCGTATGGGATGGAGAAAACGAAATCTGGTGTTTAAGAGGCGTTTTGAAGGGTTGAGTACTAGATCGGAAAATCTGAATACTCATCGGAATCTATGGACTGAAATAGATTAGGGTGGAAGCCATATCAAGTCCGTGACGGGGATCACCGATGGAGGTGAAGACTGGCTAGATCTGGTTGTCAAGGATAGGTATCGCAAAATCGCCGGGAGGTTTGCCTTGAAAACGAGATTTAAGATTGATGAACTTTCAATTTTTATTTATAACTATGTTGGTGGTGGTTTGGCAGGTAGGGGTAGTGGGTAGTGGTTGGGAGTGGTACGATGGTGGTAAAAAGGGTGGGTGGTGGTTGAATGGTGCAGTGGTGGTTGTTATTTATATAAAACTAGATTTTCGACAGCGTAGACATCAAATGAACTTTTTAACTTAGTGGGGCCTAACTCCTAAGAAGATGATATACAATATAATGTCTTCAACTATGAATGTTCAAACATAAAACTAATAAAACCAAATGACCATTAGGTGTAAGAGCCTCAATTGTTGCATCATACCTGCATATGAAGGATAAAAACTTGAACTGTGTGATCAAATAAGAAACCCCCCTAACAATAAAACATTAAAATAATATAGACCTTTCACTATAAACAACTTGAACTTTAGCACCAACAGGAAGCTAGCGACCGTCAAACATTACACTTGGTGCCTGATATAATAAGAAGGTAACATACAAATCCAATAAGAGTAGTTAACACCCATTTCTTGCTCTTTCTTCTTGTAAACCATTAACACATCAAAATCGAGTGTGCATATGAAACCTCGAGTTCACAAAATGAGTAAAGAGATTTCTCTATAAACAGACGGTTTCCAAACATGGAAATTCTATATAGTTTATCAAAATTAAAGATACAAAACATATTTATTTTTAGAAATACTTAAGTTGTAGGACGAAATTTACCATATTATTTCGTGAGGTACCTCCAGAATGCTGAAATCTAGGGGACACATCAACTTCAAAATTCCAAGCTTCATCCTTTGCTGTTTGTAAAGAGTTCACCTGTAGGAATCAGATCAACATTAAATGTGTGGGACTTTTTTCCGCCTCATTATGAATTAAATGGTGTTGTTTCAACATCTTGGATTGAACATCTGAAATCAGGAGAGAGGGACAGATGTAGATTGACCATCACAACACATAGCAGAAACCTGCACAAAAATCAAGATACGCGGGATGGACATGGTTGTGTCGTACTGTAGCTTTGATAACATTTTAGCACCATGATGTGCAAGGATGGATATTTGAAAAGGTTTTATAAGTTCTTTTAAACATTTTTAGAGCAAGACGTTGACTTTCATATCATCAAGTCTATTAGCACACCGGATATCAGGCATATTCAGCAAAATAAATACTAACATCAGCAAAACTTGACCACCCTTGTAACCCATTTGCTGCCATGTTTGCACTAAAATGCCAGCTCCTTCACAATTATACTGTTACCCAAATGAGAGTACTGCTCAACACGATCAGCAGTGTCATTCAAGGATACCTTTTTTCTTATTAAAAATTTCAAAACTTTTGCATCAGTAAGACAGTTTGTTGGCAGCTACCTTGACCCGTTTCAAACCCACGACCCGCTGACTCGTGACCCATAATCAGTGCATCAATGCTAGACTTTTTTTTTAATTACTGGCACCACCTCTTCAATGGGTACGTAAAATGGAAGCAGTAAGCTAGAAAAAAGAAGGTAAAACATGAAGTTACAAACTTTTGTATATTTGCGCGTACATTTTGATTCTTATCAAACAGTTGAGCCAAGATTACCAAATAAGCACGAAATTAAGATAAAGCCACCCAAACAAACAACTCCTAATGTCTAACAAAAACAGACAAAAAAAATAAAAATAATGGATCTTAGTCCACAAATAAGCAATCCAGTAAACAAAACACAATTTCTATAACAAAAATCATTGGAATCATTCAATGCATGCACCGAACCCAAAACAAAGGAACACAAATACAAAGAAAAAACAATAAATAACGGCCAAAATAACCTAACCGCAATGCAGAATCAACATAATTAAAACCATCAGAAGCCGAAATTGAATACATTACCTACACAAATCGTACGCCCAAAGAGAAGCAACCCACAAATCCCCTACATTGATCGTTTCAAAAGGGCATTCGTTCGATTTGAAAACACAAAGTGAAGCAAAACCAGAATCAGCCGCACATAAAGCGCAATTAATCCTGAAACCAGCCGCACAAAAACCACAAGTAAACCCTGGCAAGACAAAAAAACACCCTACAAAATAAGAACAAATGTTGACAACTGTGACAATGGAAACCCAAAAAAGGTAATTTCAACACCTATTATCAACAATATGACAAAACTCAACACTTAACAATTAAAAACCTTACCTGATTTGAAGAGAGAAAGGTCGGAAACAGTGGACATATTGAACCATATCCACCACCATCAGTCATTTAACACACATGTGTTTTCAGATTGTTGTCTGATGTGACCATTCAACCATCCTAAGCCATGGACCTACTCTCCCTTAAAACCCTCTATCGTGATTGCCACTAATCGTCTACGGAACCTTCCTCACCTACTAAGTATCGTTAATTCCGGAGATATGCCAACGGTGACGGTAGCGGTGGCGGCAACGCCGATAGAGGTGTGATGCAGAGGTTGCTCTCTCTCATCTGCGTGAGTGTTGGTGAGGTGAGACATAGGTTAACCTCTTCTGGAATAAAGCTATTTTTTGAAAGCTTACAACCCAAACAACACAAGGTACAACTAAGAGTTGCACAAGAAACATAAATAGCCAAATGTACAACCACTAATGCATAGTTATGTATCTATACTATATAAAATAAAAGAGTTAAATGCTTGGTTGGTCCCTATGGTTTGCAAATATTGCAGACTTGGTCCCAGTGGTTCACTAATTACACGCTTGGTCCCGGTGTTTGTAATTTTTGCACTCGTGTGGTCCTTACCACTAACCAATGTTAAATTTATGAGTTAAGTGAGTGCAAAATAACTAAATTACCCCTAAACAATTAAACATATAAAAAAACAAAAACAGATGGGCCCACCTTCTCATCTTCTTCTTCCCAACCTCTCTCTTTCCCTCGGTAAAACCCACCACCACCACCACCTCCACCTCCAACCCACCACCACTACCACCTCCTCCACCGTCAACCCACCACCTCCACAGTACATATATTTAAAACCACCACTTCAACCCACCTCCACCGTCAATACACCACCTCCTCAGCCACCTTCACCTCCACCTTTAACCGACAACCACCACCTCCACCACCAACACAACCGCAACACCAACAGTCAAACACGTCGGAAAAACGATGAATCACCGTCACCAATCACTGTCTCCCCAAACCACCATCACCATCTATGTTAAAACCACCGTCTCCCCAAAAAGACAGTTCAGGCAAAATAAATGGCTTCTTAGCTTTTGTTTATAGATAAATGGCACTCGTGAGTTGCAGATATCTCATTTGATTCTATATTTATAATGTCGTATTGTTTCCACTTAGGATTTTGAATTATTTCAACCATGAATATCCAATCAATCATCTGGGAGGAACCAATTCATTTCAATTTCAGTGCAATGCGAGGGAATCTAGCTTTACCGGTCAAAAGTAGGCTATGAAACATTTTTAAGTTGTAATAACATGACTTTAAGAAACCAGTGTATAGTAGCAAAACCCATGACCATCTACGTCCGAACTGAAAACAAACCTGCCGGAAAAAAGGATCCGGCAAACAAGCCTATCGTTGCGCGCCGCCTCTGGTGGTTTTTTAAAGAAGATGCTGCAAACGAGCCTACAAGGGGAGTCGGTCGTCAGGGGATCACCGGAGGACGCCGGAATTATGCCGTTCTTAGAGAGAGAGAGGAGAAGGAATGGATAAAGGTTTAGATGTGTGGTATTAGGGGAGAGATAGAGAAGATGAAGAAGGTGAGGATGTGGGCCCATATGTGTTGTTTGTTATTTTGTTATGTTCAGGGGTAATTTAGTTATTTTACACACACTTAACTAATAAATTTAACATAAGTTAGTGATAAGGATCACCCGAGTGCAAAAATTACAATTATTAGGACCAACTTTGTAATTAGTGAACAACTAGGACCAAGTCTGCAATTTTCGCAAACCACAGGGACCAACCAAGCATTTAACTCAAAATAAAATGGTATTAAATATATTTACATGATTAGTCCTTGAAATGGTGAATGACAAAGATGCTCTCATGGATCAAATTTAACTGAAAATATTAATTGAGTTAGGCCTAAAGGATAGAACGTGTAAGATTTTATGACATAAAGTACAAAACTCATCAAGTTTAAAGGTAAAGGACATCACCTGTAATGAGGTATAAAAATAAAGGACAAAATTTGCGACTTGGGATCTACCTTTTCAAATTCAAAAATCTTATTTTTATTTGTATAATAATATTTCTTTAATGAACTTGAAGCTGGCTTTAAGCAGCAACCCAACATTGGGATATTTGGAGCATATATGAAACAGTTACATGAAACCAAAAAACATGACAACAACTTACAAATATGATCAATTTCAAAAAAATATGTTTAATATGCAACAACACCCATGAATGTTTGTTTCTTTCTTTCTTCCTGTTATATGATTTCCTATAGCTTCATAACATTTTTCCGAAACCCACCAGAGACCATCAACACCTTAAAACCTCCAAAAAACTAGCGTGTTTCTTGACAGTTCCATCTTGAACCCGCGAGGAACAGTTTGAACTTCTACTATTTTTTTCCCATTTCATAATCTAGTCAATACGCTCGAGATTAAACTTGACCATACCCTCGAGAGCCAACCGAAACGAGCTCGGAGGAAGGCATTGTAGACACTGGATCGCCACATCAGCTTTCTGTTTAGCAAGATTTCGCGCTCTTTCAATCCCATCACTATTCATCACAAGCTCAATAGCTTCATTAAGAGACCCCGTTTCACAAAACTCTGTCTCGATTATCTCTCTCAACTTTGCCTGTTTTTCAAGCGCAAATATCACGGGTGCAGTCAGGTTTCCTTTTGCCAGGTCACTGCCAGCTGGCTTTCCCAGTTGTTCTGCTGACTGTGTAAAATCCAATATGTCATCGACAACCTGGAATGAGAGACCAAGATTTTTTCCGTACTGATACATTTGCTCGCTGATGTCATCGTCAACCGCGCTAAAGATTGCCGCTCCTTTTGTGCTAGCAGCGATTAGCGAAGCTGTTTTGTAGTAGCTTTTGATCAAATACTCATCCAGTTTAACGTCACAATCGAACAAACTTGACGCCTGCTTGATTTCAACGCTAGCAAAATCTTTAATAACCTGTAATATTTCAGGCTTTAGCTTCCACTTTCGTATGTAGATGTTTTAAGCCTTTCCAAGTATAAGACTTGCAATTACGGGTGCAAACGAGCCGAGCGGCTCGCGAGCTACTCAAGATCGGCTCGAGAAAAAAGCTCGAAATGAGCCGAGCTTGAGCCTACAATAAAGCTCATTTATTTGTCGAGCCCAAGCTCGAGCCTAACATGTGAAGCTTGTCAGCCTCGTCGAGCCTTAGTGTAAACGAGCCGAGCTGAGCTAATTTAAACTTGTTTACGATACGATCCCGAACCTAAAAATAACCTTGTTTAGTAATCGAGTCCGAGCCCGAGCTTCACATATTGAGCTTGCGAGCCTTAAAGAGTCTATTATTTATATTATTTTTGTTTAATATATTAATTAATTGATAATAAACGAGCCGAGCCTGAGTCGAGCTCCAGCTTGAGAAAGTACCAACGAGCCGAGCTAGAGCTTTGAAAACAAAGCTCAAACCGAGCCGAGCTCAAGCTCTCATAAGTTAATCGAGCTCGAGCCTGGTCGAGCTCAGCTCGTCTTGTTTGTACCCCTAGTTTAGTTGCAATCGTAATATGGTATACCTGGCTAATGAGCTTTATGACCTCAAGATTTTCAAGATTTGCGAGGTACCATGACGATTGTGCAAACATAAAGTCGCCAGCTAGAACCGCCACTCGCGTACCGTATAGCTGGGGGACGGTTTCTTTGCCTACATAGAAAGAAAAATGCTTAATGTATGACATCTTTACATTAGATGAATATTCAAAGTTTTATTACCTCTTCTCATGTCACTCTCATCCAACACATCATCATGTATTAAGCTTGCAGTATGAATCATTTCAATGATTTCGGCCAAACGCCTATGTTCTCTTGTGAGTTCCCTAAGCCGCAAAAGGAACGTGTTACATCTATATCGACGAATCATTCGAGTTTCTTAAGAGAAATAAGGTACTCACTCTAAACCTGTAAGCTCTAATGTGGCTCTTGAGACTAAGAACACCAAGGCTGGTCTCATTCTCTTCCCACCCGCACTAAATATTTGCTCGGCAGCTGACATTAAAACCGGGTTATCTGCACCAACAATCTACCACACAAATGACACAAATTGGGGGTGAATTCAGAGTTTCAGACCCAATGTTACTTATTATAATTGATCCTTAAATTCAGAGTTTCAGACTCAATCTTGAAGTATCTTAAGCTAGCACATTTGACTCAAGAAAGTCAAAGTTGTCAACAATATTCAAATTCACATATGAATAACAGTAATCTTGATGACCATAGTTGTCAATAGCGAATAGCATGATAGCGACAAGCTACCTATACGCTACGTAGCTATAGCGATGAAATAGCGGGCGCTATTTTATGTTTAGCGATACACTAGAAGATAATTTTAGAGATATTTTATATGTGAATTTTATCAAAATACGCTGTTTTCATATGTATATTTAAAAAACGAAAATTCTGCTATTTTATAGGCATATATTATCGCTATTTATATTAAACACGTAAAAAATAAAAAAGGCTATAATCCCACTATTACCACGCTATGGACCAAAATCAGATTGCAACCTATAATCGCGCGCCACGCTAAACGCTATAGCGATAGCGCTCACTATTAACAACATTGTTGATGACAAAAACAAAAGCCAACATGTAACTCACAGATTGTAAATTCTTGTTTAAGGTTAGAAGGTCATCAGAAACAGCTTCAAACAAACCTGTAGATTCTTTCTTCTCACTTAATACAGATGGCAGTCCTGATGCATCCCCTATTCACAAACATTAGATTAAAATATTAAATCATAGTGTAATGAACTGAAGTGATGCTATACAAACACCACCACAAAAAGTGTACACCAGGCCAGCTGTCACATCATACAGGCATATGATGTCATACAAGCCACAAGACATGATGAAATTTGGTCATACGGGTTATATGACTCGCGAAATTTGGTCACATCAGTCATTTATGTGTCAGGTCAAAAGCGTCATATGGATGTACGATTTGGCGAACACCACTTCATACGACCCTTATGACATGTTTGTCATGTCATACGACCCATACGACACCATACAGCCCGTATGACACCTCAGTGGTGTCTAAATAACGCGTCGGTGTTCCAACAGATGTGCCCATTCAAAATCTGAAATGAATTCAGTAAAAGTACCATCAAACAGAGTCTCAGGAGCTTCAGGTGAAAACACTCCACATTTGGCAACATTACCATCACGCCGGCGACACACCAATCTCCGACCACCACCACCACCACAGTAACCCCTATTCACACTCCTAATCACCTTCCTTTTATAACTCCTCGAAACAAATCGGTTCGATAAAGAATTAAAAGAACACCCACAAGCACCAAAATCAACAATTCGACCAAATTCAAGATTATGGCATGTCGCCAGCATCATCATCCTAAACACCCCCAAGATCAAATCTTTCCTCAATAAAACCGAAAACCCAGATACAAAACTTAACTAATTTGAACATAAACAAACACCCAGAAAGCAAAAAACCATAATATCAGAAAACAATGCTGGTGTTGGAACTTGAAGGCAAAACTGGAATCTTGAATAAATGAATAGATATACTACTGGGTTATTTTAGTGGATGCAGACAGTCCACATATGTCAGATAATGAATAGTTGTTAAATTTAGTATTTGTTTAAATAAAAACAGTGATTGTTGTGGTGTCCTGTAAGGTTTGTTTGTTGAATCGACAGTAGGTAATGTATGTATGTATAGGGTATATGTTGTAAATATTAATTAGGAACATACAAGTTGTTGGTATGTTTCTTTCATTTCATATTGGTAGAGGAGGAGAAAGTTGAGTGCCTTATAAGGGATTACCTTTTATGGGCCTCAAAGTGTTAAATGTGTTGAGAAATGGGTCAAGCCCACATGCGCGCCGAGCCGAGCCGCGAGCTCGCGTTGGAGGCGCACTTGCACTTTGCACTTCGCACGTACGCTGAGGAGCTTTTATTTTTAGCTGGGGTCCGGTTCAGTGCTGTGGATCGAGATCGAATGCGATAAAACTGGATAGAGGATAGAGATGAATTCGAAACCAGTGGGGGTTATCTCTAGGAAATTCGAATTCGTATGGGATATATCTAGGAATTCGAATCTGTTTGTGATAATCGTTATATCATTCCCCGTTTTTCTCATTCTCAGTTATGATCTCAACCTATAAATAAAGGCCTCCTGCTACCCATTCAAAACTCTAATTTTCGCAGCCTGTCATCTCTGTGCTTCTGTTTCTTCTCCAGCTTCTGCGTTTTCTGGTTTCCATTGCTGTTGGAATACCAGATCAGTTCTGCATTAAATCCTGGGAGTTTACGCTGCAGCTCACAGCAATACGAGCGCGTAAAATCCTTTAAGGACAGGAATCATCCGTGCAGTTCAAGAATCTCGGTTTCTTAAATCGCCAGGTTGGTTTTAGTTTTTGCGTGTTATTTAAATTCGTCCGATAACGGGACAGTCTCCTTCTACCTTTCTTTAATCAGTTTGTTCAAGTTGAAATAAACTGGTTTGGCCAATAACTCGGTAATTAATAATAAAATAATTAATTTTCTGTTTGATTAAATTGTTTTCAACAATCTTAAAGGATTTTAGTTTTTGTGTTTAATCAACAGAAATAATGGAGTGTGAACTACCAACAGCTAATCTGAGATTCATGAATCAAGAGTTTGTCAAGTTGGAAAGATTCGATGGCCAGAACTATACCCGTTGGGCGGACAAGGTTAAGTTCATGCTCGTTGTGCTGAAACTCTACTATATCCTTGATCCAAGCTTGCCCGCAATCTCTGATGACCCTCTCTTGAGGCTGGAGAGGTCCCGAATCAAGATTTGGCTAAGCAAAGACTTGTTCGTAAGGAAGCTGAAGATCTTTGCCTTGGCCACATCAAGAATTCTCTTTCGGATCGTCTCTATGACTTATACGCGCCGGTAACAAATGCTAGAGAATTGTGGAAAGCTTTGGAAGATAAGTACAAGGCTCATGAAGAAGGTACTAACAAATACCTTATTTCCAAGTACTTAGACTTTCAAATGGTTGATGACAAGTCAATCTTGGAGCAAGTGCATGAAATCCAAGTTCTTGTTAACAAACTGACCACGCTTTCTATTCCGCTGCCATAAATTTTTCAAGTAGGGGTCATTATAGCAAAACTTCCTCCTACTTGAAAAGATTTCTCAAAGAGAATGATGCACAAGTCTGAGGACTACTCTTTGGATGAACTGTTGAAGCACCTTCGAATTGAGGAGGAAACACGCAACAAGGACAAAAGAGGAAAAGTCGGATCGAGTGTGAATCATATTGTTGGAGGATCTGGTCAAAAGGGAAAAGGGGCACCAAAGAATAGAAAGTTTACAGCACCAAAGAAAAAGGAATTCAAAAAGTCACATCAAACGACCAACCATCAACCAAAGAGATCGGGTAAATGTCATGTTTGTGGAGAAACCGGGCATTATGCATGAGAGTGCTCTCAAAGGAAATCTGGATCTACGGTTGGTTCTACAAGTGCTGTTGATATTGAGAAAGTCACCAATCTAGTGGCTAATGTGGGTCTTGGAGATGTTAACATGCTTTCTCAATATACACGCGTTATGGCATGTAGAGGATGGTTTTTGGATTCTGGAGCAACTGTTCATGTTTGTGGGAATCGTGGCTCATTTCTTACTTATGGTCCTGTTCCTCAAGGAACAGTGGTGGTATGTGCTGATGGACATCGAGTGGAAGTTCGTGGTAAAGGCACAGTGCGACTAAACTTTAAAGATGGTCAAACGGTTACCCTTCAGGACATGTTGCATGTTCCTGGTATAACCAAGGGTCTTGTTTCTGCTGATAAGTTTGATCGAAATGGGTACAAGCTGGTTCTCAAGAATCTCCGTGTGAAGTTTCTCTAAATGACATCTATGTAGGTCAAGCAAAGAACACGGGTGGAATGTATCGCCTTGACCTAGCTGAAGATGGAATTGATGAAGAAGAAGACTCGGATGAAGGTGGCGTTTCAGTGATTGATGGGTTTGGAATGAAAGTGATAGTGGTAGTGATAGTTTTTATCAATGTAATGCAATTGGTTTTGATTTGAATGCAAATTATGTATTCTGATTATATCGCTTGTTCAATTTCTTTATGGCATAAACGTTTAGCTCATACAAATATTAAAAACATTGAGAAAATGCAAACTAAAGGTTTATTGAAATTAAAAGATAAAGACTTTGAAAAATGCGAAACTTGTGTGAAATCAAAATTCACAAAGAAACTTTTTCCAAGTGTCCATAAACGTAATACATCACTACTAGAACTAATTCATTCATATATTTGTGAACTGAATGGAGTCCTTACTCGTGGGGTAAGAGATACTTTATCACTTTCTGCGATGACTTCATCCGATACTTATATGTTTATTTTTTGCATTCAAAAGACGAAGCTTTTGAGGCATTTAAAATATATAAGGCTGAGGTTGAAAAACAAAAGGAGAAACGCATTAAAATTCTTCGCTCGGACAGAGGCGGAGAATACTTTAATCGAAGATTTGATGCATTCTCCGAAGAAGAAGGCATCATACATGAGAGAACTGCACCATATACTCCCCAACAAAATGGTTTAGCTGAGAGAAAGAACCGAACCTTGTTAGAGATGGCTAACTGTATGTTAAATCAATCGGGTCTAACTCGTAATATGTGGGGGGAAGCTGTGTTAACCGCATGTTATGTTCACAATAGGATCACTAGTCGTGTGATACCTACGAGTCCATATGAGTTGTGGAAAGGAAGAAAACCAAACATAGAGTATTTGAGGATTTGGGGGTGTCATGCCTATTATCGCGTACCTGATCCAAAGATACTCAAACTGGGAGAACGAGCTTACAAGAATGTATTCATTGGATATGCTCCGCAAAGTAAGTCTTACCGGTTGTTGGATGACGAATCAGGTACAGTTGTAGAATCCAGAGATGTGGAATTCTTTGAGAACAAGTTTTCTAGAGATGATGAAAACTCAAATTACACCACATCTTCTAGTACTTCTGTGAAAAGAGTCGAACCTTGTAACATCCGTCGAAAAACGGGTTTCCAAAACCCGCTTCGTTTATTAATCGAATATCCAGTTATAATTTTTCGTTGCATATTTATTGCTCAAATTAATTTTAAACGATACATAATTAATAACTATATTAGAATTTAAAAACCATATTCTATAAATAATCGTAAATTGTGAGAAAAAAATAAAATGGGGACGCCGGGTTTCGAACCCGGGTCACCCACAAACTCAAACACACAACACACCGCTCCGCCACATGCCTCCTTTGTGAAATTACTGAAGCAAGTAATACTTAAATTAAAACTCGAATTCAAAACCGGAAATCATCGCGCTCAGAACTCGCAGTCACCGGAAAATCCGGCAATCCGCGACTTTGGCCAATTTCCTTTTGACCAAAACACGTTAACCGACTATGACATCGGTTATAACCGATGTCTGACCCACAATTTCAGTCGTAACCGCCGGAGAAACTTTGACCGCGAATCAAGACCAAAATTCGGACCCAATACATCCTGTTATTCCCTATAAATATCCACCCAAACCTCTGGTAACCTTTTCGCTCAAAATCGCACAATCTCTCGAAGCTTTAGCACGTCGCCGGAAATCTTAATTTCGCCGGAATCACTGAACGGAAAACCGCGTTTTTCTTCAGACGTTACAATCCTCTAAATTTCTCTTGCTATCTTTCAATTTATAATCTAATTGCTCAATTCAGTAATCAAAACTGTTAAACAGTTTCCCTCAGCCGGAATCCGCAAATCGGAGACGACGAGTCTTTGCCGGAAAACCTGAAGCAAACTCGCTGTTCTGGTATACCATGTCATCTCATCTCTATTTTCAAATTCAATCAAATATAAGTTAAGATTGATTAAGCAGAACAGTCGGAATTCGCTGTTCTGAAATGTTAAGCGAAGAAGACGAAGTCGAACATGTGTATAAGTTTAATTAAAACTGAATATTTAACCGGTTTAGACACACAGTCCAGCGGTGGATTATGTGTAACATAACACGCACGTCACGAGTTCGAATCGCATATGTTACCGATTTTCAGAAATAAAACCAGTCCTTTTTAAAACCTATTCAGATCATCTTTCAACATGTATACAAATATAATATAATTCTGTAGTTAAAAAGGTTAGACACACAGCCCAACTAGTTGGGCTGTGCGCACTCGAACCGAAGTCCCGAGTTCGACTCCGGGTCACTGAAGTCGGTTCGGCCATATTAAATCCGTTTTGAAATAAACTAAATAAAATAACAGTTAATTAGTATATATATATATAATTAAAACAGAGAATATTTCGGGTTAGACACGTAGCTCAGTTGGTAGAGCTGCGTGCACGTATACGAGAGGTCCCGAGTTCGAACCTCACTCAGCGCATAATTTAACACAAACCGACCGGTCAACGGTCAACGGTCAAAAAGTCAAAAAAAAATTATTTATTTTATTTCTCTTTATTTATTTATTTAATTAGAAAATCATTTAAAAATACTTAAAAATAAGATTTTTAAAGTTAGAAAACTTCCTTAAACTCACAAAAATAAACCTAAAAATCACATTAAGAGTATGAATTAAAAGTACTACTTTACCGAATCATTTCGTTATTATTTTAGGTTAGTTTTCCTCTCGATCAAATCCTAAAATTCGTGCGCATCCAACGTCATCAAAGAACGCACCCAATGTGAGTGAATCTCTATCAATTCCCCGTTTTAATCATGTTTTGGGGTGTATCATGTGTCTTTTAATCCCTTATTATATTTAAACACTTGTGCATCCATCATATCTGTGATTTATATGTGTATCAAATATGTATCAGTTGTTGTGTGAATTACGTTTAGATTGAAGTTATCATTTTCAGTGCATGCATTTCATTAGGCCCATCAGCTCCCCGTGGGATACGGGTTGAGTATCAGGTGCCTCATTCGATCGGCTCCGTTTGATTGAGCCTTGATCTCACATACATCATCATTCACGTCACTCGATCGGCTCCGTTTGATTGAGCCTTGATCTCATATACATCATCATTCATGTCATTTACTCATCCAATGTGGTTTGTGTTTTTGTTATATATATATGTTTGCTCACATGTGATTATTGCACAAATTTTCAATATTGAATACAACAAGAAATTAATAACAATGTTTTCTCAAGGTTCACTCGCCAACTTTTGTTGACCCAAAATATACCCCGTTTTACACATGATACAGGTGATCCAGTTGAGGCAAGAAACACATAGGAAGGCCTAGAAGAATAAATCAGTTTAAGCTTTGGATTATTTTACTTAGTTTCATTTCCTTGTAATTGTATGGATTTGATTTGAATATTTAAGTTGTAATTTGAATTTAATAAATATGAAACATTTTAGTAAACATCATGAGCTTTGGTGATAACCCAATTATGCCCCGACTCTTACTGCGCTGCGGGTCGGGGTGTGACAGATTGGTATCAGAGCCATGACTATAGGGATATAGGATAGGTTATTAGACCCTTAGAGCCTATACTATAGTTAATTAAAATTTTAAATTGCGTTACATACAAAATTCATGATGTTTATATGCTTTATGTTTATTGTTACATTCAATGTTATGCAAGCATGTTCATAAGTACCTATTATTATACAATGCTCATCAGGAATCATATCCTCATAACATATCATACCCATGAGAGCACACACCTCACAATTCCCATGATTTTTGCAACGATTTTTGTATTTTTCAAATCACATCAAAGTGAGTTCTCATGATGGGCATGTAGTAACTGGAAGGGTACGAGTACCGGTAGTCGGAACGTCCTTTCTAGGCTTGGCATTCGTATAAATCCAAAATAAAGGACCAGTTTGCCTACCTGGGGACTAACGATGAGAGTACGAAGGACCTATTAGGCCAAAGCATGCTATACCAAACGTCGTGTGAGCTAACCCCACTTTGAGTTGTCATTGTGTCTACACCTGGACACCCTCCTACCATACATCTCGCAATCATATTTCATGGTTTTCATTCGGGTGATGCGAGTGTTAAACCGCCAACACCAATGTGAATCCTACTAAGCCAATAGTCATGGGGGGCCACATGACTATACAGGCGATGGTATGGGGGACATTGGAGGCCCAAACATGAGCAAACCCAAGACATCCTATGGATGTAGTTGCATTATTGATGATTATGTTATTTTTATTCTTTTAACGACACATGGCACCTAAAAACTTCTTAAACTCACAATCTTCCTATGTATGTTCCTGTAGATGTCGGCTAGGCAACTACGTGGAGGTAGAAAGTCAGGAAGATCCAAGGAACGCTTGGCCACTCAAATTGCTAAACAAATGGCCGCGGTACTTCCTGACATCATGATTCAAGTTCAACAAGCTCTCACCGCAAATCCTATCAACCCTCCCAATCAAGAAGACCATAGCGTCGCCAACCCTCACTCCAAAAAGTGCTCCTACAAACACTTCAAATCTTGCGATCCCCCAAAGTATGAAGGGACCGAAGGTGTTACTGCCCTCCTTCACTGGTTTGAAGAAATGGAGAACACCTTCCTCAATTGCGATTGTCCCGAGGAGTCGAAGATGCCAGAAAAGGGTAAGCAAGGAGTCGAAGATGCCATGGCCTTATCATGGGAAGAGTTAAGGGAACTCATGACAAGGCGCTTCTGTCCAAGAAGCGAAATCAAAAAGTTGGAAGATGAATTCCACTCGTTGAAACAAAAGGAAGGAGATCACACTTCCTACAACAAGAGATTTCTCGAACTGAACCAAATGATCCCTAATCTGTTCACCCCCGTGTACCGCTTGGTTGAACCTACATTCGAGGTCTTCCCTCGAAAATTCAAGACTCGGTTCTAAGCACTTCGCCTGCAACACTTGAAGCCGCAATGGAACTAGCTACCGAACTTACCGAGAATCGCATCCGAAACGGCAAATTCAAGGATGAGAAAAAGAAAGCCCCATTGAGGCCCAAACTCCAAACCATTCCATCTCCTCTTCAAAGTTTGCTGGTAAGAGGAAACGAAACAGCAGAACACATACAAACCCTCCTATCACTGCCGCACCAATTACCCAAATTGCTCCCTCAGCTGCACCATTTAAAAAGCCATACACCGGCCCATACCCAAAATGCAACCGTTGTCAATACCATCACCTCCCAGAAACTCCTTGCCAACATTGCACCAGCTGTGGCCGTGCGGGTCACACCATCCAAACTTGTCGCACACTTCAGCGAATGAACCGCAATCAACCCTCAACCCAAACCCACCATCAGATAGTGGGTCAAGCCCAACAACCCTTACTTCTACCACCCACGCAACACATAGCTCAACCTTACTACCAACCCAACTACCCTATGATGCAACCTATGCGAGCTTGTTACAACTGTGGAGACCCAAACCACTTCAGGAACACGTGTCCCCGCTTGGTGAACATCATCCATGCCCAAGCTCAAGCGAATCCGGTAAACCAAGCTAACCAAGCTCCTCCACCTGCTAGAGGAAGAGCTTTCAACATCAATGCCAACCAAGCTAGGGCTGACAACAACGTGGTTAACGGTACGTTTCTCATCAATGGTAGTTATGCATCCATGTTATTCGATACTGGCGCGGATAAGAGTTTTGTGTCTTTAGAATTTGAACCTATCCTCAACCAAACTCGTGATAATCTCATGGAATCTCTAACGGTGGAAGTAGCTGACGGAAAGCCCGTTTCATTAAATTCTATTATACGAGATTGTACCCTCACTCTAAACGATCACGATTTTCCAGTTGACCTCATTCCTATGAAGTTGGGAAGTTTCGATATTATAATCGGTATGGACTGGCTCAGCCAGCATCACGCTGAAGTAGTATGCCGCGAGAAATTCATTTGCATTCCTCTTGCAGACGGTCAGACCCTACGTATTTTTGGGGAAACCCCTTCGAAAGGACTCAAATTAATGTCCTGCCTTCAAGCCCGAAAATATCTCCGCAAGAACTATGTCGCATTCCTAACTCACGTCGTCAAAAAGGGAAACAAGGAGAAGAAACTCGAAGATATACCAGTGGTGAAGGAATTCCCACAAGTCTTTCCCGACGACATCTCAGGACTCCCTCCTGTGAGAGAAGTCGAATTCCGCATCGATCTTGTACCTGGCGCTACACTAGTCGCAAAATCTCCTTATAGGCTAGCCCCATCCGAAATGCAAGAGCTGGCCAGTCAACTGCAAGAACTGACTGACAAAGGATTCATACGTCCTAGCTCCTCGCCTTGGGGTGCGCCTGTTCTTTTTGTGAAGAAGAAAGATGGAACGTTTCGCATGTGTATCGACTACAGAGAACTCAACAAGTTAACGGTTAAGAATCGCTACCCACTACCTCGCATCGATGACCTCCTAGACCAACTTCAAGGCGCCACCTGCTTTTCAAAAATCGACCTTCGTTCTGGTTATCATCAACTCAGAGTACATGAAGAAGACGTCCCAAAGACCGCCTTCCGGACCCGTTATGGCCATTACGAATTCATGGTCATGCCATTCGGTTTAACCAACGCCCCCGCTGTCTTCATGGATCTAATGAATAGGGTATGCAAACCCTACCTCGACCGCTTTGTCATAGTCTTCATCGACGACATCCTCATCTACTCCAAGTCTAAATCCGATCACGAACGACACCTTCGACTCATCCTTACACTCTTAAGGACTGAAAAGCTCTACGCTAAGTTCTCAAAATGCGAATTCTGGTTAAGAGAAGTACAATTCCTTGGACATGTCGTTAATGACAAGGGAATACATGTCGATCCTTCGAAAATCAAGGCAGTACAGGAATGGCAAGCGCCACGTACCCCTACCGAAGTAAGGTCATTTCTTGGTTTGGCTGGTTACTATCGCCGCTTCATTGCCAATTTTTCCGGTATTGCTGTACCACTCACGGCCTTGACTCATAAAGGAAAACCCTTCATATGGGGACCTAAACAAGAAGAGGCCTTCCAAACTCTAAAGCAAAAACTTTGTGACGCACCTATCCTCACACTTCCTAAAGGTTGCGATGACTTTGTAGTATATTGCGACGCATCAGGGCAAGGGCTAGGCTGTGTATTAATGCAAAGAGGAAATAGCCTATGCTTCTAGGCAACTCAAGGTTCATGAGAAGAACTACACCACCCACGACCTGGAACTTGGAGCCGTTGTGTTCGCTCTCAAGATATGGAGACATTACCTCTACGGTACCAAGTGTGAAATATACACTGACCACAAAAGTCTCCAACATATCTTCAACCAAAAGGAGTTGAATATGAGGCAACGAAGATGGGTCGAACTTCTTAACGACTACGACTGTGAAATTCGGTATCATCCTGGAAAGGCAAATGTGGTGGCTGATGCACTCAGTCGAAAAGGTTATGCGAACTCCATTCGTCTTCTATGTTCGTAAATCATAACCGACATCAAAGATCGAATCCGAGCAGCTCAACATGTTTCTGTAACAGAAAATGACGTACGCGATGAGCTGTCATGTGGAGCTGAACTCAAAATCAAAACTAAATCCGATGGTATTCTATACTGTTTAAATCGCATGTGGATTCCTGATCGCGATAACCTTCATGATTTCCTCATGAATGAGGCGCACAAAACACGATACTCTGTACACCCAGGAGTCGACAAGATGTATCAAGACCTACGATACACCTACTGGTGGCCGGGCATGAAAAAGGATATTGCTGTTTTTGTTTCCAAGTGCCTTACATGTTCCAAAGTAAAAGCTGAACATCAAAGACCTTCAGGACTTCTAGTCCAACCTGAAATACCTGTATGGAAGTGGGAAAACATAACCATGGATTTCATTACCGGGTTACCTCGCACCTCCAGTGGGTATGACACCATATGGGTAATCATTGATCGTCTTACAAAATCAGCTCACTTCATACCAATCCGCGAGGACTTCAAGAACGAGAAGTTAGCTCGTATCTACATCAGCGAGATCGTAAGCCGTCATGGTGTACCTTTAAGCATCATTTCAGACCGTGATGGTCGTTTCACTTCACGAACATGACGAGCCGTACAAACCGCCTTGGGTACACGATTAGACCTCAGTACCGCTTTTCATCCTCAAACTGATGGACAATCTGAACGCACCATCCAAAATCTTGAAGACATGCTTCGAGCATGTGTCATAGACTTCAAAGGGAATTGGGACGCTCATCTACCATTAGTTGAATTTTCGTACAACAATAGCTACCATTCAAGTATCGGCATGGCTCCTTTCGAAGCTTTATATGGTCGTAAGTGCCGATCTCCAGTATGTTGGCACGAAATTGGGGAATCATAAATCACCGGTCCAGAATTAATTCAAGAAACAACCGACAAGGTCATTCAAATTCGAAACAATCTTCTAGCGGCTCAAAGTCGTCAAAAGAGTTATGCAGACAAACGACGAAAGCCCTTGGAATTTGACATTGGTGATCAAGTACTTTTAAAAGTATCACCGTGGAAGGGAGTGGTTCGTTTCGGCCAGAAGGGCAAGCTATCACCACGCTACGTAGGACCTTTCAAGATACTCGAAAGAGTAGGTCCTGTAGCATACAAGCTTGACCTACCAGAAGAGCTCAACAGAATTCATCCCACATTCCACGTATCAAACTTGAAGAAGTGTCTCGCCGATGAAAACCTCCATATTCCGTTAGAAGATATTCAGATCGATGAATCTATGCACTTCATTGAAAGACCAGTAGAAATCATGGACTTCGGAGAGAAGCGTTTAAGACGAAGTCGTATTCCAATTGTCAGGGTACGTTGGGAGTCGAAACGAGGACCTGAGTTTACTTGGGAACGTGAAGATTCATTGCGCGAGAAATACCCGCATCTTTTTCCTGTTACCACTAAAAGTAGGGGATACTGTAACATCCGTCGAAAAACGGGTTTCCAAAACCCGCTTCGTTTATTAATCGATATACCAGTTATATTTTTTCGTTGCATATTTATTGCTCAAATTAATTTTAAACGATACATAATTAATAACTATATTAGAATTTAAAAACCATATTCTATAAATAATCGTAAATTGTGAGAAAAAAATAAAATGGGGACGCCGGGTTTCGAACCCGGGTCACCCACAAACTCAAAACACACAACACACCGCTCCGCCACATGCCTCCTTTGTGAAATTACTGAAGCAAGTAATACTTAAATTAAAACTCGAATTCAAAACCGGAAATCATCGCGCTCAGAACTCGCAGTCACCGGAAAATCGGCAATCCGCGACTTTGGCCAATTTCCTTTTGACCAAAACACGTTAACCGACTATGACATCGGTTATAACCGATGTCTGACCCACAATTTCAGTCGTAACCGCCGGAGAAACTTTGACCGCGAATCAAGACCAAAATTCGGCCCAATACATCCTGTTATTCCCTATAAATATCCACCCAAACCTCTGGTAACCTTTTCGCTCAAAATCGCACAATCTCTCGAAGTTTTAGCACGTCGCCGGAAATCTTAATTTCGCCGGAATCACTGAACGGAAAACCGCGTTTTTCTTCAGACGGTACAATCCTCTAAATTTTTCTTGCTATCTTTCAATTTATAATCTAATTGCTCAATTCAGTAATCAAAACTGTTAAACAGTTTCCCTCAGCCGGAATCCGCAAATCGGAGACGACGAGTCTTTGCCGGAAAACCTGAAGTAAACTCGCCGTTCTGGTATACCATGTCATCTCATCTCTATTTTCAAATTCAATCAAATATAAGTTAAGATTGATTAAGCAGAACAGTCGGAATTCGCTGTTCTGAAATGTTAAGCGAAGAAGACGAAGTCGAACATGTGTATAAGTTTAATTAAAACTGAATATTTAACCGGGTTAGACACACAGTCCAGCGGTAGACTATGTGCAACATAACACGCACGTCACGAGTTCGAATCGCATATGTTACCGATTTTCAGAAATAAAACCAATCCTTTTTAAAACCTATTCAGATCGTCTTTCAACATGTATACAAATATAATATAATTCTGTAGTTAAACAAGGTTAGACACACAGACCAACTGGTTGGGCTATGCGCACTCGAAACCGAACGTCCCGAGTTCGACTCCGGGTCACTGAAGTCTGTTCGGCCATATTAAATCCGTTTTGAAATAAACTAAATAAAATAACAGTTAATTAGTATATATATATAATTAAAACAGAGAATATTTCTGTCACACCCCGACCCGCAGCGGAAAAGGTGATCGGGGCATTATTGGGTTATCATCAAAGCTCATGACATTTATTATGCGTTTCATATTCTTTAATACAAATTAAATGGAAATTTACAATAAATGTTACAACATGTTCTAACTAACAATCTAAACTTCTTTGTTCTCTTCTAAGGCATATCCTATGTTTTCCTTGCTTCAACCTGTTCACCTGTATCATGTGTAAAAGGGTTTTTTGGATCAACATAATGTTGGCGAGTGAATCCTATGGAAAACATTTGAACAAATTTATTTAAATTGATTATGAAATATGTGCACAACCAAACATGAGTAAAAATAGATGTAAACTTAATCAACAATCATAAGATATTAAAAGAAACACACATGAATAATAATGGAACATTTAGAGGCACGCGATGCTCAACTCGTCTCTCATGAGGAACTGAGGGGCCTAATGAATGAATTGCATAAACATGATAATATGAATGACACAACTACAAACAATATAAACTCAATGATACACACATAAACAATAATGAATTTGATTTGTGGCACGCGTTGTTCAACTCGTCTCCCACGAGGAACTGATGGGCTTAATGAATGAGTTTCATATAATTTGACAAAAGGAAATAAGTAATCACAACAATATAAACAATCTAAGTTTAGGTCATGATGTGGTATGGCACAAGTTTAAATAAATAAGTTAATTATTTTCATAACACATGACACACCCCAAAACGTGTAATTTAAAAGGGGGAGTTGTAAGATTCACTCACAGTGGGTTGCGTTCGGTTGATGACGTTGAATGCACGCGAAGTGGTTTTAACCACGAGTGAGATTAACCTAGATAAATCGTATTATGGTTTGGTAAGTAAACGGATTTTATTAATCTATTTTAGTAGGATTGTTGGGTGTATTTTTGTGAGTTTAAGGCTATTTTCTAACCTTAAAAATGTTATTTTTAAGTATTTTTAATTGATTTTTAATTAAAATAATTAAATAAAATAATAAAAAAAAATTTGATTTTTCTCTGACCGTTGACCGGTTCGAGTCGGAATATAAGTGCGCTGAGTGAGGCTCGAACCCGAGACCTCCCGTACGCGTGCACGCAGCTCTACCAACTGAGCTACGTGTCTAACCCGTTATATATCTGTTTTTAATTATATATATATATTAATTAAGTTAAACATAAAATCCTTTATTTTAAAAACACTTTAATTTGAATCAGACGGTGCGCTCCACAGGTCTCGAACCCGGGACCTGTGGCTTAAACTAACACACAGTCCACCGCTGGACTGTGTGTGCAACTTGTTAACTTTACTGATTTTTATTATACTTAAACACAATTTAGTTATTTCCTTTTCTGTCTTATTTAAAAAGAATAGATAATTGTCCGAGTCGGTGCAGTAGCCCGGACTCGAACTCGTGACCTGTGATATAAACATACACACAGTCCATCGCTGGACTGTGTGTCTAACTTGGTTATTATTCCGGTTATTAATATACTTAACATATATCAGTATGACTCCGGTTCGGTTAATCAAAAAAATCATTTTTATTAAGGCAGCGTGTGTGAAACCGGATTCGAACTCGAGACGTTTGTATGTTTAATGCGCACACAGTCCACCGCTGGACTGTGTGTCTAACCCGAGTAATATCCTGATTTTAATTATACATATACGTTCCATGACTTCGTCTTCTTCGCTGAGTTATAACCAGAATCGACAACAGACTGGTTCGAAGTTTAAAACATGATCTTTAGTGTGTTTCAGTTCATTACGGTGTGATATAAGTAAGAAGAAAAAGAAATTAGGCGAAGAGGTATACCGACTATCTTCCTCTGTTTTCCGGCAGAAACTCCGGCGACAGCAACAGGCTCCGGCGACGAGTGTCTTGCAGCGGAGAAACTTCAGAAAGCTTACAAAGGGTGTGGGTGACTTCGGTATAAGCTTAGAAGGTTCAATAAGGCTCGGAAATGGAGAAAACCGGTTTTCCGGCGACAAACAGAAAGATTCCGGCGAGTGGATTTTTGCCGAGAAAAGGTGTGGTTTTGAGCGAAAAGGTTTGCAGAAGTTCAAGGTGGTCTTTATAGGGCAAATCGTCGAAGAACCTGGTCTGATTTCCGACTGTATTCATCGGTTATAAAAACTCCGGCGGTTATAGAAGGTGTCGTGGACTCAGACGTCGGTTATAACCGATGTCCTAATAATAATTTACGTTATAACTGAAAATGTTGTTAAAAGCTCGCGAGATTACCGGGATTCCGACGACTGAACTTTTGGGCGCCGGTTTTGAATTCGTAACGTCATGATATCAATTAAATGATTTCAATATATAACAAACAAAACAAGTGGCGCAGTGGTTTGTGTGTGTGTGTTAAGTTTGTTTGCTGGATCGGTTGTGACCCGGGTTCGAAACCCGGCAGGGACAAAATATTTTTATTTTCTTATTTTTGACAGTTTTTCAAAAACTAATTATATATTCCCGTATAATAATTGATTATGTATCGTTTAAAATTATTTGGGCATTTAATTCGCAACGAAATTTTTGACTGACGGTTCGGTTGATAAACGGAGCGGGTTTGGTAAATCCGTTTTTGACGGATGTTACAGTATCCCCTGCTTTTTAGAAATTTCGTCCCGAAATTTGAATGATGATATATTTGACTAAAAGAATGATGGTGTTTAGTTTGTCAGTTACTTGCTTAGAAAAATAAGGGTTTAAGTTTTTTTGTTCGAGGCGGGGTAACGTTCCTTGTAAGGGTTAAGTACCCTGTTACAGGAATCGCTTTTTGTTGCCTACTGTATGAGTATTGATAAGCAGGAATGATTCACTAAAAATGATATCATGCATAAGAGTTTAGATACGTTTGGAAAAAGTTTGGTTATATCCTAAGGCAAACTTCTAACACTACAATCTACATGGAAACATAAATAAAACACAACAGCTGATATTTGAACATAATTAAACACAACAGCTGATATTTGAACATAATTAAGCACAACAGCTAATATTTGAACATAATTAAGCACAACAGCTAATATTTGAATCCACATTCTGATAGCATATATGTTTGAATGGTGGAAGTTCCTCTCTCGTTTGTTATGATGGAGAGGTTAGTTTATGTAGAAATGAAACACAATCCAATCTCTTTAAATTGCAAGATGATATAAATTCCAACCAAGGCAATACTAAATCCTGCATGGAACTTCTCATAACCACCTGATAATGCCTCTGACCCCCTTTGGCAAGAATACTTATATATAGGAAGTACCAGCGGCGTATCCACCATATTCTTGCCAAATTTTCAATAGTTTTATCCACAAGTTATGATTGGTTACCAAGAAACTAATAAATCCTACATAGAACTTCTCATAACCGTCCGATAATGCCTCTGATCCTTTGACAAGAATACTTATATATAGGAAGTACCAGCGGCGTATCCACCATATTCTTGTCAAATTTTCGTTGGTTTTATCAGTGAATTATGATTAGTCCTATAACTCTACAACCAATACAACAAACATAAATTACTGAAATGAAATATATCTATGCGATCAAGGTTCAATCAAACGGAGCCGATCGTATTGCATGTACTGAAAATGAAATGTCTGTGCGCTCAAGGCTCAATCAAACGGAGCCGAACGTATTGAATGTACTGAAATTGAAATTGTCTGTGTGCTCAAGGCTCAATCAAACGGAGCCGAGCGTATTGCATGTACTGAAAATGAACAACTTAATCACACAAAAGCCTATGCATGGAACCTCTCATAACCGCCTGATAATGCCTCTGATCATTTGACAAGAATACTTATATATAGGAAGTACCAGCGGCGTATCCACCATATTCTTGTCAATTTTTCATTGACTTTATCCGCAAGTTATGATTAGTTCTATGCGACTCTACTACAAACACCACAACCACAAGATACTGATAATGAAAATGTATGTGCGCTCAAGGCTCAATCAAACGGAGCCGAACGTATTGAATGTACTAAAATTGAAATTGTCTGTGTGCTCAAGGCTCAATCAAACGGAGCCGAGCGTATTGCATGTACTGAAAATGAACAACTTAATCACACAAAACAGCCTATGCATGGAACCTCTCATAACCGCCTGATAATGCCTCCGATCATTTGACAATAATACTTATATATAGGAAGTACCAGCGGCGTATCCACCGTATTCTCGTCAAAGTTTCATTGGCTTTATCCTTAAGTTATGTTTGGTTCTATGTGATAAAGAAAAACATAAAACTAAACGATAGGAGTTGAATCTGGATCTTCGGCGAAGAGAACTAGTTGGGTATCTTCGTTTGGGCTGTCATTATCTTCGACAGGATTGGCGTTGATATTGAAGACTCTTCCTCTTGCTGGTGGCATAGTGGTTGGGTTTTCTTGGTTTACTTGGTTAACTGGGTTTGATTGGGCTTGAGTGTTGATAACGTTAACCAATTGAGGGCATGTGTTTCTAAAGTGGGTAGGGTCGCCACAATTGAAACAAGCTCGAGCATATGGGAACACGGGGTATTGGGGTTGATGATAAGTTTGGGTCATGTTTTGAGTAGGGGAAGAGGTTTGGTTTTGAAAGGTGCGACAAACATTGCTCAAATGACCATAGCGTCCACAAGTTGTACATAGCCGACAAGGTAAGGTAAGGGGATGATGATAAAAACAGTTGTTGCATCGAGGGTGAGGTCCAAGATATGGTTTCTTATTTGGGTAAGCTGAGTCGGGTGCCACTTGGGTGATTGGGATAGCTCGGATGGGTATAGCGTGTAAAACTGGTTGATTTCGTTGGGTAGCAGCGAAAAGTTGCCCGTCTCTTCTTCTCTTAGGATTGGGTTGAGAAGGGGATTCGGTTTGGGTGGAGTCGGAGGTTTCAGTCGATTCTTTATCCTTCTTCTTCTCCTCCTTGAAGTCTTTGTTTCGGATTCGATTCTCGGTGAGCTCTGTTGCTAGCTCCAGTGCTGCTTCCAAAGTTGCAGGCTTGGCACTTATTACAGGGTCTTGAATCTTTGACGGAAGACCACGAATGTAGTGCTCGATCAAACGGTAGAGGGGAGTGAACATGTTGGGAACCATTTGATATAACTCGAGGAATCTTTTGTTGTATGTGGTGTGGTCTCCTTCCTTTTGCTTCAATGAGTAAAATTCATCTTCTAATTTCTTGATTTCGCTCCTTGGGCAAAATCGTCTGGTCATGATTTCCTTCAATTCGTTCCAAGTTAAGGACATAGCATCGTCGACGCCTCGTTTGGCCTTCTTTGTATTCCACCAAGTAAGTGCTATCCCATATAATCGACCGGTAGCATATCGCACTTTGCGATCGTCAGGGCAATCGCAATTTAGGAAAGTGTTCTCCATCTCTTCAAACCAATGGAGGAGTGCGGTGACGCCTTCAGTTCCTTTGTATTTCGGAGGGTCGCATGATTTGAAATGCTTGTAGGTGCATTTAGTGGTATTTGGGGGAGAGTTGATAATGTTTTGGTTTGCTTGATTGACAGAATTAGCGGTAAGTGCTTGTTGAACTTGGATTACAATGTTGGGTATTACGGCAGCCATTTGTTGAGCGATTAAGGCAGCCATGCGTTCGTGGGCTTTTCTTGCTCTCGTCTTCCTACGGGCGAGGTTAGAAGACATCTACAAGGAATACATGACAAGAGTATGAGTTGAATGTTTTTTTTTTGGTTCATGGGTCGCATTAGGAACGAACATTCATAAAATAATTATAGAAAAATAAATCTACTACATCCATAGGATGTCTTGGGTTTGCTCGCCATTAGGCCCTACATGCCGCCATACTTTACCTGTGTAATCATGTGGGCCCCCATGAATACCGGTTTTTCATATGGTTCGCACGGGTTTGCCAGGTTACGTACACAAAAACCCGGAGAAAATCGAGAAATATGTATACAACGTGTGATATTCGGAATGTGTCCAGGTGTAGACACGGTGACACTCAAAGTAGGGTTAGTTCGAAAAACGTTTGGTGTCGCATGCTTTGGCCTAATAGGTCCTTCGTACTCTCATCGTTGGTCCCCAGGTAGGCAAACTGGTCCGTTATATTGGATTTATACGAATGCCAGCCTAGACAGGACGTTCCGACTACCGGTACTTGTACCCTTCCAGTTACTACATGCCCGTCGCAGAACTTACTTTGATGAGATTTGAAAATTGCACAAAATCTTTGGATAATGAGAGTATGAAAATAAATTGAATACATGAACATCGATATATATATAATGAATATGTATATATGTATAATGAATATGTATATAAGCATGTATGTTTGACTGTAAATGTAAACAAATATGAAACAAATAAATATCACAAGTTTGTATGTAACCACCTAATCAATAAGAATTTAGGCAGACTATAGTATAGGCGCTAAGGGTCTAATAACCTATCCTATATCCCTATAGTCATGGCTCTGATACCAATCTGTCACACCCCGACCCGCAGCGGAAAAGGTGATCGGGGCATTATTGGGTTATCATCAAAGCTCATGACATTTATTATGCGTTTCATATTCTTTAATACAAATTAAATGGAAATTTACAATAAATGTTACAACATGTTCTAACTAACAATCTAAACTTCTTTGTTCTCTTCTAAGGCATATCCTATGTTTTCCTTGCTTCAACTGTTCACCTGTATCATGTGTAAAAGGGTTTTTTGGATCAACATAATGTTGGCGAGTGAATCCTATGGAAAACATTTGAACAAATTTATTTAAATTGATTATGAAATATGTGCACAACCAAACATGAGTAAAAATAGATGTAAACTTAATCAACAATCATAAGATATTAAAAGAAACACACATGAATAATAATGGAACATTTAGAGGCACGCGATGCTCAACTCGTCTCTCATGAGGAACTGAGGGGCCTAATGAATGAATTGCATAAACATGATAATATGAATGACACAACTACAAACAATATAAACTCAATGATACACACATAAACAATAATGAATTTGATTTGTGGCACGCGTTGTTCAACTCGTCTCCACGAGGAACTGATGGGCTTAATGAATGAGTTTCATATAATTTGACAAAAGGAAATAAGTAATCACAACAATATAAACAATCTAAGTTTAGGTCATGATGTGGTATGGCACAAGTTTAAATAAATAAGTTAATTATTTTCATAACACATGACACACCCCAAAACGTGAATTTAAAAGGGGGAGTTGTAAGATTCACTCACAGTGGGTGCGTTCGGTTGATGACGTTGAATGCACGCGAAGTGGTTTTAACCACGAGTGAGATTAACCTAGATAAATCGTATTATGGTTTGGTAAGTAAACGGATTTTATTAATCTATTTTAGTAGGATTGTTGGGTGTATTTTTGTGAGTTTAAGGCTATTTTCTAACCTTAAAAATGTTATTTTTAAGTATTTTTAATTGATTTTTAATTAAAATAATTAAATAAAAATAATAAAAAAAATTTGATTTTTCTCTGACCGTTGACCGGTTCGAGTCGGAATATAAGTGCGCTGAGTGAGGCTCGAACCCGAGACCTCCCGTACGCGTGCACGCAGCTCTACCAACTGAGCTACGTGTCTAACCCGTTATATATCTGTTTTTAATTATATATATATATTAATTAAGTTAAACATAAAATCCTTTATTTTAAAAACACTTTAATTTGAATCAGACGGTGCGCTCCACAGGTCTCGAACCCGGGACCTGTGGCTTAAACTAACACACAGTCCACCGCTGGACTGTGTGTGCAACTTGTTAACTTTACTGATTTTTATTATACTTAAACACAATTTAGTTATTTCCTTTTCTGTCTTATTTAAAAAGAATAGATAATTGTCCGAGTCGGTGCAGTAGCCCGGACTCGAACTCGTGACCTGTGATATAAACATACACACAGTCCATCGCTGGACTGTGTGTCTAACTTGGTTATTATTCCGGTTATTAATATACTTAACATATATCAGTATGACTCCGGTTCGGTTAATCAAAAAAATCATTTTTATTAAGGCAGCTGTGTGTGAAACCGGATTCGAACTCGAGACGTTTGTATGTTTAATGCGCACACAGTCCACCGCTGGACTGTGTGTCTAACCCGAGTAATATCCTGATTTTAATTATACATATACGTTCCATGACTTCGTCTTCTTCGCTGAGTTATAACCAGAATCGACAACAGACTGGTTCGAAGTTTAAAACATGATCTTTAGTGTGTTTCAGTTCATTACGGTGTGATATAAGTAAGAAGAAAAAGAAATTAGGCGAAGAGGTATACCGACTATCTTCCTCTGTTTTCCGGCAGAACTCCGGCGACAGCAACAGGCTCCGGCGACGAGTGTCTTGCAGCGGAGAAACTTCAGAAAGCTTACAAAGGGTGTGGGTGACTTCGGTATAAGCTTAGAAGGTTCAATAAGGCTCGGAAATGGAGAAACCGGTTTTCCGGCGACAAACAGAAAGATTCCGGCGAGTGGATTTTTGCCGAGAAAAGGTGTGGTTTTGAGCGAAAAGGTTTGCAGAAGTTCAAGGTGGTCTTTATAGGGCAAATCGTCGAAGAACCTGGTCTGATTTCCGACTGTATTCATCGGTTTATAAAAACTCCGGCGGTTATAGAAGGTGTCGTGGACTCAGACGTCGGTTATAACCGATGTCCTAATAATAATTTACGTTATAACTGAAAATGTTGTTAAAAGCTCGCGAGATTACCGGGATTCCGACGACTGAACTTTTGGGCGCCGGTTTTGAATTCGTAACGTCATGATATCAATTAAATGATTTCAATATATAACAAACAAAACAAGTGGCGCAGTGGTTTGTGTGTGTGTGTTAAGTTTGTTTGCTGGATCGGTTGTGACCCGGGTTCGAAACCCGGCAGGGACAAAATATTTTTATTTTCTTATTTTTGACAGTTTTTCAAAAACTAATTATATATTCCCGTATAATAATTGATTATGTATCGTTTAAAATTATTTGGGCATTTAATTCGCAACGAAATTTTTGACTGACGGTTCGGTTGATAAACGGAGCGGGTTTGGTAAATCCGTTTTTGTACGGATGTTACAATTTCGGGTTAGACACGTAGCTCAGTTGGTAGAGCTGCGTGCACGTATACGAGAGGTCCCGAGTTTGAACCTCACTCAGCGCATAATTTAACACAAACCGACCGGTCAACGGTCAACGGTCAAAAAGTCAAAAAAAAATTATTTATTTTATTTCTTTTTATTTATTTATTTAATCAGAAAATCATTTAAAAATACTTAAAAATAAGATTTTTAAAGTTAGAAAACTTCCTTAAACTCACAAAAATAAATCTAAAAATCACATTAAGAGTATGAATTAAAAGTACTACTTTACCGAATCATTTCGTTATTATTTTAGGTTAGTTTTCCTCGTCGATCAAATCCTAAAATTCGTGCGCATCCAACGTCATCAAAGAACGCACCCAATGTGAGTGAATCTCTACCAATTCCCGTTTTAATCATGTTTTGGGGTGTATCATGTGTCGTTTAATCCCTTATTATATTTAAACACTTGTGCATCCATCATATCTGTGATCAAATGTGTATCAAATATGTATCAGTTGTTGTGTGAATTACGTTTAGATTGAAGTTATCATTTTCAGTGCATGCATTTCATTAGGCCCATCAGCTCCCCGTGGATACGGGTTGAGTATCAGGTGCCTCATTCGATCGGCTCTGTTTGATTGAGCCTTGATCTCACATACATCATCATTCACGTCACTCGATCGGCTCCGTTTGATTGAGCCTTGATCTCATATTCATCATCATTCATGTCATTTACTCATCCAATGTGGTTTGTGTTTTTGTTATATATATGTTTGCTCACATGTGATTATTGCACAAATTTTCAATATTGAATACAACAAGAAATTAACAATGTTTTCTCAAGGTTCACTCGCCAACTTTTGTTGACCCAAAATATCCCCCGTTTTACACATGATACATGTGATCCAGTTGAGGCAAGAAACACATAGGAAGGCCTAGAAGAATAAATCAGTTTAAGCTTGGGATTGTTTTACTTAGTTTCATTTCCTTGTAATTGTATGGATTTGATTTGAATATTTAAGTTGTAATTTGAATTTAATAAATATGAAACATTTTAGTAAACATCATGAGCTTTGGTGATAACCCAATTATGCCCCGACTCTTATTCCGTTGCGGGTCGGGGTGTGACAAACCTTCACCAATGGTTGAAGAACCGAGGAAAAGTACTAGAGTTAGAAACGAGAAAAGTTATGGAGATGATTTCTTTTCTTACCTGGTTGAGGGAACTCAAAAAAAAGTGACGAGGGAGGTCATTTCGCTGTTAATTTGGATGATGATCCTAAAACTTTCAGCGAAGTAATGTCATCAAGAGATGCTCCTTTGTGGAAGGAAGCACTCAATGATGAAATGGATTCCATTATGGGAAATGGAACTTGGGAGTTAGCTGATCTACCCAGGGGAAAGAAACCTATTGGATCCAAATGGATTTTCAAAAGGAAGTATCATCCAGATGGATCCATCTCTGCCTATAAAGCGAGATTAGTTGCTAAAGGGTATAGGCAGAGAGAAGGGATTGACTATTTTGATAACTAGGCACCTGTGGATAGAATTAGCTCTATTAGAACTCTAATAGCGGTGTCTGCTTTGAAAGGGCTGTACATCCATCAAATGGATGTAAAGACTGCGTTTCTAAATGGGTATCTAAATGAGGAGATTTATTTGGAGCAACCAGAAGGGTTTGTGATGCCTGGACAAGAGAACAAAGTGTGTAGATTTATTAAATCTCTTTATGGTTTGAAGCAAGCTCCTAAACAGTGGCATGAGAGGTTTGTCACCACTGTGACTGCTTTCGGGTTTCGACACAATAGTGCTGATAGGTGTATCTATACTAAATGCGAACCCGGTTATACAGTCGTGATTTGTCTCTATGTTGATATATGTTGATCATTAGCACTCACCTTGAAGGTATTACTGAAACTAAGAAATATCTGTCCTCGAACTTTAAGATGAAAGATCTAGGAGAAGTTGATACCATTCTTGGGATCAAGGTGAAAAGAACTGAAAGTCAGATTTCTCTAAGTCAATCTCATTACATAGAGAAAATTCTGACTAAGTTTCAACACTTGAACATTAAAGAGTTTAATACCCCATTTGATCAAAGTGTGAAACTTAATGTGAACTCAGGGAGAGCAGTGGCTCAACTGGAGTATGCGAGTGCTATTGGAAGTATGATGTATGCAAAACATTGCACTCGTCCTGATATTGCTTTTGCTGTAAGCAAACTGAGTCAGTATACTGTCAATCCAGGGACAGAACACTAGAAAGCAGTGGGTAAAGTACTTGGATGCCTGAAAAGGACCAGTAACTTAGAACTGACATACACGTCTAATTCCAGAATACTCGAAGGTTATTCTGATGTGAGCTGGATTGATCACACCAGTGATTCAAAATCTACAAGTGGGTGGATTTACACTCTAGCAGGAGGAGCAATTTCTTGGGCGAGCAAGAAACAGATGTGTATTGCCCACTCAACTATGGAAGCTGAGTTCATAGCACTAGCTGCGGCTGGTAAGGAAGCAGAGTGGATTAGAGATCTACTTACGGACATCAGTTTGTGGGATGTTCCAATGCCGTATATCCCATGTATTGTGATAGTGAGACCACACTATCTAAAGTATACAACGCAGTGTATAATGGGAGGTCAAGACACATAGGTCTTCGGCACAATTATGTGAGACAACTTCTTGAAAGTGGTACCATCAAGGTTGTCTATGTCAAGACGAGTAAGAACTTGGCTGATCCGTTTACTAAACCTCTGACGAGAGATTTGGTAGTGAATACCGCGAGAGACATGGGTCTAAAACCACAATAGAATCGTTAGTGATGGAAACCCAACTTGAACTTAGTGCTCCTATTTCTCAAGTTTAATGGGTAAAAACGAAGTCACTTAATGATAGAAGGTACTATCAATTTTTTGATAGATCCATGTGAGGTATGATAGTACGTTGTTGCCGAGAACAAGGGTGAGCTAATGCTCTTAACAAAGTTTTGGAGGCATCCAAGCAACGTGGATGATGTAAAACTTTGCCTATATGATCTAGGGGTGGTGCCGTCTCGAGTGAAGATAAGTGGTTTGTCTTCTAAAGGATCATGAAAAGGGTTTATAGCGCACGGCCATATTCGCGCTCAGTGAGAACGCAAAGTCGGCTGGTGATGTGTGGGGGTAAACCGAAGGGGGCTATCAGGTTAATGGTTTAATTCCATAGGACACCATCGAATCTGTCTCTTCTTGTTTATCAACATAAACTGGGTTTAATCTTCGTGACACCTAGTGACATCATCTGTCTAAGTGAGAGGAAACATTCCAACTTGGTGGGGGATTGTTGGAAATATTAATGAGGAACATACAAGTTGGTATGTTTCCTCCATCCCACATTGATAGGGGAGGTGAAAGTTGAGTGCCTTATAAGGGATTACCCCTTATGGGCCTCCAAAGTGTTAAATGGGTTGAGAAGTGGGTCAAGCCCACACGAGCGCCGAGCCGAGCCGCGAATGGGCGCGTTTGAGGCGCGAATGGGCGCGTTTGAGGCGCACTTTGCACTTCGCACGTACGCATTGTCTCTAGGAGCTGAGGAGCTTTTATTTTTAGCTGGGGTCCGGTTCAGTGCTGTGGATCGAGATCGAATGTGATAAAACTGGGATAGAGGTTAGAGATGAATTCGAAACCAGTGGGGGTTATCTATAGGAAATTCGAATTCGTATGGGATATACCCAGGAATTTGAATCTGTTTGTGATAATGGTTATCCCATTCCACATTTTTCTCATTCTCAGTTATGATCTCAACCTATAAATAAAGGCCTCCTGCTACCCATTCAAAACTCTAATTTTCGCAGCCTGTCATCTCTGTGCTTCTGTTTCTTCTCCAGCTTCTGCGTTTTGTGGTTTCCATTGCTATTGGAATACCAGATCAGTTCTGCATTAAATCTTGGGAGTTTACGCTGCAGCTCACAGCAATACGAGCGCGTAAAATCCTTTAAGGACAGGAATCATCCGTGCAGTTCAAGAATCTCGGTTTCTTAAATCGCCAGGTTGGTTTTAGTTTTTCGTGTTATTTAAATTCGTCCGATAACAGGACAGTCTCCTTCTACCTTTCTTTAATCAGTTTGTTCAAGTTGGAATAAACTGGTTTGGCTAATAACTCGGTAATTAATAATAAAATAATTAATTTTCTGTTTGATTAAATTGTTTTCGACAGTATATGCCAAGATAATTTGGGAGAAAAAAGGCACCTTATCTGCGGGTTTAATTTGTGTGTGGTGTTGCAGTCGGTGGCCAATTGAGATGCATTCATTTGTGTGATCTTAGAAAAAAATTTAGTTTTTTTTTTTATTTTAATTTTTTTTTATAAAATATACGTACTTTGTTTTGTTTGTTTTATTTCTGTAAGGTTAAGGGAAAATAATGTGATTACGTGGAAAAATATAGACTTGTGATTGAATTTCGTCATTGACATGAAGAAATCTTTTTAAGGTGGTCATGTTTCTTTCAAATACGCTACAGGAACATAATTTCTTACATAAAAAATAATTTAATATTTATTGTATCTTTTATAAAACTAGCATTTAGAACCCACGTGTTATAACATGATTGTTAAACCGAACAAAAAGTAAACGTAAAAACTTTAAACCATGTACACATGTTTAGACCGAAACGTAAAAGATAGAAATAAATTACAAAAAAATACGTTAAACCACACACACGTTCTAGTTTAGGTTGAGTCCAAGCGGAAAAAAGTACACAAAAAGCATAACCAACAAAACAAAATGTACAATCAAATAAAGCATAAAGTTGTATGTCGAAAAACTTAAGGTCTATATTAGAAAATTGATAATATAAGGGTAAAACTGAAACTTAAAAACCTAAGACTAGAAGTGAATATGGTATAAGGGTAAAAGTTTGAAACTAAAAAAACAAAAGAAAAATATCTTATTCACTCACATTAACTTTTGAGTTACCTACGTGACTCTAGAAATACAAAATTGAATAGCAAATCCTAGACAACCAAATTTTGTAAATTAATATACAGAAAATAAATAAAATAATTTCTAATATTTAATCAATAAAAAATCATTGGATTTATTAACTGAATTAGCTTGAATCCACTCACGTCCAGAGTCAGCGCCCGATAGTTAACCAAGGACTTAATGAATTAACTAAACTTTTTTTAATAACCTAGTTAACCAAGCTGTTTATGATTAAAACCTACTGGTTATGAAAATCTAAAAACCAAAACCTACCGGTTACGCACGAGTTATAAGTTTTAGACCAAAACCGAACTTAACCAACCATATACCCCTAGTTAGGGGTTTCACATTGTGTGTTGTTTTTTAACCATCATTCTTTTGACCAAGAGGACTTATGCTATTAGCGCAAGGGGGTGAACTTTGGGAGTTCTTTTAAGTGATTTATAACCGAAAACTGATTGACGATGACCCTATAAATAATTTGTGTGATTTAATTTTACTCCAATCTCGAAATTGATGTTCGCTTATGCAATATGAGTAGAACGAAATAGGATTTTTACAAAGAGTGAACCGAATTAGTTTTTTACTTCAGAATTTGTACAATAGCTTCTGCGAAGGTTTTAACATTATTGAAACTACCAGTGGCGGATCTAAAAAATCTTTATAGGGGTAACGAAATCGAAAAAACGTCAAATTTTTCCAAAATTTTCATTACCGCCGGAGCTTCAAATGGTAGCGGGGCTACCCCTAGTAACATTTCTAGGTCCGCCCCTGGAAACTACATGAGCTTAAGGCCTTAAGCAAATAATTTTAATGATAGATCAATATAATATCACTACACAATTGGACACCTGCTTGCTCCAAGTCAGATGCCTCAAAATATAGGTACTCCCATTTTTTTCAACAACCAAAAAGTTTCACATTTTAACATTGATTTAGGTAAAACAGCTGAATCACATGGGTCTTCAACCATGAGAATATGATCAAGCTCAGTACCATGATATGATTGTAATTGTTGTTCTAACTAAAGTGATACTATTGCTATCTGCTGCTATATTTTGTCTTTTATTTCACCTTTTTTTCTTTCATTTTTAATGTTATTATATATTTGATATTGGATTGTTCGATGGTAGTCATGAGAACATAACATATTTGAATGCAATATGTTAAAGGTTCAAGTAGATCATTGTAGTTCGTGTCTAACCTTACCCGTTTAGCATTTAAATCGAGTTGATAGATATCCAATCATTGTAACTTAATGACTCTTAGGAAAAGTACTAAGTCGGACACTAAATGAAACCTAATACGTTATTTAAAAGGAAAAACAAATGAAAGCTTTTTTTTTTGAACGGCAAATTTGGATCACTGACGGACCACTGGAGTATCACCGTGCCACCAAACCACCCGATCATATCCATCTCCACTTAGGCATAATGCCTATACACCAATTCGCCATGGACAAAAAAAAAAAAAAAAACCTTAAATGGTTTATGTTGATTGTTGACGTGGTTAAAAACTTAAATGGTTCACTAAGACCATCGGGTTTGTTCATGGAATTTTTGGTGTGAAAACTTCCACGTAAGCATCACATCATTCTCATAGTGGAATCCACATACGAGGGACATGGTTCCACTTTCCACACGCGTAGAAAGTGCCTCATGTTTCCATATCCAAGCTTCACGTGTTTCTTGAATGATCCACTTTTCCACGCCCGTGGAAATTTGATATCTCCATACTAAACAGGTCAACCCAAACACAACGCATTTTTATGGTTGATGCATTTGACATGAATAAAGTGTTGGGTTCACTATTTAACTCGACCCCTACTTTACAATCTTCGGATTCATCTTCACAGTTCACATCCCCCCACTTGTGGCCTAGTGGTAGGAGACTTAGGCTTTCAAATAGAGACTCAAGTTCAAATCCCACTTGTGTCATATTGAGTTGGATATTGGGCAATGATGGTGACAAACCCACCGAGGGGGGTTCGATCCTAAGCCGCACCCCGGTTTTCATCCGGCTGTAACTTCAACGAGGCAACTCGTGTGGAGGGAGTTGGTTTCCGGGGGAACGCCGTAACCAAGTCTGACCAACCCAGCGCGGACCCGATTAAGACAACGTATCTGCGCAGATCTTGGCTAGGGCCGCCGTTTAGACGATATGACATTGGGTCACTAAAAAAGAAAGTCACCGTTCAAAAAAAATCTTTCACAATTCACATGCACTTTTTTAGAGCTTATATCCACTATAATTCATGTCATAACAAAAAGATGATTACATGTAACAGGACTTGATCAGGAAATAAAAGAACCATTGATGAAAGAAAAAAAAAGATTAAATCTTGAGGTACAAAGTCAATAAGTACAAGGGTAAAATCTATTATCATTATTTTGTTATTATTATACTAAAATCCTCAACCAAATTAGTTGTATTCATGTTCAACACTTTTAGTCCCTTGTGAAAAACAAACACACATCACCCACCAGCTAACTTTGTTTGCAAACAAGCAAGATTCTAAACCATTACTGTAACTGCATTTTCCGAAGGGTGACCAGAAGGATTACTTATTGATACAAAGAACAAGAAGATGAAAAACAGGGGCATACAGTTCTAAACTGATGAATTATCGGCTGTTTTTATACCGAAGGCGATGAAATTGACACCAATATCATCAGTAAGAGACCATTGACCGGTCAACGGGTCATATGCAAAGCCAGCCATCTCTTCAACCTACAGAAAACACTGTTAAATAACTAAACAGAAAGGATTACGATGATGTAAGGAACTCAGATTATGTATTTGCTTACAGAGATAGAAGCACGCTGCAGTATCAATACTAGTTCTTCGGGAGTTAAAAAACTCGACCATTGATGCGTGCCCTTAGGAAGCTGTTAATATATAGAAATTTAAAATTTGGAAGCAAAAAAGAAAAATCGAAAAATATTATAACTTTAACTACTAACTAGAATGTTATTTTCATACCCAATGCAGGATGTATTCTGCTGCAATTATGGCAGTTGCGTATGCTCTCATAGAACGGTTAATTGTTGAGATGACGGTGGCTCCATTAGACACGGTTAATGATGACAAGGATTTGCAAAACTCAGCAGGATCCGCCACATGTTCAATTACCTGAGAATGATATAGATAATATTAGTAATTTAGTGATAAAATTATTATAGTTTTTAAAGGTGAACTGTCATACCTCTAAAGCAATGACAGCATCAAATGTCATCTTCTCTTCAACCAAATTTTCTGTTCACATAGGTGTACACAAAACATCTTAATAAACTTCTATATGTAAAAAGATGGGGATCAATGGAAAAGGAATAAACGGGAGTTGTTGGCTTCAAAAACAAGACAACATTATAAAACTTAGTTAGGGGTGTGCAAAAAACCGAATTAACCGACCCGAAACCGATTTAACCGAAAACCCAACCAAATAAAAAACCAGTGGGTCGGTTAATTGATTTTCTGAAAACCAAAAGTAGCGGGTCGGTTATGGTTATCAAAGTTTGCATATCCACCATAACCGAACCGAACCGAGCCGACATGTAGTAAAATCTTTGTCGGGTTTAGGACTTTTCACCATTCTTTTAACATTTGATGTTTTTGGTCGAACGTGTTTAGTATTTATGGGTTATTTCATATCGTTTTGGTTCAACGTTTATTTGAATTTATGGAATATAACATATCACTTTGTTTGAATATTCGGTAATGAATGGTATTAATATTATAGATTATATGTATATATTAATACTATGTAATATACTAATATATATAATATGTACTAACAATTTATTCCATGTTAAAAAAAATTGAGCTATTTTTATCTAGGCTTGAATTCACGGTTAACCACCCATAACCGACCCGCTAAAACCTTCAAAACCTATTAACCAAAGCCGCCATAACTGATCGGTTATGGTTATGGTTATGGGCCGAAACCGACCCATGCACCCCCAACTTAAATGGGGAGATATTTAGAGGTTAAGGAATGAGAAATGTGACAAAGGGGAAAAGTTAAACAAAGTATAGGGGGTACCGGCAGTTGTACAACGATATTCGATTGATGAAGCTACCGGATCCAAATCCTAAACAAAGCAAGAAATTGTGGTGGATTACATGTCATTGCGTATCAGCAATATTACTAATTAAGAATATCTTCCCTCTGTTCAGAAGCGAATACAACAATTTACATTTTGTGATGCCCCCACCAAAATATATGCAAGAATTCCCTTTATAGAATAAAAAAGGTTAAATCAAGAGAGGTTGTCTACTGACACCCACTACATAACCGGTTAGGCAGGAAATAGGTGGATACATTATGCGGTCGAGCTTTTATTTGTAAATGCATTATACACGTGGATTCCCGAATCAGAGTGAAAAAATAAGGTTGAAACTAATCATACCGCATGCAGTCGTGCGATCTTGATATTCTTCTCCACAGCATCTATTCCTGTCACTGAAGCTCCCATTCGAGCCAACGGCTGACAAGAGTCAACACAAATTTAAAAAGATAATTATGTCTAATCTATCTGCTACAGTTGTAGTACAAGCGAACAGACTCAATTTGTGAAGTTTGTGCAAATGATATTATCAACCATTCCATTGCTGTCAAAGACAAGTCTTTGAGATGATTTTTCAAAGCCTCTTGAGCATACAGACCAAGGAAAAAAACTTGATAAAAATATAGATTAAAAAAGTAAGACACTAAGTATTACTCGTCTGTTTATGCAAATATCCATAAGTTTCTCACATCTATGTCTTTGAATATGAACTTAGTGACAGCTTACTAGTACTGTGCTAAAAATATAGATATAAAAAAGTAAGACACTAAGAGGACATGCACATATTAAGTGATAATGCCTTGTATACGAGCATATACCTCAGATAATATGCCTCCTCCACAACCAACATCTACGAATTTCAGCCCTTCAAATGGTCTTGGAGAAAACGGATCCTTGCTGAGAAAGATAACATAACAATGTTTATAGCAAGTGCTATGTATAACACAAGATAATATGTGGAAAATGCAAACGAAATGAATAAGGAGATTTCCTATATGTGATGATCTTGTCATCATGGATTCTTATGATGCAATGCAAACAGTGGACAAAAAGAAATTAACAACGGATCATATCAATCAAACGCTAGATGAAAGAAAACAATACCCAAAATGTCTACAAAGAGTGGATCGAAGAAAAGCTAGCCTTGTCGGATTCATAACATGCAACGGCTTAAAAGGTCCTTCTGCATCCCACCTGTCCACAAACAATATCTTTCATCAAAATGAGAATTTGAAGTCAACAATTTAACAAAACATACGGCGATGAAGTTGATAAATAACAATGGTGATATCCAAAGAAACCAAGTTCTTAATACTGCCAATAATCTAAAAAAAAAGTAAATGAGTTTAATACCAACTATCAGCTATAGCTGCAAATTTGGCTAGTTCAGTTTGGTTCAAAGAAGAAGCAAAAGCAGCAGACTGTGGAGTAGTTGCATAAGGCCTATTGTGAAGAAAGGGCTGGAAAGCTGCAAGAACTGCATATTCGGAACTAATACTTGAATCATGTAGCGAAAGACCACTGCTTCCAGATAACTTTTGTAGTCGATATAGACTCCTCGAAAACATCCTGCGAAACATCCTCACTGCCTAGGATGATGTCAGCTTAATCTTCGAGTTTGATTCTTAACAAACACATACAGATGGCAGTTCTTCTATTGTTTCTTTCGAGCTCGACAATTCGGAATCGCTAATTCGCTGATGAAGCACTTTTCCCTTGTGTTATCAAAGTAGCTTGTTTCCAAACTGTCATACAAACATTTCATCAAACAGTTGGTGTGCAAAAAAGAAATACCCAACAGCCCAATAGAAACTAACATCAACATATAATTATACGCATACAAAAAAGGTTCTTGAATCCCTTATTAGAAGAATTAAACGAGAAGGGTTTAAGAACGATGCACGTATGCAACAATAACAAATACAAATTTCTTTTAAAAAATATGGTGCCCTAAATCAGTAGATAAATGATATTCCGTTACTATTTTACCTGATTTTGATGCCAGAATCAATTGTAAGCTCTGATAATGACTGAAAATCTGAAGTTGAAGATGAAAGAAATCAATTGTAGGTGTATCCTACGTGGGTGTTTAAGAGGTGGTTGATGTGTATGTGATGCAGTTAACTCCAACGGGATTCCTTTCTTTTTATTAAATTAAAACAAACCCATTAGTTGTAACCGGGTGAGATATCAAACCGTTGATTTTACTGATTTATGGTCGGACCGGATTTAATAACCGACAACATTTAATACAAAATTTTGAAAACATAGAAGTCTTCAAAATAAAAATACTAATTGTAATCAAAGGATAATAGAGAGGAGTAATAAACAAAATAAAACAAAAGGTTGTGGTTACAATTCATTTGATATTACGTTGTGTCTATAATCGTTTTAAACTTTTCTCTTTTATTACGGGTGTGTTAATAAATGTATCATTTCTAACAAAATATGGGGAGGGTCTATCCTTTAAAAGTAATATTTCTCTCATATTAAAGGTATCATCAGTAGAGGAAGGGGGTATATTTAGTCACTCTTAATAATTTGGTTTTCAATTTCTCATTGTTTTCGTTTGCAACTAAAAGAAGCTAGGTAATTGCAACGTCTCCCCCATATCTAAGCTTCAGCCGTTACCCGATGTCACTTCTATGCCACATCTTAACTTTTTTCTCTCTCTAAGCTTTGATTCTTTAGTCTACAACACCACATGTAATCCATTTCTCTCTCCTACTTATCTTTGGCGCTGCAAGTCTGCAACTTAGAAAAAAAAAATGATTTAACTGGAACATGCCAAAATCTGTCGTTCCAAAGCTAAACATTTTAAACATGGTGAAAGGAATCGAACCGAACCAAACCAGCGGTGTGCTCAATTCATGTCTAGTCGGCCAGTCCGTACAATTGTTAAAACAATGATTGTATGTAGAACATTATCTGAAGTTAAAATCACTAGCAACTGATATCAGTGTGTTGTAAGTTAACTGACAAAAAAAACTATGTTCTACGAAATACTTTTGGCTTTTAAATTGTAAGAGCTTGTGTCCTTCCTCTCTCCTTTTAAGTCAACAAATAAAGAAACCCCTTTCCTCCTATCCAAAAGGCACTCACCCTCTCCCATCCCTTCACACTCTTCCCCTCCCTTCACAAACCATCCCTATAGACGACTTTCATCTTGGAAACATCCAACTCCAAGTTTTTTGAACCGTAAAGAATCTCATGTGTAAACCCACCCTGTTTGGGGGTATGTTCAAGGTCGACTCCTCAACAGCCATGAGACTGTGATGTTACTTGTTCTTGTTTGTTTATATGATTTTTTTAAAAGATTTATCTACATATATGTCGATTGTGTTTGTAATATTACCTACCCATGACTTACATATGTTTAGGTTCTGTAAATAACGAATTAGTTCTCTTTTTCTTTTTAAATTTCCACTTTTTGTATATTTTAATAATTATTAAGATAGAAAAAAATGAATGATTTATTTTGTTACAATGAATGATACCATATATCCAAACCATATCCAAATGTAGAGCTTGACAACAATAAGATCAGGTTATTAGGCCCATTCTACCCCAGCTAGCAAATCCAAAGGAAGCATGCTGCCATAGAGGTACATCCAAACCGGATCCAAAATCGAATCCTACCAATCTAGAAACCGGTTTGGATCCGATCTGCCAGTTTGAAATCAGTTTGGGTACATATACTTTGGATCCGGTTTGTGAAGAACCATTAGCTATATAATACGTTAAAACCGGTTCCAATCCATTCCGGTTTTAACTTTCATTGACCCGATGTTTTAAAACCGATCTGATTTGGCCAAAACACCAGTCTTGCGCACCTCTAGGCTTCTACTCCATCTTATGTTTCATATTTCACCATATAATCTAATTAAGATATCTACTTATCAATCAAACGACTGTCAAAAACAAGTTAACAGAGAGTTTATAACCATAACGACTAAAAAGTTAAATCGGTGGCAAATGTAAATCTTGATTTCCAAATGCCCGAACTATATAAGTACATACATCTCACGACAACCGCAAACTTCTCGTCGTAATCCTGCAGTTTCAAGACTCCCAAAATTAACCCCATGGGTAACATAAGTGCACACACATTAACCGAAACGAAAACCGTCACTTTACCTTCCTAGTTGAGACAGCTCGCGCTCCTCTAGTAACATCTCTTTCAACGATTTCCCACCACAACTACAAATGCAGACACCAATTATAAACAAAGAGATACAACAAAACCTATTAGGCCTACAAACGAACTCGAATGTTCATGAACTGTTCGTGAACGTGTTAGCGGGAAGTTTGTATATTTAATAAACGAACGAACATGAACACACTTTTTTTTACATTTCATTAAACGAACAAACATAAACACGCGCTTTGTTCGTTCATTTATGTTCGTTTATTTACATTTGTTTGGTTCGTTTAAGTTTAAATATACGCAATGGAATTTATCGTAATTAATCACTAATTTATATCATAATTCCTTTATGTTCGTTTATGTTTAGTCAATTATGTTCATTTGTGTTGTTTATTGTTTGCTAAATTATGCTCGTTTAAGTTTGTTTTGTTTGTTTAGGTTTTAAACGGATGAACATAAACGACCATGAACATGCTCATTTTCTTAATAAATGAACACGAACAAAAAATGTGTTCGATTATATGTGGTTAAAATTAAATGAACGAACACGAACATGCCTCTGTCCGTGTTCGTTCGGTTCATTTACAGGCCTAAAACCTATGCATGTGTATGTATCTACCTGTGAAAGAAGTTGAGAGAGAGCAGCCTATGGTGTACGACAAAATCACTACCGACATAAGTGACAATAAGATTGCCGGCATCAGGGTGGGGCCAGCTCCTTGATGTAGGGAACCTGAGGACGAACGTACCGGGGTCCACAAGGCTGTTTCCCGAGGCGTGAAGTGAAGATTCGGCTTCTTCTTTTGTAATGATTCCTTCGATCCATCTTGAATCCCACATCTCGTTAAGCCTGTTTTGTGACAAACTGAAAGCCACGGGGTATAGCCAACACCATAGCTTTTCAAAGTTCTCTTGGGTAACGAGCTCCTGGCAATTACCAATTCTCTTTAAAACTTCAAAATCCTGCAAAAAAAGAGGTAAAATTCCCGTCATTGTTATTATAGGTGGCAATTTCTAACAAATTTACATACAAGTAAGTCGATCTCGGTTATTTCTATCTTTGAAGGATCAAACAGGTTAAAGGCTTAAAAGAAATGGGTCAAAAGGTCGAAAGTTATTTAAAGGGTATCCAAATGCACTAAAACTGTAGAACCACTTAACTAGAAATCCAAAAAAAAATTATGGACAAAAAATTGTTGCAGATGAGATCAACCGTATGTCTGCAGCGGACCTATTTTGAACCATAATAAAAAGTGCCCGTTTAAACCCGTTATGAATCAAGGATATGATCACACACACGCACCTGCTGTGTCAAGATTCTGTTCCGGCAGCATGAAATTTTCATAAACTGGTCTTGAAGCACGGGAATCGTATTATCCCACGAAACATGATAATTGTTCTGTGATAACAAACTCCAAAACTTTGTTCCGTCCTCTATCATTCTCTTCGATATTCTTATTTGATCCCTGAAACCCAAAACCCAATTATAAGTAAAAAATCATAATCCTGACTCGTATAAAAAGACAAACTGTTATTCAATTATTAATTTTGTTACCGATGATGAAGACAACCCGAGAACTGGGAAACCTGCATTGCAAAGTCCACAACGTCTTTCTCAGAAGCTGAACTTGCAAGGTCTTTCAAGAGAAGTGATTTTTCGGTTAGGTTTCCAAGGCAGTATTTGAAGACCGTCACGTCTGAAACCGGGCTCCCGTTGCTCGCAATGCTTTTGCACGAATTTGTTGCTTCGCTACTATCCGAATCACATGATGAATTGTAACTTTGTTCATGTGGTTCTTGTCTTGCCTCTAAATGCAAACTCCTACTGTTCGTTTATCACCCTCATGACTTTGTTGATCCCATTGTTTTGATGGAATATCGGACTGTAAGGTGACAAAGGGATTTCCTTGACCTAACTTGACCCGTTTCGATGATGGGGTCGGTTTTGCCTCATGAACAACGTTGTTCATGGGTTCTACAGAGCTACCATCAAGCCATGGTGTTCCACTAACCACATGTATAGCAGAGGTTGACCGTTTCCATATTAACGTCGACGGGAGTGGATTTTGGTTACGTGAAATACACCGTATAGAATGTGAATATGCTTCAAGAAATGGATACCTTTTCTCCATTTTGGGAATGAAAAATTTAATACGAAAGAGCCTGTGATCACACTTTGAAGATAACTGAGACATCTTAAGCTTGAATGAAGCACGACCGTTGACTAGTTGACTTGGTCTATCGCAAGTAGGAAACTCGATTCCATCATAACTTGTCAGCAGTGGAGCTTCCAAGTCATCTGGTTTCTCAACGTGCGCACCATTGTCAGCGTATGTAAGTGTCGCAACAACCTGTGAGTGAAAACATATATGGTTAACCTTTTTTGTAAATAATGTTAATAATATTAAATGAAAGTGTCGATTTGCGTTAAAAACCTCCATTTCTTTGTTCACCGAGTTCCCGAACGCATCCATTAGAACAACATCCAAGGAGAAATTCCTACGACATGATGCCTGCATTTCATAAGTAATTAGTAACGACAATTAAAACTAGTGAAAAGAAAGAACCTCTTCTTAGCAAATTCTTAATTTGATGTGGTAGTTTTGGCTGTTTATCCGTGCAGCCGTAGGTATTTTGTTTGTGTTTTTGCTTTCTTGGTATGAGCTTTAGTTGTTTGTATATGATGAGAGATTAGGTATCTTGATTACAATCATATAAGCATCTATATTCAGGCATTCAACTCACATGCTGGTTTTAAAAAGCGTGAGGCGCTCCGAGGCGTTTAGGCCCCCGAAAGCCGAGGAGCAAGGGAAGAGACGCAACGTGCCAAGTATTTATATAATACTTACAAATTAGTTCTAGGTAATAATTACTACATTGTTAATACTTGAGCACCCAAAATATAGATAATAATAATAATAATAAGACATATGAATTTTTATATATACAAGCCTAAGTAGCTAAGATAACAAAATATACAACAAAAGAACTTTAAGTACAACCTACGAAGCTCGGTTGTATACTTATATGTACAGCCTAATCAGCATTATGTACAACTAGGGCTGCAAGCAAACCGAACGTTCAGCGAACAGTTAGTGAACCGTTTAGCGGGAAGTTCGTTTCGTTTAATTAAATGAACGGACATGAACAGAGGCCTGTTTGTTCATTTATGTTCGTGAACGTTCGGTAACATGTTCATTTATGTTCGGTAGTTCATTATTGTTTTTAGTTTTTATATTTTATTTATATGCTTCAAAATTCCGATAAATAAAATATTTAATAAGTATCAGTGTATTATATATTTAGTTCATGAATGCTTGTTTGTGTTCGTATGTTTCCATTTGTGTTCATGAACGCTCGTTTGCGTTCATTGCCTAAAATTAACAAACGAACACGTTCATTTCCTTGAAGAACAAACACAAACATAAAATCCTGTTCGGTAAATGTCTGTGAACAGTTCGTGAACACATACATTTCCTTAACAAACGAACACAAACATGGTCTTGTTCGTGTTCGTTTGCATCCCTATGTACAACCTAAAAAGCTATATGTACAACCTAAAGAAACTCAAGAAAAAAAAACTAAAAAAATCAGTAAGAAAAAAAATCATAAAGGAAAAAAAAATAGAAAGATGAGAAAATGGGCTGGGAAAAAAAGAATAAAAAGGGGCATGAGTGTAAGAGACTAACTAGTTTAACCCAACCACTTTCATTTATACTTTAAAAACGTATAGGGTTTCTTTAAAAAAGAAAAGGAAGCGCCACCGGCCACTCTAAACTTTCAAGTGCCAAAAGAATATACTTTTACAGCTAGAAATGTAACATACTAAACTACTGCGACACGTCTTTACGAAATAAAATAGAGAAGGTATGAAGTTAGAACTTACCTTGCCACCAACAACAATCCACGCACCATCGGTATCTTCTTCGATGCCGGCACCATTCAAACCATCAACGTGTAGTTGCAATGGAGGGTCCTAACAACATAAAACAACAACAATAACTATGAAAACAAAGGACATAAAGGTAATTAGAAAACTATTACCACGACAATGGAAAAGATTTACCTTAACAAAGTAATCTTTAATAGATGACATAACAGGTAAGATTTCCACACCGTGCACATAACCCTCGATCGGATCATCTTCACTGGCCCCAAATAAAGAAATGTTTTTTAAACGGTCAGGCGTGCAAGTTGCACACATCTCTCCCGTAATCTCGCCATTAATGTAAAGTCGCATAATATCCGTAGATACCTGATTTAAACCCAACAACAATTAAAGAGATTAAACTCTTGACTTTATCAACGATATACGCACAAATATATCAAAACTCAATAAGACTTCTCAAAGCTTGCTAACCAAATACCTCACAACCGATGTGAACCCATTTATTTTTAGGCACTTCAATTTTGGATTTTGCATTCGGAATTTTCATCTCGTCAAAATTCGGTGCTTCTTGAACTATGAAACGAATAGGGTAAAGCACCATTTCTTTTTTCGCAGTCAACGCAAGAAATGGGGTGCTGCTGTTTATATCAGAATTATGCTGCAAAAGACAAAAAGGGCTTCGGTTAATCATCCGTAAGCATATACAAATAAAAATTCAACCCTTTACATTTCACAAGCATCATCATTACTAACAAATCCCAAGTGAATCACAGATTATACAACACAATGTTAATTCCAACAACAAATATATCAACTTCAACATACTTAAAAGCAGTGTTGTAAAAATCGCGATTAATCGGCGACTAGTGCAGATTAATCGCTAGTTGGCCCTTTACTGATTAATTTTCGTTAATCAGTCCATTAATCGCTAGTCGGCCCTAGTCGGACATAGTCGGCCTTAGTCGGTCGGGAAAAAAATCGGAAAAAAGAAGAAAAAAAAAAATCAATATTCCGGCCAAAACCTCCCAGGTTCCGGTCAAAACTTGTCCACTTAAAAAAAATTACATATAAAAATATGTGTATAAACGTATAAAACTTAAAATTATACATAAAAAGTCCTCCGAGTAATCCCGATTAATCCTAGTCCCCACCCCACCCACCGACTGGCGCCTAGCGAGTTGTACAACCATGCTTAAAAGTTGAAACTTTTGTGCTTAATCACCAAAACCCACTACAACAAACCAATCTGTATAATAATTCACAACATTAATCATATGTATCACTTAGATAACTTAAAAAAAACAAAACCCATGTAAACAAAAGGGTTTCTTCACAAAACAAAATATCAAAATTCACAACATTCAAATCTTTTAACAGTCAAGATTCAAGAAAACCAACAAAACCCACAACGAAATTGGGTTCATTTTCCACAAACACAAATCAAACAAACCTGATAAAGAATGTTTGAAGGAAAAGAAGATGAATCTGTAGGTAGATAAAGCCAAAAACAAAGTGATAAACTGCCATTAACATCATCTTTATTCTTGATCTCCAATTTCAAGTCTTTTAACGGAGAATAACCGTCATCTTCTATAACTTTGCTGCCCATTTTGGCAGATTCTTTGCAGCAAGAAAGTGAGACAGAACAAGAAGTTGAATCTTGGTTCTTGATTTCGTCTTATGAAGAAGTAAAGTTTGATTCTTGACTGGTGTTTTTGTTGACGGTTAGGGTGTCGGGTGGTGGTTCTTGAAATTAGGTAGAAATTTTGAACACCTAAAATTAGTTGCCGTCAAGCTATAGTCAATTTTATATTGGAGTTAGTTTTATAGAGTAGTCCTTTAGGTTTTAGTTGAAGGCAGTTTTGGACCCTTGGTTTTATAAGATTCTACTTAAATGGTCCTTGAGTGTTCATTTAAAAAGTTGTTTATGGTTTCTTGATCATGAGTTGACATGACTTAAATGCCATTTTAGTTCATGTGGGTTGGTCCATTTTGCTAGTTTAATCCAAATGTTTATTTTTCGTCTGTGGGTACAAAAGGTTTCACTGTTGTCATTTTAGTCCACTAGGTTAACTTCATCTATTTTTTCTGTTAACGAGAAGGACAATTCGGTCTATATGGCCTAATTGCCCTTCTTGTTAACAAAATTACATATAAAATGACCGAATTACCCTTCTCGTTAACGGAAAAAATGAATGAAGTTAACCCAGTGGACTAAAATGGCAAGGTGAAACATTTTTGGACCCACAGATGAATAATGAAACCTTTGACTAAATTGACAAAATGACTCAAACCACATAGACTGAAATGACTTTAACTCTATGACATAATAATGAATGTGAAAAATACCTTACTTTTGATTCAAGATAAAAGTTTTTTAATTTATTATTATTATTATTATTTTAAGTTAAAACATCTGAAGAGTGTAAATATGATCAGCCCTCGTGTACTTTATGTTCGGGTAAGCTGTAAGCACACATATCATATTATTTTATATACGGCAATTTTTCACGTATAGAAAGATTGGATGTATTTAAATATGTTTTGATGGGCTTAAATGTTTATTGAGTAATACTTTGAGGATGATAGTTGTAATTTACTTTGGGATTTCATATGTTTTAGGCTTACAAATAATTTATAAAATATGATATTTACAAGTTTATAGAATTGCCCCTTTTGTATTTATATGTGTATTCAATTACAAAATATGAATGTATTTGAGAAAATTAATTATCGGTAGTCATTACATGCATTTAGCAAATTGGGTAACTGAAAAATTGATATGAAGAAGTTTAGCGTTGTTAACTAAACATAAGCAAGTCGGTCGGTTTGAAATTTAAACAATTACGTTCATAGCTTGATTTTATTTTATGGTTAACAAGTTTAACGTTTTAGTTTGATATGGAATATGAAACTAACATGTTAACCAAACATGTCATTTAACTTTTATTGTTTTTAGATTTTTATTTGTTTTTTTTAAATGTAGTTATGTATTATTTGTTATAACTTATAACCATGAATCATACTTATCAATATGTAAACTTAAACATAAACCAATGATTTTAGGGAAAATATCGATTCAAACTGGTAAAACCAGCCAATCTAGCAAATCCACCCAACCGGCTCGTTTGGTTTTATCATTCCCCAAAATCATAGTTAGTGATTCGACCAAATTTTTTTTGTCAAAACCAGCACAACTGAATCGTAAACATCCATGTTTCTATGATCGCATAAACGCTCCATGGTGTATTATACTCAATATATTTTACGCCCCGACTCACAGGATACATTAACTTCAGTTTTTCATCATCCACCTTTAACATTTAAACAACCAAAAACTGAAACAATTAAAGCTTATAAATTCCATTGAATAATCCGATTCGCCTACAAGATTTGCAACCTAAAACAGAATTTTAAACCACATTAACCGAATCAAAATACAACAAGTTATAGTGTTTAAAAAAAGAGTTAATTACTGTTTTCGTCTCTATGGTTTGTCAAAAATCACTATTTCAGTCCATTAGTTTAAAAATTGCGATTTCAGTCCCTGTGGTTTCACTTTCGTAACCATTTCAGTCCTTGCAGTTTCACTTTCGTAGCCACTTCAATCCATTTATTCTGTAAGTACAGGGACTGAAATGGTTGCGAGGTGGACTGAAATGGTTACGAAAGTGAAACCACAGGGACTGAAATCGCAATTTTTAAACTAATGGACTGAAATAGTGATTTTTGACAAACCACAGGGACGAAAACAGTAATTAACTCTTAAAAAAAAACAGACCAGCTGATACAACAAACAGTTAGATTTATGGGTTTTGTTTCACTTCCTGTGTTTCAGATTTCATTCTTCTCCATACTCCTGCCAACGCGCTCCCAAGAATCGAGTGACAAACACTAGAAACCGCACATGGTACCGCAGTCAAAGGGTTTCCAAAGTGTTGTGTAGCAAGAACTACACCAAGCACCGAGTTCTGAACAAAGAAATACGAAATCCGTGAAAAAGTAATCTGTCAAGAGGGTCGAAATTGTCATCTCGTGCCTATAGTTAGACATCACGTTTAAAAACGAACGATAGCTAGTTAATAGTTACCAACCTGCATTCCAACTTCGATAGATATTGTTCTCGAAGAAGACACATCAATCCCAAGAACTCTCGAAAAAAAATAACCGAAAAAGAATCCTGACACGTGAAGCAGAAGGGCAGCAAGAACCACTTGTTGACCCGATATAAGGATTGCAGACGAGCTTTGAGCAATTGCATTCCCGCAAAGTACAGCTACGGTTGCTACAGCAAATGGCGGCATCAATGGAGATACGAATTTCACAACCCCTTTAAAGTATTGGTTCATAAGCGCACCCACCAACACCGGAAGCAGCACAACCTTTAACAAATTTGAATTGTCAAATTACTAATCTACCCGTTATCATCATTGAAGTTATACGTTCAAAACTAGCTTCACCTGCAGTGTGGAAATAAGAAGTCCAAGTGCATCTACTGCGACAAATTGGCCCGCTAACTTAGCGGTGAGGAAAGGAGTCATAACCTGATATAAAAAATCTCATATGCGATTACATTTTATGCAATTTAAATAAATAAAAGAGTAAATTGCCATTTTCGTCCATGAGGTTTGGCCAGTTTTGCGACTTTCGTCCAAAAGGTTTGTTTTCCGCATCTGGATCCAAAAGGTTTGAAATCTTGCCATTTTCATCCAGCTTGTTAACTCCATCCATTTTCTTCGTTAAGCTAGGGGTATTTTCGTCTTTTTGTTAACTTAAAGGGCAATTCGGTATTTTTCAAGGGTTGTCGGTCTTTTTACATAAAGTGAAAAAGACTGAATTGCCCTTTAAGTTAACGAAAAAGACAAAAATACCCCTGACTTAACGGAGAAAAATGGATGAAGTTAACGAGCCGGATGAAAATGGAAATTTGGTGACTTAACGCACATATATACACACACACACACACACACACCACACACACACACGCACGTATATACTGAAAAAACAATGGTTATGTACCAACCACAGCTGAAACAGTGCTTGCAGCGGTCATTAACACCGAGAGGGCAACATTTCCCCTGTGAAAGTACAAAAAGATGAGTCGTTGATGGAAAGTGATTGGAGCTATTTAGTCGTATCATTGTATAAAGTTACGTACCTTGCAATGTAAGTCACGATGTTACTTGCGGTTCCTAAATTAAAAATGGAAATTTTGGTGACTTAATGAGGATGAGTGAACAATAATCTACATGTGCCAAAGTACAAGAATAAATAGAATGAAAGGTGGAAGAGTGTAGTCACCCCCCGGGCAGCAGCCAACCAATATCAATCCCGCAGCATAATATGATGGCAAATTTAAAAGTTTACTAACGAAATATCCTGATAATGGCATTATCTGCAACAAAAACAGCGGTAAATAAGTTCAAGAATTTTATAAAATATTATCCATTTTTTGTCTTTACAAGCTTACTCGTGTTAAATATACGATTATAAAACATTAAAATTCATTTGTTATTCTTCTTTCCGAATAATTATCAGGAACATGATCATATGAAAATCTTGAATAAGTTTCAAAGGCACCACATTGATAGAAATAACAGATAATACATTGATAGAAATTGCACATAGCAGCCAGTCATAATCCTAAACTCATTATTTGGGCGCATAGTCGAAAAATCAACAAAAGCCTCATGCCCCCATGTGCTTTTGATGCAACAATATCCATTTGACAAAGACTAACACTGTAACATCAGGCCACTCGTACCAATCAATATTGTCCGCTTTGCCACAAGGAGCTCACAGATTTATTTTTAGTTGCACAAGTGGAAACTTCCTGGGAGTTCACCCATCCATCGGTCCCTCCACTGAAGCACGCTTAACTAGAGGTGCACAAATCGGGTTCAAACCCTAAACCGTTTCAAATTGGTCAACAAAAAGTCAAAACCGGGTTAAGTTTCAAACCAGTTGGGGTTTTTTCAGTTTTTTACCTGTTCGGTTCAGGTTTAACTGGTTTCAAAGGAGAGGATTCTAAACCAATTAGAAACCTACGGGTTGTACCGGTTCCAGAACGTGTCTATGTATACCGAAACCGGTTCAGGTTTAAAAGCCAGTTTTTATGCATCTCTACGCTTAACTATGGACTTCTATCATTGACAGCCAACACGCCCAAAAGCAATGTGGCATTTGAGGAGTGGCATTCTTTATGACCCAGTATCTCTTCTATGGAGAGAACAGAACAAAACGTTGTGCGACTTACCTAAGGTGTTACAAGTACATTATAACAATTTTCATTTGGTTAATCATCTTAGTTAAGTACCAACAACTAATCCAACATAATCAAGATTCATTTATTAATAAACCAAACATCATAAACAACAAACTAACCGAATACTGAAGACAAAAACCCGCCAACAACTCTTTAGGCATAGCTAACGCCCCTTTAAGATCATCAAACGTAAGTGTCATCCCATCCCAAGCATAGTAAACGTAATACCCATCATGGTCCATTTGGGCTGGACCCAGTTGAACGATTCGGGTCTCACAAGCCCCAAACCGCAACCCAACGCCACCCATATCGGAAACACCGTGGATATAGCCTCCCCAACAACCTCCAACACACTCCCACCACTGTTACCACCACTATCTGCACTTGCACTCAAAGTGTTCGACGAATTGCCGCAGAGAAGTGGAGGTAGCAAACGCCGGTTACTAGCTCTACATATCAGATTGGTTTTGTGGGGGGCGTTGACTTTTGAAGAGAGTGACGTGGAGAGGATAGAAGTGTAGTTAAGATGTGTTGATGAATTGGGTTTGAAAAGGGGTCTTTGTAAGGAAAGAGGTGATTTTGTTTTGCACAGTGAGGTTCCATGATTGGTTGAGACTGGAAAGTGCAGCATTATCTGTTGGTTATGCGTGGGATCTGAGAAGAACACAAGGTTTTCTGGGAAACGAGGAATCCTTAAGCAAGCCCATTTTGAATGCCTCACAGCAGTGTCAATATTCAAATTAGGAATTTCTAAGGATTTTCGACTAAACTTAGTGATGTAATCTCTTAATGATTCACATGACCATGTGTTACCCTATATAAATCACTAGTTAATCGTTCAAAGGTTCTACTACATGAAAACTGATTATTGAACAAATTAACTAAATGAGAAAATGAAGTAATTGATAAGGAGGAAGACTTAGCAGCCACTTCAGTACTGATCTAGTGAGTGTGGATCCGAAGCCCTTACAAAGATAGGCTTCCTTTAACCTTTCTGGAATGGGTTGATCTCCATTCTTTCCCGGTATTGTGCCACATGCTCTTCCGGATCAGTTGTGCCATCGTACAGCTTCATGTTGGGGGTTTGAAAGCGTTTTGGTATCCCTGCATTGCATATAGGAGGTGCGAAGCGAGACACCCTGTGACTTCCATCCGAGATCTCAGGAATGGGCTTAACCACTCTTGGGACGCTGGATATCATATCCTTAAGCTTCTGAAGTTCCCGCGCCATAGCCTGATTGATACTGTGTCCTGCATGGAACCATAATTAGTACCAAAAGATGTATTGAAATTGTTACCTCCTGAATGGGTTGGAACCGGTATCGCAGAAGTGTATCCAAAAGTGGACACTTCAGGTGCACGGTTGGGCCAGATGAAGCAATAGTCTGCATAGGAATGAAGTCTCCTATATGAACTTCAGAGTTCCTGGACGGTTGGCTCCTTAAGGATCCCTGATCCTAGAACAAGTTGGATCCTTGAACTTGGATGAGGATCCTTGATGTGGTGCATAGAATCCTCTGGGCTGGTACATCCCTTACGATCCTGCAGGTTCATAGAAGAATCCTTGAGGATCCGTAATTCCTAGTGATCCTCGTGAAGGATAGGTGATCCTTGAGGCTGGAAGTAGGATCCTTGAGCCTGTGTCATCGCCAATGATCCTTGATGATAGTTGGAGGACCCTTGCATTTGGACACCGGATCCTTGAGAATACTGGATCGTCGATGCTGGAGAAGCAAAATCCAATGACTGGGCATTAGTGGAGAGTGATCCTCCATTGATCTCTTCTGCTTCTTCATTTCATCAATCTCCCTGAGGATTCTCTGGTTGGTTTTGTCCTGTTGTTCCATGTATCCTTTCATCTGCAAAATCAAAGTAGAGAGATCACTGTTAGTGTGAGTAGATGAGGAAACAACAGAAGTTTTCGATCCTGTATAAACAGGTGTAGTTTTCTTCTGGAGATTCTCAGCACTCTTCTGGTATGCAGGAGGAATGGGTGGCAATAATGCACTAGGCTGAGATGTGGTAACCGCCAGTATGGCACTTGAACTGGATTTTCCTTGAGAAGCCATGTGATTGATGGAAATGAATAGAAATGAATGAATGAATGCGTTTTTAGAATTGAAGCACCGATTGCCCCACGGTGGGCGCCAAACTGTTTTGGTCAAAAATCACACTAAGGATAATGTAACCAAACTTTGAATGTGAGGTTGGATGCTTGGTTATATGAACAAGTATGTGAACAAAAAATCAGAAGTAAATGACAATGAACACAATGATTTGTACGAGGAAAAAACCCTTGATCAAAAGATGATCTCCGGCACAAAAAACCTCGGGTGATGGCAAATACTGATCACCAATTGGTATTAAGCAAAAACAATTACAACTTCGGAAATATTGAGCTTGTTACAATGTTGCTAGTGTGCGTATCAGAGAGTAGTGTAGGTCGCAGATGTGTGTGTTCGAATTAGTGTCCGTGCGTTTATCAAGCTCAATATCCCACTAAATATCTAGCTAATCTCAATGAACTAACTATCCGAAATTTCAGCCATGCATCGACATTCTCCACCAACGGTCACTAGCCTGTGCACGTGCTGAATAATGGCATATTCCGCGAGATTCCTGCTTGGAATTAGTCTTGACTCGTATCGTTCCTGCAATCACAAGCTAAAAAACATTGGGAACAATTGTTAGACAATTATAGCTAATAGTAAGGATCCCCAATCCTTAGACTCTCTGAACCACCAACTAAGGATAATATATCCAGACTAATCTCAGGATAAGGGATCCATGCCTATCAAAAATCACTCCCTAACAACTGCCATACTTGAAATTGTATAAAACATCGTATCTTAAAAGTTATAAGCGAAATATAAAGTATTCCTAAAATTATTATAATAATATAATAAAAAAACATTTCACTTGTTGAAACATGTTTGGAGGTGTGGAACTCAAAAACTAGGCCCAAAATTGTGTAAAGATCATCATGGGCTTTCAGATTGATGCGATTTTTTTAATATTAAAAGGCTTGTCCATCGACACAGCCTTTTAATAGATATGGTAATAGCGCACCAGTTGGCATGAATTACATGAACACGTTGCCATTACAATCGCGTTTGTTATTAAAACACATTTTGTCAAAGTAGTATTGACTTAAAATACTCGATGTTTATAAGTATACCAAGTTTATATATGTGGAGTTTCATATAAAAACTTGTATAGGTTGTTTTTTAACAACCTTTATTAGGAATGTCATCCTAATATCCCTCGAGCGAAACTCCCAGCTACATCTCCGCAAACAATCAGTGTGGAATGCACATAGAAGAAGCGATTGGCCCCTTCCGATTCTTGCAAAGGCTTATCTGTGATATACGGACCTAAAAAATGCAGGCTATTTAAACAAAATCGGCTAAATGGGAGTCGGAAATGGGCAGATTTAAAGGACACATATATATACTTTTGTTTATATAATTTATAATGTATTTTACTCTACTCGGTCGACATGAGACTACATAAACACATTGTTATTGCAATGGAGATTGTTATTGAAAACATGTTTGTCAAAGTATCCTAGATGTGATTATATGCATCTTCGTAGATTATTATTTTATATATGAATCAAATAAGCAATTAAATTCAAATATACAACTTTCATATTATAAGAAATTATTTAAAAAAAAAAAACTATTTTCTAATACTATAAATACCAAAAATATATTATATTAATACAATTCGCTTTTCTGTAAAACTTGAATTTTGTTGAGTAGAAAAAATGAAACCTAATAATGATTTAAATAAGTGTTTCAATCACACAGTCTCAATTTGTTGTACATCAAATAACAAACTGAGGTTTGAGCTTTGAACACTATAACACTTGACCCAATTTTAGGAACAATTCTACCATCATAGGCTAGAGGGATATGAGGACAACCCCATATACAGAAGAACCATGTAAAGCGACCATGAGTCGGCATCGAAGAAGAACATCGTTTTCTTCGTTACAAGTTATAGCTACTTCTCTTTTTAAGTGGTTGAGAATGATCCAAATTTGACATATCAGAGTAGCATACATCTGGCACGATAGTAGTAGTAGGGTCAATCCCACCTTGATGGCAACAACGGGGACGACGATGACCAGGATGATGGTGTTTTGGCCAGCAAAGCCCTGAAGCAGTAGGTGGTGAAGATATTTGTGGGACGGCCGGCGATGAATCAGGAACTTGACCCAAACAATCTTCAGAATCCATTTCAACCTCCAATGCTCTTAGAGTTGAAGAACAATCCGAGCCTCCTATCTTGCCACTATCAGCCTAATGAATATAGTTGAAAATTCAATTTAATAGATCAATGTGACACAAAGGCTTTTTTTAATCCTTGGAACAACATGATTTTATTAAAAAACGACTAGCAAGAAACCAGAACAGAAACAAAAGAAACGTGACGAATTGACAAACAACAAGTGGCTTTTGGAGCCAGCCCACCCAACTAACGTTCATTTTCCTATTTCTATTCACAAACCACAGAATACAAAAAACTCACCTTAGATGAATTATCATCAATGTAGTCATAATCTTGATTGAGATCATTCAATCCAAAAGACTCATCAAAATGCCATTGTTCTGCTAAAGAACCTCCACCAAAGCGGACCTCTAGCGCTTCTGAAACTTTCTCACGGGAGGGTGATTTTGCAGACGACTATGCACCAAGATCATCAGTTTCAGTTTCAACCCCTATTTTCACGCCTGTAAGTAGAAAACGTTGGTGTGATGAAACAAGGGCATTCACTTTATGAATGGCAGCATCACATTTTCGGCACAACATAGCCCTATCTTCCAGACAAAAGAAGTATCCATCTGGTTCCTGTATGATACCATCACATTTTAGACAACGTTCACATGTTAATACATCACACTCGTAATTGAAGCATATATCTACGCTTTGATTGATAAACAAACGGGAAAATAACGAAAATATCAATTTTGACCAAGAAAATTAACAGAACAGCCTTGCCTTTTTAAAATTATTGATCAATTAGAGTGTGACAAGTGTCTTTTGACGCAACAAATTTTTGACGCATCAGGTTGGATCCTTTGACTCGAACGAATTTGATCGTTTTGGTGCAGACATCCATAGTGACTCGACGATTGATCGTTTGTGCGCACGTCATAGTTTGCGCCATAGACCCCACGAATTAAAAAAAAAAAAAAAAACTCCTGATTTTAAAGATTATTACATGGTGCATGATACTTCACTCTAGTGCAACATATATTAATCTAGTGTCTAATATGTGAATGATTGGTATGTGTCATTATGTAATTGGCGAAAATTATTGAACGCTAAAAGTAAAATATAAAGTCCACTTGTAATTGGCAAAAATTGTTTTTTTTTAACGGCAAGGAACGACGTGCTAACTAGGGATGAGCAGAAAATCGAAATAATCGAACCGTAACCAAAATAACTGACAAAACCGAACCGAAACAAAAACCGAAATAACCGAAAAACCGAACCGAACCGCTGCAAAAACCAAAAAAAACCGAAACCGAACGGTTTTCAAAAATCGAAAACCAAACTTTTGGTTACGGTTTCAGTTTTACCCAAAAACCGAACCGAACCGAACCGGTGCACACACTGCCAACCACCGTAGCACCGAGCGTTGTGGCCAAGGTCAACTAGTCGACCGCCACCAGCCCCTTGGCTCTCCCAGATGTGCGGAAACCCGACCTCCACCCGCCCGAAGGCACGACAGTGGAATAGTCGGTAAAAACCTTGCCTCCCATTCGAGACGAACCGGCGCCACCCGTACTCACCCTTCACTGGATGTCATAGAAAATAGTGGGTAGAGTGGGGTCGAACCTGGGTCACAATGAACACCAAGTCTTTCCCAACCACTCCACCACTAACTCATTGGCAATTGGTGAAAATTATTGAACACTAAAAAATAAAAATAAAGTCACTTGTAATTTCAAAAAGTCATGGTCAAAGATGGACATTTCCATAAGCTGTCAAAATGGATATTTTCATAAGAGACCATAGGCATAGACCCCATGAGTTGAAAAAAAAAAATTACTATTGATTATAAAGATTATTACATGGTGTATGATACTTCATTATGGAGAACATATTTAATCTAGTGTCTAATTTGTGAGTGTTAAAAAAAATTCCACCAGTTATTTTTGTAATATCAAAAAGCCTATGGTCAAAGTTGGATATTTTCATGAACTGTCAAAATGGATATAAACAGTCAAAACTCAAAATGTGATTTTGAACCGAACACACTGAAATAAAAAGGAAAATGCTGCTGTTCCAAAAAGAAAAACAACAAATAAATAAAAAGGGACAAAGACATCAATTAATTAAAACTGTACTTTTGTGTGTATACATACCTGACAGATATCACACTTAGGCCTCTGATTATCTAAATTAGAAAGATGAACCCTCTGATGCTTACTAGCAAGCCTGTTAGCAGCATGTATCTTCTCATCGCAACTGCGACACAACGCCGCATCATCGGCGCAACAAAACACCGTAGCCTCCACCGATTCGCACACGTTACACTGGATCTTCATCATTCAATCTTATCTTTCCTCTAGGATTTTTTTTAGATCACAGCAAAGAATTAGCTAAGCAGCAAGAATTGTGGAGGAGCAGAAATGTTGAGGTGGCATTTAAATAGAAAATATTTTAACATGCAATAAATGATACAATGGTCCATATGAATCTAGAATTTAAATATCCAAATGTGAAAAGGATACTTGCAATAAAATCCATCTCTAAAATTTTTGTTCATTTAAAAAAATCATTGGATCTTTTGAAATAATTTGATTACTCTCTAAAGCTACATTAATATAAAAAAATTGTATAGCCCTTTGATTATTATGCTTAGACTATGAAAATGATGAATGTGTGAGTGTAACATTTAAATTCATTCAAAATGTCAAGACACCGTAACGAAGGGGCGGACCTATCCTGTAATAAGGGATAACCCTCCTTGCCTCTTGACGCTCCGATCGTAGTGTAAATTTGAAAAAATTGACGGTTTTTCGATTTTGTTACCCCTTTTTTTGAAACGTTGCCCCTCTAATGATTTTCTAGATCCGTCACTACCGTAACGAAAATAATGTTTAAAAAGTAAACTGATCAATGTTCATCCACTAAGAGTTTGGGCATAAGTACATGAATTTGCTAGGAGTATGTTAGTGAAATTGCACTTATATAAATTTATATATATATTTCTTTTAACAGCAAATTATTTCCCCTAATAATATACCTCACCAGAAACGAACCTGAGTTTCACCAAAGTGGCACTTATATAAATTTATATGAAATGTATATTTAAGGTGTGAAGTGAAGTAATCCTTGAAAAATCTGGTGGCCAAGTAAATGCACAATTAATTAATTAAACATGGATATATCAAAATGTTATTTTGAATTACCTGTAAATTATAGTAATTGTGATTGCGCCTTTTTGCTAAGTTGTGATAACTATAACATACTTTGACATAACATATCCTTAATTTATAAAAAAAATATCAGGTGGGGTGATATTGATGTTGTGTGATTAGGTGCAACAAGCTTGAAATGATAGGCCATACTAGTCTTACACGTGATTAATCCGACAAAGGAAATGGGTATATTTTGATGCCACTAAATTGGAGGAATAGACCCTAATAACATGTGTCATGTGGATTTTGGTACTAAATAAAAGAATGTGTGGATGTTTGCAAGTGCAACCAAGCTAAGTATGATAAACATATCAAGATATTCCACTCTAATTAATGTTAAAAGAAATATTATGTGCAACTTAGTGGTATTAACCACTTTATTCCTTGAAAAGGTATTACTAAACTAATACATCCTATAAGTTTTCATACTTATATTTGTTTATTTAGAACTAGTAAATTTCCTCGCGCGTTGTGACGGCGTTGGAACGTAAGGTAGTTTGAATTTATACAACCTAATGAAAACGTATTACAATTAATGTGACTCGTTTACGAACAAAATTGCTGTCAAAACATAGACCAACTGAAAATGTACATAAAAACAAGCACGAAACGTATTATATTTGGTCCGACTCATTTCCAAAAACAAATAACATCAAAACGTAAATTAACTTAAATTTATAGTGGCACATACAAAAAAATAAGCACGCAAAACTCGATTACTAACTCTTTAGAATGTTGAAGGATTGTAAGTGTAAATATTAAAAGTTAAAATGAAAGATAAAAAAAATAAAACGAAACCAAAACACAAAAGACAAAAAGAAAGAAAAAAAAAGTTATTATAGACAAATCTTCTCGTTGTAGTATATCAAATATGAAACTTGTTAAAATAAATCTAGTTTTCTATAATTTGATAACGGGATGGGAACATGGCCATCTCCGAAATTGTTAAAAAAATTTAGGGGGCGAGATAAACGAATGGGTCCTACCCACCCTATAATATAAACTCATCAATCAGTCAATCACTAAATGTTAAAAGAATTTAGGTGGCGAGATAAAAAACAATTTTACGATGTGTTTGAGATTGAGTTTGAATATTATTTATTTGCTTTTTTAAAAAGCTAATAAGTTAAAAAAAAGTGTTTGATATTAACAATAAAGGTTTTTTTTTATAGTGGTTTTTTGATAATGAGTAATAAGTTATTTTCAAAAGCTACAAAAACCTAACCTGCTTTTTAATTGGCTTTTTAAACGTAAAATACAAATCTAACATCAACCTTTAAAATAGAAACTAAATATGAAAACTTACCATATCCATTTTGGTCATCTTACTATTTCCCATCATAAAAATCATAAATGTTACACCCCAACCCGCATCGGAATAAAAGTCGGGGCATGATTGGGTTATCGCCAAAGCTCATGATATTTACTAAGAAGTTTCATATTTATTAAATTCAAATTACAAACTTAAATATCCAATAAACACAATTCATACAAATACAAAGGAAACCAAATCTAAATGTTTATTCCAACGTAATAACTTGTTTATTCTTCTAGGACATCCTAAGTGTTTCTTTCCTCAACTGGATCACCTGTATCATGTGTAAAACAGGGGGGATTTTGGGTCAACAAAAGTTGGCGAGTGAACCTTGATAAAACATTTTTCATAATTGCATGTTTTATTTATTAAGGAAAATTCGTGCATAAATCACATGTGAGCAAATATATATAAATGTAAACAATCACAAATCACATTGAATGAATATATGACATGAATGATGATGTATTTGAGATCAAGGCTCAATCAAACGGAGCCGATCTAATTAGGCACCTGATGCTCAACCCGTATCCCATGGGGAACTGATGAGCCTAATGAAATGCGTGCACTGAAATGATAAATTTAATCCACATATAAATCACACAACAACCAATACACATTTGATCACAAAATGATATAAGCACAAGTGTTTAGATAAAATAAAGGAATAGTACGACACATGATACACCCCAAAACGTGATTAAAACGGGGAATTTGTAGAGATTCACTCACAGTGGTTGCGTTTCCTCGATTGAAGACGAACGCGCACGAGTTTGGGATTTAACCGACGAAGGAAACTGACCTACATTAATAACGCGATAATTCGATAAATAAATAAATTCTAGTAGAAATTAATATTTATTAATTATTGCTTTTTATTAGATTGTTAGGTTATTTTTGGTAGTAAATATGGAGTTTTTAAAACTTTAAAACCTTACTTTTAGGTATTTTTAACTAATTTTTAAGAAAAATAAAAAGGATTTTAATTTAAAAAAATTTACCCTTTTTCTAAGGGTTGACTGGTCAATGGCCGGTTCAACCGTTTAATTATTTGTAGCGTGCGAGGTTCGAACTCGTGATCTCCCGTATACGTGCACGCAGCTCTACCAACTGAGCTACGTGTCTAACCCGAAATAAACATGATTTTAATTACATATATATACTTACTAAATCATTTCAGAAAATCATTTTAATTAAAAAGATTTTAAACCAATTGAACGTTATTAGCGCATGATTCGAACCCGAGACCCATCCGTTGTCTTGCACCCAGCCCAACCAACCGGGCTAGGTGTCTAACCCATTCATATCAGGATTTTCGTTAAACTTAAGCCTACCGGAACACCTTCTGATTAACTTTAAAATTTTGAGTTTTATTATAAGTAAACTGGTTGCAAGCATGGATCGAACCCCGACCTTGTACACTACAATTGCACACAGTCCACCACTGGACTGTGTGTCTAACCCGGTTATAATCCGGATTTTTTTTTATTTAACCACTTAAAAAAATGAGTCATCTTCTTCAACAGTTTGAGCACAGAACGACAACCAAATCAAAAACTTTTCATAAATGAATTATAACAGTTATACTTTTTTGATATGATTTAGTACAATAATAAATGAGGCATAAAACAAAGAATTTAGAGAAGTTACCCACCACGGTTGCTTTCGGTTTTCCGGTGGAACTTTCCGGCGACTGAATAACCGAGGTTCTTTATTTGCCAAGAGTTAAAAGTTTCGAGAATTTCCGAAAAGATGAAGTGTATCATTGGAATGGTGTTCAGTCGGTTTTTATAGCCACGATAGGATTATTGTTTCAGTTTCAAAGAAATTGATTGAAATCGGTTTCAAAGCAAATAATTGAAATCGGTTTTGATTTATTGAATTAAACATCAACGGTTACTAGTCGGTTACAACGTCTTTATTCGAAAGGACATAGAGACTGATTCCGAAATCTTAGCTTCGCCGGCGGTTTCAAATGTGCAACTTGATTTGCAGGTTTGATGTTTGACTTTTATAAATGTTATTAGTTTTGGTTTTAAGACACTAAAGTGGGTGTGGAGTAGTGGTGTTATGAGTGTGTAAGTCCGGGAGGCCCGGGTTCGAAACCCGGTCACTCCTTTAAATTATTTTATTTTCATTTACTAAATTTTATATTTTCATTTACTTAACTTGATTATTATTTATTAATTATGATTTTTCAATTCTACAATATTTATTATTTATGAAATATTTAAATCAACCGGCTCTAATAAAACACGCAACGAACTTTTAACTGAACATTTGATTAATAAACGAAGCGAGTTTTGAACCCGTTTTTCATAAATGTTATAATAAAAGTTAATCCAAACAATAATTTAAAAACTCCTTTTAAAAACTTAGAGTAAATTGTCATTTTAGTCCCTGAGTTTTGTCCCAAATTGACATTTTAGTCCAAATGGTTTTTTTCTCTCCTCTGGGTCCCTGAGTTTTCCATTTTCTTGCCATTTTGATCACATTGCCTAACTCCATTAAAAACCTCAGTTTTAACCAGGGGTATTATTGGCATTTTCGTATAATTAGAATACTAATAAGAATATTTATAATATAAAACAAATAAAAACTAACGTTATTTTTTGTTTCTATAAAAATCTGATTAACACCCCCACCCCCACCCCTTCTCTCTCATTCTTCATCCCTCTACTTTCTTTCTCTCCACAACCACCGGTGCCAGTGCCACCGCCACCGATCCACAATCATCACCCACCCCCGACACTCACCTCCGCCAACCACTGTCACCGTCACTAACCTCCGCCACCAAAATGTCCACCACAACGCTAGTTAACCTAGGGGCACCTCCATCGCCGTCACCGACCTCCGCCCCATCACAACCACCAGTGCCATCCACCTTTTTTGTTTTTATATTATAAATATTATTATTAGTATTATAATTATTACGAAAAATACCAAGAATACCCTTGTTAAAAATGAGGTTTTTAACGGAGTTAGGCAATGTGATCAAAATGACAAGAAAATGGAAAACTCAGGGATCCAGAGGAGAAAAAAAAACTTTTTGGACTAAAATGGTAATTTAGGACCAATCTTAGGAACTAAAATGGCAACTTACTCAAAAAATTTATAAGACAATAAACGCTTTTGACAAAAAAATAATTGGAGTTAAATAAGAAATCCCAAACACCTCTTAAAAACAATTATGGCTTCATACGCTCACTGTCATCTTGTCCAAAATAAAATAATATAACATAGTATATAAAACAAATTAGAACACATACTAGGATTTCTCCACCGTGCGTTGCGACGTGGAATCCACGTATGGACTAAACGATAAAGATCGATATGAAGATACAAAATAAAAATGCGTAAAAAAAACTAAAACTGAAATAAAATGTAATAAATGGAAGAAAAAAATGGTGACATGGTACCTATGACGTGATGTTGCGACCCGAACAAAAGAATGCAAAAAACAGCGGCGGTGACGTGTTGTTGAGCCGTTTCCAAAAAAAGTTATATCACGTATTTAGTTTCTTTGTAAAAAAACTATCGAATGAATAAAGAAAAATAAAACTATAAAACTATTGGGTTAATATTATAATGTATAGGACTAATTTGAAACTTAAAAAAAAGAAAAAAAAAATGCAACCACTAGCTAAAAGTGTAAGAACCAAAACTTTAGCGGTCAAAATATAAAACAAAACAAAAGAAATCTTATGAGATGGTTTAAAAAACAAACAAACAAAAGTATAAGAACCAAAATATTGGTGGTCAAAACATAAAAACAAAAGAGGGACTCTTACAAGGGTCGAACCAAAAGATTGGTGGTCAAAACATAAAAACAAAATAGAGACTCTTATAGTGGTCAAAAATAAAAACATCAAAATTCCATGTAGAGAAATTGAAAAATAGAAGATATGGAGGTAAGAACACCAAGTGTGTAATCTTTGGCCTGAAAAAATAAAAATAAAAAGAAAAAGAGAAAACATTATGGTTAAAATGAAAATCAATACTGACATGGTAAAAATTAAAATCCAAAAAACCTTAAGGATGTAGTTTAATAATAATAATAATAATAATAATAATAATAATAATATGTTGATATGTTGACAAACAAAGTAAAAAAAAAAACACACCTTCAATCCAGATAGTCTAAAAGGTGAGCTGAATGTTGGAATGCTCGAATTTCCCACTACAGCAAATGGATGCAGACGTGAGATTTTAATTAGTTATATAATATATAACATATATAATATAAACTTTTACAAATATAATAAGGGCGCTCTTACGTTTTTTGCCCTGAGCCAGCGTCCACCGGGTTCATGCTTAAGGCCGGCTATGGTTGGGAAGGAAACATACAAAATAACATCAGACTATGTGTAGTGGTCTTGTGGTTACTTTGTTAACCAATCCAATTTTTTTTTTCAATTCCAAACCTACTAATTTTACATGCCTCATCACTACATCATTTTACTCAATTTTCAGGTCTTAATGACGTGCACGCTACATCACAAAAAAAGACTAAATCACAAGGGTGACCGCTACACATGGTCTTATAAGATTATGATTACGTTAGTTTCATGATTTATGACTGTTCTACAATGTGATATTTGTTTTGCCACAGTATGACTACAGAAGACTGTCGTGCAACAAATATTATTTGATTCGTTTGGAGTTACAAGACCGTAACTCTTGTGCCTAATCTGATTTTTATTTTGAAGATTTTTGGTCTACTGTAGGGATTTTATTTGCCTTCGTATTTGGTTTTAGATTGTGTGAATCATGAATAACATTAATTCACATGTTATTCGAGTTGTCTGTCTGATTCGATTTTCATATTATCAAATTTAATTTTCAAGATATGATTGAACTCAAATTAATATATTATAAAGAAAAACGTAAAGCACTGAATTCTATTTGGTATGGGTAATGGAATATGGATAAGGGAACAACGGAATAAAATGAATCATTCCATTCCATTTGATTTTGGTTTTAATAAAACTGTGTTTCGTTACTTCATCTATTGTTGTTTATCAAATTATACAAAGTGATAATTCCATTCCATTGTGATGTTTGTTGACCATATGTGAATAGAATTAAGAGTAAATTACAAGTTTTGTCCTTTATGTTTACATCAAATTGCAGACGCTGTCCTTTGTTTTTAAAATTGACGGGTTTTGGACTTAATGTTTCAAAATCTTGCACGCTATGTCCTTTAGGCCAAACCTAGTTAGATTTTTTGGTTAAATTGATCATGTGCCTAGCACATGAGGGCATTGTTGTCATTTCATCTCTTCAGGGACTATTGTGTAAAACAACATATGTGTAGGGACTATTTGTGATAAACTGAAAAATCAAAGAAATTAATATCTCTCTCACAACTAAACTGAAAGTTCCCCTCTCTCTCTCTTAACACAATCTGAACGGACGCAGCAGTGAAGGGCGGCGGCGGTGGTGGGTTAGGGTGAGGGGGTGGTTGTGGTTGGGGTGGGGTTAGGTGCGGTGGCGGTGGGTGTTTTGGTTTCGACAGCGCTGGAAGTGGGTGATTTGGTGGTGGGTGAAGGTGAGGGGGTGGTTGTGGTGGTGGGTGAAGGTGTAGGGGGGGTGGTTGTGGTGGTGGGTTAGGTGCGGTGGCGGCGGGTGTTTTGGTTTCGACGGCGTTGGTAGTGGGTGAAGCTGAAGCGGTGGATCTGATGGTGGATGTGGCGGGTGGTTGTAGTGGGTTGGTTGCAGGTGGGTGGGGTGGCCACGAAGCTGTTGCAGGTGGGTGGCAAACTTGGGGCGGCAGGTGTTCTAATCCCCTGTTCCTTCATCTTCTTGCAACAATGAACCCAGTTTTATTGAAATTAAATTGAACATGAGAAACCCATAACTTTCTTTAGCAGACCCATCATTCAGCACATCAATTTGAACATGAGAAACCCAATTTGGGTTTGTGTTAAATGATGAAAAGATTGAGAATTTGAAACCTTTTTGAGGTTATAAATGATGTAATACTTCTGTTGATTTTTGAGCGATCACTGGTGGTGTGCGTTGATGATGATGGTGGTGGTGGGAGGTGGTAGTGCTAGAGAGAGAGGAGAGAAAGAAGGTAGATAATAGATATTATATATTTCTTTAAAATAGTTTCTTTTATTTTTTAGATAATCTTAAACAAAAAAATAGGTTAAAAGACTAAAATACCCTTGTGTAATCAGCTTTAACTAAAAAATCTAACTAGGTTTGGCCTAAAGGACGTAACGTGCAAGATTTTAAAACATTAAGTAAAAAACCCGTCAATTTTAAAGACAAAGGATAGCATTTTGCAATTTGATGTAAACATAAGGACAAAATTTGTAATTTACTCTAGAATGAATTATCACTTTGTACAATTTGATAAACAAAAAAAGATGAAGTAACGAAACACAGGGTTTTATTAAAACGACAAAAATATAATTGCCTCGATCATAATAATATATTAAAGGTAAAAAATTAATAATAATATTAGTATTAATATTAACAATATAATAATAATAATAATAAAATGAAAAAAACACCACCCTACTAAGGAATGAAAATTATAATATTTTATAAGAATTACATTACTTTGGAATGTTCTATTCCATTACCACATGATAACCAAACATGTTTATTTTAGACAAAATTGCAAAAATCAACCTTTATGTTATACCCAACTACACTTCGTACCTTTCACTATGAAATCGGCAAAAATCAACCTATGTTTTGCTACAGAGTATAACCTTTAACAGAAACGACGTTAAATTTCTTAGTCAAGTCACCTCACATGCAAAGCATGTGAGGGTATTTTTGTCATTTTAGTTATTATTTTAATAATAACTCTTTTAATAGTAGTTTGTTTAAAAAACAAATACAAACTAGGGGGCGAAGTAGAGATTTCCCAAAGTACAGGGGGTCTTTCTATTTCTTTTTCATTAAGTTGTCTTGCTCCCAAAGTCACCATTAAAAACCTCTGCATTTTTTTTTCCCGGATGGAACCTAAACCTTCAATTTTCTTCACTGTACAAACACTTCTATATATTTACATTCTCAATTACATACATATATCAGATGATCGGATGAACATTGGATATTTTTCGAAAGTGTTGAACGTCGGTGACGGAGTTGTATCACCAAAGGACCGATCAGAAAACTGACTACTGAAATCATACCACGTCGATGTAGATTAAACCTCAAACTCAGAATCATCCATATCAGCATCTGTATACTCAGCCGATGAGTAATCAGACTCCTCATATCTGCTGGATATATGTTCTAAACAAGTCAAATAAACCTCAGCTGAAATACCACACCAAAACCTGCAATAGAACTTTTTTTTGACCAACTAACATATGTTTCAAAACGAAATCCAACAAGAAGCTGGCAGATTACATCGAGCAGTATACCTGCAATAGAACTGCTCGCAGGTTTCTTAGGAGCACAAAGTTCAGCCGTCTCAGCCAATTGGTGGTCGATTTGTGCATGGCGGCTGGGATAATAGAACTCTATTGGGTAGAAACGCTATCTACAATCTGAATCGAACACGGATTTACAACAGAAGGGGCCAAATCCATCTTGTGCTTCCATGGAAGTTTGGTGAGTTGCAGGAGACTACTTGTTATATGTGGTAATTTGACTAATTCAATATTAAAAAGACCTTTTACATTAAGCCCCCTTTAAGTTCAAGTAAGTGATAAAATAAATTTTTTGTTTGATTTAAAATAATATATTAAATAGAAGGTTTGCGAAAAGAACATGATACCCTCACATGCTTTGCATATGAGGTAAGTTAACTGAGTTTTTGGACGAGGTTAGTGGTAAAGGTTCAACCTGTAGCAAAACATAAACATAAAGGTTGGTTTTTGCCGATTTCATAGTGCGAGGTGTAGGTTGAGTATAACATAAAGGTTGATTTCTGCAATTTGTCTTATTTTTATTCCCTCTGAATGACCCATTCCATTTTATCTTATATTTCTTCGTATCAAACGCTACCTGAAAATAAGAATATGTATCTTGCAAAATGTTTGACGTAATGGTGGTAATGATAAAATTGGATAAGTTGAAAGTCCAAAAAAAAACACAACTAAAGCAATACGCTTGCCAAAATATCTTTGGAGTTGAGAAGACTCCGATTCGACATTTCAAACAAAATATCATACTATAGCAGTTCTAAAATAACAATAAATAAATGGCTGGTTTTCATTTTACAAGTTCTTAGTTGCAGTGTTCATCAATTTCAAAATATATAATATGTTTATATTTGTAAAAATAAAAATAGATAGACGTTAAATATTATTTTCAATAAAGATGATTTTTACGATTCTAATTTACTAGCATTATACAAAAAAAGCATATAGTATTATAATTAATTAAATTTTATTCATGTTTCATTTTATAAATTTAACAAACCTGAAGCTGTATAAATAACGTCTTTTTAATATATATAATCTTCCTGACTATGACAACTACTAATATTAGTAATTTGATTTAGGGTTAATCTTAAATTATAGAATATTAGAAAATATATTATGTTTTTGGGCCACTAATTTTTAACCTTTATGTTTAGGATGCTTGATGTTTAAACTTTTTATATTTTGATTTATGTTTAGTCTTTGGATTTTTTTTATATCCATTTATACATGTTTGAAAATAATTTATGATCTAGTTGTATGGTGTTTGACCTCAAAGAAATGGTGTAGGTTTAAACCTTGCAAATGCAATGTTTGATAAAATTTAAGTGTAAAAAGATTGATGTAAACAAACCATTTCAATGATTCCAAAATTTTGAAATTGATATTGGACCAATAATTGTATTAATATCATTGGAGTTCAAACTTGTTTTTGCTTATACCGACAATGCATGCTTGAAAGATATAAAGCACGTCTCGTGTGTGACGGCCTAAGTAGCACCGAAACGGGTACGGGATCGGGTTACGGGGATGATACGGGAACGAGGAACGGCAAAACTCAAAATTTCAAGATACGGGTACGGCAATAAAAAATATAAAAAAATAAAAATATATCAAACAAATTCCAAAAATACTACATCTTACAAAGGTAATTAATTATCAATAATCAAATCATTTTCAAATTCCGGTTCATCTAGTGAGAGATCGGCAACCGATAGGGAATTAGAGATGATGAGACTTGAGAGTTTAGAGATGAGAGAAGCCGAATATGATAGGTATATTTATTTAATGCCTGATTGTGGAATTTGAAAGGATTAAAACCCTAAAAATAATTGGAAACAGACTGGATACTTCTACCAGATACGTCCCCAACATTGGAAGCATTTAGGAAACGTCCCCGACGAGTACCCATAGTGTTTCCGTCCCCCACAAGTACCCGAGACGGGTACGACCACATAAATGGAGTCCCCGTGCTACATAGGTAACGGCCATTCTCAACAAGTTGGCGTCGATTGTGGAGAAACCTTTAGTTCGGTTGTTAAACCGGAAACTCTTAGGACGGTTCTATCTATTGCTATCTTAAAATCGTGGCCAATCCACCAACTTGATGTCAAAAACACGTTAACACATGGCAAACTTGAAGAAACCGTCTTTAAGCATCAACCGATGGATTTTCGTGAGCCACATTATCCCAATCACGTTTGTTTGTTTAAAAAGTGGCTCTATGGACTCAAGCAAGAACCAGAAGCATGGTATCAACGGTTCGTGGACTACGTCTCAAAAAAGGGTTTCCGTCATAGTCAATGCGACCACTATCTTTTCATCTTCAACAAAGGTAATCACAATGCATTTATTCTATTGTACGTGGATGATATTCTCTTGGTCACTTCCACAGATGCTCTTCGTGCTCGCTTCATGACCCTTCCAATATCCCATGTTCACACGACCTGGCATTTCTTATGTCGTCCAACAGGTGTGTATTCACAAGCATGCTCCTACTACCACACATATGCATGCTTTAAAACATATATTGAGATACATTAAGGGATCCGTCGCCTTTGGACTCCCCTTCAGCCGTCTAACACAACCTCCTTAGTCTCTTACACTGACGCCGACGTGGGGAGGTTGTCTCGACACACGACAGTCCATTTCCAGGTATTGTGTCTCCATGGGTGATAACCTTCTTTCGTGGTCCTTAAAACGACAACCCACCTTATCTCGGTCCAGTGTTGAAGCGGAATACCAAGGAGTCGCTAATGTAGTTTCGGAGGTATGTTGGCTACAAAATTTATTACATGAACTACATCATCCTCCTACACATGCCACTATCGTTTATTGCGGCAATCTTAGTACTATTTATCTTGCCGGGACCCAGTTCAACACCAACGCAGTAAACACATTGAAATGAACATTCACTTTATACCCGAAAAGGTGGCTAAAGGACAAATTCGGGTGCTCCATGTTCCTTCAAGATATCAAATTGCCGACATATTCACAAAAGTGTTAGAAAGGAAGGTCTAACCTTGGAGGAAGTTGCAGCTAATCAACAACCACATATCCAGCAAATCTCCAGCAGATCAACAGCAATCAATCTCCAGCAGATCAACAGCAATCAACAGCAACGATAAAGACAGCTAGCAATCAGCTGTTGTCTTCTATATTTAGATTACGTTTTTTTTGTATAAATAGGATACCCTTCTTTGTAATGAAACAGATGAATACACACATCAATTCAGTGTTTATGAATCAACCTTTTAACATGGTATCAGAGCAGTGTCGTTCTTGACCTGTTCATCATTTACCTTGCTCACCCAAAACCAAATCATCCTCTCAACCAAGCTGCCATGGCCGAAGCCGGTAACTTGGGAGAAGATCTATCAATTCAAATCGCCAACCTGCTCAAGAATGGCCTCAACCCACAAAACAGAAACCCAAAATTATCCGATAACCTTCAAATAAACCTCAAGCTCAACAGCCAGATTACGCCTTATGGACCCGGATGATGAGGGTTGCCATAGGCGGTAGATCAAAAGCCTTTCTAAACCATTTATCAACCAACCCGCCGAACCAAACCAGCGAGGAATATGAGCAATGGGAACAAGACGACCTAGTCGTCTTCTCATGGCTCATACAGAACATCGAACCAAGCCTTGCCAGCAATCTAACCGAATTCCCAACAGCAAAATCGCTGTGGGATGCCCTAGCTATAACATATAGCAGTGGGCGTGACAAGCTCCAAACCTTCAACCTACATGTCAAGGCAAATGAAATCAAACAGAACAATCTCTCCCTAGAAGAATTGTGGATTATACTCCAAGGAGTATGGGGAGAAATTGATCGGATTGACCCAAACCCTATGACCTGCCCAACCGATATCCAAGCATATCACAAAATCAGGACGGAGCAGAAACTGTTTCAGTTTCTAAACGCCCTCAACCGGAAATATGACCCTATAAAGAGGGAAATACTTCGGTTAGAACCCCTCCCAACCGTAGAAACTGCATACGCCACTATCCGCAAGGAGGCCGCTCACCAGAACATACTGGGAACACCTCTCAGTGACACACAGGGTATCACAGTGGGTCTAATGGCCTCTGAAACTGACGGATTAGGGCTTGCATCAAAGGGATACCGACGGGCCGAGGGAAAAAGAATCGGAACAAGTAACAGAGACGACAAAGCTCACCTCAAGTGTGATCATTGCGGTATGACAAAACATACCCGGGAACAATGTTTCAAACTCGTTGGATATCCCGAATGGTGGTCTGATGGTCAGAAGAGAGGCACAAAGACTGCGGAAAAGGGGAGGTCATCCACCACCAGCAGCCGAGATGTCACCAGAGATGAAAGCCGGAACAGATCAGGGTTCGGCGGAATGGCCGAGGCAACAAGTGAAGGAGATGAATGGCTAGGTAAAGGCGGAGAAGAAGAAAGAAAAGGGAACGGGTTTGGGGCAGATGGGTTTGGGGCGGGTAAACCGAACACATATAGTCAAAATGTGAATATGTCACATTTGGTCCCTAAAACAAATGGGAATGCTAATATGGCCCAAAAACATCCTAGTAAACAAAAACGATGGATATTCGATTGCGGCGCAACCGACACAATGACTTATGAGTCATCGGATATTATTTCAAAAACTAAACCAGAAAAAACACATATTCAAACGGCGAATGGCGGGATAATGGATGTAAAATCGGGAGGGACTATTGAGATTTCACCCACAATAAAAATCTCTAATTGTCTTTATGTTCCCTCGTTATCACATAAGCTGCTTTCCATCAGCCATGTCACAAAGGAACTTAACTGTATTGTCCTAATGTACCCTACGTTTTGTATTTTACAGGATATCAGGACGGGAGTGATCATTGGGCGTGGCACTGAAAGTCAAGGGTTGTACTATGTGGATGAGGTGACTCAAAGTGGTGCTGTGATGCTGACTCATGGGACATCAGAACGAGAAGCTTGGCTATGGCACCGAAGATTAGGTCACCCTTCTACAAGTTATTCGCATATTTTATTTCCAAAACTATTTCCAGTTAATTCTATGTCACATTGTGAAACATGCGTTTTAGCAAAGAGCCATAGAAAAACTTTTAAACCCAATAATACTAAGGCTGCTTTGCCATTTTCATTAATTCATTCTGACGTATGGGGTCCTGCCCCAGTTCTTGGGGGCAAAACCTTCGGTACTTTGTGATGTTCGTTGATGATTGTACCCGAATGACCTGGGTTTATTTTTTGAAAAACAAATCCGAAGTATTTGAAAAGTTCACAATGTTTTACGCCATGATCCAAACCCAATTTCAAACAAACATCCAAATATTCCGATCTGATAATGGCGGTGAGTTTGTTAATACCTCGTTTAAATCCTATTTCCAAGACAAGGGAATAATCCACCAAACCACATGCCCAAACACCCCAGAACAAAACGGTGTCGCCGAACGGAAAAATCGCATTTTGCTAGAAATGACACGAGCTCTCCTAATTGAATCTCAGGTTCCGAAATATTTTTGGCCTGAAGCCCTTGCTACTGCTACCTATCTTCTCAACCGACTCCCAACAAAAATCCTAAAGCTTAACACTCCGTTACACATCCTTTCAAAATTCTTCAAACTACCCTCAGTTCTTACTCTTCAACCACGAGTCTTTGGATGTACTGCCTTTGTTCACATACCTAAATCAGATCGAACCAAGCTTGACCCTTGTGCTGAAAAATGTGTCTTTGTTGGGTATGGAATGAATCAAAAGGGATACAGATGTTATAATCCAAAAACACGTCATATGTTCACCACGATAAACTGTGACTTTCTTGAAACTGAGTATTACTATAATTCCCAACTCAGTGGTCAGGGGGAGAAGGAATGTTTAGACACACTAAGCTGGTTAAAATATGTTCCCTATGTACCAACTAAAGAGTCACCTACTACAGAGTCACCAGACTTCAATTTCAGTGCCACTGACGATCCTAATGTTCCTCCTAACCTGGTGTCCGAGGTAAGTAATACTCACCCTATTCAGTCTAGTGGTACATTTGAAGTTTCTAATGACTCCGAGGATACCGATACGTCTAACCATGAAACTACCACAGAACAAACTGAAAATTTGCAGGCAAATGAATCCAGACAAGAAGAACCACCGTCAAGATATGTGTTGCCCCCTAGAACAAACAGGGGAGTTCCTCCGAAACGGTATTCTCCTGAAAAAGAACCAAGAAGATCTAGATATCCTATAGCTAGTGTGGCCGATGGAAATTTCACTAAGGAAGCCAAAGCATTTATCTCATCTGTGTATTCCGAAGAAACTCCTACAAACGTGGATCAAGCCTTAAAATCTAAACATTGGAAGGAAGCAATGAAAACGGAAATGGAAGCCCTAATCAAGAACAATACTTGGGAAAAGTGTACTCTCCCATTGGGAAAGAAATCTGTGGGGTGTCGTTGGGTCTATACGGTTAAGTATAAACCAGATGGTACAATTGAAAGATATAAAGCCCGACTGGTAGCAAAAGGGTATACCCAGACACATGGGATTGACTATGCTGAAACATTCTCCCCAGTTGCAAAAATGAACACAATTAGGGTCCTTTTTTCGATAGCTGCAAATGAAGGGTGGCCGCTTCAACAGTTTGATGTAAAAAATGCTTTTTTACACGGAGACCTAGATGAAGAGGTATTTATGGACGCTCCTCCAGGATTCACAGAAGATTTCAAAACTGGAGAAGTTTGCCATCTGAAGAAGTCTCTTTATGGTCTGAAGCAATCTCCACGGGCTTGGTTTGGCAGATTTACGGTAGCTATGAAAAAATTTGGATATAAACAGAGTAATGCCTATCATACTTTGTTTCTCAAAAAAAGAGGAAAATTCGTAACCTGTCTAATTATCTATGTAGATGATATGATCATTACAGGGAACGATAAAGAAGAAATGGTAAAACTCAAAGAAAACTTGTTTGCTGAATTTGAGATGAAAGATTTGGGCAGACTTAAGTATTTCCTCGGAATTGAAGTACTAAGGTCAAAACAAGGAATTTTCATTAGTCAAAAGAAGTATGTCTTAGATCTGTTGGCAGAAATTGGAATGATCGATTGCAAACCAGCAGATACTCCTATGAGTGTAAACCAAAAGCTTTACATGGAAGAAGGAGCAAAATTAGCAAATAAAGAAAGATACCAACGGTTGGTGGGAAAACTAATATATCTCTCACATACTCGTCCAGACATCGCCTATGCTGTAGGGGTAGTAAGTCAGTTCATGCACCAACCTCAACAGTCACATATGGAAGCAGTTTGGAGAATTATTAGATATCTCAAAGGTACAGTAGGACACGGAGTCCTGTTTCAATCACATGGACACCTAAATGTTCTAATCTATACCGATGCAGACTGGGCAGGAGATAAAGGAAGTCGGAGATCAACAACAGGCTACTTCACTTTAGTTGGAGGGAACCTTGTTACCTGGAGAAGTAAAAACAAAAAGTGGTTGCTCTTTCAAGTGCAGAAGCTGAATTCAGAGGTATAGCCCGGGGTTTAACAGAAGCCATGTGGATGCGGAGACTCTTAGCTGAGATTGGTTTTCCGCCAAAAGAAACAAGTAAGATTATGTGTGATAATAAAGCTGCAATTCAGATTTCAGAAAACCCAGTTCAACATGATCGAACAAAACACGTGGAAGTTGATAGGAATTTCATCAAAGAAAAATTGGAAGATGGTACGATTGAACTACCATTCGTTCGATCAAAGGATCAGCTTGCTGACATTCTAACAAAAGCAGTTAACGGGAAAATTCTCAATGATTGTTTGGGCAAGTTGAATTTTGGAAATCCAACTATTCAACTTGAGGGGGAGTGTTAGAAAGGAAGGTCTAACCTTGGAGGAAGTTGCAGCTAATCAACAGCCACATATCCAGCAAATCTCCAGCAGATCAACAGCAATCAATCTCCAGCAGATCAACAGCAATCAACAGCAACGATAAAGACAGCTAGCAATCAGCTGCTGTCTTCTATATTTAGATTACGTTTTTTTTGTATAAATAGGATACCCTTCTTTGTAATGAAACAGATGAATACACACATCAATTCAGTGTTTATGAATCAACCTTTTAACAAAAAGGACTACCAAAGTTTCTCTTTAACAACTTTCATTCCAGACTCAACATCCGTGATCCTCCGTTTCGACTGCGAGGGAGTATTTGAATATATGTCAATATTATATTATTCATTGTATCAAGATTTGTTAAAAATAGATTAGGTATTGACTGATATAAATCTCTATATATTACTATGAAAGAATCACAGAAAGCATCAAATATATTGCCAACTTTCAGAAATTACACATATGATTTATTGATTAAGTCTATGAAATTCATTTTTTTTATAATGGTTGGAAACACGGTAAAAGACAATCAATAGATCCCTCTAGACATGCCCCGCGAGGAAAAACAATATGAAAGTAGCTATTTGCTCACAAATCATTACATGAAAATCAAAAGATCCTCCCAGACATACCCTACTGTAACCAGAGTTTTTCACAGTGTCAGTAACTACAGAGAACAGACCACAATAGCCTTTGTTACACTGATCCAAATTATCTACTACTCCACTCTAGTCTTTTTTTTTTTTTTACATTAATGATTAAACCCTTTCTTCTCCTGTAATTTTAATGACTATTTGTCTTGTGTGATAAACCCAATATATACTTTTTATACAACTTAAATGAGAATTTCTTTTATTATATATCATAAAAAAGGTCAGCATGTGGTAGAGTGGTAAGGGAGAAATCTGGTGTTCCAAGTGACACAGGTTCAATTCCTGCCCCCATCAATTAGCTTCGGTAGTATCTGGTGACGATGGGTGAGGGTTCTCCCCGGTTCCGAGTCGAATGTATTCGATGTGGCGAATTTTGCTAGTAACCCATTCCCATTTGAAAGATTCGTTGGCCGTTCAAAAAAATATATCATAAAAAGCTAAGGATTTGATTTACGGAATGGTGAAAGTTGGTTGGTTTATTCAAACTCAAAACCTATGATTTGTAAGTTATAACAAACGAGGAACACAACTAGTTTGTGGTGTGTGTGTAATAAATAAAAGTATAAGATTAAGAATTTAAACTTATAATTCATTTGACTTCAATAAACCATATGTAAGTTGAGTCATTTTTCCGTCCATTATTTATGGGTCATGTAACTTTAGACACTGTCTCAGTAATACCTTTTTTTAAGTTGAGTCATTTTCTAGCCTGTTTTCCTCCGTTGAACTGATCCAATCATGCGTCTATCACCGGGTGAGATGGAAGTGGAAACTTTTATCAGTTTCAGCAATAAATTACAGAAACTGACGTAGGATGGAATCACAAATTGTCGCGTAACATGCAAGTACACAACCTGGAATAATAAAAAACCTGATACATTCGAACAAAAGAATACAATGAAGGACATAAGTCATAAGTTTCCCATATTCTTGAGCAAAATCATGTACAAGATTAATGTTGTGCTAGACCACTAAAATCTAGAGCATATTAATCATATAATGAAGTTGTTTTATGCTTTTATTTGTTTATAATAACATAACAAAAAAAAAAAAACTAATCCTGTAGCAACATTGTGTACATGATTTGATTCCATGTATCAGGAACACCAGCAAGACACCAGTGACTGCAATCCAATGTTCCACCAGCATATTTTGATGGGTGCCCGTCTTTTCTCAATTGGGTAAGTAAAGTTATATCGAGTAAATAAGCCGGATGTTTCATCTTTGAAATAACATCTTTCACCACTTGTTCCGCTACATATCTTTTCCCTGGATAATTGAATCCTGGTATCGGGTCAGTTTGCCCGTCACAAGTCTCCAAACTTGCCGCTCCCCAATCCTTGCCTCTATTACCACTAGATAAAATCACTGTTAGAACAGAAGCATGAGACTGGGGTTGCTAAACGGGTCGTGTTAGTGGGTTTGGTAGAACTCGAAAAATCATGCCACACACGTGAACTTGAACAGTACACTAATATTCACGGGTTGACACAAACACAATTTTTAAGCTTTTTTTTTTGGGTATTAATACTTAAAAATTATAAATATACAATAAAAACATACAAATGTATATAAAACCATTTAGTGTTTCATTTATTTTTAACTTTGTCATTAAAAACCTAACCAATTGTAAGTTATGACATAAAAACACAAGTAAATAAATAGATAAATGGGTTAAACAAGTCAACATTTGAACCGACCAGGTCAACCCAAACCAACCCGTTTATCTAAATGCGTTCGCAGGTTAATTCGACCAACCCCAACTCGTTTAGTAAAGACAAAACTTAACTCATAATGAGCAGCAGAAATCCCTTGGAAAAAGACTTTGGTCTTGGTAGGATTAGTGTTGGAGTCAACCCACCTAGCCCATGTGGTCAACGCAATCTTATAAGCATCCATAAGAGCCATGTCTCTGTATAACCTTTCACCAACCTGATAGTAGTCCCAACTGCAACCAAAAGCACTAGTTTACAAATGATGTTTGTTTTGACCCGTTAGAAATAAAACATAGCCCGAATCATACGATTAAGGGTTAGCTACAAGTCATACGATTTAAGCGGTCCACCATGAATCCACCAATGATAGCTGTTGAAGATCAAAATATCCGCGTCTTCCCACATTCTTCCTCGGCTGATCGAGTCTACCCTTAACACTCGCCCCTTTTCCTCCGTCACAAGGTCTACAAGAAACCCGTTTTTCAAATATGTAATTGTAACTTCATGCTCCTTCAATTACACAAACCCAACATTTTAGATCAAAAAAACTATATATATATATATTTTTTTTCTGAGTTTTTTATGCATGGAAATGAAGACTCACAGGGTAGAAAATAGTTGAGAATGCCCCTTGATGAGTGAGCTGTAGGTTGTAGCGTCGACCATGTCGATAAAGCAGGCATGCTAGCGATTGCCACTGATTATAACTTAGCGAGTCGCCGACAAACATTATCTTCTTCCCCTTGTTTCTTCTTAGAAAATCCTCCCGTCGAATCTAAAAGTTTGAAATATTCGGTTAATGACAAATACGGTCATTCTTTGTGTTTTCACATTTAGTTTCATAGCAGTTGAAGTCGCTTATCTTGAAAGCGACTTCAACTGCTGCATTAAACACTGACATGACATCTTTACTATTAACAACTCCAAGACACAAAACTCGCTATCTGAAAGACTAGCTACCAACCCATATATGAAAAGAATTAGACCTCATTTAAGGTCAACCCTTTAAAAATAACTCACTTTTGAACGAAGTTAAAATAATTTGGATAGACTTTTAGACATTTAGTTACAATTAATTGGTGAAAATATAACAAACCTTGAAAGTGAACAACCATGAGGCTGCCACCTGAAGTTGAGGTACATGTTATCAGGTCTACCATTTTTCTGGCAGTTCAAACCCGGGCTTATAAACGGGCATTCCAACGCTTATACATCGGGTATGAACTCGATTTGTCCCATATCCACTTACCTTTGAATAAATCGCACTTTTTTTCATCTGCATTAACACCACCACCACCACCCTTCCTGAGATGATACATAAACAAGAAGAAAACACAAAGTTCTCACACTCATTTTTCAACATGAACACAAGACATGAGAGGCTTTTTGTGAGTGTGTGGAGTGGTTGGAGGGTGTGTTTTTTGTTTCCTTCTTTTTACAACAAATATAACAACTTTTGTACTTTAAGAAATAACAGTATGTACTTTTAAGAAAGGAATATTGGATTTTAACAAACCAATTATTCTGTCGTTGGCTGCCAAGAGTCCAAACTTCAAAAATAACCATTAGCAATCCTAACTATTGACATATTGCCACCAATGGACCCTAACTAACAAACCCCTGACCCCGTTAGTCTCAGGTCGCCGAAAACCGTTTTTTACCAGAAAACGAATTCTAAAGGTCCGATCTAAGCTTACAAAGAGGTTTGAGACGATGATGTTAGGTTTTCCAGCCAAAAAGTTAAGTTTTCCGGCTAAAAAGAAGTTTACCGGCCAAAAAGAAGTTTTTCGGCGAAAAAAAGATTTTCCGTCAACTTTAATAATTGTGGCTTTTACTAGAAAAAAAGTTTCTAAAGGTTCGTAATAAGGTTACAAAGAGGTTTGGGACGAAAATGTTGAGTTTTCCGACCAAAAATGAGTTTCCCGGCCAAAAACGTTTTTCCGGCGACCGTAGATTAACGGTGTTAGGGTTTCGTTAGTCAGGGTCCATTGGAGGCCAATATGTTAATAATTAGGACTGCCAGTGATTATTTTTGAAGTTGAGATTGTTAGCGACCAACGACGAATAGTTCGGATTATTAAAATCCAATATTCCTTTAAGAAATAATATTCTAATTTTGTCTAAAATTATATATATATATATATATATAATATATATATATATATATATTAAAGTAAAGAAGTTGAACAGTGGTTTGGAACAGTGTGTTTTTTTGTGATTTTTGTTTTTTTAGTTTTAACCTTAATTCTTAACTTTGACTATTAAACCCCTTAACTTTCTAATAATTTTAATAGTTTTTTTAGTTTTATCCTTTAGTTCTTAACATGGACTATTACAACCTCTTAACTTTCTAAATACTTTTTAATCAAGTTTATTCTCGTTTTCTTTTTTTGTTTACCATTTTTTATTTACTATATCGTTTTACTTTGTTATTATTTTGATGTTCAGAGCCGTGTTAGGCGTAAATAGGGCAACCAATTAATATATAATTTTAATTAATTTTACAAATTTATTTATCGATTGTTATGGTGTGCTATACGTTCTGAATTTCAACCGCGTTCCTGCGCAACGCGCGGGTAACTACCACCCTAGTTTACGACAAATATTACAACATATATTACAGCTTTTGTACTTTAAGAAATAACATTCTCGTTTTGTCTAAAAATTGATCGGCTAACTTTTTTATTGTTATTTGGTCAATCACCCTAAGATGTTTGATACAAAATATTGTATGTGTATAATATGGTTGAAGATATTTTTTATAATATGTCTGATTTGGCTAGTGTGAGATTTATACATTTCGGTTAACAATATTTGACAATTTGAGAGTTTAACGCTTCGCCTACAGTTTAAAACTTGAAACCAGTTGATAGATTTTTTTATTTATTATTGGAATATACATTTGACTATATGCATTTAACTTTAAAGTTTATTACAAATTAATTTTGAAAAAAAAATGTCAAACTCCCAAAACCGGCCATTACGGCTTACCCACCAACCCCAACGGTTTGGTTTGGGCCAGAATTTTTATTAAAACCGTCTGAACCACATCATAAACACCCATATATGAAAAAATAAATTCCATATCAGAGTTAAAAAAAGTATAAGGCAACTATTACCAATGAAACATCGGTACGAGCTTTACCAAAAAATATACTTAACAAAATCTGAATCTATATCTATACATGTAATAAAGAAAAACAGATGAGGGACACTTGTCATCACCACATCTCCTCACAAATACTCTCCCCTAAAGCATTATTACCCGGAAGATAAACTCTCGGGCTTAAACCCGATCCTTACACACAATCTCGGACCCTATAAAGCTTTTATAACCCGTTTATTATTAGCACTCGATCAGACCCTAATTGCCATCGTCTCTCTCTGCCCCCTTCCTATACTCCCACCGAAGAGCGGATACTACAATAGTGAAGACGGTGGTGGTGGATCATCTTCTCTCTTGCCCCCTTCCTGTATCATTTTCTCTCAAGGGCTTCATGTATCTTCTCATTCCGGCTATCTTACCAAGTTTCTCCGTGAAAATCCCTATCTACTCAACGATCGCAACCCTGTGGAACGACATCTCTTCTCTTTTATTTGTACTTTTTACTTTTGATGTCACTTATTGAAGCAAATATCAGTTCATATATGTATTATCAAGAATCATGATTTGGGGTTTTTCAATTGAGGTTAAAAATAGGGCCATTCAAATTCTTTATGCGGTTTATTGCTAAAATGGACCAGATTATTAACAAATTAAGTAATATTGACGTCAAACTAATTGCAACACACAGACATGTACTTGATTACGCTTTATAATACTATGATCCAAAGATATACATACATGTTTGAAAGTTGCAACATATACTTGATTACAGAGTGGTTTCACATGAATTACACAATGCTGCATCATTACACATGATCAAAAGACACTTGGCGATATACATTAACGTCTTCGCTAGCTTCATCACCTTCATCCTGTGTGTTACTTAAAAGTAAAACTTAATTTATAATCATATAGCAATACCCGATGTCTTGGTTTTGAAATAAACTGAAAAAATATACTTAATTTTAAAGTTTTGAATACAAACTAATTACTAATGATTTTGAAAATAACTTGAAAATCGGTTCAAACCGCCAAAAAAAATTCAAAAAAAAAAAACAAAAGCGGTAAAACTGCCCAGTTCGGTTTACCGTTTCCTAAACCCATAACTAGCGGCCCAGCCTAGAATTTCATCAAAAGCGAACCCAGAACATCTCTAAGCACATCCCACAACTATATTAAAATTTATTCTAAAATTTTAGTGAAACGATTTACAGTTTGTTTTTTTATATCATAAGAGTTTGTTGCCACTTATTTTTGTTTGTTAGATTCAAGCAAATAATTGAGTTAATTACATTTCTATTTGGAAATTATATACTAAAAAGTATATAATTTATATTAGACAGTCGAAGAAAAAACAATATAATTATGGGACACTACTCAAGTAAAGTTTGAAGTGTACAAAGAAATACGCCTGACCTCCACATTTTAATTGCAGCATCCTTCTTTCTTGTTTGCATACTGGATGCGGATATTTCTACCGTCGAGTACCTGATAAGACGTAACAACATAATCCTTATAACGAATTGTTCGATTATAAACATTAGCAAGAAAATGTATCGAGCATCAATCCAATGTTACCTGACCATCCAATTCTGCTAACGCTTTGCTGGCAGAATCTTCAGAAATGAAATGCACGAATCCATATCCTTTTGATTTGCCACTCTTGTGATCACATATAACTTTTGCTGCAAAGATGATGACATTTATATAACCTTTTGTTTGGAATTAGGATTAATTACTAGTCTATTAAGACAAGTAAAGTTGGCAAAATGAGCGGGTTGTGTGCCGGAAAAAATTTGCAATTTTGTCAAACGATCAGATTACGTGAGGTATGATGATGAAAATAAAATATTTTTTAATAGAAGGTTCTATTTTTTAACAAAGGTTATCTGCATTGACATACACTATTGGAAACTTAAAACACGTTTGACCCGTTCCCTTCTTAGTATATTTTTTTTAAGTGTTTAACACGTCAGAGATGTAACATACCTTCAATAATTTCTCCATGCTGCCCAAAAACCTCTTTCAACACAGGTTCATTTGTATCATAGGAAAGGCCTGTGCCCATACATATATGATTACGAAAAATAAGAAATGACAACAAGCATGATGTTCTGCAATATATCTAATGATCCCAAGGACCCAAACTCTTTCTTCAGATTTGTCATACAAACTTGGTTTTGAAAAGCGTGGGGCACTCTGAGACGTTTAGGTCCCAAAAGATGAGGCGCGAGGCAAGAGATAAGGACTTCACGTACGTGAGGCATTGCTCTATGTACAACCGGACTCGAGTTTCTCTCATCTCCTTTACATATTAGTCTTCTTATCAAGTAAGCCGTCATTCATAACTTCTTCTGCCCGTATGCTTGTTTTCACAAATCAGCCTCTTACAGACTCCAATTCAGACCCATATGTGCATAACTTGCCGCATCGCGCCTCAGACGTGCTTTTTAAAACCAATACTACAGTTAAACACATAAAGAGAGAAAAAGGGATGAGATACCTCCAACAAAAAGCTTGCTGGAGGAGTGGCGCAACGCCATCCACCTGAATAAACGTGATGTCGAAAACCGATTCACACCCAACATTATGTGCTTGTTTTCAATCCAAATAAGGGAGCAACGAAACCTAATAAACTCAAGTTAGCAATAGTGAAATTAATATTGGTTTGCAGTCAGAAATCCAACTCTTTTATTGGTAATCACAAATACGCTTAAAATCAACTTATGAGGTAAACTATTCAGTATTACTAAATACTTGTACTATCGGAAGAAAAGTTTACAGTTTCTTGCCTGTAAATTCATAGCAACATGAAATCTTCTAAGGTACAATCTCATAAAGCATAAAAAGCACAAGTTATAGATTCTCCATACATGAATACAGTTTCATACATACAGATTGCACCGATACAATGCATTGTTTTGAGAAAGTTGTAAGGAGTGATGTGATCTTACCATGGTTTATATCCGATCCAATTTACAAGCCCTAACCCCTTGTTAAGTCCAACCCTTCGTCCACGCTTGACTTCTTCGACACGGGCTTGGCTGACCGATTACCAATTTCTCTTCATAATGGTTGCCCAGCTACAAAGGATTTAAGGAGGGGATTTCGCTAAAAAAAGCTTTTTTGTTTTCTTATAGAGGGCGGCACCTCCATTCCCTTTTTGATGAGGTACATACAAATCACAAAGGATATGGATTTGTTGCATTTCATTACTGAAGATTCTGCCAGCAAAGCCTTAGCAGAAATGGATGGTCAGGTAACATTGGATTCATTCTCGATACATTTTCTTGCTAATGTTGATAACCAAAAAATTCATTATAATGATTATGTTGTTACGTCTTCTTATCAGGTACTCGACGATAGAAATATCCGCATCCAAATGCAAACAAGAAAGAAAGATGCTACAATTTGAATTTAGAGGACAGGCCTATTTCTTTGTACACTTCAAACTTTACTTAAGTAGTATCCCATTATTATATATTTCTTCTTGGACTATCTAATATATTTTAGTATATAATTTCCAAATATTACGCCCGCTTGCGGTATGCTCATATAACGTATATTTGTGTGGGCGCTCGGGGGGCAAAAGTGAAAGTGCACTAATGTTAAAAGAGGGGGGTGGTTAATTATGCATCATGTGGTGGCGTTGATAGCCGAAAGACAAGGGAGTACATTCACTAATTGGCCTTTGTCTTAATTGCCGAGTGTTATGTGCTTTATGTCCAAGGCTTGATGCAAAACTACTATCGAGCCGGGGTCTCACTGGAAGCAGCCTCTCTATTCCTACGGGGTAGAGGTAAGGTTGTGTACATCTTACTCTCCTTAGACCCTACCTTAGCTTTGCTATTGGTGGGATTTACTGAGTATGATGATGATGATGATGATGATGATGATTTCCAAATAGAAATGTAATTAATTAATATAATAATTATTTGCTTGAATAAAATATCGAAAAAGGAAATGACGTCATTTTATGTATCGATTCGGCTCCTCACGGTAAAGGAGAAAAATAAACTCAAATCCTTCCAGGATGACAATTTGGTTATAACCCGTTTCAACACTTTACTTGACCCAGCCGTTAAGCCAAGATCATCTTGACTCAATGATCTATAATCAGAACTGAGAAACCGGTCTCAAAGCTAAGAAACATGAGGGAACCTTTAATACAAATAATATTATTTACATTTACTTAATTTATCATTATTTCAGTGAATCTGCCATCAAAATGGGCAATGACCTCAAAAAAGCTCCATGTACAAGGAATCATAGCCAACAAATAAACTCAAGATGAATATTTTATATACCTGAATTTTTCTATGAGAATCATCTCTATACCAGAACTTGAATTTTTACACATTTTCATGTAATGTCTCAATAATACCTACTGCTATATCTCAAAAGAGTCAATAAAGATGACATTTTCCTGTTCTCGCACACTCATCTGCATCTCCAGCTACATGGCTTAAGCAATTCTTAACTGCAGTGGCGGATCCAGGAATTTTTTTCACTGTGTTCACTTTTATAGATGCTTCAATCATATGACTGACATAAAAAAATCGGATTGGTTCAACGGTTCGGATCAGGTAAATTCATCGCATAATAAAAATACGATACAAGGAACTCATACACATAAGCAAGTCAGTGGTTAATGGTGCCTTAGTTTGCGTTCTTATTCACACTAGTGTCACAAAATGTCGGCGGTTCAGGAAGTAAAGTGTTCGTTCAACAAACCATGTTCAGTTCTTCTAGCTTCAACTTATGTCATAATTTTCTAACTCTTGATTTAAGTGTGGGTTAAAGTGTTGCTATGTTTGATCTCACATCCTCATCTACTTTCACCGCATGATACTGAATAATCAACAACTCTAACCGGAACAAATTAATAATCTCTATTATCAATATCTTGGTTAAGTAATAATAATTTCCTTAAAAGGGTACACTTCAATCAACAAATATAAACAATTCCTTTAACTCAACTGTCCAATTTCAATAACATTTCGTCGAACACCTTCTCTGCATCAATAACATCCCTAAATGGCTAACTTCTAAGCGTCAACACAACAACAAGTTAAAATTATATAATAAAAATCTATGTTTCAAGACACTATAAATTAACATCACTAATCATAGTTTAAAGCATATTAACAGACAAGAAATTGAAAATTAACATGATAACATCAACAAGTTATAACACACCTGAGAGAGATTTGGAGTGGTGGACGACTAGAGGTGGAGGTGGGCGGTGGCGGAACCACAGTTGACCCTCCGGCCGGTTGAACTTTCCGGTATATCTAACGTAATAGCGTTTCTAGAAATTGACCCTCAATGTTAAGGTAGTTGACAGGAAAAGCAAGAGTAAAAAAAAAAAAAGAATCCGGGGGCGGAACTCGTTGTCATTAGTGGTTCATCGTTGGCGTACGATTGGTGGTTCGCCAGTGGAGTTAAGATTGGAGGTTCGCTGGTGGGGATTTGGCAGGGAGGAGGAGTACGATGGGAGACTGAGAGGAAGGAAGTCAGGTTGGGAACGAAAGGTTTAGGGTTTTTTTTTTTAATTTTTGAAAGGGTAATTGTGTCATTAGGCTAAACGATGGGAAATATATGATTAGATGTCAGTGTCGCTATGGGAATAGAAAAAGGGCTAATCACGAATTTAGTCAAGACTCAGTCAAAGTTTCTAGTTGACATCTCACAAAATGGCCTTTCATGAATTTCAATTAAAAGTTAAGAGCTTTTTCAAGATCAATCACCTTTTGCCACGTGTGTTTTGTCACTTTTTTCTACACCCTCCACTTGACAACCTCTCGAACACGCCAAATATCCCACAGATCATATAACCTAACCTCATCATCCACCCTTCTTTCATTTTCACAAATGTCCACCAAATCTCGACGAATAGCCAACACAAAGTAACGACTTAAGTGCTCTACTATGTCTCTTTCTAAAGCTATAGCTGTGAGTGGTGGTGGTTTGCGGTGCCTACGGAAGCTGTTGGGAGATATGAGCAGCAGTATGCAGTACGGTGTTCAGCTGTTCAGCAGTATGCAATACTTCTGTTTAGGTGTGTCCCGTATGTACAGATAAGTATTGCATACTTCTGCCATACGGTGCCTACGAAAGCTGTGAGGGTGGTGGTGCTTGGTGAGGGTGGTGGTTAGTTGCAGGGTGGTGGTGCCCGGTGAGGGTGGTGGTGGTGGTGCTCGGTGAAGAAGAAGACAAGGAGTTTTCCACTTGCACTAGAAGTTGTACATTTAACTTTAGTCAAGATGATAGGGAACAAGACTTGTATGTGTACTTGTATGAGGTGACAAAGCACACGTGGCACAAAAGTGATTGGTTTTAAGGAAAGTTCTTAACTTTTAATTTGAAACGCGTTGGAATTCGTGAAAGGCCATTTTTTGAGGTGTCAACAGGCTATTTTTGAAACTTTGACCAAGTCTTGGCTAAATTCGTGATTAGCCCATAGAAAAAATGGGCTCACGATTTGAACCTTTTTGAACACATGAACATTCATTGGTCTCAGCTAAGCACACTACTACTCATGAGCGAAAACATTCATTCTTAGAAACAGACATTTCAAAAGAAAGAAAAAAGTACCATATGAGCAGGCTCAGCAATCAAGTACCCTATTTTCTCTACAAACGTTGTTACAACTCATCTTCATATTAGTTTATAAAGTTTTATTCAACCCATGAATTAGTCAAAAGTATTAATAAATAATAACTAATAAGTAAAATGATCGAAAAATTACAAAGTTTGCTTACTTAGCATAAGATTGGATTTTTTTCCGGTGTGAACCATGATCACAATAGTCAAGCCATCTGTGCTTGTAATTCCATGATTCAACTGTCTAGCACCACCTTTTGTCGTTGGTCAAATAAAACGTTGACCGTAGACCCCGATAACTTCGGTTGGAATCGTGCAAACCCTAGCTATTCCGTCTAGGGTGTGCTCCTTCTATAGCTTTAGTTGATACAAGGGTTTGTCCTATGATTCAAGAAGAAACTGACAATGATTTAGATGTTTATGTCTTCAGCAATATCAATTATAAGATTATAACTCTCAATCACTTAGGAACGAACACATTTAAAACAAACTTTGGCTATAATTGTTTGCTACAAAGATTGATGAGTCACAATTCGTATTAATTTAAGAGAACTTAACATTTTAAAATAGCATAAAAAGGGGAAATTATTTTCATGAAACATTGCAAAAGAAATTGACCTCATTTAAGGTTAACCCTTTTAATATAACTCACTTTTAAACAAAGTTAAAATAAATTGGCTATACTTTTACACATTTAGTTACAATCAATGGAGGATAGGTGAAAATATAACAAACAACAACCATGAGGCTGCCACCTGAAGTTGAGGTACATGTTATCAGGTCTACCAATTTTCTGGCAGTTCAAACCCGGGCTTATAAACGGGCATTCCAACGCGTTATACATCTGGTATGAACCCGATTTGTCCCATATCCACTTACCTTTGAATAGATCACACTTTTTTTCATCTGCATTAACACCACCACCACACCGCCTTCCTAAGATGATACATAAACAAGAAGAAAACACAAAGTTCTCACACTCATTTTCAACATGAACACAACAAGACATGAGAGGCTTTTTGTGAGTGTGTGGAGTGGTTGGAGGGTGTGTTTTTTTTTCCTTCTTTTTACAACAAATATAACAACTTTGTACTTTAAGAATAACATTTTAGTTTTGTCTAAAAATGATCGGATAACTTTTTTTTTGTCATTTTGTTGATCATCCTAAGATGTATATACAAAATATTGTGTCTATACAATATGGTTTAAGCCAAGGATAGGGATTTGATTAACATGGTAATTACCCTAGAAGTTGCACATGAATATGAGGGATAGGGATTTGATTAACATAGTAATTACCCTTTGTTTTATACTTTTATTTTTGAATTTTGTAAATGCTTAGCATAATTAGCTTACGTCCCGCTTATGTTATGCGCATATAATGTATATATATGTGTGGGCATTCGGGGAAAAGTGAAAGTGCACTAATTTTAACGTTATTTTACTATTTTCGTGAAATAACGTTAAAAAAAGAGGGACGATTAATCATGCATGATGTGGTGACGTTGATAGCCGAAAGACAAGGGGGTACATTCACTAATCGGCTTTTCTCCCAATTGCTGAGTGTTATGTGCCTTATGTCCAAGGCTTGATGCAAAACTGCTATTGAGCCGGGGGTCTCACTGGAACAGCCTCTCTATTCCTACGAGGTAGTGGTAAAGGCTGTCTATATCTTACCCTCCTTAGACCCTACCTTAGCTTTGCTATTTGTGAGATTTACTGAGTATGATGATGATTAGCTTAATTAGCTAGAACGTAGAAAACCTTTTTATTTCAATTACCAACACAAAAATGCGAGACTTCTATATTTTTAAATTCTATATAACAAACCAACTACTACTATAGTTGGCTCTTTGAGAACATAAGGTTGTAGAGCAAAACATTCCAAGTATCAGGAACTCCAGCGAGGCACCAGTGGCTGCAATCCCTCCCGGACAATTTGCCAAGCCCGTACCTTGACGGATGGCCATCTTTTCGCAACAACGATAGGTTGGTTATATCCAGCAAAGTCACCGGTTTCTTGATGGTTTTTAATTCCTTCTTCAAAACTGTCAATGCCATTGGTGATGTTCCGGGATAGGTGGACCCGCGAAACGGTGCCTTCTGTCCTATGCAGGCTTGCACATCCGGTTCGCCCCAGCTAGTGCCACTGTCATGTAATATATAAAATCAAACACATAATATAGAAAATATTGAATAAAAGTGATAAATTGGATTTTAATAATGCAAACTATAACCCATTAGATGATAATAATCCATATAGTCACGTGGCCAGTGATATTCCTAAATTTCACTTTTGTTGCCAAGGGTATTCTGAGTTTTACGAAAAAGTAACCCAGTTGACCCTTAAGGAACCGGTGTCTAATATTTGAAATGACATAGATAAAAATTTAAGCAATCATGATTAGTTTTTCGTTAAAATGGGATTAAAAATGTCACCAATCACATTACCGGTATGAAAAATTATCGGCCAACAAATCATGTTTGATTGTTTAAATCCAGTTAAAAAAAAGGAAAAAAAACCTTACTTGTAATGAGTAGGTGAAATTCCTTGAAAGAAAACCTTTGATTTAAGTGGATCAATGTTGTCGTCAACCCATCGACCCCATGTATCAATGGCCTTACCAAAAGCAACAAGTCGATCCATATCTTTGTATACTTTGTCCCCATCTTGTATAAAGTCAAATCTACATAACCATCATCATAACTATAAGTTTATTCAATGCATATCATGTTCTTATCATAATAATGTTTATATATTGAATTAGTTTTTGATATAACTATACATTATGTCAAATACAACATTAATTATCTATATAATTAGTTCCAAGTTAGGCTTAAATCTCAAATCTACTCATTCATACTTAACTCGATTTGAGTTACTCGACTCAGTTACACACCCTATATATACATATGCATGTACGTATAAATAACACAAAGAATTGTAACATACGGTTGGGTAGGGCCTCTACGGCTCCACCAATGCCACGTGTTAAACACAAGGTAATCAACATCCAACCAATGCTTGCCACTTGTAATCGAATCCAACTTCATCACCCTTCCGTTTTTTTCCTTGACAATATCGACGAAATATAAGCTATGATGGTAAATCACTTTCGCTTCATAATCCTACAAAGCGAACATGTATTGATAAACAAATCCATTTCTCATTGAACATATATAAAACAATTTGTAGCAAAATAACAAGTTCGAGTTTGGGATAATTTGATCACATACCGTAAAGGTGTAAGTGGTCATGCCAGTTGCACCGTTGATTTTTACAACATAGCGTGCAGAGGGTACCGATGAATGAATCATACATAACAATGACAACCAATGGTTTTTGCTCAATGAGTCTCCCACAAACATTATAGTCTTCCCCCTTAGTTTCTCCAACAAGTTTCGACCGTCAAATCTGTTAGCAACATAATGATATATGAGACACAAGGATCCCTTATTTGCTTTGAGAAGACGATGGGCACACTACACATGCACTATAAAAAGGCCAAAACCGTGAAAATATGTGATGGGAAAAAACTTTTGCAACTTAAATAGCGGCGAATTGTGAGACGAAATAAGGTGCATAGACACAAATTCGTGACAACTTAGCGAGAGGGTATTTATCTCAGCCGAAAAAACATCACAAAATTTTCGTTTGATGGTGGTTTTGGTTGTCGTTTGCTTATCTCAAGATAGATAATACTAAGTGTTAGAAGATAATGATAATTATTTGTTATAATTTTTCAATTGTACTGTAACGTTGCATTGCATTGTGTAACATATTATTGCAATACAATGATACAAATGAGAATAGTATAGAAAAATTAGGAAAGAAGAAAATAAGCATGTTAGACTGTTAGAGACATGGAAAAGAGTTTTCTAAGTATTCTTTGAATGTTTATATAAAAAGAATTTTGGATAGAAACTTTACATGATAACATTTTTGTATAATTAAATTTCAAGTAGGTCTTCTGTCATCTTGGTATGGCCTCTAGACGTAATCACGTACTGTAGAATATTAGCAACAAAAAAGAGAGAATATATGGGCAGGATATGATTATATATAAAAACAAATTATTATTGACCATTTTAATTTAATACATTTGTTGCGTTGACTCATTTTATAATCATAATAGTACATACCCAAAATAGAATTTGTATGTAATAAAAGAAAATAAATATTATACCACCATAAGAATTTTGTTCCATGGTGATGTAAGGTGGTTATCCTCTACCGAATACAATTAAGGGGTTAGCTCGCTATTTATATATAAAAATCCAACAAATACCAAAAATGAATATGTATGTATACCTTGATAAGGAACATGCATTTGGTTGCCATCGATACTGAAGATACTGTCGATCAGGACGTTTGTTTTTGACACAATCGAACTCTTTGCCAACGAAAGGGCAGACGGATGCGTTATAGAGTGGATATGATTGATCGATCACCCAATTTCCCTCGAACATGTCACAAGTTAGATTCTTGCTTTCTCCATTGATGAGTAGATTAATTAGAAGAAGCAGAAGAACACCAAAATGTTGATGAAGCTTAAAACCCATTTTAATCTCTCATGCAAAGAGAGAGATGCTTGCTCGCTCTTTGTATTTAGACATTCAATATGATGGGAATAGGTATTTATAGGGCAATGTTTACTACACAATATATGTATAAAAATAATTTTATTTGATTTTATTCCTCTAAGATATTAATTCATCCCTTTAAAAAAGCAATAATATTATTAATTATTCAAACCTCCATACAAAAATAAAACATGTCTTTTTTGGTAGTATTTTAATCCAATTAAGGTCTTAATAACAAAATATTAACAAGATATCCGCTTTAATAAATTCACGGAATTTCTTTTCTTTTGATACAGTTAAAGGAAATTAAATTAAGGTTTTACGTTATAATCAAATCCAAAAATGAGTATTTATTTATTTATTATTATTAATATCCTTTCTTATGGGGTTTTTTTAGAAAGTAAAAACTAAAATAATCAAGAATGTATATATATATTTTATAAAATAAATACTAAAATACCAACAATGTATAAATATGTTAAGTTTTAGTAATAGTAAGAGTTAATTGGCCGGATGGTTCATATGGTTTTCCATTTCTTCACCTTTAGTCCCAAACTTTTTAAAATACCATGTTTGTTCCTTATGGTTTGGTCACATGTTACTCGGATAGTCCTGTGTGAAATGTCTTAACTATCTTTTATACATATATTTTTAAAAATAAAAAAAATATAGTGTGGGGCCTACCCCCACTACCCAAACCCACGCCTGCATCACCACCGTATCACCGTCGCAAACACCTTCCACAAACCTCCGGCCACCATCCTCCCATAACCACTGTTCACCCACCACCCCCATCACCATCGTATCACCACACCTTCCACAAGTCGCAATTCTACTCCGTCTCTCGGTTGCTGGATCGGTTTCTCAAGTCGTTTCTTTTATCCAAACGCCACAGCTTCGTCGGCGCTGCCGGTAACATTACGTCACACATACACAATTTAATAAATATCTCAATCTTATGTCATCCGATCATTATTTGGATGGTTGTTTCAGTGTTAATGAAACCACCGCCGCTAAACTTTGATCCGATGAAAAAGAATAAGAATATTGTTGAAACTCCGGCGAGATTTCTTTAACATTTGACTGCCGGCAATGAAACTAAATCAAACCCAAAGTGTTTTGGTTTAGAACCAGTCAAATCGTTCATTCCACCATTAATGAACATACTAGGAAATATTGTAAATCTTCTCGATCTCCATTAGTGACTCATCTTCCCATTGATTTAAAAAAAAAAACTAGCAACAATTTGAGGGGTTTGTTACGGTACAAATAATATTTATCCTACAAACCGTAAAAATATATCCTAACACTTAAAAAAAGTTAAATTCACACGTAATAAAAACAATACATACATAAAAGTAGCACTTTTGGATTATATTAGTACATGAAAATTAATCAAGATAAGGGGAAATGGATTTTATCACCCCAAACTAATCAGAATTGGCCGCTGGCACTCTCAACTTTCACTTTGGCTCTCACCACCTCCAACTTAACACTTGGGTTGCTGTGTCACCCCGTCGTTAACCATATACTAACTAGGTTAGTATTTTTTGCTGACTTGGCCAATTTTTGTTGAATGGCTTGTTTTTGATGAAGTGCCATGCTAACGTGGCCAATTACTCTTTTAAAGAAATACATATGTTAATAAAATATAACATAACGTATATATACATATATATTATAACATATACACTTATACAGATGCAGATCCCTTTCTCTCTCATTTATCACTACCACCATCATCATACACCCCAAACCCCCTTGAAACCTCCTAAAAAGACCATATCTGCTTAATTATCTGTCCCCAAAATCCTAACTTGCAAAGCAAACAAAACCCTAGAACCCAAAGTTAGGGCTTTACACATACATCACACGCATAATCAGATCCTAATACCTTTATTTCTTATTCTTATACTTACAGAAACCACAAAACCCCCAATCGGTTAAATTCGCCGGAAGAAAATCATCACAACGGTGATGGAGTTCGTATGTTATTTGGTTCTTGAGATCGGTGGTGGTGATATTGTAAGAACTAGGTTCACTTTTTATTAAAATTATATTGCGAAATATATAATAACGAGACTCTCGTTATTCATAGGAAATATGATAGTACAATCCGATTAAAAAAACTATATGAAAATAAATGAAATACAAATACATGTACCAATCTTGATTTAAGTCGACGTCTTTGGAAAACTTCAACCGCACCTTCTTGTTCGAAACTCCGCTACAAAACAAACAAAAATTGTTGACGGTTTTGGTTGAGGCACGTGTTCAACACGCTTCCCTTAAAACAGATTTCGCGCCTCTACTAAAGACGACGCGACTGTTTCCCAAGGTACAACAGCCGAGCAGTAGGTACTGCCGGAAATGACCACGCGCCCGATGTTACACCGGATAAAATTATAGTGTTAGAACTTGTGGAAAATTATGATACGAAGGCGACCGAAATCGTATAGAGAAACATATCTCTCTAAGTACCCAACAGATGGGTCTTTAAGTGTTTCATCTTTTCTAAGAACTCTTCATGTATTCATAAATTTTTCTTGTATGATTTCTCTTGTATTTCTCTAGTATACTTTTCATATGAGACACTATATTCTAAATATCCAAGAGTCTTTTTTATAGAGTTAAGAGTCTCAATAATTATGTACTTAAACTCTAATAAAACTCATCAAATGTCATCAAGAGTTTCACCATATGAAGAGTTAAGAGTCACCATAATCATAGACTTAAACTCTATTAAAACTCATCAAATGTCATCATTAAAACTCTACTTAAGAGTTTTACCATATGAAGAGTTTACCTAGTAATTATAATTTCACTTAATTAAAATTAACTAGATATCCATTCACTAATTTCCAACAATCCCCCACATGAATGGAGATCGTTCAAAACACATAAAATTTCCAATGGAACCTCGACATTTGAGTTTTGCATACGATAGGTAGGTGTTACCCTTTGAACCTTCGCTCATGAAATGCACTTAGCCCACTAGCTCTGAGTAGAACTCGATGTCTTTGAACTCGTCTTCCATTTGTGTAGACGACAATACACTTCACACAAGATCTCCCTAGCCGGGTCATCTCCTCATAGTCGTGTCCAATAATGGTCGTGGAACACTTTCCTGGTTCTGCGAGAGCTCTAGGAATTGTGCCCTCAATTCCATTCGAAGCGACCCCACTTCTCTCTAACATAGGTGATTCTCATTAGATCACTAAAAGCATTGTGGTTATCGTGATTTATCCAAATCATTTTCCACATATTATGCTTAGCCTCACTCTTTGTCACTGAATATCATCGGAATAAACTAGGACGTATTTAAACACCCTTCTATACTTTCGGGGTATGTATAACCATATATGCTAGCTTATGCATATCATTTATGCCCCCACAGTGACCACCCTTAGGCATATGAGTTAGTTGTCCTATTGAACTTAGATCTTAGGATCTCCAGTCAACTAAGTTAGGTGTCCTTCACATACCCTTTTTTCATGGGCTTTAGTCTCATTCCACAACTTGATCTCTAATAAACCCTCAGGTTGTTGGATCCATAACATTAACAAATAACTTTGCGTATTTGAGATCAGTTGTAATGATGTGTTCTTAACTCGTAAGTTAATTTTGCCTATTGTCAACTTCTAAGACTATAACCTCAGTGGCCATCTGATTCTGGTTATAATGTATGTCTTTGTAAGATACGCGTATTATTTAAGGCAAACACATCTCCATTATGCACTGCGACCTTTGTGTCCTCCACTTAGTCGTCTGTTTGCAATGTTAAATTGGATTACAAAATCCTTATTGCCAAACTTTTATGATACAAATGCAAGACATCCCCACATTTAAGTGTTATAGGATATCATCCAGATGAGATAATGAAAACCATTTCTACATACCCTTATAGGGTTGTTTCTAAATGGATCCTCCCCCACATTTCTTGCCATTTGATCAATATTTCCGTAACTCCACTTATGACGACATTTATACACATATGATTTGAACAAGATCAACCTCATTGTATCAGTGAATTCAACTCATATTGCATTAGCTTACATATGCTTCCAAGCTAACCAAAGCAACACATGCCATTGTCATAAGTTTGTCACCAAAATAGAATCATTCTAATTTAACATCTTGATAAGCCTAGACAGTGAGTTCTCCCTCATTAGCTTTTCGAACAAACTTTTCAAAAGTTACATGTCTTTTCCTTATAATGAATGAAAATTCGTCCTCAACTTTGTCTATACACAAATTATTATTGTGTTCATACACATTTGAATGTTTAGAGTTAATTAGTCCCCGTTAAGACCCATAATTAACCAAGTACTAGTCTAGCATACTTTAGACTACAATACTTTAGCATGTGAACAGAAGATGCATCATTCTGATTCTTCACATCCCCAAGGATATCATAATATCACTTTGTAACATTCATCCTTTGTTAAGACAAAATAATGAGACTTATTCATAATCCTAAAACAACAATATTTAGGAAAGTCTCACAAATTATTGTATATAGCACATAGCTAAAATTTATCATTCAATTAAGGAACATAACTTGTTTACCTTTGATCTCCAACGTTTTACCATTGACTCATAAGGACTTAAACATAAGTCTTAATCCAAGTCACTTGGCGAACCCATTCATCACCGACAAGAAGAATGTTCCTCATCTACAATCACTATTATGTGTGAGATAGAGTCAACTAGATCGACACTCAACAACATGGCATTTATAGTTTGCCATAAGTGATGTGTACCCATCTATTGTTATTCATTAGGAGATATGTATATTTAGGATTATCTCCTGAACGAATATAAAATCTCCATATAGTTTTAACAATAATCAAGTGGTAGACGCATCTACGTATAGATCACTCGAAACAAATCTCGCAAGATCCATCAAAGGTATACAATAACATATATGTTATAAATAAATAGATATTATGGTGACTATCCACATTCTAACTCCCATCTCTTTATTTCCTATGTATTAATGTAAGAACCCTATATATAGGTTTTTTTGTATTACATGATATCATCTGAATGAATAAGAATTATCTATTCTATCTTTCTCTATATACTTGTTCTTGTATATGTCAATATTCTGGTTGCTAGCAGGTTGTTGTTTCACAACACGTTATCAGCACGAAGTATTGGCAGTAGCATTGTCCCATCCGTAGACGGCGGAGAGGAACTAACCATCAATTAGAAAGATGATCGCCTCCATTGATCAGAAAGAGGATAGACGACCCAACGAGGAACATTGCTGTGAAATCACTAGCGTTGTTCACAGATTATGAATCCCGATCAATCGACCGAAGACAGGTATCAATCAAACCTTTAGTCGCTATACTATACACACACATACGAACATGGTTATTTGCATTTATAAAGCTTAATTTTTGGGTAACTTGGTATGACGACTAAACTGATGGGTTCTAGCATATTTAAAAATCCTAATATTGAGAAAGATGATGTGTGTTAATATTTATTGTTTAAAGATTTAAGAGATGAGGGTTAGTGACCGAAGTAAAAACGGTATGTTTTATATTAAAAGCAATTTTGCTCTAAAAAGCAAATGAGTATTCAAATGGTTGCTTTGGTACATGTTTTATTTAGGATGTATTTGAAGTCCTTAAAAAGTTAAAAATGATATTTTATCGTACAGATTTAATTTAAAGATTATGATATTAAATTTTTAATATTGCAATATGTAATTCTTAAATATAATATTTATCTCAGTACATTAGAGCATTTAGAAACACTTTGGTCCCATGTCCTTTTTAAACAATTTATGTGAATTCTGGTGCTTTGTTTTGTTTTTCTTTAAGCTATTCTTTCGATCATTTTTCGGTCGAATATATTTAAATCATCTTGTTTTAAATTAATAAAATATGAAATAAAATCGTATCGTTTGACATCAATTATCATTTGATATAGTTGCTAGATAAGAAGGTACCGGTGACATAACTAATACAAATTGCTCTCATACTTTAATGAATTAAGATATGGTTATTAGGTTTATGTCTCCTTGCGCGGCGCACACGTTAGAACATATCTAGATACACACATTGCGTTTGTAGTTGGAGAATGTGTTATTATTGACAAATTCTTATAGTTGAAAATTAAGTGATTATATTCTAATAGCTATGAATTTAATATTGTTGTTATTTGGTAGATTAAAGTGGTCATTCCCTTACGTTTATTAAGTTCAAAGGTTTTGAAAAATGATATTATCTTCTGATAAGTTAAAACTTTATAACTATTGGTATGGATTTGATTGCATTCATATTAACATGAGTTATTTAAAATTTTGTTAAGATTCAAGTAAGAGTTTCTTATTCAAGATGTATGATTTTAAGGTGCCTTTTATCATATATCGCTTTTTGATCTTTATGAAACAAAAATATTTTAAAAGTCACATATGTTCAAAATAGGGTAACAAAGATTTGTATGTAAAGATATCTTTGTGATTGGTTACATGGTGAAAAGTTAAATTATATGTTTGCTTATTGTTATTGAAAAAAAAATCTAATTTCATAAAAGCTTATTATAACTCATTTTATATGGTGGCATACTATAACATCATGTAATGTATGATTTGATGCTATGTATACTTTGTGTTCTATATGTTATGATTTCTTTATATTGATAATATTGAATAGAACAATCAAACCAAAGTTGTGGTTTATTGTCACTCTTATGAAAAGTTGTGGTTTAGATTGATGACAAATTATAGCTATATTTTAGTAGTAAAAATCATATATTGATTTTCTCATCTTTCTTTATAAATGTTATCTTGCTTTCAATCAAGATGTATGATTTTATTATGGCTTTCATCATATATCAACTTTGTCCTTTATAAAAATTGAGCATGACCAATAATGATAGGCTTATCACTATTTCAATTTTGTGTTTTTATATGCTTTGATTTGCTTAGATGATATGTTACATAAAAAAATCTAAATCATGATAGAGTATGAATATACTTAGACATGCCATCCAAAGTGTTATGCTCTCAACATTTCATTATTGATTTATAGAAGGCCATAAGATTTAAGGCCGATAAATCGTACACGATTCAATCATGTAAGTACTTCTCAATTTGTATTATGTAAAGAGAAAATTATTTACATTGAAAATCGGATATAACAATTTTCATTTGCCACATCTTAGGATATGCTCCTGAAGTAGCAACATCGTAATAAGAGTATGCAATGTTTATAGTGACTTTATATCCATATGTCCGAAAATTAATGAAAAGCCATGAAACTTGGTTGGTTTCACTCCATTCCCTGAAGTGAATGTGATTATATAACGATCATTGAAAATGTCGTGATCATGGACATAGTTGAGAAAATTGCAAAGATGGTCATTGTAATAATGAAATCGACCATTAGAAATTATAACGATAGCCAAGTTAATAATGTGATTGACCACCACAAGTGGCAAAATAAGGGACTGATAATATGAGAATGATTTGTGGAAATAATGACGGTGATATAACATGATAGTTTATACGTTATCTCGTGTCTTATATATTGTGCTAGCATACGTGCAAGTAATACATATACGATCATAAACCAAAAGTTTATGGATCATGATTATTTACTTTATTGGCATGACCGGTTAGACCACACCGAGTCAATGATGATGTGAAACAGAATGAAGAACTTGAAGATTCTTCTAGCTGATAGCATATTATGTTTGCTCTTAAGGGAAATTATTTATTTGCCAATTAAGGGTGTGTATCCCTAAATATTCTGGAAGTGATTAAGGGATATGCATATCCAAACATGATACCTTTAGTGTTTTATATCGATGCATCGTCTAAATGGTTATCAAATTTACAACTTGATGTTTGTGTAATTTATGGCTTAGCCAATAAGATAGCAAACACAATATTTCAGATTGCATGTATTTATTAGTAGTGACAATAAGTTTATTTCCCTAGTTATTAATGATCGGCAGAATAAGTGTTAAACTTCCTATAGATTATGTTCATACACGAATTGCTTTTGTTAAGACGATCACTGAGAGTCTATGATTGATTGTAAAGTCAATAATCATGAGAGCAAGTTCATGTTTATATATGAGTACATGTAAATTTACATGCAATAATATTAATTCACATCAAGCCAACATGTTGTAATAGTTTCTCCCCATTATAGCTGGTTTTTTGTCAGGAACCAAAGATATCTCTTCTAAGATTTTGGTTGTGGTATATATTGAAATTGATCCACCATGACGCACAAAGATAGGACCTTAAAACGTGGTTGGGAATATATGATAATAAATGAGGCCTTTCACGAGATATATATTCACGACTCAATTAATTGATATCCATCTCAATGGATTAACATTCCCAATATTAGGGGGAGATAAAAAGCAGTTGGAAAAGAAATGAGTTGGTATGAATTATCAATGATCCTCTAACCTAAAAGTGTGAACCAGAAGTTCAAAGAATAACTCATTTATAAAGATTAGCGAATCTATTACCAGACACATTCACTGACCTTAAATAGGTGACTATGTCACATAAACCAACTGCTAATGCTCCAATTAAGATGAGTGTCCTAGCTGGACAACCACATGCTTGTAATGAGTCTATTGCATGTCTGAAGCATGGTAGACTAGTTGATTCCAATAATAAAATTCCTTGAAAGTTGGAGCAAGTACTGAAGATGGTCAAGTCGAAGTTACAATAAGAGGGTCTCTTAAAGAGAAATTAGACATGATGGTTCCAGAAGAACCTCAGGTACCTGAAAATAAAGAGATCTCATTAAATTGTATCATGTCTAAAAGTATATGGAATCAAAATAAAATCGACGTCGTTATACTTTTGTATATAATATAGCGCTTAAAAAATGAAATGATGAGGATCAAGATTTAAAATTTGCATATGAACAAATACAAAGAAATGATTGGCCAAAATGGAAAGATAAAAATGAGGAAAAGTTGAATTCTCTATTGAAATGGAAAGCTTTTGGGCCAGCATTCCATACAACAGAAGTTGTAAAATATATTAAATATAATTAGGTCTTTTATGTGAATCAACAATTGATGGCACAAGGATTTCGCAAAGACCTATGATTAATTATGAGGAGCCGTATTCTCCGGTGGTGGATGCAATAGCTTTCATTAGTCTGGTAATATAAAGAGAGAATTGATATGCATCTGATGAATGTTTTGTATCACTTGAAACTGAAAGCTACATGAAAGTCCTAAAGAATTTAAATCATGTAATTCATGTAAAGTAAGTTCTCGAGAACAATATGATTAATACAAATTCATATTTGAATACATTGAATATAAGTGGAACTCCTGATGAGTAACCTAAGGCATTTTAGTGCTTAAAAGGTGAATTGAAACACCTTATGGATGTAATTTTTATGAACCAATAACCATACATAGAAAACTTGTACCCAGTGATTGTGATATCTCGATAAATACTGTACACACATGGTACATATGGATTTTTGAGATAAAAGCAAGTGTTCATGCCATTTCCATATGATATAGAAATATGTGTTAAATGAGCAAGTTTATGTAGCAAAACTCTTGAAGAATGAACACACATGCATATTTGGATAAGATGGAAAGAATTCCTCCATGGATTAATAATGCCAAAAGCGTTGATATCAAAACCTCAAGAACGTACTATATGAAGTTGATAAAATACGTATGGACTAAAATAGTCGAGTCGAATGTGGTATAATCGACTCACTAGTGAGCTCAGAAACGAGAAATACATATGGTGAATTTGGTCCATTTGTTTCATTAAAAAAACAATATGAGGTTTACAAGTGTTACAATATATGTTGATGATGTCATTAAAGATGGTATATCAAAATGGGCTTAAAATTTTAAACTAAGAATTTGCAAATTAAAGATGGTATTGCAAATTTATGGCTCAATATGTAGAATAGACATTTGTATTATTATCCATCAATCATAATACATGTAGAAGATGGTGGACATTTTCATACGCACAAAGCTTATGGTATAAGTACATTTAATGATGTCCAAATATTTGATATAGAAAGTGACTCCTATTATCTCCTATCAAAGAAGCAAATATCCTTGGTCCAGAAATACCATAGTTAAATATGAATTGTATTAATATATCTTGTTAGTATATATACACGGACATATGTTAGGAAATTCATTGACAAGATATAACTCGTGTATAGCGAGGAGGTAATGTAATGGGTAAAACATATATTTATATACCCCAAAGGTACAAAAGATATGTATTCATATTTTACTAATCTGTCAACAAGTTTGGTTAATTTTGTAAATGCAGGGAATGTAATAAAACACATTCATAGATCTTATTGTATCTACTTACAAGAGGAGACAATTAAAGTTTCACATGAAGATCATACATCAATGTTCATTGAAGGATTTCCCATTAATGGATCAAGTGACATATCAAGCTGCACATCAGTGGATTACAAAGTTTTGAAAAACTTTCATAGATGCGCGACACAAGCCACTTATAGATTACATGTAAAAATGAGGGGGAGCACAATACAAGTTGCACTCTTTTTCCCTTAACTAAGTTTTATCCCAATGGGTTTTCTTAGTAAGGTTTTTAACGAGGCAACAACCCGATTTGAGAGAAAAACGCGCTGCACTCTTTTTCCCTTAGCTGAGGTTTTGTCCCACTGGGTTTTCCTAGCAAGGTTTTTAACGAGGCAGCATCACCAAGCGTATAATACATTGTTTTCTTTTATCACGTGGATAGTCAAGGGGAGTGTTATAAATAAATAGATATTATGGTGACTATCCACATTCTAACTCCCATCTCTTTATTTCCTATGTATTAATGTAAGAACCCTATATATAGGTTTCTTTGTATTGCATGATATCATCTGAATGAATAAGAATTATCTATTCTATCTTTATCTATATACTTGTTCTTGTATATGTCAATATTCTGGTTGCTATTTAGGTTGTTGTTTCACAACAATATATTACTTTTTCTTTCGTATGTTAGAATTCACACTTGTGAATTTTCCAATGACTTCTAACGAAGTACTTCAACATGAATCTCGTTTGTGTATTTCATCTCAATACACTCACTAATCACTCGTGATGTGGTTACACATTTGATGTCTCGTCTTTGACTTTTAGTCAGTGCAACAACTCTCAAGTTGTTTATGTCCAAATATTTTCATCTACTATTCGTTTAAAACCATATTCTTTTAGACAATGTATAGTTGACGTTATAATTACTTTCCACAAAGATAATTTATACGCCACAAACATTAGTGATTTATTTCTTTGTAAAAATTGCATGTGTTATCCAAAGATATTGAACACAACAATAAAATACATTGAAAACTAAATCATAAGTGTCAAACACTTTGAAATTTAAACGAAGCATAGACGATATGTAGACATCAAATATCAACGTGCTTTTAACTTCAACCCTTTATATTCTGACCGAAATCTTCTCAACGATATCGTCCCAAGGCATGTCTTGAGTACTCCCTCAATAAGGCTCCATGCATTTGTAAGTACAAGTTTCCCGTTTCATCTTGAAACTTTGAACTTGGACAAGTTTGCTCAAAACAACACCAAGTTGTTACAAAGGCTACATTTAAGTAGTAAACTTGAACAATTAAATTTGTTCACAACACCACCAAGTTGTTTTCCACCAAATAATATCCACGAGAATGAACCGTTTACATAAAACGTTTTTCAAGGATAAGTTTATAAAATAAACCATTTCTCACCATTTTTAATGCAACATAGGCAATTAAATGTTTACATAAAACATTTCCTTCATTATAGCTTATACAATGTACAATCTCTAACATTGTATTTGTGATTCACGTTTTCTAGCACACGTGTTAGAAAATTTAAGTCATTTTATATATATATAATATATATATATAATATAAACATGACCATTTGGATTTACAAATCACAAATTAAAGTTGGTGATAAATCGCACACAACTACACCATCACTTTATGGTGATTTAATTCTTATATTCTTACTCTTGTAGTATTCCAATCTCATCAGTTAGGCACATAGCCTACTTTTAATACAAGAGACATGGGGTGGAGAAAAGTCTCACTCAATTAGAGATTTTATTAGAGACATAAACTCTAATAAAAACTAATAAATTGACATAAAACTTTACTTAAGAGTTTATCTTCCATACTCAATTAGAGATTTTATTAGAGACATGAACTCTAATAAAAACTAGTAAATTGAACATAAAACTCTACTTAAGAGTTTATCTTCCATACGAAGAGTCTATTAAATGATTTTAAGTTCATTAAATTCATATAAATACCACACCATCACTTTATGGTGATTTAATTCTTGAAGCCGAATCAAACATCAACTTCAATGTATGACCTTTTATTTGTAAACCATACAAAGCATTATATTTATTAAAATCAATGCACAACAAATTACTTATATAAAATGTTTACATAAAACATTTCAAAACATTTGTATTTTAACCATTTTTAACAATCATCTTAAAATGAAAAAATTCTAACGCGCACGTTAGAAATATTAACATTTCCACAAAATGTTAATTCGACTTGCTATAAACACATATATGGTTCAAATAAATAAGTCATTTCCAATACACGCGTTAGAAATAAATAATTAAAAATTGCTTCCAAACTAACGCTTTTCCATGAACGTTTCTAACACACATGTTAGAAGACAAATGATTATAAAAATCATTATAAGTCTTATTTGTTCATATCAATCCACGGGTGGATGGATTAAATAGAGACTTAACTAGAGACATAAAGCTCCAATCAAGTAACATAAAACTCTTATTTAAATACATGAAAATTCTACTCAAGAGAATTTAGTGTTTACAAAAAACGTATGGTTTACACCCATAATTCCGGTCTAACACACAAGTTAGAGAAATTTAACGTTTACAAAAAACGTATGATTTACACAATAAACTCATTCTAACACAAGGTTAGAAAAAATTAACGATTACAAAATCGTTTCAAAACCAAACGATTGAACCAAAACTATTCGTTTTAGTACCACGATATAGATTATACCACAATCTCAATAAATCCAAACACACCAAGTTGTACTACATACATATTTCCAAAGAAAATATTTATAAGATCATAATCTCTAAAATTATTTTTTATAATAAATCCTTTGTGAACCTAAAATACTTATAAAGTTTAAGATTGTAGCAACAATCTCACGAAATCTGTTTAAGTTTGTAAGAACTAGGTTCACTTTTTATTAAAATTATATTGCGAAATATATAATAACGAGACTCTCGTTATTCATAGGAAATATGATAGTACAATCCGATTAAAAAACTATATGAAAATAAATGAAATACAAATACATTGTACCAATCTTGATTTAAGTCGACGTCTTTGGAAAACTTCAACCGCACCTTCTTGTTCGAAACTCCGCACAAAACAAACAAAAATTGTTGACGGTTTTGGTTGAGGCACGTGTTCAACACGCTTCCCTTAAAACAGATTTCGCGCCTCTACTAAAGACGACGCGACTGTTTCCCAGGGTACAACAGCCGAAGCAGTATGTACTGCCGGAGATGGCCACGCGCCCGATGTTACACCGGATAAAATTATAGTGTTAGAACTCGTGGAAAATTATGATACGAAGGCGGCCGAAATCGTATAGAGAAACATATCTCTCTAAGTACCTAACAGATGGGTCTTTAAGTGTTCATCTTTTCTAAGAACTCTTCATGTATTCATGAATTTTTCTTGTATGATTTCTCTTGTATTTCTCTAGTATACTTTTCATATGAGACACTATATTCTAAATATCCAAGAGTCTTTTTTTATAGAGTTAAGAGTCTCAATAATTATGTACTTAAACTCTAATAAAACTCATCAAATGTCATCAAGAGTTTCACCATACGAAGAGTTAAGAGTCACCATAATCATAGACTTAAACTCTATTAAAACTCATCAAATGTCATCATTAAAACTCTACTTAAGAGTTTTACCATATGAAGAGTTTACCTAGTAATTATAATTTCACTTAATTATAAATTAACTAGATATCCATTCACTAATTTTTCCAACAGATACGACGGCGGAACATGACGGGTAAGTTCAGGTGGAAGAGAGGTGGTGCGACGTGAGTTCTAAAAACCGATTGCAGGTTTGAAGGGTCGATTCCCATACTTCGGTGAGTTCATTCATTTAGATAAGGGTCTGTCGACTTTGATTTCAGATGAACTGGTGATGAAGACTAAAAAAAAGACAAGGTTTCTTTTAAGAGTCTTGCCTTCGTTTGATGAGTTTTTATTGCTTCTCTGTTTTTTATGAAACAAAGTTTGAGGGTCGATTTGATGGTGGCGGTGGTCATAAAATGGGAAGTTGATGGTGGCTGAGTTGATTGTGGCGGTGGTCAGAAGGGGGGGGGGGGGGGGGAAGGTGGTGGTAGCGGTGGTGTTATAGAAAGAGAGAGAGAGAGAGAAAGAGAGAGATAGTGGTGTTTATAAAATATGTATATCTGTATAGTTTAAATCTTTTTATGTTTTTAGTTAAAATCACATTTTAAAAACAATAACAATATGTTAAAAGACTACACATGCCACCTCATCAAAACAGGTCATGTCAACATGCCACATTGGATAAAATGGCCACGTCAGAAAAAAAAAAAAGCTAACTTAGTTAGTGTCTGGTTAACGACGGGGTGACACAACAACCCAAATGTTAAGTTGGGGGTGGTGGGAGCCAAAGTGAAAGTTGAGAGTGCCAACGGCCAAAAGAGATTATTTAGGGGTGATAAAATCCAATAACCCTCAAGATAATTGATTCTATCAAATATGTGAATGATATTTGCACAATTCTTTATGAAGAATTATTGGCACATTGGAAAAAAAAAGATCCAAATAAAGAATTAATTGCTTGTTAGCATAATTATAGGGAATTCAATATAATTGATATTATTTATGTTATTATTTTACCATTTATCTGTAATTATTGGATGCCACATGACACTTTTTAAATGGTTCTTACAGTTTGTATACGAAATGTGGTTTGTATTTGATCATACTCCACAATTTTGATGGCTGGTCACGCAATGGTGGTGTTTGGTGGCGGTTCAGGTGATGGTGGTGTTTACCACCAAGGGGAGCTCCCATCGCTAACCTGTAAATCGAGTCCTGTCATTGACACAACAAATCGAATCCCTTAAGGTGTGCAACAATTCTGGTGTGCGAATGTTTTTTCAAGATATAGATCAACCGAGTTTAGGTGACCGGAGTTTGGTGGTGGTTGGGGAAGACAACCGACAATTCATAGGGGAGAAGGCGGGGATAAGACGGTTGGATGATGAAGGCTGGGTTGGGGGTGTTTAAAGTTTATTTAATGAATTACTTTTATGTTATTAATTTCATGCCTATTTTAAAGTATTAATCATAATTTATTAATAATAAGGATATTCTTATCATTTCACACAAACTTAACTAAGCAAACTAACTGTCATCCACCGGGGACTACCCGAGTAACAAGTGAGCAAACCATAGGGAACAAACATGCTATTTTGAAAAGTTGGGGACTAAAGATGAATAAATGAAAAATCACAGGGACTATCCGAGCAATTAACTCTAATAATAATGATAAGTAAATAAAGCCACCTTCTAATAATAATAAAATGTGAAGCTCTTAGGGGTCTCTTTCAATGGGTGTTTGTATTTTGTCTATGGTTCTAGCGTTTTGTGTAACATTCTATGTTTGAGATTTACATTAGAAAGAGAAATGGAAGTTGTAGTTTGGTGTGTGATGTCAAAAACCAAACTATGAGGCGTGTTTATCTAATTTAACTTTCTTTGATTACAAACTTACGTAAATACGAAGCTAAACTCATAATATAGTTAGTGGAGCTAGCAATGCCAATTAAGTTGAAAGAAAGTGAAAGTTTTGGCTAAATGTGAAAATACCAAACTACAGGGACTAAAACTGTAATTATGCCCAACTTAGTTAAATTTTTGCAAGTTTATGTTGAAGGGAGTTATTTGTCATATGGTGTGTTTATAAGGGTTAAATGTGGGTGAAAGTGGAAATGCTGGTTGCAATTAACCAAAAACCTAATTAGAGAGAAAGGTGACATATAGGAAACTTAACAAAAAAAAAAAAAATTAAAAACATAGCACTTTTAAAGTGGAAGGTGGAATTTTCTAAGAGGATTATCCTTAGAAAATTCTTGATCAATCCAACACATACAAAAGCCTAAGTCAAGATGAATGCTCAAATTCAAGTGGTGCATGTGTAAATTAAAGCCAAAATCAAATGACTTATAAAAGGTTTCAAATTAAGATATGAAATATTCAACTCGATTCATTTACACCATTGGAGATTTCTTGGTGACTAGTATTGAAACCAAATATGGAAATTTAAGATGTTTACATGAACTATAGATGTCTTGTAAGTCATCTTCATGATTAAAACACGGTTTTGTTTGATTTAACATTATAAATAGATTAAAGGTGTATGTATGCTTTAAAAGGGTGTACCATATGCTTAATGACTAGTATGCATACCAAGTATTTGTAAAAATGCCTCAAAGAATGTGAAAGTTAGAATTTCAGGTTCTTTGTTTGAATTAAAATTAGTTACATGGTTGTTTTGTAAATATCGTATAAAATCATATAAAACTCATGTTTAGACGAGTCTTATATACTCGGAAATCCCTTTAAGTCTAGTTAATTTCATATTTAAACATAAAGACCTAGTTCAGATGTTAAATGGGTCACAAAGACGAATTCAGTGGCTATGTTGAAAAGACAACATGTTTTGCAAAATGGGCCGAATCAAGGGGTGCAAATTGTATAATTAAATCTTAGTTATTTTATTTATACTAGTTATTATCACTATGTTTATTAAAGGGTTAAGTAAATTATTTAATTTTATAATATATGTACAAATTTACATAATTGAATTACTTTTATACATACAACAACATAAAATCATAATACAATTACAATTTACAAATCTCTAAACACTTTTTTGTACACCACATTTATGATTTTGTTCTTAATTTTACTATATTTATCAAGTATCAATAACTTAGGGCCATGTCTACTTTTTTTTTCTTTGGACACTGCAACAAATCGTTAGCCATGGGTAAAAAAATGGTTCTTTTATAAACAAACCAACTTTACATACAGCGAGAGAAATTAAAACAATCTTCTTTAAAATTTATTAGAAATCATTTTGTGTTGGATGAAAATATTTTAGTTGGGTTAGAGATGACTGGTTGCCTCCACGGTCTAATAATACAGACTTTTATAGTAGAATTCTTCTTATGCTCTTTAAGTTCATTGAGCATGGATATGTTTGTAACATCTATTTACCTGTGTTTTAATTCAAGAAACTGGAAGAATTCTCGAATCATGTTAAAAGTAATAAAAGTAAACTAAACCTTATTTCTTTACTCGCTCACTTTTTGTACGATTATAGTGCACTTTTGATCGTAAAACTACTACTTTCTCTGCAACCATACCTTAGAGCATTCAGAATGAAATCCCTATATTTATACATATATATCTATATATTTCCACTAAAAACAACTATTTTTTCTCTCCTTTTCAATTAAATAATATTTTTATACCTTTATCATTACATTTCCTCTCTCATTCACTCACAACCATTTCTAAAAATATTAAAAAATTTATACAGATTTTTCTCTCCAGAATTTTCTTCCCATATATTTACAGATGAACAGTAACCTTCCCATATATTTTCTCTCTTCTCTACTCACAGCCACTCAAAAACACTACCAACCATTCCTAATAATATAACTAAATCTCCTCACATGTTTTTAAGGATTTCATTCTAAATACTCTTACTAAAGTTTTACAAATACACAAACATAAACAAACTATTTTACTGTTATGGTACCTTAAGAAGTGGAAGCGTAATAACCAAAAAACTGATAATCCTAAATTAAGCATAAAAATATGAGTAAAGTATAATTTTAGTTTATGGGTGTACACCCAATCGAACATATAGTCCTCATTTGAAAAAAAAAAAAAAAGGTTATTCCAGTCCTTTAGGTTGTCAATTGGAATCAATCAAGTTCCTTAATCAAATGTCTGTTAGACAAACGTTAGGATTTTGATTAAAAGACCATAGTGCCTTTTAGGGACTGAAATGACAATACGCTCTTTTTTTTAAAAGGTGACTTTCAATATGTACATGGACCATTGGTCACCGGGTTCCCATCAAGGATGGTTACTCGTCAGCCCAGCATTCGCAGACGCGATGTTCTATCGGGCCCCGGCTGCCGCTCTGACTGACCTTCGTCCGGAAACCATACTGTCCTCACACGAGAGTCTCACTGGAGTAACAGCTGGGTAAAACCGGGTTGCCCTCCGAATCGAACCATGCCTCGGTATCTTCGAATGCTCTTTATAACCCCAAATGTACTTCTAGATCTGCGTATCTTCCTCCTAACAAAAACCAACCCACCAACCTTCTTCATCTTCCAAACCCTAACTCAATCCACCTTCAATCATGGCGGAAAAGAAAAGCTAATCTTCGTCACTCGTCACATCAGAATAAAAAGACCAAGATAGCAGCTTCACTAAAGCTCTTAGAATTCCGGGAGCAACATCTTCTCGTACAGTTTAGGACGCCTCACCACCCTCATGTAGTTGGGAAGCACCAATTACTTACAACCATAGATGAACCATTTGGAAGATAAGATGAACATGAAGAAGAGGACTATAGTCCTGCAACAAGAGAGTTTGCAATCTCCATGGATACCTGGCTTTACTAGTTTTTTATTCGAATACAAAGTTATGTGTTGGTGTACTTGAGCTCTTAACAACATCAAAGTATAAGAATTATGACAGTTTTGATTCGAGGTGTACACCACCACCTCCACCGTCAACTGACCACCACCACTGCAACAATCACCGGAAAGGTTAGAAGAAGGAGGTACACCAAAACCGAAGGGGTGTTGAGGCGGTATTCTCGGCGGCTTCAGTCGTCTTCTCCGGCGCTCCGGCAAGTTGCAGGTTTTTCGGCTGTGTTTCCTTTTTCTGCAAAACTGATTGATCGGAATTGAAGGTTTTGATTCATTTCCATCCTTGATGCCAATCACGAACCTATCCCAAAATTTCGACTAAATTCAGTTACGCAACCCCTATATAGACCGAACCCAAAGTTCATTTCTTCTACCATACAACCTTCACCACTCTCTGTTTGTCAAACGCCGCCGGAGGCCGCCGAAAAACCTGCAACTTGGCGGAGCGCCGGAGAAGACGACTGAAGCCGCCGAGAATACCGCCTCAACACCCCTTCGGTTTCGGTGTACCTCCTTCTTCTAACCTTTCCGGTGATTGTTGCAGTGGTGGTGGTCAATTGACGGTGGAGGTGGTGGTGGGTTTAAGGTGGATGTGGAGGTTGGTGGTTTGTGAAGGAGGGTAATATAGTAATTTTGCATATACTTAACTGAGAAATCTAACAAAGGCTAGTGGTAAGGACCACCCGAGTGCAAAATTTGAAACTACTGGGACCAAGTGTGTAATTAGTCAACCACTGGGACCAAGTCTGCAAGATTTGCAAACCACAGGGACCAACCAATCATTTAACTCGGCATTTTATCATATTTGTGGCTAGCGTCCAATTAAAATACTTATAGGAGACAAATACACACTGGCTCGCGTAATATGGTAGCTATAAGCTATTCGAGCCATGGAGACCACAGAGAGTCGAGTTAAAGAACCGGGCATGATATTATCAAACCGATGGTATAACCAAGCAGATTATCTCGAGTACGATGGTTACTAAAACAAAGGAAGCACCCGCCCCGAAGATCGCAGGCTTTACAACATGACACACGCTATAACTATTGTGGAAACTACTTTCATAGCGTATCTCCTCTCCTTGATTGTCGATCATCACCAAACCGATAATGTAAAAACTCATTGCACCTAACCATGCCACCCTGCATCAAATGCTTAAAGGTCATCTGATAATTCTACTAAAAGAATTTCAGTAAAAAAGGATCTAATTTACCATGATGAAATGAGGCATACTCGAGCCTTTGAAGACTTGTTATGAGTTGTAGGGCAGTGAAAACGGAAAACCAAGAGTATCACTAGTGCTGAAGTGTCGGCGCGGGGCTTTGCGGGTATTTGCAATCATCAGTTATTTTGTTCTGAACCTCATAAAGCTACAGTTAAAGAGTGTGTGAGATGTCGTTCTATAATAAAAAAAAAAAAACAACTAGAGTAGTTATGCTTAAAGTAATTATTATTACTAGGGATTGAATCAATACTAGTACCGATATCGAAATTGTGCTAAATTTAAAACCGAATATCATAGCGTATATCTTTGGTCGGTATCGGTACAGAGTAAGAGTACGGTACTGATATTCGGTATGTTTCTTATCCCTGGTAATTACGCTGGTTCCATTTTGTTACATGGTGATAATTATTACACTACAACAACAATATGAACTAGAATAATTATTATGACGATACCTTAAAACTAAAATATAATAATAATTACTCTAGTTATTTAGCGTATGTTAACAAATAACAATTATTATGAGATGTATGTATGATTTACCCTAGGGGAAGTGGCTTCAGCAGCAAAACCAAGAGCAGCAGATACCATGCCTATGATGACGAAAGTGATGAAGATCACTAAGCATTTTGATTCTCTTTGGACATCCATGCTTGCTTGATCTCCAAGAAACTGATGTTGATAATGGTGACGTTTTTATGCAAACTTATGCACGCGTTTTGATGAACCTAGACACAAAATCTACTTGTTTTTTTCAATATGTTTTTAACATATGGATGGAACCTACGAACAAAACAAAACAAGACAACGACATACAAACAAATTGTTGATCATTGATCAAAACTTTTAATTGACACATAATTTATCCTTGATTAATTGGAAATTTTTCTTGTTTAACACTAACTTTTAACATGTAAAATAACACATAATTTATCCTTATTTAATTGGAAATTTTCGTTGTTTAACACTAACTTTTAACCTGTAACAATGGCAAATCCAGAAACTTTTACGCGTGGGTCGGAAATTTTCAAGAGTATCCACTAAAAAAGAAGTTTTTTTTTTTTAAATCCAGTTTGGGTTGTCACAAATTTAAACCAAAATCCAGTAATCAACCAAAAGTTTCGAAAGTAATTAACCAACAAGTTTTGAGCTAGGGGAGGTTGTTGGTAGGCTCGCTTGTTAGACTCGTTTAGCTAGCTTTGCTTTTCGCTGAATGATTCTATTATTAATTTATAACGATATTGTAATTTAATAGTTTAGTACTTTACTTGTTTAAAACGGGCCTTGGGTTAAATGGTAATTGGGCTAATGAAGTAATGAGCTTATTTTTTTAAAATGGTTATTTGGTTTATAAGTATTAAGAGGATAACTAGAATTAGCCTCACGCGCGTTGTGCCACGCTCAACGAAATTGAACACAATATGTAGTCGATCACGTTTACAAACTTCAGTCATGATTAACCATATCATACTCCGTTCATTATTGACTAACAACTATAACTATAATGTTATATTTATATAGTGAGTTAGCTTAAAATCGGTGGCTCGGCTCCACCGAGCACCATAACCAGCAACCACAGGGGCTACTCAGATGACCGTCCAATAACCGGGTGTGACAACTGTCGCCAATTTAGGTTAAAACTTGAAACTTTAAATGGGCCTTCATTTGTGTAAGCATAGCTCTATGATAGGGAAACTTACTAGATATGGTAGGAGTCTTGAAATAAAACCTAGACATACCTTCCTATTTATAGAAACGTTCGGGAATTGATAAGTGTCCGTGAATAACCGGTAATTGTCCAAATATGAAAATTACTACCAACAAACCTAAAACATATCAAATTATGCAATTAGTAGCTAATTAAAAAAAAAGCAATAAAAGATTCCATAAATGGAAGCTTCGATTTCAATATATATTAACTGTATTATTTGTAAAATTTAATCCGAACTAACAATTTGAGGTAAAAAAAAAGGATTATTTAAACAACCAAAAGCGCATCAAAACTGTTTATAATTGACAATTCATTTTAACATTTTCGTTAAAATTTTGCGAAACCAGACCATGAAGCCCTTAGCTGGCGGCGCTAGAAAGTAGAAACCTATGGCCTAAGGTGGAGGTGGCCGGTTGGGGAGAATTGATGCCCTTAGCTGGGGACAAAAACACCTTCGTTGTGTATTATGTACACGCAAAACACGTTACATTATACGCGTTCCTTTGTATATAATAGGTTTGGGGCTGTACGTTAGGATACATCAAACAATAAGAGGAAAAGAGTACACATCAAAGTAATGGAGAGACGCTAGCATCAACAATGATAGAAATCTTAGTGTTGAATAATAATTCAAGGTCGATGATCAATTAAATATGGTGTCGCTGAAAAATTGTGTACCGGTTTAATTCTTTAAGTATACCCATGTTTAAGTGTAAATGAGTTCAAAAACTAACGAGTTGTTAAGGCACATTGACAAAAGATTGTCTTGTAATAGTTGATTTTTTTTTATAAACTTCTATGTATCTAAACCGTTCATATTTTAACGAGTGGAAAAAGCAAAAATTTCTAATAGAGTCCCGGTAAAAAGAAGTTACATTCATTAGCGTACGTTTTTTTTTTTTTTTTTTTTTTATAGTCTATAAACAACAAAGTGGACATGGCCTGCAAGGGAAATTATAACCTTTAAGATCCCATATTTTAAAGAAGTTGTAAATATGTCTCGTCGTAATACTTTACAAAACATCTTTATCCACCGATTTATTTGTGAGAGAAAGAAGTATCACAATTCTTATTGATTGATTGTTTAAGGAAGACAAAAGTTTTAAATGAAATAAGTTAAAAGAAAATAGTCTAGATTTTTTTATAAAATGAAAGAAGTAAAAAAAAATTAATAATGATGGTAAAAAATTAAAATCAATTAACTAAAACACTATAAAAAAGACATAGAAATAATGTAACACCCAAATTTTTGACGATTTAAAATGATAATGCGGGCTTTAATATTATGTTTGAAATGAAAGCCCATGTTAATAAAGGGAATTTGTTAAAAACGCCCATCATGAGGAGAAGTTGGAAAGAAGATATAGGATGGTGGAACACAAGGCCATGAGGGCAACATGATGATTTTGTTGAACAACCCTACAAGGGGAAAAGGAATCTATGTAGCCTTCACATTCTCACAGACCTTCAAAACCTTAGAGAGAGAGAAAATGGGATTTATGGTGGTTTTGAGTCGGTTCATGTAAGGATTGAAGAAAGCAACGGGGAAACATCTGTGCATCGAGGTTGATCAATCTGAGGTGAAAATGGGCTATCTGAACGAGTTTCTTGCCTAGGACGAGTTTAGTTCAGGTTATCGCACAAACGGGTAAGATTTACATAAAAAGTTGTATGATTTTGATGTTTGATGTACGAAATGATGTTATGGGTCGATTATAATGAGTTTCTAGTGAAAAGGTAGGATCTTGACGTGAAAAACATCAGATATGAAAATAGTTGTGCCTTTGCGCGACTAGGGTTTTTACCAGGTACGTTGTGCGCCATATCACGCTTTCTGTTCATGAATGCTAGTGCCCCACTTTAAGCTGACATGATGATGGGCATGGTACACTTTGCGCACATAGTGTGGAGCGTAAAATGACCCACACGTGAAGGCTAGTGTAGAGTAATGTAGTTATCGCAATGTATTCCATGTTGGGGCGTAATGTTGCCCAAGCGAAGAGCTACGCACACGTAGCACTTCCCACTTGCGCAAAGCTCTACTTTGCACTAGGAATTGAGGGTGCAATGTTAATGAGTTATGTGTGTGTACCTTTGACCAATTACCGATAGCTCGAAAGTTTGATTATAGTTTAAACAATAAAAGAAGGTAACTCCCAGGTGAATTCTAGATGCCCTCTTTTTAACATTTTGGGTTTATATGCATGTTAAGTTAAATGGTACCAACTATTGAAGTACCTAATCATTAAATACGTGATTATTGATTGATTGATGCTATATGTATAACTTTGATTGATTAAAAGTGTACGGATTCTATCTGGTTCCCACGTACAGGGGGGGGGTGCATGGTCTCAGGCGGTCGAGGAGTTGATCTTGGACATAGCCCCGAACAGGGTGGGTTTACACATGAGATTCTTTGCCGTTCAAAAAGAAAAAAAATGGTAACAAACCAGATTTTATTACGTTTCTAAGGAAACATTGTTTTTAGTATTGAATAGAGCTCGATTTTTTGTCTCATAGTCGGGTTCTATAAGCTAATTATGCACGTTTATAAATGAAGAAAAAGGACTTAAAGCATTTTTCGGAAATATAGAGCACTTTTTTTTTGTTAGCACTTAGCAATCAAGCTCAATAAAAATCATAAATATATGGTCTCTGCATACTACTTTTCTTCTTTTACTTTCTGCTACTCTTCTATGTAGAAGCCTTAAATTAAGTTGTGTATCTTTACTTCTTTTTGTTTCTATGCAAACATGTCTAATATTCAATTCTAATACCACTTGTTAAAATCGACGTCTACTTGATCTTTTTAATTATAACACGTGACTTTTCGTAGGTGTAATGGTTCAAAAGATCTTCAGAACCACTTGTTAGATATTATTAGATCGATATGCATTTTTGTTATTATACAGATACCAAAAAGTACGTGAACCACTTCCAACAAAACCAAAATACACTTGATGATTTGTAACAGTGGTATATATTGGTCATACTTAAGGGGTAATAATGGGCAATTTTGGGTTTTATTGCGTTTTATTTGGCTCTAATGTGTTATGACAGTCGATGATGATCGTAATGTGTTGTAAAAGTTATAATTGGTTTTGATTGTCTGTATCTGAATATCTGATCGTATTGTGTTACAATGGATGTCTTGATGGGGGCATTTACACCATGTTGAAACACATTAAACCATCTAAAGAAAAGTAAATTAACGGTTCAATTGATTAAGATTTATAGAAGAGTAAAGGGTAATATACGTCCCTGAGGTTTATGGGTGGTGTAACGTTGAGTCCCCGGATGAATTATTTATGCCTGAGTCCCTGACTTTTAAAATGCGTTACACTTTGAGTCCATCTGTCTAGATTCCGTTAATTTGGTCGTCGGGTCAAAGGATATTTTGATAATCTCTGTTAGTTTAACACGTTAAATCATCCCGATTTAAAACCTCTAACACTTTGTGTCCTTCTACACCATCACCACCACCATCACCACCACCACCAAAATTTCACCCAGTTAACTTTAACACAACCACATCCGTTAGAGGGAATTACCAAATAAAACAACAAACAAAAAAATCTTCATTGGAGGAAGGACCAAATCAAAGAATCTTCAGAAGGATTGGGTGTAAAAGGGGAGGTGGTCCTAGTATATCCGCTAGTATTACATATATTCAACTCGTATAATACATGTGATTCTTAAAAATATATCTTTCTATTATTTAATATATTAAATTACAATTATTCAACACATGTAATAAACGAGATTTTTAAAGATATGCATTTATTATTTAATATATAAAATTATATTTATTTAACGCATGTAATACACGAGATTCTAAGCTATTTCTATATAAATCTAGTGGTCAAACCCTAAGATTTTCCTATATTTATTGACTATCGTCAACTCTACTCTACTCAGTCGTATGCTATTTTGTTTGTCTAATGTTATAATGTCTTTTTTAATTAAGAAATTTTGTTCACCTAATGCAATATTTATTGAAAGTAAAAAACGTTTACATATATGCACCTTTTCGGTTATGATTTAGAGTTTAGAATTCTAAGATTTAGGATTTATTTTTAATATTTTATACCTTAACAAAGTTAAATGAACAAGTGTTTGGGCTAAACAGGTTCGGGTCATAACAAGTCGAGACGTAAATGACATGACTAAACAAGTGTCTAAACAAGTTCAACTCATTTAACCCGCTTATGGCAAGAATAACACGTATAATTATTGTGTTAAATAGGTTAATATAGCTCGATAATACACGTATATGACACGTTCATTTAAGTGACGCAGTTGTATAGTTTTATAGTGTATGACACAGATACCACACATGACTAACTACATTTTTATTTTTGTGTTAATTTGTTTTATTACATGTTAACCATGGTTAATAAATCATATCAGAAATTATATTAAACATGTTATTGAACCAATCATATTTATCTGTGTCAAATGTATGATGCCATTCATGTTATTAAACCGCTTACATTAATTTTGTTAGATATATCGTATAACTCGCTTATTAAACATTTACGTGATTGAGAAAATGGCATGTTTAGCTAAATGTGCCTTGTTCGATTTCAATAGTAATGTTAAACGCGTCGAATACAACCCTCCAAACACCGCATGAGACGTGTTGCCGGCTCTTATTCTAGTTATAAATTAATTAAGATATTTAACTATTTTAATCCAAAATCTAAAAAGCAATGATGCAAGTCTGACTATTCTAGTATACCGACATCAAAAGCGACTGCCTTAAAGATAGTAGTTGGATAAAACGTACAACGTTTAAAGTTCAAACCATACAAAACATTGTATCAATATTGATATAGATATTTATATTATCCATCACTACCATCTTTATGTCTTAATCATATGTTCAGTCAATTTATAAAATTTGAATTTATGTTATTTCAGCAACTATGTAAACACTAAGGCTTTAATCATTAGCCCTTTTATTCTCCATCTTGGAGATTCTGTCGAATCCTTTGGTGGGTTGTAATTGAATGTCTTGAATGTTTTCTTTTTGAACGGCTCTCTTGAATATATACACATATGTATAGAGAGAAAAATTTCATAAAACTAACAACTTTTTTATGAAAAAGCACATAACATATATTATTAATTGAGTAAATGTTACTTTCGTCCATGAGTTTTAACCACTTTTGCAACTTTTGTCTATGTTCACGAGGTGTCATTTTCATTCAAAAAGTTTGAAATTTTGCTATTTTCATCATTGAGGACCAAATTTCGAAGGACGAAAGTCGCATAATAGCCAAACTCAAGGATGAAAATGACAATAAAATGCAAACCCAAATGATTCAAATGCAAAAAAAAAAAAATTTTGAATAAGACAAGCAAAATTGACTAAACCTCGATTTTGACATTTTACTATTATTAATTTGATGTTTATTCAACAGGGTCCGATAATTAAGCCATGTTGATATGCAAAGAAACTGTAACTGTAACAACCCTCAAAATATTCCCAGCAGAACCCGTAATTAAAACCCCTGGTATGCGCGATGAAAGTTGGATACTCGATCAGAAAACTTAGTGGTTAAGAAACTTGGTGATTGACGAACCAACCGGCACAAAAGAACCCATATTAAATTCACAATTAAAAACCAAACCAAGTGGAATCAAGACCCGAGCATACGCGACAAGAACCAGCACAAAATCGAGAAAAACACGCGATTGGACGGAAAAGGCGGCCATGGACACGTGTCACGACATCGCGCCACGTGTCAGACCTACATGGATACGTGGCAGACCTATGCCAGGCCGACCTCCCCCGCGCGTCATGCCAGAATCCAGGTCATCCCGCGGACGCGCAGGGGATGCCCATTTGGGCTATATAAGCAGCGGCTTGGGACATAAGCTGTTGTACCAGTTCGATCGAATTTCGATGAACTCTCTCTCTCGTATCTCCGTTTCTTTGCACACCACCACCCCCTAAACCCCTAAACCTGCGAAGCGCTGCCCGCTGTAAGTATCTTAACCCCCGATCACTAATTCACTATCCTACCCTATTTAGGACTAACGCATGTCAAGGCTCTGCCCGACTACGTTAGTTGAAATCCTATCTCGTGTTGTATGGACACCCTACCCAATCGATCTAGAATCGCCAACGCATGTCTAGGCTCTGCCCGACTACGTTCATTGGAGTTCTGTCGAGTGTTGTATGGTTAAAGTGACTTGGGTTATTTTACTAACACATGTGCATTATATATTTTTAATAGCAACTCAGGATATAATCAGGAATTGTCACCAGAAAGTCCATAGAAATACCTAAGTTTGCAATGTGAGTCATTCTCCTTTTCTCAAATGCTTTGCAAACCCTAAATGTTTTCCAAGTTATATTACAGTGATTAAGTCTTTGTATTCTTACTGGGAAACTACTGTCAGTATGTGGGGTTTTGTATACAATACTTGATAATCTTCACTATTGGATAATGGGTTAGCCAATGAGTGATATGACCACAGTCAAAGGAACTGCCACCGAGTGACAAATACTATTTAAAATAAGTTTCTTTGCTATTGGACAATGAGCTAGCCAATAGTAGTTTGGTAAGATAAACAAATGTAAAAACTCTTAATGCTGTGAATATAAGAATGTGTCATTTTGTACAAATTGAATGAACTCACCAGTATTTCCTGCTGACAAAAATATTTTTAAAACATGTTTCAGGTGATTTCAGTAGATCAGATTAAGAGTTGGGATACAACACCAAAAGGCTTAAAGAAGTGGCTTATTTTATCAATTAAATTAAGAAATGTTGTTTTATGAATTCGAGTTTATCCCTTATTAAAAACTACCTTTATAAAACATGGGTTTTATTCCCATCTGTTTAATAAATAAAAATCCGGTGTTTCTAAACTCTGATATTTTTCCTAACTACTGTCCTGATGAAATTTTCGCTGCACTGTTTTCAAAATGATCACCGGTACCACCTGACTGGTTCACAGCTCCCGCTCCCAGGGTGGGGTCGGGGGTCGTGACAGAAGGTGGTATCAGAGCCACAGCCACTGGTTTAAGCAATTAAGTGTTGTGATAATACCTAAGCTTAAACAAAAGAGTTAGGAAATTGATATTAACTGGTAGCGCCAGGATAGTATTTAAACTTAAGAAAAATGCACTTTTAAAATCATGGATTGAGAAAATTCTTTTTATGGGAAATATAATTACCTCTCCGGCAAGATTGGGTATGGTGTGGTAGACTCTCCAACTTGTCCGGGTAAGATGGGGTAGCCTCTCTGGCAAGACCGGGTAAGATGGGGTATATGTTATGTTAAAAAGTTACAGAATTCCCTAAAATAATACCATAACCTGATGTCTGACTTGTTTTTGAAATGTGAACTTGTTAATACATTAACCTTCTGAAGGGTATGTATATCACAATATATGAAACATATGATCGTATATATATGTATATCTATAAGGGAATCCAAAAAGTCATTTAGGTGTTATTTTAACCTTAAACAAAAAAGTTAAGAGGTTAATACAAAACAACCTATGTGTTATTTTATATAAATTTAAATGATTGTTTTGCTTTAATTGTTCTATAATATTAATATTTGCAATTCAGATGTCGAATGAAGTATCACATAATCAAGAAGTTCATGCAAATAATGAAAATCCCTTAAACAAAGAGGCCATAGAAAACATAATCGCCCAAGGCATTGCTAATGTCATTCCGTTAATTATTGAGGCTGTTAAAAATACCGTAGGACATACCAAAGCTGTGAGTAGCAAGCGTACTCATAGTAACAGCCTTAGCCACAGCGCCAATGGAGATAATGATGATATTATCAAAATCTCAGTTCCTAAGAAGATGAAAACAATGACTGATGGATGTTCCTATAAAGAATTTCTAGCATGTAAGCCAACTGAGTTTGCCGGCAGTGAAGGAGCCACAATTGCACTACGATGGTTGGAAAAGACGGAAGTTGTTCTTAAGATCAGCAAATGTGCCGAAAAAGACAAAGTCATGTATGCTTCTAATCTCTTTAAAGATGAAGCCTTAGAATGGTGGAATACTATTCTTCAACCAAAAGGAAGTGACATGGCCTATGCCATGAACTGGGGAGAATTCAAGGAAACGACAGAAAGAAAATTTTGTCCTCCTTATGAAAAGGAACAAATGGCAAACAAGTTCCTAAATCATAGAATGGTCGATGTGAAGTGTCGTAAATATACGACAACATTCTTTGAATATGCTAGAATGGTACCAATTCTGGATTCGCCAGAACCTGTACTAATTTCTCGTTATATTTGGGGACTGATTAGGGAAATTCGCGATATAGTCAATGCAGCTAGACCTCAGACTATCGAGGAAACAGTCGAACTAGCCAATACATTAACAGACGGACTAATCTGCACAAGAGAAGAAAACAATAATAAGGAGTTAGCCCGGAAAATTACCCAAGAATTTGGCGCCGATGAGTCCTATAAGAAGAAGGGATCTGAACCGTCATTTGAGAAACGTATCTGCAAATACTGTAATAAAAAGCATTCAGGAAAATGCTACTTTAAGAGGAATCCCTATTGTAACCTCTGCAAAACACCTGGCCATAAGGAAGAACAATGCAAGAGGAAAAACCCAATCGGTTTTAACTGTGGAGAAACAGGCCATATCCGCCCATATTGGCCAAAACTGATAAAGGCACCCGACAACAAGGCAAAAATAACAGACATAGTTAAGAAGAACGCACGAGCATTCGTACTTACTACGCAGGAAGCAGAAATGATTCCAGGCGTGATCGCTAATATGTAATATCTAAGTTAAAGTATCACTTTACCCTAGTACAAATCGATGTTAATGAATAATGTTTTTCTGTTAACAACAAACTTGTTTGGTATTCACCTTCTTTGAATCATTAATTTTCATGACACCTTGTGGTGGCGTTTTTCATCAACTTGAAGCTTGAGCTATTCCCGTTTGCACACCCAATGTGTGGGTTTATTTATTCTTAAAACCCATCTTATTGATTCATTGTCATAAAACAATCTTAATACAATTATGTGTTAAGATAAGAGTACACAACTTCATGTTATTTTTCGATGTACCTCTAATGGTTCTTTTAATACTTATTGAAAATTCTATGATATTCATTTGTTATTTCATCATCAATTTAAAATCCTATGAGATTTATTTATGAATATTCGAATTTACTACACTAAAACCTTTCAATTGATCACGAACACGGTGAACTTGTTCGGTCACCGTAATTAGTAAACTATTTCGATAATTATGACACCTTATGCGTCGATATAAATTTGTAGCCTGAGCTAATCATGATCTTACAAAACTACGTATGCTTTTCGTTTATAGTCTTAATATAACTATGTATTAAGATAATGATACACTAAATTCTGTTGTGTTTCAAGTGTATCCCTATCATTCAAATAATATCAACACATTGATTTTTCCTCATAACATGGTTGATAGTTGACACATCATCTTCATGTTTCTGTTTCAGTTAAGCTTGTTAATTCTAAGTATTCCTTGATTGACAACCAAGGTAAGTTTTCCTTTGACAGTGAATTCTATTATTTCTAAAGTCATTCACCTATTGGTCATAAATCTCTCTTTTAGTTTAGACCATGAAAACCTAGTCACTCTGATGATAATGTCATTTCACTTCGTTCATTTGATATCGATTTCTGGAAATGATTCAATTAAACCATTGAGTTCTATTCATTGTAAACCTTGTATTCACAAAATTCGAAGATGTTCTGATTCATTTACCGTAATCCTATTAGTATTGATTAACGCGTGAGGTAAATCAGAAATAACATCATAACCTAAATCTCTAGGACGAGATTTAAAACAAGGTGGAGAGGATGTAACAACCCTAAAAAATATTCCCAGCAATAACCCGTAATTAAAACCCGTGGTATGCGCGATGAAAGTTGGATACTCGATCAGAAAACTTAGCGGTTAAGAAACTTGGTGATTGACGAACCAACCGGCATAAAAGAACCCATATTAGATTCAAATTAAAAACCGAACCAAGTGGAATCAAGACCCGAGCATACGCGACAAGAACCAACACGAAAATCAAGAAAAACATGCGATTGGATGGAAAAGGCAGCTAGGGACACGTGTCATGACATCGCGCCACGTGTCAGACCTACGTGGACACGTGGCAGACCATGCAGGCAGACCTCCCCCGCGCGTCATGCCAGAATCCAGGTCATCCCGCACGACGCGCGGGGGATTGCCCATTTGGGCTATATAAGCAGCGGCTTGGGACAAAGCTGTTGTACCAGTTCGATCGAATTTTGACGAACTCTCTCTCCTCGTATCTCCGTTTCTTTGCACAACACCACCCCTAAACCCCTAAACCTGCGAAGCGCTGCCCGCTGTAAGTATCTTAACCCCCGGTCATTAATTCACTATCCTACCGATTTAGGACTAACGCATGTCAAGGCTCTGCCCGACTACGTTCGTTGAAATCCTATCTCGTGTTGTATGGACACCCTACCCAATCGATCTAGAATCGCCAACGCATGTTTAGGCTCTGCCCGACTACGTTCGTTGGAGTTCTGTCGAGTTTGTATGGTTAAAGTGACTTGGGTTATTTTACTAACACATGTGCATTACATGTTTTAATAGCAACTCAGGATATAATCAGGAATTGTCACTAGAAAGTCCATAGAAATACCTAAGTTTGCAATGTGAGTCATTCTCCTTTTCTCAAATGCTTTGCAAACCCTAAATGTTTTCCAAGTTATATTACAGTGATTAAGTCTTTGTATTCTTACTGGGAAACTACTGTCAGTATGTGAGTTTTTGTATACAATACTTGATAATCTTCACTATTGGACAATGGGTTAGCCAATGAGTGATATGACCACAGTCAAAGGACCTGCCACCGAGTGACAAATACTATTTAAAATAAGTTTCTTTGCTATTGGACAATGAGCTAGCCAATAGTAGTTTGGTAAGATAAACAAATGTAAAAACTCTTAATGATGTGAATATAAGAATGTGTCATTTTGTACAAATTGAATGAACCACCAGTATTTCCTACTGACAAAAATATTTTTAAAACATGTTTCAGGTGATTTCAGTAGATCGGATTAAGAGTTGGGATACAGCACCATAAGGCTTAAAGGAGTGGCTTATTTTATCAATTAAATTAAGAAATATTGTTTTATGAATTCGGGTTTATCCCTTATTAAAAGCTACCTTTATAAAATATGGATTTTATTCCCATCTGTTTAATAAATAAAAATCCGGTGTTTCTAAACTCTGATATTTTTCCTAACTACGGTTCTGATGAAATTTCCGCTGCACTGTTTTCAAAATGATCACCGGTACCACCTGACAGGTTCACGGCTCTCGCTCCCAGGGTGGGGTCGGGGTTGTGACAGTAACTATGTGTTCAAATCATTAATTTACATAAAAAACCGAGTTTCATTAAAATATGGAACACTTACTTTACTTCAAGTTCTTTGTTAATCGAATAGCATTCACAAGAACCTCCTGATCTTCAACTCTATAATTTAAAAAAAAACACATTTTATAAAATTTAACTCTCTATTTTAGAAAACCTTCCACATCTTATTCCCCATCATATTTTTACATTCTTTTGTTTCTCCAACAACTACACACATTTTTTCAATCACAATCTTACAACCACACAAATACATACACAACCACACAAACCGCACCAAAACTCATAACTAAACCTCCCAAACTTTTTCTTAAGTTTTCAAATGGCAAGAAGTTGGATTGAAGAAGGATATATCGCTTTGGCTACGGGTTGGGTGTATGTCACTGAACAAATGCGGCCTGAAGCATAGTTATCATTCTAGAACGTTATTTTTGCACAATTACGTCAACATGTCGATAAAACCACAACAAGGTTTTTGATATCCATTCAAAGTTTAATGAGATCCAAGCAATGGTTAGAATATTTCAGATAGTCTTCAACGTGGCGATGAACGACGAGTAGGTGTGAAGGATGAAGCAATTGAGACGGCCCATCACGAGTACCAACGTCGCCACGAGACCCAAAAAATTGCTCATGTTTCAACGTGACGAAGTGTGAGATACCACGATCAGTGGAATACCTATCATAATTAAGTAGTTTATATTTTATTTAGGCCGTTTTAATGTAATCTTATTTTACCTTTGTATCTTTTATTTTAGTAATGTTAATTTTATTTAAATCATGTATTTTTTATTTTAGTTATGTAATTTTTATTTCAAATTCATATTTTCTTTAAATAAAGAAATAAGTAGAAATAAAATCAAATGAAATTAATAAATGATTGAAAATGGTTAAGAAGCTTATTCCACACCATAGTGGTTAAGCAGGGGTTTAAAGCTCTCTTTGTCTACTTGGCGTATACGTAGCGTTTTAAAGCCCCTATGAACTTTATTCCACCCCACCCAGGCTAACAGAAGTTGATTTATTCTAAGAATAGGACCTCATAATTTTTTTTATAATCTTTTTGCTTTTAATCTACGTCATATGTAGGACTTGAACTCAAAATCGTCCTTTCCAAATTCAGATGTTTAAAGCCTTTGTCTTTACTAATGGAAAACCACCCCGTTGGTATCTTTTTATTTGTTTTTTTTTATAATCCATCTAACTATACTCGTTTATTTGGTTTTTTTCTTCAGTGTGCTATAAAACCCATCATTTTTCAAATAACAAACTTTAATTATTTAATACGTAGGCCTAAAGAATAATTTTATAATAAAAATAAAACACAAAACGAACACTATACCAATTTTGCATCAAATATAACAAAGCATATACAAATATATATGAATGAATAACGTTGCAACTAAAAAAGTAACGGGTATAAGCTTAATGGGTAAAAAGTCATCAAATATTATTTTCTTTTAATAAGAATAAAACTTAAAAGTAACGTTTACATTATACTCGTTTTGACCCGAGTAAAGTTTTTGCATCGATCAAATGTAACAGAACCTACACAGCGGCGAAGCTTGAGATTTCTGACCGGGGGTCGAAACGTATATTACCTAAAAAAAATTATAAAACCGGAGGGTCAAAAACGTATACACCTAAAAAATTTTATACGAAAACTACATACCGAACAGAATGAAAAGTTCGAAGGATCACCCCCTTGAACCTACTTGGTACATGCCCATAGAGGTTTACCAAATTTATACGTATCATTTCATGATTTGCAACTTGGCTTCTTAGTAATATTTAAATACATTTTTATCTTTCTGGATTCTGATGTCTTTGGAAGACAATTTGGCTTCTTAGTGATATTTAAATAAAAGTTTTTCAAATGAGTCGTCTCAAATTTTCATTTGGAATAAACCCGATGATAAAGTTACTCTTTCAAAACATTTTTATTTTTGGGTTTATGTATTTTAATAATCCAACCCAACTTTAAAAATTCTCTTTGGCAATCTCAACTTGTAAGATTTTGGCCCCTATCGATCCTTTTCTAACTGGGTTATAACCCAGTTAATTTTTGATGAGTTAGACGCTGACATAGACGCTGACGTGGAACACAACTTTATTAATTGGACAATGATTTGGCACTCTCATCACTACCTCACCATCACCACCAGCGCCAGCTACACCGCCCACCACCACTGCCGTCATCTCCACCCACCAACACTGCCATCTCCACCACCACCACTGTCATCATCTCCATCTGTGTGTGAAGATGACTTGATCTTCGCCGGATACTACTACCTAACACAAGCTGCCCAGCAAGCACCTAAGGCTGTTACTCAACACGGGTCGCCGGAGAAGATGACCGGAAGTTCGGGAAGATGATCAGAGAAGATGACTGGGCATTGTACTAATCCTGATTTATGATAAAAGGTAAGATTTCAAATGTCCGGTGACCTCTGGAACTAAGACGAAGGTCCGGTCTTATTCTCCAGCAACCTCTACAGACTTTCTCTCTCTAGAAACCATTTTCTCTCTCTAGAAATAGTTGCAGACAGACAAATGAAAGTGATTCAAATTAATTTTAAGTTGGTGTGGTGATAGAGTTGAAGTTGAAGGTGGTTGATTGTAACAACCCGGAAATTCGTTGTTATCTTTTTCTTTGTTACCAATTGTATCTATCTTTTGTAAATCCGAGATTCGCTTATTAATAAAGTTTATGTTAGCTAATTCTGATTGTGTACGTTATTATCGCATCTAATAGTTTATTAAATCGCATCGCCAATCTCATCGCATCGCAAATCGCAATTATTTATGTGATTTTATATTATTTATGTGTTATATGTGTTTATGATTATGATTACGCTCGCTATCGCATCGTTCTCGCACTCTTGAATCGCTAAATCGCACTATTATATCAAGTATAACGCTTAACGCCATACTAAATCGCTTAATATAACTAACTAATGCGAACCGAATCGCCAAACGAACACTTAGCGCGAAATAAACGAAGAAAACCAAGCCATTGGTTCAAGTTCGCTCGAATTTGGTGTTACCAAGTTCGGCCAAACTTGACTGGCCAGCTAACTCTTTCCTAAACCTCAAGTTCGCTCGAACTTAACCTCAGAGAGGTCAAGTTCGGTCGAACTTGGCTCCTTTCTCTTAAAATCTTTACAAGTTCGCGCGAACTTGTACAATTTTGTACAAGTTCGGCCGAACTTGACTCCCATCAGCCCTCAACTTGCCTTCTCCTATAAATACTCAGCTCACTCCCCTCATTTGAACTTGCTGCAACTTCGCCCAGAGCTATCAAACCCAAAACTTTTATGTTCTAAGTAAGAATCAACCCGATTTCAACTACAACAACGTTTATCAACGATTTACAAAGGTTTACAACGATTTTGGCATAAGGCATAGCCTTCGTTTTCATCTAAACTCTTCTGTTTACGAAAATCTTCATCTTTTTACATAAAACTTCTGTTTTCCACTCAGATCTATGTTTAGATCTGAGTAAACCTTTTAAAACCTTGATTTTGACACAAAATACGGACTTTTGATGATGTTTTGTTCATTTTCTGATATGAAACGAAGCATTAATCATTCAAGATCCCAGATCTGGAAGCACAAGGACGTTTATGTTGGTTTACACAAGCCGGACTAACCCGAACGAACCCCTAGTTCGCCTGGATTAGCCCACGCTTTTGTAAAACGGCTAAACTACTCTAAAAGACCTCCCTGACCCAATTTTGCTCAGTAGCACAGGGTTGGAGGGATGAACACTCGATTTCCTCAACAAACGACGCGAAAACACAAGATTTTGGACCCGAAAACATCAAGTTCGCTCGAGTTTCAACTGATTTTGTGCAGCAGCCTAGCCAAGTTCGCTCGAACTTGCCCTCAAAGGTTAAGTTCGGCCGAACTGGGTAAAATGGCCAATTCTTCAGCAGAAAGTCCTTAAGTTCGCTCGAACTTGTAAAGTTTCTCAGGAAACTTCACAAGTTCGGCCGAACTTGTCAATCCATCTATCCAAACCCCACAAGTTCGACCGAACTTGTCAAGTTTCCTTGAGAAACTTACAAGTTCGCCCAAACTTGACTCACCACTCAGCAGACTTATACAAGTTCGCTCGAACTTGTATGTTTACATACAAGTTCGCCCGAACTTGCCCACTGCTCAACTCAAACTTCACCGTTTCGGCTTTTCGGAAGACTGATGCACTTCTGTTCGTTTACAGGCTGATCTGGCGCACTCCGCAACTCTCATCAGAATCTTAAATCTTACCAAAACGCACCCACAGTGAGTATACTTGACCCATTTTCGCTTTAATGCACTTTTTGGGTGTTACATACGTTCCTATATCAAATCACTTCACGAATCAAAACTGTTTATCACACGCGAATAATCTGATTGTATATGCTCGATACGTGATACTAGAAACATGTGACTAGGACTTATTTTCGTTAACTTGCCTCCTTAGCTAGTATGGTACTATAGTTTGGCTAACACCCGACGGGGTCTAGTTAGGATGGTCGCGCAAGCCTTTTCACGATAGTTAGCATGAGAAATGAGCCTATGTTATGTTAAGTGTTTTGGTGTATCATGATATGTAATTAGATTGTTTCGCAACCGCTTTCTCGACTATGCTAGTATTATTCAAACTCGTATGCTCACCGTTACTTAATTATATTGACTTGTATTTTAACGTATGTAACAGGTTGAGGACTTAGCTTGGATGCCTTGGATGTTGCATGCGTAGTTTAGTTCGTTTTGTTAGTTTGTTTAGAATGGTTTGTAATAAAATCTAGGGGAGATCGAATTGGATTTATGTTTTTTGTTGAAATGTAATGGTTATTTTGAAGGTTTATGAGTTTGATAGTATGGGATATTGAATGTTGATTATTATCTTTGAAATGGCTGTTATTGAATCTCTTGATCAATCTGATTCGCCTAGTGCCACTACCCCGATGATTCCGCCATCGGTTGGGGTGTGACAGATTGGTATCAGAGCCCATAACTTTAGGATAGTAGGTAGAATTGCCATGATTCGACCTAGTAGCATGTTTAAGTACCCGATTGACCTATCTTTGACTTAAATGATAAACTACTTGCCATAAATGCTTAAATGTGCCTTTCCTAAGGCTAACACAATATACACGCTTGGAAACCCTCATATCCCACAAACGAGGATCAAGTTGAGATTAGGTGTGATAACCAAGAACTCTCAATAAGATCACTCATTCCGCGTATTACTCATCACGAGATATCTTCGTTGAGTTAGGAGTGACATCCAAACCTTGAAGAAAATCTCCATTTCTATCTAGGAATGAAGTTGCTAAGTTAGGGGTGAAACCCGCATCTTAGTAACTAATTCCGCAATTCGATTTTCAATCTAAACAAAGTCTCGGTTATACCGATGATTTGGAACACATATTAACTGGAAGGGTAAACACCGTTAGCCGCTCGCGGTGAGAGCGTTTATCTATTAGGCCAAAGCGTGGGTCCGAATGCAAAGGGTAGTCGAACAACTTTGGGTAGTCAAAGTCTCAAAACCCCGGACGCTCCTAATTGATTTAAGCCTATATCGTCAATTTACGCATCATCGAGTTTATTATATTTAAGTGTTTAAATTTTGAGAATTTTCGCTTTATTCGATTCCTCGCTTATTCTATTTCTCGATTTATCGCATTTACGCTCCATCGAATGTATGCACAATTCGCACAGCTCTCGAAATCTAAAACGCTAATTAATACACCAACCAAACTAATCGCTTAACTCGCTTACGCCTATGAGAACATGTGTGCCTCATACGCGGTATTATCTCGCTTATCTCGCTTATATATATCGCTTATATCTCGCTATTTTATGGCTTCTCGAACGCGCTACGCTTTACCTATAAGAAGGTGAATATGTGCAAAGTATATGCTTACGTGAAATACGTGCATATATGCTTACGTGCTTATGTGATTACGTGCTTACTTGCCTGTGTGCCTACGTGCTTACATGATTATGTGCTTATGTGGATTCGTGCTTATGTGTTTTTGTGCCTTGTATGAATAATAATAATAATAAATATTTTAGACATAAACTTATTGTAATCGAATCTCATCTAATCCAAATCTTTGTGTAGGTGTCGTCACTCGGATCCCATACTCGCCGTTCAGCTCAACGCCACAGCGACAACAAGTGCATCGCTTCACTAGTTGCCAAAGAAGTGGCAAAAGTCATCCCGCAAATCGTCTCGAAAATTCATGTTGTGAGCAGTAACTCCTCAGTTGACTCGAAAACTGAGAATCCCTAGCCGCGATTCAGCTTCAAGAACTTCAAGGCTTGTGCACCTCTCACCTTCATGGACAACGATGTACCGACTTCTATGTTTCACTGGTTCGATGCTATTGAGGTCACTTTTAGGCAAAGTGGATGCCCCGATGACCTCCGCACTGTGAACGCTACCGGAGTCTTTCAGTCCCGTGCTCTCGATTGGTGGACCGCCGAAAGGAATAGGCGTGGTAATGATGAAGCCTATAGTCTGTCTTGGGAGGAACTCAAGGAAGTGATGATGAAGGAGTTCTGTCCTCCGCATGAAATACAAAAGCTCGAGAATGAGTTTTGGGGTATCAAACAAGATGGTCCTGACAATGCTGGTTTTACTGCTCGGTTTAAGATTTTGAGCATCATCTGTCCCAGCCAGGTTGATACGACTGAGAAAGCTATCAACAAGTACATCCGTGGTTTACCCGAGTGTGTTGCAATTTTCATGAAAGTTGCTCGTACTACAACCATCGAGGAAACCTACATGCTCGCCGCTGAGATCAACGATCAGCGAGTTCAGGATGGTTATTTCAAGAACTCTGCTAAATTCGCCAATCAAGCCGTCGTCGAACCAACCGCTGCTACCGAATCATCAAGTGAACCAAAGGGAAAGCGTCAGGGACGCAAAAGAGGAAACCGAGTAAGAACTATGCCCTCGCAGCTCCAGCAAACCCTCAGCCGCTTCAGTCAGCCGTTCCGAACGCACCTTCAGCTAAGCGTGCGTATACCAGACCTTACCCTCTGTGCCCTAAGTGCAGTATCATCATGTCGTTGGTGGCAACTGCCGTTTTTGCACAAACCGCAATATCTACGGCCACTTTACTGTGAGTTGCCGATCAGGTCCTCGTCAGCCAGCTCCTCAGGCTCCAGCAGCTCCAGCTATACCCGCTCCTCCTCCTCAAGCCAATCAGCAGCAAGCTCCAAAAGCACGTGTGTGCTATGTGTGTGGTGATCCGAATCATTTCGCCAATGTCAGTCTGAATCATCATGTCAAGCAAGAGCAGCCAGCACCGCAGCCTCAGCCGCAGCAGCAGCAACAACCACAAGCTGCGCGTGGCAGAGCCTTCAATCTCAACCACCGCCAGGCTCAGAATGACAACAATGTTGTCAATGGTACGTTTCTCGTTAATGGTATTTATGCTTCATGTTTATTTGATACTGGTGCCGATAATTGTTTTGTATCGTTAGAATTCGAAAAGGTTTTAAAATGTAAGCGCGCTAAACTCCCAAAGACTTTCGATGTGGAAGTCGCCACCGGAAAATCCGTTACCGTTGATTCCGTCCTACGTGGTTGTTCTCTCGATCTCAACAACCATGTCTTCTCGATCAATCTCATACCTATGCAGTTAGGTAGTTTCAATATCATAGTAGGCATGGATTTTCTTCGTAAGAATCATGCTGAAGTTGTATGCTTCGATAAAATGATTCGTTTTCCTCTTCCTAATGGTGATCAACTTCATGTCTATGGTGAAACTCCCTCAAAGAAGTTGATGCTTTTGTCATGTACTCGAGCACACAAATGCTTGCAAAAGCGATGTGTTGTTTTCCTCGCTCATATCGTGAACCCGGAGAAAGAAAAGAAGACTTATAAAGATGTTCCCGTTGTTTGTGAATTTCCTAAGGTCTTTCCTGACGATTTACCCGGTTTACCCCCTACTCGAGATGTTGAATTCCGTATCGATTTAGTTCCCGGAGCTACTCCCGTTGCTAAAGCTTCTTATCGCCTCGCACCATCCGAAATGCACGAGCTATCAAGCCAACTTCAAGAGCTTCTTGATAAAGGTTTCATACGCCCGAGCACTTCGCCATGGGGCGCACCTGTCCTTTTCGTGAAAAAGAAGGATGGATCGTTCCGAATGTGCATCGATTATCGTGAACTTAACAAACTCACGATAAAGAACCGCTACCCTCTTCCTCATATCGACGACCTATTTGATCAGCTTCAAGGTGCTACTTGTTTTTCCAAGATCGATCTTCGTTTCGGTTATCATCAGTTACGCGTATTGGAAGAAGACATTCCGAAAACCGCCTTTCGCACTCGCTATGGCCATTTCGAATTCGTGGTCATGCCTTTTGGTCTTACCAATGCACCTACGGTCTTCATGGATTTGATGAACTGTGTGTGCAAAGCTTTCTTAGATCGTTTCGTTATTGTTTTCATCGATGATATCCTTATCTATTCGTAGTCGAGAGGCGAATACGCGCGTCATCTTCGTTTAGTCCTCGAACTTCTTCAAGGAAATCGCCTTTATGCTAAGTTCTCTAAATGTGAATTCTGGCTCGAAGAAGTCCAATTTCTTGGCCACATCGTTAATAGTCAAGGAATTCACGTCGACCCTCCAAAGATTGAAGCCGTCAAGAGTTGGATTACACCAAAGAACGCCTCCGAAATCCGTTCATTTCTTGGATTGTCGGGTTATTACCATCGATTCATCGCCGACTTTTCTGAAATCGCCGTTCCGCTTACCTCTTTAACTCATAAGGACCAACCTTTTGTTTGGGATTCTAAACAAGAGGAAGCCTTTCAAACTCTCAAGCGTATGGTATGCAACGCTCCCATTCTCGCGTTACCCGACGAAAATGACAATTTCGTTGTTTATTGTGATGCCTCTAATCTTGGTCTTGGTTGTGTTCTTATGCAACGAGACAAGGTTATTGCGTATGCATCTCGACAACTCAAGATCCACGAGAAGAATTACACAACCCATAATCTCGAACTCGGTGCAGTTGTTTTTGCATTGAAGATATGGCGACACTACCTTTATGGTACCAAGTGTACGGTCTTCACCGACCATAATAGCTTACAACATATCTTTAATCAAAAAGAACTAAACATGCGACAACGTCGATGGGTTGAACTTCTCAATGATTACGATTGCGAGATACGCTACCATCCCGGCAAAGCAAACGTTACCGCCGATGCTCTAAGTCGACGAAGCTATGTGTATAGTGTTCGTGACTCTCAAACTTTGAATGATCTCGAAATCATGATTCGCTCTGCTCAATTCGCTTGTTTTAACGAGAATACTTTGGAAGAAGAAATGAAATGTGGTGCCGAAACTCAGCTCGTATCTAAGCCTAATGGCATTTATTATTATCTCAATCGCATTTGGATTCCCAGTCGTGATAATGTTTGAAAGTTGCTAATGACCGAAGCTCATAAATCTCGATATTCAATTTACCCCGGTGCCGACAAGATGTACCAGAACCTTCGTCCTAAGTACTGGTGGCCGGGCATGAAAAAGGACATCGCCTTGTACGTCTCAAAAATGCTTAACTTGTTCGAAAGTTAAACCGAACATCAAAGGCCCTCTGGTTTACCCGAACAACCCGAAATCCCGATGTGGAAGTGGGAGAGTATAGCTATGGACTTCGTTACCAAACTTCCCCGCACTTCATCCGGTCACGATAGCATTTGGGTTATCGCTGATCGTCTTACTAAATCAGCGCACTTTATTGCTATACGAGAAGACTTTAAGGTCAAACGGTTAGCCCGAATCTATACCGACGAAGTTATATGTCGACACAGGATGCCTCGTGACATCATCTCTAACCGTGACGGTCGCTTTACCTCGCGTCTCTGGGAGACTTTTCAATCCGCTCTCGGTACTACTCTCAATCTCAGTACCGCTTTTCACCCTCAAACCAACGGCCAGACTGAGCGCACGATCCGCACCCTCGAAGACATGCTTCGTGAGTGCATCAAAGATTTCGGTGGTAACTGGGATACGCATTTACCTTTAATCGAATTCTCGTACAATAATAGTTATCATACCAGCATTCAAATGGCTCATTTTGAGGCACTGTATGGAAGAAAATGTCGATCGCCTATTGCATGGCACGAGATTGGAGAAGCACAAATCACCGGTTCCGAGCTAATTCAAGAAACAACCGACAAGATCCTCCAAATCAGAGATAATCTCTTGAAAGCTCGGGGTCGCCAAAAGAGTTACGCCGACAAACGATGCAAGCCCCTAAGTTCGAAGTGGGAGATCACGTTCTCCTAAAGGTTGCACCTTGGAAGGGAGTGGTCCGCTTCGGCAAGAAAGGAAAGCTAGCACCTCGATACGTTGGTCCCTTTAAGATTCTAGAAAGGATCGGAAAGTGGCCTACCGACTCGAATTACCGGAGGAACTCAACAACGTACATCCGACTTTCCACATGTCTAACCTTAAAAAGTGCCTAGCCGAAGAGAATCTGCATGTCCCTCTTGAAGATCTGCAAATAAATGAAACGCTCCATTTCGTGGAAAAACCCGTTGAGATCATGGATCGAGAAACCAAGACACTTCGACGCTCGCGCATCCCGATCGTGAAGGTCCGATGGGAAGGCAAACGCGGCGCCGAGTTCACTTGGGAACTCGAAAGTGATATGAAAACGAAATATCCACATCTCTTTGTTACGGCCATTGCTTAATTTCGGGACGAAATTCCCTAAAGTAGGGGAGACTGTAACAACTCGGAAATTCGTTGCTATCTTTTTCTTTATTACCGATTGTATCTATCTTTTGTAAATCCGAGATTCGCTTATTAATGAAGTTTATGTTAGCTAATTATGATTGTGTACGTTATTATCGCATCTAATCGTTTATTAAATCGCATCGCTAATCTCATCGCATCGCAAATCGCAATTATTTATGTGATTTTATATTATTTATGTGTTATGTGTGTTTATGATTATGACTACGCTCGCTGTCGCATCGCTCTCGCACTCTCGAATCGCTAAATCGCACTATTATATCAAGTATAACGCTTAACGCCTTACTAAACGCCTAATATAACTAACTAATGTGAACCGAATCGCCAAACGAACACTTAGCGCGAAATAAACGAAGAAAACCCAGCCATTGGGTCAAGTTCGCTCGAACTTGGTGTTACCAAGTTCGGCCGAACTTGACTGGCCAGCTAACTCTTTCCTAAACCTCAAGTTCGCTCGAACTTAACCTCAGAGAGGTCAAGTTCGGTCGAACTTGGCTTCTTTCTCTTGAAATCTTTACAAGTTCGCGCGAACTTGTACAATTTTGTACAAGTTCGCGCTACAATTTTGTACAAGTTCGGCCGAACTTGACTCCCATCAGCCCTCAACTTGCCTTCTCCTATAGATATTCAGCTCATTCCCCTCATTTGAACTTGCTGCAACTTCACCCAGAGCTCTCAAATCTGAAACTTTTATGTTCTAAGTAAGAATCAACCCGATTTCAACTACAACAACGTTTATCAATGATTTACAAAGGTTTACAACGATTTTGGCACAAGGCATAGCCTTCGTTTTCATCTAAACTCTTCTGTTTACGAAAATCTTCATCTTTTCACATAAAACTTCTGTTTTCCACTCAGATCTATGTTTAGATCTGAGTAAACCTTTTAAAACCTTGATTTTGACACAAAATACGGACTTTTGATGATGTTTTGTTCATTTTCTGATATGAAACGAAACATTAATCAATCAAGATCCCAGATCTGGAAGCACAAGGACGTTTATGTTGGTTTACACAAGCCGGACTAACCCGAACGAACCCCGAGTTCGCCTGGATTAGCCCACGCTTTTGTAAAATGGCTAAATCTGCTCTAAAAGACCTCCCTGACCCAAGTTTGCTCAGTAGCACAGGGTTGGAGGGATGAACACTCGATTTCCTCAACAAACGACGCGAAAACGCAAGATTTTGGACCCGAAAACATCAAGTTCGCTCAAGATTCAACTGATTTTGTGCAGCAGCCTAGCCAAGTTCGCTCGAACTTGCCCTCAAAAGGTCAAGTCCGGCCGAACTTGGGTAAAAATGGCCAATTCTTCAGCAGAAAGTCCTCAAGTTCGCTCGAACTTGTAAAGTTTCTCAGGAAACTTCACAAGTTCGGCCGAACTTGTCAATCCATCTATCCAAACCCCACAAGTTCGACCGAACTTGTCAAGTTTCCTTGAGAAACTTACAAGTTCGCCCGAACTTGACTCACCACTCAGCAGACTTATACAAGTTCGCTCGAACTTGTATGTTTACATACAAGTTCGCCCGAACTTGCCCACTGCTCAACTCAAACTTCACCGTTTCGGCTTTTCGGAAGACTGATGCACTTCTGTTCGTTTACAGGCTGATCTGGCGCACTCCGCAACTCTCATCAGAATCTTTAGTCTTACCAAAACGCACCCACAGTGAGTATATTTGACCCATTTTTGCTTTAATGCACTTTTTGGGTGTTACATACGTTCCTATATCAAAATCACTTCACGAATCAAAACTGTTTATCACACGCGAATAATCTGATTGTATATGCTTGATACGTGATACTAGAAACATGTGACTAGGACTTATTTTCGTTAACTTGCCTCCTTAACTAGCATGGTACTATAGTTTGGCTAGCACCCGACGGGGTCTAGTTAGGATGGTCGTGCAAGCCTTTCACGGTAGTTAGCATGATAAATGAGCCTATGTTATGTTAAGTGTTTTGGTGTATCATGATATGTAATTAGATTGTTTCGCAACCGCTTTCTCGACTATGCTAGTATTATTCAAACTCGTATGCTCACCCTTACTTAATTATATTGACTTGTATTTTAACGTATGTAACAGGTTGAGGACTTAGCTTGGATGTTGTATGCGTAGTTTAGTTCGTTTTGTTAGTTTGTTTAGAATGGTTTGTAATAAAATCTAGGGGAGATCGAATTGGATTTATGTTATGAGATTTTGTTGAAATGTAATGGTTATTTTGAAGGTTTATGAGTTTGATAGTATGAGATATTGAATGTTGATTATTATCTTTGAAATGGCTGTTATGGAATCTCTTGATCAATCTGATTCGCCTAGTGCCACTACCCGATAATTCCGACATCGGTTGGGGTGTGACATTGATGATAGTGTGCTGAAGATTGGTGGTGGCTAATGTTTGTGAGTGGTCGTGGGGGTTGGTCGTGGTAGTGGTGGTGGTGGCTAATAGTGGGGATGGTGGTGGAGGTGGAGGTAGTGATGGTGCCACATAATCAACCAAGTCATCTGCCACGTCTCATAAGGGGCTACGTCATCTGCCATGTCAGCAAAAACTAACTGGTTTATAACCCAGTTAGAAAAGGATCGATGAAAACCAAAATCTTATAAGTTGGGATTGTTAGAGGAAATTTTTAAAGTTATGATTATTGTCGGCCAACTTATAAAACTTTGGATTATTAAAATTCAATAACCCTTAATTTTTTTTTTATTTTTCAGCATCAGGATTAATAGTCTCTTATTTTTTTAATCTAACTTAAAATAATATGTTTTAATAGAGAAATAGTATCAAGGGGAATTATTAAAAGTTGGTTTTCAAATTTTTCATCTTAGTTCATAATGGTTGCGTATAATGAGTACCTTGTTTCATCCTTGAATTTAAGGTTTTCAATTGATTATTGGTTGTGTTGAAAAATAAACTGAAAACAAATTAATTATTTGGTTGGTTTGTGACTTATGAGAGGGGATGTGACCACTTCTGTTTCGGGTTTAATGTGATGAGACTAGACTAATTTCAAATAAAAATTAGAATGCAAAAGTTACAAAATACCGAGTGTGTAAACTGAACATGCATAGAATTCACAATAAATAAATGTATATCTTTCATAATTTGTATACTATAATATGGCTGGGAGTTGGCTACAAAGTTCAAATTTCCTAAAAAATGTACAAAGTCATAAAACACTATAATGTTAACCATAAAACACATAAAAAACGCACAAATAACATAATGAAGATTACTAAAGCATCATTGTGTTGGTTTTGTGTTGTGTTTTGGATGATAAGGCTTTAATCATGTAACGACAAACATTATTGTGTTTTATGTTGATTAACATGTTGTTTTTATATTCATAGTTCTATAATGGTGTATTTGATGTTTTTATGGACTATTAGGGTTTGAATATTGTGTTTTAGTAATCTTCACTATTTTATTTGTAGGTTTATGTGTGTTTTATGACTGAAATTATAGTGTTTTATGACTTTTTACACTTTCTAGGAAACTTGAACTTTGTAGCCGAACCCCACCTCTATAATATTTACTCCATAAAAATATGATTTTTTAATATATTTATTTTCAAACTTATAGCATTTTTTATTTTTTGTCAACATCTTAGCTAAATAATTAGTTTAACACGTATTCGTCAAATTCTCACTAATTACATAATCATTTTTAGAACATCTATAACGTGGGAGCACCACAATGTGGATTTGTTAAGGTTGTCTGGATGAAGTGGACATGGGCAAGTCCGATAACATTGTGGTGCAACTTTGTTGGTGAAGTCCGGTTGGAAAGTCTTGAATCTGAAACAAGCTCTCACAAACATTTATATTATAGGGGATGGATATATATATATATATATAATTTTAATATTTTTTATAAAATTTGAAGAGGTTTATACATTGTGTAAAAATAAAGATTTTTAGGAAAATTCGAAAATCTATATGTGAATAGCATGTGAAAGTTGCATTACATTGACCGTAAAAAAAGAGTCAAAGTCAACATCATCCAGCGATATTTAGTTATAAACCGGTCAAAATCAATATTAGCATGTTGCAGTTTGTATTTTGTAGTATTCATTCAACTCAAAACATTAACACGTTATATTCATCCCATCATACCCTTCCATTTCTAGTTTCCAAAATTTGTCGAACTCCATAAAACCCTAACTTAAATCACTCTCACCGTCTCATTCTTCCACATCTCCGGCGAAATTCCGATCAACGAACTTAATAATGAAGTCGTCTCACCGGCCACCTGCACCGGCGACCGCCTGATTGAAGCTCCTCACGTTCACCGTATGCTTATTACCGTTTTTGTATGAGTTCAGATCTGTCGCTCAACTTTTGCCGGTTGAAGAAGGTTTAACACTCGTATTTTTTATCCATTATGTTTTATGTTTTCTGAATATTTATGAAGAATTAGCTGAATCTGTGTTCCTTTTTGCTGTTATTTGGAGAAAATATTGATTTAGGCGTAAAGTATTGCTTAAACATTGTGTAATCTGGTTATTACCTCGATCGTTTGTGTGTGTGTGACTATGTGTTAACTGTTAAGAGTTGAAGTTGAAACGACGTCGTGTTGATTTCAGAAAATCTGATTTCTTCTTCAGTTATTTTTACTTTTTGATTGTTGCATAATATCTTATCTGTTAATTATTGGTGCTATGCCGGCCGGATGATTGAAAATACGTGGTGTGCGTCATTTTGTCTTGTTCTAGTTGTAGTCTTCTATTCTTCTTTGTTTTAGCCTCTATATTTGATTATATTATTATTAGTTTAATATTTCCTGATTACTTTTGGAGATCAAGTTTTGTATTGATTCATATGGACAACAGTTTCTCTTTCTGCCAATTTCTAAATTGGTGGCGTACAAATAGTCACAAACATCCATTGAGGGATCAAACAGATACCTGAAAGTTGATGTTATTTAATTGAATATTTTGAAAGAAAAAGTGCTACAATATGTTGACCACTTCGTGTTATTGATTAGGGTAGTTGGTCACTCGTTTTTGAACTTGTACGGTTGTACATGTCAACAATTGGATAATTGATTGAATGGGTGGCATCTACTTGGTCTCATAAATAAATGGATTGACCCTACATGTCAGTATGGCTGCTTGCCCATGGTCTAATCTGGTCAAACAATCAAATAGGAATATATATTATATATATATATATATATTATATATATATATATATATATTTTATTAAATGGCCTATTCAAGTCAAACATGATATATTCAAATATATTATCTACCAAATACCAGAGGGCCTGTAGCATAGCGGTACCAAGGTGTGTTGTAAAGGCGTTCCTTCCAAAATAGTTAGTGTTCTAGTCTCATGGTGGACATTTGGTGTAGATTTAGCAGTAGGTTTAGAGGGGGTGTGAGGTAACCGTTCCAAAAAAATGTTATCTACCATATATTTAAGATATACCCTCGAACAGGACATGCGTTGTACACTTGTACTCTTTAAACAGTTGAATACTAAAACATTTATGTTGTTGATTAGCATGTAAATAATCTGTAGAGTAAGTTACGCAGATCATAATATGGTTATAAGATGTCACATGAACTTTCATATTTCACTACAGAAATCACTCATTATACTATAGCCGTTCACCTCTTCGCTTGAGGAAGAAATCAGTAATGCCATATTCGAATGACAGATTTTGTAATCTTTTGTTTGGGAAAAGTACTGTAAACAGCTTGTGTATGCATAAACATTAATCAGCAAGACTTCGTTTGCTGATACGTTTTTCTTTATTTAATGGGTTTAATTTTAAGTTTTAAACGTTAAAATTTTCATTTATCATGAATCTGTAGTTTCTTGTCACCAATTTTAATTTTCAACACCTGTTTATAGCTTTCAATATTAATTTCTCTTTTCTTGTTGTGATACTACAATAGTTGAAGCTCTTCAGACAATAGCTTCAAGGCTACAGTATAGCGATTGGCAGGTTGCTAGAAACTCATGCAGCGAAGGTAGAGGTCTTAATATAACATATTCTCTGAACGACCGAAACCAGGTTAGATTTGGCAGCAATGTAACCTGCACCTGTAACACCACGGAATGCCACATTACAAATATGTAAGAATCTGTTGTATAGTACAATGTAGTAATTCAGAAGACATAATTTATGTATAGGCAATAATCTATCTTTTACACTAATATTGGAAATTCTGAATTCAGCCAGTTAAAGGGGCTTAATTTGACAGGAGTTCTACCAGAAGAATTTGCAAATCTCACTTTTCTGGAGGAATTGTAAGTGCACATTTTCAACTTTATATTAATCGTCTACATCATCGCATGTATTTTCGACGTCTTTATGTGCAAATGCATTTTCCGATCTAATCGATTTTATGTTTCGTCACAGAGATTTATCTCGCAACCTTATCAATGGAAGTATTCCTGCACGTTTTGGTGAACTTCCCCTTACCATTTTGTAAGAGTTACTGAATCTTTTAGTCATCACTTCTTTTCTTTCATTCAAAACATTTTTCTGACATTTCTTTCTTTACAGAAGTCTCTTGGGAAACCGACTTAGTGGTCCAATACCTAGCGAAATAGGTGATATCGCGACACTTGAGGAACTGTAAGTATGATCTTAATTTACTCAATCAGTTTTATTTAATGCATCACAACACTACTTAATTACTCTTACATCTGGAACCTCATAACAGAGTCTTGGAAGACAATTTGCTCGAAGGACAGCTTCCTTCAAACCTTGGGCGTGCACCTCGCTTAAGAAGAATGTAAAGCTACCTCTTATATTATATTTATTTATCATAAATGATAAATGATAAACCCGTATATGTTATTCACATTTAAAAGTTTTCCTTGCAGCCTTCTTTCTGCAAATAATTTCACGGGAACCATTCCTGAATCATTTGGAAATCTCACTAATCTAGAAGATTTGTAAGTAGTAGCACTCATTATATTCCTTTAGAGTTTTAGTCATCCATCACATCTTTTATCTTGATGATTAATACTTATTTACAACACTCGCAGTAGGATAGATGGGAGTACATTATCTGGGAGAATACCTAGCTTTATCGGAAACTGGACACGACTCACAAGACTGTGAGTATTATCTTGCTTTACTTCTTAAATATTATCACGCAGTACTAACCAAATCTGATTGCATTATAAAAGTCATTATAATATTATATTATTGTTTCATATTACCGTGCAGTGATTGGCAAGGAACATCAATGGAGGGACCTATCCCTTCTACAATATCGTTGTTGACAAATTTAACAGAATTGTGAGTTCACTTTGTATCACCATCGTCTATTTGTAAGTTGGTGGTTTTACTGTTTTAAATATGACATATATCTTACTTCATCTTCGTATGATGGCTCTTAGGAGGATAACAGATTTGACTGGACCAAGTTCAACGTTTCCTGATCTGCGAAATATGACTCGCATGATTAGACTGTGAGTTGATTTCACGATTAGACCATTCATAGAAAGTTAGATTAGTTTTTCTAATTAATTTTCTTGCAGGCACCTGAGAAATTGCATGCTTAATGGTTCAATACCTGACTACATAGGACAGATGACGGCTTTAAAAAACTTGTGAGTCAATGACTCAATTACTAACACTGATCTTCAAGAAAGAAAATGTTGATCATTCTCTTTTTTATTTATATATCTGAACCATTTGTTTGCAGGGACCTAAGCTTCAACATGTTGGATGGTCAAGTGCCCGATTCAATTGGGAATGTGCAGTTTGACAGCGTGTATGTAACTAATCAATGATATTAATTTCATGATGTATAATGCATTTTTATTTTTATTTTCCTGTCAAGTTCTAAAATCTGTATATTTTTCGTGCAGGTTTCTAAACAACAACTCGCTGACTGGAAACATTCCCGCTTGGGCATTTGTTGGCAATAGAAAGATGTTAGTTATTCCTCATCCTTAATTAACTACTGTTTGATATAAATATATAGTTATCACTGGATGTACAAATTTATCACCTACTTCTCATTACAGTGACTTATCCTACAACAATTTTACACAAACACAACGACGAGGTTGTCAGCAATCTAGCCTGTAAATTTTCTCAACTTTTACCACATGAAAATATTCTATATTACATTTCACTTATTTATCACTTCTAATACATTCACAGGAATTTAGTTTCTGCCCTTTCACCTTCAGAACCAACAGGCCCGTATGTCTCTGTCTCCAACCTTTGAAACTATGTTATTGTTGATACTTTTGTTTTTTACGACTATTCTAAGCTTGAGTTTATCATGTAGAAATCTTGGTGTTTGACGGACGGACTTACTTGCAGCCGGAATCCCGACCGTAAGTTATTCTCTTTCTGTGAATTTATAACTTTATATTCCCGTAACAATTAACTATCTCTAATCTTACATTCTTTTGACATTTCAGGTTATAACTTATTTATTAACTGTGGTGGGAACAGAGTAGAATTTGAGGGAAATGAATACGAACAAGACGCAAGCAATGAAGAGTCTTACTTTTTTTCTTCTTCTGAGAGATGGGCTTATAGCAGCAACGGTAATTTCTTGGGCACCAATACCGCGCCATTTATCGCGACCCCGATAACAAATGTGACAGATGCTGAAATATACAGAGTGCCCGTCTTTCTCCTACTTCCCTCAGATATTATGGACTGTGTTTAAGAAGTGGTAGCTATAGAGTACGCCTCCACTTTGCTGAAATACAGTACACAGATAATACGGATTTTACTAGTCTTGGAAGGCGTATTTTTGATGTATCAATCCAAGTGAGTGACACTCTTCAGATTGTATATTTGATCATATATATTGTAAAATGCCATTTTCGCCCATGAGGTTTGGCTAGTTTTGCGATTTTCATCCAAAGGCTTGTTTTTTCCGCATCTGGATCCAAAAGTTTTGAAAATCTTGTCATTTTCATGAGACTCATTTACTCCATCCATTTTTCTCTGTTAAATTAGGGGTATTTCCGTCTTTTTTGTGAACTTAAAGACAATTCTGTTTTTTTTTTACTTTACGTAAACTCACGCTGGAGATGTGTGAAAAAAAAAACCGAATTGTCCTTTAAGTTAACAAAAAAGATGGAAATACCCCTTGCTTAATGGAGAAAAATGGATGGAGTTAACGAGCCTGATGAAAACGGCAAGATTTCAAACATTTTAGATCTAGATGCAGAAAAACAAAACATTGGACAAAGTCGTAAAACTAACCAAACCGCATAGCCGAAAATGGCATTTTACTCTCATATATATACACAACACACTTACAATATAATTTGGTCTTTATATAGGGGCAATTATTATTAAAAGACTTCAACATAAGGGAAAGAGCTAATGGTACTGGAAGGGGCATTGTCATGGATTTTGACGATATTCGTGTTAAGGTAGCACGTTAGAGATTCACTTGTACTGGGCCGGGAAGGGGACTACTGCAATTCCAGATCGCGGCGTATATGGGCCTCTTATATCCGCTATCACCGTCACACCAAGTTAGTAAAATTCTTTGATATTTTATTTATTTATGTATTACAAGATGAATGATGAGCCTAAACTTTTTAATATCTTTATATAGACTTTGCAATACCTACGGACGGGCTCTCTGGTGGAGCGATAGCTGGAATTGTTATTGGTTCGTGTGCATTTGTCGCATTGATTCTGTTTGTTCTTTGGAAGAAAGGTTATCTGGGAGGGGATAAAGAAGACAAAGGTTAGAACATTATTTTACAAAATTATTTTTGTATAATCACTAGCTATTATTCAAATTTTTTTATAAACTAGTGGGTTACCACCGTGCTCCGCAGCGGGTTCGAAACGTAGATAAAGATAAGCAAATTGCGAGAGTTAAAGTTGTTTGATGTTTTAGTTAAGGGGCTAAACATGCCATTATTAAAGTTGAGGGGCTAAATTTGTTTATTATTTAAGTTGAGAGGCTAAAGTTGTTTATTATTTAAGTTGAGAGGCTATAGTTGTCTTTAATAAAGGGCTAAACATGTCATTATTAAAGTTGAGGGGCTAAGTTGTTCATTATTAAAGTTGAGGAACTAAAGTTGTTTGATTAGTTAAATGTCTAAATATGTCATTAAATTAGGGCAAGTACTATATTAAAGTGTGGACTAAAGTTACTTATTATTAAAGTTGATGGACTAAAGTTGTTTTAGTTAAGGAGCTAAACATGTCATTACCAAAGTTGAGGGGCTAAACATGTCATTATTAAAGTTGGTTAATGCCAAAGTTGAGGGGCCAAAGTTGGTTGATGTAACAAAATAGCATATTATAGTATATATAATATTCTAATATTCATTTTCGTCACAGAACTACGAGCTCTTGAATTACAAACGGGTTATTATAGTCTACGACAAATCAAAGCTGCTACGCATAACTTTGACCCTGCAAACAAGATCGGTGAAGGGGGATTTGGACCCGTTTACAAGGTGGATATTAACTTATATTGCATTATTGCACATAATCAACATTATATTAGACTAATCATTCTAAATGTGATTTTAAATATTTATTGTTTCATCATTTCTTGTAGGGTGTACTCTCAGATGGTTCTGAAATCGCAGTTAAGCAACTCTCGTCAAAGTCAAAACAAGGGAACCGTGAATTTGTGACTGAAATAGGCATGATATCGGCTCTACAACATCCAAACCTTGTTAAGCTTTTTGGCTGTTGTATAGAAGGAAAAGAATTGTTACTAATATATGAATACCTAGAAAACAATAGTCTTGCACGCGCTCTTTTTGGTAAGCAGTTTACTCCAACATTAATATTCCCGTATCCTAGTTACGGAAATTTAACTATTACGGGTCATTTCATCTTTAGGTAAAGAGAACCAGAGGCTAAATTTAGACTGGACAACAAGACAAAAGATATGTATACAAGTAGCCCGGGGCTTAGCTTACCTCCATGAAGAATCGAGGTTGAAAATTGTTCACAGAGACATAAAGGCGACTAATGTGCTTCTTGATAAGGAACTTAACGCGAAAATATCGGATTTTGGTCTTGCCAAACTTGATGAGGAAGAGAACACACATATCAGTACACGAATTGCTGGAACAATGTGAGCCTACTCTTATATTGTTGTTTGATAATGAATGATATACATATCATACGTTTGCATCTATCCATATCATATAATATGTGTGTGAGATATTTATGGTGTAACTTGTGATTTGCAGCGGGTATATGGCTCCGGAATACGCAATGAGAGGATACTTGACAGATAAAGCAGATGTTTATAGCTTTGGAATTGTTGCGTTAGAGATTGTGAGCGGGAAAAGTAATACAAATTATCGGCCAAAGGAGGAGTTTGTCTACCTTCTTGATTGGGTAACATTTGAATTTTATATTTTTTGGTTATTACTGCACCTCACGTGACTTATAGACAGAAAAACAATGTATAAATGAATACCGTCTGACTTTTTTATTGGTTAAACTTGAAGGCATATGTTTTACAAGAGCAAGAAAATCTACTTGAACTGGTGGACCCTGGACTGGGTTCAAACTACTCAAAAAAAGAGGCACTGAGGATGTTGGACATAGCTCTTCTTTGTACCAACCCGTCACCGACTCTTAGACCCGCCATGTCAGCAGTGGTGAGTATGCTGGAAGGAAAGATTCCGATTCAAAAACAAGTTGTGAAACGAGGTGCAATGGATGCTGACATGAGGTTTAGAGCATTTGAACTGCTGTCACAAGACAGTCAAACGCTAACCTCTATTGCCTCCGGGGATAGTCAAAGACCAACAATGTCGACTGATGTTGATTCCTCCGTCTAGAGAACACCATTCTTCGAAATTTGTTACTGTGAATTATAGCAGTTCTTTTTTCATGAATTGCATATATGAGTTTAATTTATAGAGAGATGTCCTTAAAATTTCAACTTTTGGGTTTTTGTATATTCTTTTTTTTTTTTTGAAAATATTGGTGTGATGCTTAATGTGAATTTTACGTGTATTAATTACGTTCATAATGTATAATAACTATTGCAAAGTTGGTCGGGTTTTTGTTTTGTTTACATTTGTTAGTGGCTACACTATAAACTGATCCATGCAAGTAGTTCTAATCAAGGAAGTTACACATCAAAAACGATCCAACAGTTGAGCCTCCGTCCAGCTATCCTATCTCGCAAGTAAACCGCCATCTGCAACCACACACTGCAACATGTCGTTCCCGTACGCCGCCATATGCAACCAGACACTGCAACATGTCATTTCTCCGCCCGCAACATCACTGGGCGTCTGAGCACATGCCAGTATGCCACCTTCGATTGCCTTGCCACCGTTTTCCTTCGTATTTTGTCCCAAAAGTCCCTAGAAACCTCGACCGTACTTAGTAGACTACCCTAATTCCAAAAAACACTACAGTTTATACAAGACGTAGTCGTCACCTAGACCTGCACCACCGCTCATGTTTCCTTCTTCCTGAAAAGGTTCTCAGCAGTACCTGTTACAATGGGCGCATTGATGACAATGGGTAGTTCACATCTCGTATTATCTTTGAATCTTTTATACCATTGCCACGATATATAATTATATACCAAGGGTTCCTTCCATTGAAATACATTGACATACTTCCATTTACTTTACAAGTACAAGAACTAGTTTTGAGTATACACGAGACTTATTGTTCATTTATCTTCCAAACAGCAACTGGAATACATATGCGCTACCATCCGAACATGGTTTCAAGCTCAGAGTCATACAAAAAAAGGTGGTAGCTCAAAGCATATGATCACAACATCACATATATATACATGAACTAACCCATATATAGCTTTAAAACTTAACATTATAAAGACAGTATTCTTCGTCATCAAAATTCAATACCACTATTTAACTGAATGGAAAACGAAGGCCGGCCGACATTCCCAAGAGGTGTTTCAGCTCTCAATACTACCCCGGTTTTCCCAACATTCCCGTTCCACTTTGACCTACCTAGCTGCATATACAAAAAAAATCCGTCTTAGAACCAAAAGGTAAAACATAACTTTAATAAGTTCAATCATTCAAGAAACTTACCGACACGGATGCAAAAGCAGTATGGTGTGAAACTAAAGAACACCCACCGATGAGACTCAGTTCCTCGTTTAGAGAATGCACAAGTTCGGCTTTCAGTCCAGGGTTGCTTCCACCGATTGTCGGATGTAAGCTGGTCAAAATACAAGATTAAGCCGATTAAGAACACATCACACATGCATACACTTCTGGTGATGTGGTGTACCATGTCTGATCATACCTGAAACTGAACCGTAGGCCTCACCATGAGACCCGATCGTTTCCAAGCCAAAGCTTGTTCAAACCCCAATGTAAATGATTTCGCAGGCCATTGAACCATGGGTGTGATTCGTGTTCCCCATTTATTCTGCCAACAGAATATTATATTAAAATTTTAATAAAAATCAGACTTTCAAATTTGCATTAGCATAAAAAGTAGGTCTGTAAACGAACCGAACGTTCATGAACTGTTCGTGAACGTGTTTGGTGAGGAGTTCGTTTATTTATTAAACGAACGAACATGAACACAATTTTTTGTTCATTTAGGTTCGAGAACATCCGTTTATGTTCGTTTCAATTTGAATACATAAGTAGTTATACTTATATGAATATTAAAGATAAAAAGAATTTTCTAACTACTTATATAAATATAACTAATTGGTAATTAAGCTTTCTAGTAATAAAAATGGGTTTTGCAAAGGAATTTATCGTAATTAATCACTAATTTATATAAAAAATTACTTTATGTTTGTCAATTGTGTTCATTTATATTTGTTTACTTATGTTTACGTTCGTGAAGGGTTCGTTTAGGTTTTAAAGATCGAACATAAACAAGCACGAGCATGCCCGTTTTCTTAATAAACGAACATGAACAAAAATGGTGTTCGATTATATATTTATGTTCTTGTTCGGTTAAAGTTAAATGAACGAACATGAGCCTCCCTCTGTTCGTGTTCGTTTGGTTCATTTACATGCCTAATAAAAAGTTAATAACTCACCTTGCATGAGAAACTGAACTTCATTTCTCCTGGATATTGCCCTTGTGCTTGAAGCAGACCGCCAAAAAGGGGTAGGAAAGCGCTAGTGGATATGCCTTCACCAGCAACGTACGTGAGCTGACCGTTTGGAAACTGCAAATCCATGAACGTCTGCAACGCGTGATAGCCATTTGTTATGCTCAAAGCTTCAAACTACAATACAATCAGCAAGAGTTTGACCGCACTTACACAAGCCATGGGATTGAGACACAACATTGACATCAATAGATATCTTCTATGCTTTGACCACATAGCTGGACAAAGAGAATGTATACCATTCTGCAATTAACTAACAAGAATGAGTTTTTTTAAATAAATAAATTTCCAGATCACTAAACAAGATTATCTATTGATTGTTGATTATACCTTTCTGTCATAACCATACCAAAGTAAATGTTTTTTTGACAAATGAACCGGTAAAAGAAGAGTTGAGTCACGGATAAAGAGGACGGGTCCTAGCTGGACAAGAAAAAGATTTGAATTCACATTTCCGGAAGTCAAACTGCCATTTGATGCTTCGATCCTCCAGATGTCACCCCTTGCAGCTAAAGAACTTTCTAGCCCACATGTTCGACTATCAAACATTGTCGAAAAATTAAGAACTCCCTGCAATTATACAAGCTAGTGATCAGAAAGACTTAACTTACAAATCATCATGCAAATTCAAAATATATACACACATATAACATATTAATAAAGGAAGGGTCTATGCAAAACACTAAATATTGAAAAAAAACACATAGAGCAAAATGAATCATTCATTTTTTCACACCTGCAAACTTTTAAAATAGAGAAAATGATAGAAATGTAATTAACCTACACACGTGTAAGTAGCGTGTAGGTTATATTACCAACGCATTGTTGGGTTTGTGGAGGCCCATTCTTGATTTTGGGCTCGATATAATGAAGACAAGAAGACCGGTTATTGAACTTGATGAAGATCAAAGACAAAGGCGGCTCCGGGCCGACCCTTGTCTCTTTTATTTGAGCCTGTTCAGTTTTCTTGTTCTCAAAGTAATAAACCCTAGATGTATCTGTATTTATATTCGTTCTTGTATTTGTAATCCCTCACGAGTGTGAGAGCCTGCGCAATAATGAATCCCGGTTGCAGCCCGTGGACGTAGGTTACACAACGTAACTAAACCACATAAATTCTTGTGTGCTAGTGTTTTACTTTTCTACATTTATATTGCGTGTGTGTGTGCAACCCGAATCCCTAACACGCATAACCTATACATGTAACGCTTACAAATTTTAAAACATACGAAGAAACTACTTTAAATTTGTTTAGTTGTTTTCATGTATATAAACATAAGCATCTGTATGCAATCATTGATCGAGATATATAACGATTCGACTTGTAATAAACCGCAAACACATGCTCAATCAGCTTAATTATACCTGACTCCGGCCCGAAAATCCCGCAGCCCCAGCAACCTCCTCCCCACCCGACTCATCCTTCCCCTTCCCGTTCTCCGTCTCCATCTCATCAAACCCGAACTCCTTAAACCGCTTCGCAATCGTCCCCAAATCCTCATTAACCTGCATACTAATCCCCAAATCAGCCGCCCTCTGCACCCCATCATCCACCCTCAACATAACCGTATCTTCCTCATGCCGAAACGGGACCGGCAACCGCCTCACAAACTGCTGAACAACCCCATTCAAACTCGCTCCAAAGTCCGCCCCAACTTGGCCCAACTTATTCCCTATATCAAAAATCGCCGAAACCCCATTAATCCCATTGCTAGTACTGTCAACCAACATCCTGAAATCATGTTCCACCAATTGGGTATTGAATTCGACATCGAAGAGCTTTGGTGGGTGAGGGTTTGGCCAGTTGAAGGATGGTGGGGTGATGTGGGAATGGATGAGGTCAGTGAAACCGTGGGTTAATCTGTCGGCTAGATCTAGGCCGTGACGTTGGACTTCTTCCCATGCTTCGAATGATCGTTCTACAGACATGGATTGGGGTTTGATTGGATGGATAAAAGGGTGAAATTGGATCGGAGAAGGTGGGATTAAAGTGGGAAAGTGGAAGCATAGCCGATGGGTTCCATAAGTAGATCTGTAAGAAGAAGGGTTTGGTGATTGTTGTTTGGATTTGGAAATGATTTTAGATTTGTGGAAAATATGAGGCTGAAAGGAAAGATAAGAAAGAAGAAGGGGAATATAATTTGGTAAGTGGGTCGGGTGTTGGTGAAAGTGGGTTGGTTTGTTTGTTTTAGATGAGGCGGTTCATAGCCTGGCTTAAAGTGGTATTGACTTGGTCCAAACCGGTTTGTGTTGAGAACTAGTTTTACTGGTGAAACCCTCGATTCGAATCAGAGCTCTATTTGAGTGTAAATAATCATCAAGTGCGGTTTCATCATCGGACATTGGATTTTTGTCAAATCCACCACTGTCTAACTCGTCCTCGTATATTTTGTCTTCGTATTCTAATTCGCATTTGAGTCAGAAAATATGTTGGATTATTTTTCCGTGTCCAAATAATCCTCTAAGTTAATGGACATCTTGACCGATTCCGGAGTGGGTCTTGTTCTCGTAAGAGATATAACCTTGCCACTAGCAGAAAGGATTCTAAAGCTATTGTATAAGTTTGGACGGTTAGTAGATCTCGGGCTATAATGGCTAGGGTTGAAAATTGATTTTCCTCAGCTTTCCACCAAGCAAACATACAAAATTTTTAAAAACACTTGGAGTCATGACGTAAAAGTCTGTTATTTTATATCTTCCAAGTTCGCTACATGTAGTGTTACCCCATTGCCTTTTTGTATTTTGTTCAATAAGGTATTATACAAGTTAAACATTGAATGTCGATACTACTTGAACTTTTCCCGCTCGCCGCATTTCTCATTGTTTCACTAATGTTTGATGTTTCACCATATTTTTCTAGATAAGTATTAAACATATCTGATAAATGTTTATTGATTTTTCTACATAGGGTTAGACAATATAATGGGTCATCATCGACTAAATATAAATCATAAGTTATTTTTACAAGTAAAGTTCCAACTCCTGATACTTTTAGACAAGTGATGTGATCTGAAGGACGCATCGTATTCATATATAAAAGACCTATATTTAGTATAATTTTCCACAAATTGATAAGAGTATATAGTTACTGATTAATTGTTAGTGATTTGTAGGTATTCGATGGAAAGAAAAAGAGTTGGACAAAATAGAGAATCCCGGATAGATGAAGGAAGAAAAAATCAGAGTACGACCAGTACCCCGCTGCTCACACAAAGAGACAAACGAGGAATAATACAAAACCCTAGTGGGTCTGGATTAATAAAGATGGGATCGTACCTTGCTTATAGGTATGAACCGTACTCCAGTCGAACCCTAATTGCCACCGCCTATTTCTACCATGCGATCGAAAACCCTAGATATAGACTTATGACGGCTGAAACAACGAAAAAGGCTACTAGAGTGCTATTTGGAGGAAAAACAAGCGAAAAGACGAGAGAATCGAGGGTCTAACATCATAGGAAACAAGATTTGACCTACGGGGTTACTTCTATATTGCTTTCTTATATCTAAACTTGGATTTGATGATAATTTCATTATTGGTTTTACTTTTATTCAACATGTCCAACCAAACATCTTTATAACTATCCAAAGGAGATGATTCGTTGAATGATCTGATGTTTGATTTGTTTATGTAGTACGATTTAAGTATTTTGCTATGGATTCAATCTCATGATGTGTATGAGTATATGTTGTGTATTAATTGTGATGTTAGTTATGTGGTTGAATCGATCTTTCTACGAGGTTATGCATGTTAGCTTTGGTATCTTATATCTCTAGGTTACATTAACGTCCATTAACTTAGAGATTGAAACTTTAAATAGTAATAGATAACTTAGCATAATAGTTGGTAAAACATGTAGGCTACCTACGAGAAGGATCTGAATAAAAGGATCTGGAAACTAGTTACAATTTTCTATATGATTGATCTTGATTTATTCGTAAGTCGCTATGTTCGTAGTTCAATCTCGAATCCAATCTTGATACCTTAAATCATAAGAATCCATAGCAATCAATTTAGCTTTACCCAATTAGGCTTTGAGGCGTGTCTATTGCTTTCAACCTTGATTTGGTAGAATTAACCGTAGTCGGTATTAATTCCATCTTAGCACTCCATACGCTATTATCAAGTTAGTTCTTGAAGTGGTTATATAAACAATATCTTTCATCATGTCAATCACTCTTCGTTGATTCAAGTTTGGATTATCATATTATCTTAACCTTTGATTTCTTTCTAGTTTCGACAACTTTTTATCGTGTTCTTTGCTTTCTTAGTTAATATTTAAGTTTAAATATTTCACAGATTACATATTAGTAGATAATTCTAGTAGTAAGAGCTATCGTGTCCACATATTAATACTCAGTAAATTACCTGAACTATATTATGCTAATGATAGGTACGGTTGCTACTTTACGCGTGTATTTAGTATTTTAGGTCTTTTACCTTTAAAACTAGTATGTGCATCTTATAGTTATTGCTACTATTGGCACGTCAAGTATTTGATGGCGTTACCGAGGACACGACGCTTTAGACTGAGGTTTTTGAGTTGGCATTGTAATCATTTACTTACTTGCTATACTTTTATTGTGATTAGTACCTTAGGATTACTCTTTACACGTAAATCCCGGTCCAACACATTGGTATCACCACTTGTTGAACCCGAACGAACGTTGTGCAAGCATTCTAAGAAGAAAGATAAGACAACACATGTGGAAATCCAATTGGAGTCTACATCTGAAGTTACAAAAATCCAGGAACCTGAAATACTAGAAGCAATGGGAGACCCCGAATGATCTATCTCGCAACATGTTTAATCTTACTCCCAGTATCACTCGATCTACTATGCATGCAAAAACTTTTCAAATTCACCGTCAAATATTCAATTAATTCACTCTAGTTGCCAGTTTTTGGACTAGAGGTCGAGGATCCTAAAGCTCATATAAAGTTGTTCCTTCAACTATGTGACACTTTCAAGATTAACGGAGTATCGCATGATGCAATCAATCTTTGTTTGTTTCCATTATCGCTTTGTGGCAAAGCCGACTTGGCTTGCTACACAACCAAGAGGTTCTATAACCACTTGGGACATCCTAGTCGAATTTTTTTAGGTATCTCTATAAAACATATAAGCTGCGAAACAAAATAGTTACCTTTAAACAAGTTGAAGCAGAATCACTCACTGGAGCATGGGAAAGATACGAAGAAATCATCAGTATGTGCCCTACTCACCGAGTGGAGCTATGGTTAATCTTAACATGAAGGTTTGTTTACTTAATCTAGGCAAATCCTAGACACGACCGCATTCCATTAAAAAAAATAATTCACACAGGTTTCTAATCTAGTTTAATCATTACTAATTATTTAATATTAAAAAAACTAAAGACAATACACCTGATCCCAAAATATTGTATATAATTACTGAATCTTCATTAGTCCTTGCTTATTATTTAATATTTTTTTTATCCAGCTTGTGTAATATACGAGTATTTAACCTTATATAAAAGTAGCTTTCCAAATTTATAAAAAAATAAGGATTGTAACTTATCATTTTTTGAGAACCTGTTGACATTTTGTTTGTCCCAATTTTAAAATTAATGTTGACTGTTTGCCTGTAATCAAATTATACTACAAATATAAGTTTTTTGAAACTAACTATCTTGATTAATTTATCAAAAACTATTTCACCTTGAATTATTTTTATAAAGGATGCTATCCTATAGGAAAAAAATGGTTTATATACATAAAGAGATAAACAACATATTATCTATTATCTATTATCTAATACACTTAAAACAAAAGTCGATGGAAACCTCACCGGCTTTGCTCCCCTTCCCCTATACTTTAGAATATTAAATTTAGCCCCTTTTATTTTGATACTTTAAAATTTTACAAAATGGCAAATATAGTCCCTGAACTTCTACTTTATTTTACAAATAGTTTGCTTTTGACACCCTAACTTTTGGTAGTTTCCTTTTCAGCCCCAACTTTGTTATAATTTATTTCTTAACCCAAAACTTTATAAATTTTATCTTTACCCTTTCTTAGCCCTTAAGTTTAGGAATACAATTTTTAACCACTTAACTTTTTATGAACGAGAGTTTTTGGCTTCACGATATAACTTGGAGTTAGTCGGGTCGCGTATAATATGTTATGATTGTACGACATAAATTCGATCTACGTTACGTTTTGATCCAATCGCAATGCAACTATAGGATACATTGATCTCAATCGGATACGTCAAAACGTGGGTTCTCGTATGTTAACACACCACATAACACTTGGACTAATCCGTTCGATATTTACGAAGTACCCGCGCCGGAACGCGCGCGGGTCTTATTACTAGTTTCAACTTAAGACACACCTTTCACTTTTATTCATGTTTTTTGCATACCATTATTTTTATTGTGCATTCTATCATTTTTATATTTGGCTATATTACCCTTCGACCTCTTTTGAATGTATTATTATAAAGGTGCTAAAAGATGTATGCATCTCTACTCATATATTTACAGGTGAAGCCCATATTTTTTCTCATAAGGGATGGGGTAGAAAAGGGTTTGCATACCATTATTTTTATGTGTATTCTATTACAGGTACAGCCCATATTTGTTCTAACCCAATAACTTTAATATAACTGAATGTTAAACCAGAAGTCCAATTTTTACGCAAAAACAAACCATGCCATGTTCGGAAGGTGCAAGGTTGAATGCGGGTTGAAAGGGTACACTGTCGCAACTAACTCAAGTACTTTGATCAAGTAACAACGCCGAGTTCCACAACCCGGATGACGATAAGTTAGTGGGTTGAACTAGTAGAGTGTCCTCTCCTCTTTGGATTTTAATTGTGTTGTATTAATTTAAATGAGGTGGCATAATTATATTAGATGGTGATGAAGTACTTGTGGTCAGGGGTGTGCACGGTTCGTTTGGTTATGTTATTAGCATTATCCGTAACCGTAACCGAAGTCATCGGTTAATCGGTTCGGTTAATTTGGTTTTCGGTTCGGTTTAGTTAATTTTCGGTTAATAACCAATTCAAATAAGAACTAAATTTTTTGCTTAGAAACACATGTAATGGAGGTATAAATACATGAAATAGATGCATAAATACATGAAATAGATATATAAATAAATGAAATAGAATGCATGAAATAAATGTTTAAATACATGAGACGGAGGTATAAATAAATGAAATGAAGGTATAAATGAATGAAATTGAGGTAATATTTATGAAATGAAAGTATAAAACATGAAATACATGAAATGGAGGTATAAAACCTAGAAATATATATAAAAAAATAAATGGTTCGGTTCGGTTAATTTCGGTTAACCGATGAAAAAAAATATATCCGTTAACCGACTTTCGGTTAATTCGGTTTCGGTTAATTTCGGTTCGGTTTTCGGTTCGGTTGCGGTTAACGGTTCGGTTATTGCACACCCCTACTTGTGGTTTGCTAGGAAAGTGCCCCCTTCACCCTTATGTAGGGATGATAATTTTTTTTCTCAAATACTTGTATCGATTTTGGGTATTCGGTATATGTATCGGTACCCAGTTTTATTGATTTTGACATTGGTATTGGTACACGTATCGATGTTTGGTACATGTATCGACATCTATTTGGTACCCATATCATATTGGTACTCATACCAATTTTATCTATTTGATACCCGTCGGTATTGGTACTCGTAACGATTTTACCTATTCGGTACCCGTACCAATGCTCAAAAAATAAAATAAAAACAAACTGGGTACCGTACCAAAATACCGGTACCAATACGTACCCGTACCAAAATATTTCGTACTGTATTGGTACCTAGTTTTGTTCAAATTCGATGTCGGTATGTTCAGTACCGGTACAGATATTGTACCGATCCCGTCTCTACCACCCTTATGTGCGTTTAAAACAAAGTTTAGCTTGAAAATTTAATTTAAGAGTAGAAACAGTGAAAGTGTGAAACCACAAATGAAAACTTGAAAGGGCCTAGGACATCTATATATACAACATGATAAAACATTAAAAAGAGCCGAGAATAATCGTATTGGTCTAACCGTCTAAACCAATATATTTACAGCAAGTACCCAATACCATGATAGGGCCAAAGCTTATTTAAAGTGGTTCATAACAAAAATCTTTGGTAAATCTAAAGATTTATAAAGCAGGGTGTGGCGGCGGTTTGGGACGTGGTTAGCCAATCAACATCGCTGCAATCACACCGAGCCAGTGTGACCAGCGGCGTTGCCTGCGCGTGGGTATGGCTGGCGTGGGCGGTCTGGGGGTCTATGGGCATGATATCATTGGTTGAACAGATAACCGTTGGGGCTAGCCGTTTGGGCAGGTGGGTTAATGAAGTTTTTTTTTAAATCACAATTTTAAACAATCTCCCTATAAATACCACCCAACACCTCATTTTTCCCCCAATCCTTTTCTAAACTCTAACTTCTCATCTAAAAAACCCCCAAAAAACAATGGTGTCTTGGACCGAGGAGGAGGAGATTGCGTTGGTCACTGCTATCGTTGATGCACAACGATCGGCACAACCTAAACGAGTGCCAACACAAATGGCGCGATCTAAGACCGAAACTTGATCGGTTTATGGTATGAGGCGATCGACATAAGTCACGACGATCGTGTGGAGATAGCCAAAATCGAATACCGTCACGATGGGAATCCGAAATTCAAATGGGTTCCACATTTTAATATTTATCGAACTTTGTAAAAAAATTTTTTTGTAGGATTTGTTAACTTTTTATTTTATTTTTAGGACTTATTAAGTTTTTATTTTTTAGGATTTATTAAGTTTTTAGGATTTTTAATTTTTTTTTAATATAATGGTGTGTTTTTTCTAATATCTTAAAAAAAACAAGGCCAAGCCCACGCTGCTGCCACACCCCTAACTTTTTTGGGGCGACCTGGTGGAGCACACTTCCGCCACATGGCTAGCCACACTCCCAACCCAAGCCCTACCACACCCTGCGATCTTAGTGCTAAAAAAATGTTTTTTTACCCACAAATTATGGGATGTTTAAGAGCTTAAGTGGTGAGTTTTAAAGAAATGACTTGAAAGTCACATGTTTGACTTAAAATCATGGGCAAGCCTAGGTAGAGCCCTAGGTGAGAGGCGCATCCTTATAAAAAAAGTTAGTGTATTTTATAGGGCAAAATTCCAATCACATCCTTTAAAAATTTGGTTTAACTCCTATTGCACCCTTTAAAAATATTTTATGGGTTTGCGGTACTTAAAATCCTAAATGGTGGAAATATTATCTAAAATGGTTAAAGTTGAGCATGAAGACAAAGTTCATGTAGTCATGTGCCAAGTGAACATAACAATTGACTCGTTTGATGACTAATTCGCCAAATCTATTGCTATACTAAAAGAATTCAGTTAGGCCACTGCCCGCCAGTCATCAAATCAAGAGAATTCCCTATTCTTTTCCTCTAATTCTCTTCTGACGTAAGTTTCTTCCTACCCTCATCTCTCTTCTCTCTCTCTCTCTCTCTCTTCTTTCCCTATTTTTATTTCATCCTCCTTGACATTGAAAAACCCTAATCTGTGGCCACCAAATTTAAAATAAAAACCCTAGATCTGATTATATACTTCACGTTGTCGATTCTTCTCTCAAAGGATTCCGGTCAGCTAGGGTTCCCTCCGCAACTGGTGGTGATGGTTGATGATAAAAGAGATGACGGTGGTGGTGTTGGTTCTGGCTACGATTATGGTGACTGGTGGTACATTGTGAAAGGTTAGGATGTTTGGTGGTGAATAGCTACAAGCATGAGATCCCCAAAGATAAGTTCTTCTCATAAGTCCTTTTGGTATTCCTTCTTCTCATCACCTCAGGTAATTGTTTTCCTTCTTCTCTTTTCATTTGGTGATTATTCTATCAAAAAGTTAAAGGTTTTTATGAGAGACGGGTTTTCAACTAGGTTTTTCGTTTGGGTTCAAAGCTTTCATCTCTTATGTGTTTTTGCCTTTCTTTATACTAAGACACACCATACATAGGGTTTCTTCAATCGCCAATAGTTATTATTTGGACATATACCAGATTCGGCTTAGTCTCTTTCTCTATCGCTTTCGCTGGAATAAATCACGACTATTCCAGCGATGGTCCTGTAGTGTGGATTGGAGCTGCTGTATGATGGCAACGTGGCTAAGTCCTAGCAGCGGCAGCGGTTTCAAACAGAATGTTCCGGCAACAGAGGTGTGTACCTGGTTGCCGTTCTCGAATAGGTTGCCGCTGAGGTAAGTTTGGTCGTTTTTTTCTGAATAGGTTTGCCGTTTTGCTTTAGGGTTTTCTCAAGTTATGTACATGCCTATGATTCATTTACATGTACTTATCGATCAAACGAAAAGAAAATTAGGGTTCATTAACTGTTATGATCATTTATACGCTCTTTATTTTTATTTGTGTTTTTTTTTCTTTTTGCAAATCCGATCGACTAACATTCATTTGCTTATCAAAAGTAGGAATCAAGTAGCATCGCAGGTTCATCTCCAATGATTAGTCATATGTAGCAAACTTTGGCAAGAGAGTTTGAAACTAATTCGGATGATTTGGTATTCTAAGGTTTGTGTTTCATTTAATTGATTTTTTTGTGGATTTTTGTTTCTGGAAGATGCAGGGACAATTGTCGGAGGAAGACCAACAGAAGAGGGAGGCACAGACGTTAGTCGTTAGCGATAATGAAGGTTGTTAAACTCATCATGCTTATGGTTATTTGATTATTCATGGTTAAATATATGAGCCTATATAACAAAGGGTAAAACAAAATTACTTATCTGCCCTTATATATCAAAGGTGCATATAACATTTCATTTTAAAACAAAAATTATAAAAATAGCTCGAAAATATTTGAAGTTCGTTTGTAGTTAATTTGTTCTGTAACAAACTTGCTGCTAGAGTGCTAGGAATGGGGTTGGTAAACCTGGTCGTAAAGTAGGCCTCTTGATACTTTATATATGGTTCCAAGAGTAAAAGTGCATTAATAAATGTTTTGTAGTTCATCAGAAAATTGTAACTTCGGACTATTGATTTATGTTGGACCTAATAAAACAAGAATGTCCTTAGTTCTATTTATCAACTGATTTCTAGGCGAAGAATTAATTAATTAATGAACAAAGCATTCAGAACCTCACTCGATTCAGTTGGTTAATTGGTGTCGATTCGTTTAATTCAGTTGACTGTAGAAGGCTATTGAGCTTGGTTGTAGATTTACAAAACTCCTGTCATCTTGAATTGTATCTTCATTGTTTGCAAATTGAGTTTTCTTAACAGGTAACTGCAGCCGCAACGGATGGTGAATGACGAGCCCAACTCGACAACAACAGATGTGGCACACGTTGGGTCAGGTGGATAGAACGAACAGCGGAACGAGACCCGATTTGGGTTGAAGCCATCCGAATCGTGTGACGGCAGCGACATAGAAATTCTATGGTTTTGTGACGACCGAAGCAAAAGGTGCATGCAGATATACTTTGGGTGAATATCATGATATATTTAAGGAACCGTGCTCGGTTGCTGATAAATTCATAGATATCGAGCTCGCCAAAGAAACTTTCGTTTATGGTCTAAACTATATAATTACCTGTCTTGAGATAAAACATTACCAAAATCGACCCGTTCAGAAGTAAATGAGTTAAAACATTACCACTTGGTACCTGCATGACATATAGCAGCCCAGCCCTACTTGTGCCACATATGTTTTGCAACATCATGGGTCTTTCTGCATTCTTTTCACAAAGGAAATGTAACAAGACACATACCACACAACTATTTATTGATTTCTAATGGCTAACTATTTTATAAAATTGGCAAACTTTCTGACTGGAAATTTCAGGGATGGTAAGCGTGGGGTTTGTAGCATGCAGTGCTTATCAGCTATCAACAAATGTAAACCTTAAAAACCTTGAAATTGATTTTTTATATGTGTCAAATTATTACTTCATTGCTGGTTGTCATGGCTAATGATCTCAGGTGGTTGCAGGAGTTGTCTTCTTTAACCCTATTCAAGATAGCTGAGTTTTTGTCCAGAATGGTTATTACTTGCCATGAAGGTTAGTTAATTTCATCATATGTCTGTATTAGCATTTTAGCATGACTTACATCCAAGGTCGGCTCTATGGACATTTAAATGAAGCTGCTGCTTAGGGCCACGGTTTTGTTAGCCTCTAATCTTAAAAAAAATAAATCATTTTGTAGATTACAAAAAAAAAATCATTTTGTTAGGGCTTGGGCTGCTATGCTTGGGTTTATAACATAATGGATAAAGAAATTAAAGTGTCTATCGTTGAGTTTAATTCGCATCAAAAGTCATTTAGTTTATCCTGAAATAATAGGTATGTCTCTCTTTTTTATTACAAAGTTCATTGGCAATGCATGATTACTTTATTTTATGGCTATAGTTCCCTAATCAATTTTGTAATAACCTCTTTTATACCTTAATAGTTGAGCACTTATTCGAAAAGGGGCCCTAAACTTTGATTTCGCTTTAGGCCTTCAAAAACGTTGAGCGGACCCTGGTTACACCATTTCAAAACGAACAACTAATATTGCAAAAGTTACAAGTTTAGTCTATATCACTAACTTGTGTGATATTTAAGTAATTTATTTTTTGTTGCCAAAGTTGCATTTTAATTAACCAAATGGCCAATGTAATGGATTTGGTAATTATAATATGAGGTGTTCAAAATTGTTGAAACTCCATGAACTGTCTAATCAAAGTAGGTCGTCCGGTTTCAGATCTAGACGGTTTGTTTCATGGGTTGGCGATTTAATGGTTCATTAAGTGCTTAGTTCCTCAAAAGTTGTATTTAACACTATTAATTATATATCTTTAGGTGATATCTTTAGTTTTAAGTTTATGATCTTGAAACATGAATCTTAACATGGTAGAACCGATCCAACCAACAATTTGGTCATAGAATGACGGTACAACCGATCCAACCTTTTTTAGTATTAAACTATTTATAATAATACCCAATTCTTAAAACGGTACAACCGATCCAACCAACAAACTGATAAAACAACCGATTCATGTTTTAAAAACAAAGTCGTGTTCGAGGAGGTAGTTACCCACAATGGTTTCAGCTTATAAGCTCCCTTGCAATAATAATCTTGACCCCGTGCGTCGATACTTCCACATTCCTTCCAATGGTTAGATATTCGTATTTCATCAGCTAAAGTCTTTGTGTTGGTCACGTATTATTGTCTTAATGTTCGTTGATCGCGTAATTATAATCCGAAAAGTGTCGTTTGTCCCAGATATCTTGAAGGTTCGGCAGTCGACTGGCGCTGTTAGCAGTTTTAATGTGGTTTACAAAGAGATTTTCAACGAATTGTGATTGTTGCATATTCATGTATTTCAATTTGTCATTGTACTATAAGATATTCATGTGTGTTTTAACGTGTATAAAATCATAATATTTTACAAAGCTGATACTGGATTTATTATATAAATTGTTAATTCTTAGGATCATTAGTGTCTTTAGGTGTGAATAAAACTTAAACTTAGGGCCAAATTTGTTAAAATGTAGCTTCGTTTTTTTAATAGCTTAGTAACATAATTTGGAAGGATCAAATTTGATGCTTACAGAGGTGGTGATAATCAGTTAAGAACTGAGTTTTTGGTGAATGACTATCAATGTAGTATTGGATTAATGGTATAATTCTTAAGATTATCAACGCTAAAAGGATTAAGTAAAGTCAAACGTAACTATAGATTTAGTTGTGAATAAACTACAACCTAGGTGCAAATTTGTGAAGCTATGTGATTTGTTCTAATTTGACTGTGTTGTCTTTCATGTAGCTTTATTAACGCCCTGTATTCGTTATGCCTAATTGATTTTGCATTTTATTTGTTTCTATTGTAGAATACATAACTGTTTTGGGATTTGACTTATTATTATGGAATTCTTTTTTCGTCGTATGTTGTCTCTTGCGTTTGTTCGCTACATCTCCGGCCCACTACAATATTGCGAATGGTGTTGGGGGGGGGGGGTTGTTGGAGAACACCCGTATATAGAGCATACTTCACGAACTTTATTTGCTTTGTTCAAGTCTTTTTTTTCTTTTTTATTGTTGCAGAAATAATATAACTCTTTACGAGGTAGCAAAATGGAAGGCTACGGTGGTTTGTCCTTTATTTAATCCTTTCCAACAAATTAAGATGGCGGTGCAGCAATTGATTTGACGATTTTTTTGTAAACGGTGTCTGCCAAAATTGATGAATTACAAAAGCATTAGAAATTATTGACCAAGACAAAAATTAGTCTCTTATATTCTTGACCTATGACTTTATTTAAAGAATGCAGAAACAGATATTTTCATTGATGGATGCATGCAGGGGAAGTTTCTAATATAAAAAAATCTATGCAGTCAATAGCGTGTATGTGGCTATGAGCTGCTTAGCGGACATTCGATCTCATAGCGGTTCAAATAGCGGTCCGCTATAGCGGTTCCGCTATTAGCGGTGCTAAATGCCGCTATTTGACCGCTATTTTGAAACCCATATAGCGGTCATAGCACTGCTTTTAGCGGTTTTTTTATATTTCAACCCAAAAACCCATAAAACTTTTTGTTTGAAATGAACCTAAAAGTAAAGGCCCAAACGTAAAACTAAACCTAAATCAAGGTCTAAAGTCTTCATTTGCTGGATTCGTTTGACGTTGGTTCTTCATCGTTCAACAAAATTAAACCTAAATCTATAAATTGTTGGACTTCCACTTTCATGTTTTCATTTTTTGATATTACTACTAATATTTTACATGATATTACTATGAATTTTGATACCACTACGAATATTTTCAAATATATATTTATATTTATATATAAATACATAAATTATGCATGGTATAAAAATTACCGCTATAACCTATATATCATATAGCGGACCTTGACCGCTATATGATTTTGGACCACTATAACTGCGTAGAAAAAAATATTCCTAAGGAATTGGGAACCTGGTATTTATTAAGAATATAGCCCCTATTCTTACCTTCATTATATAGTGGAGATGGATCTGGTGATCTTGCATCTGTTGACATATACGCACGTATATAATTATTTTGAACTTCATGAAGTTATGTTGTATGTAACCTTTTTTTTTCTTTTGTTTGGTTGAACAAGGCTTAAGGTAAACTATTGGGTTGTTTTTTTGGAAGGAACCTCAGGTAGTAAATATAGTTTTCTAACATTTCATAATCTTTATGGTATTTCTAAATGCCTTCTTCTATGTAGGTTAACCTTACTCATCTATTAGCAACTCGTGATGAAGAGCTACGAACACTTTCAGCTGAGGTAGTACTCATATCAATTGGTATTGTTTTTGACCCATTTGGTCATTTCACCTTTTTTTTCTTTTAAAGTAAAACATGTTGCCCACTCATGTCAATCTGTAGTATTTTTTTTGCTATGGACTAATGTGGATGCATCATGTTTATGAGATTACCGTAACAAAAGGAGACATAACAATTTATCTCTTGAGTCGTAGATGACTAATGTTCAGTGAGTCTTCTCAGTTGAAGTTATTGGATGAGCTTGGTAACATACGCCTGGAAAAAGAATGAGAATATGACATAGAGCCAATTTGTTTTAGCGCTTCAAAACAGAACACGGCAGGTTGCGTTTATCCGATCGCTCGAAAGTCTAAAGGTGCTAATAGTATTTATAGATAATTAGCATGGTAACTATAGTTAAAAAATCATATAGAAAAATGCTCGGCTATATTATTGAATGATATAAAGAAGTTTGGCCAACTTTCAACCGATTTGACCCATTTCTTTTTAAGCGAAGTTTGTTTAATTTTACCCTTTGGTCAACATATCGCTTAGTGATGAGTGTATTATAAAAGAGGGAATACCAGAAGATGGTTACATTGATGATTTAATGCCAGTAATATGTTAAGAGTGATGAATGCGTATACCCATGTGTAGTTTGTTAAAGTTTATCTTGATTTGCAAGTTGCAAGTTGCAACTTGAAGTTTTTTTTATTGTTTTTCTAAAATTTCAGGCGAGAAGGATGGTCTATGTATAGCCAGGTCTAAGGCAAACCTGCCTTAGGTAAAACCTTATGTATGGGTTCAAGCAGTAATTTTTGTTTTCTTTTAAAACCTTGCGAGGAGTGAGTCGATCTCATGTTGTTTTCATTTATGTAGTGTTTCCAACATGTCGTCGTCATTGCAAATAGAACTGATGAGATTTTACTTCATATATTGGTAGATGAATATTTCTTACTAAATACATAACTGAATCACGCAAAAATAGTCACCAACTACCTGCATTTGTTGTCTATGGGTTCAATGAATTCATTCTTTTCCTGGTTATGATAGGTACAATGTCTCTAGGACAATTATGCTTATTTTGTCGCATAATATGGATACTAGGACTGTTGGAGTGGTCGGTCCTTCTAAATAGTAGATGCTTTGAGCTCAAATACTAAAACACTCACTATCAACAAGATACACCTGTCAGGAATGTGGATTTGAAAGCAAGGTATGGGTCAAAGGTTAGTTGTATATGATTTTTGGTGCAATTTATATTGTTTTAGGTTATTAATTTTTTATTGCTTAACATAATACCCAACTCCTGGAAATTCTCAATGATCTTAGGCTCAATATAAGAAAGAGATGAAGTATATACTTTTTAGATGGTTCATTTCTCCAATAGTGATTACAGTTTTGAATCTTTATGTTATGTAGCAGCCTACATTCTATGAGAGAGTACACACGTTTTAAATGTCTTTATCAGTAGATGCATACTTAGGGGGCCTTTGGTTCGCATGAATTCAATGGAATTTAAGGGAATTGGAATCTGAATTCCATCTCTTAAGATGTTTGGTTCACAGAATTTGATGGAATTGGAATCTCAATTCCAATCTTCATGCGTTTGGTTGACAATGGAATTGGAATTGGAATTGGATTAGGCATGAATTCCTTTAAATTCCTTTAACCAAAGGAATTCAAAATCCTTCCTATATGTGAAGGAATTAAAGTAAATTCATTGGAATCTTCGACCGTTTCGACCCGAACGGTTTCGACCCTCAACGTTTCAACTCGTATCGTTTCGATCAAACGTTTCACCGTACCTTTTCGACGCGAACCGTCTCGACGCACGTTTCGACGCGACGTTTCGACCGAACCGTTTTGCCCGTACCGTTTCGAGAGGTTCGACTGAACCGTTTCGACCGTACGTTCGACACGCACCGTTTCGACGCGAATCGTTTCCACGTGAATCGTTTCGACCCGCACCGTTTCGATCCGCACCGTTTCGACCTGAACCGGCGTTTCGACCCGTACCGTTTCGACCGTACTGTTCCCGCACCGTTTCGACGCGAAGCGTTTCAACCCGAAGCGTTTCGACACAAACCGTTTCGACGCGAAGCGTTTCGACCCAAACCGTTCCGACCCGTACCGTTTTGAATCGAATGGTTTCGACCCGTAACGTTTCGATGTGAACCGTTTCCACCTGTAACGTTTCGACGCGTACCGTTTTGACCTGTACCGTTTCGACCCGAACCGGGGGTTGTGGGTACCGAGGTGATGGATTCCAATTCATTGGACAACCAAACACAACAAAAATGAAATTGAGATTCCAATTCCAACAATTTCCAATTCCAATTGGAATGTTTGAATTCCAAATCCAATTCCTATACAAATTCTAATTCCTATACAAATTCCAATTCCAATTCCAAAACATTCCATGAACCAAACGCCCCCTTAGTACTATCAAATTGTTCTCTTATAGAGTAGTTCATCTATAAGATTTGTAAGGCATAGTTGGAGTTATAGAAACATGAGAACCGGGGGTGTTACAACGGCTACTGTAACTTCAACCTTATTTGAGTTTATAAGCTCAGTCTATTATAATAAACAATTTAAATGCTAAGATTAACATCCTATATGTAAATTGTGTGTGGTAGTTAAGCATTTTTTAATACTTTTTGATGATCTTATTGGAGAAATGGATGAGGGATTCAATGGGATTGGCACCAGAAGAATCTACGGGTTTTGTAAACGGTGGTTTATTTCTAGAATCATCAGGCAGTGTTCCTTTGTCTTGCTTTCGCTACTAAACACAACCAGGTCGTTCTTTGTTCGTTGGGGTGGCTTGGCGGAGTTGGGTTCTTTTGTGTGACATTTTCGGTAAAAGATAAATTCCCGGCCAATGGTTTGCTGGGAAACAGGACCTTTTGGAACATCAAAGGTGCAATTTGAAGACCACCGAGCATCTTTGGGCTGGAGTTGTGGCTGCTATGGTCTCAAGGTCACTTCTTTATTAGAACAAAGGATCATTTGAAAGAAACATTTTTATGCGTTTATCTAGATTACCACGTTATTTCCGGTCTGTATTCACAATTTTCGTTGCACCACTTGAAAGGCTGAAGCTAGAATATATGGTTCCAAGAGAACTAAAACATCTTATTGAGCTAATCCAGTCAGTCGGGATTAAAGGGTTTTCTCGGATTAAAGTGTACTTAAAATTCAATCTGTTGTATTATGTATGATTTGTTCATATATGCAGTGGGGCGCTGACACACTAGGTGAAAGCACTTGACATATACCTGAAAATCGATACCGAGCTGGCACTTGAAGTTGGAAGGCACACAAAATGAGCATCGCCTCTGTTAATACGAGAGTTGGTTTGTTTCCCTTCCGCAAATGTTTCGTTTGTGAATTGTGATCATGATGTAATATTTATCCTTTGATTGTAAACAAATCCAAGGAATAAGGTGAAAGAGCATGACCGGTTAAATTTAAAAAAAGAACATGTTAAACTTTTTTTTTTCTATTCATATGTAATCTTTTATTTTAAAAGTATTGTATTATTAAGATTAAGATTTGTTTTCATAGGTCAGTAGTCTCAATAGGTCATCGATCCTAACGGGTCTCAGTTCCAATCACTGTAGATCATAACTAATCTGCAACCTTAGAAATGTGACACCCAAGTGTACTTAGATGTAAACGTTATTTTAACATTATTGTGAATTAAAAGATATCGTGTTTTGTCATTCGGTGCAGCTTCATTCTCGATTTTCAACTAACACTTTTCCAAGATGGAATCATGCTTAACTCTGCGCGTTCGTGGACATAATGGTAAGATCGACACCCTTAGAGGCAATGTTAACCGATAAGTCTCCACTTTGCACTCTTATTTAGACATTTACGTTTAAAAAATAAATGTCCATGTTTTTTGTATTGGATGAATGCACATGAAGCTCTTTTAGAATGCAAAGAGCTTTGCTAATATAACAAATGAGATAAAACTTCTTTGAATTAAATTGGTTGTTTGTGGTTTTTTAAATGTCAGCTTATCAGTCAGTTACTTCAATTCCCAAAATAATTATAAAACTTCATCTTGGTTGGGAATTAAGCTTTGCTATATGAGGTTGAGGTTGTTATGATGATCCCTGAAGCAGGGCAAAATAACAAGAATGTGGATCCTCAAAGGAAGCCTTTCTATATATATATTGGGTTTGAGTTCTGATCACGGAGAACATCTCTATAGATACTGGGGAACTCATCATGGATCAAAGAATAATGTTGATAAATTGTTAAAGACATGTAATACACTGTATTCAGTGTATATATAAATACACTAAATTTTAATATGGTGTATAAAGAAATCTTTAACGACTTGTGATTTTTTTGTATTATTTTTTTGGTTCATTGAAATTTATGGTTTACATAAGTAATGAAACGTATCTTATATAATTTATTTTGCGTAACCCGTGTAATAAAAACAGGCACCCTTAATCATTTGCAGATGGGGAGATTCAATTTCTATGTTGAAGTGAGTTGTCCTCTTTTGACCACTGCAATTAATTTCCTTTATGCACTTATAAATAAAACGAGTCTGAGTAATCATGATATAGAGCAAGAAGATCTAGGACACGTGGATAACACAAACGTGGCCTATAAAGAAAATCTTTCAAGGACTTGTGATTTTTTTCGTATTTCCTTTTTTTAGTTCATTGTAATTAATATTTACTTAAGTAATGGAAGATTATTTTTTTATTAAAAGTTTATGTCAACATTGTTTAATAATATAATTACTTTGAGACTATCCGTGTAATACACGGGTTCTTAAACTAGTTCATATATAATCATATTGAATAAAGGTTGTGATCTTGTGACACGCTATTAAAATCAGAATCAATATCTGAGTGTTATTATGCAAAATCCAAGATATGCATTTTCTGAGCAATATTTATTAACTTAAAAAAACAATAAACAAAAACATAGATATTATAAGGTAAAAAGATAATAAGTTTAGCTCCAAACATGTACCATAACCCAGTCACTGGGTTGGGGTAGGAGGGTTCGGGGAATCCAAAATCCCATGTTATCTACCATCCAAAAACACTCCATGTTGCGTCCTATTTGAGTACAGTAAGGTTGACTTTTGGGTGGTGTCACCTCTCTGTAAACATCAAACTCTCCCCCTTTGATTCCCAATAAAAATGACACCAGAAGTGTGAACGTCCAAAAAAGTCTAAGCAAAATCTGATTTGGTATTCCTCTCCGGCATTCCGAGTAACATCCCCAAGATCATCATCTTTTGAGTAACAATGAAGATGAAGATTATTTACCTGATTTTGGATATGAACAACACCCTGAAGCGTAATGCAATTATTGTCGCTATAGTTGCTAACGATATTCGCATAAGATGCATAAAAATATTAAGTGACAAGATAAAGAGAAATAATAGTTTTCCCATGAGATAATTCGATTTGCTTGAACGAAGCATTTGAATAAATTTGGGATTTGTTTTGAATTATATAGCGTTTTTTATTCCTATTTAATATGAATTCTTAAATATCGTATTACATCATATTACTATTGTAATTTTAATTCTTTAATATTATTATGTTATGGTCATTGTATTATATCACATTGTCTTATACAAAGGTACAATGTATCATATCACGTCACATTATATTGCATCGTATTACATCAAACATACATTGTATTGTATCACATTATAGGGTGAGAGTTGGCTACAAAGTCCATTTTTCCTACAAAGTATACAAAGTCATAAAACACTATAACGTCAACCATAAAACACACTCAAAACCCACAAATAACAAAGTGAAGATTACTAAAACGTCATATTTGTGGGTTTTGTGTTGTGTTTGGATGATAAGGCTTTGATTAACGAATTACTAACATTACTATGTCTTATGTTTATTATCATGTTGTGTTTTATATTCATAGTTCTACGATGGTGTGCTTGAAGTTTCTATGGACTGTTAGTGTTTGGATATTGTATATTAGTGATCTTCATTCTATTTTTTTTGGGTTTTGGATGTGTTTTATGGTTAAATTTGTGGTGTTTTATAACTTTGTACACTTTGTAGGAAAATTGGAGTTTGTAGCCAAACCCCACCCTCACATTATATATATAGGGAAGGTTCTATAAAGAACATTAAATATTGCGAGAACACGTAGAACATAATGAATCACCCATTTATTCAATCCTAAAAGCCAAAAAAATAATTGAAAATGTTATAAATGTAAAATTTATTGTTTCTTACATTAGAATTCATAACAAAATATGAAAATATGTCACTTTTTGTATAACATACACATGTGTAGGTAAAATATATGGTTTTTTTTTATGTACATATAATACCCATATAGATGTAAGAAACATAAAATTTTAAAAAACATGAAACTTAAATCCCAAAATTTAATGTTTAAGGGTGTTCTTTTGTTCTCGCAATAGTTATTGTTCTGTAATGATCCTCATCCTATATTATTTATAAAATATATATATATATGATAGGGATCCTAAGAGAAGTCTCCCCTATTTGAGAAACTTGAGAAGCATTCTTGACCACACATTTCCTAAGCTTTTTGTAATATACTAGGGGTGAGCATGGTGCGGTTCGGTTCGGTTATTGCCTATAACCGAAACCATAACCGCATACTTAGGTTATCAAAAAATCATAACCATTCGGTTCGGTTAATGCGGTTTCGTTATCGGTTATTTGCGGTTAATGCGGTTCGGTTTGGTTATAGGTCGGTTATTTTATCATTTCTAAAGTTAGGCTTTAAATGTGTGGGTTATGCAAAATTCATGCGTAAAAATAAATATACACAGTTAGAGCTTGTAGAATTATCAGTTATATTTTACTTCCACGTGTTATGTGGAAGCATAGATACGAACACAAAGTGACTAGAGTTTTAAATTCAATGAGGTTGGGTCATGGTTAAAAGACTTAAACTCTTTACCAAAAAAAATATGGATTGGGCCATGGTTAAACACTAACTTAGAAACCTATGGTCTTACGGATTCGGCCATGTTTAAAACCTTCGGTTCGGTTTAGTTATTTGTAGTTATGAAACTAATAATAATCATAACCGAACCATAACATGCGGTTATAAAAAATGTAAATAACCGAACCTTTGGTTATTTCGGTTTTCGATTATTTCGGTTGCGGTTCGGTTATTTCAGTTTTATGCTCACCCCTATAGTATACACATACGTATAGTTTAAAATTGACTATATACATATATGTATATTGTCAAATCTTGAATTATACACATATGTGAATAGTCAGATTTAAACTATACGTATGTGTATATTACGAAAAGCTTAGGGAAAATGTATAGTCCAGAATGTTTCTCAATTAGCCTAATGATTCTCACACGATCCTAACTATATATATATATATATATATATATATATATAGGCTTAGGTTCATTTATGAACAACTCTTGATTGTGAACACTAGTGAACTAATCCTAGCCATTGATTATCAATACACAAGTGTAAATCAATGGTCGGGATTTGATGAAGAAAATACACAGCGTATTTTGTCACACCCCGACCCGCAGCGGAAAAGGTGATCGGGCATGATTGGGTTATCATCAAAGCTCATGACATTTATTATAATGTTTCATATTTATTATTTCAATTTAAAAGAGATCATACAATCATATCAAACAAATACAACATGTTCTATTCATCCTTCTAAATTTCATAATTTTTCTTCTAAGGCAATTTCCTATGTTTTCCTTGCTTCATCCTATTCACCTGTATCATATGTAAAAATAGTTTTTTTTGGATCAACAAAAAGTTGGCGAGTGAACCTTGTTAGAAAACATTTATTATTTATTTTTGGTTGTATTTAATATGGAAAAATAGTGCAATATTCATATATGAACAAACGTAAATAAACATACAATAACAACAATTAGCATACAATAACAAACCATTAGCATACGATATCAAACAACAACAAACAATAACATATAATTAACAAACCAACAACATACAATAACATATCAACTTGCATAAATATATAACATAAATGAAACTGTGCGATCAAGGCTCAATCAAACGGAGCCGATCGTATTGCATGTACTGAAAATGATAAATGTCTGTGCGATCAAGGCTCAATCAAACGGAGCCGATCGTATTGCATGTACTGAAAATGAAAAAATATCTGTGCGATCAAGGCTCAATCAAACGGAGCCGATCGTATGTAGGCAACGCCAGGTTCACGCTCATAATTAAATGGGGAACTGCTCAACGCTCATAATGTAATGGGGAGCGGCGGCCTATGAAATTGCATGTACTGAAAATAACAAATTAAATCTAAACAATAATCACACAAACAGTTTACACAGGCTGGATACACATTTATTCATGATATGATGTATGCACAATGATTCAAATATAATAACTAGTAAGACACATGATACACCCCAAAAACGTGATTTAAACGGAGAATTTGTAGAGATTCACTCACAGTGGGTGCGTTCGGTGAATGATGATGAATGCGCACGAGTTTAGAGGATTGATCGACGAGGAATAACTAACCTAATTAATAAAGAAAAGTAAGGTGAATAAATGGATTTTATTAACAACTTTAATAGGATTTTTGGATATATTTTTGTGAGTTTTAGGCTATTTTCTAACCTTAAAAATGTTATTTTTAAGTATTTTTAATTGATTTTTAAATAAAATAAATAAATAAATAAAAAATTGACTTTTTGACCGTTGACTTGTTGACCGTTGACCAGTTTTATTGCGTAAGTGTATGCGCCGGGTGAGGCTCGAACCCGAGACCTCCTGTTCGCGTGCACGCAGCTCTACCAACTGAGCTACGTGTCTAGCCCGAAATATTTCTGTTTTTTAATTATATTTATATACTAATTAAATTAATCCGAAAATCATTTATTTTAAAAAGATTTCAATGTGACGACCCGGTGCACTCCACAGGTCTCGAACCCGGGACCTGTGGTTTAGTTTGGCACACAGTCCACCGTTGGACTGTGTGTCTAACTTGGTAAATATTCTAGTTTTTATTATACCTAACATAATACTGAATTAACCCGGTTCAGTTTTTTTTTTAAAAAAAGGCATTTTATTACAGCGAATGAGGTTGGGACAGGAATCGAACTCGCAACAAGTATGTATTTATTTGCACACAGTCCACCGCTGGACTGTGTGTCTAACCCGTTTATAATACCGATTTTAAATAATCTTATAACATAACTACTTCGTCTTCTTCGTTCAAAACTCAGGCAACGTTTCTCTAACTGTTATTTGATTAATTCGGTTAACGAACAAGATGAACAATTGAAAAGTATTGAACCGAAGAGTTTGGGGAAAGAAAATACCGAACAGATCGTCTTCTTCAGAAAATCCGGCGAAGCTTGTCGGCTCTGTTCGGGTGACCTTCGGTTGTTAGAATCAATTAGCAGTTTGGAGGGATTAGATGTGAAATTGAACTAATGAGTAATGATTATCAGTATGTTTGAACGATCATACCGGTTAACAGCGGGTTTCCGAAAAATCCAGAAGTTTTTCGGTGAAAACAGAAAGTCCGGCAATGTCGTCTGAGGTTGATTCTGGGCAATGAAATGGTGTAAGAATTCGTCTTATAATGGAATAAAACAGAAATATCGAGGTAATTACCGTGTAGATGAAAGTCCCGGTTTTCCGGCGACTTGCAGAGAATTCCGGCGAGTGAGATTTCTTGCGACAGAGATTCTTCAGAGGTTTAAGGTGAGTGTGGGTGATGTCAGTATAAGCTCTAGGATCTTATTTTAGGGTAAGAAGAAAGGATGGATTGAACTCGGTTTTCCGGCGAAAATTTCCGGTAATTTTTCAGAGAATTCCGGCGACTTCCGACGAAGTTTTCTGTGCGAAATGATGAGTGTAAGTTGAATAGCTTCGTGAGATTAACTGATGAACAAGGTATAATCCTGGATTTGAGTTGCATTTTCGGTTTCAACAGAAATTTAAGGCATTGAATGTAATTGATGGTTTTTTTCGGTTATAACCGACCTTACTGTTAATGTATACGTTATGACCAAAAAGAAACGGCAACTTTGACGAAATTGTCGGGATTTCCGGCGCAAGCGGATTTGGGCGCGTTGTGTAACTGAGTTTTGATTTCCAGATTGATTTATGTATTAATTGTTTCAATATGTTAACAAATAACACAAGTGGCGGAGCGGTTGAATGTGTGGGAGTTAAGACTTTGCTAGCTCTCGGCTGACCCGGGTTCGAGTCCCGGCTTCAACATATTAATTTAATTCACTATTTTTAATACATTTTCAAAAATAAATTTTATATTCTAATATACTTATTAATTATGTATCGTTTAAAATTAATTTGGGCATTAAATACGCAACGAAATTTTTAACTGGTTGTTCGGTTAATAAACGAAGCGGGTCTGGTAAATCCGGTTTTTGGCGGATGTTACAGTATCCCCTACTTTTAGAAATTTCGTCCCGAAATTTAAGTAGTGCCATATTTGTCTAGAAAGGATGGTGTTTTAATTTGACAATTACATACTTAGAAGAGAGTAAGAGTTTAAATTTTGTTTGAGGCGGTAACGTTCCTTGTAAGGGTTGAATACCCTGCTACAGGAATCGTTTTTTGTGTTTCCTAAAGTGTATGAATACGGAACATGGATACACAGAGTTGATTGACTAAGTATGATGTTATGCATATGAGTTTGGGTACGTTTGAAAAATTAGGTTATATCCTAAAACATAACTTTTACTACTAAAACCTACATGGAACTTCTCATAACCGCCTGACAATGCCTCTGATCCTTTGGCAAGAATACTTATATATATGAAGTACCAGCGGCGTATCCACCATATTCTTGTCAAATTTTCATTGGTTTTATCAGTAAGTTATGATTGGTTCTATGATATGACTCTAGAACATAAATAAACACCACAACCAATGTCTGAGTCCTAATTCTGATAGTATACATGTTTGATTGGTGACATAATCCTATTTCTTTAAATGATGAGATGTTATAAATGCTAGATCAGCGAGTATAAAACAAACTTTAACCAAGAAATTACTAAATCCTACATGGAACTTCTCATAACCGCCTGACAATGCCTCTGATCCTTTGGCAAGAATACTTATATATAGGAAGTACCAGCGGCGTATCCACCATATTCTTGTCAAATTTTCATTGGTTTTATCAGTAAATTATGATTAGTCCTATGTGACTTTAAAACATAAACAAACACAACAAACAATGCATGCGTCATAATTCTGATAGTATACATGTTTGAATGATGACAGTCCCTCTCTCGTTTGTTGTGATGGAGAGGTTAGTCTATGTAGAAGTGAGACACAGCCCAACTTCTTTAAATAATGAGATTGAAATACGTTGAGATGTATGATGGTATGAATGTTGAATCAATGAGTATAAAACAAAACTGAAACAATAATTTGCATTAAAATCCTTGGATAAATATCCAATTTAAAATTGAGACACGTGAGAATTGAGATAACATAAAGAAAACATAAAACTAAGCGGTTGGAGTTGAATCTTGATTTTCAGTGAAGGGGACTAGTTGAGTGTTTTTGTTTGGGCCGTCATTATATTCAACAGGATTGGCGTTGATGTTGAAAACTCTTCCTCTTGCTGGTGGCCTGGTGGTTGGGTTTTCTTGATTTGCTTGGTTAACTGGGTTTGCTTGAGCTTGAGCGTTTATGATGTTAACCAATTGAGGGCACGTGTTTCTAAAGTGGGTAGGGTCGCCACAATTGAAACAAGCTCGAACATATGGGAACATGGGGTATTGGGGTTGTTGATATGTTTGGATCATGTTTTGAGTAAGGGGTGAGGTTTGGTTTTGAGGGGTGCGGCAAACCTTGCTCAAATGACCATAGCGTCCACAACTCGCACATAGTCGACAAAGCACGGTAGATGGATGGTGATAAAAACAGGTGTTACATCGAGGGTGAGATCCAAGGTAAGGTTTCTTATTTGGGTAGGTTGAGTTGGGTGCTACTTGAGTGATTGGGATAGCTTGGAGGGGTACGACTTGTAAGGCTGGTTGGTTGCGTTGGGTGACAGCGAAAAGTTGCTCGTCTCGTTTTCTCTTAGAAATGGGTTGAGAAGGGGATTCGGTTTGGGTGTAGTTGGAGGTTTCAGTCGATGCTTTATCCTTCTTCTTCTCCTCCTTGAAGTCTTTGTTCCGGATTCGGTTCTCGGTGAGTTCTGTAGCTAACTCCATTGCTGCTTCCAAGGTTGCGGGTGTGGTACTTATTACAGAGTCTTGAATCTTTGAAGGAAGACCTTGAATGTAGTGCTCGATCAAACGGTAGTGGGGAGTGAACAAGTTGGGAACCATTTGATTTAACTCAAGGAATCTTTTGTTGTACGTGGTGTGGTCGCCTTCCTTTTGTTTCAACGAATAGAACTCATCCTCTAATTTCTTGATTTCGCTCCTTGGGCAAAACCGACTTATCATGATTTCTTTCAACTCTTCCCAAGTCAAAGTCATAGTATCTTCAACACCCCGTTTGGCATTCTCTGTATTCCACCAAGTAAGTGCTATTCCAAATAAACGACCAGTAGCATATCGCACCTTGCGATCATCGGGGCAATCGTAAGTTAGAAAAATGTTTTCCATTTCTTCAAACCAATATAGAAGAGCGGTGACACCTTCAGTCCCTTCGTATTTTGTAGGGTCGCAGGATTTGAAATGCTTGTAGGTGCATTTTGTGGTATTTGGGGAAGGGTTGACAACATTTTGAACTTCTTGAGTGACGGGATTAGCGGTAAGGGCTTGTTGGACTTGGACTATAATGTTGGGTATTACGGCAGCCATTTGTTGAGCGATTAGGGCAGCCATGCGCTCGCGAGCTTTTCTTGATCTCATCTTCCTACGAGCGAGGCTAGAAGACATCTACAAGGAATACATATCAAGAGTATGAGTTGGATGCTTTTGGGATCATGTGTCGTATTTAGGAATGAACATTCATAAAATAAACATAGCAAAATAAATCTACTACATCCATAGGATGTCTTGGGCTTTGCTCGTAATTGGGCCTTGCATGCCGCCATACTTCACCTTCGTAATCATGTGGGCCCCCATGATTACCGGGTTTTTCATATGGTTCGCATGTGTTTGCCTGGTTACGTACACTAAAACCCGGAGAAAATCGAGAAATATGTAACGTATGATATTCGAAATGTGTCCAGGTGTGGACACGGTGACACCTCAAAGTGGGGTTAGTTCGAACGACGTTTGGTGTGGCATGCTTTGGCCTAATAGGTCCTTCGTACTCTCATCGTTAGTCCCCAGGTAGGCAAACTGGTCCGTTATATTGGATTTATACGAATGCCAACCTAGACAGGACGTTCCGACTACCGGTACTTGTACCCTTACAGTTACTACATGCCCGTCGCAGAACTCACTTTGATGAGATTTGAAAAATGAAAAATGCGACAAAATCTTGAATAACGGAAGTATGAAGATGATTTGAATATGTGAATATTGTAACATGTATGATGAATATGTATGTAAGTATGCATGTTTGACTGTAAGTATAATTCACTATGTATCACAAAATGTAATATTGGAAATGTTTGCATCCATTTGTGTATGTAATAAATAAGAAACAAATAAATATCATAAGTTTGCATGTAACCACATAAACAATTAAAATCTAGTCAACTATAGTATAGGCTCTAAGGGTCTAATAACCTATCCTATATCCCTATAGTCAAAAGCTCTGATACCAATCTGTCACACCCCGACCCGCAGCGGAAAAGGTGATCGGGGCATGATTGGTTATCATCAAAGCTCATGACATTTATTATAATGTTTCATATTTATTATTTCAATTTAAAAGAGATCATACAATCATATCAAACAAATACAACATGTTCTATTCATCCTTCTAAACTTCATTATTTTTCTTCTAAGGCAATTTCCTATGTTTTCCTTGCTTCATCCTGTTCACCTGTATCATATGTAAAAATAGTTTTTTTGGATCAACAAAAAGTTGGCGAGTGAACCTTGTTAGAAAACATTTATTATTTATTTTTGGTTGTATTTAATATGGAAAAATAGTGCAATATTCATATATGAACAAACGTAAATAAACATACAATAACAACAATTAGCATACAATAACAAACCATTAGCATACGATATCAAATAACAACAAACAATAACATACATTAACAAACCAACAGCATACAATAACATATCAACTTGCATAAATATATAACATAAATGAAACTGTGCGATCAAGGCTCAATCAAACGGAGCCGATCGTATTGCATGTACTGAAAATGATAAATGTCTGTGCGATCAAGGCTCAATCAAACGGAGCCGATCGTATTGCATGTACTGAAAATGAAAAAATGTCTATGCGATCAAGGCTCAATCAAACGGAGCCGATCGTATGTAGGCAACGCCAGGTTCACGCTCATAATTAAATGGGGAACTGCTCAACGCTCATAATGTAATGGGGAGCGGCGGCCTATGAAATTGCATATACTGAAAATAATAAATTAAATCTAAACAATAATCACACAAACAGTTTACACAGGCTGGATACACATTTATTCATGATATGATGTATGCACAATGATTCAAATATAATAAATATTAAGACACATGATACACCCCAAAAACGTGATTTAAACGGGGAATTTGTAGAGATTCACTCACAGTGGGTGCGTTCGGTGAATGATGATGAATGTGCACGAGTTTAGAGGATTGATCGACGAGGAATAACTAACCTAATTAATAAAGAAAAGTAAGGTAAATAAATGGATTTTATTAACAACTTTAATAGGATTTTTGGATATATTTTTGTGAGTTTTAGGCTATTTTCTAACCTTAAAAATGTTATTTTTAAGTATTTTTAATTGATTTTTAAATAAAATAAATAAATAAAAATAATAAAAAATATTGACTTTTTGACCGTTGACTTGTTGACCGTTGACCGGTTTTATTGAGTAAGTGTATGCGCCGAGTGAGGCTCGAACCCGAGACCTCCCGTTCGCGTGCACGCAGCTCTACCAACTGAGCTACGTGTCTAACCCGAAATATTTATGTTTTTAATTATATTTATATACTAATTAAATTAATCCGAAAATCATTTATTTTAAAAAGATTTCAATGTGACGACCCGGTGCACTCCACAGGTCTCGAACCCGGGACCTGTGGTTTAGTTTGGCACACAGTCCACCGTTGGACTGTGTGTCTAACTTGGTAAATATTCTAGTTTTTATTATACCTAACATAATACCGAATTAACCCGGTTCAGTTTTTTTTTAAAAAAAAGGCATTTTATTACAGCAAATGAGGTTGGGACAGGAATCGAACTCGCGACGTGCATGTATTTGTTTGCACACAGTCCACCGCTGGACTGTGTGTCTAACCCGTTTATAATACCGATTTTAAATAATCTTATAACATAACTACTTCGTCTTCTTCGTTCAAAACTCAGGCAACGTTTATCTAACTGTTATTTGATTAATTCGGTTAATGAACAAGATGAACAATTGAAAAGTATTGAACCGAAGAGTTTGGGAAAGAAAATACCGAACAGATCGTCTTCTTCAGAAAATCCGGCAACTTTGACGAAATTGTCGGGATTTCCGGCGCAAGCGGATTTGGGCGCGTTGTGTAACTGAGTTTTGATTTCCAGATTGATTTATGTATTAATTGTTTCTATATGTTAACAAATAACACAAGTGGCGGAGCGGTTGAATGTGTGGGAGTTAAGACTTTGCTAGCTCTCGGCTGACCCGGGTTCGAGTCCCGGCTTCAACATATTATTTTTAATTCACTATTTTTAATACATTTTAAAAAATAAATTTTATATTCTAATATACTTATTAATTATGTATCGTTTAAAATTAATTTGGGCATTAAATACGCAACGAAATTTTTAACTGGTTGTTCGGTTAATAAACGAAGCGGGTCTGGTAAATCCGGTTTTTGGCGGATGTTACATATTTGAAATTTGATGATGTAAATCAATGATCAGGATTTGTTCACTCAGTCACAAATACACTAGTGTTCACTCTCCGAACAAATCATGGATATTGATTTACATCATCAGATCGTAAAATACACTAGTGTATTTTCTTCATCGAATCCTGTTCCTGACCATTGATTTACACTTGTGTATTAACAATCAAGGGCTAGGATTAGTTCACTATCAATGAGGTTGTTCACAAATGAACCTAACCCTATATATCTATACTATATAATAAAAGAAACCAATAAATGGACACTTGTCATTATTCTAGACCATTCTTAATTATAGATAATTATTTTTTATTTAAATCATTAAATTTAATATATGTTTCAAACATTTAAGAAATTACGTATAAAGTTACATAAAATATCGTATTATTTGTTTATATTAATTGCTAGGTTAGAAATTATATTTTAATTCCTTAATTGTAGATAATTATTATTTAATTTAAATTATTAAATTTAATATATGTTTCAAACACTTAAGAAAATTATGGATAAAGTTTCATAAAATATCTTATTATTTATTTATATTAATTACTAGGTTAGAAATTATATCTTAATAATTAAAACAAATATCGAGCATTTTCATAACGAGGGTGAAGGAAACGATTTTCTTGCTTAACAAATTATTTATTTATTTAATATATTCAAAATGTAAGAAAAATAATAACTACATTTATCATACTAATCAATTTATCAAAAAAACAACCATCCTTTTAATACGCAACTCACGTCCAAATATTTAAATTTTAAAGTTATATAATTTAATAATTACCGATAATTTATACTTATCTAATTAATTTAAATATTATTTTGTAACTATAAGTTTATCTAATTGGCTAATTGCTATACGACTAACCTGGAGATTTCAACCATTTTTTAGAACTAATAAATTAAGATCACTATTATTTAAATAAAACTTTGATTATTAAATGTATGTTCACATGACTCTTAAAACCTCGTGAGAAAGTCGATGATAAAGTTTGTCTTCTAATAGATGGTTCAAATGCTCTTATATTTATAAACTTGACAAACATCACAAGTTTGATCATACATGACACATAATTTTATTTGATATCAGAAAAGCGTCTTATAAATATCGTTTTATAATTGTTAAATTTTCGTTATTAACTATTTAATTTTTTATTTACTTAATCCGTGTAATACACGGGGTTATAACCTAGTATATATATATATATATATATATATATATATATATATATATATATACACACACACCACATTGCGTAGTGTCACATTATGTTACGTTGTGTATAGGTACACAGTGTGACATTATATTACATCACATCGTATATATTATATTATGTTCCGTAAAGGTTATTTTCATCCTCAAATGAATAAACCAACTTGATAACTTGAATCCTTCTTGCAAGTGTGTGTGTGTGTATATATATATTATACCACGTTGCATAGTGTCACATTATGTTACTTTACGTTGTGTATAGGTACACAATATGACATTATATTACATCACATCGTATATACGATATTATGTTTCGTAAAGGTTATTTTCATCCTCAAATGAATAAACCAACTTGATAACTTGAAACCTTCTTGCAAGTACACCATCCGTGAGGTTTGTGTTTGGTTTCGCTTATTCTCTCTCTAACTTGGGGAAAAAATTAGAGCAAATTAGAAGGATGTTCATGATCCCTTCCCATATTACGAGGGAAGGGGCGTGCCTTAATGAGCATGGCGTGGTGGCGTGATAACATTACCGCAACAAGATGTTGGCCAGAAAAATGTGGTCGAAGACGATGATCAGAAAGGGTGGCCGGTTACTGTAAATAAAAAAAGGGAGGGGCCCATGTATTTTTTTTCTATTTTTAACCTAAGGATATCTTAGAAAAAAATAATTTAACTTCAAAAACTACCCGACGTCCACTCCAAGAACTATTCATGTTAAGTTTGAATGAATAGTAGGAAAATATCAGTGTAAATTTAAGAAAGCGGGGAACAAACCTCCAATATAAGCATACTACATGGAGCATTAGATGAGTAATTAAGTCTAAATATCGTCAACCCTTTCCCTCCATAACACACTTGAACATCTCCTCCCCCACCCCTTGAACTCCAGTGACCCCTTCGTCCCCCCACAACCTCACTCATTTGAATTCCGTCTTTACAATAAATAACACCACATCACCGTTATAGCAACCAGACCATTCATCACATAAACGTTACTTGTATGAAATTTATAAATAACGGTATTGGTTTTTCTTTTCCAATTCTAAAGTGACAAATCATATGTTATATTTTCTTTAGTTGATGGAGTTATTTTACAAGAATGTAACATCAAACTTATTTTGAAAAATAAAGAAATCACATAACTCAAACATACTACCTTTTAAACTTAAGATATAACTACTCTCAGATATATGAGCTATTTATCTAATTAACTTTTTTCTATAACAAATTTTCCAATCCAAACATATAAGGAAAATGAGTAGACCACAATCAAAATCAAGATCAAAATGCCATTCACTCATATAAACAAGAATCTCACCTTTAAAAGAATTAGTCAATTATTCACACTTAAATCATTTATAAAACAATTAACACTTAAATCATTTATAAAAGAATTAGTCAATTATTCACACTTAAATCATTTAAAACACAAAAAATGAAAAATTACCACACCAACCCCTTGAAACAAAACATTGCCTCAACCCCCAAGGACAAAACAGTAAAAAACCATTCATCAAACTCAACTAGCTAGCTTCAAACGTTTTTAAACTCCCAATGCCATCAGACATTATTTGACCTTTGTTCTGTCCATCCTCTGTTCTTCATAAATTTCTTAATTCCACTTGCCTCATCATCTGTTTGTTTCTGATCAAAAGGGATTAAAATTTTCAGCATTTTGGTGCAGATGGAATAACTTTTAATAAGTTCACAATCGAAGGTTCCCTTTTCTGGTTAGGTTCTCCAAATGGAATTGTTTTGCATCATGAATCAGAGTTTTTAATGGGTTTCTTTTTGTGATTGGTTTTGTTTTGTTTTTTAATATGTTTATAATAATGCAAAACACCTGTTTACAGCCGAAATATTTGTTTATTGGGTTAATGTGTTGCCATTTGGTGTTGTATGACCAACCAAGAGTTGGGACTTTATATGCTTTTTTGAGGTTTTAGGTTTCATTTCTGCTTTTGATTAGCTTTTTTTTTTGGTTGGTTGAATTTTCAGAGGTCGCCATTAGAGGATTCTCTGCTATGTGTTATTGAGTTTTGAATCAAGTCGTCTTCTCCACTCGTGAAGGTAAATTTCTTGTTCATTTTCTGGTGACTGTTTGTAAGATGTTGGATTTGTTTTCTTTCCTTTTGGTCAAATCGACCGTCTTTGTGGGTTGGTTTAACCCAGATGTTCTGTTCGAATCCGAAAAAACGTGCCCCTTTAGGTCTTAACGAAATAGATAATAGGCTAAGTTATAAATTTTAGGAGGTGTGTTTAAATTAGCCTAACATATAATTTCTTCTTTTATATTGGTTTTCCTATTTTAATATATGTCGTTTTTTAAATGTGTCATTCGGAAAACACGTGCTGGGGCTGGTACCGTTATGGTTGTTAAACAAGGGTGCCAAAGGTTGCCACCACGACGCCAAGCCAATGGTGGGGGTGAAAGCGAAAAGTGGTGAGGCTGTTAAACATCAACCAATCGCACATCTTTTAAATTTTTAGTTTAACTATTGCACACTTGTGAATGAGTGTTTTAGTTAAAGCCCTTATATTTACGTGACACTCTGATGATGTTTTTTTGCACTTTTTAGTTAAACACTACACTTGGTCTAAATAGGATGTTATTGGTTTTTCTTTTGTGTCTAAGCATTTACATTGGAGCCTCAATACGACTATACTTGTACATTTTTTATATAATATAGAGAAAAAAATATAAAGAAAATACCAAGAACATCACTACATTGAAATCTCTATAATAGAGAAAAATTAAAGAAATAAAGTACACCCTCTATATTTAGTGGCTCATTATATTTTATATTGTAAGTGTGTAGAAAAAAGAAAAAAAATAATAAAATAGTGGTTTGGATGTGTGAGGTTTTTGTTAAATAAACAAAATCTAAAGAAAAACATGTTTTTTAGTTAAATTATAAAGATGAAGACTAAGACTCCAGTGTGAATGCTCTAAAGGAGTTTAACGGGTTATAAATGGTTTGAGGAGTTGTAAATGTTATAATCAAGTTATAAACGTTTTAAACATGTTGAGAGGTTGTAACAAATTGGTTAAAAGGTTGACGTGTCAAGCTTAAAGATGTATTTTTATATTTAGAGTATAAAGAGAGAGACAAACTGAGGTTAAACACATTACACATCAACTGAATAATACCATAAGTTAAACAAACTTGCTAATTATCACAACCTAAAACCGATTATCAACATTGAAAAACACAATAACTACATGTTAAAGACTTTATAATAATAATAATAATAATAATATCTTAATTTTGTTCAATTTAGCAACGTTCGAAAAGTCAGTACCGCATTCTTTATCTTATTCATCCGCATGTAGACAAGTTTGCTTTTTCTGTAAAATATCAGGAGGGGCTCTGCTGACGATGCACAGCTCGTTCTTCAACCAAAATAATGGACTTCTTTTCACGTAAAATCTGGCTCACATTGGACCCACTTCATGTATCTCTGCATTCTCTTTTCTACCCATTTTCGGTCATAAATAATAAATGAATATATCCTAATTTATGTATCCAAACCGGTGGGTCTCATCTAGTGTTAGTCTTAACTTGACATGTTAAGACCCGAACACGATAAGACACAAAATCGAAACATGTAAACACAAACACGACACGAAATCTTATCGTGTCAGATTTTCTAAACACGAATCTGATAATACAACCTGTTAAGACACGAAAAATTTACCAACGTATCATACAACCTGTTAAGACACGAACACGACATATTAAGACATGAACACAACCTGTTACTACATGTTTGATATTTAGCCATTAACAGGTCTTAACATATATTGTATAATGGTCTTAAGTCTTAATAGGTCTTAACATGTCATATTGTGTCTAATATGACCTGTTAGGACACGAACACGATAAGACACAAACACGAAATAGGTAAACATGAACACGACACGAAATTAAATAGGTTTTATTGTGTTGACCTGTTATACACGAAACTGTTAAGGTTAAACACTAAACCTGCTAACTTTGTGTAGGTCATGTCGTGTTATTGTGTTCGTGTCAGAGTTCTATCATCATTTTGTTTGCATCTTTTTTTCTATTAAATATGGATTTGGTAAATGATATAGAATAAGTTTTGAAGTTGTTAGGATGGTATTTTGTTTATTTTAAACCTAATCCAACTATAATTTATATTGTAACTATTATAAATGTGTTTTAAAATATCAACAACATGTGAAAACTCATAGACCTATGTGTGACTATAGAATACCTTTTATATTATATTTATGTTATTTATGTATACTTTATTACGCTCGTACGGTCTGATTTTTTTAACAAGTGGATGGAGATATTATTAAACTTTATGATATATTTTTTTTTATATTCTATAGGGTGTGGTACACCTTGGCAATTTGTCATCGCACTTCTTGAAAAGATATATGATTCAATGAATCATACATCTAAAGACTTTTCACTTTAAGGGGTTTCATGGGGTTTGTGAGGTGATCATTGAACATTGTTTAGTTCCCATCCCAGTCCCAGTCTAAGGGAATTAATGATTATGACAATTCGGCTATAAACTAGAATTTAATATTCAAGAATACTAATTGTATTATGTTATTGGAACAAAGTTTTTTAATTAAACTTTCAAGTGGTAAGCGTTTGAGTTCCTAAAACAAAGGTTCGAATCCAACCCTTTATTTTGCAAATGGGTATTTTAGAAAAAAAATGTGTCCACAAAGGGGTACTTTAGGTGTTTTTAGAAGTGGGTATGCCGAATATCTGTCATCCAGATCTCAGACGAAGATTGGATAGACTCTGTCTTTTTGTTGATCTCCTTTCTAGTCAACGTTTCAACACTTACATCTTCAACAAAAAGACAAAACATGTCCGATCTTCAATAGAGATCTGCATTACATAACTTCTAAAAAATCCCATCCTCGAAAGCATCTTAAACAATAAAAAATAACCCAACGTCAACAAAACTTTTTCCTAAATAGTAAATACCCATTTAATAAAAAAAGAAAAACCCAACTTTAACTAGTTTTCGACCGTAACCTCTTGAAGAACACTTATCCAGTACAAAGGGGTTATTTGGCAACTTCTGAATGGATATGTGTCTTGAACCAATAAGAGGTCTGAACTATTAAGAGCCAGTATAATGCTTAGTCGTTCAGAGGCAAATGTCTGACCAATTCAGATAAGAGTTCTTAACTATTCAGACTCAGTATAATGGTTAACCATTCAGAGGCAAATGTCAGAGCCATTCAGACATTTGCTCGTGAAACAAACAGTCTGAACCATTAAAAGCCCGTTAAGAGCTGAAACAAACAACCCCCAAATGTCTAACCAAAACCTATTGGTTGGTAGTGTATTAGTAGGCTCTATAAGTTGTTGAACAACAGCTTCTCATTGTGCTGTAAAAAAATGTTTCTTAGAATTAAATCATACTCCTATCAGTTAGATTGGTTAGCAAATTGTTTTCAGATAAGGTATCTGAATGATGTGGACTTAAACCATGCCTTAAGGTAACCCATTGATGTCCTGTAACAAAACCCAAAGTCAAGTCAAAACAGGAAATTTCATGAAAACTTGTAGTCTTGTAACATACTGCTTTTTATATTACTCATCAAACAAAGCATACTGCCTTCATATTTTATAAAACCATACTTATCCTACTTTCTTTCTTTCAGATGGATCCAATCAACCAATCTACCATGACACCAAGAAAGAGCAAATTAGCTCGAACATTCGCCAAAGTCCTACACATTCGAGCCGCAACCAGCTTAGACAAACTTCAGAAAGCGAAATCATTCGAAAAACCAAATCCAGACAAACCGAGCATCAACGAAAACCATCATTTCCATGAAGACATTGGGAAGCTTCAATACAGAGCAGCTATGGACGCGTTGATCGCCAAACTTTTCGCAACAATATCGTCGGTTAAAGCCACTTACGCAGAGCTGCAGTATGCGCAATCTCCTTACGACCCTGAAGGAATCCAGTCGGCTGATCAGATGATTATATCTGAGCTAAAACGGTTATCCGAGTTAAAACAATCTTATTTGAAGAAGAATCTTGACTACCCGTTGTCCGAAACCACCTTACTGTTGGCCGAGCTTCAGGAACAAAAGAATCTCGTAAAAACATACCACATTACAAAAAAGAAGCTTGTTGATCAAAGCCGATCAAAGGAGTCCGAGATCGCCTTGTTGAAACAGAAGCTGGAGGAAATGGAGAGGGAAAACAAGCTGATCGAACGAAGATTGAACTCTAGTGGCCCATTATCACGTCACGAGAATCTCCAGCTCTCGAAACTGACACCAACCGATTTCATGGCGTTCCTAAAGCACGCCACGAAATCGGTCAGAAATTTCGTGAAGTTAATGGTCACTGAAATGGAATTTGCGAATTGGGATATTCCATCCGCAGCCGCGTCCATCCATGCGGACGCGGTCTACTGGAACGAAACACATATGTGTTTCGCTTTTGAGTCGTTCGTGTGTCGAGAGATGTTTAACGGGTTCGCTCACCCGAGTTTTTCAACTTCGGACGAGCGAAAAACGGTTTAAACGACAGCAGTTGTTTTTTGATAGGTTCATGGAGCTAAAGTACCTAAGACCAAGAGAATACATAACATGGAAGCCCACGTCATCATTTGCTAAATTTTGTTACAACAAGTATTTACAACTTGTTCATCCCAAAATGGAAATGTCTCTTTTCGCGAATTTAAACCAACGGAACCAGGTTTCCGTTGGCAAATTCCCGGAAACGACATTTTTCGAGGCGTTCGCCGAGGTTGCGAAGCGAGTCTGGCTGTTGCATTGCCTCGCTTTCGCAACTGATCAAACCGGAGCGTCGGTTTTTCAGGTGAAAACCGGCGGTCGCTTCTCGGAGGTGTTTATGGAAAGTGTGAATGAAGAGGCGTTTTTGTCGCCGGAAAGTGGCCGGACGGTGGCGTTCACGGTGGTACCCGGGTTCCAGTTGGGGAAGAGTGTGGTACAGTGTCAAGTGTATGTTAGTTGATTGGAAGGTGATGGGTTATTGGGCCCACTATGGTAAGTGGGCCTGGGGGCGGTGCAGGTAGGCCTGGTGGTGATAAGGAAAGCGCGTAAAACAACTGGCATGTTTGGGAAATGAGTCATAACGTCATTAGTTTTGAATTTTTAAACAGAATCTTTTTCCCCAATTTTGTTAATATAGGGGTAGGTGGTGGGGGGGGGGGGGGGGGGGGGGTGTGTGGTGTTATGGGGGGCAAAATCTGTTTTATAATGGAGTAATGTTTCTAGACCGAAAAGAATTATTACATAAGTGGTTGTGACATATAGATATAATATTATGTAGCTCGCTTTGAGATTCATGTACTGAAGTTTTATGTGATAACCGTTAAAATATTGTTATTACTAATATTAGATATCGTGTTTGCTTCACCGGAATATGAATTTAACCTCAACTTTTAATATTTGTCTCATAGTACTCTTAACTTACGAATTGTACGTCACTCCTAACTTATTATCCCCTGGCCTTTTTAATGACGAGGCATTTAATGTGACACTTTCATTTAACTTGACATGGCATCTAATGTGGCACTTGTTTAATGATGTAGTACAATTTGTAAGTTGAGAGTGCTATCAGCCAAATAGTGAAAATTAGGGTTGTTGAAATCCAAGGACCCTTTTTCAATGAATTCAAATGAGTCTTTGTTTGAACGTTCTCAACCGAAAAATAAACAAGAACTTTCAACTTGGTGATTGGTGGCGATTTATGAAAGGGGTTTGAGAGAGTTGAGATTAGAGTTGGGAGGGAGAGATGGAGAGAAGACAACCGAAAATTTAGACAGAGTTTTTAGAAGAAACTTGGATATTTTATGATTTTTTACAACTAAATTCCTTAGAGTGAATTGTAAGTTTTGTCTTTTTATGTTTATATAAACTTTAGGCGGTTTCATTTGTCTTTAAAATCGATAAGACCATGGGGTATGGTTTCCCTTTGCCCATGTCCACCTAGGCGCCACGTCACATTTTTTCCACCTCATCATTTTCCCCCATTAGTAGGGTGTGGTTCCTTTTTCTTCCCCCTTCTATTTTTTTATTTTTTTAATACATAAAAGCTTTTTTTAATATAAAAAGTTTTCATTAATTAAAAATAAAATCACAAAGGCTAGAAAAAATACATAATATAACTAAAAATAACTTAAAAAACTAAATCCCACTTCCACTTTCTCCGAGCCATTTCTTCGCCATTTTTGTCCTTCATTGTCGATTTTGTCCTTGCAGTCAAAGAAACCGACAAATATGACAAGCTTGCCAGCTTATACTTGAATGAAGTAGTCTCGCGACACGGAGTGCCAACCTCTATCATATCCGATCGTCACCCTCGTTTTGCGTCCTATTTGTGGCAATATACGCATAAATCATTAGGCTCACGCTTAGATATGAGCACTGCCTATCACCCTCAACTGATGGTCAGACTAGTAGTCTCGCGACACGGAGTGCCAACCTCTATCACACCCGATCGTCACCCTCGTTTTGCGTCCTATTTGTGGCAATATACGCATAAATCATTCGGCTCACGCTTAGATATGAGCACTGCCTATCACCCTCAACTGATGGTCAGACTGAACGCACCATCCAAACTCTCAAAGACAAGCTGCGAGCATGTGTTATTGATTTGGTAACGGTTGGGAAAGACAACTATCCCTGGTGGAATTCTCTTACAACAATAGTTATCACTCAAGTATCCATGTCGCACCGTTCGAAGCGTTGTACGGACCGAAATGCCGGTCATCTCTCTGTTGGGCTGAAGTCGGAGACAATCAAATCACTACTCTTGAACTTATACTTGAAACATCGGAGAAAATCATTCAGATCAGAAATTGTATGGCGGTAGCTCGTGACCATCAGAAAAGCTATGCCGACAAACGTAGAAAACCATTGGAATTCCAAGTTGGTGACATGGTCTTGTTGAAAGTCTCATTTTGGAAAGGTGTAGTTCGTTTTGGGAAATGAGGCAAGTTGAATCCGTGTTATGTTGGACCATTTAAAATTACATAAAGAATTGGCACTATGGATTATAGACTGAATTTACCTGAGAAACTCAGTGGTGTGCACAATGTCTTTCACGTATCGAATCTAAAGAAGTGTTTGTCTGATGAAACACTTGTGGTTCCATTCAAAGAGCTCAATATTGATGACCAACTCCATTTCATTGAAAAACCAGTTAAAATCATGGATGGGGAAATCAAAACGCTTAAACGCTATAAATTTCCTATCGTTCAGGTTCGTTGGAATTCAAAACACGGAGTAGAGTTCACTAGGGAATGGGAAGATCAAATGATGCGCAGGGTATCCCTAATTGTCCAAAGATGATGCATCAAACGCTGAAGTTGCTACTGAATTTCGGGACGGAATTCCAAATCAATTTTGGGTGATGTGACACCCCACGAAAACTCTCAAGCGTACTAGCTTCCTTAGGGATTGTTTGCAAAAGTTCAGGACAAAATTTATTTTAACTTGGAGATGATGTGACAACCCGTACTTAGGAGGTTAGCGTCGTTTGTTTTGCACTTATAAAGTATTGTTTTTATGTTATGCCTTAGTTTTCCAACATAAGTCAATATAATTCAACTTTATTTATATAAACTTTTGAACGAGCTAAATCTATACATTAGTATACAAAATGAATAAATCGAAACCAAAACTTGGCCTGACCCAAATCTTTACGACTGAAGCCCAATCCCCCTGTCTTGCGGCCCAGCTGCGGCCCAACCAGAGGCCTGAGACTGCTTATCTACTTGCGGCCCACTTTACCTTAAACTGCCATCCCTTTGCCTTGCCTTGTTTATGGCCCAATCTACCCGGCCCAACCCCCTTTACTTACGACCCAATGCACCCAAACCACCCCCAAACCCATATTAACTTATATTACCTAACCTGCATGAGTTTTATAACACTCACAAAACCTCAAAACCCTAACCTACGATCGTACTTCTGCCTCTATCCATCTCTCGCTACTGTCTACGTAATAAGGAGCCCAAGGACTTCAAGTGATCTCGGTTTCAAGGCTAATCAATTCCCCTCCATCGCTAGGTAACTAGATATTGTGTTCTTGCGATAGTTATAAAGGTTCATGCATGATTTTATTATGTTATATTGGCTGCGTTTTATGATTAGATAATGATTCATGAAGTTTTGATGATTACTTGGGTTACTACAAATCATATTATTTGGGTTATGATGGATCATGGGTTCGGTTAAGTCTTTTGGGTTTTGTTGATGGGTTCAATCTGGTGGTTAATGATAAATAAGTTGTTATATGATCTATTTTGTGATGAAATATGTTGTGGTTGATGATTGTATGTCGGTTGGTCCTCTAGGTAATCGTTTTTGGGGTTCGGGTAATGAAACGGGTTCTGTCTAGAAAGTTACAGCCGACGTTAATCAGCTGTAACCGGGTCAAATTTTATCAAAAGCTGATGTTTCTTCAGTCTAGTAGTTCCAGGAAATACCTTTCAAACCCCACTGGAATTGCATTTTTTCAATGTTGTTTGATATTTTAAATAAATTATTTCGTAACAAAGGTCCAGGCTGCATTTCTGTCATAATTTACAACCCATTACGAATGTAATAAATCAATCTAAGTATTGGGTTATTACCTAAAACTTTTACTGTAGATAGTTCTAGGAGGTATTGAAAATTTCCCACTGGAATTTCGTTAAAAGAGTTAACGAGGATTTTTAAATGACTTTTGGCGTAATTGTCATCAGAATATTATAAGTCAGACCTAGGTGTAAAGAATGATTTTTAGTGAACTTTCTGTTTGAATTCAGGTTATGAGAAAAATACACAAGTATTCGGGAACTAAATGACATGTTGTGTTAAAATATCACAATTTTTTGAGTTCGTTTAGTATTTTAAATAAATTCCAGAAAACTACCTAAAATCTAACGTGAAACTGCAATGAGCTGAAAGTGATTGTAAACGTTTTAAATATGCATACATGTTACAACAAGGTGTTAAATGTTATTAGAAACATTAGCGGGTGTCAATGAATGTGTTATATGGAATAATATGATCACATGCACTAACTTACACGGACGGGTGATTATATGTCAAACGTGATTTTGTGGCTATGTGTTAGACTACGTGAAGGATTACATGAATTAAACTAATTGAAACGGTAACGTATCAGGAAGAGATTGACCATTCCTGGTCACCTTTCACGTTTACTGTCGAGCAAACTAAGGTGAGTTCACAATGTTTTCCAAAAGCGTGCATTCTTAGTTTGGAACACCACTTTTTACAGTAGCCCTGGTTGGGGCTACACGCGCGTTCCTAGTTGGAACCACTTAAGATACTATCCATCGGAGATGGAATAGTACACTTGAACTAAACGACCACTCTATCATGAAAGTGCCTACATTTTTACCGAGTAGTTTGCCGGGGAGGCTACGCGAGGTAATAGTTGATAGTGCTATTAGGTTTGACAAACTTCACACCGTGCTGGGAGCCGTGCGTGAACTTTTAACCTTCATTTTTAGATTAATGTTGATAGACATAAATGAGGGCACAAACGAAACGTCAGCATTCGGTACACAGTTTAGTCATTTGATGAGGGTTAGCTACCCAAGTCATACATAAACCAAAAAGAGTTGTGAACCTTATTTTGCTTAACTAAAATTTGTGAATTCGCCAACTTTATCGTTGACACGTAGTTGCATGCTTTGCAGGTCAATAGGTACAGTTTGGGCAAACGATTGCAATTGTTGGAGTGGTGTGGTTCGATAAACATTATGTTTTAAATTACTATTAAAATTGTGGTTTTTAAATTCTTGTTGGGTTTTAACTTTATTCCGTTGCAACTTAAGCTGTGTTTAGACAACTAAAACTTGATCGCTAATCATGTTGTTAGCGATGTTTTTATGTTATTTTAAATATTTGGTTCAACATTATTAGTGGCTAGATCCTGGTCAGCCACACGCCTCGCGGTAAAACTCCGCATGTGGATTTTGAGGGTGTGACACTTAAGGAGGGTCGATTGTTATAGACTGAAACCACTGCAAGGTATAGCACTTATTCCATATCGATTGTATGATTACCCAATGTGGAGTTTATATACCAAATAGGTCTCTGACCCCTGGACTAGTCTTTTTTGTTGAGTTCTTTTGTTTGGTATGTAACATAATTGGTAATCGAGTAGAAGATTGATAAAGAGAGAAGAAGAACACAACAAAAGAAAAATTATCTCAAATAATCCACTGCAATTTCATTCGATCGTAATGTTTAAGTAGCGGATTATGGAACTAACTATTATAAAGACCCCTATTCTATTCAACAATTGCATCTCAAGTCCCTATACTATTTTGACGATAACATTTGTCCAAGCCATTGTCTTTACGGCTCTTTGGAGCCTCTGGAAAACACGGAACGAGGCTATTTAATGCAAAACAACCGTCTGTTTCAAAGGTAGTCGAGGATACGAAAGCTTTAAGCTGGTTGTGGATAAAAATCGGTAGAGACGAACGGGTTTATCATGGGATGATTGGAAATCCTTTAGAATATACTATTTGTTTTGATGTAATCTGGTTTGGTTTTGTTATTTATTTCCGTGATCGGGTTGTAAGTGCTAGTCCCTGGCTAGCTACTTTGTAATTTTTAATGAAAGTTGTTTTGTTGGCCGTTTAAAAAAAAAGAAAAAGTCTAACGATAGTATAGCACATAGCCTTGCCTAACAACATATTAAAATCATTCCCAACGTTAAACTTGAAACTCAGGGTGAATGAGGTGCATCCCTCATGAGGTGTGGGGAAAATTTCACCCACCCAATCATAATATACATGTCATTTCCCATTTCATTCTCCCTTCTTGCCCAAAAAAACAAGGGGTGCCCCGTCAATCAACCTAAAGTGTTTAAACTTTTGGTCAAAAGTGTTGGCTATGGTTAGACACTTGATGAATTGGTAAACTTTTTTTTTTAATATACAGCAGCAGCAAACCGCCAAACAGCTTCACCAAATCGGCAAAGCTATGCCGCGCATCACGTTTTGCTGATCGGCAAAGGGGGACGGCGGCGGTGTTGCCGCGCGGCAAACCCCTTTGCCGATCAAGTTTACCGCCCACTCCCTTCCCCCTAAATGAAATATAAATGAAAAGAAATCCCTTAACACAAAAGGAATTTTCAGAAAAAGGAGGAATCTAACAGAAAAATATGAAGAAGGGCGCAGTGATTATTGAGTCGTTCGAAACATTCCAACTTTGAAATTTGGAAACATAAAGCTCAGTTGTGGGCTTTAACAGAAGGCAGAATGTAACAGAGAATTTCTTTGAACATTCTGCTTTTTCTAAGCATACCACTGGGCATGCTTGCTGAAGGGTCATTGTTACACATTCAAATTACTTGGGGATCGAATTCCAACAGCATATATATAATATATTTTTATTTGAACTAAAAAAATATAATAAATGTTATGCTTGACCAAGGGCCTTGTATTAAAGAACCTTTTAGCTAGGCAAAAACCGACATTATACTGAACTTATATAAGGGACTACTAATCATGCGTCACCCCCAAAATCAAACCGCGATTTAAAGGTTGGGGGTATTGCAAGCCCTAATTTTCGAACGATCCCATTCTGTGCAATTTCAAACGGTTGTTTAAAAAGTTAGTGAGATTAGATTATTAGTGACGTGTGTATAGCAAACCCCTATATATATACATCAACGCCCCTATATATATATCAACGCTTTATATAAGTATGTTTTTTTATTTCAAAGAAATTATATCATAATGCTTGACTAATGTTTTTGTTAACCAATTCAAAATAATAAACAAGATGTCCTCTTTTCCTTCATTTTCTCACGCTGAAGCAGAAGCTAAAAATAAATACAATTGTAAATTTGTTCAGGAGTTGATCAATGACAAGATGTCCTCTTTTCCTTCATTTGTTCAGGAGTTGATCAATGACAATTGTAAATTTGTGTAAATGTATTATTTTGTCTAGAAAAACCAACTGTTCTATGATATAATGTAATTAATTTTAACCCCATTTTAAGTGTCGCAATTTCAGTCTTTACTAATAAAAATGCTTAGATCAACTGCATTTGTTTCACATTTGTTTTGTGGATATGTCCACGTTGAAAAAAACTAAAGTTTTGAGGACTTGGAGTATCAATTTGATACAGCAAGTCAAATTTGAAAAAAAAAAAAAAACAGAAAGTGCAATATATCGACATTGATTGAACCCATATAAACAAGTTTTAAAACGGAAATTATAACTTAAATTTTATTATTTGTTTTTTTTTCCCGTCATTTAGTTTGTAATGTTCCATTATAACACATGCTTGATTCATAAGTATAGTGGATATGATCACATAAATATAAAAAGAAAAGTTAGTAATTTTGTTTAGCACACTGTCTTTGCCCTTGATTCTTTTTTTTTAATAGCAATTTTTTTAACATCTTAATTTCATCTTTATCTTGCACTTGTAAGGATTTGGACCTACAATCTCACATTTATAAGGGGCGATACCATACCACTAAACCAATAGGTCATGGTCCTTAATATATTGATAGGTATCACATTTAATATATGTGATGCATTACTTATTTCTAGTTAGTTAGCTATAACATTAATTATGTTAGGTTGTAAATAAATAGGTAGTTTGTAACTATTAGTGTGTATACATTGTATTTTAAATGTATTATATATCATTATTTCATCATTTCTGTTGTTATGCATATTAAATCCATGAATGAGTTATTTATTTTTTCATCAAATAGATTTGTAACAAAAGAAAAAAAAAAGAGTTCTAAAAAGTTCAACTGAGGCTATTTTTTTAAATCCAGACACATGTAAAATGATATCATGCAAACTTTTATACTAGAATATCATGTATCAACTAGTGCAAATTAATAACGCTCTGATTTAGTACATCTTATTCCTTAATTTCCTTCTTCTATTTCAATTCCATCTATTATAAGTGTTATTGGTCAATTAAACAAACAGTCGGATTTCACTGATTCTGTGTTCTTGTAAACGAAGAAGACGAAGTTGAGTAGTATATTAATGTAATAAAAATCATATATTTAACCGGGTTAGACACACAGTCCAGCGGTGAACTGTGTGCAAATATAACACGCACGTCCCGGGTTCGAATCGCACATGTTACCGACTTTCAGAAATAAAACCAACATTTTTAGAACTTAATCAGATCAAGTCGCAGAATGTTTATAAAAGTAATATAATCCATTAGTTAAACAGATTAGACACACAGCCCAACTGGTTGGGCTGTGCGCACTCGAACCGAAGGACCCGAGTTCGACTCAGGGTCTCTGCAACCGGTTCGGCCATATAAATCATTTTTAATAAAAACCAAATAAGTTTAAAGTTAATTAGTATATAAATATAATTAAAACAGAGAATATTTCGGGTTAGACACGTAGCTCAGTTGGTAGAGCTGCGTGCACGTATACGAGAGGTCCCGAGTTCGAACCTCACTCAACTTTTTATTTCTTTTTATTTATTTATTTAATTGGAAAATTATTTAAAAATACTTAAGAATAAGATTATTAAGGTTAGAAAATTTCCTTAAACTCACAAAAATAAATCTAAAAATCACATTTAAGAACACTAATTAAAAATATTCATCCCAAATAAAATTTATTTATTTATCGAATCATTTTGTTATTATCTAGGTTAGTTCTTCCCTCGTCGATTGAATCATAAATTCGTGCGCACTCATCGTCATCAAAGAACGCACCCATTGTGAGTGAATCTCTACCAATTCCCCGTTTTAATCATGTTTTGGGGTGTATCATGTGTCGTATAATTCTTTTATTATATATATAAACACTTGTGCATACATCATATCCGTGATCAAATGTGTATCAAATGTGTATCAATTGTTGTGTGGATTATATGTAGATTGGATTTATCATTTTCAGTGCACGCATTTCATTAGGCCCATCAGTTCCCCGTGGGAGACGGGTTGAGCGTCAGATGCCTCATAAGATCGGCTCCGTTTGATTGAGCCTTGATCTCACATTCATCATCATTCATATCATATACTCATCCAAAGTGGTTTGTGTTTGTTTATTTATATATGTTTGCTCACATGTGATTATTGCACAACTTTTCTTTATTAAATAAAACAAGAAATTAGTATCAATGTTTTATCAAGGTTCACTCGCCAACTTTTATTCACCCAAAATATCCCCCGTTTTACACATGATACAGGTGATCCAGCTGAGACAAGAAACACATAGGAAGGCCAAGAAGAATAAACAAGTTTAAGTTTTGGAATAATTATGTAGTTTCATATTCTTGTAATTGTATGAATTTTGTTTTGGATATTTAAGTTGTAATTTGAATTTAATAAATATGAAACATTTTAGTAAACATCATGAGCTTTGGTGATAACCCAATTATGCCCCGACTCTTATTCCGCTGCGGGTCGGGGTGTGACAGATTGGTATCAGAGCTTATGACTATAGGGATACAGGATAGGTTATTAGACCCTTAGAGCCTATACTATAGTTGATTAAAATTTTAAATTGTTTATGCATTACATACAAAATTCATGATGTTTATATGCTTTATGTTTATTTTTACACTCAATGTTATGCAAGCATGCTCATAAATACATGTTATTATACAATGGTCATCATGAATCATATCCTCATAACATATCATATCCATGAGAGCACACACCTCACGATTCCCATAATTTTTGCAATGATTTCTGTATTTTTCAAATCACATCAAAGTGAGTTCTCATGACGGGCATGTAGTAACTGGAAGGGTACGAGTACCGGTAGTCGGAACGTCCTGTCTAGGCTTGGCATTCGTATAAATCCAAAATAAAGGACCAGTTTGCCTACCTGGGGACTAACGATGAGAGTACGAAGGACCTATTAGGCCAAAGCATGCTATACCAAACGTTGTGTGATCTAACCCCACTTTGAGTTGTCATTGTGTCTACACCTGGACACCCTCCTACCGTACATCTCGTAATTATATTTTCCGATTTTCATTCGGGTGGTGCGAGTGTTAATCCGCCAACACCAATGTGAATCCTATCAAGCCCAATAGTCATGGGGGCCCCAATGACTACACAGGCAATGGTATGGGGGACATTGGAGGCCCAAACATGAGCAAACCCAAGACATCCTATGGATGTAGTTGAATTATTGTCAGTTATATTATTTTTCATTCTTTTTACGACACATGACACCTAGAAACTTCTTAAACTCACAATCTTCCTATGTATGTTCCCGTAGATGTCGGCTAGGCAACTACGTGGAGGTAGAAAGTCAGGAAGATCAAATGAACGCTTGGCCACACAAATTGCTAAACAAATGGCCGCAGTGCTTCCTGACATCGTGATTCAAGTTCAACAAGCTCTCACCGCAAATCCCATCAACCCTCCCAATCAAGAAGACCAGAGCGTCGCCAACCCTCCCTCCAAAAAGTGCTCCTACAAACACTTCAAATCTTGCGATCCCCCAAAATATGAAGGGACCGAAGGTGTTACCGCCCTCCTTCACTGGTTTGAAGAAATGGAAAACACTTTCCTCAATTGCGATTGTCCCGAGGATCGCAAGGTACGTTATGCAACTGGAAGACTGTTTGGGGTAGCCCTTACCTGGTGGAACACGAAAAAGGGTAAACGAGGAGTTGAAGATGCCATGACCTTAACATGGGAAGAGTTCAGGGAACTCATGACCAGACGCTTCTGTCCAAGAAGCGAAATCAAAAAGTTGGAAGATGAATTCCACGCGCTAAAACAAAAGGAAGGAGATCACACTTCCTATAATAAAAGATTTCTCGAGCTAAATCAGATGATCCCAAATTTGTTCACCCCGTGTACCGCTTGGTTGAACATTACATTCGAGGTCTTCCCTCGAAAATTCAAGACTCAGTTTTAAGCACTTCGCCTGCAACACTTGAAGCCGCGATGGAGTTAGCTACAGAACTCACTGAAAATCGCATTCGAAACGGCAAGTTCAAAGATGAAAAGAAGAAAGCACCCATAGAGACCTCAACTACAAACCACTCAGTCTCATCCTCAAGGTTTGCTGGTAAGAGGAAACGTAATGGCAAGAATTTTACTGTCACTCAAACCAACCCTTCTATCACTGCTGCACCAATCACCCAAATCGCTCCCTCAGCTGCACCATTTAAAAATCCATACACCGGCCCACACCCAAAATGCAACCGTTGTCAATACCATCATCTTCCCGAAACTCTTTGCCAACATTGCACAAGCTGTGGCCGCGCAGGTCACACCATTCAAACCTGTCGTACTCTTCAACGAATGAACCGCAATCAACCCCCAACCCAAACCCACCATCAGATAGTGGGTCAAAGCCAACAACCCTTACTTCTACCACCTGCACCACACGCAGCCCAAACTTACTACCAACCCAACTACCCCATGATGCAACCCATGCGAGCTTGTTACAACTGTGGGGACCCAAACCACTTCAGGAACACTTGTCCACGCTTAGTGAACATCATCCATGCTCAAGCCCAAGCGAACCCAGTAAACCAAGCTAACCAAGCTCCTCCACCTGCCAGAGGAAGAGCTTTTAATATCAATGCCAACCAAGCTAGGGCTGACAACAACGTGGTCAACGGTACGTTTCTCATCGATGGTAGTTATGCATCCATATTATTCGATACTGGTGCAGATAAGAGCTTTGTGTCCTTAGAATTTGAACCTATCCTCAACCAAACTCGTGTTAATCTCATGGAATCTCTAACGGTGGAAGTTGCTGACGGAAAACCCGTTTCATTAAATTCTGTTATACGCGATTGTACCCTCACTCTAAACGATCACGATTTTCCAGTTGACCTCATTCCTATGAAGTTGGGAAGTTTCGATGTTATAATCGGTATGGACTGGCTCAGCCAGCATCACGCTGAAGTAGTATGCCGCGAAAAGTTCATTCGCATTCCTCTTGCAGACGGTCAGACCCTACGTATTTTTGGGAGAAACCTTCGAAATGACTCAAATTAATGTCCTGCCTTCAAGCCCAAAGATATCTCCGCAAGAACTATGTCGCATTCCTAACTCACGTCGTCAAAAAGGGAAACAAGGAGAAGAAACTCGAAGATATCCCAGTTGTGAAAGAATTCCCACAAGTCTTTCCCGACGACATTTCAGGACTTCCTCCTTTGAGAGAAGTCGAATTCCGCATCGATCTTGTACCTGGCGCTACACCAGTCGCAAAATCCCCTTATAGGTTAGCCCCATCCGAAATGCAACTGCAAGAGCTGACTGACAAAGGATTCATACGTCCTAGCTCCTCGCCTTGGGGTGCACTTGTCCTCTTTGTGAAGAAGAAAGATGGAACGTTTCGCATGTACATTGATTATAGAGAACTCAACAAGTTAACGGTTAAAAATCGCTATCCACTACCTCGCATCGATGACCTCCTAGATCAACTTCAAGGCGCCACCTGCTTTTCAAAAATCGACCTTCGTTCTGGTTATCATCAGCTCAGAGTACATGAAGAAGATATCCTAAAGACCGCTTTCCGGACTCGTTATGGTCATTACGAATTCATGGTCATGCCATTCGGTTTAACCAACGCCCCCGCTGTATTCATGGATCTAATGAATAGGGTATGCAAACCCTACCTCGACCGTTTCGTCATAGTCTTCATCGACGATATTCTTATCTACTCCAAGTCTAAATCTGATCATGAGCGACACCTTCGACTCATCCTTACACTTTTAAGGACTGAAAAGCTCTACGCTAAGTTCTCAAAATGCGAATTCTGGTTAAGAGAAGTACAATTCCTTGGACATGTCGTCAATGACAAGGGAATACATGTCGATCCTTCAAAAATCAAGGCAGTACAGGAATGGCAAGCGCCACGTACCCCTACCGAAGTAAGGTCATTCCTTGGTTTGGCTGGTTACTATCGACGCTTCATTGCCAATTTTTCCCGTATTGCTGTACCACTCACGGCTTTGACTCATAAGGGAAAACCTTTCATATGGAGACCTAAACAAGAAGAAGCCTTCCAAACTCTAAAGCAAAAACTTTGTGACGCACCTATCCTCACACTCCCTGAGGGTTGCGATGACTTTGCGGTATATTGCGACGCATCGGGGTAAGGGCTAGGCTGTGTATTAATGCAAAGAGGAAAAGTGATAGCCTATGCTTCTAGACAACTCAAAGTTCATGAGAAGAATTACACCACCCACGACCTGGAACTTGGAGCCGTTGTGTTCGCTCTCAAGATATGGAGACATTACCTCTACGGTACCAAGTGTGAAATATACACTGACCACAAGAGTCTCCAACATATCTTCAATCAAAAGGAGTTGAATATGAGACAACGAAGATGGGTTGAACTTCTCAACGACTACGACTGTGATATTCGGTATCATCCTGGCAAGGCAAACGTAGTGGCCGATGCGCTCAGTCGAAAAGGTTATGCGAACTCCATTTGTCTTCTATGTTCGCAAATCATAACCGACATCAAAGATAGAATCCGAGCCGCTCAACATGTTTCTGTAACAGAAAATGACGTACGCGATGAGCTGTCGTGTGGAGCTGAACTAAAAATCGAAACCAAATCCGACGGTATTCTATACTATATAAATCGCATATGGATTCCTGATCGTGATGACCTTCGTGAGTTCCTCATGAATGAGGCGCACAAAACACGATACTCTGTACACCTAGGAGCCGACAAGATGTATCAAGACCTACGATACACCTACTGGTGGCCTGGCATGAAAAAGGATATCGCTGTTTTTGTTTTCAAGTGCCTTACCTGTTCCAAAGTAAAAGCTGAACATCAAAGACCTTCAGGACTTCTAGTCCAACCTGAAATACCTGTATGGAAGTGGGAAAACATAACCATGGATTTCATTACCGGGTTACCTCGCACCTCCAGTGGGTATGACACCATATGGGTAATAATCGATCGTCTTACCAAGTCATCTCATTTCATTCCGATTCGCGAGGACTTCAAGAACGAGAAGTTAGCTCGTATCTACATCAACGAGATTGTAAGCCGTCATGGTGTACCATTAAGCATCATTTCAGACCGTGATGGTCATTTCACTTCACGAACATGGCGAGCCGTACAAACCGCCTTGGGTACACGATTAGACCTCAGTACCGCTTTTCATCCTCAAACTGATGGTCAATCTGAACGCACCATCCAAACCCTTGAAGACATGCTGCGAGCATGCGTCATAGATTTCAAAGGTGTAACATTTGTAAAAATCGGGTTTTCAAAACCCGCTCCGTTTTGTAACCGAATATCAAGTTATAAAAGTTACGTCGAATATTTATGATTATTTTGATTTAAAACGATACATAATTAATAAATAAACTAAACTATAAAAATTATATTTGATAAAAAGTTAAAATAAAATAAATAAAAAAATTATGATGCTGCCGGGACTCGAACCCGGGTCAGCCAAGACACTTCAGCGACTTAACACACACTCACAAGACCACTCCGCCACATTGTGTTTTCTGCTAACTCTAGGAACACAAATGAAATTTATACACAAACTCAGTTAAAACCGGTTGCGCCGTCTGAGAAACGGTAATTGGCAAACCAATCGTCAATTCGTTGTTTATTCACACATTCAGTTTATAACCGATGCACCGACGGTTTCTAATCAAATCGGAATTGATTAAACTTAAAACCTCATCATTATCGGTTTTTAAAACCGAAAAATCACCAAGTCCAGAATTCTTCAACTTCAGACCACTCTCGCGACTCAGAGATATCATACCAATACTCCATTTCATTTTCGTCGCATTTTCAGACCATCAGAACGCCTGAATCAGCTCGCCGGAATTTTCTGCAAAAGTCGCCGGAAAACCGTATTCAACTCAAACCGGTAAAATACCTCTACTTTACTGTTTCAATCAATTGTTAGAACCTTACTAACATTAACCCATCGCTCATAATCAACCACAGACGACGTTGCTGGACTTTCTGTTTTCGCCGGAAAACTTCTGGAATTGTCGGAAACTCGTTGATTACCGGTATGCTCATTCCGACGTGCTGATAATCAATACTCACTAGTTCAATTTCACATCTAAACTCTTACACCTGTTAATTGATTCTCACAGCCAAAGGTTCCAAAACAGAGCCGACGAGCTTCGCCGGAGTCTCTGAAGAAGACGATCTGTTCGGTATTTTCTTTCCCCAAACGTTTCGGTTCAATGCTTTCAAATTGATCATCTTGTTCATTAACTAAATTAACCACGTATCAGTTCCTTTGATTGATGTTTGTGTTTGAAATGAAGAAGACGAGTTCAGAGATGACATAAGATTAATTAAATCGGAATTATAAACGGGTTAGACACACAGTCCAGCGGTGGACTGTGTGCAAACAAAAATCATACACGTCCCGAGTTCGATCCCTGCTACACGCACTCCTTATGTAATAAAATGCCTTTTTGTTTAAAAACTAAACCGGGTTAACTCAGTTAGTATAATAAAAACCGAGATAATAACCAGGTTAGACACATAGTCCAGCGGTGGACTGTGTGCAACACTAAGTCCTACGTCGCCCGTTCGAAACCCGTAACTAGCACCGGTCCGTGGAATTAAAATGTTTTTGGCAATTAAAAGAAATTCGGTTAAATTGAATAAGTATATAAATATAATTAAAAACAAGATTATTTCGGGTTAGACACGTAGCTCAGTTGGTAGAGCTGCGTGCACGCGTACGGGAGGTCTCGGGTTCGAGCCTCACCCGGCGCAAATTAATTCGCTGACCGAACCGGTCAACGGTCAACGGTCAATAAACAATTTTTTTTTATATTTTTATTTATTTAATTTAATTTAAAAATCAATTAAAAATACTTAAAAATAACATTTTTAAAGATAGAAAATAGCCTTGAACTCACAAAAATATATCTAAAAATTTCATTAAAATCCTTAATAAAATCCACTCGTTTAATATATTTTTCCGTTATTATTTAGGTTAGTATTTCTCGTTGTTCCGCTCATCTAATTCGTGCGCATCTCACCATCTCCAATCCAACGCACCCAAGGTGAGTGAATCTTTACAAATTCCCCGTTTTAATCACGTTTTGGGGTGTATCATGTGTCTTGATATATATATATTATATTTAAACCATTGTGCATACATCATATCATGAACTAGTGTATTCAGTTTGTTTCCTGTTGTGTTGTTATTGTTGGATGCAAGTTTATTATTTCAGTACATGCAAATTCATAGGCCGCCGCTCCCCATTACATTATGAGCGTTGAGCATGTTCCCCATTTCATTATGCGGTTGAACCTGGCGTGCCCACATACAATCGGCTCCGTTTGATTGAGCCTTGATCGCACAGACATTTTCATTTTCAGTACATGCAATACGGTCGGCTCCGTTTGATTGAGCCTTGATCGCACAGTTTCATTTATGTTATTTACAGTATGATGTTGGTATGTTCATGTATGCTGTCATGTGTTATTGTATGTTATAGTTGTGACTGCTATTTGCCATTGCTTGATTGTTTACATTTGCTCATCTATGATTATGCACAATTTTTCATTGATAAACTAACAGTTAATTCATTAATAAATGTTTATCTAATAAGGTTCACTCGCCAACTTATGTTGACCCAAAACCCCCCATTTTACACATGATACAGGTGAAGCAGCAGCAGCTAGGAACACATAGGACTTGGACTAGAAGAATAAAACGATTTAGTGTTGGGATTGTTATGCTTGGCTTATTTTCCTTGTATTGAATGAACATGTTTGGATTTTTGGAAATGTAACTTTGACTTTATTAAATATGAAACATATTAGTAAATGTCATGAGCTTTGGTGATAACCCAATTATGCCCCGACTCTTATTCCGCTGCGGGTCGGGGTTGTGACAGATTGGTATCAGAGCCATGACTATGGGGATATAGGATAGGTTATTAGACCCTTAGAGCCTATACTATAGTCGATTAGAAACTTATAAGATTTTTGTGTGTTATATGCCAAATTTCATGATGTTTATATGTTTTATGTTAAATGTTACATTTGATATTGTGCAAGCATGTTCATAAGTATGTATTATCATATAATGCCTATCATGAATCGTATGCTCATAACATATCACATCCATGAAAGCACACACCACATCATGATTGCTTTTACAATGATTTTCGTGTTTTCAAATCTCATCAAAGTGAGTTCTCCTGACGGGCATGTAGTAACTGGAAGAGTACCCGTACCGTTAGTCGGAACGTCCTGTCTAGGCTGGCATTCGTATAAATCCAAAATAAAGGACCAGTTTGCCTAAATGGGGACTAACGATGAGAGTACGAAGTACCTATTAGGCCAAAGCATGCTATACCAAACGTCGTGTGAGCTAACCCCACTTTGAGTTGTCATTGTGTCTACACCTGGACACGTTCCGACCAAACATCTCATGAACATATTTTGTGGTTTGCATTCGGGGGATGCGAGTGTTAAATTGCCAATACTAATGTGAATCCTACCAAGCCAATAGCCATGGGGGCCCACATGACTATGTAGGTGAAGGTATGGGGGACATTTGAGGCCCAACATGAGCGAACCCAAGACATCCTATGGATGTAGTTGCATTATTGATATTTATGTTATTTTCATTTTCTTAAAGACACATGACACCTAAAAAGACTCCATAAACTCACAGTCTTCTTATGTACGTTCCTGTAGATGTCGTCTAGACAACAACGAAGGGGTAAAAGATCAGGAAGGTCTCAGGAACGCTTGGCCACCCAAATCGCGAAACAAATGGCCACGATACTGCCTGACATTGTGGTCCAAGTGCAACAAGCCCTCGCTACAAATCCTACTAATTCTCCCCAACAACATGACCAGAACATCGACAACCCTCCTACTAGCAAGTGCTCATACAAACATTTCAAGTCTTGTGATCCTCCTAAATTCGAAGGGACCGAGGGTGTCACTGCTCTCCTACATTGGTTTGAGGAAATGGAGAACACTTTCCTCAACTGCGATTGTCCTGATGATCGCAAGGTTCGATACGCCACCGGGAGACTATTTGGGGTAGCTCTCACTTGGTGGAATACTGAAAAGGGGAAGAGGGGAATTGACGATGCCATGGCCTTAACTTGGGAGGAGTTAAGGGAAATCATGACTAGGCGTTTCTGTCCTAGGAGTGAGATTAAAAAGTTGGAGGACGAATTTCATTCTTTGAAGCAGAAGGAGGGAGATCATACCTCCTACAACAAGAGGTTCTTAGAGTTGAACCAAATGGTCCCTAACCTGTTCACCCCAACTTATCGTTTGGTCGAGCATTATATTCGAGGTCTTCCCTCGAAAATTCAAGATTCAGTTCTCAGCACTTCACCAGTAACACTTGAAGCTGCTATGGAACTAGCCACTGAACTGACCGAAAATCGCATTCGAAACGGTAAATTCAAAGAGGAGAAGAAGAAAGCCCCCATTGAGGCTCAAACTTCAAACCATTCTGGTTCCTCCTCGAAGTTTACTGGTAAAAGGAATCGAAGCACAAGAAACTTCACCGTCACACAAACCAGTTACCCTATTCCTGTTGTACCCATTACCCAAGTCGCCCCTTCACCTGCACCATACAAAAGACCATACTCTGGCCCATTACCAAAATGTAACCGTTGCCAATACCACCATTCTCCTGATCATCCCTGCCAATATTGCACCGGCTGTGGTCGCGCAGGTCATACTGTTCAAACCTGTCGCATACCTCAGCGAACGAACCGACACCAGCCTTCAACACAAACCCACCAACAAATAATGGGTCAAGCCCAACAACCCCTACTACTATCACCTACCCAACATTTAGCCCAAACATACTATCAACCCAACTATCCCATGGTACAATCTATGCGGGCTTGCTACAATTGTGGAGATCCAAGCCATTTTAGAAACACTTGTCCACGTTTGGTGAACATCATTCATGCCCAAGCTCAAGCTAATCCGATGAATCAAGCTAACCAAGCTCCACCACCTGCAAGAGGAAGAGCTTATAACATCAACACCAATACTGTTGAAAATAATAACGGCCCAAACGAACCACCCAACTAATTTCTCCTCGCCAAGAATCAAGACTCAACTCTAATCGTCTAGTTTTAATGTTTTTTTTCTTTATGTTATCTCCATCTTTCCGTATTCCAGTTGTAAAATTTGGAAATTATGTATCCAAGAATTTTAATGCGATTTGATATTACAGTTTTGTTCTATACTCATTGATTTAACATTTATATCATCATACATCTCGACGTATCTCAATCTCATCATTTAAAGAAGTTGGGCTGTGTCACACTTTTACATAGACTGACCCCTTCATCAAAACCAACGAGAGAGGCACTGTCAACATTTAGTCATGTATCATTTCATAATTGAGACTCAAGTTTTGTTGTTGTGTTGTTTATGTTTTAGAGTCACATAGAATTGATCATGATTTACTGATAAAGCCAATGAAAATTTGACAAGGATATGGTGGATACGCCGCTGGTACTTCCTATATATAAGTATTCTTGGCAAAGAATCAAAAGCATTATCAGGAGGTTATGAAAAGTTCCGTGTAGGTTTATATACCGTCATGGTTGAAGTTTTTGTTTATGATCATTACAAATGCATCGGTTCCCTCAAAACTGTTATAAATAAAATCGTAAGCGACATCAAAGATCAACATCCGAGAAGCCCAGCATGTTTCAGTAACAGAAAGGAGACGTACGCAAGGAGCCGTCTTGTGGAGCTGAACTTAAAATTTAAACTGAATCCGATGGTATTCTATACTGTCTAGATCGCATATAGATTCCTGACCACAATAATCTTCGTGATATTTTTCTTATGAATGAGACGCACAAAACACGATATTCAATACACCCCGGAGTCGACAAGATGTATCAGGACCTTGATACACCCACTGGTGGCCTGGAATGAAAAAGGATATTGTTGATTTTGTTTCCAAGTGTTTTTCATGTTCCAAAATAAAAGCTGAACACCAAAGACCCTCGGGACTTCTGGTCCAACTTGAAATACTTATATGGAGGTGGGAAAATATAACCATGGATTTCATTACCAGGTTACCTCTCATTTCTGGTGGGTATGACATTATATGGATAGTAACTGATCGACTTACAAAATCAGCTCACTCTATTCCTATCCGCGAAATCGTAAGCCGACACGGAGTACCGTTAAGCATTATTTCTGATCGTGATGGCCGTTTCACTTCACGAACATGGCAAGCAGTACAAGCCGCCATGGGCACACGATTAGATCTCAGTACCGCCTATCACCCTCAAACTGATGGTCAATCTGAACGCACCATACAAACTCTTGAAGATATGCTTCGAGCATGTGTCATAGATTTCAAGGGAAATTGGGACGCTCATCTCCCATTAGTTGAATTTTCGTGCAACAACAGCTATCGTTCAAGCATCGGCATGGCACCTTTTGAAGCCTTATATGGTCGTAAGTGCCGATCTCCTGTATGTTGGCACGAAATTGGGGAATCACAAATTACTGGTCCAGAATTGATCCAAGAAACCACCGACAAGATTCATCAAATTCGAAACAATCTTCTAGCGGCTCAAAGTCGTCAAAAGAGTTATGCAGATAAACGACGGAAGCCCTTAGAGTTTAACATTGGTGATCATGTGCTTTTAAAAGTATCACCGTGGAAGGGAGTAGTTCGTTTTGGTCAAAAGGGGAAGCTAGCATCTCGTTACGTAGGACCTTTCAAGATACTCGAAAGAGTAGGTCCTGTAGCATACAAGCTTGACCTACCAGAAGAACTCAACAGGATTCATCCCACATTCCACGTAACAAACTTGAAGAAGTGCCTCGCTGATGAGAATCTCCATATTCCGCTGGAAGATATTCAGCTTGATGAATCTATGCATTTTATTGAAAGACCAGTGGAGATCATGGACTACGGGGAGAAACGTCATCGACGAAGTCGCATTCCAATTGTTAGGGTACGCTGGGAGTCGAAACGGGGACCTGAGTTTACTTGGGAACGTGAAGACTCAATGCGTGAAAAATACCCGCATCTTTTTCCTACTACTTCAACTACTTAAATTTCGGGACGAAATTCCTAAAAGTATGGGATACCGTAACATTTGTAAAAATTGGGTTTTCAAAACCCGCTCCGTTTTGTAACCGAATATCAAGTTATAAAAGTTACGTCGAATATTTATGATTATTTTGATTTAAAACGATACATAATTAATAAATAAACTAAACTATAAAAATTATATTTGATAAAAAGTTAAAATAAAATAAATAAAAAATTATGATGCTGCCGGGACTCGAACCCGGGTCAGCCAAGACACTTCAGCGACTTAACACACACTCACAAGACCACTCCGCCACATTGTGTTTTCTGCTAACTCTAGGAACACAAATGAAATTTATACACAAACTCAGTTAAAACCGGTTGCGCCGTCTGAGAAACGGTAATTGGCAAACCAATCGTCAATTCGTTGTTTATTCACACATTCAGTTTATAACCGATGCACCGACGGTTTCTAATCAAATCGGAATTGATTAAACTTAAAACCTCATCATTATCGGTTTTTAAAACCGAAAAATCACCAAGTCCAGAATTCTTCAACTTCAGACCACTCTCGCGACTCAGAGATATCATACCAATACTCCATTTCATTTTCGTCGCATTTTCAGACCATCAGAACGCCTGAATCAGCTCGCCGGAATTTTCTGCAAAAGTCGCCGGAAAACCGTATTCAACTCAAACCGGTAAAATACCTCTACTTTACTGTTTCAATCAATTGTTAGAACCTTACTAACATTAACCCATCGCTCATAATCAACCACAGACGACGTTGCTGGACTTTCTGTTTTCGCCGGAAAACTTCTGGAATTGTCGGAAACTCGTTGATTACCGGTATGCTCATTCCGACGTGCTGATAATCAATACTCACTAGTTCAATTTCACATCTAAACTCTTACACCTGTTAATTGATTCTCACAGCCAAAGGTTCCAAAACAGAGCCGACGAGCTTCGCCGGAGTCTCTGAAGAAGACGATCTGTTCGGTATTTTCTTTCCCCAAACGTTTCGGTTCAATGCTTTCAAATTGATCATCTTGTTCATTAACTAAATTAACCACGTATCAGTTCCTTTGATTGATGTTTGTGTTTGAAATGAAGAAGACGAGTTCAGAGATGACATAAGATTAATTAAAATCGGAATTATAAACGGGTTAGACACACAGTCCAGCGGTGGACTGTGTGCAAACAAAAATCATACACGTCCCGAGTTCGATCCCTGCTACACGCACTCCTTATGTAATAAAATGCCTTTTTGTTTAAAAACTAAACCGGGTTAACTCAGTTAGTATAATAAAAACCGAGATAATAACCAGGTTAGACACATAGTCCAGCGGTGGACTGTGTGCAACACTAAGTCCTACGTCGCCCGTTCGAAACCCGTAACTAGCACCGGTCCGTGGAATTAAAATGTTTTTGGCAATTAAAAGAAATTCGGTTAAATTGAATAAGTATATAAATATAATTAAAAACAAGATTATTTCGGGTTAGACACGTAGCTCAGTTGGTAGAGCTGCGTGCACGCGTACGGGAGGTCTCGGGTTCGAGCCTCACCCGGCGCAAATTAATTCGCTGACCGAACCGGTCAACGGTCAACGGTCAATAAACAATTTTTTTTTATATTTTTATTTATTTAATTTAATTTAAAAATCAATTGAAAATACTTAAAAATAACATTTTTAAAGATAGAAAATAGCCTTGAACTCACAAAAATATATCTAAAAATTTCATTAAAATCCTTAATAAAATCCACTCGTTTAATATATTTTTCCGTTATTATTTAGGTTAGTATTTCTCGTTGTTCCGCTCATCACGCATCTCACCATCTCCAATCCAACGCACCCAAGGTGAGTGAATCTTTACAAATTCCCCGTTTTAATCACGTTTTGGGGTGTATCATGTGTCTTGATATATATATATTATATTTAAACCATTGTGCATACATCATATCATGAACTAGTGTATTCAGTTTGTTTCCTGTTGTGTTGTTATTGTTGGATGCAAGTTTATTATTTCAGTACATGCAAATTCATAGGCCGCCGCTCCCCATTACATTATGAGCGTTGAGCATGTTCCCCATTTCATTATGCGGTTGAACCTGGCGTGCCCACATACAATCGGCTCCGTTTGATTGAGCCTTGATCGCACAGACATTTTCATTTTCAGTACATGCAATACGATCGGCTCCGTTTGATTGAGCCTTGATCGCACAGTTTCATTTATGTTATTTACAGTATGATGTTGGTATGTTCATGTATGCTGTCATGTGTTATTGTATGTTATAGTTGTGACTGCTATTTGCCATTGCTTGATTGTTTACATTTGCTCATCTATGATTATGCACAATTTTTCTTTGATAAACTAACAGTTAATTCATTAATAAATGTTTATCTAATAAGGTTCACTCGCCAACTTATGTTGACCCAAAAACCCCCATTTTACACATGATACAGGTGAAGCAGCAGCAGCTAGGAACACATAGGACTTGGACTAGAAGAATAAAACGATTTAGTGTTGGGATTGTTATGCTTGGCTTATTTTCCTTGTATTGAATGAACATGTTTGGATTTTTGGAAATGTAACTTTGACTTTATTAAATATGAAACATATTAGTAAATGTCATGAGCTTTGGTGATAACCCAATTATGCCCCGACTCTTATTCCGCTGCGGGTCGAGGTGTGACAAAAGGGAACTGGGACGCGCATCTACCATTAGTTGAATTTTCGTACAACAATAGCTATAATTCGAGTATCGGCATGGCTCCTTTCGAAGCTTTATATGGTCGTAAGTGCCGATCTCCAGTATGTTGGCACGGAATTGGGGAATCACAAATCACCGGTCCAGAATTAATTCAAGAAACAACCGACAAGGTCATTCAAATTCGAAACAATCTTCTAGCGGCTCAAAGTCGTCAAAAGAGTTATGCAGATAAACGACGAAAACCCTTGGAGTTTGACATTGGTGATCAAGTACTTTTAAAAGTATCACCGTGGAAGGGAGTGGTTCGTTTTGGCCAAAAGGGCAAGCTAGCACCACGCTACGTAGGACCTTTCAAGATACTCGAAAGAGTAGGTCCTGTAGCATACAAGCTTGACCTACTAGAAGAGCTCAATAGAATTCATCCCACATTTCACGTATCAAACTTGAAGAAGTGCCTCGCCGATGAAAACCTCCATTCCTCTAGAAGACATTCAAATTGATGAATCTATGCACTTCGTTGAAAGACTGGTAGAAATCATGGACTTCGGAGAGAAGCGTTTAAGACGAAGTCGTATTCCAGTTGTCAGGGTACGTTGGGAGTCAAAACGAGGACCTGAGTTTACTTGGGAACGCGAAGACTCAATGCGCGAAAAATACCCGCATCTCTTTCCAGTTACCACTACTACTTAAATTTCGGGATGAAATTCCTAAAAGTAGGGAATACTGTAACATTCGTCGAAAAACGGGTTTCAAAACCCGCTTCGTTTATTAATCAAATATTCGGTTATAAGTTTCGTTGCGTATTTATGGCTCATATTAATTTTAAACAATACATAATTAATAAATATATTAGAATTTAAAAATCATAATTTATAATTAATAATAAATAGTGAATAAAAAATAAATTGGAGACGCCGGGTTTCAAACCCGGGTCACCCACAAACACAAACACACAACACACCGCTCCGCCACACACTTTGTTTGTGATAAACACTAAAACGAATAACATATATAATAAAACCGAAAGTCAAATCCGGTAATCAACGCGCCAGAACTCGCAATCACCGGAAAATCCGGCAATCCGCGATTTTGGCCATATTCCTTTTGACTGAACCGCACAAATTGATTTCGACGTCGGTTATAACCGTTGCCGGCAATCAATTTCAGTCATAACCGACGGTAATCTTTAATCGCGAACTTTGACCCCAACTCAAACTCAATTCAGCATGTTTCCACTATAAATACCCACTTGAACACTCTGAAAATCCTTTCGCTCAGAACCACGTTCGTTTCCGAAGCTTTACTCATTCCAAAACACGTCGCCAGAGATTTTCGCATTCGCCGGAATTCCACCGGAAAACCGAGACTTTACCCCAAATAGGTATAATACTCAACTCTTTTCTTTGTAATCCGTTATTTGGCATGTATTAACCTCAATCGTTCAACCAGAATCTGTCTCAGACAACGTCGCCGGAAATCCCCGCACTCACAGGAATATCACTGAAAAACCAAAGCCTCACTGTCGATCAGTATAATCATCTAAACCCTCTTGATATCTCTTGCTTAGTAACTTAATTGCATAACACAGTGATCTAAACTGTTAAACAATTCACTCAGCCGAAAGTCACAAATCAGAGCCGACGACTCTTGCCGAAAATCTGAAGAAAACGCTCTGTTTTGGTACATCTTATTCCTTAATTTCCTTCTTCTATTTCAATTCCATCCATTATAAGTGTTATTGGTCAATTAAACAAACAGTCGGATTTCACTGATTCTGTGTTCTTGTAAACGAAGAAGACGAAGTTGAGTAGTATATTAATGTAATAAAAATCATGTATTTAACCGGGTTAGACACACAGTCCAGCGGTGGACAGTGTGCAAATATAATACGCACGTCCCGGGTTCGAATCGCACACGTTACCGACTTTCAGAAATAAAACCAACATTTTTAGAACTTAATCAGATCAAGTCACAGAATGTTTATAAGAGTAATATAATCCATTAGTTAAACAGATTAGACACACAGCCCAACTGGTTGGGCTGTGCGCACTCGAACCGAAGGACCCGAGTTCGACTCCAGGTCTCTGCAACCGGTTCGGCCATATAAATCATTTTTAATAAAAACCAAATAAGTTTAAAGTTAATTAGTTTATAAATATAATTAAACAGAGAATATTTCGGGTTAGACACGTAGCTCAGTTGGTAGAGCTGCGTGCACGTATACGAGAGGTCACGAGTTCGAACCTCACTCAGCGCATAAAGAAACACAGTCTGACCGGTCAAGACCCGGTCAACGGTCAAAAAGTCAACTTTTTATTTCTTTTTATTTATTTATTTAATTGGAAAATTATTTAAAAATACTTAAAAATAAGATTATTAAGGTAAGAAAATTTCCTTAAATTCACAAAAATAAATTTAAAAATCACATTTAAGAACACTAATTAAAAATATTAATCCCAAATAAAATTTATTTATTTATCGAATCATTTTGTTATTATCTAGGTTAGTTCTTCCCTCGTCGATTGAATCATAAATTCGTGCGCACTCATCGTCATCAAAGAACGCACCCATTGTGAGTGAATCTCTACCAATTCCCCGTTTTAATCATGTTTTGGGGTGTATCATGTGTCGTATAATTCTTTTATTATATATATAAACACTTGTGCATACTCATATTCGTGATCAAATGTGTATCAAATGTGTATCAATTGTTGTGTGGATTATATGTAGATTGGATTTATCATTTTCAGTGCACGCATTTCATTAGGCCCATCAGTTCCCCGTGGGAGACGGGTTGAGCGTCAGATGCCTCATAAGATCGGCTCCGTTTGATTGAGCCTTGATCTCACATTCATCATCATTCATATCATATACTCATCCAAAGTGGTTTGTGATTGTTTATTTATATATGTTTGCTCACATGTGATTATTGCACAACTTTACTTTATTAAATAAAACAAGAAATTAGTAACAATGTTTTATCAAGGTTCACTCGCCAACTTTTGTTGACCCAAACTATCCCCCGTTTTACACATGATACAGGTGGTCCAGCTGAGACAAGAAACACATAGGAAGGCCTAGAAGAATAAACAAGTTTAAGTTTTGGAATAATTATGTAGTTTCATATTCTTGTAATTGTATGAATTTTGTTTTGGATATTTAAGTTGTAATTTGAATTTAATAAATATGAAACATTTTAGTAAACATCATGAGCTTTGGTGATAACCCAATTATGCCCCGACTCTTATTCCGCTGCGGGTCGGGGTCATTAAATGTTATTAGAAACATTAGCGGGTGTCAATGAATGTGTTATATGGAATAATATGATCACATGCACTAACTTACACGGACGGGGGATTATATGTCAAACGTGATTCTGTGGCTATGTGTTAGATTACGTGAAGGATTACATGAATTAAACTAATTGAAACGGTAACATATCAGGAAGAGATTGACCATTCCTGGTCACCTTTCACGTTTACTGTCGAGCAAACTAAGGTGAGTTCACAATGTTTTCCAAAAGCGTGCATTCTTAGTTTGGAACACCACTTTTTACAGTAGCCCTGGTTGGGGCTACACGCGCGTTCCTAGTTGGAACCACTTAACATACTATCCATCGGAGATGGAATAGTACACTTGAACTAAACGACCACTCTATCATGAAAGTGCCTACATTTTTACCGAGTAGTTTGCCGGGGATGCTACGCGAGGTAATAGTTGATAGTGCTATTAGGTTTGACAAACTTCACACCGTGCTGGGAGCCGTGCGTGAACTTTTAACCTTCACTTTTAGATTAATGTTGATAGACATAAATGAGGGCACAAACGAAACGTCAGCATTCGGTACACAGTTTAGTCATTTGATGAGGGTTAGCTACCCAAGTCATACATAAACCAAAAAGAGTTGTGAACCTTATTTTGCTTAACTAAAATTTGTGAATTCGCCAACTTTATTGTTGACACGTAGTTGCATGCTTTGCAGGTCAATAGGTATAGCTTGGGCAAACGATTGCAATTGTTGGAGTAGTGTGGTTCGATAAACATTATGTTTTAAATTACTATTAAAATTGTGGTTTTAAATTCTTGTTGGGTTTTAACTTTATTCCGTTGCAACTTAAGCTGTGTTTTGACAACTAAAACTTGATCGCTAATCATGTTGTTAGCGATGTTTTTATGTTATTTTAAATATTTGGTTCAACATTATTAGTGGCTAGATCCTGGTCAGCCACACGCCTCGAGGTAAAACTCCGCATGTGGATTTTGAGGGTGTGACACTTAAGGAGGGTCGATTGTTATAGACTGGAACCACTGCAAGGTATAGCACTTATTCCATATCGATTGTATGATTACTCAATGTGGAGTTTATATACCAAATAGGTCTCTGACCCCTAGACTAGTCTTTTTTGCTGAGTTCTTTTGTTTGGTATGTAACATAATTGGTAATCGAGTAGAAGATTGATAAAGAGAGAAGAAGAACACAAGAAAAGAAAAATTATCTCTAATAATCCACTGCAATTTCATTCGATCGTAATGTTTAAGTAGCGGATTATGGAACTAACTATTATAAAGACCCCTATTCTATTCAACAATCACATCTCAAGTCCCTATACTATTTTGACGATAACATTTGTCCAAGCCATTGTCTTTACGGCTCTTTGGAGCCTCTGGAAAACACGGAACGAGGCTATTTAATGCAAAACAACCGTCTGTTTCAAAGGTAGTCGAGGATACGAAAGCTTTAAGCTGGTTGTGGATAAAAAATCGATAGAGACGAACGGGTTTATCATGGGATGATTGGAAATCCTTTAGAATATGCCATTTGTTTTGATGTAATCTGGTTTGGTTTTGTTATTTATTTCCGTGATCGGGTTGTAAGTGCTAGTCCCTGGCTAGCTACTTTGTAATTTTTAATGAAAGTTGTTTTGTTGGCCGTTAAAAAAAAGAAAAAGTCTAACGATAGTATAGCACATAGCCTTGCCTAACAACATATTAAAATCATTCCCAACGTTAAACTTGAAACTCAGGGTGAATGAGGTGCATCCCTCATGAGGTGTGGGGAAAATTTCACCCACCCAATCATAATACCATGTCATTTCCTATTTCATTCTTCCTTCTTGCCCAAAAAACACCCCCCCCCCCCCCGCAAAACCATTTAAAAGAAAAAAGAAAAAAAATGCATGATTGGTCAGGATGGTTGTGCTCCCCACCTGTACACACTCCAACACCCTCTCCTCAATCTCCCGGCATGCGACAAGTACTCCCCGCTCAACCTCCACCCCACCCCTTCCCCGCGCGGCAGAATTTCACTGCGGCGCCTCCCCGCATGCGGCAAGCTCTCCCCGCTCACCTTCACCGCATACGCCCTTACACCCTCATACCCTATCCAACAAGCATTCTCATCTTGATTAATCGTACGGTAAATCACGAAAATCCTGATATTAATAAGGGTAAAGGGAGTGGTTAAAACCCTAAAGTGGTAAACTTCAAAATCAACCAATGAGAGCGTGCCACGTCAATCAACCTAAAGTGTTTAAACTTTTGGTCAAAAGTGTTGGCAATGGTTAGACACTTGATGAATTGGTAAACTTTTTTTTTTTTAATATACAGCAGCAGCAAACCTCCAAACAGCTTCACCGAATCGGCAAAGCTATGCCGCGCATCACGTTTTGCCGATCGGCAAAGGGGGACGGCGGCGGTGTTGCCGCGCGGCAAACCCTTTTGCCGATCAAGTTTACCGCCCACTCCCTTCCCCCTAAATGAAATATAAATGAAAAGAAATCCCTTAACACAAAAGGAATTTTCAGAAAAAGGAGGAATCTAACAGAAAAATATGAAGAAGGGCGCAGTGATTATTGAGTCGTTCGAAACATTCCAACTTTGAAACAAATTGTAGCTAATGCATGTTTTGTTTGAAGTTTGGAAACATAAAGCTCAGTTGTGGGCTTTAACAGAAGGCAGAATGTAACAGAGAATTTCTTTGAACATTCTGCTTTTTCTAAGCATACCACTGGGCATGCTTGCTGAAGGGTCATTGTTAGACATTCAAATTACTTGGGGATCGAATTCCAACAGCATATATATAATATATTTTTATTTGAACTAAAAAAATATAATAAATGTTATGCTTGACCAAGGGCCTTGTATTAAAGAACCTTTTAGCTAGGCAAAAACCGACGTTATACTGAACTTATATAAGGGACTACTAATCATGCGTCACCCCCAAAATCAAACCGCGATTTAAAGGTTGGGGGTATTGCAAGCCCTAATTTTCGAACGATCCCATTCTGTGCAATTTCAAACGGCTGTTTAAAAAGTTAGTGAGATTAGATTATTAGTGACGTGTGTAGAGCAAACCCCTATATATATACATCAACGCCCCTATATATATATCAACGCTTTATATAAGTATGTTTTTTTTTATTTCAAAGAAATTATATCATAATGCTTGACTAATGTTAAATTTGTTAACCAATTCAAAATAATAAACAAGATGTCCTCTTTTCCTTCATTTTTTCACGCTGAAGCAGAAGCTAAAAATAAATACAATTGTAATTGTAAATTTGTTCAGGAGTTGATCAATGACAAGATGTCCTCTTTTCCTTCATTTGTTCAGGAGTTGATCAATGACAATTGTAAATTTGTGTAAATGTATTATTTTGTCTAGAAAAACCAACTGTTCTATGATATAATGTAATTAATTTTAACCCCATTTTAAGTGTCGCAATTTCAGTCTTTACTAATAAAAATGCTTAGATCAACTGCATTTGTTTCACATTTGTTTTGTGGATGTGTCCACGTTGAAAAAAACTAAAGTTTTGAGGACTTGGAGTATCAATTTGATACAGCAAGTCAAATTTGAAAAAAAAAAAAAACAGAAAGTGCAATATATCGACATTGATTGAACCCATATAAACAAGTTTTAAAACGGAAATTATAACTTAAATTTTATTACTCGTTTAGTTTGTAATGTTCCATTATAACACATGCTTGATTCATAAGTATAGTGGATATGATCACATAAATATAAAAAGAAAAGTTAGTAATTTTGTTTAGCACACTGTCTTTGCCCTTGATTCTTTTTTTTAATAACAATTTTTTTAACATCTTAATTTCATCTTTATCTTGCACTTGTAAGGATTTGGACGTACAATCTCACATTTATAAGGGCGATACCATACCACTAAACCAATAGGTCATGGTCCTTAATATATTGATAGGTATCACATTTAATATATGTGATGCATTACTTATTTCTAGTTAGTTAGCTATAACATTAATTATGTTAGGTTGTAAATAAATAGGTCGTTTGTAACTATTAGTGTGTATACATTGTAGATTAAATGTATTATATATCATTATTTCATCATTTCTGTTGTTATGCATAGTAAATCCATGAATGAGTTATTTATTTTTTCATCAATTAGATTTGTAACAAAAGAAAAAAAAAGAGTTCTAAAAAGTTCAACTGGGGCTATTTTTTAAATCCAGACACATGTAAAATGATATCATGCAAACTTTTATACTTATCATGTATCAACTAGTGCAAATTAATAACAAGAACTTTTATACTAGAATATCATGTATCACTTAGTGACAATTCAAAAATTAAAAAAAAAATGACAGCGAATTTAAATGATGAAACTGAATCATACATCAAAACAACTGAGGAACCTCTTAAATCTGGATATTTTGGTCTCACGGATGCTATGTAATCGCTTGAGCATCTCTTCGACAGAACAGATGAAACCCGCAGGTGAGTTTAAGAAGAATTTAGGAGGAGGGACTGGAGGAGACCATAATCCACTTTGTTTGTAATCAAAGTTGAATTCTGATGTATCCACAAACTTATTTAGCAGCCTGTCTGACATTGATTTGGATACAATTTGAACAGCAAATGAAGAACTGTGGCTGCTGAATCTATAAGAGAATGAGATATCTGTAATTGTTGATGAAGAAGATGAGTATTCAGACATGGCTGACTCATGAGTTTAGGTTTTGAGAGATTGATGTATCATGATGAAACCATTGTATCAAGTTTACACTTATAGAGACTAAAGAATTAGCTTTAAGTTTTTTGGTGAAATATTAAATAGTATGTTTTTTAGGGCATGGTGAAAAGTAGTTCTTGTTTTTGAAATTATAGTTATTTAATTAATGATTGCATAAGAATTTTCTGAAAAAAATAATAGCCGTAAGTAAACTGATTATTGAAATAAACTAGATGTAAGCCCTGTAGCGTTGCGGCTAGGACTTACAAATTTAGGTGTAACATATACTTAGAATACCAACTTCGCCTTTGTTGTCATATGTGTTTCTTTCATGTCTGCGTATTTCTTTTTTCTCAAAAAGTACCTCAAAGCATATATAATAGTAAAAAAAAGTTTAGGATTAATCTATCTTCTTTTAAGTATAGATTAACATGTTTTAAATTACTAATTATTATATATAGATTAAAAACTGAAATAAGATTATAATTTATTTTATAGTGGTTGGTGGTGGTTTTGACGGTGATGGTAATAAACAAAAGGTTTTAACAAAGTTTATTTTTTATTCGATAAAAGAGTTGTTGCTTACCTATATGTATAAACATCTCTAATTACCCACTTTATTTATCTCTTCCCAAAACCTTCTTCTATTTCTCTCTCTTAAACTCAACTTTAAATGTTGTATAAGATATCCTCAAGTCTTCCAAGAATCTTTATATAAATCTCTTTTTATGAGGTATATACCTACATACATATATAAAATGTATCTGTATATGTAACCCCTCAACTGTTTCCAAATTCTTGAAAGTTATTTCCAACCCCCAGCATCTCAAAACCTCATCATCGAAGCACTTAAGCACCAGCACCGCCTTGCCGGAAAACTGGTTGAGGGTTGTTGTTGCCTCCTATGACGACCCCTCTCTCATTATGCACTCAACATCTCCTTATTTCTGATTCGACAGTTCAGTTTTCGGATTTTTAATAACCGAAAATTTCGGTTATGTTTTCAGATAACCAATTTCAATAACGGAAAATAATCGAACTGAACCGATATGTTATAATAGTATGTCAAATCCATATATTTTTATGTTTAAGTTGTTTAGTTGTTTAATCCATGCTACTAAGAATTATTAATTTTATTCTTGATTGACAAATATTTATAATAAGAACATTAACATGTTTATGTATCATTAAAATGATTTATCCATTGTTTACAAGAAATAACTAAATTTAACATAAAAATTAAATATTTTTCAAAGTATTATAAAAGAAAACGTCTTAATAAAACATTAAAATAGATTAGAAGGTTACGTTTATGTGAACACTATTAATAAAAAAGACTAAATATATTAACTTAAATGTAAACATTTAAAAAACATTCTGAAACTTTGAATTATACATTTAATTTTTGAATCTAACGTAATTTGTTTAATAAGCCGAGCCGAACCGAACCGTTGTTAAAACCGTAATAACCGAATCCGCAAAACACCGAAACCGAACGGTTTTCAAAAACCGAAAACCGAACTTTCGGTTACGGTTTTGATTTCACTAAAAAACCGAACCGTGCACACCCTTAGCCACCACCCAAGAAAACCAATAAAAGGATAAATGAAAAATATCTTGTACAATATATCTAGCACAATTTACAAACACGGATGCCTAACATTGTTTTAAGTTAATAGTATATAAATTTATTTAAATAACCATCACTGTTAGTAATTATTTTCTAACAGTTGGTGAGGTACGACCCAGTTCGGGTCAACGCTCATTTTGACATAATGGAATCCAAAAGTTATTCCGGAACATCATACTCCATACGAATATGTCTATTAATTATTAAAATCTCTATAAAACAGGGAAGATTTACAGTATCTCCTACTTTTTGGATACAATTCTAATACGAATTTCTTTTCCAAAAGGGTGTTCTTGAAAATATTATTTACTAAAATGAGCACTTTGAAAAATATTTACCAAAATTAGTATATGTTTTGAATAATTATTTTTTCTTACTCCTAATTTTATTGGATAAAGATAGCTTCCTTTTAGAATATGTTATTTAACAAATGTTAAAGATTAAAATTGTAATTAAACTTAAAATAGGGATTGTAAGATTTTATAAAAAGTTTTTAAAATATTTTTAATTGTTTTATTAACATTCTCTTTGACTATTCTTTAAAACTTCTTAATTCTTTCACAAATAGCTTTTTAACTTTAAAATTATTATTTTTATAAACATTTTTCTTTCATACTTTTTACACGTATCTTTCATTAGGGGTGCTAAATAGGCCGTGTTCGTCGATCCAACCCTACATGAACCCAAACATGACCTAAGCTCGAAAGTCTAACTTGAACACAACATAAATAATCACGGTTGACATGAACACGACCCGTTTTAACCCAAATTTGATTATTTTTTCATATTAAATCTCTAATTTTAAAAATACAAATTTATGTAAACAAATTACATTTTAGTTATAAGTTCTACATTGTTTGTATAAATAAGCAGAATAAATTAGAATAACTTGGGACTCAAGATGCCTCCTACTGTTGGCAGATACGATGGCACAGGTGATCCCCCGAGGATCACCTTAATCTTTTTATCAACACGGGGTTGGTCACTCCCAGTTTGGTGCAAAATGTTTATCCAAAACTTTGATTGGCGTAGCCCGTGTCTAGTGGGATAACTTGTCAATAGGAGGAATTGACACTTTTGAGGATCTCGCCATCAAGTTCACTTAGCAGTTTAGCTAACAGAGGCGCCATACTAAGGTTCGAAACAAGGTATTGCATATTCAAAGGCGTGATAACAAAACAGTGGAAAGCTTCATCTACAGATTTCTTAAAAAAATAAACTAATTAAGATCTAAGGGGCCCAGATGAAACAAAAAGGCGCATATGAGGTTAGTCAAAACGAAGTTGGTGAGTTAAGTTTCATACCAAAAAGAAATCATAATAAACATCAACACAAGTTCGGAGGTGTGGAGTGCATGATTGTTTGAGTATATTACGATTTTGAGTAGTTGAGAATCTCATAGATCAAGTAGCTAAGCATTTAAAACCAAAGGGGGGGGGGGGGGGGGGGGGTTCTAAGTGGGGCATCGCCCCCTCGGCGGGTTCGGGCAACTCCTGCTAGGGTCCAAGGGGCCGAGTCCCTAGTTGGGATTGTGATGCTCAGTAGAAAACTTGATTGGAGTAGCAACTTTGCAACAATAGCAAACTTGAACATTAGTAGCGACTAAAGAATCGTTAGCAAAATAGGAGCAGTAATAACTACTTATATATTTATCTGTTACTGAGGTAACTGCAAATGATAGTTATAACCGCCAATTAACTAACGCTTTTGTAAAGAGTTGTAACAGCTTGATGAAACGTAGTACTGATTTCCCACGTATAAATAGAAACACTTTGGTTATATTTTGTTACGTGATTTCTTACTCAATATTAATCAAACTCAATATTAACCTCTCTGATAGTATCCAATTAAGAATTACAAAACCTACAAGTTAGATGTGAGGTTTACATCAACTAAAATAAATAATGGCAGCAAGTCTACAATTCTACATCAAACACCAAGTCCCGTGAAAACCAACTTACAAGCATCCAAAAACTCAAGCCGGATGTAGGGTTAAAAGCCTTACAACATGTGATTAGTAGTTAGGAACTGGGGCATGTCGACTTTTAAGGGTGAACAAATGTAAAATGGATTTACTACCTCCTTTTGTACATTGGGGCATGTCCGATATATAGGAATACTAGACAAAAGGCATATTCTAAACGATGGTAAGTTTAGGACCAGACTAACAAATGCTATGTCCCAAATAAGAGTCAAGCCCACAAGCAGAGATCCACCACGATGATCCAGTCCAACAATGAGTCGCGAGTCATGACCCGGTAAAGAGGAAGTCCCCTAACGGAGTGGGGGTGCCATACTTTGCACACCCGCTTCTTTCAAAATGAGGGTTTCCATTGGAACATCCAGTCACATATCCGTCTCCAACCCTTTTCCAGAATAGTTAAAATTGGGTTCCAATGTGTATCATTAACTTTAGCTCGAAGTAGTGTTGTTTTCTTTTGGGATTATTTTCTTCTATCTCTTGCTTGAACAATATAGACTGAGATATTTTCTTTAAGGTTGCTTTATTCTGGGATTCTTGAGGTTATGTCAATTCTAGAAACACCAGGATTCGAAGTTAAACAACATTTGCAAACTGTTGTTTTGAGGAAGGAGTGATAACGGGTATGCTTATGAAAATAAAATTTTGAATTAACCATATTACCTTTTTAAAACTTGCAATTTTATTCATTTGAGTTTACAATAGTTTGGTATTTACGGAAAACAAAACAGTATAACTTCTTAATACGTTATTTAAAACTTACAATTTTATTCCTTTAAGTTTACAATAGTTTGGTATTTACAGAAAACTTTATAACTTCTTTATATGTTAATATTATCAATAAGGTATGTCAAAGTCACGTTTTATGGGATGCTAGAGTGCTAAAGTGTCACAATATCAGAAATGTTTACGATAAAACAGAGGAAATGTATATTTTCGGTATTCGTTAAATAACATGAATTAGGTGTCACATTCATATTTTATGTGATGCTAAAGTATCACAAGTCTAAGCATTGATATAAAGGAAAGCTATAAATATGAAATAAGAAAATTGCAATGGCTTTAGCACCTCCAAAAATAGTTTACAGACATTAGATGTGAATTAACAATTTTACCTTTTTAAAACTTATCATTTATTTTCTTAAATTTTTAATACCGTTGAAATCTTTTTTACTTTGGCATTTTTCGATATTTGGCATAATTAAGGCTTAAACATTTTCACATACAAATGGATTGATGCTTCTTTGTAGCTCTTTATTGGTCCTATACCAATTTAATAATTGATTTAGGGAATATTATGGGTTTATTACACCAAAATTAATACATATAAGACACTAATAATGTTCCCTTTTGTAAAAAGAATTGTTGATTGAAAGTTCGATGGACCAAACAACTAAATTTCAAAACAGACAGTGAAACAAGCATTTTATAATATTGAACTCATTTGTTGTTAAGCTTAAAAAGGAGATAAAAATTGAAATTAGAGATTAATAAAAACAAGTGATGTAACAATGTCAATGATAGATTAAATCCATAACATTCACTAAACCACAAGTTGTTATGCTTATGTAACAATTATTTGTTTATAAGTGTAAACCACTTTACTTTTTCTTACATGGATTTCAGAAATAACAAATACAAGAAAAATTTATAATTTCTTTATATATGAAATAACTATGTAACATTCACGTTTTATGCGATGCCATATAAAACGTTTATAAGATGTAAAAAACATATTCAAACAAAATCAATAGAAAAAAAGAAGACAATCCCGTTCACATAGATTTTAACAATATAGACCCTAAACATAGCATGAATTAAGATACCGGAAATGGACTTGATGCATCTAATTCACAAACCCAATTAAGCCTCACGAATTTCACCTGATGTTTTCAATTTCCAACAACTCATTTCGATATAAAAGTCAGGTATTGCAAGTGTCCAACCCTTGAAAATTTTGTCTCAACCGGAGAACAATATCGATGAATATTGATGGTGTTGATTTCACATCCCTTTGATAGTTCTGCTCCAAATTACAACTTAGATAAATTCAACAAGAATGGAATAAAACTGGTGGTTAGGATACCTCAAACTGTAACACTAAAGATCACCTGAAGGCCTTCATCAGAGATGGTCTGGTCGAGAAAGAAAAAGGTTTATTTTGAAGGATATGTAGCAGGACCCAAGTTGTAGAAAAAAAACTAAATACCAACAAGGGAAAAATAGACAACTATAGACAAGTTTTGTACTATTTTCTTTATTGATGTTTAGCTTTCTCTTACAACATGGTTCAACAATCAATCTCTTCGCTAACCCTTTTTTTCTTTTTCGTTTCTAACCATTTCACCTTAAGCTACCTCTAGTGAGTTTAGTGTTAGAGTTAGAGGTATCCCCCAAAAATTTATTCGGTTTTCTTTATTGAATTTATCTAGATCATAAATCAAAGAAGAATTATCGTGTCATCAACATGACTAATAAGGTAATAATCATCAAAGATGATCGTTCTCTAGTGGAGTAAAAAATCTTTAAAGGGGCTAGACGTTAAGAATCTGACTTGTTTATAATGAACGGGATGAAGATTTAGGGAGATTAAAATTGGGGCTCCTAACTAGGTTTGTGAATCAAATGCTTCAATACAATCCAAATGGCAGTAATTTAAGATTTAAATAGGGAAGGAGGTTGTTTTCAAGGTGGAAAGGAGGGAGTTGCAGAAGGAAGAAATGGTAATGTAAAGAAAGTTAGAAACAAAAAGTGAGTGGTGAGAACATGGGAAGTTGCACTAGAGAAAATATCAATGGTTTGAATTTATAGACAAAAAACTTAGAGCAAGTTCTATATATAGTATATGTGGTTTCATCATAATTACTTATTTAGTCCTCCGTTTATACCATTAATTTCATTCCTACTTTCATTCTTTCATTTCCCTTTTGTCCAACATCACTAGATATTTTGAAATAACCATATGCACTTGAGAAAACTCACAATATTAATCTCTTATTATAATATTATTATTTTAATTTTAATCTCTTAAACTTATAAAATTATTTTGATCTCTTAAACATCTAGGACATGTTTTTGCAATATTTTAGTAATATAATAAAGCATTAAATATTTCCCAATGTACCTCGGTGTTACTTCTTTTTAGTTCCTTGTCGGTGTTAATTCTTTTTAGTTTTTTAGTACCTTTTTGGTCAACTTTGTGCTAGGGTTATAGAGATTTCTGGGTTTAAGTAGAGGCGATGAAAGAAAAGGTGCTAAGAGTTGATTGTTCACGAGTGATATTTAATACATTGAAAATGATACATATAAGTACCAAACTAACAACTTGTTCAAGTTAAGTTACAATTTGGGGACTAATATTGTAAGTTTTAAAATAGTGAACTCGCGGAGCTAATTATATAAATAGCCCATATTGTTTTAAAGAAAGGGGTAAACTAGTAATTTGATACATATTTATAAAGTTACTGTTAAACCCAGAATTTTACACGTTAAAATCCATATATATCAAACTCATGCATACTTTTAAAGTTATATCCTAAAAGTTGTTTCTTTGAGAAACCACGTAGATTATTCGTATAATTAACTTTTTTAAATATTCGGCCCATGCACTAATCAGTTTAATGGTATAATCAAGTGAAAATCAACCAAACTTGTTTGTAACTATATTTAAACCATTATGATGATGAGGTTTAGTATGTACAAATTGTTATGCCTATGCTACAATTCTTTGTTGATAACTATAAACCATTTTTGTTTTTCTTATGTGAAAAATATCAATATCATAAAACTAGAAAACTTTAGAATTTTTTATATATTAAATAACTTGAATAAGGTATATGTGATAGTCACTTTTTATGTGATGTCGAGCATCACACAATAAACAATAATATACTAAAATAAAAATTTTAAAATAACTATTTTACCTTTTTAAAAGTTATAGTTTATATCTTTAAATTTAAAACTATTTAAAAAACAATCTGATTTTTTTTTAAATATGGTAATAAAGACATAAATATTTTTGTATACATGGTTTGTTGCTTAATGTTAGCTCATGAGGTTTAGTATGTACAAATTGTTATGCCTATGCTACAATTATTTGGTAACTATAAACCATTTTTGTTTTTCTTATGTGAAAATTATGAATATCATAAAGGAATAATGGATTTTAATAATCCTAACTATTAGTCGTTGGCTGACAGCAGTCTCAATTAATAACATAACCAGTGGTGGTTTCATCTTTTCACATATTGTAAACCAATGGACTTTTACTAACTAAACGTTAATTTCTTTTGTCCCTTTTTTGTCTTTTTAGCAAAGGTCCATTCGTTTACAATATGTGTAAAGGTAGGACCACCACCGGTATATTTTGAAGTTGGGACCGTTGCCGACCAACGATTAATAGTTGAGAGTATTAAAATCCATTATTCCTATCATAAAACTAGAAAACTTTATAATTTCTTTATATATCAAATAACTTGAATAAGGTATATGTGATAGTCACGTTTTATGTGACGTTGAGCATCACACAATAAGCAGTCATATACTAAAATAAAATTTTGAAATAACTATATTACCCTTTTAAAAGTTATAGTTTGTATCTTTAAATTTTGAATCACTTAAAAAAATTTAGCCTGGCTTTATTTTTTTATTTCAAATCTATTCTATACTATATAATAAAAGAAACCATTTAAGGGAAAATGTGTCATCATATTAAGCCATGTCTTATGGATAATTATTATTTTTAGTTTAATGTATTCTAATTAATTATAGATAACGCTCCTGCCACATATTATTTAGTTTAATATCTTCTAATATAGTATAGATAACTCTCCTACTAAATATTATTTTGTTTAATCTATTCTACTTAACTATAGATAATTGTTATTTAGTTTAAATTAAATGTATACTTCTCATTTATAATATTATTTATTTGATTTTCTATATCATATGACTGACACCTACTTTTTATTTGTAATATACACATTTACTATTATTCTTTTCGATGATGTAATTATCTCTAATAAACTTTAAACATTTACCATAGTATATATAATTGCTAGACATAAAATCGAAAAACATTTTGGATGGCCTCAATAACTTAAGACATAATATAATTATGTGTATAATATGCACGTTTTAATAAAATTATACCAAACAAAACTACAAATATAAAATCATTGATTTTACTAATAATAACAAAGTCTTAATTATTTTCAATAATTCAAAAAATATATAACTAAAAAATATACATTATAATACAGTTAACGAATTTATCATCATACAACCTCCCAACTATTCAATCATATTTTTTTCTATCTTATATTACTAAATAAAAAGAAATTAATGTTAAATCTTATTCTACTTTAAATGTCAAATAGAATACTTCTATTTTTCTAATAAAATATTATCCTTAAATTTAAATTGTTAATTTAAGATATTCTGAAATAACCAAGCTATTTATCACCAAACCAAACTTTGTATTAATATATTATTAATTTTTATTTTCATTATTAAAAAAATTATTATACTGATTTTATTACATAGTTTTAAAAAATTGTATATAAATTTCAATATTACTTTATATATAAAATCATATTCATTACGGGTTTTTAAATATAATATATATTTTATCACTCAAATATCTGCTTATTTGCTTATTGAATAACATGTTTGACCACTGTATTTTCTTTTCAATAATCGCCTCCGTAATCACCATATCTATCGTGTACCGAGTATATCCATTAGTTTTTAAATATATTTTTCTTTTTATTTGTTATATAAAATCATATTTATCAAGCCGTAATACACAGGGTTTTTAAAAGTATAACTTTTTATTATTTGGCAAACAATATTACATTTATTCAACCCGTGTAATACACGTGGTTTTTGTGACATCCCGCAATTTTAGGTAATTACTATACGTTTTACATATTTCTTATTCCTTGAGAATTATCGAATAATTATAACACATGACGTAGTTTCGTGGCAACATTGGAAATTAACGAAAACACGAGGGTTTATCTCGTCATACGAAAAGTTAAGTTGGTTAATTTCAAACAAAATAATTAGAAACCTGAAAACATGAGGGACTTGTTTGGTCACTCACACAAAGTTACTTGATGTAACTTTCTGCACAAGATTGAGATTAGAGAACATGGGGGACTATTTGTGCACTAAATGAAATATTGAAAGTTATCATTTTTGTTTAAACCAACCCTAGCCCGCCACCACCCCCATTCGTCCATCTCTCACTCTCATTCATCTATTTCTAGCAACACACACACACACCAACACATACCAAGATCATCATCATCATCATCAATCTCTAGGCTCTCTCTTGACTTTCGGCAATCGTCTCTTTGCTTGTATCATGCGTTTCTATGTACATAACTTGAGTTCTTGATGATTTTCATGTTCTTGAATGATTAGGGTTTCTAGAAATCATGTTCTTGATGATTGTGTTGATTGATTTCAAGTTTTGTTGATTATAGGGTTTTGATTATACATGCATGCACATTAGGGTTTTGATATTATAACATGATCTTGATGACTATGGTTGTTAAAATTGATGATTAATATGTTATATGATTGATGTTTGCTGAAAATCATGTTTAGAGAGTCCAAACATATTGTAATTAAGAACTGAATGCAAACAGAAGCTGATTAGAAATTACAGCCGACTGGGTTGGCTGTAACCGGGTCATAAATTGACGAAAATTGAATTTTCTTGAGTCTCAAATGTGGGATTTCGAAATAGCTTTAAAACCCCACTAGAATCATAATTTTTCGATGTCGTTTCGATATTTTAAAGAGTTAAATGTTTGGTTGGTCTCTGTGGTTTGCATAAATTGCAGACTTGGTCCCAAGGGTTCACTAATTACAAAGTTGGTCCCAGTAGTTACAATTTTTGCACTCGAGTGATCCTTATCACCAAACAGAGTTAAGTTTCACTTTTAAGTTTATATGAAATGACTAAATTACCCCTAAATAATTATAAAAATAAAAAATATATAAAATAGGTCACACCTCCTCTTCTTCATTCTCCTAAATCTATCTCCATCTCTAATAAAACCCTATCACCACCTTCAACCCACCCCTACCACTTCCACTTCCACCGTCAATCCTCCTCCTCCACCTCCTCGCCGGCTCCTTCCTCCACCGCAGCCGCCGCCTCCTCACATGATCCACTACCCCACGCGCCTTCTTTCTCCCTCCACGACATTCAAACCCACATCCCACCGTTCAAATTCTCCACCAACGTCGCCGCATCTTATGATTCTTCGATTTGTTCTATCCGATTGAAGGGGAGATCTGTTGGGTGGTTCATGTTTGTGACCACGTCTTTAAGGCTTGGTGTGTGGATATGTGGTTGACGAGGTGCCCAGTTGCCCGGTTTGCTGGACCCGGGTCTGGTTGGATAATGGTGGGTTGTCTTATTCGATTGTTAGTGATGATGAAATGTAGTTAGGTATGTAGATGTGAATTTAAAGATTTAAGATTTAGGTTTTTTGGTGCATCTTGATGAAATTAAAATAGATTATAGTGATTGAATCTTGTTCTGATGAACTCTGTGATATGATCAATTGCAGATTCAATGGACAGATTGTTTAGTTTTTTTTCATTGTGGTGATGAAATTGAAATCGAATGTTATAATGGCAATGGTTGAATCCCGATTTTGATAGATTTGAGTTAAAGTGACATTGAAATTCATATTTTGTTGTAATTGTTGTTGCTGTATGATTGTTGAAGACAATTGCTGTTGTACGATCTTTATATTTTTTTTAAAGTTTTTTTATTGTTCAAGGGCAATTTAGACATTTCACACACACTTAACTGAGAAACTTAATACAAGTTAGTGATAAGGATCAACCAAGTGCAAATATTGCAACCACTAAAACCAACTCTGTAATTAGTGAACCATTAGGATCAAGTCCGCAATTTATGCAAACCACAGGGACCAACCAGGTATTTAACTCTATTTTAAATGATTTTTTTTGTAATGGAGGTCCAGGCTGCATTTTCGGGCAAAAATTGCAGCCCATTACGAATGTTATAACTCAGTCCATATATAGAGTTAAGTCATGAAATTTATTATGTAGATATTCTTAGGTGTCAATGCAAATCTCCAACTAGAATTATGTCAATCGGATAACCGAGGATTTTTAAATAAATTTTTCCGTAAGCTGCAGTCAGAAAGTGACGAATCTGATTGCTGCTTAATAAATGATTTTATTAAATTATTGGTAAAGAGTCAGGCTTTGAAATTCCTACACAAGACCAACCCCTCCGAGGGGTGCGTCATATAAAAAGATCATAATTTTTGCAGCCCTACAAATAGGTTAAACGAGTCTACCAAAACAGCCTATTTTCGGTGATTCTTGCTATGCATGAAGCATGAACGTATAAGAACCGAACTTGCTACTTTTAGTATCCATGATTGTTTGTTAATTGTATAAATAACGTATGACATATTGTAGGAAGGTTGTGAACACGGTTATGGAACTATATGATATTCCATGTGATTACTTGTTCATGTGCTAGTTGCTAGACACGTGTAGGACTTTCGTGCTATGCATAAACAAAATCTAATAAACCGTGGTAACTATTATAGGGCGTGGTTGATCGCTCTAAATTTTTTACACTTAATCTAATCTTACCGAGCAAAAAATAAGGTGAGTTCACGACCCCATTTTATATGGTTTTAAATACACAGAGGGAGAAACACATGCACCGTTACGGTAATGTAACGCTTTTACTGTTACGTATTAACGAACTATATTGAGACGGGTTATGTTATACGGTTATGGTCACAAGGAAGCATTATATCACATGTCAGTCCCCTTAAAACTTACGATGCCGTTAGTATTGGATTATAACGAGGGAATTTTTGGTAGTACTACTGGGCCCGACAAGCCCCACTCGTGTTGGTCGCGCCAGTTAGACCGAATGTTGATGGTCACGGGTGTAGAATTTGCCTAACACTTAGCCATGGTTGGTGATAGACCTGGCACAACAGGGGCAACAATGTCAGCTTCGGATCGAACACTTTGTTGACATGACCTAGGCTAGCTACCTAAACGTATAACATAAACTGCTAATCAATATAACAACACGATTCGGGTTTTGAATCGGGAACAACTTATAACAACACGTTCGGGTTTTGAATAGGGAACAACTTATAACAACACGATTCAGGTTTTGAATCGAGAAACTTAAACATTCCGATCCGGGTTTGGATCAGGGGATACCTATCACAGCATACTGGTTTGGGATTTGAACCAATGGAAACAAATTATCTTATATCTGTAAACTAAAACCTGTGAACTCACTAACGATTATTGTTGACACTTTTTTACATGTTTTCTCAGGTAACTAAGATGTCCCGTCTGCTTAGGAGCACAACACGAGCATGAAAAACTATTTTTGGATGTTATGCATTATGACAATTACTTTGTTAGTTTGGGTGTTTGTTTTTTTACGCAAACTTTCACATACATTTACTTACGCTTCCGCAATACTATCAATTATTAGTTATTGTTTCAAAACGTATTTTTTTCATACAGAGTCATTCGATATGACTAGTGTCTTGGATCCTGGTTTGTCACGCGGCTCGCGGTAAAACCCTGCAAGTGAAATTTTGAGGGTGTGACAGTTTTAAAGATATAGCTTTGAATTATTGGTATATAAAATTACATTTATTCAACCCGTATAATATGGTTATTATAGATATAACATTATTTAATATATAAAATTACATATAATATGGTTAGCTTTCAACATATGTTGTTTCTTCTTGAACCGCGGTTCCAAGTCTTGATCAGATGTTTGCTTTGTTCTTGAACATATGTTCTGAATAGGTGTTCAAGATTCACTATCTTTGGGGAGAGAATTGCTTTATCAACTGTTTATTTCTTGATCCTTGAGTCATGTTTTGGCTTTTGAATATCATCTGTTCCTTTGCAGGTCCAACAATCTCCCCCTTATAATAGATGATGGCAAAACAAATTTTTACTTGATCAACTTTTATTCTCTCATCAACTGTTCTCTTATTTGACCTTTGAATTGTAACTCAAAGTTAAGTGAAAACAATGTTTTATGGGTCCCTTTCTAGTGGTAGACTTATTAAGTCTTGCGATGCTAGAGGTACTTTTCATTGTGATCTTTTCCACCTCCCCACTAGCCCTGAGTAAAGTCAATTCATGAGTGTCTTTGTTTGACTTCCATTTTTAGAATTTTATATCTATGAGCAAAGCCAATTCATGGGTGTCTTGTTTCTTCAATACATCAGTTTAGTACCAGTAATTTAGGTGATTGTTCAGTACCTACCTATGGACTCTGATTGTACTAAAACTTATTCTATCAAACAAGGAATAGAAACTGATTTCTTTGTTTGCAAACAAATATTGATTATCAAAATAATATTCAAAACTGGGAGTTATCGTCAACGAATTGTTTTACAATGAATTGTGAAAGATTCAAAAGTCTTACAACTCGATCGATCTACAAACTCCCCCACAGCCGATCACACAAACAAATCAGTTCGTACAAGAGAAAATGTGAAGGTGTGTAATAAATAGATCATTAACATGTGTGATCTATTTATACAAGTACAAAAGCCCTGTTGTGAGGTCAGTTAACGTTACCCTAATAGTGACATCCAACATTCCTAACTGAAAAAGATTCTCAAATGTTTGCAAACATCTTAGCAATCCTATCATCTGATCTAGGCTATAGTAAAACACTGATAAAATAAGTACTGTTACATTGAATAAACACTACCTAAGCTATCCACTGTTGCAGTTGTCCAAACATCTGTTTGGCCTAACAAATGTTTGGTCTTCTTCAACCGACATTGGCTTGATCAGGGATTTGGTCTTCAACAGACGCTAGTCTCAACAGTTTTTGTATTCTTGAACAACGGTTCCAATTCTTCATCAGATGTTAGCCAGGCTCTTGAACAAATGTCTGAATAGGTGTTCGAGATTCACTATCTTCGAGGAGAGTTTGATTCAATCTATTGCTTATTTCTTGATCAGTGTATCATGTTATGGCTCTATAATATCATTTGTTCTTTTGTAGATCCAACAGAAGATGGTTCCCTTGGGTTTTTAATTCTTTCTAGTTCTTTATTGATTCTGTATCGGTTTCAAAAGGGAAGATTTTTGGGTTTAGTCTACTAAAATTGATACATATAAGAAACTATTTTTTTTTAGAAAAAGAAAGGTTGATTAAAAGTTTGGGGATAATGTAAGATTTAAAACAGTGAAACAACCATTATTTTAAAATATTTAACGCAGACAATAATTTTAAAATATTTAACGCAGGCAATGTTAACTTCAACGAGAGGATCAAATATGTAAATAGTGTTAATGATGGGCCTGACTTTCACTAAATCACTTATGTTTTTCTTACTTAGATTTCACATTTTCCCGAATAACGTACACGAAAACTTTATATTTTCTTTATATGTTAAATAAAATGAATTAGTGTGTCACATTCACGTTTTATTTGATCCAAAATTATCAGTGTAAGCAATAATATATATAATATAAACAAAGTTTTCTTGCCACTTCTTTATAGAGAAAGACAATACAGTTAAGAAGATGAAACAAGAAAATTTAAATGGCATTTAGTACCTATAAAATAGTTTATTGACATTAGATTTGAATTAACCATTTTACCATTTTTTAAACTTACCATTTATTTCTTTAAATTTATAATAACTTGGAAATGTTTTAATTTACTTTGACATTTTTTTATATATTTACGATAATAAAGGCTTAAACATTTTCTTATACAAATGATTTGGTGCTTCTTTGTAGCTCTTTATTGGTCGGTCCTATACGGATGCAAAATTTTCTTTAGAGAAGATTTTCGGTTTATTACACTAAAAATAATACATATAAGAAACTAATAACGTGTTCACATTTATAAAAGAATGGTTGATGAATTTTTTTGACCAAAAATTTACGTTTCAGCAATATTTTAAAAACTAGTTTTTAAATCAAACCGGGGTTAAGCTAAAAAATGGTTTAACCGGTTAAACTAGGTTGTACCGAGCGGTTAAACCGGATTGACTAGTTAATTCTATAGTTTTATAAATCACAACATTAACTCAAAAGTTAATCCAAAAATGCATGATTACATACTAAAAGATAATCCATAAAAGAATAATCCAAAAGATAATAAAAAATCATTCAATTTTCCAACAAGCTCTTTTAAATGTAAGTATACGATATATTTAAGTCATTTAATACATCAAGTTCACGATCGCATAAAAGTTGAAATTCACTATTATCGCCATCCTCATCAACTAGAGGAAAACTATTTTCGTTTCATACAATATTAAATAAGAAGTTTTAGTTGCGAATAATTATAATATATAAAAATTACGTAAGGTAAGTAACATATATAATAAAAATAAGTAATAACCCAAATTAAAATAAGTAATACAGTTAAGAAGTTAAGAAGATGAAACAAGAAAATTTAAATGGCATTTAGTACCTATAAAATAGTTTATTGACATTAGATTTGAATTAACCATTTTACCATTTTTTAAACTTACCATTTATTTCTTTAAATTTATAATAACTTGGAAATGTTTTAATTTACTTTGACATTTTTTTATATATTTACGATAATAAAGGCTTAAACATTTTCTTATACAAATGATTTGGTGCTTCTTTGTAGCTCTTTATTGGTCGGTCCTATACGGATGCAAAATTTTCTTTAGAGAAGATTTTGGGTTTATTACACTAAAAATAATACATATAAGAAACTAATAACGTATTCCCATTTATAAAAGAATGGTTGATGAATTTTTTTGGACCAAAAATTTACGTTTTAGAACAACGAAACGAGCATTATATAACGTTCAACTAATCATGTGCTAAGCTTAACAGGTTGATCGAAAATAAAATTAATGACCAATAAAAACGATGGATTAAATCCATAACTTTCACTAAACCGCAAATTCTTACGCCTATGTTACTTTTTACAATTCTTTTTTTAGTGTAAACCACTTTTCCTTTTCTTACGTGGATTTTAGAAATAAAGCAAAACAAGAAAACTTTATAATTTATTTAATTAAATAACATGAATTATGTGTGTAACATTCATGTTTTACGGGATGCCATATAAAACATTTATAACATATTCAGTCAAAAAATCTACTAGAAAAAAATCCAATTTAAATAAAATTCACGAATTAGACCTAATCATACTAGGATTTGAGATAACGACACTTGACTTGATGCATCTGATTCATAACTTGTTATGCATATGTTACAGTTATTTGCTTGTAAGTGTAAACCACATTTCTTTCTTATTTCTTACATGAATTTAGAAAAGAAATAACGCAATTTTTTTTTACAATTTTTATTATATTAAATAATATGAGTTGTGTATGTGACATTCACGTTTTATGGGATGGTATGGATAACGTACATAATGTGCAAAAAAATATTCAAACAAAAAACAAATCAACATAAAAAAGCAAATAATCCCGTTCACATGAAATTTTAGCAATTTAGACCCTAACCATACCAAGAATTTAAATGTTGGAACTGGATTTGTTGCATCTACTTCACAAACCAAGTTAAGCCTCACAAATTTAACCTCATGTTTTCAATTTCCAACAACTCATTTTGATATAAGTCAGGTTATGATGAGTGTCAAACCCTTGGAAAATTTGTCTAAACAAGAGAACAACATTGATGATTTTTTATGGTGTTGATTGCATCAGCTTTTATAGTTCTGCTCCAAATTACAATTCAGATGAATTCAACAAGAATAGGATGAAACTGGTGGTGGGGATACCTCAAACTGTAACACCAAAGATAACCAGAAGGACCTTAATTAAAGATGATCTAGAAAGACAAATGTTTACGTTGAAGAATTAGATAGCAGAACTCGAGTTGTAGAAAAAAACTAAATATCAACAAAAGGAAAATAAACACTTTTTGTATTATTTTTTGTATTGACATTTAACTTCTTCTTATGACATGGTCCAAGAATCAGCTTCTTCGCCTAAACCTTTTTTTTTCTTTTTTTGTTTTGAACCACTTCACCTTAAGCTACCTCTAGTGAGTTTCATGTTAGAGTTAGATGTATCCCCCGAAATTTTATCCCATTTTTTTCGTTGAATTATTTGGATCATAACTCAAAGAAGGATTTTCATGTCATCAACATGACAAATAAGACAATAATCATCAAAGATGATTGTACTCCAATTAAATAAAAGATCTTTAAAGGTTTAAACATTCGGAAAACCTGACATGTTTGAAAACGAGTTGGAAGAATGTGAATGAGGGATTAAAATTTGGGCTCTTAACTGGGTTTGTGAAGCGGATGCTTCAAATGCTATCCAAATTGTGGTAAACTAAAAGATGCAAATGGGGCAAAAGCAGGTTGTTTTCAAGGTAGACAGGAGGGGAGTTGTAGACCAAAGAAAGAAAGAAAGAAATGATGTAAAGAAAGTTAGAAACCGAAAGAGAGTAGTGAGAACATGGAAGTTGCATTAGAGTAAGTGATCAATGGCTTTAATTTATAGACTAAAAAAGCATAACAAATTATTGAAATGGTACATGTGGTTTCATCATAATTACTTAATTAGTGATCCGTTTATGCCATTGATTTCCTTCCTACTCTTATTCTTCCATGTCCCTTTTTATCTTTTTGTCTATCATCACTAAATTCGTAATTAATAAAACTTACAACTTTAATCCATATATTTATAACATTATTTTAGTGTTACTAGTTTAAAATGTTTTCACTTTGATACGTTTAGGATATGTTTTTGCAGTATTTACTATAATACATTAAAGCTTTTAACATTCCCCAATGTACATTGTTCTTACTTTTTGTAGTGACAACTTTAATTCCTTACATTTAACTATTTTAAAATATCTTCACTTTGGTAAATTTAGGACATGTTTTTACAAAGGAAAACATATATGTCAAATCATTGGTCAAATAGTAGGACTAGAGTTAATTGTACAAATAGTTCATGTTTAAAAAAGAGTCATTTAATTCCCACTCTTTTACATTGTATCTTTTTAGATATTCTATTTTATAATTTCTTTATATGTTAAAGAACCTGAATAAGGTGTATCTGAGAGTCACGTTTTATGTGATGTTGAAATATCACGGTATAAACAATGATATACTTAAATAATTTTGAACAAACCATTTTAAAAGTTATACTTTTATATCTTTAAATTTAGAATAACTTTTAAAAAAATCACTTTGGTGTTATCTTTTTATATTTAAGGTAATAAAGAATTAAACATTTCATATATGGTTTGTTTGCTTCTTTGCTCGCTCTTTATTGATTTTGCATTGATTTCAAAATAAGTTTTTATCGAATTACAAACTTATGTTTTAGAGATTTTATCTGAACGAGGATACGAATCGATTGATATATTACTTTGAAACTATGCTCCGAATGACAACAATGCTTCAATTCGGGTGTTTAAACTTCCAATTATAAAAAAATCAAGTTGTTTGATACATTGTTTCGATGTAAGTTTTACATCCATCAACTTGTATACTCGTTCTGATCAAAAGCCCTAAAACATTAGTTTGTAATTCAGAAAAAAAAACTTAACTCCATTAAGTTTTTGTAACTAAAGACTTTTGAAGGTAAAATAGTTAAAAGGTGCGCCCGTCTGTGTGAATAGTTAAAGGTGACATCGGTAACGGCCAATGACGTCTACTTTTATTATTAGAATCCAATTTCCTTTAGAAAAATAATAGTTTATTAAGCATTTAGGTACCTAATTAATGTAAGTTTTGAAATAGTGAAACTATTATTTTAAATATACAACTCAAGCATTGTTAAATTTCAAGTGAGACAAAATGGAACTTAAAGATTAAAAACTAGGGATCAAATTTAAGGATTAAAAACTAGGGATCAAATTTAAAGATTAAAAGTTAGGGATCAAATAAGTATATCTGTCTCCAAGGGATGCATCTTACCTTGTTCACCATATAGTCTTCAATGTATACAAGGTGTATGGATATGTTGTGATAATTTTATTGAAGATATAAGAATATTCGTTTCTCATCACTTTAATACATTTAGGATATTTTAGCAATATTTAATATAATAAAGATTTAAACATTTCTTTATATACCTTGCTTATCTATCTATATCTATATTTACTATATAAAGTATTTTCTATGTATCAAATGGTAATTTCTAGGTATTTTTAAGCCCGCATATGAAATGTCATGGTTAAATGCCTAATTTTGTACAATTTTTCCATTCCTACCCTTCCTTCACACACCACACAATGTCATAATGCATATGTGTACCATAATGTGTCCCTTTCATCCACCATCGATGCCAGACGTTTCTCGTCTTCAATCGAAACGCATAAGATTTCTTCAATGAACCTGACCCTTGAAAACCGATCGCTGGGCTTTCCTTATGGTTTTTTGTCGTTTTAAGGTTTGAATTATATTCTTGCCCCTTATTATCGACTCCGCCGTAACGCGCGAGTTCCCGCTAGTTTGTTTTAAAATAGTTTACTCCTGGGCGATTAATTGAAGCGGTACCAAAAGTAAAATTCAAACAACTTGATTGTAACTATATTAAAATCACCGGTTAGAATCATGTGTATTAGACAAATTGAACAAATGTAATGTTATATATTTAGTAACAAAAAATGTGTCTTCATAAAACTTGTGTATTGCACGACTTGAATAAACTCGTGTTACACATAATATTGTAATCTACATGGTGCAAATAGTAGGACCAGAGGTAATTATATATACAGTTCATGTTTAAAAAAGGTTTACCAAGCAGAGTTATACGTATTTGTAAAGCTAAGGTAAACTTAACATTTTAAACATCAAAATCCATATATATTAAATGTGAAAATTATAAAGTTGTATCCTGTTATTTTTGTCAAACCACATATACTGTCTGTATAAGACCACGTGTAGTGGTTTGGTGAGTAATGCCCCACCCTTTTCCGCCATGTGGCAGTCCAGTCAGCAAGGGGACATTATTGGGCGTTTTTACAAAAGGGGCGTAGTTGAATAATGCCGAATAATGCCCCAACCAATCATTACATAATTATTAATTTTTTTAAATTGAAAACTAATAATATTTCATTAAATGAAAAATTACAACACTAAAAAATTACATTACAAAATTTTAGGTTTTATAAAACATCCAAATGAGACATTTAATAAACAAAACAAAAGGGACTCATATAGCATTTTTGAAACTTGAAATATTAAAGGTTTTGAAGTTTAAAACCTTTTTTAAATACAATCAAAGTGCAGGGACTAAATGTGCAAAATCATCTTCTTCTTCCTCACAACAACATGCAACATCATCTTCTTCAATCTTCTTCTTTCTTTAAATACACACACAAATATAATTTCTTTTGTTCTTTTTAATTAAAACTAATTATAGACACACATGGCAAGATCCTATTGGGCAAACAAAATCATCTTCTTCTTCTACCTTTCAGCATGTTTCAAATCACGCGGCTGGCTTTTTTTTTTTCAAAAACACGCTAGGAAACGCCCCGGGGGTGGGGGCTCGGTGTTGTTGGCGTTATTGGGGGAGAAAAACACCGGAATCTTTACCACTACGGGTGAGCTAACTAAATCTTTAAAAATATATGACCCATTCTTTATTAATTTAATTGAACGGGGACAACAATCTAGAACTTCACTAACTTTTTTGTAACTTTATTTAAACCATTATAATGTGTTTTTGTATGTACAAACTATTATGCCTATGCTATAGCTAATTGTTGATAAGTATAAACCATTTTTGTTTTTCTTATGTGGGAATTATGAATGGTGTAAAACAATTTTTGTTTTTCTTAGGTGGAAATCATGAATAGTGTAAAGCAAGGAATTTTATAATTTTATAATTTCTTTATACGTTAAAGAACCTGAATAAGGTGTATGTAATAGTCACGTTTTGTGTGATGTTGAAGTATCACGCTATAAATAATGATATACTAAAATAATTTTGAACAAGCAGAGTTATACGTACTTGTAAAGTTAGAGGTAAAAGCTTAACATTTTAAACATCAAAATCCAAATATATTAAACATGGAAATTATAAAGTTATATCCCAAAATTGTTATTTTGGTAAACGTGGAAATTATAAAATTATATCCCTAAAGTTATTATTTTTGTCAAACCACATATACAATCTGTATAGTTAACTATTTAAAAATATATGAACCATTCTTTATTAAGTTTATTGAACGGAAGTTTAATGAACGGGGACAACAATTAGAACTCCACTAACTTGTTTGTAACTTTATTTAAACCATTATAATGAGTTTTAGTATGTACAAATTGTTATGCCTATGCTATGGTAATTATTGGTAAATGTAAACCATTTTTGTTTTTCTTAGGTAGAAATCATGAACGGTGTAAAACAAGGAATTTTATAATTTCTTTCTGTATTAAAGAAACCTGAATAAGATGTATGTGAGAGTCACGTTTTAAGTGATGTTGAAGTATCACGCTATAAACAATGATACACTAAAATAATTTTAAACTAACCATTTTTAAAGTTATAGTTTTATATCTTTAAATTTAAAGTAACTTTTAAAAAGTCACCTTGGTGTTATTTTTTGTATTTAAGGTAAGAAAGAATTAAACATTTGCTTTATATGGTTTGTTTGTTTGCTTCTTTTTGCTAGCTCTTTATTGATCTTGTATTGATTTCAAAATTGCATTTGGGAAGATTTTGGGTTTAAAGGACTAAAATTGATACATATTAGACATTAATACTTTTTCCATTTTAGAAAAAAGAAAATCGGATTTTAATAATCATACTAAGATATGATTGGCTACTGACAGTCCCACCTTTGAATATTCCAACTAATAGTTAGACCTTCTAACTATTTTGTCTTCAACAGTCCTCAGTTAAACGGTGTTAAGTTTTTTTTGAATGACAAATTGGATTTAAATAATCTAAACTTTTTCAATTTGACCGATAATAATCCAAATCAGTTATATGCCGATAATAATAATAATACGACCTGGTCCACTTTTGGCTGATAATAGTCCGTCGTTAAAAATAGCTTAACGGAGTTGAGTTTTTTTCCGAATTACAAACCGATGTTTTAGGGATTTTGATAAGAACAAGGATACAAGTGGATTTATGTAAAACTTACCTCGAAACGGTGATTCAAACGGCTTGATTTTTGTTAATTGGAAGTTTAAACACCTGAATTGAAGTATCATTTTCATCGTTTGGGGTAGTATTTCGATGTATGTTTTACATCAATCAACTCGTATCCTCGTTCTAATCAAAATCCCTATAACATCGGTTTGTAATTCGAAAAAAACTTAACTCCGATAAACTATATTTAACGCAGACTATTATCGGTCAAAAGTGGACCGGTTCGGATTATTATCGGCAAATAACTGAGTTGGGATTATTATCGGCCAATTGAGAAAATTGGGAATATTTAAATCCCATTTGCCTTTTCGAATTACGAATTACAAATTGATGTTTTAGAGCTTCTGATCCGAAACGAGGATAATAGTCAATTGATATAAAATGAGGATACGAGTCGATTGATGTAAAATGAGCTTTTGATCCGAACTATTTTCCAAAGAGTGATCCATGGTCGTAGCCCCATATTTAGAGCGTTTCAAGTTGGTACTAGAGTTGTAGGTTAAGACAGACATTCTATGATGCTTGGACTTAAACTATGAATGGGATATAGTAAACAATGCCAATATAGGATGCTAATGTCAACAACACATGGAAGGTCATAGAATATAGTATGCCTTTAGAGATAGAATAAATGCTTGGACTAAAAAGAAACTTTATAATTTATGTATATGTTAAATAACACGAATAAGGTATATTTGATAGTCACGTTTTATGTGATGTTGAGTATCACACTGTAACGTTTCATATTTTTCAATCTTTTTCCATTTTATTTTAATTCGTATTTTATGTTATTTTTTTCTACAATTCAAGACTTGATCATAATGGAAACTATATCTTATACCATACTTGTTTAATCATACATGCACAATACGTAACAATCACGACATACGCGTCTTTATTTTAAAAACCAAGCCATACATCGAGATTATATTTTCTCAAAATTATATTCGTACATATTCATATATTACACATACTTACATACACTTTAAAACCCTAAAAATATGCGTAACCATGTGTTTTGAGCACCAAATAACCAACCCAACAACTCAAAGTACTAAAAATGAATTTTTTTCCATCCCCCAACCACTTTCTTTAATGTCCTAACTCTCCAACTACCTTCATTTACTCCCAAACTGTAATCCTCACTTATAAATACAACATTTTCCAACCTCCTAAACAGTTTCAACACTCCTAAACCACCTACAAAACTCTCTCAAATCATCAATAAATCTTCCACTTTTGGGCATAAAATTTTAAGTCCAAAAGGTTAGTTTTGAGCTTGTTCTTGCATTTTTTCTTCTTGTTTTTCTTCTTCTCCTTCCTTGGATAACCTCTAGGAGTATTACAAATAATGAGGCATTAACAAATAGACATAAGATTTAGACCCACACATAAGATTTGATGCATTAACAAATAGTGGCATGCTAAACGAGGCAGTTTCCGATTGCCGTAACGCCTTTGATTGTAACGCACACGGGAACAACCAAACATGTATTGTACAGTCACTCAAGCCTAAAAACACTTATGTAACACCCTATAATGTATTTTAAGCAAAAACATAAAAGCATTCGGGTTTCGTTGCCGGTGGGTTCATTTTTCAAAAACGTAAAAAACGCGCGAAAAGGAGTCTGTTTACCGAACGGGGGCACGTTTAAGACCCGATAACGAGCCTAAACATCAAATACACTTGATACTCATCCATAAAGTCCTAAAACCGCCTTTAAATAAGTCCAAGGGGTTCTAGGACCTCCCACAAAGTTCCGATCGCTATTTAAACCCCCCCTTTGTCATTTTCTTTCATTTCAACAAGTTTCACACATTCACAAACCTTCTAAACCCTCATATTTACAGACCCACATATTCCCTGCAAAAAAACATTAAAAACTTGAGGTTTTTTTATGGTTGTGATCATCTTTTACACGTTTTTCATGTATAAATCATGTTTTTCACAAAAAGAAAGCATTTTATCCACAAACCCTTGATTTTTTAACTCAATATAGATGTAACAAGTTTGCACATGGTGTTTGGTGTGCCAAACATCGGATTATAATACAAAAACATAAATTATTCGACAATTTTCGGATAAATCAAACCCTAAAGCACAAGAAGCAACTCAGCCTTTGAAAGCACAAGAATCACTTGAAACATCGAGAATCGCTAGGTATACCATTCCATAACTGAATTTAAGGGTTACAAACTTGGTTTTAGCATAACGTTTTTCGTGGGTATTGTTTGGACTTGAAATTTGGCAGGCTGATCATACATGGTGAAAATAAGTTCCCTACAAAATTTGGTGACTTTTGGAATTTTTTAGAAGTTTTAGTGAATTTTATAGTATTTAATGGCATTAATTCGGGAAAAATACCAAACGAGTTGAATAAGTCACCAAAAAATTGCAGGAATGTTGGGTTTGACATGGGAAACATTCTGGAAAAATTAAGAAGTTTTCATTTACTTTTTTTAATATAATGACATGGCTTAAACAAGCCAACATGAATAAAAATTATGAAAAATCTTTAAAAAATTGCAAAACAAATCTAAAAAATATAAAATTACTTAAAGATTGCAAAAAGAAAAAAATATATATAAGGAATGAAAAAGTTATTAGAAAATGCCAAAATTTAAAACAGTTGTTGAAATTTTAAAGAAAATGCCAAAAAATTAAATATTTTAAAAAATGGAATTTTTGGTTATTTTTTCGCAGCTTTTATAAAATTTTATAGTTTCAGAGAAAATTGCAACATTTAATTTTATTTTCAAATTTTGAAATCATTTTCACAATTTATTTTAAAAATGGGGATTTTTATTATTGCCATTTTCAAGCCATCTCATCATATAATAAATAAAAACACTAAATAAATGTCATGTAGGATTTGTGACGTGTTATTCAGACAAAATATATAGGACTAAACATTTAAATAAACATTAATGATCTGTTTGGAACACAAATTTATGTAAGGGAAATTAAAATAAGGGTTTTTTTTTACATATTTTCCTCTCCTAAGAGAGCTTATTACATATTTCCCCAAACTAAAAATTCTATTATATATTTCCCCTTCCTAACCAATATATATTACATATTTCCCCTTTTCATTAAAATACTTTTATAAAATTCTTATTTATCCCTTAATTAACTTATTATAAATGACTATTTATATATTTCTCCTTTCTATCATCAATTACATATTTCCCTAATTCTTCTATTTCCCCAATTCCTTTAACATTTCACCAATTATCTATTGTTAATATTTCATTGATTCGGTTTTTGGGTTTGTTTGGATCGAATTTTTTTTGGTCAAAATGGAAATTTAGTGTGGTTGTCATAACAGGTCATTATAAAAATGAGGACATATTGGTTCATGTCATAGCGGGTTCGAGTCAAAGCGGGTTTTATTTCAAATTTATGCAGTAGCAAAATATAAAAAATTAATTGCTCAACTTTAACTAGTTACTTCTACAATTTTTATACCCTTCCTTGTTCCATTTAACTTGTTTAGGCATGTCACCTGTTTAACTTACTTATGGGTCAAGACAATGATTATGTTAATAATAATTTAAGCCGGAGGCCACAACTGTAGTTGGTAGGGGTGGGCATAAAACCGAATTAACAAAAACGTAACCGAAATAAATAACCAAAGGGTTGGTTATTTTATATTTTTGATAACCGCATGTTGTTGTTTGGTTATGGTTATTCTTAGTTTCATAACCGCAAATAACCAAACCAAATGTTTTAAACATGTCCGAATCCATAAGACTATAGGTTTTTAAGTTAGTGTTTAAGTGTTTAACCATGACACAATCCATATGTTTTTTTGGTGAAGTGTTTAAGGTCCTTTAACCATGACCCAACCTCATTGGACCTAAAACTCTAGCCACTTTGTGTTCATATCTATGTTTCCGCATAACACGTGTTACTTTTATTTTTGGAATTCAATATGCATGTAGAAGTGATATAGAAAATCAAATAAATAATATTATAAATGAGAAGTATACATTTGAATTAAACTAAATGACAATTATCTATAGTTAAGTAGAAGAGATTAAACAAAATAATTTTAGTAAGAGAGTTATCTATACTATATTAGAAAATGGGGTTCCAAGTATGACTTGGCTTGTAAGATTTTTTACAAGAATAAAACTTGTAGGGATACAAATTTGGTTCTGGCAAATATAAGCCTGAGGAATCTTATAGTTTATTTTTAGTTTCTTTAGTAGGAGCGTTATCTATAATTAATTAGAATAGATTAAATTAAAATAATAATTATCCATAAGACATGGCTTAATATGATGACAAGTATCCTTTAAATGGTTTCTTTTATTATATAGTATATAATAGATTTGAAATAAAAAATAAAGCCATATTGGATTTTTTAAGTAAGTCTAAATTTAAAGATACAAACTATAAATTTTAAAAAGGTAAAATAGTTATTTCAAAATTTTATTTTAGTATATTATTACTTATTGGGTACGACATCACATAAAACGTGACTATCACATAAACCTTATTCAAGTTATTTAATATATAAAAAAAATTCTAAAGTTTTCTAGTTTTCTGATATTCATATTTTTCACATAAGAAAAACAAAAATAGTTTATAGTTACCAACAAATAATTGTAGCATAGGCATAACAATTTGTACATACTAAACCTCATCATCATAATGGTTTAAATATAGTTATAAACAAGTTTGGTTAATTTTCACTTGATTATACCATTAAACTTATTAGCGCATAGGTCGAATATTTAAAAAAGTTAATTACATGAATAATCTGTGTGGTTTCTCAAAGTAACAACTTTTAGGATATAACTTTAAAAGTATGCATGAGTTTGATATATATGGATTTTAACGTGTAAAATGTCGGGTTTTAACACTAACTTTATAAATATGTATCAAATTACTAGTTTACCCCTTTCTTTAAAACAACATGGGCTATTTATATAATTAGCTCGGCTAGTTCACTCTTTTAAAACTTACAATATTACTCCCCAAATTGTAACTTAACTTTATTACTAAGAAGAACAAGTTGTTGGTTTGGTACTTATATGTATCATTTTCAATGTATTATCTCACTCGTGAACAATCAACTCTTCACTTTTTCTTTCACCGCCTTACTTAAGCCCAAAAATCTCTATAACCCTAGTACAAAGTTGACCAAAAAGGTACTTAAAACTAAAAAGAACTAACACCGATAAGGAACTAAAAAGAACTAACTATATTGGGAAATGTTTAATGCTTTATTATATTATTAAAGTATTGCAAAAACATGTCTAGATGTTTAAGAGATTAAAATAATATTATAAGTTTAAGATATTAACATAAAAATAATAATATTATAAGTTTAAGAGATTAATATTGTGAGTTTTCTCAAGTGCAAATGGTTATTTCAAAATATCTAGTGATGTTGGACAAAAGGGAAATGAAAGAATGAAAGTAGGAATGAAATTAATGGTATGAACGGAGGACTAAATAAATAATTATGATGAAACCACATGTACCATATATAGAATTTGCTCTAATTTTTTTTGTCTATAAATTCAAACCATTGATCATTTTCTCTAGTGCAACTTCCCATTTTTTCACCACTCACTTTTTGTTTCTAACTTTCTTTACATTACCATTTCTTCCTTTCTTTGCTCTGTAACTCCCTCCTTTCCACCTTGAAAACAACCTCCTTTTGCCCTATTTGAATCTTTAATTTACCACCATTTGGATTGTATTTGAAGCATTTGATTCACAAACCTAGTTAGGAGCCCCAATTTTAATCCCCCTAAATCTTCTTCCAGCTCATTATAAACAAGTCAGGTTTTCTTAATGTCTAGCCCCTTATAGATTTTTTATTCCTCTAGAGATCATCTTTGATGATTGTTACCTTATTATTCATGTTGATGACACGATAATTCTTCTTTGATTTATGATCCAGATGAATTCAATAAAGAAAACCGAATAAATTTTTGGGGGATACCTCTAACTCTAACACTAAACTCACTAGAGGTGGCTTAAGGTGAAATGGTTAGAAACGACAAAGAAAAAAAAGGTTTAGCGAAGAGAGATTGATTGTTGAACCATGTTGTAAGAGAAAGCTAAACATAAATAAAGAAAATAGTACAAAACTAGTCTTTAGTTGTCTATTTTCCCGTTGTTGGTATTTAGTTTTTTTTTTCTACAACTTGCGTCCTGCTACATATCCTTCAACGTAAACCTTTTTCTTTCTCGACCAGACCATCTCTGATGAAGGTCCTTCAGGTGATCTTTAGTGTTACAGTTTGAGGTATCCCCACCACCAGTTTTATTCCATTCTTGTTGAATTTATCTGAGTTGTAATTTGGAGCAGAACTATCAAATGGGGTGAAATCAACACCATCAATATTCATCGATATGGTTCTCCAGTTGAGACAAAATTTTCAAGGGTTGGGCATTTGCAATACCTGACTTTTATATCAAATGAGTTGTTGGAAATTAAAAACATCAGGTGAAATTTGTGAGGCTTAATTGGGTTTGTGAATTAGATGCATCAAGTCCAGTTCCAGCATCCCTTGTTATGTTTAGGGTCTATATTGTTAAAATCTATGTGAACGGGATTATCTTCTTTTTTTCTATTGATTTTTGTTTGAATATGTTTTTTACATCTTATAAACGTTTTATATGGCATCCCATAAAACGTGAATGTTACATAGTTATTTCATTATAAAGAAATTATAAATTTTTCTTGTATTTGTTATTTCTGAAATCCATGTAAGAAAAAGTAAAGTGGTTTACACTTATAAACAAATAATTGTTACATAAGCATAACAAGTTGTGGTTTAGTGAATGTTATGGATTTAATCTATCATTGACATTGTTACATCACTTGTTTTAATTAATCTCTAATTTCAATTTTTATATCCTTTTTAAGCTTAACAACACATGAGTTCAATATTATAAAATGCTTGTTTCACTGTCTGTTTTGAAATTTAGTTTTTTGGTCCATGAACTTTCAATCAACAATGGTTTTTATAAAAGGGAACATTATTAGTGTCTTATATGTATTAATTTTGGTGTAATAAACCCACAATATTCCCTAAATCAATTATTAAATTGGTATTGGACCAATAAAGAGCTACAAAGAAGCATCAAGCCATTTGTATGTGAAAATGTTTAAGCCTTGATTATGCCAAATATCGAAAAATGCCAAAGTAAAAGGATTTCCACGGTATTAAAAATTTAAGAAAATAAATGATAAGTTTTAGAAAGGTAAAATTGTTAATTCACATCTAACGTCTGTAAAACTATTTTTGAAGGTGCTTAAAATATGAATGTGACACCTAGTTCATGTTATTTAACGTATAACGAAAATATAAATTTCCTCTGTTTTACATTATTCATGAAAATGTGAAATCCACATAAGAAAAACAAAAGTGTTTTACACGTTCAAACAAGTAACCCCAAAAATATGTGGTTTAGTGAAAGTTATGGCCATCATCAACACTATTTACATATTTGATCCCCTTGTTTAAATTAACAATGTATAAGTTAAATATTTTAAAATTTAAGAACTTCACTATTTCACAACTTACATTATGTTCCCAAACTTTTAATTAACCTTTCTTTTTTCTAATAAGGAAGTATTAGTTTCTTTATATGTATCAACTTTAGTATACTAACCAAAATTCTTCCCAGATGCAATTTCGAAAACTGATATGAGAAAATGTTTATAGCTTAAGGATAAAAAAAACAAAACAAGCAAAAGTGAAAACATTTTGAAATTATTATAAATATAAAGGAATGAAACCAGAACATTAATTTTTAAACTTGTAAAATGGGTATTGAAAATATGAATCCGTGACTCTTTTATTTTTACAGGCCATAAAAGCCATTGTGTCACACCCAACCGATGACGGAAACATCGGGTTTGTGGCACTAGGCGACCAGATTGTCTCATGAGAGTTCCATAACAGTTATCTAATAATATCATTTAAATGTCAACGTCCATACCATTAACATAACATTTTAAACAATTATTACAGAATCTATGTTTTCCCACAAAACTAATCGGGTTCGATTTCCCCTAGATTTCATTACAATTCAGAACTAAACAAAAGAAACTAAACAAAGCAAAACTACGCCCAAGCATCCAAGCTAAAATCCTCAACCTGTTACATACGTTAAAATACAAGTCAATACATTTAAGTAAATGTGAGCATACAGGTTTAAGTATACTAGCATAATAGAGAAAACCGTTCGTGAAATAGTCTAATTACGTATCATGATACACCAAAACACATCACACAAAACTAGGCATATTTCTCATGCTAACTTCCGTGAGAAGGCTAGCGCGTCCATCTAACTAGACCCTGTCGGGTGTTAGTCACACTATAGTACCATACTAGCTAAGGAGGCAAATTAACGAAAATAAGTCCTAGTCGCATGTTTCTAGTATCACGTATTGAGCATACATAATCAGATTATTCGCGTGTGATAAACAGTTTGATTTGTGAGGTGATTTTGATAGATGAACATATGTAACACCCAAAAGTGCATTAAAGCAAAAACATGTCAAGTATACTCACAGTCGGTGTGTTTAGGAGAGAGTAGACGACTGTCGGGAGGTGAAGAGGAGCGTCAGATCAGCCTGCATACGCGAACGGAAGTGCATCAGTCTCCGAAAAGCTGAAACGGTGAAATTTGGTCTGGGCTGTAGGTAAGTTCGGCCGAACTTGTATTGGTCTGCTGAGACTTGAGTCAAGTTCAGCGAACTTGTAAGTTCCTCAAGGAAACTTGACAAGTTCGGGCAAACTTGTGGGGAATTGTCAAATGAGATGACAAGTTCGGCCGAACTTGTGAAGTTTCCTGAGAAACTTTGCAAGTTCGAGTGAACTTGGGGGAATTCCTTCTGAAAGTTGGACAATTACACTCAAGTTCGGTTGAACTTGACCTCAGAGGGCAAGTTCGAGCGAATTTGACTAGGGTGTTGCACAAAATCAGTTAAATCTCGAGCGAACTTGATGTTTTCGGGTCCAAAATCTTGCGTTTTCGCGTTGTTTGCTAAGTAAATCAAGTGTCCATCCCTCCAACCTTAAGCCACTGAGTAAAACTTAGGCTGGAGAGGTCTTTTGGAGCAACTTAGCCATTTTACAGAAACTCGGGCTAATCCGAGCGAACTTGAAGGTTCGTACGGGTTAGTCCAGCTTGTGTAAAGTGACGATTCCATCCTTGTGCTTCTGGATCTGAGATCTTGTTTGACAACGCCTCGTTCCACTCAAAAGTGAACGAAACATACGTCATTAGTCCGAATATTGTGTAGAAATCAATGTTTTTGAAAGGTTTTACTCAGATCTAGTATAGATCTGAGTGAAAAACAGAAGTTTTGCATAAAAAGATGAAGATTTTCGTAAAAAGAAGAGATTTGATGAAAACGAAGGCAAAGCCTTGTGCAAAATCGTTGTAAACGTTGTTGTTAACCATTGTAGTTGAAATCGGGTTGAATCTTACTTAGAAAGCAAAGGGTTTCGGGTTTTGAGAGCTATGGGCGAACTTACAGCAAGTTCAAATGAGAGAATGAAGCTGAGTATTTATAGGTGAAGGCGAAATGGAGAGCTGGTGGAGTCAAGTCGGCGAATTCGGGCGAACTTGTTAGAAATCCATGGGAAGCAAGTCAAGTTCGGCCAACTTGCTGATTCTGTGAAGAATCAAGCAAGTTCGAGCAGACTTGGGGTAAGTTGAGGTTTTGAGTTGGCCAGTCAAGTTCGGCCGAACTTGGCTTCACCCAAGTTCGAGCGAACTTGGCCCAAAACTTAGGTTTCCTTGTTTTTCGTTCGTTTATCGATTGTTCAGCGATTCGGTTCGTATTAGATAGTTATTTTAAGCGTTATAAGCGATGTAATAGTGCGATTTAGCGATTCGAGTGTGCGAGAGCGATGCGATAGCAGTGTAATCATAATCATAAACATACGTAACACATAAATATCATAAAACCATATAATTAACAGCGATTTGCGATGTGATGAGATAAGCGATGCGATGGCACAAGTGTTTATTAAACAATAACACACTCGACTCGTATAGTAGTATCATTGCGTGCAATTGGATTAGCGATGCGTTTTAACAAGCGTTTAGATGCGATATAACTTGTAACAATCATAATTAACTAACATAACTTTCTTATAACGAATCTCGGGAGTACAATGGAAATAAAAGAAACAATTTAACAATGAAATTTGGAGTTCTGTCACACCCTCAAAAATCCACTTGCGGGGTTTTACCGCGAGGCGCGTGACAAACCAGGATCACAGTCATTAGTCATACTGAAGGACCACTATATGAGTTTAAAAAAATATTCTTGTTTGCTCATTAATGAGAAAATATTGTTTATACAATTGAGTTGCGGAAACGTAATAATTACAAAACCAAAATAGTTAATGTAATTTAAAGTTGTGTCTAAATATTTGATGAAATCAATGCGACACCATAATGCATCTTAGTCCTGATGTGTGCTACCTTAGCAACCTGAGAAAACATGTAAAAATCAAGTGTCAACAATTACGAAGAGTGAGTTCACAGGTTTTAGTTTACATATATAAGATAAGTTGTTTCCACTGGTTCAAATCCTAAACCAGTATGTTATGATAGGTAACCCCTGATCTAAAACTAATTTAGAATGTTCAAGTTTCTCGATTCAAAACCTGAATCGTGTTGTTATAAGTTGTTCCCGATTCAAAACCCGCATCGTGTTACTATAAGTTGTTCCCGATTCAAAACCCGAATCGTGTTGTTATAAGTTGTTCACAATTCAAAACCCGAACCGTGTTGTTATATTGATTAGCAGTTTATGTTATATGTTTAGGTAGCTAACCTAGGTCATGTCAATAAAGTGTTCGATCCGAAGCTGACGTTGCTGCCCTGTTGTGCCAGGTCTATCACTAACCATGGATAAAATGTTAGTCAAATTCTACACCCGTGACCATCAACGTTCGATTTAACTGGCGCGACCAGTTCGAGTGGGGCTTGTAGGGCCCGGTAGTACTACTAAAAATTTCCTCGCTATAATCCAATACTAACGGCATCGTAAGTGTTAAGGGGACTCACATATGATATATGCTTCCTTGTGACCATAACCGTATAACATAACTTTAAATAGAAAGACGTTACTGTACCATAATGTATAACCCATACATCACTGTAACGTGTAAATGTTTTCTCCCCCTGTGTTTTGTAAACGTTTAAAAGAGTAGGGGACGTGAACTCACCTTAAGTTGCTCGGTTAGACTTTTAACGTGAATTAGAGTCGAAGTGGTTTCAATCACGTCCTATTATGATTACCACTTATTATTAGCGTGTTCACGAAATACACATAGTCTATTCACGCAACTTACACATACCAAGTACCCATGTTGACAACGACATATACACATTCACACCACATATATATTCATTACATCGAGCACGTGTGCATATACATCTAATCCTTGGAATCCAACTTATCAAAATGTTCACATAATCATATGACAAGTTAAATCAGAGGGTGTCCAGGTGTAGACACAATGACAACTCAAAGTGGGGTTAGCTCACACGACGTTTGGTATAGCATGCTTTGGCCTAATAGGTCCTTCATACTCTCATCGTTAGTCCCCAGGTAGGCAAACTGGTCCTTTATTTTTTATTTATACGAATGCCAAGCCTAGACAGGACGTTCCGACTACCGGTACTTGTACCCTTCCAGTTACTACATGCGCGTCATGAGAACTCACTTTGATGTGATTTGAAAAAATACAAAAATCGTTGCAAAAATCATGGCAATTGTGTGGTGTGTGCTCTCATGGATATGATATGTTATGAGGATATGATTCATGATGAGCATTGTATAGTAATATGTACTTATGAACATGCTTGCATAACATTGAATGTAACAATAAACATAAAGCATATAAACATCATGAATTTTGTATGTAACACATAAACAATTAAAACATTTCTAATCAATTATAGTATAGGCTCTAAGGGTCTAATAACCTATCCTATATCCCTATAGTCATGGCTCTGATACCAATCTGTCACACCCCGACCCGCAGCGGAATAAGAGTCGGGGCATAATTAGGTTATCACCAAAGCTCATGATGTTTACTAATATGTTTCATATTTATTAAATTCAAATTACATCTCAAATGTTCAAGTCAAATTCATACAATACAAGGAAAGGAAAATTAAATAAACAATCCAAAATCTAAACTGATTTATTCTTCTAGGCCGTCCTATATGTTTCTTGCTTCAACTGGATCACCTGTATCATGTGTAAAAATGGGGGGTTTATAGGTCAACAAAAGTTGGCGAGTGAACCTTGTTAGAAGACATTTATTATTGATTTCTTGTTGTATTTAATATGGAAAAATTGTGCAATAATCATATGTGAGCAAACGTAAATAAACATACAATAACAAACAATAACAAACCACCTTGCATGAATATATGACATGAATGATAATGTATATGTTGGCAACGTCACGTTCCGCTCATAGGTAATGGGGAACGGACGGCCTATGATGATGTATGTGCGATCAAGGCTCAATCAAACGGAGCCGATCGTATGTTGGCAACGCCACGTTCCGCTCATAGGTAATGGGGAACGGTTCCGCTCATAGGTAATGGGGAACAGACGAGCCTATGATGATGTATGTACTGAAAATGATAAATTTAATCTAAACATTAACCACACAAACAATTGATACATATTGGATACACATTTGATCATGGATATGATGGATTCACAAGTGTTTAAATGTAATAAAAATAAGACACCTGATACACCCCAAAAAGTGATTAAAACGGGGAATTTGTAGAGTTTCACTCACATTGGGTGCGTTCGTTTGATGATGTTGAATGCGCACGAGTTTAGAGAGTTGATCGACGAGGAATAACTAGCCTAAATAATAACGAAAAGGTACGGTAAATAAGTGGATTTTATTAACAATTTTAATAGGATTTTTAGATTTATTTTTGTGAGTTTAAGGTCATTTTCTAACTTTAAAAATATTATTTTTAAGTATTTTTAATTGATTTTTAAATTAAATAAATAAATAAAAATATATAAAAAATGTTGACTTTTTGGGTTGACCGTTGACCGTTGACTTTGACTGTTGACCGGTTCGGACTTGTGTTTGTTTGCGCTGAGTGAGGTTCGAACTTGTGACCTCTCGTACGCGTGCACGCAGCTCTACCAACTGAGCTACGTGTCTAACCCGAAATATTCTAAGTTTTAATTATATATATACTAATTAAATGTTTTAATTTATTCGATTTATACTAAAAGAATTTAAATGATTGAACCGGTTGCAGGGAAACCGAATCGAATTCGGGTCCCTTGGTTTGTAAGCGCACAGCCCAACCAGTTGGGCTGTGTGACTTATCTGTTAAACTTACAATTTAAATTAATCTTAAGAACATCCTGGGTCCTACTCTAATTCAGTAACAAAAAAATTGGTTTTAATTCGGAAAGCCGGTGCGTTTGTAAGATTCGAACTCGTGACGTGCGCTAAGTGTTTGCACACTGTCCACCGCTGGACTGTGTGTCTAACCCGGTTTTATATCTTGTTTTAATTAAACTTATACTTATTGTTCGACTTCATCTTCTTCGTTCAAAGACACAGACAACGATATTCGACAGTTTTTTATTAATTCGATTAACGAACATATAAATGATTAAAATGTAAGGGACAAAGAAGGTTTTGGAAATGAATGTACCGGAAAGATGATTTTCTCAGAACTCCGGCAAAGGTCGTCGGCTCTGTTTTATGAATTCCGTCTGAGCGGACCAATTAACAGTTTTGATTAACTAATTGTGAAATTAAATGACTAAACAAGAATTATCAAAGAGTTTAGATGTTCGTACCGGTTCACAGCGTGATTTCGGTATTTTCAGAAATTTTCCGGCGAGTGCTGAATATCCGGTAACGTTGTCTGGGACCGATTCTGGTTGAAGGATTTAAGTTAGTATAAGTCTAACAATGGATAGAAGATGAAAGAATTGAGAAATTTACCGATTCGATGAATGTCACGGTTTTCCGGCGAAAGTCCGGCGATATCAGAAAACGTTTCCGACGAACAAAAATTAGAGCGAAAGTGAAATTGGAGGTTCTGTGAGTGTTTCCGAATTATGAGACGATGATATTGTTAGAGTAAATCAGGAAGTAAATGATTTCGGTTTTCAACTCCCAAAATCATATGAATCGAGACAATTGATGACCGAATTGATTAAGAACGTCGGCAGCAATTGATCTATCGGTTATAATCAGTAATAGCGATCACTCAACAGTCTGGACAGTTGAAAGCCGATGAGCGGTTTCAGTTTTGGCGCAAACAGATGAGTTCACGGGTAGAGTTAAGTTTTATTTGTTTCCTTGTTTACACAAACGGACCAAGTGGCGGAGTGGTTAAGTTGTGTGCTGGTTGTGTCTTCCGGCTGACCCGGGTTCGAAACCCGGCAGCCTATTTTCATTTTTATTTACTTTATTTTTACTTTTTAACAATTTTAGTTTCCATATTCTAAAATGTTTATTAGTTATGTATTGTTTAAAATTAAAATGAGCATTAAATAAGCAACGAAAATTTGAAACTGACTATTCGATTAATAAACGAAGCGGGTTTTGAAAACCCGTTTTTCGACGGATGTTACAACGTATTTTATGAACCTCTAGTTATACGTGACATGTGTTAATTATACATATACTTATTTTCGAGCTACGCAAGTGAGTTGGAACGACAAACAAGATAAGTGTTTTGGTTCAACGGTTCGGGTTGGTGTAATCACATAAAATTAAATTATTAACGTAACACGTAACGTAAACACATAATGGAGCCGAATCAGGAAAGATACCTAATTTTCCGGGATGTCACATTATCCCCAAGTTGAAGGAATTTTCGTCCTGAAAATTGAATAAGCATGAGTTTGAAAACGTTAGAGTAGGAAATATTTTTGAGTTGCCACATTCTCCCCCAGTTAAAAGAATTTCGCCCCGAAATTAAGTTCGTGTTACTTGGATTTTGTGATTCGGTTGCAAAGAGGTGAGGATATTTGTCTTTCATTTAATCCTCTCTTTCCCAAGTGTACTCCGGGCCCACGCTTAGGGTTCCAACGAACCTTGACAATCGGTATTTTACTATGCCTTCGTGTTTTAACCTCTCGGTCCATAATTTCGATTGGTTCCTCAATGAACCGTAGTTGTTCGTCCACATGGATCTTACCAGTGGAACGGTTAGTGTTTCATCTGATAGACACTTCTTCAGATTTGAGACATGAAAAACGTTGTGAACTCCACCGAGTTTATCAGGAAGGTTCAACTCATAAGCTACCTGACCGATTTTCTTTGTGATTTCAAAAGGGCCAACGTATCGCGGGTTTAGTTTACCTCTTTTGCCAAAACGAATCACGCCCTTCCAAGGCGATACCTTCAGTAGGACCCGATCACCTACTTGAAATGAAAATGGTTTGTGTCGTTGATCGGCATAGCTCTTTTGGCGATCCCGAGCTGTCGCCGGGATTTTTACTATCTTTTCAGTTGCCTCCAAAACCAACTCTGGACCAGTGATTTGACTATCACCAACTTCCGCCCAGCAAACGGGCGATCGGCATTTTCGTCCATACAACGCCTCGAATGGTGCTGCTTGGATACTCGTGTGATAGCTATTGTTATAGTAAAACTCTACCAAAGGTAGATGTTTCTCCCAGCCTTTACCAAAGTCGATTACACACGCTCTAAGCATGTCTTCGAGGGTCTGAATGGTACATTCACTTTGACCATCAGTCTGAGGATGATATTTTGTGCTCAAATCGACACGTGATCCCAAGGATTTCTGTGCTGATTGCCACAGATGAGAAGTAAAACGTGAATCATGGTCGGGTATGATGGATATTGGCACTCCGTGCCGGGCTACTACTTCCTTCAAATTGATGTCTGCGAGTGTAGGAAACTTGTCAATTTCCTTGATTGCCAGAAAGTGTGTAGACTATGTCAGTCGATCAAGAATCACCCAGATGCTGTCGTTTCCTCGCTGGGATCTGGGTAAGCCAGTGACGAAATCCCTGGAAATTTGCTCCCATTTCCATGTTAGGATCTCTGGTTGTTGAAGTAGTCCTGATGGCTTTTGGTATTCAACCTTAACCTTAGCATAGTCAAGCATTTACTAACATAAGTCGCTATGTTAGCTTTCATGTGGGGCCACCAGTAAAAAGTATTGAGATCCTGATACATCTTGTCTTATATACCTTGCTTATCTATCTATATTTAAATTTACTATATAAAGCATTTTCTATGTATCAAATGGTAATTTTCATTTTTTAAGATGGCATATAAAAGGTTGTGGTTAAAATGCCTAATTTTGTACAATTCTTTCCATTCCTACCCTTCCTTCATACCTCACACAAGTCATAATGCATATATGTACCGTAATGTGTCCCTTTCATCCACCATCGATGCCAGACGTCTTTCATCAGTCTTCAATTGAAACGCATAAGATTTCCTTCAATGAACCTGACCCCTTGAAAACTGATCGCCAGGCTTTCCTTATGGTTTTTCTCGTTTTAAGGTTTGAATTATATTCTTGCCCCTTATTATCGACTCCGCCGCAACGCGCGAGTTCCCTGCTAGTTTGTTTTAAAATAGTTTACTCCTGGGCAATTAATTGAAGCGGTACCAAAAATAAAATTCAAACAACTTGTTTGTAACTATATTAAAATCACCGGTTAGAATCAGGTGTGACAAATCAAACAAATGTAATGTTATATATTTAGTAACAAAAAAATATGTCTTCATAAAACTTGTGTATTGCACGACTTGAATAAACTCGTGTAACACATAATATTGTAATCTACATGGTGCAAATAGTAGGACCAGAGGTAATTATATATATAGTTTATGTTTAAAAAAAGGTTTAACGAACAACATTATACGTATTTGTAAAGTTATAGGTAAAACTTAACATTTTAAACATCAAAATCCATATATATTAAATATGAAAATTATAAAGTTATATCCTGTTATTTTTGTCAAACCACATATACTATCTCTATAACTAAATCTTTAAAAATATATGACCCATTTTTTACTAAGTTTATTGAATGGGGAGAACAATTAGAACTCCACTAACCTGCGGTGGAACTCCCACACAATGGCTTTTATGGCCTGTAAAAATAAAAGAGTCACGGATGTCATATTTTCAATAACCATTTTAAAAGTTTAAAAATTAAAGTTCTGGTTTTATTCCTTTATATTTGTAATAATTTCAAAATGTTTTCACTTTTGCTTTGTTTTTTTATCCTTAAGCTATAAACATTTTCTCATATCAGTTTCGAAATTGCATCTGGGAAGAATTTTAAGTTAGTATACTAAAACTGATACATATAAAGAAACTAATACTTCCTTTTTAGAAAAAAGAAAGGTTAATTAAAAGTTTGGAAACATAATGTAAGTTGTGAAATAGTGAAGTTGTTAAATTTTAAAATATTTAACTTATACATTGTTAATTTAAACAAGGGGATCAAATATGTAAATAGTGTCGATGATGGCCATAACTTTCACTAAACCACATATTTTTTGGGTTACTTGTTTGAACGTGTAAAACACTTTTGTTTTTCTTATGTGGATTTCACATTTTCATGAATAATGTAATGTCACACCCTCAAAATTTCACTTGCGGGGTTTTACCACGAGGCGCGTGACAAACCAGGATCACAGTCATTAGTCAGACTGAACGACCACTATATGAGTTTAAAAAAAATTATTCCTGTTTGTTCATTAATGAGAAAATATTGTTTATACAATTGAGTTGCGTAAGCGTAACAATTTCAAAACCAAAATAGCTAATGTAAGTTAAAGTGTGTCTAATATTTGATGAAATCAATGCGACACCATAATGCATCCTAGTCCTGATGTGTGCTACCTTAGCAACTTGAGAAAACATGTAAAATCAAGTGTCAAGAATAATGATGAGTGAGTTCACAGGTTTTAGTTTATAGATATAAGATAAGTTGTTTCCATTGGTTCAAATCCCAAACCAGTATGTTATAATAGGTATCCCCTGATCCAAACCCGAATCAGAATGTTTAAGTTTCCCGATTCAAAACCCGAATCGTGTTGTTATAAGTTGTTCCCGATTCAAAACCCGAATCGTGTTGTTATATTGATTAGCTATTTATGTTATATGTTTAGGTAGCTAGCCTAGGTCATGTCAACAAAGTGTTCGATCCGAAGCTGACGTTGATGCCCCTGTTGTGCCAGGTCTATCACCAACCATGGCTAAGTGTTAGGCAAATTCTACACCCGTGACCATCAAAGTTGGCCCAGTTGTACTACCAAAAACTCCCTCGCTATAATCCAATACTAATGGCATCGTAAGTTTTAAGGGGACTGACATGTGATATATGCTTCTTTGTGACCATAACCGTATAACATAACCCTTCCCAATATAGATGTTAATTACATAAAGGTAATTGCTTACTTTACCGTAACGCTACATGTTTTCTCCCCCTGTTATTTAAAACCGTTTAAAAGTAGGGGCCGTGAACTCACCTTTAATTGCTCGGTTAGACTTTTAAAGGGATTAGAAGTTGAGGTAGGTCAATCACGTCCTTGGAGAAAAGAGAACTAGAGAGAGAGAGGGGTTGCGATCGTGAGAGTGAGAGGGGGGGCTGCCGTTGAACTACCAAAGGGGATTAGGGTTTGGTAAAATGAGAGAAGAAGAGAATGAGATGGTTCTATAACTAAGGTTTGGGTAGGTGGGTTGGGCTTATCCCGAGTGTACAAACCTGCATCAATGTTGCCCGTCTCGAGTTAAAGAAATTCCGTTCGGTTAAGCTATATAAAATAAATGTAGCGGTTGATATAAATATATGTATATGCGTGTGTGTTAAGTTAAATACGTTTGGCTCTGGTTATCAGTTAAACAACACGTTTCTCTTGTAGCAAGTTATTTAATTATAAATAATACTAATAATAATAATAATAATCAAATAATAATTTAAATATGCACCCTTTTTCTGATAGTTAGGATCAAATGTACGAGTTGTCACATGTAAAACAGAGGAAATTTATATTTTCGTTATACGTTAAATAACATGAATTAGGTGTCACATTCACATTTTATGTGATGCTAAAGTATCACAAGTCTAAGCATTGATATAAAGGAAAGCTAAAAATATGAAATAAGAAAATTGCATTGGCTTTAGCACCTTCAAAAATAGTTTACAGACGTTAGGTGTGAATTAACAATTTATCTTTCTAAAACTTATCATTTATTTTCTTAAATTTTTAATACCGTGGAAATCCTTTTACTTTGGCATTTTTCGATATTTGGCATAATCAAGGCTTAAACATTTTCACATACAAATGGATTGATGCTTCTTTGTAGCTCTTTATTGGTCCTATACCAATTTAATAATTGATTTAGGGAATATTATGGGTTTATTACACCAAAATTAATACATATAAGACACCAATAATGTTCCCTTTTATAAAAATAATTGTTGATTAAAAGTTCGTGGACCAAAAAAACTAAATTTCAAAACAGACAGTGAAACAAGCATTTTATAATATTGAACTCATGTGTTGTTAAGCTTAAAAAGGAGATAAAAATAGAAATTAGAGATTAATAAAAACAAGTGATGTAACAATGTCAATGATAGATTAAATCCATAACATTCACTAAACCACAACTTGTTATGTTTAGAGTTAAATGCTTGGTTGGTCCCTATGGTTTGTGAAAATTGCAGACTTGGTCCCAGTGGTTCACTAATTACAAAGTTGGTCCTAATAGTTGTAATTTTTGCACTCGGGTGGTCCTTAGCACTAACATTTGTTAAATTTTCTAGTTAAGCCTTTATGAAATGACTAAATTATCCCTAAACAATTAAAATATATGAAAAAACCAAAAAGACATCCCATCACTCATCTTCTTCCCCCCAGTTCTCTCTCTCCTCTTTCTAAACTCATCACCACCACCTCCACCTTCAACCCACCATCACCACCACCTCCTCCACCTTCAACTAATTAAACAATATCACACTCAACAATATACAATCTCAAAGCCAAGGACAATACTACTAATTCTCTACATCATACTCAACATAAACAAACCAATCAATACGCATATGATAAACCCATTAACGCCTTTAAAACAAAGTACCTGCTACTAGACACAGGACCGTTACTTCCAACTCCAGGAATCAAATCATCCAAACCTCTTGAACTCTTTTCACTTCAATCCCCGCTTGGTTCCGCCTTCTCCGTTCACCCTAAATTCCCTAACAAATCATGATCAATCTGTTGACTCTGTTTATTTGAATAACCACTCACAAATGCTAAAACATCATCATATCTCTAATTCACAGAAGACGACACCGTTTTATCAAACATATCATCATCATAAACCTGTGCATCATAAACCGGCGAATTCGAAACCTAGGTTTACTTTTCATTTCATCGTCTTCTTCGTGTTGGTATTGGTTCGCAGTGCATCATAAACCAGTGAATTCAAAAACGATCACTCTAGAGATAGAGTTATAGTTAGAGAGAGAGAGAGAAGTGCAGGTGGTGGTGGTTGCGGTGGTAGTGCAGGTATTGGCTCGCGGTGCTGGTTTCAGGTGGTGGTTCACATGGTGAACGTGTGTGCTCGGGGACGGGATGGTGGTCGTGATGTGGTTACCGGTATTTGAGAGAGAGAAGAGGGAGGATGGGGGGGGGGGGGGGGTTGAAGAAGATGATGGGGGTGGGTCCTTTTGTTTCTTATTTTTTAGTTTTTTAATTGTTAGGGCAATTTGGTCATTTAACATCAAATTAACTGGAAAATTTAACAAAGGTTAGTGTTAGGGACCACCCGAGTGGAAAAATTACAACTATTAGGACAAACTTTGTAATTAGTAAACCACTGGGACCAAATCTGCAATTTTCGCAAACCACAGGGACCAACCAAGCATTTAACCCTTATGTTTATGTAACAATTATTTGTTTATAAGTGTAAACCACTTTTCTTTTTCTTATATGGATTTCAGAAATAACAAATACAAGAATATTTTATAAATTCTTTATACATGAAATAACATATGTAACATTCACGTTTTATGGGATGCCATATAAAACGTTTATAAGATGTAAAAAACATATTCACACAAAAATCAATAGAAAAAAGAAGATAATCCCGTCCACATAGATTTTAACAATATAGACCCTAAATGGTGTGCGTTAAGCGTACTATATTTTTGTTGTCATTTTAGGTTCATTTTACGCATTAGTCAAGTTTTAAATTTATAAAACACGATATTCTACTAACACTAAACACACATTAGGGCAAGTGAAACCATCGTGAGCGTAGTACAGCGTTGGTAAGATACCGAGATCGTCAAAGGACACAAGAGCTTTTAATACCGGTTCATCGTCAACGTCTAATCAATCTAAATTTTTGATAAGATTTTTAAAAACATAAAGATAAATAAATATAAATAATAAAATACAAATAGACAAGATAGAATCATTTGGATCCAACTTCTCTTCTATGTATCCTTTGATATTTTTGCACTTTCGGACTTTTTAAGAGATTATCTTAGTTATAGTAGTAGGCCTCTCTTTTGAAGGTGACGTTACCCTCAACCCAGTGGTTTGAGTCAGCAGGGATACAATCCCAAAAGGTTAGAATATTGGAAGACAATTAAGTAAGTTATTAATGCGAAAAGTGGTAGGCCCCTGTTTTGAAGGTGACGTTACCCTCGGCTAAGTGGTTTGAGTCAGCAGGGATACAATCCCAAGTAGCCGGTTTAAAATATTAATAGTAGTTTACATATGAGGGGTTCAAGCCATTCGCGCCCCCGCCATCCAATACCCATAGAGTATTGAAGGAAGCCCTAGTAAGCTTGCACCAAGTCCTCGCGGGATCTATACACTGAACGAGACAAGAACTTTACCAAACCACCCCTCTAACCCCCTTACAAGTAGTTAACGCGCTTTATATAGACAGTAAAGACACGAATGAAAAAATCAATGACATCATGAAGAAATGGTTAGGAAAATTCACTTTCAACATAAGAAACTAGTTATTAAAGTCATTAATACATACCCAAATAAAAAGTGCCGAAAGATTAAAACTAAAAGTAATACATAAAAAATTAGCCTTCACCAAGTGATGTAAGGAATTTAGCCAAGCATGACCTTTGTTTGACAAGAACCCTTTCTATCCATCTTGGATCTCAAGACTACTACACACTCTAAAGATGATTGATGGATGATGGTGGTGGGTGTTGGTGTTGTAGTGGTGGTGGAGTGGTGGCAAAGTGAGAGAGAAGTGGTTTGCCAAGGGATGCCTTTGAAGGGAACTAAGCACCCCTATTTATAGTCAAAACAAAGGCCCGGCCACGGCCCCAAGTCCAGTGGGCACAACCCGTGGCCATCATTCTTCTCTTTCTTCATTAACTGCATCTGTCAGCAGAGGGACCCACACGACCCCGTGTCCTCTGAGCACGGCCCATGGTCAATCTGTTCATTGTACTATCTGGATTCTGCAAATCTTACAGTTGACCATGCCCCATGTTGGCCTGGGCACGGCCCCGTGATGGGCGTAGAAGCTTCTGCATGTTTTGTCTTGAAGTGTGAGGTCTGACCACGCCCCGTGTTGGATGGACACGGCCCGTGGACGTCTTCTGTAACTTTGTTTTTGTCTTTTTGGGGTGTTGCTGAGGGGTCGGGCATGGTTCTTTATTCCTTCTTTTCGTATTTATGTTGGTTTTGACTGTTTATTTGCTTCTTTGGTTCTTTTATGCTCTTTTAATCCTGAAAATACAAAAGGAACAAAGAAACGTGCTTTTTCCAACATTAGTACTAAAAAGGGTTAGTTTTATACCTTAATTGATGTAATTTATATGTTGCATTTTGCCAACATCATATATCCCCTCACTTGAATCTTTACTTGTCCTCAAGCAAAACTCTTTAAATGTGGCTTACACACCCAAATAGAATAGGTAGAGAAGAAGTTTTGTGGTTTGTCTTTGAGTGTCGGGAATTCAAGATCTTTATTTAAATTTTGTTTTTACTTTATTTACAATCCTATTCGTCATGATTTATTTAGAACATTTTTAAGAAAAAATATTTATTTAGGCATAACATGCCTCTTTTAAAATTCTATTTATTTATATACAAGTTCACGTACCTCACAAGAGATCACTCAACACTCGGCCTCGGCCGAAGATGTATTTTTGTGATATCACTCGAGTCCGGTTTGAAACTTACTTATACCATATGCTTGCCAAGCGATCAAACCTCCTCCTTTTTAACTATAAACCTTTGTAAATATCAAAAGGACTTTGAAAAGGGTTAGGCTTGGGCTAGGGGTAAGACATTTTTTTGGGTTAGTGGTTAGTAAAATGGCAAAAAGCATAAAAAGCGTCGGTTATCGTAAAACTTTTTGTTTTTGTGACATTTATTTGAACCAAGCATCTTTAAAAAAAATTTTGAAGGAACTTGTTTGGTTATTGAAAGAGCTATGGGTTTTTTTTTTGTTACAAGATAACCGAGCTTTTTACTAAAATAAATGGGTTTGAAAGGAAAATGGTTAGTAAGTGGTTGTCTTGCGGGTTTTTGAAACAAAAAGGGGTTTCGGCTCAAAGGGGTTAACTAGGGGGGTTTTGGTAATGGGTGAAAAGAAACGAAAATAATGGTTTTGAATGAAAAATGGGTTAGTCCTAATGCCTCTATCATTTACTTACTTGGGTTTAAGTTGGTAAGGACCGGGAATGCATCGTCTTGGCAAGTTCTAGAGTCGTAAAAACCAAGCGGCTATTCACATAAGAAACGAAAATGAGCGTTTAGTTTAAAGGTGTTATGCATGTATGCTCAATAAAGGCTCAAAACTCACTTAATGTGGGAATGGGTTTATAGTGTGAACAAGTATATATAATCAAATTTTAAAAAGGATTTGTTATGCCCCTTTTTATAATTTTCTTATTCGGTTCTTTTTATCACGACGCTATCGGTTGTAAATTCGTAAAAACATAACTTTTTTTAGAACTTGTTATTCCCAAATTAAACCAAGACAAGTAAAAAATGAAAATTTTAGAAAAGATTTGGGGTGATTAGCGGTTCCAATAGAGTTTTGTGTAAGGCTTGTTATTAGGACTTGCTAAATTCAAAGTGTTAGTTACCCCCCCCCCCCCACTTAAATTACACATTGTCCTCAATATGTCCAAAAATAATTTTTTTCGGTTAATTCGAATGCGTAAAAGCGTGTTTAAAAACAATTTTTTTACGTTACTGGGCATCTGGGCACGGGCCCTTGTGGTCCGGGCACGGCCCCGTGTCCAGATTGCCAGTATCAAAAACTTACAGAAGCTTGACCACGGGGCGTGGCCAGTCAACACGGCCCGTGGTCAATAACTTGTTTCAGCAATTTTTCTTGCAGAACCTGGGCACGGGGCGTGTTGGACTGAGCACGGCCCCGTGCTGCACATGCTGGAACGATGCGGAAGCTGTCGGAAGGCACTCTTTTTATGTATGGGGTGTAGTTTCGACGTCCCTTAAGCATTTTTCATCTTTTTCTCGTGTGTTAAGCCATTTTAAGATCCAAACACCACATAATAACTTAAACCATCATATATTAAAGTGTGAGATACAAAAGGTCCTAAAGATTAATCCTAAAAATTACAAAGTTCCTAAATTTAGATAGATGCAAGAGATTTTAATCCAAAAATGAAGTTCCACCCTAGATGGTTACATATTTTAAGAGCGACAAAAACCCGAAATCGATTTTTCGGTAGCTAGGGGCTTCTAGGAACCTCAACCCGGAGGGTGCACCCCTCAAAAGTCATTGAGCATTTCCTCAATCTCCCGAGGGAGGAAGAGGAAAGGTTCTTCTTCCGCATTTTCATACGGGGGAGGAGCGGAGGTGCGACCTTCGTTGGAACCTCATACAATGCGTCTAGAGGAGGTTTCGGAGGGAGGTCATCCCATCCGGTTGGGTCAACGATCTCTTGAGCGAGGTTCCAATCTTCTTGGGGGAAGATTGGTTCCATGGGAGGTAGCACAAGAATGTTCAACCTTTGGTGCAAAAGATTGATTTCGTGCAAGCAATTCTCCAATCCCACCGTCAAATAGTTAACCCGATCGACAAGAGCCTCTTCCACCGATGCCATTTCGTCAATGGCTTCCCTTAAAGCATACATGCCACGAACTAGGGTAGCCTCAATTGATGTCCTTCTTCTTCCTTGGTTGTTTCTTGAGGTTGTTGACGACGTTCCACTGTTCTGGGACGGCATACTAAGAAAACAAGGGTGAATTTTAAAGAAACGGCGGTTGTAAAAGCTCACCACGGCCCCGTGTCCAGTGTTCGTCCTCCTGCATAGTTTTTAACCCAGAAATTTCATTATTTTAACTTATTTTTCTCAGGTTTTAAACATTTGTGAACAGAAATAACTTAAAGCAATGTTATGAACATGTTGTTTATTAAGACTCCGTGGGTTAAAACATATATTTTGCAAAAATAAAGCTTGAAGCTATGGATCTTCAAGCTTTAATGGAGAATTTGAGTTCAAAGAAGAAGAAGGAAAGTGACAAAAGTGGTAAAGACAAGATGGATAGATGAAACTTCTTTAAGAACATACCTTTTAAGGTATATGTGAGAAATCTCAGGAGATCTCTGTCTTTGGAATGAGACCAAACATGCACCAACAATGCTGACTTTATAGAAAGTGACAGCACATTGACCACGGGGCCGTGCTCAATGTTCTGACACGTTTGTCTGTATTAGGAACACGGGGCGTGTTGGCCTGGACACGACCCGTGGCAGATTTTTCGGTGGGCACGGGGCGTGTTGGATTAGGCACGGCCCCGTGGCTGGAGTTTTTATGAAGTGTTGTCTTGTTTTATTTTAAGGATTTCTAAAAATCGGGAGGTTCTTTACCGGAGGGAACAACACCGAAGTGTCTAAGGTACCAGAGTTCTCTTGGGTTATGCATGAACGCAAGAGGTTATCGGAAAGGGTAAAAACTAATCTACTTACCGGTGGGTGAAACCAACCTTTATTCCCCTTATCCGGGCTCTCGTTAAAGAAGGTGTATGTCGAATCGCTCAGGGATATGAGCGCATCGATGGAGGCTGATGGAGAGTCCTTCATGGCACAATCGACACAGGGACGACTATCGTTAATGTTAGTGCAAGAGACTAAGGTACTATTTACGGCTTCGACGTTGCTAGATTCCAAATGCAAACTCACTGATTCTTTTTGGCTTTGGGCTTGTGATGAGTACTTTTCTCTTATCATAAGTTCTATTTCTTTTATTTTTTTGAGAATCCTTTCTTCCATTTGACATAATTCAGAAGAGTTAGTGTCATATGGAGAAATTTGAGTGCATTCAGTTGGGTGATATGGATTGTTTTTATTTTCGCCAGTCTTAAGGTGATTTTCAAGGGAAAGCGATGGGTCTGCTAAATAGTGGGGTTCAAAATTTAGAATGTAGCATTCTAAATATTGATGGAATCCTCCACATAGTTGACACCACATGTCGTAAGATTGGCGAGATAAAAAATAATCAATATCATCCATGTGCGTGTCAGAGGTTATTAACTGTTGGGATCAAACAGTCATGTTTTTAGTAGCTGGACGTTGGACACGGCCTCGTGTTGGATTGACACGGCCCGTGTTCAGCTACTGTCTGACATAGAACCAATGATGCTGCTGTTGTGATGGGCACGGGGGCGTGTTGGATTGACACGGCCCCGTGCTGCAACCTGCAGAAACTGCAGATTTTCCTAAAAATCGAAAAATTCCTAAAATAAAAAGAAAATTGTTAAAAATAATTAGGCCGTTAATTTTGAACTTTCTCAAAATCCTTGTGTCCCCAGCAACGGCGCCAAAAACTTGGTGTGCGTTATGCGTACTATATTTTTGTTGTCATTTTAGGTTCATTTTACGCATTAGTCAAGGGATATTCTACTAACACTAAACACACACTTGGGCAAGTGCACCCATCGTGAGCGTAGTATAGCATTGGTAAGATACCGAGATCGTCCAAGGACACAAGAGCTTTTAATACCGGTTCATCGTCAACGTCTAATCAATCTAAATTTTTGATAAAGATTTTAAAAACATAAAAATAAATAAAATAAAATACAAATAGACAAGATAGAATCACTTGGATCCAACTTCTCTTCTATGTATCCTTTGATAGTTTTTGCACTTTCGGACTTTTAAGAGATTATCTTCATTATAGTAGTAGGCCCGTCTTTTGAAGGTGACGTTACCCTCAGCCCAGTGGTTTGAGTCAGCAGGGATACAATCACAAAAGGTCGGAATATTGGAAGACAATTAAGTAAGTTATTAATGCGAAAAATGGCAGGCCCCTCTTTTGAAGGTGACGTTACCCTCGGCTAAGTGGTTTGAGTCAGCAGGGATACAATCTCAAGTAGCCGGTTTAAAATATTAATAGTAGTTTACATAGGAGGGGTTCAAGCCATTCGCGCCCCCGCCATCCAATACCCATAGAGTATTGAAGGAAGCCATAGTGAGTTTGCACCAAGTCCTCGCAGGATCTATACACTAAACTAGATAAGAACTTTACCAAACCACCCTTCTAACCCCTTTCCAAGTAGTTAACGCGCTTTATATAGAGCGTAAAGACACGAATGAGCAAATCAATGACATCATGAAGAAAGGGTTAGGAAAATTCACTTTCAACATAAGAAACTAGTTATTAAAGTCATTAATACATACCCAAATAAAAAATGCCGAAAGATTAAAAGTAAAAGTAATACATAAAAGATTAGTCTTCACCAAGTGATGTAAGGAATTTAGCCAAGCATGGCCTTTGTTTGACAAGAACCCTTACAATCTATCTTGGATCTCAATACTACTACACACTCTAAAGATGATGGTGGTTGGTGTTGGTGTTGTAGTTATAACACCTCGTAAAATCGTGTCCAATAATGTATTGACACGTGTCCTTGATCCTACTTATGCCTAAAGTTGGCTAGGAGGGATTATTCTTGCCAAAATCGAAACCTATGGATACGGAAGGACTAAAAGTGTCAACATGCTAAAACTTAGCCTCTGAGTGACCTTACACGATGTCCGTATTCTCAATTGAGCCACTTGTTGGCCGTAAGAAACCGTTTGAGGGATTATTTAAAAGTTTGTACGACGAAGGGTTAAAAGTGTCAACATGTAATCTTACCTATGAGTGACCTTTTAACGAACCGGGAGTTTATGATGTTGATCATACTCTTGGGGATGCCTAATAATGGCCAAGGAAGGCTTCGTATGCTAATTATAACATTCTACGCAAGTTCGGAGGTCAAAGGGGCTAAAACTGTCAAGAAATGCAAAGTTTGGAGTGTGCTGGCCAAACGCGACCGCAGCTTACGGTCTCTGGACCGTAGCTTACGGTCTGGTCTGCCAGCTATTTTTTGTTTTTTTGGCCCACACAAACCTCCAAACCACCGCATTTCGAAACTATGGACTCCCATACTGCTAGGCCACGTCCTATGACACTTGTAAACCTCTCCTAACTCCCTCTAACACCTGTAACATCCTCGATGATCCTCCTTCAACTATAAATAGGGGTCTTGTTCATGTAAGAACTTGCACCTCTTCTTGTTCTATCAATTCCTCTCATCTCCTGGAGATTCCCAACTGAAGGGAGCTTCCATTTTAGTTCTTTTTCATCAGAGGTTCACTAGTAAGTGATCCTTTCCCTTGCATTTTCGTTTATTAGGCTTTTAAGCCAAAAGTCAAGCGTTATCGTAATAACGCTTTGACTTTCGGTTTAGACCATTATGGTCCAGCCATTGTTCGAGACTAACATGGCTACGTGATCATAATTAGGTAGGTGTTAATCCCTAAAAAGGGCACCTCCTAATTACCACGTTTGCTTGGTCAATTGACGGGTCAAAGTTATTAATAAAAAGTCAAACTGGGTCAGATTTGAAAATAAATTCATATATGATAATGTAGGTGTTATAAAATATGTTTTAACACTTAAACAACTTGGTAATAATTATTAGAACATGTGTAAACATGTTCGGCTCGTCAATTCCAGGTTTAAAGTCGGTTCGCAACCGAAAGTCGCAAAGTTTGACTTCTACTTTGACTTTCGATTCTGACCCGAATTAACAACTTAGGTTACGGATTCTAAGTTACATTATGACCATCTTATGTTATAGTATAACCCTCTGGAGTTATACTTCATGGTCATGTAGTAATCCGAGTTTTTATTACAAGTTCCGTTATTATGCCTAAAGTCGACTAAAATGCTCTTTTTGTTAAAAATAAGGTTTTAACTATAAATGAGCGTGCAAATGAGTTAAGTACTGATATGTTAATGTAATTAACATATCTTGATGTTATAAATCTGGTCATAACTGAGTTTTGCAAAAATAATCGTAAATTATGTTTTAAAGTGACCAAATCGCCCTTTTGGCGTATAAAATGATTTAAACATAATTTCTTCAACCAAACTCATTAGTTACTGATGTAATATCATAAATGGGATTATTTGGGATATCAAATCAGATTGTAAACTGAGTTTGCACACAGATCTTGTATTATGTCCTTAAATGACGATAACGCTCTATCGGCATATAAAATAGATTTTAACCAAGCTTTTAGTACAAAACCTTTTACCCACTGATATGTTATATTAAATAACATATTATGGTTATATAAACTTGGTCATAACTTTAGTTTTCATTAAACATCTTGAATATCGTCATTGAGTGACTTAATCGCTGTTTCAACGCATAGTATGGCTTAAAACCATATTGAAGCATCAAGACTTGATACCTACTGATTTCAAAACTTATTTTAAACATATTTACAGTAGGTACATAATCTAAACTCAGATTCCTAAATAATTTGTCAAGTGATGTGTGAAATGACCAAAATGTCCTTTCGGGGCATAGTTTGATCTTTAACTCTAAAACCGCACGTATACTTGATATCATACTGATATAACATCATAAATCAATCATTTTACAGAATGTTTATGACCATGACATTAGTTTACTTGCAAGCTCCTTTTACAAGTCGTAAAATGACCAAAACGCCCTTTTTAGGCGTAACTTGATTTTAAAACCATAACGGGCATACATGTTGATATCCTACTGATATTACAACATGTTTTAAATATAATGGTATATGGAACTTGTATATGACTCATCCGGTTACCCGGTTTCGCTTATCTGCGTACGGTTCGGCCTATGTAACTAGTTTACGTAATTTAACCGAAACGGGTTTAACCTTATCATTTTAGTTTCAAAATCTAGAATGTAATATGTTTACCCATATTAAACAAGTCTCCATACTTGTGGGATTTAAACTACATTCTATTCCGATCATCGCTTAATCCAGTATTTAGTACCGTTATTATCTTTAAGCTACCCGGTTCGAGTCTACAAAGTAGATAGGACCCGTTAGCATTCTAATTGGTTATAAACACCATCATTTCCAGACTAAGAGTCTCCCGGTAGATTGTTACCTTACTTATGTTCTTGAATTATCGGCTGAGTATTATTTTATTGAAGAATTAGCTCAGGTAAATACTTTTAACTTATTTTCCCTATACGGGCTTGGGATACGGTATAATAATGCCGCTTGGTCGGGTATGGGATCATGTTATCGGATTGTGATTTACTAAATCCTTATAACCCGTTTTATTTTGTATTGGTTGATAACTTAAACATTAAGGGTTAATTCGACCATATCTGGGATATCCTTGGCTCATTAAAGTTACTAATGGCCACGACCTTAAGCGCGGGGTGTAGGCATACACCCGACAGACGCTAATGCTAATAAAATATTAAACCCCTTTGGTGGATTGTTTAAAGTGGCGTGTCGGTTAATCAGGTTATTCGGTTTCTGCATCAGACCCCATATGTATTGACAAACATGTAAAACTGTAAACAAGGTCATTTTAAACTATCCCAAGTTATTTATAAAATGTGCCAAGTGCACCAAAAATCATTTTTCATAAATATTTTCAAAATGAGTCGGTTATTAGTATTTACTAGTGAAAACTGACGTATTTTCAAAAGATCAAGTTACAGGTGGCAACACGCAATAGATCAGGAGCTGCGCTACAGTGACGATAGAGGATCTTGCAAGTCCCTAGGTTGCTTAAGTCTGTTGAACAAATACTTTGTACATATTTATTAGATCCGCCTGTGGATCTTTTCATTACAAGCCTTGTAATTTATTTTTTTGAACTTTGGACACTCGGTTTGTAATAGTAATTTAAATCCAAGACCTCCGCTGTGCGTGTGTTTGTTTGGTTATGATGATATAACCTACGTCACGATATTCCCCAACCGGGCCCACCGGGTACACATGGAAATAGGGGTGTGACAGTATGGGTGGTGGTGGAGTGGTGGCAAAGTGAGAGAGAAGTGGTTTGCCAAGGGATTCCTTTGAAGGAAACTAAGCACCCCTATTTATAGTCAAAAAAGAGGCTCGGCCACGGCCCCGTGTCCAGTGGGCACGACCCGTGGCCATCATTCTTCTCTTTCTTCATTAATTGCATCTGTCAGCAGAGGGCTCCACACGACCCCGTGTCCTCTGAGCATGGCCCGTGGTCAATCTGTGCTCTGTACTATCTGGATTCTGCAAATCTAACAGTTGACCACGCCCCATGTTGGCCTGGGCACGGCCCCGTGATGGGCGTAGAAGCTTCTGCAGGTTTTGTCTTGAAGTGTGAGGTTTGACCACGCCCCGTGTTGGATGGACCTGGCCCATGGTCGTCTTCTGTAACTTTGTTTTTGTCTTTTTGGGGTGTTGCTGAGGGGTCGGGCATGGTTCTTTATTCCTTCTTTTCGTATTTATGTTGGTTTTGGCTGTTTATTTGCTTCTTTCGTTCTTTTTTGCTCTTTTAATCCAGAAAATACAAAAGGAACAAAGAAACGTGCTTTTTCCAACATTAATACTAAAAAAATGGTTAGTTTTATGCCTTAATTGATATAATTTATATGTTGCATTTTAAGGGGCTAGACATTAAGAAAACCTGACTTGTTTATAATGAGTTGGAAGAAGATTTAGGGAGGATTAAAATTGGGCTCCTAACTAGGTATGTAAATCAAATGTATCAAATACAATCCAAATGGTGATAAATTAAAGATTCAAATAGGGCAAAAGGAGATTGTTTTCAAGGTGGAAATGAGGGAGTTACAGATCAAAGAAATGGTAATGTAAAGAAAGTTAGAAACAAAAAGTGAGTGGTGAAAAAATGGAAAGTTGCACTAGAGAAAATGATCCATGGTTTGAATTTATAGACAAAAAATTAGAGCAAATTCTATATATGGTACATGTGGTTTCATCATAATTACTTATTTAGTCCTCCGTTTATACCATTATTTTCATTCCTACTTTCATTCTTTCATTTCCCTTTTGTCCAACATCACTAGATATTTTGAAATAACCATTTGCACTTGAGAAAACTCAAAATATTAATCTCTTAAACTTATAATATTATTATTTTTATGTTAATATCTTAGACTTATAATATTATTTTAATCTCTTAAACATCTAGGACATGTTTTTGCAATACTTTAATAATATAATAAAGCATTAAACATTTCTCAATATACTTCGGTGTTAGTTCTTTTTAGTTTCTTATCGGTGTTAGTTCTTTTTAGTTTTAAGTACCTTTTTGGTCAACTTTGTACTAGGGTTATAGAGATTTATGGGCTTAAGTAGAGGCGGTGAAAGAAAAAGTGCTAAGAGTTGATTGTTCACGAGTGAGATTTAATACATTGAAAATGATACATATAAGTACCAAACCAACAACTTGTTCTTCTTAGTAATAAAGTTAAGTTACAATTTGGGGAGTAATACTGTAAGTTTTAAAAGAGTGAACTCGCCGAGCTAATTATATAAATAGCCCATGTTGTTTTAAAGAAAGGGGTAAACTAGTAATTTGATACATATTTATAAAGTTAGTGTTAAAACCCGACATTTTACACGTTAAAATCCATATATATCAAACTCATGCATACTTTTAAAGTTATATCCTAAAAGTTGTTACTTTGAGAAACCATATAGATTATTCATGTAATTAACTTTTTAAAATATTCGACCCATGCACTAATAAGTTTAATGGTATAATCAAGTGAAAATCAACCAAACTTGTTTATAACTATATTTAAACAATTATGATGAGGTTTAGTATGTACAAATTGTTATGCCTACGCTACAATTATTTGTTGGTAATTATAAACCATTTTTGTTTTTCTTATGTGAAAAATATGAATATCGGAAAACTAGAAAACTTTAGAATTTTTTTATATATTAAATAACTTGAATAAGGGTATATGTGATAGTCACGTTTTATGTGATGTCGAACGTCACACAATAAGTAATAATATACTAAAATAAAATTTGAAATAACTATTTTACCTTTTTAAAAGTTATAGTATGTATCTTTAAATTTAGACTTACTTAAAAAATTCCAGTATGCCTTTATTTTTTATTTCAAATCTATTATGTACTATATAATAAAAAAAACTATTTAAAGGACACTTGTTATCATATTAAGGCATGTCTTATTGATAATTATTATTTTACTTTAATCTATTCTAATTAATTATAGATAACGCTCCTACTAAATATTATTTAGTTTAATATCCCTTATTGATAATTATTATTAAGTTTAATCTCTTCTAATATAGTATAGATAACTTTCCTACTAAAATTATTTTGTTTTATTTCATTTTGTTCAAATGTATACTTCTCATTTATAATATTGTTTATTTGATTTTCTATATCACTTCTACATGCATATTGAATTCCAAAAACAAAAGTAACACGTGTTATGCGGAAACATGCATATGAACACAAAGTGGCTAGAGTTTTAGATCCAATGAAGTTGGGTCATGGTTAAAGGACCTTAAACACTTCACCAAAAAAACATATGGATTGTGTCATGGTTAAACACTAACTTAAAAACCTATAGTCTTATGGACTCGGCCATGTTTAAAACATTCGGTTTGGTTATTTGCGGTTATAAAACTAAGAATAACCGTAACCGAACAACAACATGCGGTTATAAAAAATATAAATAACCAACCCTTCGGTTATTTTGGTTACGTTTCGGTTAATTTTGTTTTATGCCCACCCCTACCAACTACACTTGTGGCCTCCGGCTTAAATTATTATTAACATAAACATTGTCTTGACCCATAAGTAAGTTAAATAGGTGACATGCCTAAACAAGTTTGAGCAATTAATTTTTGATATTTTGCTACTGCATAAATTTGAAATAAAACCCCTTTGACTCGAACCCGCTATGACATGAACCAAAATGTCTCATTTTTATAATGACCTGTTTTGACAACCACACTAAATTTCAATTTTGACAAAAATAATTCGATCCAAACAAACCCAAAAACCGAATCAATGAAATATTAACAATAGCTAATTGGTGAAATGTTAAAGGAATTGGGGATATAGAAGAATCAGGAAAATATGTAATTGATGATAGAAAGGAGAAATATGTAAATAGTCATTTAATAAGTTAATTAAGGGATAAATAAGAATTTAATAAAGGTATTTTAATGAAAAGGGGAATATGTAATATATATAGGTTAGGAAGGGGAAATATGTAATCGAATTTTTTGTTTAGGGAAATATGTAATAAGCTCTCTTAGGAGAGGAAAATATGTAAAAAACCCTTATTTTAATTTCGCTTACATAAATTTGTGTTCCAAACAGATCATTAATGTTTATTTAAATATTTTAATCCTATATATTTTGTCTGAATAACATGTCACAAATCCTACATGACATTTATTTAATGTTTGTATTATTATATGATGAGATGGCTTGAAAATTGCAATATTTAATAAAAATCCCCATTTAAAATTTTTTTTTTTGTGAAAATGTTTTCAAAATTTGAAAATAAAATTAAATGTTGCAATTTTCTCTGAAATTATAAAAATTTATAAAAACTGCTAAAAAATAACTAAAAAGTTCCATTTTTTTTAAATATTTAATTTTTTTTGGCATTTTCTTTAAAATTTCAACAACTGTTTTAAACTTTGGCATTTTCTAATAACTTTTGCATTCCTTATATTTTTTTTCTTTTGCAATCTTTAAGTAATTTTATATTTTTTAGATTTGTTTTGCAATTTTTTAAAGATTTTTCATAATTTTTATTCATGTTGGCTTGTTTAAGCCATGTCATTATATTAAAAAAAAAAAGGTTAATGAAAACTTCTTAATTTTTCCAGAATGTTTCCCATGTCAAACCGAAGCTTTTTTTGGTGATTTATTCAACCCGTTTGGTATTTTTCCTGACTTAATGCCATTAAATACTATAAAATCCACTAAAAATTCTAAAAAAATCCAAAAGTCACCAAATTTTGTAGGGAACTTATTTTCACCATGTATGATCAGCCTGCCAAATTTCTAGTCCAAACAATACCCACGAAAAACATTATGCTAAAACCAAGTTTGTAACCCTTAAATTCAGTTATCGAATGGCATACCTAGCGATTCTCGATGTTTCAAGTGATTCTTGTGCTTTCAAAGGCTGAGTTGCTTCTTGTGCTTTAGGGTTTGATTTTTCCGAAAATTGTCGAATAATTTATGTTTTTGTATCATAATCCGATGTTTGGCATCACCAAACACCATGTGTAAACTGGTTACGTCTATATTGAGTTAAAAAATCAAGGGTTTGTGGATAAAATGCTTTCTTTTTGTGAAAAACATGATTTATACATGAAAAACATGTAAAAGATGATCAAAACCATAAAAAAAACCTCAAGTTTTTAATGTTTTCTTGCAGGGAATTTGTGGGTCAGTAAATATGAGGGTTTCAAAGGTTTGTGAATGTGTGAAAGTTGTTGAAATGAAAGAAAATGACAAAACAGGGGGTTTAAATAGCGATCGGAACTTTATGGGAGGTCCTAGAACCCCTTGGACTTATTTAAAGGAGGTTTTAGGACTTTATGGATGAGTATCAAGTGTATTTGATGTTTAGGCTCGTTATCGGGTCTTAAACGTGCCCCCGTTCGTTAAACGGACTCCTTTTCGCGCGTTTGTTACTTTTTGAAAAACGAACCCACCGTTAACGAAAACCCGAATGCTTTTATATTTTTTCTTAAAATACATTATAGGGTGTTACATAAGTGTTTTTAGGTTTGAGTGACTGTACAATGCATGTTTGGTTGTTCCCGTGTGTGTTACAATCAAAGGTTTTACGTTAATCGGAAACTGCCTCGTTTAACGTGCCACTATTTGTTAAGGCATCAAGTCTTATGTGTGGGTCTAAATCTTATGTCTGTTTGTTAAGGCCTCGTTATTTGTAATACTTCTAGAGGTTATCCAAGGAAGGAGAAGAAGAAAAACAAGAAGAAAAAAATGCAAGAACAAACTCAAAACTAACCTTTTGGACTTAAAATTTTATGCCCAAAAGTGGAAGATTTATTGATGATTTGGGAGAGTTTGTAGGCGGTTTAGGAGTGTTGAAACTGTTTAGGAGGTTGGGAAATGTTGTATTTATAAGTGAGGATTACAGTTTGGGAGTAAATGAAGGTAGTTGGGAGAGTTAGGACATTAAAGAAAGTGGTTGGGGTGAAAAATTCATTTTTAGTACTTTGAGTTGTTGGGCTGGTTATTTGGTGCTCAAAACACATGGTTACACACATTTTTAGGGTTTTAAAGTGTATGTAAGTATGTGTAATGTATGAATATGTACGAATATAATTATGAGAAAATATAATCTCGATGTACGGCTTGGTTTTTAAAATAAAGACGCGTATGTCGTAATTGTTTACGTATTGCGCATGTATGATTAAACAAGAATGGTATAAAATATAGTTTTCATTATGATCAATTCTTGAATTGTAGAAAAAATGAGGGTTTAGTAAATACGAGGGTTTACAAGGTTTGTGAATGTGTGAAAGTTGTTGAATGAAAGAAAATGACAAAAGGGGGGGTGTTTAAACAGCGATCGGAACTTTGTGGGAGGTTCTAGAACCCCTTGGACTTGGTTAAAGGCTGTTTTAGGACTTTATGGATGAGTTCAAGTGTATTTGATGTTTAGGCTCGTTATCGGGTCTTAAACGTGCCCCCGTCCGGTAAACGGACTCCTTTTCGCGCGTTTTTTACGTTTTTGAAAAACGAACCCACTAGCAACGAAAACCCGAACGCTTTTATGTTTTTGCTTAACAAATGTTTGGTCTTCTTCAACAGACCTTGGCTTGATCAGGGATTTGGTCTTCAACAGACGCTAGTCTCAACAGTTGTTGTATTCTTGAACAACGGTTCCAAGTCTTCATCACATCTTAGCCAGGCTCTTGAACAAATGTTCTAGATAGGTGTTTGAGATTCGCTATCTTTGGGGAGAGTTTGGTTTAACTATTGCTTATTTCTTGATCAGTGTATCATGTTATGGCTCTTGAATATCATCTGTTCTTTTGTAGATCCAACAGAAGATGGTTCCCTTGGGTTTATACTTCTTTCTAGTTCTTTATTGATTTTGTATCGGTTTCAAAAAGGAAGATTTTTGGGTTTAGTATACTAAAATTGATACATATAAGAAACTATTTTTTTTAGAAAAAGAAAGGTTGATTAAAAGTTTGGGGATAATGTAAGATTGAAAATAGTGAAACAACCATTAATTTTAAAATATTTAACGCATACAATATTTTAAAATATTTAACGCAGACAATGTTAAGTTCAACGAGGGGATCAAATATGTAAATAGTGTCAATGATGGGCCTGACTTTCACTAAATCACTTCTGTTTTTCTTACTTAGATTTCACATTTTCACAAATACGTAAAACACGAAAACTTTATATTTTCTTTATATGTTAAATAACATGAATTAGTGTGTTACATTCACGTTTTATTTGATCCTAAATTATCACAGTGTAAGCAATAATATATATTATAAACAAAGTTTTCTTGCCACTTCTTTATAGAGAAATACAATACCGTTAAGAAGTTAAGAAGATGAAACAAGAAAATTTAAATGGCATTTAGTACCTATAAAATAGTTTATTGACATTAGATTTGAATTAACCATTTTACCATTTTTTAAACTTACCATTTATTCTTTAAATTTATAATAACTTGGAAATGTTTTAATTTACTTTGACATTTTTTTATATATTTACGATAATAAAGGCTTAAACATTTTCTTATACAAATGATTTGGTGCTTCTTTGTAGCTCTTTATTGGTCGGTCCTATACGGATGCAAAATTTTCTTTAGAGAAGATTTTGGGTTTATTACACTAAAAAAATACATATAAGAAACTAATAACGTGTTCACATTTAAAAAAGAATGGTTGATGAATTTTTTTGGACCAAAAATTTACGTTTCAGCAATATTTGAAAAACTAGTTTTTAAATCAAACCGGGTTAAGCTAAAAAATGGTTTAACCGGTTAAACTAGGTTGTAGAGCGGTTCAACCGGATTGACTAGTTAATTCTATAGTTTTATAAATCACAACATTAACTCAAAAGTTAATCCAAAAATGCATGATTACATACTAAAAGATAATCCATAAAAGAATAATCCAAAAGATAATAAAAAATCATTCAATTTTCCAACAAGCTCTTTTAAATGAAAGTATACGATATATTTAAGTCATTTAATAATCAAGTTCACGATCGCATAAAAGATGAAATTCACTATTATCGACATCCTCATCAACTAGAGGAAAACTATTTTCGTTTCATACAATATTAAATAAGAAGTTTTAGTTGCGAATAATTATAATATATAAAAATTACGTAAGGTAAGTACATATATAATAAAAATAAGTAATAACCCAAACTAAAATAACCCTCGGCCGGTACCGGTATTATGTTTCAAACCGGTATATCGGATTTTACAGTCGGTACAAACCTTATGTCGTTTCACTAATTTACCTGGGTGTTTCGTACGGATTCACGTCTGGAAGCGGTAATACCGGTATAACCGTCCGGTATTTATCGGTTTTTAAAACATTGCGTTTCAGAACAATGAAACGAGCATTAAATAACGTTCAACTAATCATGTGCTAAGCTTAACAGGTTGATCGAAAATAAAACTAATGACCAATAAAAACGATGGATCAACAATCTTAACAATGGATTAAATCCATAACTTTCACTAAACCGCAAATTCTTACGCCTATGTTACTTTTTACAAATCTTTTTTTAGTGTAAACCACTTTTCCTTTTCTTACGTGGATTTAGAAATAAAGCAAAACAAGAAAACTTTATAATTTCTTTATACATTAAATAACATGAATTATGTGTGTAACATTCATGTTTTACGGGATGCCATATAAAACATTTATAACATATTCAGTCAAAAAATCTACTAGAAAAAAATATCAAATTTAAATAAAATTTAACGAATTAGACCTAATCATACTAGGATTTGAGATAACGACACTTGACTTGATGCATCTGATTCATAACTTGTTATGCATATGTTACAATTATTTGCTTGTAAGTCTAAACCACTTTTCTTTCTTATTTCTTACATGGATTTAAAAAAGAAATAATGCAAAAAAAAATTACATTTTTATTATATTAAATAATATGAATTGTGTATGTGACATCATGTTTATGGGACGGTATGCATAACGTACATAATGTGCAAAAAGAAATATTCAAACAAAAAACAAATCAACATAAAAAAAGCAAATAATCCCGTTCACATGAAATTTTAGCAATTTAGACCCTAACCATACCAAGAATTTAAATGTTGAAACTTGATTTGTTGCATCTACTTCACAAACCAAGTTAAGCCTCACAAATTTAACCTCATGTTTTCAATTTCCAACAACTCATTTTGATATAAGTCAGGTTATGATAAGTGTCAAACCCTTGGAAAATTTGTCTAAACAAGAGAACAACATTGATGATTTTTTATGGTGTTGATTGCATCACTTTTATAGTTCTGCTCCAAATTACAATTCAGATGAATTCAACAAGAATAGGATAAAACTTGGTGGTGGGGATACCTCAAACTGTAACACCAAAGATAACCAGAAGGACCTTAATTAAAATGATCTAGAAAGACAAAGGTTTACGTTGAAGAATTAGATAGCAGAACTCGAGTTGTAGAAAAAAACTAAATCTCAACAAATGGAAAATAAATACTTTATGTATTATTTTCTTTATTGACATTTAGCCTTTTCTTACGACATGGTCCAACAATCAGCTTCTTCTCCTAAACCTTTTTTTCTTTTTGTTTCCAACCACTTCACTCTAAGCTACCTCTAGTGAGTTTCATGTTAGAGTTAGAGGTATCCCCCGAAAATTTTCCCATTTTCTTCGTTGAATTATTTGGATCATAACTCAAAGAAGGATTGTCGTGTCATCAACATGACAAATGAGACAATAATCATCAAAGATGATTGTGCTCCAATTGAATAAAAGATCTTTAAAGGTTTAAACGTTAGGAAAACCTGACATGTTTGAAAACGAGTTGGAAGAATGTGAACGAGGGATTAAAATTTAGGGCTCTTAACTGGGTTTGTGAAACAGGCTATCCAAATTGTGGTAAACTAAAAGATGCAAATGGGGCAAAAGGAGGTTGTTTTTAAGGTGGAGAGGAGGGGAGTTGTAGACCAAAGAAAGAAAGAAAGAAAAAATGATGTAAAGAAAGTTAGAAACCGAAAGAGAGTAGTAACATGGAAATTGCATTAGAGAAAGTGATCAATGGCTTTAATTTATAGACTAAAAAAAGCATAGCAAATTATTGAAATGGTACATGTGGTTTTATCATAATTACTTAATTAGTCCTCCGTTTATGCGATTGATTTCCTTCCTACTATTATTCTTCCATGTCCCTTTTTATCTTTTTGTCTATCATCACTAAATTCGTAATTAATAAAACTTACAACTTTAATCCCTTATATTTATAACATTATTTTAGTGTTCCTATTTTAAAATGTTTTCACTTTGATACATTTAGAATATGTTTTTGCAATATTTACTATAATACATTAAAACTTTTAACATTTCCCAATGTACCTTGTTCTTACTTTTTGTAATGTTTACTATAATACATTAAAACTTTAATCCCTTAAATTTATAACATTATTTTAGCTTACTGTTTTAAAATATTTTCACTTTCGTACATTTAGGACATGTTTTTTCAAAGGAAAACTTATATGTAAAATCATTGGTCAAATAGCTCATGTTTTAAAAAAGAGTCATTTAAACCCCACACTCTTTTACACTGTATCTCTTTATATATAGAGAGAGAAAACCAAATAAGAAGAGAAGTGTGAGAATATTAACACCCTTAAAAAAAGTTTAACAAGTAAGTTTATACGTATTTGTAAAGTTAGGGGTAAAACTCAACATTTGCTACAGTTAATTGTTGGTAATTGTAAACCATTTTTGTTTTTCTTAGGTGGAAATCATGAATAGTGTAAAAAAGGAATTTTATAATTTCTTTATACGTTAAAGAACCTGAATAAGGTGTATGTGAGAGTCACGTTTTTATGTGAAGTTGAAGTATCACGCTATAAACAATGATATACTTATATAATTTTGAACGAACCATTTTAAAAGTTATACTTTTATATCTTTAAATTTAGAATAACTTTTAAAAAATCACTTTGGTGTTATCTTTTTATATTTAAGGTAATAAAAAATTAAACATTTCGTATATATGGTTTGTTTGCTTCTTTGCTCGCTCTTTATTGATTTTGTATTGATTTCAAAATAAGTTTTTTTTTTGAATTACAAACTTATGTTTTACAGTTTTTATCTGAACGAGGATACGAGCCGATTGATTATTACCTTGAAACTATGCTCCGAATGACATCAATGCTTCAATTCGGGTGTTTAAACTTCCAATTATAAAAAAAATCAAGTTGTTTGAAACACTTTTTCAATGTAAGTTTTACATCAATCAACTCGTATCCTCGTTCTGATAAAAAACCTAAACAGCAGTTTGTAATTCAGAAAAAAAAAACTTAACTCCATTAAATTTTTTTTAACTAAAGACTTTTGAAGGTAAAATAGTTAAAAGGTGCGACTGTCTGTTGGAATAGTTAAAGGTGACATCGGTAACGGCCAATGACGTCTACTTTTATTATTAGAATCCAATTTCCTGTAGAAAAATAATGGTTTATTAAACATTTAGGTACCTAATTAATGTTAGTTTTGAAATAGTGAAACTATTATTTTAAATATATAACTCAAGCATTGTTTAGTTTCAAGTGGGACAAAACGGAACTTAAAGATTAAAAACTAGGGATCAAATAAGTATATGTCTTTAGGGGATGCATCTTACCTTGTTCACCATATGTATATAAGGTGTATGGATATGTTGCGATAATTTTATTGAAGATAAAAGAATATTTGTTTCTCGTCACTTTAATACATTTAGGATATTTTAGCAATATTTAATATAATAAAGATTTAAACATTTCTTTATATACCTTGCTTATCTATCAATATCTATATTTACTATATAAAGCATATTTTATTATCAAATGGTAATTTCCATTTTTTTTAAGATGGCATATAAAAGGTTGTGGTTAATATGCCTAATTTTGTAAAATTCTTTCATTCCTACCCTTCCTTCATACACCACACAGACAAAATTGCAGAAAACAACCTTTATGTTTGCCTCAAACTGCACTTTATACTTTTTACTATGAAATCGGCAAAAACTTACCTTTATGTTCATGTTTTGCTACAGGTTCAACCTTTACCACTAACACTGTTAGATTTCTTGGTTAAATTACCTCACATGTTTTGCATGTAAGGGTATTTTAGTCTTTTTCCATCTTATCTTCTCCAATTCACTCCTTAATCACATACACCTGGTAAAACACAAATTTTAATATTTATAATTGAAAAAATGCAAAAAATTTATTTATATGATAGAAAAATGGGGGCATCATCATCTTCACCATCGTGAATTAAAGACACCAAACAAACTAATTATGTATGAATCAAACTAACAATTTTCAATTATCAACCACACAGCAAATGGTCAAAAACACCAAACAAACTAATAACATAGCATATACAAATTTACAATAGTTGAAAGGTATGCAACTTTGGTCAATTTCTTGAAAGAACTATTAAAATAAAACACCAGTTCGAGTCGTTTGGCATTATTATGAATCAACCTCAAAGCAAATGGTCAAAAACATAAAATAAACCCAAGGCCGTCGTCAAAGTCGCCGGAATCTTCATCATCATCCTCATCAACGACAAACTCGCTAGAATCTTCATCATCATCCTCATCAACGACGTTTCACCTCCGGTGATCTTTAACGTTAACCGGCAACGTTAAGTGGCGTTCCAAATTATATAAAAACAAAACGAAGTCATTAAAAGCAAAACCCCAAATTTTATACAATCTGTAACCAAACCTCATCTAAATCTCTGTTCAAATCACTCAATGAATCCTTATCAATCAATTCTTATCAATCACCATCGGTTCTCAACCACAACCACCACCGATGTCGTCTGCTCGCCGTCATCCGCTACTAGGGCATCAGGTACTCCTATTTTTTTCTTGTTGTTCTAGTTGAAACTGTTGAATCAATGAAGGAGGGTGGTTGCAGATGTACAGAGAGAAAGAGCTAGAGAGAGGAGGTGAAAGAAAAGAGTTAGCAACGGTGGATTGAAACAGGAGATCTGAGATGGTGGTGACCGTGGAGACGGTGGTGGGTGAATTTGGTGGTGACGGTAGTGGCTGAATTTGGTGGTGGTGGTGGGGGTTTGTTTAATATAGAGAGAGAGAGAGCCAAGAGAAAGAGATAAGGGGTTTATTTTTTTTTTTAAATCTGGTTTTATTTTTTATGGTGGGTTATTAATAATTTAAAAAGAATTATTAATTAAAAAGACATGTGAAAAGACATTAATACCTCACATGCTACATTAATACCTCACATGTCAAGCATGTGAGGTAATTCAGAAACGACTGACAAAATCCTCCAGATCAGAGATAATCTCTTGAAAGCTCGAAGTCGTCAAAAGAGTTACGCCGATAAACGCTGCAAGCCCCTACAGTTCGAAGTGAGAGATCACGTTCTCCTAAGGTTGCACCTGGGAAGGGAGTGGCCCGCTTCGGGAAGAAAGGAAAGCTAGCGCCTCGATAAATAGGACCCTTTAAGATTCTGGAAAGAATCGGCAAAGTGACATGTCGCCTCGAATTACCGGAGGAACTCAACAACGTCCACCCGACTTTCCACGTGTCTAACCTCAAGAAATGCCTCGCTGAAGAAAATCTCCATGTTCCCCTCGAAGATCTGCAAATCAACGAGACTCTCCATTTCATGGAAAAGCCTGTCGAGATCATGGACCGAGAAACCAAGAAACTACGACGCTCTCGCATCCCTATCATGAAGGTCCGATGGGAAGGCAAACGCGGCACGGAGTTCACTTGGGAATTGGAAAGTGACATGAAGGCTAAGTATCCGCACCTCTTTGTTACGGCCACTACTTAAATTTCGGGACGAAATTTCCTAAAGTAGGGAAGACTGTAACTGTGACATCCTGGAAAATCAGGTATCTTTCCTGATTCGGCTACGTTACGTGTTTACGTTACGTGTTACGTTAATAATTTAATTTTATGTGATTGCACCAACCCGAACTGTTGAACCAAAACACTTATCTTGTTTGTCGTTCCAACTCACTTGCGTAGCTCGAAAATAAGTATATGTATAATTAACACACGTCACGTATAACTAGAGGTTCATAAAATACGTTACATTTAGAACCCGAAACCTAAGCTATACGCCCACCTCACTTTCGGCTCATACCGGATCAAACCCAACCCGCCACCCACACCCCCTTGAGGCCCAAACTCCTTGCGACCCAAGTTAAACCAAACCCCCCCCCCCCCTTGGTTCCTTATGTATACATATGTATGCATGAAGGTTTTAGAGCATTCACAAACCCTAAAACCTCCTTGGTGTGCGACGGCAGTGGAAACAGCCCCCCCTCTCATTCGATCGCTACTCTCTCTCTCTCTCTAGTTCTTCCATCCTTCTTCAAGGTTAGTAAAGTCTTATGTGGCTGCGTTTTTTATGATAATGATGATATGTACTTAGGGTTTTTGGTGTGGTTCTAACATGCTCTATGATGAATATGATTGTTGATGGGCAATTGTTATAATATGTTGCATACATGTGTTTAGATAGACTTATTCGGCTGAAATCACAAGTAAATACTTGAAAATAATAATTAGGATGGGTCTAATATACATGGTACTGAATATGGACTGAATGGAATAAGTCGTTAAGTTGTATAATCATTAGATGCACTAAAGAGAATGGCTAGAACGCGAGTAGAGCCGAAACAGAATCTGTTCGGAGTTCTGCAGCCAACTTCCGTTGGCTAAAGCCAGGTCATAACAAATCGAAAAATGGATTTTCTGAAGCCTAAAACGTGTATTTTCGAAAAACGCTTCTAATGGCACTGAAATGGAAATTTTTGGACACCGTTTACTATTTTTAAAAGGTCGTTTTGTACAACAGCTGAAGCTGCGTTTTTTCTGCAGAAATTACACGTAGTGTGTTCTGTTATATCCTGTAAACCGAAAGGATTTAGGTCACGAAATTTTTGCAGCAGATACTCCCAGGTGTTTGAAGAAATGTCCAACTGGAATTTCGTCAATCGGACGCACGAGCATTTTTAAATGTAATTTACCGTGAGCTGCAGCCAGAAAGTGAGAAATCTGACTGCAGCTTAGTAAATGATTTTTTTATTAATAATTGGCAATGATGTAGGTCTTGAAAATTTTACACAAAGTTCTATGGACCGTTTTACACGTTCTGTAAATTAATTAGAATTTTGGGACTATCGGAACTATTTTATAAAAATTCGTGAAAACAGGCCAGTTTCAACGGTCAAGGCTGGAACATAAACAAGTTTAGTTTCTTTCATAGTTGTATTGCTTATGTCATTATGTGCCGATTTAACTTGTTATATGATTATGTGAACATTTTGATAAGTTGGATTCCAAGGATTAGATGTATATGCACACGTGCTCGATGTAATGAATGTATATGTGGTGTGAATGTATATATGTATAAGTTGTCAACATGGGTACTTGGTATGCGTGAGTTGCGTGAATAGACTATGTGTATTTTATGAACACGCTAATAATTAAGTGGTAATCATAATAGGACTTGATTGAACCACTTCGACTCTAATTCACGTTAGAAGTCTAACCGAGCAATTTAAGGTGAGTTCACGGCCCCTACTCTTTTAAACGTTTACAAAACACAGGGGAGAAAACATGTACACGTTACAGTGATGTATGGTTGTACATTACGGTATAGTAACGTCTTTCTATTTAAAGTTATGTTATACGGTTATGGTCACAAGGAAGCATATATCACATGTGAGTTCCCTTAACACTTACGATGTCGTTAGTATTGGATTACAGCGAGGGAATTTTTAGTAGTACTACTGGGCCCGACAAGCCCCACTCGAACTGGCCGCGCCAGTTAGACCGAACGTTGATGGTCACGGTGTAGAATTTGCCTAACATTTTAGCCATGATTAGTGATAGACCTGGCACAACAGGGGCAACAACATCAGCTTCAGATCGAACACTTTGTTGACATGACCTAGGTTAGCTACCTAAACATATAACATAAACTGCTAATCAATTTAACAACACGGTTCGGGTTTTGAATTGTGAACAACTTATAACAACACGATTCGGGTTTTGAATCGGGAACAACTTATAGCAACACGATTCGGGTTTTGAATCGGGAACAACTTATAACAACACGATTCAAGTTTTGAATCGAGAAACTTGAACATTCTAAATTGGGTTTAGATCAGGGGTTACCTATCATAACATACTAGTTTGGGATTTGAACTAGTGGAAACAACTTATCTTATATATGTAAACTAAAACATGTGAACTCACTCATCATAATTGTTGACACTTGATTTTTACATGTTTTCTCAGGTTGCTAAGGTAGCACACATCAGGACTAGAATGCATTATGGTGTCGCATTGATTTCATCCAATATTTAGACACAACTTTAAATTACATTAACTATTTTGGTTTTATAATTATTACGCTTCCGCAACTCAATTGTATAAACAATATTTTCTCATTAATGAGCAAACAGGAATATTTTTTTAAACTCATATAGTGGTCCTTCAGTATGACTAATGACTGTGATCCTGGTTTGTCACGCGCCTCGCGGTAAAACCCCGCAAGTGGATTTTTGAGGATGTGACAGATTGGTATCAGAGCCAATGGTTATAGTGAACTAGGTTTGCATTAGAGAGTAGACTTAGTCTATAGCCTTAGACAATGCGTTAGTCACACACCAACACAAACACTCATACCTGACATACAAGAACACTCATACATGATATGCCTACGGACATGGCACCAAAACTTACATTGAAATTGCGGGGATGTCTACAGCATCCACTAAACCCCTACTGACGAGGAACACACCAAACACTTTGTATATTCATCCCTAGTGGTGATGTCTGTGGAATCGCCAACAACGTGAATCTACTCCTATCTGAGGGACGTGAGACAGAGCCTCTAGAGGAGCGTTTCCCATCACAATCACCTGTACTTCTTCCTACACCACACAGATGAGCAAAACACTAGCTTGAGCCTACCGATGGTACTATCGGGTATGGTGAGCTTTCTCAAGTCCATGATTGGGACAACATACAACATTGATGCATATCTCTTGGGAGTTGAGTTTATCGAAAACGAGTCCTTTCTCTACCTACCAACGACATTACCCCGGCCCCACTAGTTCTACATTCTTTCAACCTGAGCACGTGGGCCTCTCATGAGGCACCCAGCGTTAGGGCAGTTTGTTGCACACGTTATTGCATAAACCATTGTCATTATTTTTCCCGAGCCACGTTCTACGTCTTTGGTTGATATTCTTCGAGAGAATGGTTGACCACGAAGCTAAGAACACTTTGCCTATTGCACACCTGAACTCTAACCTGACTTGGATGGTGGAGTGGTTGCTTTTCTTTTTCTAGTAACCTACGTTAATGAACCAGTTTCATCTCTCGAAGTCACATTTCATGTGCATGTTTGTTCCGTGCGCACTCTTACCTCTACGATCCGCTGGATTGGATTCTCATGGTGTGTTTCAACTTGAGTAGATCCTTAGATCAATTGATCCTACATTACTCTTTCTGATATAACTCTGAGTTTATCAACATTTGGATTATTGACTAAGCTTTTGATAACCCTATCATTTTGACAACACTTTGTACTCGAAAAATTAAATCTGAGGGACATTTTGACACAAGATAGATGGAACTAGGGTGGACATGCAAACCAACTTATCATTACGGGTGCACACGTAATAGTAATTTGCGATGTATGTGAACCCTTGTGAAACCCTGTGTGTGGATAAATTGTCCTAACCTGTGAATCTCATATTTAAAACTTCCACTGTCAATAGAATCTCTCGTAACTCATTCAATGACTACCTGGTGTCATTAAACTTGTCCAGCAGTTGATGGACGCAACACTTAGATTTAAGATCTTTGTAGACACATTGAGCTATCGTCAATGGAATCCCTTGTTATTATTTATTTATTTATTTATTTTTCTTTTCTCATGTACGAGTCTTAGTGAAACAAGATTCTCATCAGAACCTGTTATCTTGATTGAAACCCTAACAGAAATCGTAGGGTAAACCCTTCAACATCAGCGTATAAACGAATTATGAAGAATCTCTCGTACGCTCACACCTTATCCCTTGCCTTAGCTATAAAATCTCCTTTGACCCCTTATATTCGGTCATGTTGCTAATCTTAAGTCTAACCTGATGTACATTGCAACATATCCAATCCTACAAACGGATTTCCACAAAATGGTCCAATCATCTTATGGACATCAGAAGACAAGATGTAAGTTATTCAACACCCAAATAAACACGATGACATAAACAATAATCTTACTCCTCGTATTGCTAGGATAGTTATTCCATAACAGTTTTCCCTTATGAGCTAGTCTATCTCCTAGCCATTGCATTGATCGATGCTTATTGTTTAATGCGACAGTTAGTTACTGTTGACGACGTAGACAAATCTCTCACTCCATTGTCATGGTCGCATTACATCTTCGAAACTTTACGCATAATCTCCCATCAAATCTGTGTTCATTTTTTTAAAGAACTCGGTGAACTCGTCTTTTTTATCCTTGGTGATCACTTCTTGAAACCTTGAGGATGGTGAAAAGTTGTTGATACGATCATAGCCCCTTAAACATGTTTTCGCGTCCTTTCTTTGAAACCTCTTGACTCCACAGGCATATTTTAGATTCATTGACACGACCTAAGGAAACTCCTCCGAATTTGGTTGCTTGCTAACACGATAAATCGCACACTCATCTAAGTTCATGGATCAAGGTGAACTATTCCTCCTTCGCGTGTGGGCGAGCCTGAAAACTTAGACGGAGATTTCAATGAATCTTAACACTATGAACTCGTGCGGCGACCATTCTTAGATGGTAAATTCTTGTTATGATTGATATATCCACGTGACACCCCTTTTTGACAAATGGCGTTCTTCAATTTTTTTTTACATTATGCAACTTGTATACGACTAGCTATACCCCTGACATCAATTAAACCCCTGTTACGGATCCTTACACGTTTACGCATCGATTGTGACTACCCTTTTTACATGTTTCCACATCCATTCGGGATATACTTCCCGGATTCTATGATCCTTATCCTAACAACATTCTTCGCAAACTCTCGCTTGGAGGGGTTACTCTCTACGAACGTTACTCGAGGAGCAACGGGCTATGAATATCACATATATGGAGGTATCACGAGAACTATCCTTAGAACTCGTTACGAACGAGGCAGGTTCCCAGTCACGACATTCGAATTTAGCCTACCATGACGAATATGCCACTTGTTTTTCCTTTGACGACATCTGAATCTACTCCAAGAACTAGTAGGAATCCGAACGATACCTACACCTTACCATGGAGCCCCTACCACACAAACAACCTTATATTTAGCTTCTAACGAACGACTTTTGATGTTGCGAAGCTCGCTTTTCTTGATCATAGGCACAAACCCTCGCAACTCTAACTCGAAAGACTGCTCGGTAATCAGCGTTTCAACAGTCGAAGGTGAAACTCTGTAGTACACCCATTCTTTCATTACCAGAAGGCACAGACGATTTCGTTGTTTACTGTGACTTTTCTATCCAAGGACTAAGTTACGTGTTGGTGCAACATGAGAAAGTCATCGCTTACGTAATCACGCCAACTCAAGGTTCACGAAAAAGAACTACACTACCCACGGTTTGGGGTTGGAGAGCAGTAGCCTTTGCACTCAAGATAGGGAGACATTGCTTGTACGGTACTAAGTGCACCATCTACACCGATCACAAAAGTCCCCAGCATATCTTCGATCAGAAGGAGTTGAACATGCGACAGCGTCGATGGGTCGTACTCCTCAACGCTAGGAGTGCGTGATCTAGTATCATCCAGGCAAGGCCAACGTGGTGGCCGATGCCCTCAGTCATAAGGATACCAAACCTAAGCGTGTACGTGCGTTACAGCTTTCTATCCACTCCAGTCTTCCTACCCAGATTCGTGACGCTCAGATTGAAACATTTAAGGAAGAGAATCTCAAAGCTGAATCCCTACTCGGCATGGAGAAGAAACTTGAACGCAAGGAAGACGACATTTATTATTTCATGGAACGCGTATGAGCCCCATTCTAAGGAAACTTACGAGAGCTTGTGATGGACGAAGCACGCAAGTCTCGTTACTCGGTGCATCCTGCTTCTGAAAAAATGTTTAAATCTTTATTACATTAAATATTGCTGAAATATCCCAAATGTATTGAAGTGACGAGAAACAAATATTCTTATATCTTCAATAAAATTATCGCAACATATCCAAACACCTTGTATACATATGTTGAACAAGGTAAGATGCATTCCCTAAAGACAGATATACTTATTTGATCCCTATTTTTTAATCTTTAAGTTTCGTTTTGTCCCACTTGAAACTTAACAATGCTTGAGTTATATATTTAAAATAATAGTTTCACTATTTCAAAATTTACATTAGTTAGCTACCTAAATGTTTAATAAACCATTATTTTTCTAAAGGAAATTGGATTATAATAATAAAAGTAGACGTTATTGGCCGTTACCGATGTCACCTTTAACTATTCCCACAGACGGTCGCACCTCTTTTACCTTCAAAAGTCTTTAGTTAAAAAAAACTTAATGGAGTTAAGCTTTTTTCTGAATTACAAACTGTTATTTTAGGGCTTTTGATCAGAACGAGGATACGAGTTGATTGATGTAAAACTTACATTGAAACAGTATTTCAAACAACTTGATTTTTATAATTGGAAGTTTAAACACCTGAATTGAAGCATTGTTGTCATTCAAAACATAGTTTCAAGGTAACACATCAATCGACTCGTATCCTCGTTCAGATAAAAACTCTAAAACATAACTCGTTCAGATAAAAACTCTAAAACATAAGTTTGTAATTAAAAAAACTTATTTTGAAATCAATACAAAATCAATAAAGAGCAAGCAAAGAAGCAAACAAACCATATATACGAAACGTTTAATTTTTTATTACCTTAAAATAAAAAAGATAACACCAAAGTGATTTTTTAAAAGTTATTCTAAATTTAAAGATATAAAAGTAACTTTTAAAATGGTTCGTTCAAAATTATATAAGTATATCATTGTTTATACCGTGATATTTCAACATCACATAAAACGTGACTCTCACATACACCTTATTCAGGTTCTTTAACGTATAAAGAAATTATAAAATTCCTTATTTTACACTATTCATGATTTACACCTATGAAAAAACAAAAATGGTTTACAATTACCAACAATTAACTGTAGCAAACGTTGAGTTTTACCACTAACTTTACAAATACGTATAAACTTGTTAAAGTTTTTTTAATCACACTCCTCTTCTTATTTGTCTCTATATATCATATATATATATATATATATATATAAAGAGATACAATGTAAAAGAGTGTGGGGATTAAATGACTCTTTTTTAAACATCAACTATTTGTAAAATTAACCGTAGTCCTACTATTTGACCAATGATTTGACATATAAGGTTTCCTTTGTAAAAACATGTCCTCAATGTACCAAAGTGAAAATATATCAAAACAGTAACGCTAAAATAATATTATAAATTTAAGTAATTAAAGTTGTCACTACAAAAAGTAAGAACAAGGTACATTGGGAAATGTTAAAAGTTTTAATGTATTATAGTATATATTGCAAAAACATATCCTAAATGTATCAACGTGAAAACATTTTAAAATAGTAACACTAATAATGTTATAAATATAAGGGATTAAAGTTGTAAGTTTTATTAATTACGAATTTAGTGATGATAGACAAAAAGATAAAAAGGGACATGGAAGAATAATAGTAGGAAGGAAATCAATGACATAAACGGAGGACTAATTAAGTAATTATGATAAAACCACATGTAACATTTCAATAATTCACTATGCTTTTTTTAGTCTGTAATTTAAAGCCATTGATCACTTTCTCTAATGCAATTTCCATGTTCTCGCTACTCTCTTTCGGTTTCTAACTTTCTTTACATTATTTCTTTCTTTCTTTGGTCTACAACTCCCCTCCTCTCCACCTTGAAAACAACCTCCTTTTGCCCCATTTGCATCTTTTAGTTTACCACAATTTGGATACCATTTGAAGCATCCGTTTCACAAACCCAGTTAAGAGCCCTAAATTTTAATCCCTTGTTCACATTCTTCTAACTCTTTTCAAACATGTCAGGTTTTCCTAACGTTTAAACCTTTAAAGATCTTTTATTCAATTGGAGCACAATCATCTTTGATGATTATTGTCTTATTTGTCATGTTGATGACACGACGATCCTTCTTTGAGTTATGATCCAAATAATTCAACGAAGAAAATGGGATAAATTTTCGGGGATACCTCTAACTCTAACATGAAACTCACTAGAGGTAGCTTAGAGTGAAGTGGTTGGAAACAAAAAAGAAAAAAAAGGTTTAGGAGAAGAAGCTGATTGTTGGACCATGTCGTAAGAAAATGCTAAATGTCAATAAAGAAAATAATACATAAAGTATTTATTTTCCTTTTGTTGATATTTAGTTTTTTCTACAACTCGAAGTTTTATCCTATTCTTGTTGAATTCATCTGAATTGTAATTTGGAGCAGAGCTATAAAAGGTGATGCAATCAACACCATAAAAAATCATCAATGTTGTTCTCTTGTTTAGACAAATTTTCCAAGGGTTTGACACTCATCATAACCTGACTTTTATATCAAAATGAGTTGTTGGAGATTGAAAACATGAGGTTAAATTTGTGGGGCTTAACTTGGTTTGTGAAGTAGATGCAATAAATGCAGTTCCAACATTTAAATTCTTGGTATGGTTAGGGTCTAAATTGTTAAAATTTCATATGAACGGGATTATTTGGTTTTTTATGTTAGATTTGTTTTTTGTTTGAATATTTTTTTACACATTATGTACGTTATGCATACCATTCCATAAAACGTGAATGTCACATACACAATTCATGTATTTAATCTAATATAAATTGTAAAATTTTCTTTTTTTACGTTATTTATTTCTTTCTGAAATCCTTGTAAGAAATAAGAAAGAAAAGTGGTTTACACTTAGAAGCAAATAATTGTAACATATGCATAACAAGTTCTGAATCAGATACATCAAGCCAGGTGTCGTTATCTCAAATCCTAGTATGCTTTGGTCTAATTAGTTAAATTTGATTAAAATTGGATTTTTTTTATAGTTATTTTTTTTTTGTTTGAATATGTTATAAATGTTTTATATGGTATCCCATAAAACATGAATGTTACATAATTCATGTTATTTAATTATGAAGAAATTATAAAGTTTTCTTGTTTTGCTTTATTTCTAAAATCCACGTAAGAAAAATGAAAAGTGGTTCACACTTAAAAAAAAGAATTGTAAAATGTAACATAGGCGTAAGAATTTGTGGTTTAGTGAAAGTTCTGGCTTTAATCCATTATTAACATTGTTGATCTATCGTTTTTATTAATCTTTAGTTTTATTTCGTTCAACCTGTTAAGCTTAACAACACATGATTAGTTGAACATTATATAATGCTCGTTTCATTGTTTTGAAACTTAAATTTTTGGTTCAAAAAAAATTCATCAACCATTCTTTTATAAATGGGAACACGTTATTAGTTTCTTATATGTATTATTTTTAGTGTAATAAACCCAAAAAGAGTTAATTACTGTTTTCGTCCCTGTGGTTTGTCAAAAATCACTATTTCAGTCCATTAGTTTAAAAATTGCGATTTCAGTCCTTATGGTTTCACTTTCATAACAATTTCAGTCTAGCTCGCAACCATTTCAGTCCCTGTACTTACAGAATATATGGATTGAAGTGGTTACGAAAGTGAAACCACAGGGACTGAAATCGCAATTTTTAAACTAATGGACTGAAATAGTGATTTTGAAACCCAAAATCTTCTCTAAAGAAAATTTTGCATTTGTATAGGACCAATAAAGAGCTACAAAGAAGCACCGAATCATTTGTATAAGAAAGTGTTTAAGTCTTTATTATCGTAAATATGAAAAAAATGTCAAAGTAAATTAAAACATTTCCAAGTTATTATAAATTTAAAGAAATAAATGGCAAGTTTTAAAAATGGTAAAATGGTTAATTCAAATCTAATGTCAATAAACTATTTTTTAGGTACTAATTGCCATTTCAATTTTCTTGTTTCATCTTCTTAACTGTATTGTCTTTCTCTCTAAAGAAGTGGCAAGAAAACTTTATGTATATTATATACACTAATTCATGTTATTTAACATATAAAGAAAATATAAAGTTTTCGTGTTTTACGTTATTCGTGAAAATGTGAAATGTAAGTAAGAAAAACAGAAGTGATTTAGTGAAAGTCAGGCCCATCACTGACACTATTTACATATTTGATCCCCCTCGTTGAACTTAACATTGTCTGCGTTAAATATTTTAAAATTATTGTATGCGTTAAATATTTTAAAATTAATGATTGTTTCACTGTTTTAAATCTTACATTATGATCCCCAAACTTATAATCAACCTTTCTTTTTTCTAAAACTAGAAAAAATTAGTTTCTTATATGTATCAGTTTTAGTAGACTAAACCCAAAAATCTTTCCTTTTGAAACCAATAAAGAACTAGAAAGAAGTAAAAACCCAAGGAAACCATCTTCTGTTAGACCCACAAAAGAACAAATGATATTCAAGAGTCATAACATGATACACTGATCAAGAAATAAGCAATAGATTGAACCAAACTATCCCAAAGATAGTGAATCTCGAACACCTATTCAGAACATTTGTTCAAGAGCCTGGTTAACATCTGATGAAGACTTGGAACCATTGTTCAAGAGTACAACAACTGTTGAGACTAGCATCTGTTGAAGACCAAATCCCTAATCAAGCCAAGGTCTGTTAAAGAAGACCAAACATTTGTTAGGCCAAACAGATGTTTGGACAACTGCAACAATGGATAGCTTAGGTAGTGTTTATTCAATGTAACAGTACTTATCTTATCAGTGTTTTACTATAGCCTAGATCAGATGATAGGGTTGCACAGGTGTTTGCAAACATCTGAGAATCTTTTTCTGTTAGGAATGTTAGATGTTACTATCAGGGTGACGTTACCTGACCTCACAACAAAGCTTTCGTACTTGTATAAATAGATCACACATGTTAGTGGTCTATTTATCACACACTTCGCATTTTCTCTTGTACGAACTGATTTGTTTGTGTGATCAGCTGTGGGGGAGTTTGTAGAGTCAATCAAGTTGTAAAACTTTTGAGTATATCACAATGCATTGAAAACAATTCGTTGACGATAACTCCCAGTTTTTCAATATTATTGTGATAATCAATATATGTTTGCAAACAAAGAAACTCATTTTCTAACATCTTCCCTGTTTGATGGAATAAGTTTTAGTACAATCAAAGTCCAGAGGTACTGAACAAACACCTAAATTACTGGTAGTGAACTGTTGTATTGAAGAAACAAGACACCCATGAATTTGCTTTGATCATAGATATAAAATTCTAAAATGGAAGTCAAATAAAGACACTCATGAATTGATTTTGCTCAGGGCTAGTGGGGAGGTGGAGAAGATCACAATGAAAAGTGCCTCTGGCATCACAAGACTTAATAAGTCTACTACTAGAAAGGGACCCAGAAAACATTGTTTCTCTTGACTTTGAGTTACAATTCAAAGGTCAAATAAGAATAGTAGATGAGAGAATAAAAGTTGATCAAGTAAACATCTGTTTTGCCATCATTTGTTATAAGGGGGAGATTGTTGGACCTACAAAGGAACATATGATATTCAAAAGCCAAAACATGACTCAAGGATCAAGAAATAAACAGTTGATTAAGCAATTCCCTCCCCAAAGATAGTGAATCTTGAACACCTATTTAGAACATCTGTTCAAGAACAAAGCAAACATCTGATCAAGACTTGGAACCGCGGTTCAAGAAGAAACAACATATGTTGAAAGCTAAAGACTGTTGAAGGCCAAAGCACTGATGAAGTCAAAGGTCTGATGAAGAAGACCAAACATCTGTATGACCAAACAGATGTTTGAATAACTACAACATGTGAGAGCTTAGACAATGGTTTCCAATGTAAAAGTGTTTATCTTATCGATGTTTAGACTACTTCGAACAGATGATAGGGTTAGCACAGATGTTTGCAACATCTGTGGAATTTTTTCTGTTAAGAATGTTAGATGTCACTATCATGGTGATTAGTAGAATATTAAAATTATTGAGTTACCAACTGTTGATCCTAATGTTTATCGGCCGATTTAACCCTAAAGACTCTAGATTTATTACGTGATATGGACACTCACCAAAAACTAGAACCTAGCAAGACTCTATTATGTGATAAAGACCGTCACCAAGAATCAAGCGAAACAATAATCAATAACTAAACAATATCAAATACGCAAACACATCCAATCAATAGAATAAATCTTTTACAGTTCATAAACATCCTCGCAAATCATAAATCCAAGTAAAAATCGAAACTTTATTCAGTCATTCATCTAATCTAGGTAGTTTATAAGATTTAGCCAACTAGAGTCATGGAAACAAAACCAAACAAAGTAGTTTCAAGCATACAACACATAATCAAAGTCAAACAGCACAAACGAGAACACCCGGACGACAGAATGACGACCCGAAGTTGCTACACTTGATGATCTTCAACCGAATGCTTTAGCTACTCCGAATTGCTCCGATAATGCTCCAAAATCGCCCAAGGTATCTCCTAATTCGTCCGTTAGGGTTTCTCAATGATAATTAAGCTTTTATACCCCAAAAACAACACACAACCTGATCTGCTACGAACATTGCTGCAGACAACACCCTCTCGCCACCCGCGAGAGGTATCTTCATACCGGTCGCGGGGCGCGACCGTGTAAATGACGTCATCTTCTACTTTTCCCCTCTGGCCACCCGCGAGAAGGTCTTCATGTGTTGTCGCGGGGCGCCAAAGGGGTGTTTTCTAGTACTTTCGACTCGTTTCAGCTCCCGAGCCATCCAACTCGTTTCAGGACTTGACCAATTCGTATTTCTACTCAATTTCCACGCTTTTCAGCTACGTTAAGCCACCAAGACCTGCAAAACGCAATTGGATCAAAAGACTAACTATTCTACGGACAACGAAACTAAAACTAATGAAAACTATACAAACTATACACGAATAACCGATGTATTTTACAATACATCAAATATCCCACACTTACTCTTTTTTCGTCCTCGAAAAAGAATCTATGCAAACGCAATCAGAGACAAGTAACTACTCGGGACAAAAGCTATTTATACTTATTAAAGTCAAAACTTGTGTTAGCCGCGATTGCAAATATGTTTGTCCTCTTATACTCGAACCCGATTCCAAGCCCTTATCATGCAAATTTAATTCAAGTGCGGCCAGTCTACCTAGGGTCTCACACTAGAAGCCACAGTCCATCTACTCCCACCACAAGCTTATGAACAAAAGGAACGATCACTGGACCAATTCCTAACCGTTTTATATCAAAATCAAAAGAATTTAACATTACCATTTTCTTCCTTTTTTTCTTTTTTTTTTCAATTAAATTTGAGCTTAGACGTTGCTTTACCTAACCCAGAGGCTGTCTCAACCAGAGTCACCATCCTCGAAAGCGACAACGTGAGCGTCGGTAATTTTTTTTGCAATTTTAATTTCACACATCCCAGAAGCATTTTACGTCAGAGTCATTATCCCCAACGCAGATTACGTAGACCTGTGCTACTTTTCTTAGTTTATAGCTCAATTTTTGACTTCTAGTTTTCTCATGATTAAAAAATCAAAAGATTTTGACTTATAACGGCATTCCTTATACTATTTTTCGCGGTTTCGACTTTCCATTTTTCCTAGATGAGCACCCACTAGCAAACCAACAATTAAGTTATATTAAGATCAAAGAAACCTAGAACCAAACCCGGGTCTATTCACATATCCCAAACTAGACACAAGCTTGACTATTTTTAACTCATATTATCATTATTTGAACCCGAATAGAAACCCATCTTTTCTATCATTTCCCGTTTTATTTTGCAAACTTCTTTATTCAAAAGACATTTTCTCATTTTTTCAATTTTTTTAGATTTTTCACATTTTCTATTTTTTTAACGCAAAGACTCGATTAACTCTACAACTACGACTCCTATTTACACCATGTGTCCCATCCCCACACTTAAAGACTGCATTGTCCCTAATGCAAGAACAAGAACACGACTCTACTAACCACCTAGGAATAAAATAAAAGCAATACTATATACAAAATATACAAGTGAAACGACTTAGCTGAATATATATGCGAGACTGTCAAAGTGCCAGTCAATTCCACATATGCCCTCCACTCCGATCACGCTCAGCAAACAATTCCTAACTCTCGGACACACGAACGGAAGCGGCAAAAATACACACCAAACCTATCAAATAAACATAAAAACACAAAACATACCATACGATAGATCATAGCGTCTCCACATACCATCTAAACATCCGGTATCAACCAATTCAACTACCCCAACCCAACCAACCAAAATACCAAAGTATCCAAAATCAGGGGTATAAACCGAATTAGATAAAAATAGCATAAAAAATAAAAGATACTAGGTTGAACTCCTGCTGCTATCCAACATCACTCGTCATCCCCATCTGACTCCTCCGATCCCTGCTCGTAAACCCGATAAGGCTCAACCCCTTGCATGCCAGTCGGTCCCACCTGCGGCTGCCTAAAGAACGGGGGAACCCCAAGATGCATACCTTCCATCATAAATCTCATACCATCCTCCAACCTCTGCTGACCCTGCTCATAAACCCTACGACTCTCCATCATAACATGTCTAACACCCCCAAACTGCTCATTTACATAACCACGTAAATTACCAAACCTCGTCTCCATCCTGACATATAGAGAATCCAATGTAGTGGTGGCCTAAGAGGGTGCTGGGGTGCCAGAATCTCATGCCTGGTACGAGGCCTCTGGTATCTAGTAGGATAGCCCCCTGCATAACTGTTGCTGCCTCCAATCCTGGTGGAGGATGAACCTGAGGACCCTGACGAACTCCTGACCAACTAATCGGCTCCTCATATGTAAGAATATTAGCCACTTGCAAATCCCGAACACTCATCAAACAGGGGTCTGGCCCCTCCCTCATACTACCTGCTGGGTACCTGCCAAAAACCCCGAGACTCTCTGCCAACCATGTAACATATAGGCCACAGTAAATACGGGCTCCTGCACCACCCCTCCATAACCTTTTCATCGACCATGCAAAAACAGTAGCCAAGTTCACCGGCCTTTGCTCCACCATGCACATCAGAGAGAACAAACTCACCTAATTAACCTTGTTATCTCCTTGACCTCTTCCAACCAATGTAGCTGCCAAAATCTTGTGGATAAACCGATAAACCGGATCCACAATGTCACTAGTAACCAAAGCAGTGGAGTAAGGAACCGATGATATCGTACTCCAAAATCTAACCAACTCATCAACCTGAACAAAATTCGGACGCCTCTTCTTAGACACCCCTTGCAAACAATTACGAACTCAGCAGACTGTACTTCCTGAGGTGTATAAACTGAGTAGCGATAGCAAACTCTGGAATAGTCATCATGTAAGACTGCCTACCCAAGGCGAAGAATATTGCTTCCTTATCATCAAAAAGCCCCTGCTTGTAGTCAAAAGTGGAATGGAACTCAAGGTTGATCTCCTTATATTGCCTCGCACTACAATCCAGAACTCTTCTAAACCTTGGACCCAATAATTGTTCCACCCGAGCTCTTGCTCCCAACCTATCCATCAAGCCCAATCTATTCTTCTAAACGACAGCAAATCGACCGTAATCAGTGTCATCAAACGCTGATACTCTCCTGAATCAACTTCAAACTGTAGGAGCGGACTGTCCCTTATCCGAGTACTTTGACCGTGGGGTACCCCTGCCCCCAAATACTCAATCACCCTCACAAATTCCGGTTGAGGCTCCGGGATCGCCGGACCTCTGCGCAGCCGAGCTGGTGGACCTCGCTTCCTTCCTGACCTGCTTGAAGATCCTTCACCTGACATCTGCAAAACAATTTAAATTTGACAAAACAAAGCAAAGCAGATCATTAGAAGTCACAGACTATTGTTGGTTTTTTTTTTTAGTTTTGAACAACCGTATAGCATTTCTTTCGCGGTTGAAACCGAAAAACTGGGTTACCGTTTACTAAAACATAAGTCATAAACAACCTCACCCGAATCGAGATTGAGTACGGGCGAGGTGTTTTGAACCTGTGCATGCACCAAAGTAAACCCATGACCAAATAGAACTAAAACTACTAGACTCAAAATATATACGACTCAATGTACACTACCCCCTTCCGGCACTTTAATTGCCCTCAATTAAATCTCAAGGGCCATGTCACACCCCGACCCGCAGCGGAATAAGAGTCGGGGCATAATTGGGCTATCACCAAAGCTCATGATATTTACTAATATATTTCATATTTATTAAATTCAAAATTTCATCCTCATATTCCAAACATGTTCATACAATTACAAAGAAAGATAATCAACTAAACAATCCAAAGTCTAATCCGGTTTATTCTTCTAAGCCATCCTATATGTTTCTTGCTGCAGCTGGATCACCTGTATCATGTGTAAAAATGGGGATTTTTGGGTCAACACAAGTTGGCGAGTGAACCTTGTTAGAAAACATTTATTATTGATTTCTTGTTATATTTATTATGGAAAATTGTGCAATAATCATATGTGAGCAAACGTAAATAAACATACAATAACAATAACAATAACATAACAATAACAAACAACCTTGCATGAATATATAACATGAATGATACTGTATATGTTGGCAACGTCACGTTCACGCTCATAGGTAATGGGGAACGGACGGCCTATGATAAATGTATGTGCGATCAAGGCTCAATCAAACGGAGCCGATCGTATATTGGCAACGCCTCGTTCACGCTCATATGTAATGGGGAACAGCTCAACGCTCATAGGTAATGGGGAGCGGCGGCCTATGATAATGTATGTACTGAAAATGATAAATTTAATCTAAACATTAACCACACAAACAGTTGATACATATTGAATACACATTTGATCATGAATATGATGGATGCACAATTGTTTAAATGTAATAAATAATAAGACACATGATACACCCCAAAAACGTGATTAAAACGGGGAATTTGTAGAGATTCACTCACATTGGGTGCGTTCGGTTGAAGATGATGAATGCGCACGAGTTTAGAGGGTTGATCGACGAGGATTAACTAACCTAAATAATAACGAAAGGTATGGTAAATGAGTGGATTTTATTAATAATTTTAATAGGATTTTTAGATATATTTTTGTGAGTTTAAGGCTATTTTCTAACTTTAAAACATTATTTTTAAGTATTTTTAATTGATTTTTAAATTAAATAAATAAATAAAACTATAAAAAAATGTTGACTTTTTTTGGGTTTGACCGTTGACCATTTGACTTTGACTTGTTGACCGGTTCGGTCGTTTATATTGTTTGCACTGAGTGAGGTTCGAACTCGTGACCTCCCGTACGCATGCACGCAGCTCTACCAACTGAGCTACGTGTCTAACCCGAAATATTTCTGTTTTTAATTATATTTATATACTATTTTAATTTATTCAAAATTCATTTATTTTTAAAAAGGATTTTAATCATCGAACCGGCGTGCGTAACAGGTCTCGAACCCGGGACATATGGATTAACGTTGCACACAGTCCACCGCTTGACTGTGTGTCTAACCTGGTTAATATTCTGGTTTTTATTATACTTAACATCTTTCAGTGAGTTAACCCGGTTATTTCAGAGAGTGAGGTTGGGTCAGGGATCGAACTCGAGACGTGTGATAGTTGTTTGCACACAGTCCACCGCTGGACTGTGTGTCTAACCCGAGATATAATCCAATTTATATTAAACTTATATACTGACTAACTTCATCTTCTTCGTTACAATAACACAGACAACGATTACTCTACTGATCTTGTTTAATTCGATTGATAAACATATAATTGATTAAAAAGAAATGGACAGGGAAGGTTTTGGGAATGAACATACCGGAAAAATGATCTTTCTCAGAACTCCGGCGAAGTCGTCGGCTCTGTTTTTATGAACTTCGTCTGAGCGGACCAATTAACAGTTTTGATTAGCAAGTTGTGGAATTGAAGTACTAAACAAGAGTTATCAGAAGGTTTAAAAGATTATACCATTTCACAGCGCAATCTAGGAATTTTCAGAAGTTTTCCGGCGAGTGCTGATTATCCGATATCGTCGCCTGGAACTGATTCTGATTGAAGGGTTTGAGTTAGTAAAAGCCTAACAACTGATAGAAGATGGAAGAATTGAGAAACTTATCGTTTTGATGAAAGACACGGTTTTCCGGCGAAAGTCCGGCGAGTTCAAAAAGCGATTCCGACGATCAGAAATTAGAGTAAAAGTGAAATTAGAGGTTCTGTGAATGTTATTGAGTCGCGAGATGATGTTATTGATGGAGTAATTCAGAAAGTGAAGGTTTTCGGTTATTAAAACCGAACATCACATGAATTCAAGTTCATTCAAGACTGAATTGATTAAGAATGTCGGTTTATCGGTTATTTTCAGGAATCCGCGATCACTCAAAAGTCCTGGACGTTTGGAAGCCGATAACGGTTTCAGTTTGGCGCAAACAGGTTGATTCATGGTTGAAGTTATGTTTTAATTGTTTCATAGAATTCACAAAGACATCAAGTGGCGGAGTCGTTATGTGTTTGGTGTTAAGGTACTCCGGCTGACCCGGGTTCGAAACCCGGCAGCCCCTTTTTTATTTTTAATTGTTTTAATTTTATTTTTTTACAATTTTAATTTCCATAACCTAAAATGTTTATTAGTTATGTATTGTTTAAAATTAAAATAAGCATTAAATGAGCAACAAAAATTAAAACTGATTATTCGATTAATAAACGAAGCGGGTTTGGAAAACCCGTTTTTCGACAAATGTTACAGGCCAAACAAACCAACATTGAGTGTTAAACCATGTAAAGTTTAAAACGTTATGAATGCTCTAGTGAAAATGTTAAATATTAAGTCATAAACGCAAGTTTATCGCAAAAATTACCAACCCGTATCCCCACACTCAATGGTGCTACACCCGAACCTATGATAGCTAACCAAACACAAGCCATTCAACCCAAAACGACCCTTCCATAACCTGCATTATGCTAAACTACCCAAACCAAACCATCCGCAGCCTCCAACTAACACTATCCATGACCAAACCCAAGATTAAACCAAGACCGGACACTAAATCTAATCTCAATCTATCTAATAATTGAAATAACGGACTCATGGTACAAAACGTTACAAGAAAACATACCTTGGATTCGAGTTAGACAAGAAAAACTTGTGTAAGATCGGTTGAACTTGAAACCCTTTTTTAAAATCTCGTTTTATGGTGAACGGATGAAGATTTATGGATGAAATTAGTTAGTATAGTGATGGTGGGAAAATTGGATGCGAACTTTGGGGTGAAAGTGGATCAATTTCATTGGTAGATGGGGGTGTTTGGTGGTGGCGGCCGTAGTGTGAATGAAGATTAGGGCAAAAATGGTGAAAAGTTAAGTGAAAGAGCAACCTAAACTACAGATACGTCCTCTCGCGGACCGCGATAGAAGAGGTGAGACCTCTCGCGGGCCACGGCCGTGTAAAAAAATCTGGAGTTATAACCCCCTCACGAGCCGCCACCGAGAGAGTTATCTCTCTCGCGCCCCGCCAGAGGGCATTTTTCACAGAAAGTTTCGAATTTCTGGGAGTTTCATGCCTTAGAAAAAAATTTCAAACTTAACCAAACCTTCCCAAAACTCAACTCCAAAATTTTTCTAGCACTGGAACTTACCTGAACTCGTTTTTCTCATCGATCCCTGCACTTCCTCGGTAATGAATCCCTGCAACATGACTCAAAAAACACACACAAAGACCGACAAACTACCAAGGATATTCGTTAGCTACGAGAAATAATCAAAAATACGAAAATATAAGCGGTACAAACTCTACACTTGAGCTTTCACTCAAAACACTAAGTGGTACTGTCGGGCATGTCCTCAAGAGGAGTTACCTCCTTCTCGGTGTTATCTATCGGACCACCTAGATAGTGCTTTAACCGATGACCATTTACCTTCCATGAGCGTTATGTAGCCTGGTCAAACACTTCAATTGCCCCATGCGGAAATACCTCTTTCACAATATATGGTCCCGTCCACTTTGACTTCAACTTTCTGGGGAACAATTTCAATCTCGAATTATAAAGAAGTACCTTGTCGCCAACCGAGAATTCCTTCAGCCCCATCAGCCTTCGATCATGCAAAGCTTTCGACTTTACCTTAATACTCCATGATCTTTCATAAGCCACATCTCGAAGTGCTTCCAACTATGGATTTGAAAATATCTACGCCTAGCCGCTTCGGTCAAATCTAAGTGTACGGTCTTAAGGGCCCAAAGTGCCCTATGCTCCAACTCTACGGTAAGATGGCACGCTTTGCCATATACGATCATAAACGGTGTAGTCCCTAAAGGTGTCTTGTAGGCGGTACGAAACGCCCACAAAGCGTCATCAAGCTTGTCGGACCAATCTTTCCTAGACTTCCCTACCGTCTTTTCTAAGATTCTCTTCACACCCCTATTCGCATTCTCAACTTGCCCACTTGTTTGCGGATGATATGCGGTGGGAAAACGGTGAGTAACTCCATAACGCTCCAATGCCTTCTCCATCACGGCATTACAAAAATGAGTTCCCCGATCACTAATAAGGGCTTTGGGGGTACCAAACCTAGTGAACAACTTCTTAAGAAATTTCACCACCACTCGGGCATTGTTTATAGGCAAAGCCTGAGCTTCAACCCACTTTGAAACGTATTCGATTGCCACGAGGATGTACCGATTCCCACAAGAAGGCGGAAAAGGTCCCATAAAGTCAATGCCCCAAACATCGAATATTTCTAGGATTTGGATTGGATGTTGGGGCATTTCATTCCTGGGATGAAATATTGTTGGTACATTGGCAAGCATCACAATTCCTAACAAACTCTACCGCATCATCTACTACCGTGGGCCAATAAAAACCGCAATCAAAAACCTTTTGCGCGGTAGTATGCGCACCATAATGACCACTGGTCAACCCTTCATGAACATGCCTAAGGATCTCTCTACCTTCCTCTCTCGTGACACATCTCCTAAGGACTCGATCACCTACTATCCTAAAAAGGAATGGATCATCCCATATGTACTTTCTCGCGTCCCTAAACAACTTATTCTTTTGTCGGCATTCATATCCCCCATGACATACCCATTAGCCAAATAATTCGCTAGGTCACTAAACCAAGGCAACCCCTCTCTTTTCGCCTCTACAAAATCTATGGACTCGTAAGGGAATCTATCTTCTATTGCCTCCTCATGAATTTCCTCTCTATTCGGATCCTCTAATCACGACAAGTGATCGGCGGCTAAATTCTCGGCCCCCTTTTTGTCCTTAATCTCAGGTCAAACTCGGAAAGCAAAAGTATCCACCAGATGAGTCGGGGTTTAGCGTCTTTCTTTTGAAAGAGAAAACGCAAGGCGGAATGGTCGGTGAAAACAACGGTTTTGGAAAGCACGAGATAAGATCAGAATTTGTCGAAAGCGAATACTACGGCTAAGAGCTCGTTCTTCGTGGTGGTGTAGTTCTCTTGAGCATCATTTAACGTTTTGCTCGCGTAGTAAATCGGATGAAAGTGCTTGTCCTTTCTTTGTCCTAAAACCGCACCTACGGCATAGTCACTCACATCGCACATAAGCTCTAACGGTAAGCTCCAGTGGAGCGAGATAAGAATAGGGGGACTAACAAGCTTTTCCTTCAAAAAGGTGAAAGCTTTAAGACACTCCTCGTCGAAGACGAAAGGAACGTCTTTCTCCAAAAGACGGGTCATGGGGCGTGTGATCTTAGAGAAATCCTTAATGAAACGCCTATAGAAGCCCGCATGACCAAGAAAACTCCGAATTGACTTGACATTAGTAGGTGGAGGTAAACGACTAATGGTATCTATCTTGGCCCTATCGACCTCTATCCCTACTCTCGAGATCTTGTGCCCCAACACAATTCCATCCGTCACCATAAAGTGACACTTTTCCCAATTCAACATCAACTTCGTTTCTATGCACCTTTTCATCATCCGCTCCAAGTTACCTAGATAATGGTCAAAAAAGTCACTGTAGACCGAGAAGTCATCCATAAAGACTTCCATATAACTCTCAACCATGTCTTTAAAGATCGCGACCATGCACCGCTGAAAAGTAGCCGGTGCATTACATAATCTGAAAGGCATGCGTCGGTACGCATATGTGCCGTAAGGACATGTAAAAGTAGTTTTCTCTTGGTTCTCCGGGGCGATTGGGATTTGGAAGTAACCGGAAAGACAATCTAGAAAACAATAGAATTGACGATTCGCGAGATGCTCGAGCATTTGATCGATGAACGATAGAGGGAACTGGTCCTTCCGGGTGGCGTCATTGAGCTTGCGGTAGTCAATACACACACGCCAACCGGTGACCGTACGGGAAGGAATAAGCTCATTTTCTCATTCATGATCACGGTCATCCCTCCCTTCTTAGGGACGACTAGGGTGGGGCTAACCCACGAGGAATCAGATATAGGATAAATTAGCCCGGCCTCCATCAACTTAATTACCTCCTTCCTAACCACCTCTTTCATGTTAGGATTTAGACGCCTTTGAGGTTGCACTACCGGTTTGAATTTGTCTTCCATGAGGATCCGATGTGTGCAAAACGTGGGGCTAATCCCCTTGATATGGGACAATCTCCAAGCTATGGCATCTTTGTGCTCCCGAAGCACCTCAACTAACCTACCTTTCTCCTCCTCCGTCAACTTAGAAGATATGATGACGGGCAAACTAGACTCCTCTCCTAAGAAGGCGTACTCAAGATGGGATGGAAGAACCTTAAGCTCTAAAGATGCCGACTCCAACGGTTTACTCTCTACCTCTTCCCTAACCTCACACAACTCTAAAGTTTTCGGAATCCACTCCGGATCTTCTCCAACTTCCTCATCCTCACTCTCAAACTCAATCTCATCTCTACCCACTAGATCACCTCCACTAATGTGACTAATACACTGATCAACACATGACATGAAGGAATCTAAGAAGTAAACGGAATGACACGGGCCGCTATGATCGTCACTACCACTAGGGTGTTGCATGGCTCTATCTATCTCGAATGTGACAATCTCGTCACCCGCACGAAGTGAGATCTTACCGTCATAGACATCGATGATTGCCTTGGCGGTTCGAAGGGACGGCCTAGAATGATTGGGACCTTTTCATCGGCCTCCATGTCGAGCACAACAAAATCAACTGGAAAAACGAACTTATCGACCTTGACTGAGAGATTCTCGATGATACCCCTAGGATACTTGACTGAACGATCGGCCAATGATAATGACATGCGTGTGGGTGTAAGCTATCCTAGACCTAAGTGCTCGTATAGTGAGAATGGCATCAAGTTAATACTAGCTCCTAAGTCGGCTAGAGCATGAGCGGGAGCAACGGCGCCCCCGAAAAAGCACGGAATGGTGAAGGTGCCCAGATCGGTTAGTTTCTCCGGTAGCTTGTTCAAAACCACCGCCGAACAACCGCCGGTCAATGGATGTTAGACAACTCACCTAGCCTATCCTTTCGCTTAAGAAGATCTTTGAGAAATTTCGCATACTTAAGCATGGATTGCAAGGCCTCTATGAAAGGAAGATTTATTTTCAATTGCTTAAACATCTCTAAGAAGTGTCTATATTCCCTAGCATATTTCTGATGCTTAAGGCGGGCGGGATACGGAATGCGTAAATGATCAACCAAAGGGGATGGCTTAACTCCTACTGGTTGTTTCTCTACTCTCTTTTCTACTAGAGGCTCCTCGGTTTGTGCGGTACTTGCTGGGACTAGCCTATCGTGCACCTTACCGGGAGCTTCCATCTCTATCTCCTCGTCTACCTCTTCCTCACTTTCTACCTCTACACTTTCCCTAACTACCTCTCCTAAGTTCCTACCACTCCAAGTAGTGATGGCCTTGGCTGAATGATAGCCGGGTTCTGGTAGGTAGGCCGGGAGGGTATTCTTGCAACTATTTGGAAAGACCACCTAATTGTCTTTGAAGATAGAGTGCACCCTGCTGGTTTTTATTGTGAAGTTCTTAATTTTTATTTAATTGATCATGACTCTTCATGAAACTGTCAAAATCAGTTAAGGCTTTCTAAGTGACCTGGTCCTTAACCATGATTTGAGCAAACATCTCCTCATTCTTCCTTAGACTAATATCTGAACCCTTGTCACTACCCTCACCCTCTTGATTCGACCCCGAATTACTAAACTAACACTGTTGCCCCGAACCTGAACTAGTGAACAAACCCTGCCCCCTGTTTTGATACTGACCAGATGGAAAACCAGGGGGATTACCGGAAGAGCGGAAGTTGGTATTATTACTGTTTCGCCAGTTAGGGTTATATTTGGAATTGTTGTTAAACTGGCCCCTATTCTGACCGGCTATGTACTCTACCAGCTCTAACGTAATGGTGGGACAATCTATGGTATCGTGACCCCCTCTACATACCTCACACCTATCAACCTTTTTCTTAATCTCATAAAGCTCCTTAGTGAAAGTTCTCTCCATCCGATCTAGAGCAGCAGCCACCAATGAGTCCAAGCCAACTTGGTTCACCCCTCGAGTAGTCGAAGAAGTGCTAGTAACAGGAATGGAATTCCTGCCAGCGGCGCTATAGTCCATATCGGAATGGGCAAAACTCTCAAACAAATCGTTAACTTAGCTGTCGTTTTCTTGCCCATGAGTTGCCCTCCAGCTCAAGTGCCAAACCGGGCTCGGATCTCGGGGGTGAGACCGTTGTAGAATTTCTCTACAAGCGCCCAATCTGACAAACCATGCTGTGAACAACGAGCAAGTAAGGTTTGGAATCTCTCCCAGGCTAGGTGGTACGGCTCATCAGACTCCATTCGGAATGAATGAATCTGATCGCTTATACGGGATGCCTTGGCGGGTGGGTAATACTTGGCTAAGAAAGCATCCCGTAAACCTGCCCAAGTAGTGAAAGAACCTGCTGGCTGCAAATCGAACCAGACGGCTGCGCGACCAGCAAGTGAAAATGGGAAGATTTGTAAGTAACGAGCATCAAGGTTGACACCTTCAATAGAGAAAGTGCCACAGAGACGAGTGATGCGGTTGATGTGAGTCGGAGCGTCCTCATCCTCACGACCGTGGAATTGACAAGAGTTGGTAATAGCGGTCATGATGTAGGATAGGATTTGCCAAGATTTTTCGTTGGTGATTCGGGTAGGGTGATGGGTGAGTTCGCACCGGTGAAGCCGGTGTTGGCTTGTTGGTAAACAGTTCTGTTGGCCATTTGGACAACGGGTGGAGGAGTTTGGGGACGGAAGGTGGTGGGGAGTTTTGTGGGGAAGACTTCGGGGTGAAGTCAAAGTTCGGTGGTTTAGAGTGGAGTGTAGAGTCAGAACGGGTGGAAGATGATGGTAATGGAGTACTAACCTTGAACAAAGAAGATGAGAAGGAAGACTTGTCCTTAGGTGGCTTCGGCGGAGGTCCTTGCGAACGTGTATGGGGCATCCACTGAAAAACCAAAAACAAACAAGTAAGAGGACTCTAAAACGACTCGATAGAAACAAAAAGAAATTGATATTATATTAGACTCCTATGACTCAGACATGACAAATAGCACGTATGATATCACGAAAGTCAAAACAAAGTAATTAACGCAATCGCCAAGAGTCCCCGGCAACGGCGCCAAAAACTTGATGTGCTAAAAATAGTTTAATAAAAACAACTAAAATTACCTTAATCTAGACTCAAAGTAATACTCTAGAGTCACTAAAACGAACTAAACTATTAACCGGCAAGTGTACCGATCGACTCTAGTACAGCTAAAGTAAGTCCGGATATCGACCCACGAGACTCTACTAATTAACTTAATTACTTTATTAAGACTCTGACTGACACGGACTAAAATGATTGAATGTTTGATGGGGGGGGGGGTTTCTAACGTTCCTAAGGAAACAAGTAAAATTAACTAATTAAACTAAGTTAACTAAGAATACAAATTAGTCTTGGGTTTTACTCCGATGGTGGAAGGACTACCTAGACCAGAATCCTGACTGGTTTTAACAACGCTTTTACTTGGAAGTTGATTCATGAGGAACTGGGATCTTTATATTCTCACCTCTCGGGATATCTAATAGGACCTCTGACCCTTCTCAAAGCACCCTATAGCTCCATCGAGGTTGCTAAACTACCAGTTATTAGACTCTTTTGCAAGACACCTAATGCGTTTACGAAAGTATCCTATGAGGCTCACTCTCTGTCAAGATCTAAACCAAGGATAGATCTAATTTCTCAATTGGACTTGCTAGACAGTAGCCAACGGGTTTACTTCCTAGAAAGCTCCTACCTTTCGGCTTAATGACTCAGACCTAGCAATAACCTCGCACCTTGCAGCTATTGACTATTAGTAGAATATTTGATTTTATTGAGTTACCAACTGTTGATCCTAAGGTTTATCGGCCGTTTAACCCTAAAGACTCTAGCTTTATTACGTGATATGGACACTCACCAAAAACTAGAACCTAGTAAGCCTCTATTATGTGATAAAGACCGTTACCAAGAATCAAGCGAAGCAATAATCAATAACTAAACAATATCAAATACGCAAACACATCCAATCAATAGAATAAATCTTTTACAGTTCATAAACAATCCTCACAAATCATAAATCTAAGTAAAAATCGAAACTCTATTCAGTCATTCATATAATCTAGGTAGTTTATAAGATTTAGCCAACTAGAGTCATGGAAACAAAACCAAACAAAGTAGTTTCAAGCATACAAAACATAATCAAAGTCAAACAGCACAAACGAGAACACCCGGACGACAGAATGACGACCCGAAGTTGCTACACTTGATGATCTTCAACCGAATGCTTTAGCTACTCCCAATTGCTCCGATAATGCTCCAAAATCGCCCAAGGTATCTCCTAATTCGTCCGTTAGGGTTTCTCAATGATAATTAAGCTTTTATACCCCAAAAACATCACATAACATGATCTGCTACGAACATTGCTGCAGACAACACCCTCTCGCCACCCGCGAGAGGTATCTTCATACCGGTCGCGGGGTGTGACCGTGTAAATGACGTCATCTTCTACATTTCCCCTCTGGCCACCCGCGAGAAGGTCTTCATGTGTTGTCGCGAGGCGCTAGAGGGGTGTTTTCCAGTACTTTTGACTCGTTTCAGCTCCCGAGCCATCCAACTAGTTTCAGGACTTGACCAATTCGTATTTCTACTCAATTTCCACGCTTTCAGCTACTTTAAGCCACCAAGACCTGCAAAACGCAATTGGATCAAAAGACTAACTATTCTACGGAAAACGAAACTAATACTAATGAAAACTATACAAACTATACACGAATAACCGATGTATTTTACAATACATCAACCATGAATTGAATCATAATACATCCGTGTTGTTTTAACATTTAGAATGATTCTATTGTTATTCAAGATGTTAAAACATCATGACTGTAATCACAATACAATGTTACATACTCTAGATGTTAAAACACCATGACTTGAATCATAATTCATTATTTGCAATGCTATGGTGTCTTATTTACGTCATGGTGTTTTATTATAAAGACTTGAATCATAAGTCATTATTTGCGATGCTATGATGTCTTATTTACGTCATGGTGTTTTATTATAAAACACAACTTGAATCACAATACAATTAAAACACCATTGTATGAACACAGAAAAAACACCATGGACTGAAACATCCAATCGAAACGTAATTTTTTTCTCTACATAAGTATAACAATATGGTACTCATATTAAAGATAAAAAAACACTCGTCATTATGGTTTAATTTTTTAAATAAAATGAGTTACGTATAAAAAGTTATTGACGTTTAAAAAAGAAGAGGGAAACTTGCATGTGCATTGCATGTGACTTTCTAAATTTAAAAATATTAAATTTACCTTTATACCCTTAATCTAGAAAATTAATTATTTAATGGTAAACACTATTTACAAGATTGCCATCAAAATCTCAACCATTATATTAAAGATCTAATTGTTTAGATTCTTTCTTACCATTCTCACAAAAAAACACCTTTTTTACAATAACCTCACCTATATATATATATATATATTATATATATATATATATATATATTATGGGTGGGGTTCTAGAGTAAACACTAGTGTATTTGTGAACTGAGTAAACAAATTCTAGCTATTGATTTACATCATCAAATCGTAAAATACACTAATGTATTTTCATCATCAAATCCTGACCATTGATTTACACTTGTGTATTGATAATCAAGGGCTAGGATTAGTTCACTAGTGTTCACAATCAAGGGGGTTGTTCACTAATGAACCTAACCATATATATATATATAGGGGGAATGATAAAATGAAAAACCACTTGAGTTGAAAAAACTCAAGAAACCCTTGTAAAAACCCTATGTAACATTTTTTTTCTAAAAATATAGGGAATGTAACATACATATATTTGAACATTTTTGTAAAAGAAAAATAAAAAAACGTCGAGTAGTTTTTTTTTAAATGTTATAAATTCCATGTTACATAATATATATATCCAAAAAAATGTAACATACATATTTTGAACATTTAAAAAAACTAGTCGTTGCTTTTTTGCATTTTTTATAAAATGTTCAAATATATGTATGTTAAATTCGCTGTTTTTTAGAGAAAAAAAATAAAAATGTTAAATAGGGTTTCCTTGAGTTTTTTCAACTTAACTGAGTTTTCTTCCTATACTTCATGTATATATATATATATATATATATATATATATAGTGTATAAGTTAAATATTTTTTAAGAAATTAGAGCACAACGTATAGAGAAATGTTTAAAGCTGTATTATGGTAAATTTTGCTAAAATGTCATAAATATACCAAAGCGACAAGACAAGAAACAAATATTCCATACAAACTTCTACCCGAATCTTTTATCAATGATTATTTTTCTAAAAGGGAAAAAGCATTTAGTTTCTAACATGTATTAAATAGGTTAGAACCATGCGTATTACACAAGCGTGTATTACATGGGTTGCATAAGTGTAATTTTATATAATAAATAATAAAAATAATATATCTTTAAAAAACTCATGTATCAAATGTGTTGATTAAAATATAATGCCATATGTTAATACATACATTCGTCATGATTTATCTTTCAAAAATGAACTTTGATTTACTATTACCTATTATAACATTTTACTTTGTTTTTTTATTTATTATTAGGTTAAAAACAGATGTATTACATGGGGTTGAATAATGTTTTCATGATACATTCAAATTCAAATTATGAGACACAATTATTTTAATTAGTTTTAAGCACCTTCATGCTTATTTGTTTATTTCATAGATAAAACACTCGTCTTAGTTTTGTATTCAAGAGAGTTTATGGTACAAAAAAAATGGAGATTAATACCCACGTTTTTATATATTTCATATTTTTTATGAATTAAATTCTCTTTGAATGGAGTATAGAATTGTTATATTTAAAAAATGGTGTTCTTTCTAAGTGTTGATGCAATATGCAATATATGATAGGTTTAAACCAATTATAACACTACGCCTAACATTACAAAGGTGAAACTAAGTTGTCTAGATTTGACATTTGAAAGAATTGTGCGACTATAACGGTGAGTCCAAACCATTATAATGATGCGCCTAAAAACACTTATAGTTTGATAGAAACATGTGCCCCAGACCTAGAATAATTATTTAATTCTATTGAAAAAACAGTAATTCAATTTAATCTAATTATAATAAAAGATTCCAAACAATGCCACGTGACGCTCTCTCATTTAGTTTAATAATAATATTATTAATATTAATATATTAGATTATTATTATATCAAACAAAAACTGTTAATGTATAATCTTTATCTTTTATCTTTATTACTAGGTTAGTACCCCGTGCATTACACGGGTTGAATAAATATAGTCATATATATGAAGTAATAAAGAAAAGTAATAAAATATTTACATCTTTATATAAACTCGTGTATTACATGAGTTAAATTAAAAGTTTATCTTTGTAAACAATAAAAACGTTAATATATAATTTTTTCAGTTTTATAATTAATATATAGTTATCAGTTATTCTTATCCTTATTATCAAAATCTCTTCTATAAATTTTAAAATTTAATATTATCAATAATCAACTTTCCGTAATAAATATATATTTAGGCGATAAAAGAGAAAGATATGTTGTTGATAAATAAGTATTTATATAAAGTGTATTGTTACTTGAATATTCTAGATGGTCATTTATTTCATAACACGAAACCTTTCGATCAGATGTGCAAAAATATTACATTAATGATCAAACATTTGAATTAAATTATTAAAACTACCACTTAAATTAAATCTTTATCTTTATAAACAATAAAAAATGTTAATATATCTTTTTGAAATTTATTAATTAATATATAATTATCAGTTATCCTTGTTCTTATCATCAAAATATCTTTTACAATTTTTTTTAAATTTAATATATCAATAATCGACTTTCCATAATGAATATTTATTTAGGCGAAAAAAGAGAACTGAGACTAACTTATAGAGCGTCATGTGTCCTCCAAATAGTTTCTTTTATTAATAGTGTAGATATATATTTATAGTCCATACAACCCAAAAAATTTTCCAAACGCAATTTTGAAATGGATATAAGTACAATAAAGAACTAACATGAATCAACAAACCATGTATACAAAAAATATGTATGTCTTAATTACTATACTAGGTTATAACCCCCGTGTATTTCACGGGTTGAGTAAATAAATTTTATATACTCAATAATAAAACAACATATCTTTAAAAACCTCCTTTATTGCACGAGTTGAATAAATGTAATTTTATATATTAAATAATAAATAGTTATATCCATAGTAACCATATTGTACGGGTTGAATAAATGTAATTTTATATACCAAATAATTCAAAGTTATATCTTTAAAACCATGTGTATTATACGGGTTGAATTTAAAATCAAGTATATTATACGGGTTGAATAAATGTAATATTGTTTGCCAAATAATAAAAAAAATTATATCTTTAAAAACCCTCGTGTATTATACGGCTTGATAGATATGATTTTATATAACAAATAATAAGAAAAATATATTTTAAAATAACTAATGGATATACTCGTACGTGATAGATATGGTGATTGCGGAGACGATTATTGAAAAGAAAATACAGTGGTCAAAATGTTATTTAAGAAGCAAATAAGCAGACATTTGAGTGATAAAATATAAATTATATTTAAAAAACCCTTAATAAGTATGATTTTATATATAAAGTAATATTGAAAGTTATATACAATTTGTTTTAAAACTATTTAATAAAATCGGTATAATAATTTTTTTAATAATGAAATAAAAAAATAAATAATATAATAATACAAAGTTTGGTTTTGGTGATAAATAACTTGATTATTTGCAAAATATCTTAAATTAACAATTTAAATTTGAGGATAATATTTTATTAAAAAAATAGAAGTATTCTATTTGATATTTAAAGTAGAATAAAATTTAATATTAATTTCTATTTGTTTAGTAATATAAGAAAGAAAAAAATATAATTGAATACTTGGGAGGTTGTATGATGATAAATGGGTTAACTGTATTATAATGTCATATTTTTTAGTTATACATTTTTTGAATTATTGAAAAATAATCAAGACTTTGTTATCATTAGTAAAATCAATGATTTTATATTTGTAATTTTGTTTGGTATAATTTTATTAAAAAGTGCATATTATACATATAATTATATTATGTCTTAAATTATTGATGTCATCCAAAATGTTTTTCGATTTTATGTCTGGCATTATATATACTATGGTAAATGTTTAAAGTTTATTAGAGACAATTACATCATTGAAAAGAATAAGAGTAAATGTTTATATTACAAATAAAAAGTAGGTGTCTGTCATATGATATAGAAAATCAAATAAATAATATTATAAATCAGAAGTATACATTTAATTTAAACTAAATAACATTATCTATAGTTAAGTAGAAGAGATTAAACAAAATAATATTTAGTATGAGAGATATCTATACCATATTAGAAGAGATTAAACTAAATAATAACTATCCATAAGGGATATTAAATTAAATAATATTTAGTAGGAGTGTTATCTATAATTAATTAGAATAGATTAAACTAAAATAATAATTATCCATAAGATATGGCTTAATATGATGACAAGTGTCCTTTAAATGGTTTCTTTTATTATATAGTATAGAATAGATTTGAAATAAAAAATAAAGCCGGACTGGATTTTTTAAGTAATTCGAAATTTAAAGATACAAACTATAACTTTTAAAAAGGTAATATAGTTATTTCAAAATTTTATTTTAGTATATGACTGCTTATTGTGTGATGCTCAACGTCACATAAACTGTCACATGTACCTTATTCAAGTTATATAATGTATAAAGAAATTATGAAGTTTTCTAGTTTTATCATAGGAATGATAGATTTTAATAATGTCAACTATTAATCGTTAGTCGGAAACGGTACCAACTTTAAAATTTATCAGTAGTGGTCCTGCCTTTTCATATATTGTAAACCAACAGACCTTTGCTAACAAAAAAAAGGGGGGGGGGGGACAAAAGAAATTAACATTTAGTTAGTAAAGGTTCACTGGTTTACAATATGTGAAAATGTGGAACCACCACTGGTTATTTTATTAGTTGCGATTGTTGTCAGCCAACGGCTAATAGTAAGGATTATTAAAATCCATTATTCATTTATGATATTCATAATTTTCACATAAGAAAAACAAAAATGGTTTATAGTTACCAAATAATTATAGCATAGGCATAACAATTTGTACATACTAAACCTCATGAGCTAACATTAAGCAACAAACCATGTATACAAAAATATTTATGTCTTTATTACCATATTTGAAATAAAAAAAATCTAGATTGTTTTTTTTAAGTAGTTATAAATTAAAGATATAAAACTATAACTTTTAAAAAGGTAAATTAGTTATTTCAAAATTTTATTTTAGTATATCATTGCTTATTGTGTGATGCTCAACATCACATAAAACGTGACTATCACATATATCTTATTCAAGTTATATAACATATAAAAAAATTATAAAGTTTTCTAGTTTTATGATATTCATAATTTCCACATAAGAAAAACAAATATAGTTTATAGTTACCAACAAATGATTGTAGCATAGGCATTACAAATTTACAATTAGTACATATTAAATCTTCTCGTAATAGTTTAAATATAGTTTTTTTTTTTACAAATCGGTTGATTTTTACTTTTTGTCTATGCCCATTAAACTTATTAGTCCACGGGTCAATTATTTCTAAATAGTTAATTATATTAATAATCTTCGTCGTTTGGCAAAGTAACAAATTTCTGGATATAAGTATATAAGTTCACGTTAATTATATATATATTAACCATTGATCAAATGTGTTTTGATTGATGAGATTAAAAGACAATAAAGTAGAGTAATGATTGTGTTTTAATTAATGAGATTTTTGTTTTTAGTGAGATAAGGGCTAATTAGTCTTTTTACTATGACCATTAATGATTGGTCTCATTAATGATTGTGATTTAATTAATAAGATTGTTCTTTATAAAAAAATTTAACAAATCGAGGTAAATGTTTACATTGCAAATAAATCACCAGAAAAATGAAAAAAATAAACTAAAATAAATAAAGCGAAGTCGTCGTTAGTAAATGATAGTTTGCACCTCCATTCTCTAAAAAACTCACGTCAACCGTAAATTGTTTTACACAAAAATAAAAAATAAAAAAACTATTTTACGCGTTACGTTTTTTAACGCACGTTGTCGAATGTTTTTTATGTGCGTTGTCATTATCGAACGTAAATGTTTTTGTTTATTTTTTACACAGTGGTGTATTGTGGACGTTTTTTTTTACGTTTGATGTTTTACGTCGGCGCGAAAGGTGCCTTCCTTCTAAAAAACTCACACCAACCATAAAAAATTTTACACAACAAATAAAAAAACTATTTTACGCGTTACGTTTTTTAACGTACGTTGTCAAATGCTTTTTTACGCGCGTTGTCTTTATTGAACGTAAATGTTTTTGTTTATTTTTTACACAGTGGTGTATTGCGTAAATACGTTTTTTTACGTTTAATGTTTTACGTCGGCACGAAATGTGTCTCCCTTCTAAAAAACTCACATCAACCGTAAATTTTTTTACATAACAAAATAAAAAATTAATAACCTATTTTACGTGTTACGTTTTTTAACGCGCGTTGTCGAACATTTTTATATATACAAACATTTTCTAAAAAAACTTTTTAATGTGTTAACTGTTGTTGTAGATATTATTATTATTATTATTATTATTATTTATTATTATTATTTATGTTAATTGATAATGGATGTTACTTTTGAAAGGAAGAAAGAGAGAGAAATAATGTGACATCGAGAGTAAAAGACTAAATTACCCTATTGATTTAATTTCAATATAGGTGATGTGTTAAAATTTTATTGGATGATAAGATTTCTCGCAACTCGTGGTGGTTTTCATTTAAACCAGATCCTATCTATCTATCTATCTATCTATATATATATGTGTGTGTGTGTATAGTCTAGTAATCTTGTACCTATATATAATGTAAGTGTTATATATATATGGATTTTAATGTATAAAATATCGGGTTTTAACACTTACATTATATATAGGTACAAGATTACTAGACTAGCCCCCTCTTTTTAAACCAGATGAACCATTTATATAATTAGCACATTTTTAAAACAAGGAGGTCACTATTTTAAAACTTACGATACCACTCCCAAAATTGTAACTTAGCTTGATTACTAAGAAGAACATGTTGTTAGTTTTCTAATTATATGCATCACTTTTATTGTATTAATCCTCACTTGTAATCATCATCATACTCAGTAAATCAGTAAATCTGATCAATAGCAAAGCTAAGGTAGGGTCTGAAGAGGGTAGATGTAGACAACCTTATCTCTCTTTACCCAGTAGGGATAGAGATGTTGTTTCCAGTGAGACCCCCGACTCGATGGTAGTTTTGTATTAAGCCTAGGACCTAAGGCACATAACACTCAAACAATCAGGACAAAGACCGAGTTATGTATGTACCCCTGTGCCTTTCAGCTATCAACGCCACCACATGATGCATGATAAACCATCAGCCGCTTTTAACGTTATTTTCATGAAATTAGTAAAATAACGTTAAAGTTAGTACCATTTCACTTTTGCCCTCCGAACGCCCACACATATATACATTATACGTGCACACCGCAAGCGGGGCAACAATCAACTATTAGCACTTTTTCTTCCACCACTTCTACTTAAACCCAAAAATCTCTATAACCCATAGTGCAAAGTTGCCAAACAAAGAACTAAAATGAACGAACAAGAAGATAAATTGGGAAATGTTAAATGTTTTATTATATTATAGTAAACATTGCAAAAACATGTCCAAATGTACCAAAGTAAAAACATTTCAAAATGGTAAAATTAAAATAATGTTATAAGTTTTAGTAATTAAACTGTAAGTTTTATTTCAAAATTATTTAGTGATGTTGGACAAAAGGAAAATGGAAGAATGAAAATAGGAATGAAATCAATGGCATAAACGGGGACTAAATAAGTAATTATGATGAAACCATATATACTATTTATATAATTTACTCTATTTTGTTGTCTATAAATTAAAGCCATTGTTGATTTTCTCTAATGCAACTTCCATGTTTCTCATTACTCTCTTTTTGTTTCTAACTTTTTTTACATTATCATTTCTTTATTTCTTTGCTCTGTAACCCCTCCTTTTACCCCATTTGCGTCTTCAACTTACCATAATTTGGAGAGCATTTGAATCATTTGATTCACAACGTGTTAGAGCCCCGAATTTCGATCCCCTGTTAGCATTCTTCCAATTCATTATAAACATGTCAGGTTTTCTTAATGTTTAAACGCTTGGAGATTTTTTATTCCATTAGAGCACAATCATCTTTGGTGATTATTATCTTATTGGTCATGTTGATGCCACGATAATTCTTCTTTGAGTTATGATCCAGGTAAATTCAATGAAGAAAACGGGATTAGTTTTCAGGGGATACCTCTAACTCTAACACTAAATTCATTAGAGGTAGCTTAAGGTGAAGTGGTTAGAAATGGAAAAGAAAAAAAGTTTAGGCGAAGAAACTGATTGTTGAAACATGTCATGAGAAGAAGCTATATGTCAACAAAGAAGATAGTACAAAAATCGTTTGTTTTCCCTTTGTTGATATTTAGTTTTTTTCTCTACAACTTGGGTTCTACTATCTAATCCTTCAACGTAAACCTTTTTTCTTTCTCACGGTCCTTCAAATGATCTTTAGTGTTACACTTTGAGGTATCCCCACCACCAGTTTTATCCCATTCTTGTTGCATTTATCTGAGTTGTAATTTGGAGCAGAATTGTCAAAGGTGATGAAATCAACACCATCAATAATCATCTATGTTGTTCTCCGGTTGAGACAAAATTTTCAAGTATTTTACATTGCAATACCCGACTTTTATATCTAAAAGAGTAGTTGGAAATTCGAAACATACGATGAAATTTGTGAGGCTTTTAGGTTTGTGAATGACATGCATCAAGTCCTGTTACGATATCTTAAAGAGATATTGTGAATGAGATTATCTGCTTTTTTCTATTCTTTTTTGGTTTGAATATGTTTTTACATCTTATAAACATTTTGTATGGCATCCCATAAAACGTGAATGTTACATATGTTATTCATGTTATTAAATGTAATAAAATTATATATTTTATTGTTTACATTATTTCTTAAAACCATATAAGAAAAAGAAAAGTGGTTTACACTTATAAACAAATAATGTAACATAGGCGTACCAAATTTTGGTTTTGTGAAAGTTATGGATTTAAACCATCATCGACATTGTTAGATCTCTCATGTTTATTAATCTCTAATTTCAGTTTTGATCTCCCTTGTTAAGCTTAACAACTCCTGAGTTGAATATTATAAAATGCTTGTTTTATTGTTTTAAAGCTTAAAATTTTGGTCCTCAAACTTTTAATCAACAATTCTTTTATAAAATGGAACATTATTAGTTTCTTATATGTATTAATTTTAGTGTAACAAAAGCCAAAATATTTCCATAGGCAATTTATTAAATTTGTATAGGTCCAATAACGAGCTAAAAGAAATATCAAATTAACCATTTGTATGGGTAAATGTTTAAGCCTTGATTATGACTAGTATCGAAAATTGCCGAAGCAAAGACATTTCCAAGTTATTAAATATTTAAGGAACTAAGTTATCACCCGGGTGGTAACTCAGACAGAAAAAATTAAATTACATTAATCATAAATGTATCAATAAAAGTAATGCAAATAAAGTAACATTACATAAATTAGTAACAAAGTGAATTGTATCATTAGGTATGAAGTTTTCTTTATAAGTTGTGTACAAAAACATCAAGAAAAAGACAAATAATGTTACATTTACAATTTACTAAAAGTAAATAAGCTTAGTCCGGCTAGTGTAGCACGCCCTGCCACATCCAACGTTATACATGCCAATCTTTTTTTATTTAACAAACACCTAAAATTTGATATCTTGAAGTCACTTCATAAATCATAAACAAAATGACATACATGTATCATTAGAGTGGGGCAGCCAGAAAGAGACATCATCCTTCAACATTTCTTTTAACTCCATACTCTCCTTAGAAAAATATTAGAAATTTTGTTTTTTTTAGTTTTGGCAATAATAAGAAAATAATAATAGTAACACAATCATTAAATATATAATGTTTAAAAGATTTTTAAAAAAGTCAATGGCAATATTTGGAGTTTAGCCAATAAAAGTATATTAGTTGATAAACTTACAGGTTATCACCCGTGTGCGACACGGTTAGAGAAAATTATTTACAATAATTGATGATTAATAAATTAAAATCATATAACTTATTATTAAATAATATTTGCATACCATCTCCACTCACCAAAAAGTATGTCAACAAAATATAATTTACTACTTGATTATAATTTTAACATTAGGGTAAAAAGATTACTTTTTTTTTTCTAACAATGGCAAGGCTATCTCATTCAACTCAAAAGGAAGCAGTGCAATAAAGTCCGAGCAAGAAATTGCGACAAAGGGGGAAAAAGAAACAGAGAGCTGGTGAAAAATATAACACTAAATACAATGAACATAAAAACACCAACCTAGCCATATTTGAATCCATCCCACTTGCGCCAACCCTACATCGATAGTTTTGTTCAGTTCAAAAGCCGAAGAAGTGACTGACTGATCTTTGATGTCTCATAAAACTCTACATAGCAATGAAACCTTGCCATTAAAGACTTTATCATTCCAAGCAAGCCATAAGTTCCACATGGTAGCAAAAACAATTGCGCCAATTAGCTTGTTAACTTTATTCGGGTGGTGTTGGTCTCCAAGTTGAGCCAGAGCCTTCAAAAAAACAATAATCGATTATTAAATATTAAATTAAATCAAATTTTCTTTATCTATAAAAAAAATTAACTACAAGAAGAACTTATCCATTGTTAGTGCCTTAGGAGGTACGCAGCCGAAACAAGAACCGGTATCGGTAAGATACTTGTTGAGATCCAAAACTCACGTTCCTTAAGAAGAGTTCCAAAACGGATTAAGCAAAGTTTATTCAAAGTTGTCAACCTTTTCCAAAACGGATTAAGAATGCCATTTGTACCGATCCACCACCAAGATCAACTACGCTAACAGTGCTTGAACATTTATGCCTAAATTTTTCAACAGATAATTTACGGTCACTTGTAGACACTAAAAAGATTTTAATAAGCAAAGCAATATACGATATGATAAGGAAAATCCTCCGTTGACATCTTTTTATATATTTTTTTGGATGTATGAACAAACATGGGATGAGTTCAATGCGTATGCTAAGAACATATACATTTTGGAGGGTGTAAATAAGTAGCTTACCCATTGGTAAGAACCTTACTGAGTTCCATCCAAAATAGTTACCCAAAGGTTGTTCTTTGCTTATAGAAAATCTCTTATCTATATAAACATAAATCGTAGTTAAAAGAATACACGATAACTGCCGATTTTAGTACCATTTACAGCTTGCAAAATTCTTTCAGATGCATCCCAACTATCTCAGACCTGCAGTTGCGTACATAGAGATGCGTAATTAGATGTATAATTATACAGCTCTAGCCAAATAAAAAGTATTAGTACTTATTATCCATACAAATCACTAACCCCAACTTTAATAGGTGTATTTTGCGCATATCTTGTGGAACAACCTTTTCGGCTTTTTTCTAACAGAGGCAGAAGAGAATTTGCAACCTCCTCTTGGTTGTCTGCACATGCATTCAAACCTGGTTTCAACTACAACAAAGAATTATCATATGAAATATCAGAGGTCTCTTCCAACAAAAAGTTAGAATGTAAATAGCTGAAAGAAAAATATTGATTGTGTAAAGCCTTAGGCAATCCTACATGACCATGGACAAAAGAGATACTACGCACATGGATAAGAGAAGACGCCATGGTTTGAATGTGTCTAGGTAGGAGAGATTAGGGATGAGCATTTGGTACCGGGTACCGGTACCGTATCGGTACCGAATCGTACGGGGTATATTCGGTATCGGTACCAGTACCCAGTTTCTCCGTTTTTCGGTACGCGATAAATACCGGTACCGAACCGGTATATTCGGTACCGGTACCCACTTTCCTGTTCGGTTCGGTACCGAAGGGGTACCGTGCTCAGTTGTCGCTTTGTAGAAACAAACAAACCAAAGAACCTTAAGCATATCTGTTTCTTTAATGATGTGTTTGATGGAGCTTCATGTGTTTTCTAGTGTTTTGAAGTTCACATAATTTTCAATAATAAACAAATTTATTAAGCAAATATACCTAGTGAATTGAAAAGTTACCTTTAATGGATGGGCAGTTACTGTGGAGAGATGAGCAAATGGTAGCTACTTTTGAAACTTGAGTGGACATCATTTATTGTTGTGCATCTAGTAAAACAACAAAAAATTAACAATCATATATGATGAAATGAACGGAAGTCTACTGGTGTAATTACCAACTAAGTTAACTTGCAACCCCACAATTACCAAATTTAGAAGGAATTATATCTTTCTTGCATTCCTAAATCATTAACATATGACTAAATTGGGTCGAGGAATTTGGGTAAGATCAGAACCGATAACCTATAATATGTATCAAAGCGGGACCAATAATCCATAATATGTGTCAAAGCGGGTCAGAGTGAATATTTAAATGGCTTGAATATACTCATTAGCTTTATTAAAAAGGGATTAGCTTAGTATTTTAACAATATAGTATGATTTTACATGTTAGTTATTTATAAAATTTAAGAAAGGAGCAATTTTTATCACTGGGTGACCCAGCCTAAACCATTTTGACCTACATTATCAATCATTAGTTCTGACCAATATTCAACTCGATCCTGACCTGTACCCAACTCACTCGATTCACCCTTTACTATGTATGATTTAGGTCTTTTGATAGGGTACAGGGGCAACATAGTGTATTCCCAAGTAATAGCAACCTCCTAAAATACTTGAATTTTCGTTCTTCCATTCAATCAAAAGATGAAGTGACAACCCTGCAAAAATTAATCTATCATATCAACGGATTAATATAGACGACTCAATCTAACAAAGTAAACTATTAGAAAGCCAAATTTCTCAATTATCAACATTAGAAAGCTAAATTTTTGTTCTCCTTTTCCTTCAATCAAAAAAGTATTATCTCTAGAGGTATGATACACTTAATTAAAGAAGAAAATCTTATGTGGAACAGAAAGGGAAAAAATTAATATAAGAAAGCAAATAAGAGCTGGTGGATATCTAACCTCTAAATGTCATCCTTAAGGGAATATCCATTTGCTAAACTCGGTAACAAAATGTTCATCGTCCGAGATGTTTGCATCAGTATTCCTAATAGTAACGTAGAGTGTGTATTCCCCCAAGATCGAAAAGTTTGACGAATTCAGCTAGCAATTTGTTTGCAACTTTATGTCAAAATGATGATTTCACCATGATTCCAATATATCAAGAATAAACTGAAAAATCTCGTAACAGATTTTATATTACCTTTCACCGCTTTGACACGCCACCAATCACCACCCGAATCAGCCGCGTGCATCGCTGCCATCGTCTTGTTAATAACCGCGGAAATCGAGTTCTTGTGCACCATTAGCGTTCAATCATTCTATAAACTTTAAACTCTTACATACCTGAATATTGAAGTATTTTATATCATGAGATATCTGCACAAAGAAAATCAACCATGGTATATACCTAAATGGTAGTCGCCGGTCGTCGGTGAGAAAGCTTTTGTACTTTATTGGTTTATTCTCCTCTTGATATACAATCGGTAGAGTCAGGGATTTTCTGTTATTACCTCCCACATCTGCTTCACCACCATTTTTTTGATCCTCCATTTTATAACCAGATCCAGAAATCAATCGATTCAGAAGAGAAGAAAAGAGGAGTACATCTTCTGTAGTGGTTGATCGATATCCAAATCCTTATTCAGTGGTGGCGGCGGTGACTGACGTAGAAGAGGAAGAAGGGAAGGCTAGGGTTTAAAACAGGTATTACAAAAGGAGCGTGTTTTACAAGGTATTTATGTACGAGTCCAAAACGGGGCTTCAGGACCCGAATTTTTGGAGTCAAAAACCAATCCTAATTAAACGCCACACATTAGCTATTATCTTCCATGTTTATTTTATATAATAATAATAATAATAAAAATAATAATAGATAGATAGATAGATAATAGATTAAATGATAAGCTTTAAAATGGTAAAATTGTTAATTGAAATCAAACGTTTGTAAACTATTTATCGAGATGCTAAAAGCCGTTGAAAATTTCTTGTCATATTTATAGCTTTCCTTCTCTCTGTAACAATGGCAAAAGAACGTTGTTTTTATTGTATCATTTTTTTACTATCACTTTTTAGACTTTGATACTTTAGCATCACATAATACATGAATGTGACACCTAATTTATGTTATTTATCGTATAAAGAAAATAAAACGTTTCCCTATTTTACATTAATCATGAAAATGTGAAATCCACAAACATGCTCATTATTACAAACCCAATTAGTAAAAAAATGGTTGGGAATAGTATTCGTAAAAACCGGGAATCGGTGGAGTGGACGGATGAGGGGAAGTTGGGGTGCTAGGTGACATCGGATAATACCAAATCTCACCCGTTCGCGGGTCTCTTCAGTAACGGTTCTTCTTGCTTGTTGTTGAGATTGTTTGCAAAACTTTGCTAAAACGAATGGTTGGGATCCCACGGATTTTGATTGTTGGGATAGATTGTGTGATTATGAAAAAAAAAAATTGTAAAGATTTTAGATACATACCCTAGAACACTATCTTTATCTCCACTTTCATAAGCTTTTTACACATCCATAGAAGCATTAAAGGACAAAAACCAAAAGATCTTTTTCTGGTTTTAGAGGCTTGATCCAATGGGACGAGGCCCATAGTGGGTTTTGGACTTTGGTGGACTTCATCTGAACAATAAACGAGAAAGAAACCATCTTTAAAATGGAAGAAAATGGGATTCTTGAAGAATAGAACTTGCATCAGACGATGGTGTTGTAGGGGTTCAGGTAGCTTTCTAGGCGGGTAGGTGGGTGGCGATTTCTCCCCGCTTCCAGATAGATGATGGTGATAGCGATTTGTTGATTTAAAGATGGTGATGCCAGAAATGGTGGCGGGCGAGAACGATGTTGAAGAAGTTATGGTTGCAGCGATGGGATGACAAGGGAGGTGAAGAAAAATATGTATTTAAGTAATTACATAACTTTAATCTTTAAATATAGGGCTGCAAATGAACCAAACTTTCGGCGAACAGTTCATGAACCGTTCGGCAGGAAGTTCGTTTGTGTTCGTTCGTTTATTAAACAAACAAATACGAACAAGAAATTTCATTCGTTTAGTTAAACAAACGAACATGAACAGAGGTCGTGTGTTCGTTCATTTATGTTCATGAACGTTCGGTAACCTGTTCGTTTGTGTTCGATAGTTCATTAGTGTTTTTCGTTTTTATATTTTATTTATATACTTCAAAATTCCACAAATAAAATACTTAATAAGTGTCATTGTATTATATATTCAGCTCATGAATGCTTGTTTGTGTTCGTTTATTTTCATTTGTGTCATGAACATTAGTTTGTACTCATTCTGTGCATCAACATTCGTATTCGTTCGTTGCCTAAAATTAACAAACGAACACGAACAACTTCATTTCCTTACCAAACGAACACAAACATAAAATCTCGTTCGGTAATTGTTCATGAACAGTTCGTGAACACATTTATTTCTTAACAAACGAACACGAACAAGGTCTTGTTCGTGTTGTTCGGTTCGTTTGCAGCCCTATTTAAATACATATAGACTTAGTTTAATATCCCGTGTGTTACACGGACGATATAAAAAAATATTTTTTTATAAATCTATTAATTCAATAAATTATACATAGATATAGATTCTACTATACTCACAATTGGTTCTCGTGTTATGATTATTAACATACATTAATACCCCCACCCTTTTACACAAAGTGGCTTCTCATTAACAAATAAATACAAAAAAAAATCACAGGTTGTTTTATATAATATATTTTACTTTATTTAATATATAGTATAATTCAATTTATAATAATACGAAATGATGCATTAAATATGGAAAATGTTAAATTACAATATACAAGTTTTTTTGTTCTTTATTTCTGTTGTATATAAGATTTGAAGTCTTAAACCTAAAACCTTCAAATCTAAGTGTACCTAAATGTTTTTACCTCTGCCCATTGTTCACCAACGTCATTGGTAATTACAATATATAAGTAATAAACATATAAGCAATCTATAAATCTCTAAATATTTCTTTGTACCCCAATTTGTCGTCTTAATTGTAAGATTTTTCATCTTTGTATAATATTAGTAACTTAACTTTATATCTTTTTTTATTCAGTGTCAGTGCTCATGAGAAAAAAATTTGATTCTTTTAAGTACAAACCAACCTATAATAGTGATTATGTTTGACTTTTATTAATAATCATTGACTAAACATCAAGTTGTTGTTTATTTATAAGTTATGCAAACATTTTAAATAGAAATGATTTGCAATTATCATTCAAAATTTCATTAAATAATAATAACAACAATACACAAAAGGTAACAATTATTATATTAATTTATTTACACACAAAAAAAGAAGACAATTTAAACTATTATCATTCTTGAACATAATTAAAAACTTTAATTATTTTATAACTTGAATGCGTTAAATATGTATTATAATATCTAAAAGTCAGATATAATTTCAGTTACAATTACAGATTGAATTTTAAAATGTTATTGTATTCTATTGAGTGTTTTAAGAATGACGATGTAACACCTCGCAAAAACTCGTCCTGTAAAATTCTGACACGTGTCCCACTGATCCTCGTATGCCGCGTGCTAAAACGAGAGGGACCAAATGCATCGTTATTTTATTTTATAACCTATGAACGATAAATTAATAGTTAAGGGACTAAAAGTGTCAACATGCTCAAACTAAGCCTCTAGGTGACCTTTTAATGAACCAAGAGTTCTAAAATATTATTCATACTCTTATGAGTGCTTATTATATGCCAATGAAGGCCTTACGCACTAATTATAACATTTCACGCAAGTTTGGAAGTCAAGGGACTATTTCTGACAAACTGCGGAAACTTGTCGATTCTCGTATTTTGATATACAGACCCAAAATATGGATCCAAATATATTACATACAAAAATATTATGTTTTATTGACGAGGATCCAAGGATGTCCATCGTTGCGAAATTTCGATGTTTTTTGTCCGTTTAACCGTTTTACGCATTTTTAGCGAAACGCGCAACGTACAACTGAACGAACCGACATCCGGGATATTTTCGGTCATAATCCAAGTCCCATATGCTTTAACATCCTTATAAAGCCTATGTATTGGGCTAACGGGTGTTAAAATCGTCAAAAATATCAGAACATTGTGCAGGGGCCTGTTCTGCCATTTTTGAAACTTCTGTATGGGGGCTAGGTGTAGCGCGTAGCTCTAGAGGGCTACTGTCACGTAGCGCGACGCCCCATTTTTGACAGAAACATGTGCTGGCAGCTTCCAGCTGCATTTCCTTGCCACAATTCGCAAATTTTGACACCTGGCTCGAAAATTGCCACACTAAATCTACTTCTAACACCTCATTAACACTTGTAATCATCCTAGCAACCCTCTAAACACCTGGAATGATCTCCGTGATCCTCTTCCACTATAAATTGGTGTTGAATTCTTGAGTTCAAACTTGCACCTATCCTTCTTTCTTTCTATAAACTCTCCTCTGGAGGTTCCTGAGCAATTGGGAGCTTCCTTTGAGTTTTCTTCAATCATTAGGACCACAAGTAAGTGTTCCTTTCATGGCTAAGTTCTTTTATTTAGCTTTTAAAGCTAAAAGTCAAGCGTTTTCGATAAACGCTTTGACTTTCGGTTTAGACCTTAAAGGTCCAGCCATTGTTCGCAATGAAAGTGGCTACGTGATCGTAATTAGGTAAGTGTTAATCCCTCAAAAGGGCACCTCCTAATTACCATGTTTGCTTAGTCAATTGACGGGTCAACATATTAATGTTTAAAAAAAGTCAACGGGTCGGATTTTGAAATATTCATAAACTAAGTTTAAAGATGTTCTAAAATACGTTTTAACAATAAACACTTGGTAATAATTATTAGAACATGTGTAAATATGTTCGGCTCGTCAATTTAGTTTTAGGGTCGGTTCGCAACCGAAAGTCGTGAAGTTTGACTTCTGCGTTGACTTTCGATTATGAACCGAATTAGATTAGTATGCTACTGATATAAGGTCTCGTTATGATCATATTATGATGTAGCATAACCCTCTGAGGTTACATTACATGATAATAATAGTTATCCGAGTTTTATGCGAGTTTCCGTAAAAATGCCAAACTTTGACTATATTGCCCTTTTATTTAAAAATGAGTTTTAAACACCAAAGAACTTGCAAATAAATTAGTTACTGATATAATATCATGTCTAACATATTTTGATGTTACAAATCCGGTCATAAACCGAGTTTTCGTAATATATCGTAAATAAGGCTTTAAAGTGATCGTAAAGCCCTTTCGGCGTATAGAACGGTTTTAAATATAATTTCTCAAACCAAACTTATTGCCTACTGATGTAATATCATAATTAGGATATTTGGGATATCATTTCATTTTATAAACTGAGTTTATGCACAAGATCTCGTATTACGCTCTTAAATGACGATAACGCCCTTAAGGCACTTAAAATGGTTTTTAATCATGATTTTCATATGGAAACTTTTCCTACTGATATGTTAACTAAATAACATATTTTAATTATTTAAACCTGGTCATAACATCAGTTTTCACAAAATATCGCACATATCGTCATTTAACGACTCTAACGCCTTTCCGGCTCGTAGTTTGGTTTTAAACCATAATTACCAACCAAGACTTTTACCCACTGATATTGTAACTCATTTCAAAATATTTTTACAGTGGGTACACGTTATAAACTCGGAATCCCAAATATACTTTCGAAACTATGTCTGAAATTACCAAAATGCCCCTTTCGGAGCGTAGATTGGATTTAAACTATAAAACACACATATATTCGATATCCTACTGATATTATATCATCAATAAAGTATTTTCATAGAATAATTATGGTCGTAACATCAGATTTACGCAAGTTCCTTTTATACCTCGCTAAATGACCAAAACGCCCTTGTGAGGCATAGTTTGATTTTAAAACTATAACGGGCATACAAGTTGATATCCTACTAATATTATAACTTGTTTAAAGTATATTGGCATATGGAACTCGTTCATGACTCATCCGGTTACCCGGTATCGCTTATATGCGTACGGTTATGCCTACGAGGCTAGTTTACGTAATCTAACTGAAACGGGTTTAACCTTATCATTTTTATTTCAAAATCCAGAATGTACTTGTCGGGTTTAAACTACATTCTTTCCGATCATCGTTAATCAAGCGCATAAGTACCGTTTTTAATACTTTAAGCTAGCCAGTCTAAGTCTACGACTTAAATAAGATCCGCTAGCATTCTAATTGGTTATTTATACCATCATTCCAGACCAGAGCCTTCCGGTAAATTGTACCTACGCTTACTTAAATTGGATACGGCTGTGCTTATTATACTTTTTATTTTAAAAAGGATTGCTAAGCTCAGGTAAATACTTTTAACATATTTTTCCTATACGAGCTTGGGATACGGTATAATATACCGCTTGGTTGGGTATGAGATCATGTTATCGGATTGTGATTTACTAAATCCTTATAACCCGTTTTATTCTGTATTGTTTGATAACTTAAAACATTGAGGGTTAATTCGACCATATCTGGGATATCCTTGGCTCATTTAAGTTACTAATGGCCACGACCTTAAGCGCGGGGTGTAGGCATACACCTGACATATGCTAATGCTAACAAAATATTGAATCCCATTGGTGGATTATTTAAAGTGGCGTGTCGGTTAATTAGGTTATTCGGTTTTTGCACCGGACCCCATATGTATTGACAAACATGTAAAACTGTAAACAAGGTCATTTTGAACTATCCCAAGTTATTTATAAAAAGTGCCAAGTACACCTAAAACCATTTTCAGAAATATTTTCAAAATGAGTCGGTTATTATATTTACCAATGTAAACTGACGTATTTTCAAAATAATTAAGTCACAAGTACAAATACGTAAATAGGCTGGAAGCTGCTCAGTAGGAACATAAGAGGATCTCGCAAGTCCTGAGATGTGCCCAAAGTCTGTTGAACATCTTTTGTATATGTTTTCGATCCGCTGTGGATCTTTATTACGAGCCATTGTATTTGATATTTGAACCTTTCGGCTTGTAATAATATTTTTAAATTTAAAGACTTCCGTGTGCTATTCTGTGTTACTTACATTGTTGGGTAATAATGATATCAACATATGTCACGATACTCCCCATCTGGGCCCATCGGGTTACACGTGGAAATCGGGGTGTGACAGACGACTTCACAAAGGAAAGAAATATGATAGTTATAACGAAATTGCATTTACAATTTAGTTACAGAAAGAACTTTATATAAAGGAGAACACAATCTCGAAACTAAAGTAAAAAATCTCATAAACATAAAAAATGATTTGATTAATCTTAAAAGGAATGTAACTAAAATTTCAATGATACATTTAAAATAATTAAAAACGTTTTTAATTATTTAATATAAAAAACACGTATGCAATCGTTAATTACTAAGATTTATTATAGAATGTTTGATAAAATAAACAAATTATATAATCATGAATAAACTATTGACATATATATATTGAATGGAAAGAATATTATTATAATTCTTAGATTATAGATATAGATTAAAAAAAAGATTTTATAAATAAGGGTATTTTGGGTCAAATCGGGTTATTAAGGGGTTTTTGTCAATCACAATGGCATGTGATTAGACCAATTTGCCCTCGGTTAAATTGAAGATAACTGACTTTACTAATAAAAAGCATAATATGTTAGAAAAACAAAGAACTTGGACATAATTGTAATTGTTTTTTTTAAGGTTATGTATCATAAGTTGGGTAGTACATAAAGAACACAAAGTGTAATTTACTTACTCTATAGTGAAAGCATATACTTTTTATTGTTAGAAAACATTTTAGTATTTACTTTGTATGTAGTAAGTATGGAGTTTTCTTTTATACCCTAAACATGGAGTGCTCTTCTGTTCACGACAGGACTTCCTAGATGTGGCGAAATGGGTCGGTTTGGTTGGGTATACCCTAAACATCGAGTGCTCACCTTTTCACGATGGCTTTTCCGTCCATTTTTATTCTTTCAGTTTTGTCAGTAATTAATATTTATATATAATTAATGTGTTATAATATGTTAATGATTAAGATATTATCAGAGAAGTAATCTAACTTTAATTACTATAATGCTTTAGGAGATTTTATGCATTTGAATACGCTTTGAGTGACTTTCAAAATGTTAAACCCATGTGATCCATTTCTATTTTAGCAAAGTGTTTTAGTTTTACACATTTGACCATAACTTATAAGTTACAAACCAATTTGACCATTTGTTCATAAATGGGTCAAAATTCCCACCACCTTTATTCCAAAGCTGGATGAAACAATAAAATTTTTGCTTTCCTCAAGATGATACACTTAGCTCTCTCAGTTGAGTTGATGTGGGGGAGGCAAAAAGTCTTCGTTCATTTTTATTCCGTATCTACTTCTATAATCAAGGCAAATTTCTTGGAGATTATAGATGAACTCTGCTAATCTGAATAATGCCTGAAGAGAGATGAACGATGCTTGGATCTTATGGTTATGCTTGCAAGTTAGAAAATGAAATCATCTATTCCTTTGATAATCGACAAGCAAACGACACTCTTGATCTCCCACAATTTTCAATTGGAGTTGGTCTCCGGTTATCTCACAGCACCAACCTAAAGCAGGTTCAAATTCGAATTTCAAGATAAGAGAAAACATACTAGTGATCCTGCTAATGTTCAAAATTGAAATCCAGTTTCCGACTTTCCAATTCACCACCTAGATGCAAGCAGATAAGAGTCAAATATTGGAAACCGATTGTTGATAAATTTAACTCTAAACTATCCATGTGGAAAGCAAAAATTTATCTTAAGTCGTTAGGGTGACGTTGGCAAAAGCGGTTCTTGGCGCTCTCCCAAATTATTTTTTATCCTTATTTAAATGTTCCTTGAGTGTTACAAAGGAACTTGAAAAAGTAAGGAGAAACTTCATTTGGGGGAATAACAATGGAAATAAAAAGGTCAAGTGGGTGGCGTGGAATAAATTGGTGAGCCTAAACGACACGGCGGCTTGGTATTGGAGATATTAGGAGTCTAAATTTAGCTCGTTTAGCTAAATAGTGGTGGAAATATAAAGTAAATGATACGACTCTTTGGGCTCAAGTCATTAAGGCGATTCACTTGACGAAAAAAGGGTGGGCTTCGGTACCTTCCAACAAAAGATTTGTGGGTTTATGGAACGATACCGGGGCTACAGAGAAAACGTTTGCCAATTATAATCTATCTTTGAAGAAGAACATAAAAATGTTTTGGAATGATTTCTGGTTGGGCACAAGATGCTTCAAAGACAACTTTCCTGACTTGTTCAAAATAGTCAAAAATAAAAATGCTACAATTAGTGAATGTGTTGTGGGAAATAATGGAGGCACTTGGTGTTGGGAATGGCATAGAGCGCCGGGTACGGAGATGGAACAACAACAACTTGTGGGTGTGATGAATTTGCTGGGAGACATTAACATTTCTCAAAAAATGGACCAGTGGGTTTGGGCGGGCCCGAGAAAAGAAGAAATGACGGTTTCGACCTTAAGTCTCAAAATTCAGGATGCCGCTAAACCTTCTGATTGCGAACCATGGTCTGATTGGAATATTTGGGTTCCCCCTAAGCTTAATATATTCGGTTGGAGGGCAATGAATAAGATTCCTTCAAAATCGGGTTTAGCGCATCACGGTATCTTAACAGATGATTTGAATTGTTCCAGATGTGATTTGAGAGAGGAAACTCCACTGCACATTTTGTGGGACTATCTATTTGGTGGGTGGTGCTCGTATGGATCAAAATCCCGTTCCCGGACAAATAGTCTATCAACCAGCTATTCCTATTCGAGTTGGTGATCGATAAAAATGGCTCAAAAAGTTGGAAGAAGACCATAGGGGCTGTGCTTTTAACTACACTTTGGGAGATTTGGAAAGCAAGAAACAACAAGACCGTTCAACAATCGGAACACCCACTACAACCAAACGGCGGAACTTATCACAGAAAACTCCTTTCTTTGGATTAGAAATAGATGAAAATTTTGTACCCTTGATTGGGATAGATGTCGTGATTTCAATATTGCGATGTAATATTGTAATTGTCTGCTACCAATCGCTTGTGGCCTGCGCTTTTTTTATTTATATAAAAATTTCCCCATTCAAAAAAAAAACATATCTTAAATAGTCATATTTGATCATGATGAGTCTTGATGTGCTATGGCGCGTCACTTAGGCCTAAGTATGACCCTGATCCAAACTGATCCTAGTCGACTAGAGGCCTCATTGAACCTAAGTTGTACATGGCCTACCTAGAGCAATGTTGACCTTAATTAACCTTTTTTTTTATTTATTAATCATCATTAACCAACAAAAGTTGCAACCATTGTTACAGCCATTTGACTTCGTCGCCAATTTCGTTGCTATTATTCGAATCGTGAAAACTGGTCGTGGTCGTTTTTTTCCCATTTCTGTATTAGTGCACAAATGAGAAAGCTTTTTGCAAACCAAAATGTGAAATTACATATGTTACAATTAGTGTGGCTATGATATATTCTATAGTTGTCAGACAATGTTGAACGCATTTGAAATCTATCAAACTTATAATAAAAGACTCCAAATAATGTTATATGACATTTCTCTTTCAACCCTATAAATTATATATATATTTGTTTAATATATTACTAGTTTATACGCAGTTCAACAAATAAAAATAGAATATATTACTTTAGCCCTTAAAAGTAACTGTGTGTTTTTTTGTTAAATATCAACCACAATGAACACACAACAAATCTGTAATTTTATATTTATAATCCAATAATTAAAAAGCATAAACACCATATACATTCATGATGAATAGTTATAGAAAAGCCAGCTGTAATATATTAAATATAAAAACAAAATGGTAACATGTGAAAAAGGAGTAATAGTGCCATACCTTGTCAAAATGTGGTTGATCTCATTTGCTAGTAATGGCTTGTATATTGCACTAACCTTATTAATGAGTAAATATGAAACGTATATTTAGAACGAGTAAATTTCGTTTTGCTTCTTTGGTTTGATCGTTTTAACGGTTTTGTCTCAAATCCTTTAAAATAGCCATTTTACTCCTTCATCTATAAAGCTTATCTCTATTTTACTTCCCATCTCTAACGTCATCCAATTCAACTGTTAAATCCTGGTCACATACCCCTCACATGAGGGGCATTTTAGTCTTTTCCATATTTTAGATATTTTGTTTATAGATAAATAATACATATACAAAACAGATATACACTCTATTCTCTGTCTATTTTCTCTCTCTATACATGCTCTCTTCTCCGTGAATCAGCCTCCCCATCAAACAACCTCCCCACCATCCTGCAGCACCACCACCATCATCTATCGACCACCACCTGCCGACACCACCCACTAACCATCACCTGCCGACATCGACACTACCCACCACCCTACTAACCACCAATTGCCGACACGACCACCACCGTCGTCTCCGTTCGGTATTGTGTCACACAATCATTGCAGATCTGTTCCCTACACCACCACCTTCAACCTTCACTTCCGTCATCATCAACGTGGTTCGCGTGGAAACCCTAGCCGCCACCCTTTACCCCTTTTCATATCTGAACCGATTTATGTTCCAGTTTGAAGATTGACTATGAAGCTTACCTAGTTTGGTGATATTAGCGGCGGATGGCGATGGTCCAATAGGCGTTTTTGAACCGGCGACAATACTAGCCGGAGTTTACGGTGGCAGCAGGTGGATACCACCAACACTTCTTCAATCTGTTATGGTTTAGCCTTCAACAGTTGTCATCGTCGATTCAAGTAAGCTGGTGTCTCATGGCTGTGGTGATGTCTCATGGCGGTGGTGGTGGTGATGATACAGAAGTTAAAGAGAGAGAGAGAGAGAGACAATGATAGGAATGATGTGATAAATTGGTTGAATGCTTATGAAGTTTAAACGTATACATATAAATTAGTAAATAATTGATTATGATTTTTTTATAAAAAAATGAATTTTAGCCATTAATAATAAATAGTTAAATAATTAAATAGGGAAATTAATAAGTTTGAGTGGGAAAAGACTAAAATGCCCTCATGTGAGGGGCATGTGATCAGGATTTAACAGTTGAAGTGGATGACGTTAGAGGCGGGGAGTAAAATAGAGATAAACTTTATAGATCATGGAGTAATTGGCTATTTTTAAAGGATTTAGGCAAAACCGTTAAAACGACCAAACCACATGAAGCAAAACGAAAGTTTACTCATTTAGAATTAAAGAATATATCAATTTTTAAAAGAGGAAGAATGCAAACATGTATTTATGTCGATAAAGAAGTAGCAACATTCGAGTTGTCGCCCAAACTTCTATATGGGTCTGCACACAAATTTACATAACATTACCTACAACAAAAACCATTTAAATAATTTGCAATGCCTGTTTGCATATTTTGCTTCTGGTGTGTAGAATTTTTTAAATGGAGCTCCACATTCCTTGCAATTATTCATATTCCCCTATTTTGCTAATAAACACAAAAGGTTTAATAATATGACCTCCAATCAACAAAGGATCGAGATAAACAAATACGTGTAACAATACCTTAAACACTTAAATGAAGAATTACCAAATAAGATGCTACATGTAAAAGTACCTTAAAGAATAAGTTTCAACAAAAAATGATAGTGTACAGTTTATTATCTATACTTAAAGATTTATTAACCAATATGAACAAACTAAACCTAGAAATTGAAATTGAGCCAATATTGATGAAGGATAATCCCTTATATGCTATTAAAAATTGGTTACAACTAAATGCCATATGTTTTCATTCTTTTTTTTTTCTTTTTTTTTTTGAGTTAATCGAGTCCCCACAACCCTTCCCGTTCATCTTCAAAATATAGAGTATACTTTCCTCTAGTTTCAAGATCTTTTCAAATCAACTTTTATCACTTTTGTAACATTATATATCTAATCTGATTTGTAAATTAGAAAAAAAAAACATGAATGAAGCATACCTTTAGATGATATAAAAAACAAATCTTTATTATCATAACATACCACATTCAAGAACAATCACAACCGACAAGAATGAGTTACAGAATCAAAAACCCCATCAACAAAAAGATCAAATTAAGTACTATAAACAGATTAATTAATTAGTTTGTGGGATTAGGGTTATGAATTGATTTGAAATTTAATATATCCATCGAATCTTCTACATTTACTATATTTTTATAATTTCAAATCAAAGCTAAATAAAAAAATCATAGATTAGGATTTGAAACATTTAAAATTGATTTGAATTTAAAATTTATCCATTAAATCCTCTATATTTAATATTTAATTAATGTGAGAAAACCAAATTATTGATGTCCTCTATGAATGAAAGTGTCCCAATATTGGTTTCTTTTATTATATAGTATAGATATACTAGGTTATAACCTCCGTGTATTACACAGGTTGAATAAATAAATTTTATATACTAAATAATAAAACAATATATTTTAAAAACCTCCTTTATTGCACGGGTTGTATATATATATTAAAAAATTATATAGGAACCATATTGTACGGGTTGAATAAATATAATTTTATATACCAACTAATAAAAAAAGTTATATCTTTAAAACCACATGTATTACACGGAGTGAATAAATGTACTATTCATATCGTACAGGTTGAATAAATGTAATTTTAATACCAAATAATAAAAAAATTATATCTTTAAAATCACATGTATTACACGAGTGAATAAATGTACTATACCTTTAAAAACACTCGTGTATTACATGGCTTGAATAAAATTGATTTTATGTACCAAATAATAAGAAATTATATTTTAAGAAAATTAATGGATATACTCGGTATGTGATAGATATGGTGGTTGCGGAGATGATTTTGGAAAGAAGATATAATGGTCAAATTTGTTGTTCAATAAGAAAATAAACAGCCATTTGAGTGATAAAATATAATTATATTTAAAAAAACCCGTATTAAATCTAATTTAAAAAAACTAAGACTTTGTTATTATTATAAAATCAATGAATTTATATTTGTAATTTTGTTTGGTATTATTTTATTATAAAGGTGCATATTATACAAAAAAACTAAGACTGACAAAACGATCCATTTTTATTAATTATATGGATAGATTATTCAGATAAGATAAAAATCATGGATTAAAATAATATATATTTTATTTGAATCTTATTAATTAACAAATATTATATATATTATATATATTATAATATGGTAAAGGATAAAAAGATAAAATTTATGAATTAAAAAAATATTTTTTTATTTGAATCATATTAACAAATATTATCTTTATCTATTTATTTTGGCGGGAAAAAATAATTGAGATCTCTCCATAGGCGACACGTGTCCCACATATGATTTACTTTATTATATATATATATATATATATATATATATATTAATTAGTTATTAATAAGCATAAAATAAAAGAAATATTAAATATATAAGAGATAAGCCAAAAAATAAATAAAATAATTATATAGCAACAATCATTGAAATTATTATTAAAAAAAAACCTTTTTATGTTAATCAATATATTGACTGACAAAACCATCCATTTTTATTAATTATATGGATAGATTTTCAGATAAGATAAAAATCATGGATTAAAATAATATATTTTTTATTTGAATCTTATTTATTAACAAATATTATATATATATATATATATATATATATAATATATATATATATATATATATATATATATATATATATATATAATTTAGGGTAAAGGATAAAAAGATAAAATTTATGAATTAAAATAATATTTTTTATTTGAATCTTATTAACAAATATTATCTTTTTCTATTATTTTGGCGGGAAAACATAATTGAGATCTCTCCATTGAGCGACAAGTATCTCGCATATAATTTACTTTATTATATGTATAAATTTGGTTTAATTAATATTAATAATTAAAATATAGATATCACTTCTCAATCCTTATCTTTATTATATTGGGTTTTTTACTCTTTTCATTTCTAACCCAAAACTTTTCTTCTTTGGAAATTTAGATTCTTTGTTTTTTTTTACTTTTAACCCAAAGCTTCTTATCTTTTGCAATTTAACCCAACTCTTTTTTATTTTCAGTTTTGGTCTACCATACTTTTCATATTTCCCAACTTTTTCGTTTTGGTCTAAATTTTGTAAATTAACGCACCACAATGTGCGTGCGAGGTTCAACATTTTTTTCGTATATTTTTTTTCCTAATAGTCTGGTGTCGCAACACATCTATTTTTCTTCGTTTGACAAGTTTGTCGCAACGCGCGAGTCCTGGATTGACTTAGTTATTTTTTATATGTTTTACGTTTCGGTTTAATTTCTTTACAACGAGCGTTCGTGATTCAAAGGTTTTACGTCTGCTTTTCGCTCGGCGTTATTTTTTTTCCATTTTTATTTATTTTGTTTTTACGAGTTTTCCGGTTTTGGTGGTCGCTGACAATGATATAACATTGGTACTACTTGACATAGTTTTACGACAACCACTGCAACGCAGGGGCTTAATACTAGTAGAAAAAACATAAACACATAATTACTGTATAGTGGTTTCAGGTCGTCTCCGATAATTAACAATTTTTTTGGACCCTATTAGCAAATTTTCCATGTGTTATAAACCCATCAATTATTTAATCACTAAAATTTATGTGGAAGTAATTTAAATAGTTATTTTTAGCTAAGTTTAGTTAGAAATTTATTAATTAAAGAGAAATGTGTAGTTGATAAAATTAGGCTTTAAATGCCATATGCAGCTATAACAGAGAATTTGGAGACGCCGGGATTAGAACCCGCGTCTCTTGTTGTTTAAGCAAGGCAATAACCACCTCGACAATAGCTTGTTTGTGTTATCTTTTGATTCAGTGTATATATACACACAACGTAAATTCTATACAAAATTAAAAAAAATTGCAGCCTCAAAGGATTTGGGCCATGTGCCGTCGCCCACCCCGCACCCTTCAAAGACAGCCTGAGTGGTGTGGTGGATATTAATTAATTCACCTGATGTCAATTATATTCTCTGAGAACTTCTCTCCAATAAGGTAGATATCATACAGGGCCAGCCCAAGCCCAAGCCAAATGAGCTAGGGCTTTAGGCCCCCAAATCTACAAGGCCTCAATATTCAAAAAAAAATAAAAAAATGTGTGTGCAACATAGCTGGGCTGTGTGAGAATGGCCAGGGATCCAAGAGGGAGAGAACAGTCGAACATTAAGGTTTCTGCGACCAATAGACTAGGGCGGCTCATTATTATCATCATTCATTCATTCATGATCGCTATGGTTTGTCATGAACTTTTCTTTGCCTGTACACTCCACTCAATATCCTCATGCTATTGGACTGAAAGTATACAACATGTGTGTGTGTTTTTTTTTCTTTTTTTTTTTTGGAAAAAGGCCCTGAGTTTGTAATTTGCTTTGGGCCACTAAAATAGTTGAGCCAGGCAGCCAGCCCTGATATCATATTTTAAAATTCTCACTAATAGGTTCATATATCATTAAGAACTATACGGATTACCAACCAATAACTTATATCTCATCACTATTTGGAATAGAGATCACTGACTAATTCTAGCTATTGAAGGTAAAAATCACATTTATAATCTCTCACATCGTTAGTAGAGTGACAACTCATACAACAAGTAAAGTTTTTAAATAAAATTACATGAAGAGCATTCTAACACCTATTCTCTTGCTAACGTAAGTTACCCAGGGGTGGACTTAGGTGTTGTAGTGGGTGGGCGGACGTACCCCTTGAATAAATTTTTTAGTGTATTTTATAGGTAAAAATCCTGATGGTACCTCTTAGAAAGTTAGTTGAAGCCCCTGTTCGCACTCTCAGAAAATAATTCTTAGATCCTCAAATGATACCATGACTAAAATAAAGTAAATTTCATTAGTTAGAAATCACTTTGAAATGATGTAATAGTTTGGGGTTGAAGTGTACAAGAGGCGTGTCAAATTAGGGAACAACGCTTGCTTAATAGTATGATAAAGGGTGTTGCTAAATGTACCTCCTTTTCATAAATCACCTTTTCATAAATCACATTTTGAAAATTTCGAAGGATCCACATTTGTTTTAAAACGGTCGTGCATCGACCATGAACTTGTTTTTTTAAACAATTTTTGTAAGAATTGTGACTTATAATTGGTATTTTGTAAAGCACCAAAGCTTACCACTTTTTTCTAAACGCAATTCAAACGTTTTTTCGCATGGTTTTAAGATAAAACTAGTGTAGGTTATGGTTATCAAAATGGTAAAGTCTTAGCACTAAATTATGTTATAGCAATTTCATGACCCAAAACATTACATTATCCAAATGGTAAAGTCTAGCACTAATTATGTTAGCAATTTCATGGCCCAAAGCATTTCATTATATAGAAAATATCAATTTTTACAAACACTAATAATTTATATATAACTAGAATCAAGCACCCGCGCGTTGCAGGGACGTAAAACCATGCCAAATAGCACCAACGTCACACCAGCGTTAGCGACGACCATCGATGCTGAAGTTGCGGCATGTTAATGCAAAGAAATGAGATCGAAACGTTAAATATTAAAATTAATAACTAAGTTGATTTAGGACCCGCGCATTGCGACGAACCTGTCAAACATGATAAAAACAGACGACGTAAAAACGTTAACCCACACACATACGTTGCGCCGTGTTAACTCACAAAATTTAGAGTAAAGCGTAAAAGGAAACGTAAAAACGTTGAACCACACACGCACATTGTGCCATATTCACTCGAAAAATTTAGAAGGAAACGTAAAACAAAAAAAATACGAATTATGAAAAGTTTAGGGGACCAAAGTTGAAAGTAAAAAAGTTGTAAGGTTAAATTGAAAAAGATAAAAACTTTTGTGTAAAAAGTCAAAAAGTTTAATTAGTTTTGAGTTAAAGTGTAATATCAAATTTTTTTTTTGAAAACTACCCAAGCATTGGGTACATCCTCTCAATGCACAAACCTATTACAAATTTATAGTATGATAATATCTCCACATATTTAATTTGTTTTTTATTAAAGTTATATTTTTATAACTATTTTTAATTTAAAAAACTTGTTTTAGTGGTGGTTCTTAACTATAAACTCTGGGGTTTTAATTGATTTCCTCATTTTTATAACACTTTTATTTATTATTTAATTATGTGTTTATATTTTAAGTAATCTTAAACACATTCAATTATCATTAAGTTTATGTTTGTTTAATGGATTGATGCGTATACACGTTTTTACTTGGGAACTAAAAGTTATATCTATTTGCCTATACATATTACCATCGGTCGACAATCAAACCTCCCATCGACTATGGTTCTTATATTGACCAATTCTTCAAATTTGTTCAACTTTTGGTGTTGTTGATCTGCGATCGAACATGCATTAATCACTTCAAATGCCTTTACAAACCATGATTGGTCTCCATGCCAGCCTCGAAAAAGCCTCCAGGCATGTTGCCTACACGATAGACACAATGAACCTGTCATCTTCCTTGGTGCCAACCAACATTAGGGTCTTCTCGGAATCATAAGATTGTATAACACTCATGACCCATCTACAGGATCCCAATACAAGACACTTGTAATGCCCGGCTTTTTCATACTTTCCATATTTAGAAAGCTCGTGTTGTACTTCTATTTTTGGGAACCTTTGTAATCTTGTATTCGTCTTCTTGTATCGTTGTAATCTGAGACTTGAATCATAATGAAAAATCGTATTTTTATTCCTATTTATGATGTACTTATTCATAATCGTTTTCTACTTATACACATTCATACATTCATGATCATACTACTTGATACTCGTAAACGTGTGACAACTTGCAAATACGTGGCATTCATACTTCATACAAAACGTAAACGTGATTCTTAAATTAATCATATTCATTTTATACTTGTGTAAACCTTAGAACATGTTATATATACTTAAAGGTCCTTAAAAAATAATCATAAGACATCTAATATATCACATGAAGCAAGGCCCAATAAAAAAAATGTGTGACCTGACCAGGCCTTGCGGACTGCGTGGCCAAACCCATACGGTCCGCATGGGGGTCTGGCGGGCACCAGTTTGAACCAGTCGCGGGATATGCATGAAATCCCACTTCTTCTCCTCACCCAATGGCCTTAAACCTTCATTTAACACCTCCAAACCAACCCTAATCCTTCCCCTATAAAACCCAAGCACTCTCCACACATTTCACACTTTCAACACTCTCAAATCTCTCTCAAAACACATCAAAATCAGTTGATAATCAGAAGTTCGAGCAGATTCATCAACCTTCACCAAATTGAACATAACTTGGTCATTTCTTACTTGTTTCGCTTGATTCTTCTTCCTACCTACTTGGATAAACCTTGGGTTTGATTCCACGGATTCTCCTTGGAGAATCCAGACCTGGATATTCACCTAAAGGGCTCCAAACTTTATGTTTTGAATAAATCTTTCTAAAACTTATGTTATACTTCAACCAAACTTGTGTTCTTATGCTCCTAATCAAGTTTATGATTAGTGAAGCCTAACCAAGCTTGTTAACATGAACCAAGGGCTGTTTTAACACCCTAAACTTTCTGTTTTGCACGAGCTTTAAGCTCACAAGTGTGGCCAAGTCTTGAACTTTAAGCTAGTGTGACTACAAGGTTAGCGTGGGCTATCCTACATCTAAGTCCACCCAAAACTTGATGTTTTCTCATTCCATCCTAAGTAGCTTGCTAGTTGAAAGTAACACAACCCCGTCTAGCCTTCGACGTGTGTCGACGCTGGCTCACTGGGTTGTAGCTTACTTGGCTACTTAGTATAGTCGTAACATGTATTCCATTTCCTTTGTTATTATTAATCTTGTTCTTGACCTCCTTGTTGTTTATGACAACTTGTGTAGTGGTGAACTCTTATGTGGTTCCTAAATGGATGGTTATACCACCTACCTCCTACATGACTTCTATGACATCCTTGAAGGACTTATGATATAATGTACATATATAACTATATAATATACTTAAACTGAAACCTTGATAATGACTATATAATCATGTGTCAAGTTACTAAGTTTAATTACTAAAGAGTTTAGTTCCTCGTTATGATTCTAATAGGTCTGATAACCTATGAAATCACATAAACCCTAATGAGTCCCCATAGTGTCGAAACGAGTGCTGGACCTTAGCGAATACTTTCGTATACATTACTTTGTTATGCGTTATTCCAAATCTTGAATCTCCCTTTATCATCCAAATACTCACACCTACATTTTCCTCTTTTAAGATAACTCGGTGTTCCTCCCGCAACCAAACAACTCTTCACGGAACTAACAAGTCGGAAAGCTTCCAAAACCGTGAGTACACTCAACCCACTTTTCGTTTATATCACTTTTGGGTGTGACATGTTTACCATATACAAAAATCACCAAACTTAAACTTTATGAAATGCACGAAACAATCCGATATACATGAATGCTTTGATACGATACGTGATGCTTATATCTTGGACCATTCTTATGTAATACCATAGTCATTAGCTTATCTTAAGCCTCCATTTGACATGTATAACGCTATATGAGTAACGTACCCCCAATCGTGAATCTATTGGTCATGTTAAATTATCGTTACTTCGCGTAAGCAAGAGGATTGACTAAAATATTACATGTCATGTATAATGCTCTTGTATAAACTTAGTACCATGTGGATTCGTTTTAAACTTTATTCGTATACGTATGCTTAAACTTGTGTACTCGCATTTGCTTTTGCATCGAACTCTATTTTAAAACATCTTACAGGTTGATGAAGATGATGCTATGAAATCGAAGTAGCGTTGATGCTAGATACACACAGACGTTTAGGTTTATTAATGTTGTATCAAATTTTGTTAAATGTTGTTATGTTTATTTGAAATTTCCATGTATTGTAATGACAATTTATGCATGAAATGAGATTCGGATTTAATTAAATATTGTCACTGTTAGCGTTGTGAGCAATGAGCAATCTATTTCGTCCCGCCTCGATGTTTCCGCCATCGGTTGGGGTGTGAGAACACTTACCAATATCGTTATTAAGATCACTTGACTACAACTGTTTCTTACCTAAATACTCTTTTACGGTGTGATAATTTTGACAACTTATGCTAACCATCCGTGTGTAAACCCAATTAAACTTTTCTTAATGACCCAACTGTTAACCTAAAAACATTATTTTCCATTCTTTCCAATCACCAACATAATTCTTGTAATTCTATTTTCGCAATGAGTAGGTTGAAATATAATACACTAAAAAAATCTCACAATTATAGCCAATGAGGTGGTGGTGAAGTGGTAAGTGAGAGACTTGGTGTTCTAAGGGACCCAAGTTCGAATCCTGTCCTCCCCACTATTTTTTGCGGCACCTGGTGATGATGGGAGACTAGGCGAATAGGTGGAGATCGCTAGTTCGATCCTTGAACTGAGTGGGTTTTACCTCACCGCACCGTCGTGCCTTCGGGCGAGTGTTCACGAGCTTCGGCCCTAGGTAGGGTTTTTCCCGGTTCGGAGCGATGTATCCCGATGTTATGAATTTCGCCAGTAGTCCATTTGAAGATTCATTGCCGTTAAATAAAAATCTCACAATTATGATTATAAAAAACACCAACATTTAGTCATTTACCAACAACATAAACAAGATAAATCCATAATTGAACAAAGGCGGGAAATCAAACCAATACAATTAAATACCTCCATATTAAAAAGGTCTTTTTGTAAAAAAAAAAAAATAAATAAAATCTCGAATATGTATAATCTCGTGTGAGAAATCACCCGCGAATAAAAAGCCAAAAGGCGGGAACCTAGCCCTAATTTGATATTCTTTGCAATCTCAATTCCAATTTCACACACAATTCTTTTCATCACACCATCTTTTAACTATCTATTGATCCATCTATCCCCAAAATTGAACAATTAGTGGAAAACCCCCAATTTGTAAAACCCTAATTTGAGCTGATCGGATGGAGATCTCGCCCAATTCGGAGACCAAACCGCGTGTTCGCCGGCGACTGATTCAGTCGACACTGTTCCCACACAAGTCTCCAGACAATGTTGTATCTGTGGATGAAGATATTGAACCTGATGTAGAACAGGAAGATGATGAAGAGGATAATTGTGGGAGTCAAGCTAAAAAAGGTAGAAAACGAAAGCCGAAAGCAGCGGCTCAACCGCGAGCTTCAAGAAAGGTTTGTGTTTTATTTGTTGAATTTAACTGTTCACTTGTGATTTTTTATTTTTTAATTGCTGTTTTGGTGATATGCACATAACATGTTCGATGTAATGTGTTTGAGAAGTGACAAGTAAGTGGAATAGTATTTATTGTTTTAAATGTTGAATGGTGATGTTTATTTGTTAAATTTAACTGTTCAGTTGTGATTTTAGTTAGTTTTTTTATAGTTAACTGATTAACTTAAGTATGTTACAATGGATTGTAATATGGCTGATTCTAGAAAGATTAGAGTGTGACGTCCGCGGTCGCCCGCGGATAAGCCAATCCGTCCCTGATAAAGTCCCGGACTGGCCTGTGAATCCAAGCGTTCAAGTACAAACCTTAGAAAATCGACCTTCAAATATTTAGCCCGTGACAATAGGCTATGTCAATGAATGAGGACATAGCTGTCATGTGTTATATAAAACGGACAGTGAACGAAAAGGGTCTTAGATTTTGACAATAACATCAGTATGCTAATGTTAGAGGGTGACTATAAACTATTTCAATCAATGTGCTTTTATGTTATCTTGATCGAGACTTGAAAATGATAACTGTCTCTTTGATACCAGCTTGCTGTAAATGGAAATGAGATTGGGGGAAAGAATACTGATGAGGAAAGTTCTCCTGCTACTGTTAGTAAGTAATCGATAACTGGACAGACGTCACGATAGTTAGGATTTTGGTATATCGTGTAAAAATAAACAACTTCAGCGTTTTATATTACATTATAATATAATTTATATTGCATTGTGCAGAAGTTGATTTCTTTGTTAACGTTTCTGAGAGAAAAAAGAGACAGCAAAAGGAGCAGCTACCAGTTCTTTCACCTGAGAAAGTTGAACAAGTTTGTTCACCTTCAGATGTCATTATGAGTACGCTGATTCTCACTAACAGTCCTTATAGTTTCTTTTATAAAACCATTATCAGTTGAGCAAAAATGATACAGAAATTCTGTTGGGCTGTTAACTTTTAGGTAGATCATGTGTCACTAATAGGAAAGCTAGGACAAAGTCACTGGTGACCAATAGTATTATTATTCTCTTAAAGTATTGGTACTTGTATATGTAAACATGCAAAGGAGAGTAAGGCTAATGCATACACAGTTTACGTATCGATTTTTTTATTTGTCCTTAAAATGCCGTAACAACCTAGTTAAATATAGCACACTTATCACCCTAAGGAATCTCCGGCCCTTAATGAACAAATGATGGATTTTTAACATTAATTGGTCTTTTAACAAAAAATATTATCAAAATCTTACGTGATTGTAAAGTATGTTGTTCATCATCTTAGTAAACCCAACTTTTACTGTCTTTTATTTATGCCAGTATGTATGCATATTTGTAATATTAATAATATGTGGCTTTGAAGATTCAAAGAGCCCTAGAAAGCCTAGAAGACGGGCAAATACTACACCAAAGAAGCAACAGGCATGTGTTACACCACAGAAGCGACAAATGAATTCAAATTCTAAAAATGCCACTAATGGTTCCTTAAATGAAGATTGTTCAGATAAAATGCTCGCGAGTCCCCCTAAGCAAATGCCTGATCTACGGTTAGAGGCAAAAATGACTGCTGAGGTTGGTCATAATCTCTTACTCTTGATTAAACCCTCTGTTATACGTCCAAATTCTTTTTCAATTTCTTTTTATTAGTTCTAAAGTATTTATCGTTTGCTATCAGGAAAATTCACGTATATTTGCAGGAAAGCAAATACATCCCTTCTTTTCATTTCGTAAAGCTGGCAAGAAAACCCCCGAGACTACTAGCACAGAGAATAAATGGTGCGATAGAAAAGAAAGTAACAATGATTTTAGTCCGGTTCACGTATTCGATAAATCAAAGGTAACTAAATTATCACGCCTTGAAGTTCTACCCTTCTTTAACAGTTTACCTAAGATTTTGAAACCGTGCAGGCTGAAACTTTCTCTGTTGATTGGGGAAACTGGACGTTTTCTGAAAGCATTCCCGCAAGAACCAGTCAAGATCTTGAAGATACGAGCTTGCAATCGATTAACAAAGGATTAGTCAATTGCTTGCAGTTTGATAGTTTTCTTAATGTCCTTCATCTGGAATATCAGAGTGTCAAAACGTTGAGACAGTAAGCATGTGTTAGTTTAAATAAGGATTTCATATATTTAATTGAGTTGTTTATTGCCATATACAATGGTTTCCGGTTTCCTGTATATATATATCACTTTCATATTAGTCTCACTAAATTTGTAGGTTCATGAAGATGCTGTTCAAACATCTTTCTCAGAAAACTCTGAATTTGTGGTGAATTTGGATTCAGATGACTGTAGCCATCAATCTGAAAATAGTTTATGGACCACCAAGTACCAGCCTAATAAAGCGATTGAGGTCTGATATCTTAAATTATAATTTCTCTTTTCAAACGCAACACATAAGTTTTTCGTTTATATTTTGTAGTTAGATTTTTCACTTCACAGTTTAACACTATTCTCTAGGTAGTGCAATAATCATTTTTTTTTTGTGATGTGCAGATATGTGGAAACTCTGAATCTGTAAAGTTTTTAAACGAGTGGTTACAACTATGGCATGAAAAAGGTTCAAGGATCAATAAATGTTCCACTGATGATAATAATTGGATCATGAAAGATGTTGACCTTAATTACTGTCCTAGTGATTGCGATTCCGAGTATAGCAATGAAGAAAATAGTTTAAAGAATGTTCTTTTAGTTACAGGCCCAGTCGGGGTACGTATCTTTTTTTCACTTTAAAATACTTTCATATATTATACGTCATCTATATCTATCATTGGTTTAAAGAGTTTTTCTTATTTTTGTGCAGAGCGGGAAATCTGCCGCCATTTATGCTTGTGCCAAAGAGCAAGGGTTTAAGTTATTGAAGTACGTTAATATATAATTAGCTTTTTTTGTAGTTAATATCAATTAGTGTTTTATTATTACAAATATTTATAAGCTGTTTGACTTTCTAGGTCAATACATCAGATTGGAGAAATGGTGCACTTGTCAAGCAAAAATTTGGTGAAGCTGTAGAATCACACTGGCTTCAATGGTTTGTCTTGCAAGCTAACATATGTTTACCTTTGTCATTGGTTAATCACGAGTATAAAAAATTGTTATGTTGTTACAGCTCTATGCCCAGTATCGAAAATCCAGATAACAGAAGTCAACCGAAGTCAAACCCAACCAAAACTAAATCCACCAACGATGTTGTGGAGTTAATACCCTTATCAGACAATGAGGATTCAAAACATGTTTGTGGGCCCGCTGCGAAGCCAATTAATTCACAAAACGGAGCTAAAACTCTAATCCTTTTCGAGGATGTGGATGTAACTGCTTATGAAGATCGTGGTTTTATTGCTACCATACAACAGCTTGCAGAGACAGCAAAGCGTCCAATGATATTAACTAGCAACAGTAAGAGTTCTATAACTTCTATTAAAGTTAACACTTCCTAATCATATTAATTACACCTATCTAATTATAGTTATTTTGATTTTATTTTATAGGTGACGATCCTGATTTACCCAATAATTTAGATAGGATAGAGGTTAGCTTTAAAATACCATCATCGGATGAGCTTCTCAGGCTTGCATATACGGTACATAATTGTGATGAACATTTATTTGTCCCAAATTCTAACATTATTCTATCTTGATGTATATTTAATATATATTTTTTTCTTTTTAGGTTTGCGCTGCAGAGAAATATGAAATAGATCCTTGCCTGGCAGAACGGTTTATCGATTATTGTCATGGCGATATTCGTAAAACCATAACGCTTCTCCAGTTTTGGTGTCAAGGTCAAAATCAGAGAAAAGGTTAGTCTGCAAATCTGCAATTAGTTTTGTTTATAGGTGGCAATTTTGACCCGTTTACTTGTAGCTGGGCCTATTTGGGTTTGTTTAATTTTTGACCCGCCTAACGGATTAAATAAGAAATTTATATAACCTTAAAATCAAAGGCCATTCTACCCCAAGTTTTTCAAGTGACCCTTTAACTTTGTATAATGTCAAAAGTAATCCTCTAACTTTGTTAATGTCACTTTGACCCCCTCAAGTTTCTATAGTTTCGAGTTTACCCTAAAACTAATTTCTGATGGTTTTTTATTTTTGTGTACGTGTTGTATAAATTCGAGTTCATCTACGCTTTAACAGAGTTTTTGTTTGAAAACGAGTCGGGTCATTTATAAAATGTTTTATTTTTATGTACTTTTTTGAGTTAGACTACGTTTTGATGTAAATTTTGGTCAGAATCAAATCAGGTCAAATATAATACGTTTTCATTCAACCGTATAAATTTGAGTTACAATACGTTTCGATGTAAATTTGTTTGGAAACGAGTCGGGTTTATTGTAGTCTGTACTTTATCACACCGCGTACGACACCCACTGCACATGTTTATTTTATGTACGTTTTGAGTTGGTCTACATTTCAATCGTAAATTTTGTTTGGAAACGAGTCAGGTCAAATATAATAAATTTTCATTCAATGGTATGAATTCTGATTGGCCAGCTAGTGAAGTGAGGAATACATATGCTCCACTGTTGTTTGATACTAATGCTGGGCATCATGTTCTACCACAAATGATCCCATTCGGTCACACTTCCAAACTATCTGAAACTATTGATAACGAGATTACAAAGTCAACTCTGTTGACCAAAAAAGACGCTATCCTCATGGAGACAATCGAGGAAGAAGAAGACGAAAACAACAATACACAGGATATCAATTCCAAAAAGGACGAAATGCTACGCATCCATTGCTTCGAGCAAGAAGAGAACAATGGTCTTGAATTCACAAGAAGAACGCTTCAGAAAAAATACGATCCGGTAACTTCTTATGATTCAGAACCATGCTGGAACGAAGATGTCCCAAATATAACCGATGAATTAAATGAAGAAACACCTGTTGAAACAAGAAATTCTAGGAGAAATTATAACGCAGTACTGTCTTCTGATTCCGAAGAAGAGTGCTTTAACAAGGACACTTGTCATCCATCTGAAGTACCAGATGTATCTTGCGTTCCAGAATCTTCTTACGTTCCCGAGACGGAAATCGAGAATGGAACAATGATGTACTCTACTATGTGTTCTAGCGGGTGTGATTATGAAATAGAAAAGGGTCCCACTAACATGATATGAAACCAATAACCATAACATGGTTGTGAAGAAGATAAAGTGGTTAGAGATTTGGATTTGGATAATAACGAGCAGGTTGATGTGGAAGAAATCGGAGATTCTCACATCGAACCTACGGAATCTATTCCAAGAGATTATCAAATGATGGATGAATGTAGTCGAATAGAATTTAGTGAAAAATCAGAATCTGTTCACGGGTTTAAATCTGCGGGTTTGACAGATGCTGTACAAGAAACGTGGAGAAAACTTAGAAACTGCAGTAAAGAATTAAGTCAATACGTCTCGGTTGAGGAAAAGGACACTTTGGCAGCATTACGGATCTCTTATGGGATGACTAACTTAATATCTGAAGCTGATTTATTACTTGCGGATTGTCAATCGTTAACATGTGTAAGCATATATATTTTGCATACTATAACATGATAAATTGCTAGGGCTGTAAACGAACCGAACGAAAAGAACACGACCATGTTCGTGTTCGTTCGTTAAGGAATTTCGAATGTTCGTAAACTGCTCGCGAACACATGTTGAACAGAAGTTTATGTACGTGTTTGTTTGTTAAAGAGGCAAAGTGAAATATTAAAAAACATTAGAAACTTTTAACAGATTAACATAAGCAAACGAGCATGAGCGAACGTAAACGACATATTACCAAACGTTCACGAACGAAGTCAAATGAACGAGACCTTCTTTCGCGTTCGTTCAATTAGTTAATCGAAGGAATATCTTGCTCGTGTTCGTTCATTAACTAAACGAACGGACATAAACGAACTTCCTAGTGATTGACATAAACAAACGAACGTACACTAACATATTACCAAACGTTCACGAACGAGACCTTTGTTTGTATTCGTTCATTTAATTAATCAAACGGATTATCTTGCCCGTGTTCGTTCATTAACTAAACGAACTTCCCTCCGAACGGTTCACGAAGTGTTCGCTGAACTTTCAGTTCGTTTACAACCCTATAAATTGCTGTCTGTAACTCTATATGATGTCTTTAATGGTCGGTTTCTGTTTCTTACAGGATAACTTAAAAACGTCAATGATTTCATATGAGAAGTCACATTCGTACAGCTGGCACGATGATCAACTGCAAATGGCATCAGCATTTGCTCAGCATGGCTTCTGTGTATTTGCAAAAAGAAGTTTTGCTTCGGGATCGAATGACAAAATGGACTTGGCTTGGGAGATGCTGGCAGCATCGACTAATGCTGTTTCGTTGGGAAAATTTATCAACCAAAAGAATAGTTTGATTAAAAGTTTAGGAAATAAAAAGCTGCAAAGTGGAGCCTGCTCCAAAAGGTACTATTATTTTGAGTTTCGGTTATGCATATATCTTTTCTTCAAACAAACTTAGATCTTTTGATTTCCTTTTTACATCATATCGTCATTATGTAACCTCAAAGCTACAATCGGTTATGTATTGAATGTGAAACATATATATACATATAGGGCTGCAAACGAACTAAACGTTTAGCGAACAATTCGTGAACCGTTTTGCGTGAAGGTCATTTGTGTTCGTTCATTTGATAAATGAACAAACACGAACAAGAAATTTCGTTCGTTTAGTTAAATGAACAAACATGTACAAAGGCCCGCATTCGTTCATTTATGTTCGTGAATGTTTGGTAACGAGTTTTTGTTTATGTTCGGTAGTCTGTTAGTTTTTTATTTTTTATATTTTATTTAAAATATTTCAAAATTCTGTCAAATAACATATTTAATAAGTACTAATGTATTACATATTTTGTTCATGAACGCGTATTTTTGTTTGTTTGTTTTCATTTGTGCTCACGAACATTAGTTTGTGCCTGTTTGTGTTCATGCACGTTCGTTATCTAAAATTAACAAACACAACCGAACACGAACACATTCATTTCCTTAATGAACGAACACGAACATAAAATCTCATTCGGAAAATGTTCATGAACGGTTCGTGAAAAACACATATTTTCTTAACACTTGTTCGTGTCCATTCGGTTCGTTTGCAGCCCTATACATATATATATCCTTAATTCGACTTGCTTACTGCATGTAACCAAATGTGGTCTTTTTTGCAGCATCTTAGAGTCACCAATTTGCAATACAATCCAGTCGATAGTTCCTTCACGGTTACAGTTATCATTAAAAGGCTATGTATTCCATGATTATCTTTCGTCACTGGCCCACATTTCAAGATCAGAATCTTCTCGTTTATCAGAAGCCGTTAACAATTCAAACCAAAGACGGTATAATAAACTGGCCTACACCACCAAACATTTCATTTTTAAGCATTCTTCATAAATTTGAACTAATAATATATTTCATTTTGCAGAAAGCGGGTTGCTCGAAACTACTTGAGTAATGGTGCATTATCATTATCAAGTGAAGATATTTCATTACTAGATCAATATAAATGTTACCGGAAACAATCATCGGAAACAAAATCCGAAAGTTGAAGCTTACAAAGGGTAGAGGAAATTCGTAATTTAGATGTATACATTACTAATTAATTGAAATCCCCATGTTTTTGTCAATTGTCATACTGTAATAAGCTCACTTTCCTTCCAGAATAGCTCATAGTCTTAACTGGTTCAGGTCTGTAGAACTAAAATCCATGGTTTTACACATAATAATTATAATTATTATCAAGTTACGGTTTTACACGAGGTGTTCTTGTGGAAACGACTGAACTGCTTAAATTGAAGTAAATCGAGTGATTCAGTTAGTTTGAGATTTATACATTTTGGCTCCCTTCAAGTTTTACTATTTAAAAAAAATACTTTTAAAACTTTTGACAATTTGGTTCACAATATGGAACCGGTTGTGTTTGCCAAACTAATTGTTTGCACTTGTTATTTTATTGTATTTATTTTTAAAATATGTATTTATGTATATGCTTAACTAGTGACCTGATCTCACGTGTTGCGGCGATAATTTGGTTGTAATGGTTCTCTTTATTACCATATCAATATGGTATCGACACTCTGTATAGCAATAAAAAAAAGCGTAACATATGCAACTTCGTATAAAAAAATGAAAAGCATAGACTTCGTTGACAACGATTTATGTCAATTTATGTTAACAGTGATTTACAATTTTACAAGCATAGAGTACACCTTTTTTTTTGAGAGTAGTAAATAACTTTATTTTTTACTTAATAATTTCATTTACGACCCTCTTAGATTTAAATTTATTATACGCCCCCACAATTTTAATAATTTTGTAGCTTAAAGTGCAGAGTGTGTAGGTAACTTTGTTAAAATTAAGAGGCTGTAGTGTAACTTTGTTAAAAACAAAAATTTACTTTTATTAAAATTGTGGGGGCGTATAATAAATTTATTAAATCTAAGAGGGTGTAAATGAAATTATTAAGTAAAAAATAAAAGTTATTTACTACTCTCAAAAAATAAAGGTGTACTCTATGCTTGTAAAATTGTAAATCACTGTTAACATAAATTGATAAATGTATGTTAATAATTAATAATTAATTAATTAATATTAATTAATTAATAATTAATTGAATAATTAATAAAATTAATTAATAATTACTAATTAATAATATCAAAGACTATCATCGTTTTTAAATTATTAATGCAAAACAAAATTTTAAAAGAAAAAAAAACTTCAACAGCCAGACCAAACCAATATGGCCGGTTTGGCTGTTGGGTTATCATTTTTTAAAAATTGTACTTAGCGATTCGGCCCAGATGTTTGTCAACACTAGTCGAACTAGACCACCATTAAAGCCCCTTAGAATTTTATGCTCCTTTTTAGTCTTACAATTTTGAACTTTTGTAACTATTATACATCCAAGCTGTAAAGTTCAATAACTTTTGCAATATTTATACATCTATTATACATCCAAGCTGTAAAGCTTATTAACTTTTGCAATATTTATACATCTAAGTTATATAACATTTCATAATTTTGATCCTAATAAAAAAATGATGAGTTTCAAATTATGAGCTAGCTTGTACCATATGAAGACAGTAGATATTGATTAGTTAACCTTACCCCTTTCTTCTTGTTTAAGTTGTTTGTTCTAATGTCACTGTCATAGAGATATTGAGATGTTCAAGTAAACTTCAAAGTATTGACATCTTCCTCTCTTTTTGATCTCATATTTGACTTGTATGTACAAAGAAAAAGTCATGGCAACTCTCAACCAATCCCTATTTATCTTGAATATAATTGAAGATATATCGTTTATCTTATAATAATTATAATTATAATATAAGTATTGATGATAATATTTCACTATCAATTTCGTTATAAAATGTAGTTATTATATTATGGAATACATAGCTTCTCGTAATTAAAGACTAAAAAGTCTCAGAAACTATAACTGTCACTATTTTGAAAACCGGGATAATTGGTTAGACTATAAACCAGCTAAGCCATTAGTTTAGTTTTACATGTTTGAAATATAACGGTTTCAGTTAACCTAGTTAAAGTAAAATCGTTCGACCGTTTTAACTACTCAAACCGGTTAAACTATAGGATAATAAGTCTGTTAAAAAGACCTTAAAAAAATACTATCAATTTCATGTTATCGTATCTTTAATTGTTAATATTTTCAGGACCGCACTAGAGGTTAAACCGGTCTCGTTACTGAACCACCGATTCCAAATAAATCTGGCTCTTTAAAATACAACGATAATTTTTATTGGCAGTGAATCGAAGTTTTCTTTTTATTTTTATTTTATACGTATTCTTACTTTCATTTATGTTTTTTAACATTTGAATGGTATTTTGTTTTCTAATAAATAACATATGCTTATTTTATGTACCATGGGTCTATGACTGACTCTATTGGGAACATGGGAAGGTACTATCCAACAACCCAAAATGATGAGTTGGTCAATGTCAAAACAGAAAAGCCAATGCTTAACGTTTCTAGAAAGTCGCTTGTCTTGATATTTACCTTTCAATTTTCGGTTGAGGTGATAACTAGTTTTTTTTTAATGCAACTTTCATTCCAGAAACAACGCTACTAGCAAATCGCTAGAGCAATAAAACAAAAGACACCTTACAAATCAAAACTACACCGATCCTTCATCCTATATTATTATAAGGAGATCAATTTTTGCTCCAAAGATATCCTAGCGCTTTTATGTTTTCCTTGAATTTTATTTTATAGTTGTTGTCTTATTTCAAAAAACGGCTTCATTTCTAGTTTGCTAAATACATCACGTCGCTATGAAGATGACAACTTGTAAAACTTTTTTTTTTCTTTTTGCTCAGTTTGACATGCTTGTACATTTTCACCAAATCTTTTACCGAGAAGGCAAAGATGTTTGGGATGTTACACCAATCGCTTACGAACTGCCATATGCCCGTCGCAACCAAGCAAGAAGTAAAAATATGATCGCTATCCTCATCCGCATAATCTGCAACTAGTGTCGCCAACATTAGTATGCCTTCTTTGAAGCGCCATTAAGGTTGGAATATTATTGTCCACCGCCTTCCACATAAAAGTATTCATCTTCTTTGGCACCCAACCATTCCACCTCCAAGTAAAAACGCATGACATTTGTGAGGATTTAACTAAAATAGACTTCATTGAGGCAACAGAAAAAGTTATTTATTTGTATATTTCAATAACTGCTGTTATATAATTAGTTAAAAGTTATTTATTTGTATATTTCACTAACTGTTGTTATATTAAAAGAATAATAAAAAATATTATTTTATAAAAAAATAGTAACACATTTTTAAGTTTAGGATCAAATACAAAGGCTTCTAAAAATAATAAGTCGTACAAAGGATATCAAACGAACTCCGATTGACCTCATTCAAGCGGCATTGGAACCGTCTCACCGAACTCTATGGTGTGAGATTTTAAGTTTCCACTTTTGGATGTATAAGTTGTAGATTTTAGAATTTTTGTTTATTATCATTGTGCCTTTTATTTACCATTGTGTCTTTTTCTATATTTGCATCATTGTGTATTTTTCCTCGACATTGTGTTATATTTTTCAGCATTGTGTTATATTTACTTGACATTGTGTCATTTAGTGTCTTCCATTGTGTCTTTGTACACTTCTTATTTTTAGGAGTCTTTGTAGAATAACTTAACCCCACGTTTCTAAAGATGAGAGGATAATTTAGCTAAACACACACATATAAAACCAACATTTTTTTACATTAGTTGGCAACTACTTGTGTTTGCATATGAGAGCTATGAAGTTTAACTTATATCAACCCAATCACTTGACCGGTCACCAAAGGCGAGAGAGCTCTCAACCCATGCCAACACAATCGTCTAGTGTTCTGATTCCTTGCCCGACTAGCCGTCTAATCCAATTTTAACATTGTTATAGATATTTCTATACTATAAATTAGTAACATTTTATTGTTTTATGGTGTTGTACCTTATGTATAGGATTTTTTTTAAATTGACTTTTCACTTTTAACCTAAAAGTGTTATTTTTTGCATTTTAACCTCTTTGATTTGTTTACTTGTAACCCGAAATTTTTCAAATTTTCTAATTTAATCCCATCTCTTTTTTATTTTCAACTTTGGTCTACCATACTTTTCATCTTTCACAAGTTTTTCGTTTCGTTCTAAATATTGCGAGTTAACACGACGCAACGTGCGTGTGAGGTTCAACGTTTTTTCGTCTATCTTTTCCTGTTTAACAGCTCCGTTGCAACACTCTATTTTCCCTGTTTGACAGGTTCGTTGTAACCCACGTTCCTAGATCGAATTAATTATCTTTTTCTACGTTTTACGCTTTGGTCTAGTTTTAACATTAACACGCCACAACGCGCTGCATGAGTTAACGGGTTTTATGTCATCTTTTCGTTCGGTGTTATTTTTCCCTCTTTATTATTTTATTTTTAAGAGCTTTTCCCATATTGGTGGTACCTGACAGTGGTGTGACATTGGTGCTACTTGACACGGTTTTACAAACGTCTTTAACATATTAAGTTATTTACAAATAATTTGTTTCGAGTTTACCCTTATACTTCCTTTACTTAAAAAACTATTTTTTACGTGCATATTTTATGTACGCGTTGGTATAAATTGCTCTACGTTTTCGACGTAAACTTTTTCTGGAAACAATCAAGTCAAATATAGTATGTTTCGTTTAAGAAAACCCATTTTTACGTACATATTTTTAGGGTTATTGGATTTTAATAATTCAACTTTCATCTGTTGGCCAATAATAATACCAACTCTAAAAATCACCTCCAACGATCCCAACTTTGTAAGAATTTGGCCTCCATCGATCTTTTTCAAACTGTTGGTGCACTAAATACAATTAAGGAGGCTGGAGTTGCACTTGAATCTATCGAGGATGACAAATTCTTATATGTTATAAAAGGATCAATAGGGGTCAAATTCTTACAAGTTGGGTTCGTTGGAGGAAAATTTTAAAGTTGGGATTATCATCGGCCAATAGGTGAAACATTGATTATTAAAATCTAATAACCCATATTTTTATGTACGTTTCAGTATAAATTCGAGTTGGTCTACGTTTCAATGTAAACTTTTTGGGAAACAAGTCAGGTCCAATATAATATGTTTTCGTGCTTATTTTATGTATGTTTCGTAAATTTGCTTTGAACCGAGTGGAGTCAAATTGTGATTTCTTTTCACCTTTTTTTCAAAAGCTCTAATTAATCCCTTTTGATTACACCTGTAAGTTTTTCCTTTGTACCGTTATGCTTTCTATTATAAGTTAGATCATATATAATACGTTATGATTGTATGGTATAAATTCGGTTTACTTTACATTTTGATCCGATTGCAATGCTTATATAGGTTACATTGAGTTCAATCGGATACGCCGAAACGCGCATTTTCATATGGTTAACGCATCACATAACGTCTGAACTAATCCATTCGATATTTGCGATGTACACGCGCCGCAATGCGCACAATCTCATTGCTAGTTTAGATAATTTAGCCAAATTATTTGTTGTATTTAATATCATCGTGAGAATTTAATCTTAATCATATGATTATAACTACAAAGTTGTATTGGTTGCAAAGTTCCGAGTATACATCAGTTCAACACTCAATGATGGATCCAATAATTTTTTATAGGTTCATCTTTTTTCGATTGTTAAGTTTATCACAACCAAATATACAAATTTTCAGAGTGGGTCGGGTCAAATATATCACAACAAACATCAATTGAATTGTGTTTTCAATGTATATATGTGGGCCCTTAAAGGGCAAAAGTGAAAGTGCACTAATTTTAACGTTATTTTACTAATTTCGTGAAAATAACGTTAAAAAGAGAGGGCGGTTAATCATGCGTCATGTGGTGGCGTTGATATTTGAAAGATAAGGGGGTACATGCACTAATCGGCTCCAATTGCTGAGTGTTACGTGTCTTATGTCCAAGGCCTAATGCAAAACTGCTATCGAGCCGAGGGTCTCACTTGAAACAGTCTCTCTATTCCTATGAGGTAGATGTAAGACTGCCTACATCTTACCCTCCTCAGACCCTACCTTAACCTTGCTATTGATAGAATTTACAGAGTATAATGATGATGAAACAATTATTTTTAAATGTTATAAGATTTCATCTTTAAGTCGGCCTGTTATCATCTTTGTTATTTCTAAACCATCTTCTTCCAACAAGCAAGGGCGGACCTACCCACAGTCGTGGGTGGGCGGTCGCACACCCCTGGAAAAAAAATTAGTGTAATATTTTCGACAAAAAACCCGACCACACCCTTTGAAAATATTGTTGAACGCCTCATCCACACCTCTAACAAATAATATCTAGGTCCGCCACTACCAACAAGGTTCACTGCAGCAAAGAAAAACAATCACCATACCTCCGATACCAAAGCGCATGAACTCTAGAAATAAACACATGACCATTAGAATGGTACCTTACTTTCTGACCACGAGTTCCCTTCAAATATATTTATGGGTTCACTCCCTATTTATTTGTATATATTATATGTTAAAAATTCAAATCCCAATGCATCAATGTATATGATTTCATCAATGACATCTTATATGTCCCTAATACTTAAACAAGAAATTTACATAATTTATAATATTTCATTGAGTGACGTATTTAAATATAAATATACAATGCTTATATTATATTTGTATTTCCAAATAACAAATTGAAACACCCAATCTCACATGAACCCGTGGGTGAACAATCCTCATATATGATATACCATTAATCATATGTCCTTAACTTTGTCAAGATAGTGATAGTGATACTTTGTTTTCAATTAGATTTCGAATGTACCGTATTAACTGTAAGTAAAAAAATAATACATATATTGAATTAAAAAGTATTGCAGTTATAAAAATAGTTTAGTAGAGCGTAATGTTTAGACCGCGGGGTCTGGGCGGCGGTTTGGGCGTGGCTAACCACGCAACGCCGCTGCAGCCACACCGAACCAGCGTGGTCAGCGGCGTTACCTCGCTGGCGTAGGGCGGGTTGGGCAGGCTAGCTGGCATAATCTTATTGGTTCAAAATATAACCGTTGGGGCCGTTTGGCCTAGCCGTTTGACCTAGCCATGGGCCAGGCGGTTAGGTCAAGTTTAAAAAAAAAATTCAAATTTTTACACAATTTCACCTATAAATACCACCCCAACACCACATTTTTTTACCCCAAACTCAACTTCACATACAAAAAACCCAAAAAAACAATGGTGTCCTGAACCGAGGAGGAGGAGATCGCATTGGTCACTGCTATCGTCGATGCACAACGCTCGCTTGGACGTGCTCAAACCGCGTATTGGACGCGAGCGTTTAGCGAGTACCTACAACATGTTGGTAACGCTCGGCACAACCTAAACGCGTGCCAACACAAATGGCGCGATCTAAAACCGAAACTTGATCGTTTATGGCATGCTACAACCGTGTACCGGCAGCCGACCTAAGTCACGACGTTCATGTGGAGATAGCCAAGATCGAGTACCACCACGATGGGAACCCGGAATTCCGATGGGTTCCACATTTTAATATTCATAGAACTTTGAAATTTTTTTATTTGTAGGATTTGTTAACTTTTTTATTTTTTAGGATTTATTAAGTTTTTATTTTTTTAGGATTTTTGTAATTTTTTTAAGATAATGGCGTGTTTTTATAAAATCTCAAAATATAAAAAAAACATAATCTACATGGCCAAGTCAACGCCGGTCAACCAACATCGCTGCCACACCCCAACTTTTTTGGGATGGTTTGGTGGAGCCCACTTCCGCTACATGGCTAGCCACACCCGTAACCCAAGCCTCACCAACCTTGCTGTCTTATATCAACTGCCAGGATGGCTATAAAAAGATATAAAGACTTTAGTCTTAGGCTTTAGGTCTATTAATTTTGAAATACAGCTAAAATTTGAGGTTTTTATAAAAAGTTTAGTTTATGCATTTTATTTAACACCTTGTCAACGTAGGAAGACATAATTAGTAAAAATAATTAGTTTATATGTTTACTAATATTACTCATTGATGTGAGATATGTGAGATTACAATTTTTGGATTTACTAAAGAAAGTTGATTACTAAAAACTTTATTACCGGATTTGTATCATATAAAGCTAGAACAATCACTTTCATTTATACGTGTGTATTGCATATATGTGTGCGGGGCATATAGGTTAATACACATAGTTGTGCCGCATATAGGTTAATACACATAGTTGTGCCGCACAAGGTTAATACATATAGTTGTTTAACTTCACAACTATAAACTATTTGTTTTAGTGTTATTGGTAAAAACGTGGATAAATGAAATGATTGGTATGCCAAAAAAAAGTTAATAATATTACCTAAACTAAAATTTTCATCTGAGATCATAAACATCGCCATTTAACCATTTGAATCCATACTTCAATTAGAATCCACTTTTAAGTTTCAAAGTATTTATTAGAAGCTAGACAATATACAAACATAGAAAAAGAACGACCCAAGCATAACACCAATCTTAGATTAATAGTAAGCAACTTGTAGAAGAACAACTCCATTTTATCCCAGCAAATGGTGTGGTGTTTGGCAAGGGAGGCTCTAAGTAGGGGCAATGTAGGCGTTCGGTTGGGGCACGTTTTTTCAAGGGGCACAAAAATTTTAAAATTTCATGGTTATATATAGATGCGAATGATCGTTTGGTAAAATTTGGACGATTTTCATTTGTATCTAACGTGTGCAATATGAAAAGGAAATATAAAAATATGATAGGTTGATTCTCGGTTAGCTATTAGCCTATTACGGTATGTCATACACTCATTCTAATACCATGAGTTTGCTAATTATATGTTTATTGCTTTTTTTTACTCGGCCGGGGCACCTAAATCTTCAGGACCGTCTCTGGTGTTTGAATCTAAACCGGTGAAATAGTTATACCTTTTATAACTATAAGGAGTAATGTTGGAAGGTTATATAAAAAGTAAGGGTAGTAATTGAAATTATGTTAATCGGTATTTTGGTCTCTTGGGTGTGTATATGGTCAAAGCAGTTGGACTGCTAAACCACTAACTATGCATCTCCCCCACTAACTTCACATGGCTGTCACCACAAACTTTGAGTCCAGCCTGGTAACCACGTGAACACAAATGTGAAAATGGTAACAAACCAATTTTTACAGTGTGAAAATAAAAGTTATGGTATATATATATATATATATATATATATATATATATATATATATATATATATATATATATATATATTTGTATTTCTCATATTTAGCTATTTCAAAGTTGGCAAATTGGAAATAAATAATCCCACCTAACTCAATTTGGCCGATAATAATCCGAACTGGTCAATATTTTTGTAAAATAGTCCGCCGTTAAAATAGCTTAATGGAGTTAAGTTTTTTACCGAATTACAAACCGATGTTTTAGGGATTTTGATCAGAACAACGATACGAGTCGATTGACGTAAAATTTACCTCGTAATTGTGCTCGAAATGGCTTGATTTTTGTTAACTGGAAACTAAAACACCTGAATTGAAGCACCGTTTTCGTGGGTTGATGCAGTATTTCAAGGTAAGTTTTACATCAATCGACTCGTATCGTCGTTCTGATCAAAAGCCCTAAAACATCGGTTTGTAATTCGGAAAAAAAACTTAACTCCTTTAAGCTATTTTAACGACTATTTTACAAAAAAATTGACCAGTTCAGATTATTTACAAAAAAAATTGACCAGTTCGGATTATTATTGGCCAATAAGTGACTTGTGATTATTATCGACCAAATTAAGTTACATGGGATTATTTATTTCCAATTTGCCTTCAAAGCTTGATTTTATTTTAACACATTGTTTAAAGTGATGGTATATAAATTATATTTGTATTTATCATATTTAGCTATTTCAAGTTGTTAATACATATAACATATTGTTTAGACCATCTCAGTTGCTCCCATTTTCTTGGACGGCATGTAGACCGACTTTCTTCCACGAACAACCACTTTCACGATAACCACCCTTCCAGGTGGATTTTACTCTTTCTTATCACCAAGTTAGTCTTGTTTGTCTTCCCCCTTTTTATGCGTTATGAATTTCTTCCATGTTGGTGATAGTACTAATTATTTTACCAAAATTGATAGCGTTACTTTTAAAAAAAGAGTTGATAAGGAAAAAATTATAGTTTAAATTTCAATAGAAAGTTAGAGATATTTTATTTTAAATTTTAGGAGAATTTGCTAAGTAAAATGTATGCTTACTTTATCGTTTTGGCAAACTTTAAAAACATACAATTATTTAAAAAATTTTGCAACAGTAATATTTCTGTTTATTATTATACTAGGTTATTTCTCGTGTGACACACGGGTGTAATAATTAGAACTTGTATAAATTTTAAGCTATAAGTAACTGACTTTACACATAAATTTAAATAATCAAGATACATAAATTTATTAGAATTAAGTCACGGACAATTTGTAAATATTGTTTTATTGGTAGGTTCTCATCTAATACAATTACAGTAGGTTCTTATCTACAGTAATTCAAAAGCCCTTCATAGAATATATTTACAAATGGTTCCATTTTTATAATTACCAACTTATTTTTCATCATCACACAGCATGGGACGATTGAATGGCTTTTTTTTTTTTTGTAATTATTTATTTTTGTCTTATAGTATGGTTTATATATTTACTCTCTTACGTTTGTATACTTCATTCATTAATCTGAAAGTTTTGTTTATGTTTGGGGCTTTAAATTAAGTTTTTTTCTATAAATCTGAATCTTTTACATTTTATGCCCGTGCACAGTATAAGTTTATGTTTGTTTTTATCTGCGTTTTCGTCACGTGACGGTATAAATTCATGTTTTGTTTTACGATTTTTCTCGGTTTTTGTTTTGCGTTTTACTTTGTATGGTTTTACGACCCCCGCACCCGCAACACGAGGGATTAAACACTAGTTATAAACAAATCATGAAATTGGTCGATTTTTTAATAATTAAACCAATAATCACATATAAAAAGTTTATTGGTTTTTATAATATGAAACGGTATAAGGAGAAAACGATTGTAAATGTGAAAACGGTGAAAACGGATCCTGGTCAAACACGTGGCAGGGGGCGCTAAATGATATGCGGGGTACGATTGTCATTGTTCAAGTCCGCGTAATAGATGTCGTTATAATTCATTTTCAAACAAAAGTCCATCAGATATCGCGTGTTGTTCTTTATTCTTGTTACATTGGCGTTTTATTTTCAAAATTATTTTCAAAGCAATATTTTTGAAAAATGTCGTTATGTCCTTCAACCTAGAATTAATATTCGACGTTTTCATTATTTAGAACTTATCAATGGCGTTTTACACCCTGTTACGCATATCTGAATTATGGCGTTTTCATTAAAATGTTTTAGGTTTATAGTAAATCTGTTATTCTAATTGTTTATTATTCAACCAATGGTTTGTTTATTATGGCGTTTTCACCGTCTTCCGTCTCAGTAGCAACTTCATTTTGTAGATCTGTCAAGCTGAATTAATTTCTTATATCTTATAAAGGTAAATATCTTGGCGTTCCTAAATTCATTATATTTCATTAATAATTTAAAATATTACAACTAAGATGAAATCAAACTAAACTAGTAGTATTCTGTGGATGGTATTACATCAGAGATGTACCCATCGCTTTGGTCATCACTTTCTTCAGACTTATAATCATTATCTATTTCGTTGGCGTATAACGCCATAATCTCGTTTAGCATTTCTCGCATCCTATATTTAAATATCATCACAACCCTGGATGTTGCATCGCTCGAAGGTACTAAATCACAAAGTTGTTCAAGAAGGTGTAGTTTATCTATGTTCAGCACTTCATCCATCGTTAATGAATAATCCACCACGTCATGATAAGTCACTTTCACCGTTCTTGATGATTCATCCAAACTCCAACCGGTAACTGTTGGTAGATCAGTAATTCATCATCATCATCATCTGCTGGAAAATTTCTTTTCAATCTTGTTATTACTGTTTGAGTCCTTTCACAATCGTTGGCCCTTGGAACCCCAAGGGCCAAAATATCTCTCTGAACGGCCTCATCCATACTAAGTATGGCGTTGATGGTTTTGACTTTCACCCTTCTCCTGTCAGAGAACTTTAGGACGAAACGTCTCTCCAACCTCCATGCAATAACCTGAGCCATTTTTTTAAGTTTTATGGCGTTTTAAACAATTTGTAGCGTGTTTAGAGAATTTGTGCAGTGTTAAGTTTGTTTACCTGTTTTACTTATATAATGACCTTTTTTGGCGCGAGTTAGATATATGTTTTTGGCGCCAAAACACAATAGTAGGATGCAGACCTATATATGTTTTTTTATATGTATTTTGTATCTTGTGTCGTGTGATGTAGGATGCAGGCCTATAATGTGACAGGTAATTATGGCGTTTTGAAAATATAAGAAAAATCAATTGCTATGGTGTTGGTTTTTTAATATAATAAATGTTAGTAATAAAGTTTCTATGTTTCAGTTAGTGTTTGTAGTTACTGTTTGTTCATCTTTTTCTGTTAAGGGTGTAATGTTTCCAGTTATTACGTTTGGCATTTTATATTAATGGCGTTTTAGATAAAGATGGCAAAATAACATTTTTGTAAGGCACCCTTTTTGTTCTATTTTCTTGCACCTTTTGTTTTATACTTTTCAGTAATTATTTGGAGATGTGTAATCATACATGATTAAATGAATTTTGTTATAGTTTTGGTGTTTGGCGTTTGTGGCATTTAATAAGTAATAAGAGAAATAATGTATTTTATTAGTGGAAAATTAGGTAACAATTCATAGAAAATGACACAAAAAAGTAAAAATACTAATCCAATTCTTCTATGTCATCAGTCTCTTCTTCTTGAAGTTTTTATCCCATGAACCTTTAAATTCCTTAAATAGGTGCCGATTTCCTACACAGCTTAAACTCCCTGCTCTAGACGAAGCCGATCATTCAATAAAATATATCGTTTTGATTTTGTCGTGATCTTTTTGTTTGTTGGTTGTTGAAGTGGTTGTGTGGATGTTTGAGACATAAATCGACGCCGTATTTGTCGACTATATTATTGGGGTGTGATTGTGAGTGGGTTTTTCGCTTGGAGTCCAAAATAGCATTTACACTGCCATCATCTTCATTCTCATCCCATTCATCATCATTTAATAATGGAGTCCAAAATAACATTTACACTGGCATCAGTCTCTTCTTCTCATCCAAACCTTCCCCAAGAACAAAGCACACAAAATGGCATATCACTGTCATCAGTCTTTTTTTTCTTTAAGATTTGTCCATCTCATTCAGCAAAAGCTTATTGAGTTATCCCACTCACCTAAGAATCTATTCAACGAAACTTCATGGAGAACAATACTGAATATCCAAGAAACGACGTTTGCCATCAGTGGTTCTTTTAACTTTTTTGGCGTTTTTAAGTGAATGGTTTGCCAATAAAACTTGGCGTTGTTGTTTTTGGGTGTTATCAATGGAAGTTCCTGAGATGTTAGTTTATATAAGAGTTTTTTTGGCGTGTGGTTTAGTAATAAAGTATCAGTCGCTTCAATTACTGTTTGTAGTTACTGTTTGTTTAGCTTTATCTATTAAAGCTGTAAGGAGTCACATCTTTTAAAATGTCATTTTGTATGAATGGCGTTTTAGATAACTAATTGTTTGTTTTTTAGCGTTGGTGGGATTTTAGCGTTTTAGATGTAGTATTTTATTAGGGGAAAAGACCAAAAGTACATAACAAATCAAAGAAAATGACATACAAAAAAAATTAAATCTCCTTGTTCGAAGGGATTTTGTCTGAGAAGTATCTATCGCTCCCATCGTCTTCTTCTTTGGATTCTTAAACCAATTTCTCATCCGAACTTTCAGTTTCATTGGTTTCTTCTCCTTGAACATTTTGAAACCTCCATATGAATCTGTCATGCAACAACGCCAAATTTAGGGTCATGTCTGTGTTCAAACATGTTGCGTTGTTTAACTCCTCTAGGAACCATAGACTCTCTTTGGTCATGATGTTATCAACCGTGTAGTCTTCCTGCTCCCCGTTGTCACATAAACAGTCACTATGTCAGTGTCTTCATCATAACACCATGATTGGATTACTGGGTCCACATTTCTATTTGCATTGTTCGATCCAATTTTTTCTGGTTAATCTTCTTATAACCGTACGTGTTTTATCATAGTGGTTATCAAGAGGCACGCCAAGTGCTAGGATCCCCCTATGTACTTTTTCTTCCAAGTTCAGTATGGCTTTGTTTGTTTTTAACAAACACTCTTCTTCTGTTGTCAAAATGGGTTACGAATCTTCTGATTCTGAGTGTGTATCCCCATGGAACGATGTTTGCTATTTGTGCTTTTTACAGAGGTTTTTTTTTTTGAATTTTGGCGTTTTGGGTAAATATGACGTTTTTTAGTATGATCAATGGAAGGCATGGTAAAGTCGTTTATATGATGATGTTTTAGCGCGTAGTTTATGAGAGAAATTATTGTGATAAATTTTAATAATTAACTTTCAGTTACTATTTGTTCAGATCTATTTGTAAAATTTGCAACGCGTTTTATCATTAAGTTTTGGCTTTTTAGATAAATATGTCGTTTCATCATCTGCGAATGTAGGTGAATGCTGGGAATGGCATTTTGCTCATTAGTGTGGAGTTTTGTACTAGAGCAGTAAAAAGACGCTTTTACCCTTAATGAAGCACGTCCAAATAATAAAGGTGATGTTATTCACGAAAAACGCCACTGCGCATTCTAATCAATAGATTGTTTTGATCCAACGGATGAGGGGCGTTCTCGCCGTTTTCACACTTTTAGCCGTTTTCCTTAAATCCTCACCCTTTATAATTATATATATATATATAATATTATGGTGGGGTTCGACGACAAAGTCCATTTTTCCTACAAAGTGTACAAAGTCATAAAACACCACAATTCCAGCCATAAAACACACTCAAAACCCACAAATAAGAAAGTGAAAATCACTAAAACACAATATCCAAACCCTAACAATCCATAAAAACTTCAAATACACCATCGTAGAACTATGAATATAAAACACAACATGATAATCAACATAAAACCAACTGATGTTAGTCATTCAATAATAAACGCCTAATCATCCAATACACAACACAAAACCCACAAATATGGCGTTTTAGTAATCTTCACTTTGTTATTTGTGGGTTTTCGATGTGTTTTATGGTTGATATTATGGTGTTTTATAACTTTTTACACTTTGTAGGAAAAAAGGACTTTGTAGCCAACTCCCGCCCATTTATTAATATATATTATATATATATATATATATATTATATATATATATAGGTTCATGCGAGAACCGCGAGAACTACCTTTATATATAGGGTAAGGTTCATGCGAGAACCGCGAGAACCACCTTTATTGCAAAATAAAATCTAAAAAAATAAAAAAAGCACTCAATTTTTTTTAATAAAAACCGTTATATTTCGTTACAAAAAAAAAACTTTTTTTTTCGAGTAACAGTTATCATGCACATGTGCATATGTATCATAACTTCAACAAATTCAGTAATACATTATCACTAGTAGACAATTGCACTTTAATTTACAATACCATCCATAATACACTCAATTTTACATTAAATGCACATGTGCATCATTATGTATACAATTATATATCGTGTTTTGGTACAAAAAGTTTGTGATTTTGAATGATGAAGTAGGCTCATATATATGTTTTTTGCTTAGTTATATCTAGTGGTTGATGGGTTCATTATAGTTGTCACTTTATGATGTAATATGTTGATTGGATGGTATAAACGGTGTTGATATACATGTAATAAAGTGAAAATATTGGTATTGGTATTGTATTATAAATGGTAGGAGGTAATGATATTGTATTATGGATGGTAGGAGGTAATGGAAGTGTATTATGGATGGTATGATAGATGAAAGAGAAAGTGTATTCAAAGTAGTGTACCAAAACACCTTATTTCATGTTGATACATATAGATGCATATGTGCATTTCTTATATCGGTAACGTAAAAAGTAGTGTATTACACATGGTAATATAAATGAAAGTACAATTGTCTAATGTTTGTAATGTATTACGGAATTTGTCAAAGAAATGATGAAAATGCAGATGTGCATGGTAGTGTATTATGGATGGTATGTAGATGAAAGAGAAAATGTATTTAAATTAGTGTACCAAAACACCTTATTTCATGTTAATATATATAGATCCACATGTGCATTGCTAATATTGGTAACGTAAAAAGTAGTGTGTTACACATGGTAGTGTAAATGAAGGTAATGTATTACGGATTTTGTCAAAGAAATGACGAAAATGCACATGTGCATGGATAGTTGGTACTCAATTTTTTTGAATTTTTTTATTGTTGAGTAAATATAGCGACTTTTTCGAAAAAAAATATTAAAAAAAACCAAAAAAAATTGGTATTTTTTTTGGATTTTTTTAGGTATTACTATTTGTGTTCACACTGGTTCTCGCAGTTCTCGCAATAAAGGGTGGTTCCTAACGGATCCTTGTCCTATATATATATATATATATATATATATATTAAACAGGTTCCAAATTTTATAAAAATTTTTTCTATCTTTATAAATCCACTCAGTTTTTTGAACTTTATTGTTTTTACATATTATTAGTGATGGTTGTTTAATCATTTTAGTTATATGTTCTTCGTGTTCCTAGTAATTAATATGGATAAAAATGGGTGGTTTGGGATTGGGTTTGGTATTTCTATTTTCGAGTATCGTCTGGATTTTAATATTTTTTGAACAACAAATTTGGACCACTAACGAACCACTGGGGTATAATGCTTAATGCTTATACATCAATTCAGGATGAAACCCAATAAATATGGGAAAAACCTCCTTGTGGGAATCGAACCCAGGACCTGTTGGTTCCAAAGCCTTATCCCACTTCTAAGATGCCACGGGCTATAAAGCCATGGGCGTCCTGAATTTTAAATTATATCTCAAACTTGGTTTATCTCCAATGATATACTTGATTACTCATTAACATCATATTGATGGATCTCTATTGTAATCTTAAACGGTTAAAATGTACTCGTTAGGATTCTAGTTGCTCCAAACATGATTTCAAACTCTAATTGATACCAATTATAAGTATCTAAAGTTCAAGTTGATTCTACTAGTTCATTTTTTACTAAATAATTCTAAGTTTCTAACAATCACAACAAGTTGAATTTATGACAAACTATTATTTACATGTCATCATCATAGATCATAATTGTTGGTGATTTTAATGTCTTCAGAATCATTTTAATATTTTTACTTAAGACCAAAGGGTACATGAATATACATTGATACGATTTAGGAATTGGGAAGTACAAGCTTGTTCATAACTATTTTTATTTCATGCACCAACAAATCAAGTTTAAGGTGCAGTGCCCCAATCGGGGTCCAGGGGAAGTGTCCTTGGTGATGCAACTAGAAGTTGATTTGGATTTATATGATTAATGTTAAGCTATAAGGAAACTGATAATGAGTTGAAACTCTATATCAGTGGAAAATCATCATAATTTGCAACTGAAGATCTAACTAAGCCTCAGTAACTATGGTAACTAGTTAGATACCCGTCCGTAGGCCGGGTATTTTAACGGCAAAATGATTTAAGCATACGTAACATGACGATACAAATTATAAAAACTCAACTTTTATTACTACAATTCTGCAAGAAGCAGAACCAAACAAACAACCCCAAAACATGCAGAAACATACATACAGCCCCCAAAAAAGCAAAAAAAAAAAAAAACAACAGAACCTATGCATTACAAAGCATCACCCCAAACATGTAATATCAAACTTTCGCCACATTTCCCAGTCAAAGCTCCTGGCCCCCGAACGATGCTTAATCCATAAAAAGTTCATCACTTTTACCTCCTCAATGATGCTATTGATCGTGACCCGCTTGTTATCAAACATAGCCGCATTCTGAGACTTCCATATACACCAAAATACCGTTGGACAATACCATTGAATACCTTTTTGGCCCTTTTCGACCCATTTACCGCCTTGTAAAGCTCCAGAAGATCCCTCACAGTAAACACATAAATTGGCGCCACCTTGCACCATTGAGACACAAGTTGCCACACTGTCTGCGCAAAATGGCACGAGTTAAAAACGTGTTCTACAGTTTCTGTGAAATCTGAGCAGAACCTGCACGACTCGTCTTGAACCGGAGTATTTCTCCTCCTAAGCACATCACACGTCGGAAGCCGATTGACTTCGGCTCGCCATGCAACAATCCCGACCTTCTTTGGCAGCCAACTATTCCATCCAAACCTAAAAACATCTTGCCCCGAGTGGTCGAACTGGATCCTCTTCTTCACACTTTTCAACGAAAACACCCCGTTGCTATCGAGCTCCCACGACCACCTGTCTGAACATATCCCAAGCGTGACAGAACTTAGGATCTGCAACAGTTCATTATAAGTCGTACATGATAATGCAAAGAATAAAACATCTATAATCTATACATAATAGACGATAATGCAAATTAATCCAAACCATTCATTACATTACCCAAGTCAACGTCCTCTATTTGTGGAGCACTACCCTGCAAAAGGACAAAACAATGTTACCAATCTGACTTCCATACACATAAAATTCATGTCATAATAAGTGAGAGTATCATTTACTATAAAGAAGACTAAAGACCATTTTGAGTTAAGAGTATATTATAATAAAGAATAGTGTGACCCCAAAGAATAGTATATCATTTGACATATATGTATGTAAACTTCGTAAAAAAAGCCTTATTATACTAAAATTAAGGGCATGTAGATCTAATTGAAGAAAAGTTTACAAAAGATCCAAATGATCATGTGCATATCTCTCACCTGTGCCAATTCCATTGTTATCTTATAAAGACTGGTAGAAAAGCAAATATTCGCAAATTAATGTGGTAAAAGTCAATTAAAGAACCCAATATGTTATTGCTGAACACTAATTAGCCATCACAATAAGAAGAAAAATTCATGCTTATATTTGTATTATATAAATTAGCTAAGAGTGAAACCTAATGGGTTGGGTCGAAAGTCACTAAAGATGTTATCAGTACATCAACCTTCTGGAATCAGTTTATGTTATGTTTGTTTAATTTATACGACTGAATGACTAATCAATCAGATAACAATCATAACATAAATTGCTAATTTAATAGGTAAAATTATCGAAATTGTTAGTTCTAATGCATCATGTTGGCAGATGAAAATCGGAGATCTATTTTAATTAATATACATATACTTTACAGTGAAATGATGCAGTTTGACTTAATGAAAACATAATGTTTACCTTTCATAACAAATGAGCCTCTAACTCATAGTTCACCACGGTTCATAGGAGGCAACCTGGCCCCGTATCTGTGATTCTTTGTAATTGTTTCTAGTAAATACTAATAATACTAATATAAAATATATATGAAATAATTAAGCATGATAAAAAATATACATACCTATTTCAGAAGTCTTCTGAGAGTTTTTAAAATGCCGCCATAAGCCCAAATCAGCTAAAATCTGCAACATGAATGTAATCTCGTAACAGAAATTTATTTAGAAACAGATAAACAACAACATAAACACACATTTTGCATTACTATCAAGTAACAACATTAAGAACGAATCAAAAACAAACTTTTGGTAGCATAAACACATCCATGTTCCATCTTTGGTTGAGAATACTATAAGTGCAGGTACCCTGCCAACAGATACTCGTTGGACAAAAGGCATAAGATTATTTGGGGTTACAAGATGACCTTCACCAATATATTCACTTGGATGTGCCCCCACTAAGTTGGCATATTGTAACATCATCTTTTTCCATCACGAAAAATTATCCTCAATCATAAGTTTCACACTTGTTACAAATATGCAAAGGATTCTATAGAAACATTTAAATTGAAAAGAGCACTTATTTATGTGATTGTGATTACCATTAAAAAGAACAATAACTATCTCACTACTCTAATCGAATAAAAATAGCAGATCAGTAAGGGTTCAGAAAAATAAAAAAGGTTTTCAAGAAACTTAAAAGCCCAAAAAAACTGAAATCAATCAAATAAAGGACCTTGAATTTTGCCTTCTTCACTCTTCGATCTCCTGGTTGGGAGGCGGTGGCATCCGTATGAAACTCGATTGCAACGTTGGGAAGATTTAGTGCTATGATAATTAGAAAGGACTTGGCCATTGATCAATCGGTTATCTCATTTACAAACTATATATAGAAACTAGATGGGACTGAATGGGTTTTCCCAAAAATTATAGTAATTAAACACTATCTTATAATGGTTTAACCTTGTTTGAAACCCAACAATTATAATGTGTAAGAAATGCAAAGAGTTTAAGGTTTAGAAAGACAAGACCGACTTATAGAGGTTCAAGTGCATCTTAACTAATCCTCTCTGTGTCCTCTCCCTGGTTCTCTAATCGAGAGTTACTCCATTAAAATGTTTCTCTTGAATAGAAGAGATCACCAATACACAAGTGTTTCACTAATCCAAAGTAGTGATCACCTTACGTCTCACTAAACAAAGGTAATGATCACTGTCTTCGTTCTACCTAAATCAAGGTAGCAATCACCTTCTAAGTTTCACTAATCTCAAAATGTAGTGATCACCTATATCCCAACCCACTAACTATAGTAGTTTCCCTTTACAAACTTATAACTTTACAATGCAATACACCACTTGAAAGATTGATATAACTTTATGTGTGTTTTCTATGTTTTTATTTAATTTTATTTAGGTTTCTATTATTATCTAATGCCTGATTTTTGTTTTATTTTATGTAGATTCTTATTATTATCCAATTTATTTTTTTTTATTTTAGTTTATGTACGAGTTTAATTTAATATTTATTTGAATTTCTTTAGTTTATTTTTATTTAAATTATTAATCTATTATTTAAATATATGATATAAGAAAACATAATTTATTAAAAGTTATTTGATTTATATTAAATAAATGTAAAAGTAACTTATTATGTAGATGGTGAGGTGAGGTTTGTGGAAGTTTGGTGTTGTATGAAACTATGACGTTTTTAAAGGAGGTTTAAAATTTCACGTGGCATGTGTTTTTGAGGTTCGGTATCGTAGATGCTATAATAAATGTAGATACAATTTTACACAAACATTAAGAGATTCTAGCCATTGTCTTAAGTTGTACCTTCAGTGATATCATTATTTTGTATATATAACATTTTCATGAGAGTTCTCCTCTCTGTATTTATGAAAAATGTTCTTGAGTTACACGTGTCTCTCTCGGTAGACATGCATATTTAATCATGTAATAAATATAAAATTTTCATTAATTAATTTATGTGGTCAACAAAAAGTATCATTTCATTTAATGATAAATGTTGCAATGTGTTGGGTATTAAAAAGACCGTCGGCCAAAGTGATGAAAGCTTTGGAAGACAATGTGACACTCTGGAGTGTCACACCTCAACTGATGATGTAAACATCAGAATGAGACAAACAAATTGCTCAAAACTTCATAATACTATGTGACAATATGAATTAAATTGAATTTCATAAATTACTAAGCATAATACAAGAGGTTAATGTCACACCCCGACCCGCAGCGGAAAAGGTGATCGGGGCATGATTGAGTTTTCATCAAAGCTCATGACATTTATTATAATGTTTCATATTTATTATTACAATTTAAAAGGAATCATACAATCAAATCAAACAAATTCAACATGTTCTATACATTCTTCTAAACTTCATTATTTATCTTCTAAGGCAATTTCCTATGTTTTCCTTGCTTCATCCTGTCCACCTGTATCATGTGTAAAAATGGTTTTTGGATCAACAAAAGTTGGCGAGTGAACCTTGTTAGAAAATAATTATTATTTATTTCTTGTTGTATTTAATATGGAAAAATTGTGCAATAATCATATGTGAGCAAACGTAAATAAACATACAATAGCAATAACCATAACAAACAATAACATACAATAACAAACCATAATAAACAATAACATACAATAACAACCACCTTGCATGAATATATAACATGAATGACAATGTAAATGTTGGCAACGTCTCGTTCACGCTCATAGGTAATGGGGAACGGCTCACGCTCATAGGTAATGGGGAGCAGACGGCCTATGATGAAATGTATGTGCGATCAAGGCTCAATCAAACGGAGCCGATCGTATGTTGGCAACGCCTCGTTCACGCTCATAGGTAATGGGGAACGGCTCACGCTCATAGGTAATGGGGAGCGGCGGCCTATGATAATGTATGTACTGAAAATGATAAATTTAATCTAAACAATAACCACACAAACAGTTGATACATGTTGAATACACGTTTGATCATGGATATGATGGATGCACAAGTGTTTAAATGTAATAAATAATAAGACACATGATACACCCAAAAAACGTGATTAAAACGGGGAATTTGTAGAGATTCACTCACATTGGGTGCGTTCGGCTGATGATGTTGAATGCGCACGAGTTTAGAGGATTGATCGACGATGAATAACTAACCTAATTAATAACGAAAAAGTATAAGTGGATTTTATTAATCAATTTTAATAGGATTTTTTGGATATATTTTTGTGAGTTTAAGGCTATTTTCTAACTTTAAAAACATTATTTTTAAGTATTTTTAATTGATTTTTAAATTAAATAAATAAATAAATAAATAATAAAAATTGTTGACTTTTTGACTTTGACCGTGACTGTTGACCGTTGACCGGTTCGGTCGGTTATATAGTTGCACTGAGCGAGGTTCGAAATCGTGACCTCCCGTACGCGTGCACGCAGCTCTACCAACTGAGCTACGTGTCTAACCCGAAATATTTCTGTTTTTAATTATATTTATACACTATTTAAGTTAATCCGAAAATCATTTATTTTAAAAAGGATTTAATTGTATCGATTCGGTGTTCTCCACAGGTCTCAAACCCGGGACCTGTGGTTTAGTTTGGCACACAGTCCACCGCTGGACTGTGTGTCTAACTTGGTAAATATTCCGGTTTTTATTATACTTAACAGCTAACTGCGAGTAAATCCGGTTCAGTTTAAAAAGGAACATTTTTATTACAGAGAATGTGCGTGTGTCAAGGATCGAACTCGGGACGTATGCGTATTGTTTGCACACAGTCCATCGCTGGACTGTGTGTCTAACCCGTTTATAATACCGATTTTAATTAATCTTATAATCATAATAGACTTCATCTTCTTCGTTCAAAACACAGACAACGGTTAAACCAACTGTTTCTTGTTTAATTCGGTTAACGAATATTATGAGCAATTGAAAGGTATTGAACAGAAAGGGTTTGGGGAAAGAATGTACCGAACAGATTGTCTTCTTCAGAACTCCGGCAAAGATCGTCGGCTCTGTTTTGTGTATTCCGTCTGTTCGGATCAATTAACAACTTTGATTGATTAGATGTGAAATTGAATTACTGAACAACGATTAGCAGAAAGTTTAGATGATTATACCGATACACAGCGCGATACTGGAAATTCCAGCGATTTTCCGGCGAGAACAGAATATCCGGCAACGTCGTCTGGAATTGATTACGGGTGATGGAGTGATGTTAGAATTGGTCTAACAATGGAATGAAATAGAAGGAGTCGAGGTATTTACCGTGTTGATGAAAGTCTCGGTTTTCCGGCGACTTGCAGAGAATTCCGGCGAGTGAAATTGATTCAAGAATCGTTGCGATTTCGAGCGAAAAGTTTACCAGAGGCTAGGGTGTGCATTTATAGGGAAGAATCAAGTTGAATTGGGTCTGCTTCTAGTCTCGATTCATTGGTCAGCCGTTCTCCGGCGGTTACGACTGATGTCACGGACACTGGACATCGGTTATAACCGATGGCGACGTTAATACTTACGTTAAGTCAAAAGTAACCGACGATAATTTGCGAAATCGTCGGATTTTCCGGCGTCTGCGGATTTGGGCGTGCTGTTGACTGGGTTTGATTTCCAGATTTATTTTATGTATTATTTGTTTCAATAAATTAACAAGTAACACTAGTGGCGGAGTGGTGGAATGTTGGTGTGTTAAGTCCTTGTGTTCCCGGCTGACCCGGGTTCGAAACTCGGCATCAGCATTAAATTTTTATTTCACTATTTTTAATACATTTTCAAATATAAATTTTATATTCTAATATACTTATTAATTATGTATCGTTTAAAATTAATTTGAGCATTAAATACACAACGAAATTTTTAACTGGATGTTCGGTTAATAAACGAAGCGGGTTTGGTTAACCCGGTTTTTTGACGGATGTTACAGTTAACATAAACGACATTATTTCGAATATACAACCAAAATAGTTTAATCTAAGTATGTTTCTAAGTCCACTTAAATCTTGTTTCTTCGCTTAGCATCATCTTATCTAACGAACCTGCAACATGTATTAAAATAGAGTTCAATGCAAAAGCAAAGGCGAGTATACAACTTTTTATATAGCATAATATAGTTTAAATTTGTCTAACGGCTCGTATCCAACATGAATCACAATATGCAAGTTACTAGCATGTTGAAACAGTGTCAAGTATATTTTCAAACCCAAGAATACAATGCGTTAAAATAGCCTATCCCAAAGAATAACGGGAGGTAAATAGTTTAACTTAACAATACCCCGAGACTAGTAGGCGGTGTATTACTCCTATAGCGCTATAATTGTTAAGGTAGGCTTGTACGAAGTTAATGAGCATATAGACACGAAAAGTTTACATAACATACGAGATTAACAAGCATCATATAGTTTCATGTTCAACATGGATAGAGAGTGATTCAAATAGTCTCAAAAGTTTGTGTGTTTTATATAGAATACATGATGCACCCAAAAGTGTTTAAAACTAAAATGGGTTCGAGTATACTCACAGAATTGCTAAGTCTTCCTTGGAAATACCGCGACGAGTTGATGAGTGGGAGTAAGAGGACACCGAGGTCACCTTAAATGGCAAACGAAAGAATATGAATATTCGGAATTATAACGAAGGATGAGAATGGAAGCTGAATACACGTATATATTTAACATGGTTTAAGTAGCAATTCTAAATCTAAATTCGTAGAAAGCGTTGTAGAAATGTTGCCAAAATAATAAATAAATATATATATGCCTTTACATTTAATGTTATATAAAAATATTTGAATTCGATACGTTACCTTTAGTTTTCGACCATAAAGTGTGTATATATATATTTATATATATTTGATCGCTAGATAAATATATATTGCCGAAAAGTGTAATATATATCTTTTGTCATTAGATAAATATATTTTGTCGAAAAGAAAATGTCATGTTTATATATATATATATATATATATATATATATATGTCGTTAGAGAAATATATTTGTCGAAATTATAATAGATATATACGTATATTTTGGCGATAAAAGTATAATAGGTTTGTATATTTGTCGAAAGGTATATTGGATTTTTACATATTTTGTCGAAAAGTAAAACAAATGAATATCTTGACGAACGGTATAATAAGTAAATAGATATTTTGTCAATAAACTGGCAGAGTTTCCTCTGTTTTTGGACTATCCCGACAGTGCAAGTTGTTATTTTACAAAACTCAACAATCAACGAAACCATATATATATTTATACAATTATGTAACGAAAACGCATCTATTTAAACAAATTGTCAAGGCGCGATTTATAAGTTTGTATAACTAATGTTGTACGTTAAAGCGGTAACTTTCTAATAACAATAGTAATAAGATTTGTGTCGTTTAGGATTTTACCAAGTCTCGGGCCGGACGGTTGACCAGCAGTTGACCGGTTGACTTCCGTTGACTTGCGTTGACTGAACCGAAACCGCCCGAACTGGACATGAACCGAAATTGAACCGAACTAGGACCCAAGCTGACTGATCTGAACCGCGTTGAACCGTTCGCGAGATCCGAATAGAAACTAAATCGGCTGACCCGGGACCGAACCGAATCAACATAACCCTAGCCGAATCTGATTAGAATTGATTAGGAACTTAGTTGAAACAAAACTCAAAACAAACTCGAAACAAAACTCAAAACGGAATTGAACCTTTTCAAAGATGACCCGATTCCAAAACCGAGGCGAAGCAAACCCAACCCGAAGCGAGAACACGGCTGTGCTGCCATCGCTAGATATCGTCGGCCGCCGCTAGGCGCACCGAGCCGATTTCACTGTCGATGCTGCTCTAAGCGGTTACCGCCGCTGTTGCCGTTGAATCTTGGTGCGCCGCCACCCGAATGGTGGCCGACGGCACCACTGCAGAGAGATAGAGGGGAGAGCGAGGTCGGTGGGTCTCGCCGGTTTCACCGGCGCCGGAAAAACAAGGAGGGAGAGAGAGACCTGCGCATGAGTGTGTGTGTGTGGTGGTGTGAGTGTGGGTGTTGAGAGGAAGACGAAGAGATGGTGATGCCGGAGATGGTCATCGACGGAGACTCGCCGGAGTTGCGGCTCCGGTCGCCGAAACTAGAAAGGGGGCAGGGAGTTTATGTGGTGGCTAGGGTTAGAATGAGGGAGGAAGGGTTTAAGATGCTTATATAGTTAGGGTTTTGAGTGGGTTGGGCTTGAAGCCCGATAATGGTCCGATTGTGTTTCAAACCCATTTTTGCGCACTCACCGTCATGAAAAGTAGTAGATTATTATTATTATTATTATTATTATTATTAAAGCAAAATTAAAATACGGGGCGTTACAGTCTCCCCTCCTTTAGGAATTTCGTCCCGAAATTTATTCAAGAGGAAGACACGAAAGAGTTTGGCTAAAGTATGAGGGGTTAACGATTAAGACTTGGATTTCTGGATACGTGAGGGAAAGCATGAAGTTTAGAGCAACGAAGAGTTAGGTTTACAACAAGGAGTCGTTTGTCTAGAATAACTTGAGGCATCAAGCATAAGTAAGACGTGTAAGTGTGTGTATAGATGAAAGGTTTAAACGAGTTTTGATAGCTCAAAGATACGAGATCTAAGTAGGAAAACGCTCGTATGGAGCGGTGTACCGTTTAATGAAAAGGGGGTCGTTTATTGGAGGAAAAACGAGAACGTTAGGTATTTTTTTTATAAACAGTTTCGGTGGTAACGACTAACAAGGTGTGTTTGCACCTAAACAAGAATGGGAGTTAGTTTTAAAGTAAGAAAGCTTTGAGGGTTTCAATGTTTTAAACGATTGATGGTAAACGAGGTTGTATAAAAGGTAAGGATAATAGGGAGTAGTGGAAGCATAAGAGTGAACGAACGGCCTAATAAACGAACACGAGCATAAGAATAGCATGTGTATTGGAAAAACGAAAACGTTGCGTTAGGGATGAGGCCCCGTCGTGGATAATCGGGTATCGCGCGCTTAGCAATGCGGTTGTGAGTTGTTAAAGTTTGAATTAGGTTCAAAAGATCTGCAAAACACTGAATTTCTCATTTCATGTTTTACGAAAGTTTGGTAACATGGTGAAAACACTTATATATAGGAAGTACCAGCGGCGTATCCACCATGTTTTGACCACATTACTTCCGTTTCGTATTCAGTGTCATGTTACGTTCCGTGTGATACCATACCCAGTAGTACACTCTATGGTTCTCATACGCCTATCATTATAATCCCGTGTGCACCCGCGATTACATTGATCGTCGCATGATCCGCATAGCTTGTACTAGTTGCGTATGAATTTACGCATACACAGATTCCGAAAATAAGATAGCGTGTGCATAGAAATGTAGTATGTAAGTATGTTTTCGTTCCAAATAGTATAAGACCAACATAAGCGAATTCCTTCGGGTTTCGCTCGCATACAGATGCTAAAGTATAAATTTTGTGTATGAATAAAGCATGAGTATAGTATAAGTTTAAGTATGAATACGCATGCGAGTATAAACATAAAACGCATGAATAAGGGTACGAGTATAAGTATAAATATGAGCTTAAATCACATTAGCATGAATACGAGAATAGTTATAAAATGTACGAATGTGAGTATAAATATGAGTACAAGTGTAAGCATAAAGCGTATTGTGGTGAGTACGAGTGTAATTACAAGTATAAGTATAAACATAGGATGTGTGAGCATGAGCACGAGTGTGAATAAGAATATAAGCATAAACATAAAGGTATGAGCGTAAATATAAGTGTAAACGTAAATTGCATGAGTACAATTGTGAATATGAATATAAGTGTAAACATAAGTGGATGAGTTTAAATGAAGTATAAACGTACACCGTGAGTAAAATTGACATATATAAGGGTAAACATAAGCGTATAAGTATGAATAAAAGGTGTGGTATGAATAAATAGTGTAATCATAATTTTATAAGTATAAATAAAAGGTATGAGCATGAATATAAGTGGAAGCATAATCTTCATAAATATGAATACAAGTAAAATGCATGAGTGTCAACATGAGTATGAATATAGTGTAAACATACATGCAATAGGATAAATGTAAGTTTAAGCGTGTAATGTGTGAATATGAATATAAACATAAAAGTGTAAGTATGAATATGAGCGTGAACATAAAATTTATAACTAAGAATATGAATATGAGTGTAAGAAATAATGATTTTGTATACGGTATTAATCGAAATATACGAATTTAAGCACATGAAAGATCAAGAAGTTTTGAGTATGAAAGAAAAGAAAATGAGTGACATGCGTGAGATTGTCGGTATATCGACTAAAATGAAGATGATATGCATATATAGTTGTTTGAGCAAAACTTGGAGTTTATTGAATCAAATAGATTGAGTTGCCATGGATTGTAGAATCTAATTTGTGAATGTAAGGGAGTATAAAGCATCTATTGGTTGTGTGTTTTGTACTTTGCGAAAGAATGGAAATGCTACTCTTGTTTTAAAAGAATTTACATAAGTTGAAAATTGCCGGTTCCTATGAGGTTTTCTTGTCCACGTGTTTTTTTGTGCAATTAACGTATTGAGTGATGTTTGAGAAGGTTCCAGAAGTTAGTAAGTTTGCATCGTTTTAAATGACCTTGCATTAAAGAAGAATTTCGAGGTTTAGAGGTTCTTGTAAAAATGTTGACCCTTAGAAAAGAAATTTGTCATAAGAACTTAGTGATCATTGAAAAGTAATGAAATGTTTTTGTTGGTTCTGAAAGGAGCTTTAGTAGACGATCAAACAATATTTGTAATATTTGTAGGTGTGTGCGAAAAGTTGGTTTGATTCCCAATTGAAAGTAAAAATCTTTAGTATAATGATATGAGATGAGCGGGTTTTAATAATTACGTTGAATACAAATTTTTTTGTGGGCAATGGATTTATTAGACCGACTAAGTTGATGAGTAGCATTTCACAAAATTTCGAAAAATCGAGGAACAAGCGTTTATGGTAATATTAAGAATTCGTGTATGTGAGTGATTGTGAAAACAGGTTGTAGGATAAGAAGTAAGTTTAAATAGTGCATGCCGAGGTGAATAAGAATTTGACTAATAATAATCAATTTGGGTAATCACATAATAGTGTGTACATAATAAAGTCTATTAAAAGAAAGTCTTGGTAACAATCACCTAAGTAAGGAATCACCCCTAACTCGTTGGTGGGGTCGTTGTAAGATGAGAAGAAAACAGAGTTAGTCGTCAAAGTAAGGAAATCACTCCTATCTTGATGATATTCCTCCATTTATTATTACAAGAAATATAAATAAAATTATGTGAAATCATGTATGTGAATAATGTATAAGTGTATGAAAAAGTATTAGTACGATATACACGAAAGTGAAATCTCAAAAATAGTTAGAATAATAAAACGTAAGTTCAATTAGAACATTGGAGGGTTCCAAAACGGAACGTTGACTAACCAAAGTGTTCGAAGAGTCTTTCGAATTTGGGAAGCATGCTTTGGCCTAATAGGTGGTATACTCTCGCTGACACGTCGGTTAACGGTATTCACCCTTCCGGTTACTACATGTCTCAATTCAATCGAAAACTCGAGACTTGGCGGGATTCATGAAAATCAAGGAGTGGGACTAATCAACGAGATGCAGGTTTCACCCCTAACTTGGCGATTTTGTACCCTAGGTGTGGTCGGTGCCCGTCGGGTCAAAATTTAATTTCGACAAGTTGACAAGGATCCACTAGAATTTGAAATTGAAATTCTTCATCAAGGTGAGGACTTCACTCCTAACTTGATGACAAATTTCGTGTAAAAAGAATAGGTAAATTGAGTGTCGTTCACCAAATTAAGGGGTGTCACGTCTAGTTTGGTGAATTCGTCTCGTTTGTATAATGCGAGTGTTTTGAGTTTTTTTTTTAATGAAATTGAGTAAAATGTGCGAGGAAGATGTATGTTAAACAATCAATTATAAACATGTCAAGAACGGCACATAAAGAATGGAATAATAAAACGAGTATTAACACATAATAAAACAAGTGTTAACACATAAGAATGGGAATAAATAAACAAGTATAAACACATAAGAAGCATGTTAAGAATAGCACATAAAAGTAAAATGACATATAGATAAATCGTCATATATACTTAAAAGATTCAAAGAGAATAAATAAGAACAAATAAAGCGGCATGCAAACCGTTTCAAGCAAATCATAAGAATGAAGCTTTAAAACTATAGACTAGGTAAAAGCATTCCTACTTTTCCTAATTCCTATAGTTATGGCTCTGATACCAATCTATCACCCCAACGATGACGGAACATCGGGATGAGACGAACAAATTGCTCAAAACATCATAACACTATGTGACAATATGAATTAAATTGAATTTCATAAATTACTAAGCATAATATAAGAGGTCAACATAAACGACATTATTTCGAATATACAACCAAAATAGTTTAATCTAAGTGTGTTTCTAAGTCCACTTAAATCTTGTTTCTTCGCTTAGCATCATCTTGTCTAACGAACCTGCAACATGTATTAAAATAGAGTTCAATGCATGTCACACCCCGATTTCCACGTGTAACCCGGTGGCCCCGGTTGGGGAATATCGTGATGTAGTTGATAACATCATAACCAAACAAACACACACAACGGAAGTCTTGGATTTAAATTACTATTACAAACCGAGTGTCCAAAGTTCAAAAATAAATTACAAGGCTTGTAATGAAAAGATCCACAGGCGGATCGAATAAATATGTACAAAGTATTTGTTCAACAGACTTAAGCAACCTAGGGACTTGCAAGATCCTCTATCGTCACTATAGCGCAGCTCCCAATCTATTGCGTGTTGCCACCTGTAACTTGATCTTTTGAAAATACGTAAGTTTTCACTGGTAAATACTAATAAACGACTCATTTTGAAAACATTCATTAAAAATGATTTTTGGTGCACTTGGCACATTTTATAAATAATTGGGATAGTTCAAAATGATCTTGTTTACAGTTTTACATGTTTGTCAATACATATGGGGTCGGTGCAGAAACCGAATAACCTGATTAACCGACACGCCACTTTAAACAATCCACCAACGGGATTTAATATTTTATTAGCATTAGCGTCTGTCGGGTGTATGCCTACACCCCACGCTTAAGGTCTTGGCCATTAGCAACTTTAATGAGCCAAGGATATCCCAGACATGGTCGAATTAACCCCCAATGTTTAAGTTATCAAACAATACAGAATAAAACGAGTTATAAGGATTTAGTAAATCACAATCCGATAACATGATCCCATACCCGACCAAGCGGTATTATTATACCGTATCCGAAGCCCGTATAGGGAAAATAAGTTAAAAGTATTTACCTGAGCAAATTCTTCAAATAGATAAATAACTCAGCCGACTATTCAAAAAGTAAGCTTAGATGACAATCTACCGGGAGGCTCTTAGTCTGGAAATGATGGTGTTTATGACCAATTAGAATGCTAACGGGTCCTATCTACTTTGTAGACTCGAACCGGGTAGCTTAAAGATAATAACGGTACTAAACGCGAGAGTAAGTGATGACCGGAATAGAATGTAGTTTAAACCCAACAATTATGGAGTCTTGTTTAATATGGGTAAACATGTTACATTCTAGATTTTGAAAATAAAATGATAAGGTTAAACCCGTTTCGGTTAAATTACGTAAACTAGTTACGTAGGCCGAACCGTACGCATATAAGCGAAACCGGGTAACCGGAGGAGTCTTATACAAGTTTCATATGCCATTATACTTTAAACATGTTGTAATATCAGTAGGATATCAACATGCATGCCCGTTATGGTTTTAAAATCAAGTTACGCCTCAAAAGGGCGTTTTGGTCATTTTATGACTTGTAAAAGAAATTACGAGCAAACTTATGTAATGATCATAATCTTACTGTAAAAATAGTTTATTTATGATGTTATACCAGTAGGATATCGAGTACGTGTGTGGTTTAGAGTTTAAGACCAAACTATGCCCGTAAGGGCATTTTGGTCATTTCACACGTAGCTTGATGATTTACTTGGGAATCTGAGTTTAGTTAATGTACTTACTATAGTTATACATAAAATAAGTTTTGAAATCAGTAGGTATCAAGTCTTGGTGTTTAGTTTAAACCATACTATGCGCCTAAATGGCGATAAGGTCGCTAAATGACGATTTAAATGGTATTTGAATGAAACTGATGTTGTGAACAGATTTGTACGATGAAAATAAGTTATTTGATATATTATAACAGTAGGTAAAAGATTTGGTTATGAAAAGTATCTTTAAAACCATTTATGCATCATAAGGGTAATATCGTCATTTATCGGCATTATGCAAAGACTTATGTATAACTCAGTTTACAATCTGATTTTTAACATCCCAAGTAATCCTAATTATGATATTACATCAATAGGTAATGAGTTTTGTTGAAGAATTATGTTAAAAACCATTTTAGATGCCGAAAGGGCATTTTGGTCCTTTAAAAGCATGATTTGCGATAATTAAACAAAACTCAGGTTATGACCAGATTAGTGACATCAAAATAAGTTAGTCATGTTTATATATCAGTACATAATTTATTTGTGTGCTCATTTGTATTTAAAACCTTGTTTTTAAGTAAAAGGGCATTTTAGTCAAAATTCGGCATATTATACGGAAACTTGCAAAAACACTCGGATTACTAAGTAACCATGTCATATAACTCCAGATGGTTATAGTACAATATATCATGGTCAAAAGGCAACCTAATTTTAGTAGCTAAGGTTGCTAAATCGGGTCAGAACTGAAAGTCAAAGCAAAAGTCAACTTTTGCGACTTTCGGTTGCGAACCGACCTTAGACCTGGACTTGACGGGCCGAACATGTTTACACATGTTCTAATAATTATTACCAAGGTATCTAAGTGTTAAAACATATTTTATAACACCTACATTATCATATATGAATTTATTTTCAAATCTGACCCAGTTTGACTTTTTATTAATAACTTTGACCCGTCAATTGACCAAGCAAACGTGGTAATTAGGAGGTGCCCTTTTTAGGGATTAACACCTACCTAATTACAATCACGTAGCCATGTTCGTCTTGGACATTGGCTGGACTGTAATGGTCTTAGCCTAAAGTCAAAGCGATTTTACGTCAGCGCTTTGACTTTAGCTTAAAGCCTAATAAAAATAAAAAGAAGGGATTGAAACATTTACAAATGAACCTAGGAAAATATTAAAATTCAGGGGAGGTCTCCTTAAGGCGGGAAACAACTCCAAGAGAGCAAGAGAGAAAGAAATGATGAGGTGCAAGGAATGAAGGGTGATGAACTCCCTTATTTATAGTTGAAGTGAATGATCTAGGATTGAGACAAGTGTTTAGGGAACACTAGAGATCACTCCAGGTGTGTTAGGAGGTGTCCAAAACCGGAATTGAGTTAATGGTTTCGAGCTGAGTGAGTGCAGGTGGTTTGAGAGGTGGCCAAGCATGCAGATCAGCAGCTGGCAGCTGTTTCTACGAACTAACTTCTCTCGCGCGTCGCGCGGTGACACCAGGTCCCTGGCGCGTGGCCCCTGAGGTGCCAAATCACAAAATTTTCATTTTGGCCCCTGAACTTCTCCAAACTCCCATATTTCGACATAAAAGCATGTTTTATTCAATATGGCCCCTTATTAGCACTCCCGGGAGTACAAGCGAACATCATTAAGCTCCGGGTTCGTTAAAGGTCATTCAGAGGCATAGTTTAAGCATCTTGACACTTTAACCCCTCGACTTTAATATTCACCACTCAGAGGTTATAAAATAACATGTTGGCGATTTTAGTCCCTCTCGTCTAGCACACGGCATACGAGGATCGGCGGGACACGTGTCAAAAATTTATAGGATGTAAAAACATAGGGTGTTACATCCTCACCCTCTTAAAAGAAATCTCGACCTCGAGATTTATTCAAAAAGGTAGGGGTACTTTTGTCGCATAGTGGACTCGACTTCCCATGTACACTCGGGACCTCGTCGAGCATCCCACTTGACCTTTACAATAGGCACGTGCTTTCTATGAAGCTTCTTAACCTGACGATCTTCGATCGCTATCGGTTTCTCAATGAAACGCAGGTTTTCGTCAATTTGCACATCCTCGTGCGACATTGCTAGCGACTCATCGGCTAGACATTTCTTTAAGTTTGAAATGTGGAACACATCATGAATTCCACTTAGCTTTTCAGGTAACTTGAGCTTGTAAGCTACGGTCCCGACTCGTTCGATAATCTCGAACGGTCCTATATATCTTGGGCTTAACTTGCCCTTTTTACCGAATCGCATGACGCCTTTCCAGGGCGATACCTTCAGTAACACTTTGTCCCCAATTTGGAATTGAAGAGGTTTGCGCCTCTTATTCGCGAGCTCTTCTGCCTATCTCGGGCAGCTTTGAGACGGTCGCGGATTTGCAAGATTTTATCCGTCGTTTCTAGGACTATCTCAGGTCCTGTTAGTTGGGCTTCCCCAACTTCCGCCCAACATACGGGCGTTCGGCACTTTCTCCCATACAAGGTCTCAAAAGGTGCAGCCTTGATGCTTGTATGATAACTGTTATTATAGGAGAATTCAATCAAGGGTAGGTGGTCGTCCCAACTACCACCTAAGTCGATCACACATGCTCGAATCATGTCCTCAAGAGTTTGAATGGTACGCTCACTATGTCTGTCAGTCTGCGGATGATAAGCGGTACTGAAGTTCAATCGAGTACCAAGGGATTGTTGGAAGTTTTTCCAAAAATGAGAGGTGTATCTTGTATCTCTATCGGATACAATAGACACCAGCACTCATTGTAGGGACACGATCTCGTCCACATACATCTTGGCCAACCTGTCCGAACTAAACGTTTCTCTGATTGGCAAGAAATGTGCTGACTTAGTCAGCCTATCCACGATGACCAAATCGTGTCATTTCCACGCTTGGTCTTTGGCAACTTGGTGATCAAATCCATAGTTACAATTTCCCATTTCCAAGTGGGAATCTCAAGTTGTTGTAGAAGTCCTGATGGTTTCTGATGTTCAGCTTTAACTTGCGAACATGTCAAGCACTTAGCTACATAGGTGGCTATGGATTTCTTCAAACCCATCCACCAATAATTAGATTTTAAGTCCTGGGACATCTTATCATCTCCCGGGTGAATAGAGTACTTAGTGTTGTGTGCTTCCTGGAGGATCAAATCTCTAAGTCCCCCAAATACTGGAACCCAAACTCGTCTATTGAATTTGAGGATTCCATCATTTCCAGGTATTAACTGTTCGACAGTTCCACCTAATTCCTCATTCGCAATATTAGCTTCCATCAGGGCTTGCTTCTGCGCATCAAGTAGCTTTTCGTTCAAACTGTTTCTGACTTCAATACTTTTGGCGTTAATCCTTAAAGGTTTAATCCTTTCTTTGCGGCTAAGCGCATCAGCGACCACATTTGCCTTGCCGGGATGGTATCGGATTTCACAATGTTGGAGGCTTTTGTGTTCGGTGTATATAATACACTTGGTTCCGTATAAATAATGCCTCAAAAGTTTAGTGCAAATACAACGGCACCCAATTCCAAATCGTGGGTGGTGTAATTCTTTTCATGCACTTAGTTGTCGTGATGCATAGGCGATCACTTTGCCTCTTTGTATAAGCACACATCCCATACCAGTGTGTGATGCATCACAATAAACAACAAACTCCTCAATGCCTTCTTGCAAGGTTAAAACTGGAGCATTGCTCAGCTTTTTCTTCAAGGTCTCGAAAGATTCCTGTTGCTTCGGACCCCAGTCGAATTTGATATTCTTACGGGTCAAAGCAGTCAGGGGAGTGGGTATCCTTAAGAAATTTTCAATGAATCTTCTATAGTAACCAGCCAGTCCTAGGAAACTGCGCACTTCTGAAGGTGTTTTCGGTGCTTCCCAATTCATTATCGCTTCAATCTTGGCGGGATCAACTTGGATACCGCGTTCACTAACCACATGTCCAAGAAATTGGACTTCGTGAAGCCAAAATTCGAACTTAGAGAATTTTGCATACAACTTCTCTTTTTGTAGCAATTCTAGTATGCACCTTAAATGTTTCTCATGATCGATTTGATTACGAGAATAGATAAGTATGTCGTCAATGAAGACAATGACAAACTTGTCTAAGTAAGGCTTGCAGACTCTATTCATGAGATCCATGAATGTTGCTGGTGCATTAGTGAGCCCGAAAGGCATCACTAGAAACTCATAATATCCGTATCTTGTCCTGAAACCGGTCTTTGGGACATCTTCACTCCTAACCTTCAACTGATGATATCCTGATCTTAAATCTATCTTTGAGTTGATAAATCATCGATCCTGGGCAAAGGGTAATGATTCTTGATTGTTATCTTATTTAGCTCTCGGTAATCAATGCACATACGCATTGAACCGTCCTTTTTAACAAACAAGATTGGAGCTCCCCATGGTGACGAACTGGGCTGTATGAAGCCTTTTTCCAAAAGTTCATCGAGCTGGGTTCTTAATTCCTTCATTTCTGTTGGGGCTAAGCGGTAGGGTGCTCGCGCAATAGGTGCAGATCCAGGTAGAATGTCGATCCTAAACTCGACTTGTCTATCCTGGGGTAGACCGGGTAGTTCCTCAGGAAAGACATCTAGGTAGTCCGAGATAACGGGTATATCTTCAATCTTTGGCTTAGGTTCATCAACGGTTACATGTGCCATATAGATGACACAATCTCTCTTCATGCATCGGGAGGCCTTAAGCATGGCAACTTTTTATGGCAACCCGTAGTGAATATCTCCAAAGATAGTGAGCATTTCACCAGATGGGGTTTTGATCTCCATTAGTTTCTTATCACAGGCAATACGAGCATTGTTATGGGATAACCAATCCATGCCTAAGACTATATCAAACCCCGCCAATTTCATTCGCAGAAGAGAGATGGGAATCAAATGATTCTTGATGGATATAAAGCATCCATCCAGAATGGATGAAGTGGTTTCTATGGTTCCGTCAGCAAGTTCTACCTCATATGTTATGTCTATAGTTCTTACGGGCAAGTTTAATAGTTGGCTAAACTTATGGTCGACAAATGACTTATCAGCCCCCGAATCAAATAGAACTCTAGCAAAGGTATCGTTGACGAGGAAAGTACCTGTTATGACATTATTGTCATTGACAACCTCTCGGGCGTTCATCTGAAAGGCCCGAGCATTACTTTTCTTAGCTCCACTAGACTTTGCATTATCATCCATCCCGTTCTTGGAGCAGTTTGTTTTTATGTGGCCTTTTCTCACCACATTTGAAGCAAGTAGCATCCTTAATATCCCTGCACTCCAGGGTCTTGTGTCCCGTTTTCTTACAAATCCCACAAGGCTTAGCCTTTGGGTCATACCTACACTGGCCTCCATGCCTCTTGTTGCAGATTTTACATACAGGTCTATCTTCAGACCTATTCTGATTCTTATGAGATCCAAACTTTCCTTTCTTCTTAGACCGTTGGGAGTTATCATCCTCCCTTTTTCTCTTTCCCTCGGCTTCCTTTTCGGCCGACATCCGCCTCACATAATCTTGAGTGAGGGAGAGGGCTAGCTCAACAGCCGATTTATAAGTATTAGGCTGAACAGCCTTAACTAAGCTCCTGATCTCTGGAGCTAAAGCATTGATGAAGCGCGCGATGCGCTTAGGTTCTGGTGTGACAAAATAAGGTACTAGCCGGGAGTATGAGTTGAAGTCGGTAACAAACTTCCGACAATCGAGGTTCTTTATTGTGAGAGCAAGGAAATCCATCTCAATCTTTTGCACCTCATGCGGTGGACAGTAAGTGTCCTTGACTAAGTCACAAATTGGGACCATCCCAAGTTATACAGGTGGACCTTACCTGATGATTGCATTAAGGCCTTCCACCAGATTAGGGTGCTACCCTTAAAGGACTGCGATACAAACTTCACAATATCTTTATCAGCACAACCGCTGATATCAACCACTGTCTCGATCTCATCGAGCCATCACAGGGTCTCAATGACCCCCTTCTCTCCATTGAAGTCTCGTGGTTTGCATGAGACGAAGTACTTATATGAACAGCCACCAGAGGGAGAATCAGTTTTATCATGAATTTCCTTTTTCTTAGCTTCAATCCTCACGCTTGAGGAATGTACAGATCCCTCTTTCTTTTCAGAGGTGGGAGGTTTTGAGACAGCCTTTGATACCATCTTAGAGTGAGTAGCACTCGACATGTTGAATTTTTCTAAGGCTTTTTCCATATCCTTGCTTACGGCCGCATCAATGCGAGCCTGAAAATCATCTTCATTCATGACTATATTTGTCCTATTCAGATCATCATCGTTATGATGGCTACTAGCACCGTCTGAATGAGCCATAACGCTTCGGTACTATATGGGGAATTAGGAATCTTATGAGTTAGGCATGGTATGATTAAACCATTTAGGCTTTAGCATTACATTGAATGCTTTGTATATAACTCAGGTCCAAAAGGACCATCAAGAAAATTCTTTTGGAATATATGGTGGAGCGATAAAATTGAATCAAAATCGAGACGCTCGCCAAAAGAGGTAACAAGATTGCACATGCAATCAAAATTTGAAATTTCATTAAAACGGTAGGGATTACATAATTTCCTCTAAAGAGGTCTTAGTGCAAAATTTAGTCCGCGTAGGGACTATAATAAGAAAAACATACCCACGTGATGTGTGGTTAATATTTAGTGTTATTTTGTGTGTTTCGAGTTAGTTTTATGTAAATATGAGTGTTTAGTCGGTTAGGTATTACTATTTAATGTGCGTGCGTCGTTTCAGGTTAAACAATGCAAAACGAGTGAATAAATGCGTGCTGGAAGAAGCTGGAAGCAGTAAAAGAGAAATCCCAGGTGGCAGCCCCCCACGACACGCGAGGGAGACGTAGAGACCTGTCACGACGCGCGACAGGTGTTAATGGTGGGGTCGGTTTGTTTCGTTCAGGCGACACGCGCCAGATTCCGATGACTCCACCGCGACGCGCGGGAGGGGCTAATATCGGGGAAGTATAAAAAGTGATGTTTATCAGGTTTTGGGGGATTCTGTGACCTAGCAGCCGTTTTTTCCGAACTCAGCAGTCATTATAGGCGATTTAAAAGAGGTTTTCATCCCCATCAAGCCAGTTTCTCATGTCAGATCGATTCCAAATTATTTTTGAAGCTGTGATGACGACCATGAGCGGCTAAGCTCTTCGTGACTTCTACCTGGATGAACTGTTACTGTGTTTTTCATTGAACCTTGTTTACGTATTCGTTGTAACTGGTACAGCTTGACCACTTGTGTTGGATTCTTGGTAAACGTTTCTTGTGTTTGAATTATTTGTCGTTTATTAAGCGTATTGGCGATTTCCTTGCATCGTTAGCGGGTTGGTAAACTGGCGGGTAATTGATGCAAACAAACGGGTTATTGGTGGCATAGTGAATCTTAAAAACTATCCTTAATAATTAACCAAATTCATTAATTCGAGGCCATGTCTATGTGGTGTTCTGAATTGGTAAACAGGTTTTGATGATAAACGGGTAATTGGGATTCCGGGTGGAAGTTATCTTTCTCATATTGATTACAACTCTTTAATTTAGTTTTCGTGTTTTTCTACACAATCAATCAAATTCCCCCAAGTTAGTTAATTTAGTTCTTAGTCAAAAATCTTTACACTGAACACAAATTCCCCGTGGATTCGATACCCTACTTCGCTATCTACGTAGTTTAAATAGGTTTTTTATTAGCCCACGACAGCTACATCACCACGCAGGGGCTTAAAGGAAATAACAATGTCCACGCAGGGACGATAAGGAGAAAAAAACATACCCACGCGGGGGTTTAAAAGAAATAACAATGTCCACATAGGGACTTTTTGAAATTAAAATTACATAAACAGGAATACAAGATCTACTCATCCTTCCTCCCTTTTACGGCTTTATAAAGCTTCTTGATAAATTTGGTCGTTTTCTTCTCCGACTTCTTTACTTGTTGCCGCATTTCCCTGACTTATTCCAAGGCCTTATTAATGGCCTCGAGTTGTACTTGTGGTTGGGGTTGCGGCTGAGGTGGAGGTGGTTGAAGCATACCCTGGTGCGTGTACGTATATGGCGGATACCCGGTAGCCGCATAGGAAGGGTAAGAAGGTGGGTAATTTGGATAAGGAGAATGATAAAGAGCATTGTGCATGGCTGCTTCAAGGTACGGATCGTATGAAGGAGCAGTGAAATCAGCACCATATCCAGACCTATCTGGGTAGGTGGGAATCGGGTTACCAAAACCCGATGAAGATGGATGAACTGCCGGTTGGGGAATCGGATCAGCAGCAGGTTGTGGGGTTGGAACCGCCACAGGTGAAGTGTTTGAGGGCCCACCCATTTGTGGGTTCTCGGGGATAATAGGGTAAGAAGGTGGCAAAGGTGGTAGCGAGCCCGACTTTTGGCCAGCACGCACTGACATGCGTGCACCACGCCTTCGGCGTAGTTGAGACGACGACTCGGGTGGTGGCTGAGGTTGATCCACCGGTTGCATATCTACATCCTCTTAGTGAGGATGGGGTGATGGGGCTTGATGCTGGGGGTGATGTGGTAGGAGGGTGTGTTGACGAACACATATTGCGCCCATCTTTGTTCGTAATCATCAAGACCTCGAAACGGAGATCCCGCCAAAGAGTTCGAGCCACTAGACAGCTCGATGGGGGTGTCCATAGGATCCTGTTTGGGGAAATTCTTCCGGATCAGAGTCCTCCTCCATATGGGTGGGTGAGTCAACTGGAGGGGTTTCTGGTGCTAATTGGTTGACAGGGTTATCGAAATAAGAGTTGAAGTATTCCTGATGGGAATGAGAATGTGAATGGTGAGATTGGTGGGTGTGGTGGGAGTGGTAAGAATGCTGGGATGTGAATGAGGTGGAGAATATTCGTGTGATATTGAATGTCTGTAAGGTTCAAAAGGAGACGAGGAATCTCCGATTCCCTCGTAAGGATTGTAATCGGGCAAATTAGCTGCTAACGGGTCCTATCTACTTTGTAGACTCGAACCGGGTAGCAAAGATAATAACGGTACTAAACGTGAGATTAAGCGATGACCGGAATAGAATGTAGTTTAAACCCGACAAGTATGGAGACTTGTTTAATATGGGTAAACATGTTACATTCTGGATTTTGAAAATAAAATAATAAGGTTAAACCCGTTTCGGTTAAATTACGTAAACTAGTTACGTAGGCCGAACCGTACGCATATAAGCAAAAACCGGGTAACCGGAGGAGTCTTATACAAGTTCCATATGCCATTATACTTCAAAACATGTTGTAATATCAGTAGGATATCAACATGCATGCCCGTTATGGTTTTAAAATCAAGTTACGCCTCAAAAGGGCGTTTTGGTCATTTTATGACTTGTAAAAGAAATTATGAGCAAACTGATGTAATGGTCATAATCTTACTGTAAAAATAGTTTATTTATGATGTTTATACCAGTAGGATATCAAGTATGTGTGTGGTTTAGAGTTTAAGACCAAACTATGCCCCGTAAGGGCATTTTGGTCATTTCACACATAGCTTGATGATTTACTTGGGAATCTGAGTTTAGTTAATGTACTTACTGTAATTATACATAAAATAAGTTTTGAAATCAGTAGGTATCAAGTCTTGGTGTTTAGTTTAAACCATACTATGCGCCTAAATGGCGATAAGGTCGCTAAATGACGATTTAAATGGTATTTGAATGAAACTGATGTTGTGAACAGATTTGTATGATGAAAATAAGTTATTTGATATATTATAACAGTAGGTAAAAGATTTGGTTATAAAAAGTATCTTTAAAACCATTTTATGCATCATAAGGGTAATATCGTCATTTATCGGCATTATGCAAAGACTTGTGTATAACTCAGTTTACAATCTAATTTTAGCATCGCAAGTAATCGTAATTATGATATTACATCAATAGGTAATGAGTTTTGTTGAAGAATTATGTTAAAAACCATTTTAGATGCCGAAAGGGCATTTTGGTCCTTTAAAAGCATGATTTGCGATAATTAAACAAAACTCAGTTTATGACCAGATTAGTGACATCAAAATAAGTTAGTCATGTTTATATATCAGTACATAATTTATTTGTATGCTCATTTGTATTTAAAACCTTGTTTTTAAGTAAAATGGCATTTTAGTCAAAATTCGGCATATTATACGGAAACTTGCATAAACACTCGGACTACTAAGTAACCATGTCATATAACTCCAGATGGTTATAGTACAATATATCATGGTCACAAGGCAACCTAATTTCAGTAGCTAAGGTTGCTAAATCGGGTCAGAACTGAAAGTCAAAGCAAAAGTCAACTTTTGCGACTTTCGGTTGTGAACCGACCTTAGACCTGGACTTGACGGGCCGAACATGTTTACACATGTTCTAATAATTATTACCAAGGTATCTAAGTGTTAAAACATATTTTATAACACCTACATTATCATATATGAATTTATTTTCAAATCTGACCCAGTTTGACTTTTTATTAATAACTTTGACCCGTCAATGACCAAGCAAACGTGGTAATTAGGATGTGCCCTTTTTAGGGACTAACACCTACCTAATTACAATCACGTAGCCATGTTCGTCTCGAACATTGGCTGGACCGTAATGGTCTTATCCTAAAATTAAAGCGATTTTACGTCAACGCTTTGACTTTGCCTTAAAGCCTAATAAAAATAAAAAGAAGGGATTGGAACACTTACAAATGAACCAAGGAAAATATTAGAACTCAGGGGAGGTCTCCTTAAGCCGGGAAACAACTCCAAGAGAGCAAGAGAGAAAGAAATGATGAGGTGCAAGGAATGAAGGGTGATGAACTCCCCTATTTATAGTTGAAGTGAATGATCTAGGATTGAGACAAGTGTTATGGGAACACTAGAGATCACTCCAGGTGTGTTAGGAGGTGTCCAAAACCGGAATTGAGTTAATGGTTTCGAGCTGAGTGAGTGCAGGTGGTTTGAGAGGTGGCCAAGCATGCAGATCAGCAGCTGGCAGCTGTTTCTGCGAACTGACTTCTCTCGCGCGTCGTGCGGGGACACCAGGTCCCTGGTCCCTGGCGCCTGAGGTGCCAAATCACAAAATTTTCATTTTGGCCCCTGAACTTCTCCAAACTCCCATATTTCGACATAAAAGCATGTTTTATTCAATATGGCCCCTTATTAGCACTCACGGGAGTATAAGCGAACATCATTAAGCTCCGGGTTCGTTAAAAGGTCACTCAGAGGCATAGTTTAAGCATCTTGACACTTTAACCCCTCGACTTTAATATTCACCACTTAGAGGTTATAAAATAACATGTTGGCGATTTTAGTCCCCCTCGTCTAGCACACGGCATACGAGGATCGGGGGACACGTGTCAAAAATTTATAGGACGTAAAAACACAGGGTGTTACATCCTCACCCTCTTAAAAGAAATCTCGACCTCGAGATTTATTCAAAAAGGTAGGGGTACTTTTGTCGAATAGTGGACTCGACTTCCCATGTACACTCGGGACCTCGTCGAGCATCCTATTTGACCTTTACAATAGGCACGTGCTTTCTACGAAGCTTCTTAACCTGACGATCTTCGATCGCTATCGGTTTCTCAATGAAACGCAGGTTTTCGTCAATTTGCACATCCTCGTGCGGCATTGCTAGCGACTCATCGGCTAGACATTTCTTTAAGTTTGAAATGTGGAACACATCATGAATTCCACTTAGCTTTTCAGGTAACTTGAGCTTGTAAGCTACGGTCCCGACTCGTTCAATAATCTCGAACGGTCCTATATATCTTGGGCTTAACTTGCCCTTTTTACCGAATCGCATGACGCCTTTCCAAGGCGATACCTTCAGTAACACTTTGTCCCCAATTTGGAATTGAAGAGGTTTGCGCCTCTTATTCGCGTAGCTCTTCTGCCTATCTCGGGCAGCTTTGAGACGGTCGTGGATTTGCAAGATTTTATCCGTCGTTTCTAGGACTATCTCAGGTCCTGTTAGTTGGGTTTTCCCCAACTTCCGCCCAACAGACGGGCGTTCGGCACTTTCTCCCATACAAGGCCTCAAAAGGTGCAGTCTTGATGCTTTTATGATAACTGTTATTATAGGAGAATTCAATCAAGGGTAGGTGGTCGTCCCAACTGCCACCTAAGTCGATCACACATGCTCGAAGCATGTCCTCAAGAGTTTGAATGGTACGCTCACTCTGTCTGTCAGTCTGCGGATGATAAGCGGTACTGAAGTTCAATCGAGTGCCAAGGGATTGTTGGACGCTTTTCCAAAAATGAGAGGTGTATCTTGTATCTCTATCGGATACAATAGACACCATCACTCAATGTAGGGACACGATCTCGTCCACATACATCTTGGCCAACCTGTCCGAACTAAACGTTTCTCTGATTGGCAAGAAATGTGCTGACTTAGTCAGCCTATCCACGATGACCCAAATCGTGTCATTACCACGCTTGGTCTTTGGCAACTTGGTGATCAAATCCATAGTTACCATTTCCCATTTCCATGTGGGAATCTCAGTTGTTAGAAGTCCTGATGGTTTCTGATGTTCAGCTTTAACTTGCGAACACGTTAAGCACTTAGCTACATAGGTGGCTATGGATTTCTTCAAACCCATCCACCAATAATTAGATTTTAAGTCCTGGTACATCTTATCACCTCCCGGATGAATAGAGTACTTAGTGTTGTGTGCTTCCTGGAGGATCAAATCTCTAAGTCCCCCAAATACTGGAACCTAAATTCGTCCATTGAATCTGAGGTTTCCATCATTTCCAGGTATTAACTGTTCGACAGTTCCACCTAATTCCTCATTCGCAATATTAGCCTCCATCAGGGCTTGCTTCTGCACATCAAGTAGCTTTTCGTTCAAACTATAGCATAATATAGTTTAAATTTGTCTAACGGCTCGTATCCAACATGAATCACAATATGCAAGTTACTAGCATGTGGAAACGGTGTCAAGTATATGTTCAAACCCAAGAATACAATGCGTTAAAATAGCTATCCCAAAGAATAACGGGAGGTAAATAGTTTAACTTAACAATACCCGAGACTAGTAGGCGGTGCATTACTCCTATAGCGCTATAATTGTTAAGGTAGGCTTGTACGAAGTTAATGAGCATATAGACACGAAAAGTTTACATAACATACGAGATTAACAAGCATCATATAGTTCATGTTCAACATGGATAGAGAGTGATTCAAATAGTCTCAAAAGTTTGTGTGTTTTATATAGAATACATGTTGCACCCAAAAGTGTTTAAAACTAAAATGGGTTCGAGTATACTCACAGAATTGCTAAGTCTTCCTTGGAAATACCGCGACGAGTTGATGAGTGGGAGTAAGAGGACACCGAGGTCACCTTAAATGGCAAACGAAAGAGTATGAACATTCGGAATTATAACGAAGATGAGAATGGAAGTTGAATACACGTATATATTTAACTTGGTTTAAGTAGCAATTCTAAATCTAATTTCGTCGAAAGCGTTGTAGAAATGTTGCCAACATAATAAATAAATATATATATATGCCTTTACATTTAACGTTATATAAAAATTATTTGAATTCGATACGTTACCTTTAGTTTTCGACCATAAAGTGTATATATATTATTGACGAAAGGCCAAATAGTTATATGTATTTTGTCGAAGGAAATAATAATATATATATATATATATATATATATATATATATATATTGACTCGCTAGATAAATATATATTGCCGAAAAGTGTAATATATATATCTTGTCATTAGACAAATATATTTTGTCGAAAAGAAAATGTAATGTTATATAAATATATATATATATATATGTGTGTGTGTGGCGCGCGCGCGCGTGTGTGTTGTCGTTAGAGAAATATATTTATCGAAATTATAATAGGTATATACGTATATTTTGGCGATAAAAGTATAATAGGTTTGTATATTTGTCGAAAGGTATATTGGATATATACATATTTTGTCGAAAAGTAAAACAAATGAATATCTTGGCGAAAGGTATAATAAGTAAATAGATATTTTGTCGATAAACGGGCAGAGTTTCCTCTGTTTTTGGAACTATCCCGACAGTGCAAGTTGTCGTTATTTTTACAAAACTCAACAATCAACGAAACCATATATATATTTATACAATTATGCAACGAAAACGCATCTATTTAAACAAATTGTTAAGGCGCTATTTATAAGTTTGTATAACTAATGTTGTACGATAAAGCGGTAACTTTGTAATAACAATAATAATAAGATTTGCATCGTTTAGGATTTTACCAAGTCTCGGGCCGAACGGTTGACCAGCAGTTGACCGGTTGACTTCCGTTGACTTGCGTTTACTGAACCGAAACCGCCCGAACTGGACGTGAACCGAAATTGAACCGCAGTAGGACCCAAGCTGACTGATCTGAAGCGCGTTGAACTGTTCGTGAGATCCGAATAGAAACTGAATCGGCTGACCGGGACCGAACCGAATCAACATAACCCTAGCCGGATCTGATTAGAATTGAATTAGGAACTTAGTCGAAACAAAACTCAAAACAAAGTCGAAACAAAACTCAAAACGGAACTGAAACTTTTCAAAGATGACCCGATTCCAAAACCGAGGCGAAGCAAACCCAACCCGAAGCGAGAACGCGGCTGTGCTGCCGTCGCTAGATATCGCCGGCCGCCGCTTGGCGCAGCCGGTCGATTTCACTGCCGATGCTGCTCTAAGCGGCTACCGCCGCTGTTGCCGTTGAATCTCGGTGCGCCGCCACCCGAATGATGGCCGACGACACCACTGCAGAGAGATAGAGGGCAGAGCGAGGTCGGTGGGTCTCGCCGGTTTCTCCGGCGCAGGAAAAACGGGGAGGGAGAGAGAGACCTGTGCATGAGTGTGTGTGTGGTGGTGTGAGTGTGGGTGTTGAGAGGAAGACGAAGAGAGGGGGGTGCCGGAGATGGTCGTCGACGGAGACTCGCCGGAGTTACGGCTTCGATCGCCGGAGCAAAAAGGGGGCAGGGAGTTCTTGTGTGGCTAGGGTTAGAATGAGGGAGGAAGGGTTTAAAATGCTTATATAGTTAGGGTTTTGAGTGGGTTGGGCCTAAAGCTCGATAATGGTCCGATTGTGTTTCAAATCTGTTTCTGTGCACTCAACGTCGTGAAAAGTAGTGGAATATTATTATTATTATTATTAAAGCAAAATTAAAATACGGGGCTTTACATGGAGTGTCACAATCAACCATTGAAGATCTAATGTTTTAATTGTAAACATGTTGATTTGCGGCACTCTGTAGTGTCGCGATGACTGAGTGTCGGATGAGCAGTTGCGACACTCTTTTATCTTTGCAGTGATCCATACGAGACTTTACACACTTTTATACGGATAAGCGCTCATTTGCATTGTAATTAAGCTTTTTGACAATTTCACCTTCGTGTGTGTGTGTTTTATATAGTATCAAATATGTTAGAACTGTAATAGCAAGTATGATCTTTCTTTAATAATCTTTTAGACTAATATCAATGGAGGTTTAAGTTTCTATTTGAGTGTTCTTCATTTTTTACACATTTCTTACACTTTTTGAGTTCAAACATCAATTGATGATGTTTTGGATCAGATCTGTGTTTAGATTATCACTAGCACAATAGATATGTGAATTTGGACCTACACCCTGGTTCGTAGCTGCTCGATAGAAATTGAGTCGAGTCTATTCATTGTTAGGAACACCATCCGAATCAAAATCCTTGTACCAATTAACCATACATCAGTGGCAGTAGCAACAAAGTCGAGATGTTGTTACTAACTGAGCAATTGGTAGTAATTGCACCAACAGTCAGTAGTAACCAAGACATCAGAAACTTGCACCAGGTAACAACCATCAATAGTAACCATGCCAACCCATGCATCTAGCGGTAGCAACCTACTGTAGGACAACCGTTTAATAAAATAAAATAAAGTAACATTTTTATTACTAATAATACAGAATACAATTGAAGACAGTAAACAAAATACATATATAACAAAGGACTAAATACATTAAAGAATAAATAATAGGAAATTACATACATAATGCAGGAGAAAACGAACAAGAAAACAGAAAAAGAAAGCGAGAATTGGCTTAGGCTTTCGGTTCAACAAAAGTCTCTTAAAACAGATTTCAGGCCACCCATGTGAACCCATCTGTTTCCTAGGGTACAACAACCTAAACAACTTGTCCTATTGTGATTAGCCTTGTACCCGAAAATATACCTGAAACAAGATTGCGTAGGGCAGAGAAATCTAGAAATTCGTTTGCTATTGTATGTGGTGATTCAAGCATGTAAAGAGTTTTCCATGTATTTTAACAGATAACAATTGTTTTGTTTTATATGAACCAGAAATGCATGTCAATAGTCTTTAGGAATAAATTCCACATTCATTAATTTGAAGTCTCATAATTCAATATAATTGATTTCACCGTAATAACAAGACTTTTTCTATAGAAAACTTATCAAAACATGAACAATCTTTTGTACTCTATAAACCTAGTCAATCGAACCAAGCCATCGGCTCGAGCCGCACCCAGTCCACAACGAGTCCAATAAATAGTAAAGGTGGCTCTCAACCAGCTCACGGCGATGTGAGCGTTGTCACACCCCGACTCGCAGCGGAATAAAAGTCGGGGCATAATTGGGTTATCACCAAAGCTCATGATGTTTACTAAAATGTTTCATATTTATTATATTCAAATTTCAACTTAAATATTCATAACAAAATCCATACAATTACAAGATAATGAAACTATATAATTATTCCAAAGCTTAAACTTGTTTATTCTTCTAGGCCTTCGTATGTGTTTCTTGTCTCAGCTGGATCACCTGTATCATGTGTAAAACGGGGGATATTTTGGGTCAACAAAAGTTGGCGAGTGAACCGTGATAAAACATTGTTTCTAGTTTCTTGTTTTATTTAATAAGGAAAATTTGTGCAATAATCACATGTGAGCAAACATATATAAATAAACAAAAACAAACACAAACACTTTGAATGAGTATATGATATGAATGATGATGTATGTGAGATCAAGGCTCAATCAAACGGAGCCGATCTAATGAGGCACCTGATGCTCAACCCGTCTCCCACGGGGAACTGATGGGCCTAATAAAATGCGTGCACTGAAAATGATAAATCCAATCTACATATAATTCACACAACAATCGATACACATTTGATACACATTTGATCACGGATATGATGTATGCACAAGCGTTTATATATATAATAAAAGAATTATACGACACATGATACACCCCAAAACATGATTAAAACGGGGATTTGATAGAGATTCACTCACAATGGGTGCGTTCTTTGATGACGATGAGTGCGCACGAATTTATGATTCAATCGACGAGGGAATAACTAACCTAGATAATAACAAAATGATTCGATAAATAAATGAATTTTATTTGAGATTAATATTTTTAATTAGTGCTCTTAATGGGATTTTTAGATTTATTTTTGTGAGTTTAAGTAAATTTTCTAACTTTAAAAGTCTTATTTTTAAGTATTTTTAAATGATTTTTCTATTAAATAAATAATTAAAAAGAAATAAATAAAAAATTGACTTTTGACCGTTGACCGTTGACCGGGTCTTGACCGGTCAGACTGTGTTTTCTATGCGCTGAGTGAGGTTCGAACTCGGGACCTCTCGTTACGTGCACGCAGCTCTACCAACTGAGCTACGTGTCTAACCCGAAATATTCTATATTTTAATTATATTTATATACTAATTAACTTTAAACTTATTTGGTTTTTATTAAAAATGATTTATATGGCCGAACCGGTTGCAGAGACCCGGAGTCGAACTCGGGTCCTTCGGTTCGAGTGCGCACAGCCTAACCACTGGACTGTGTGTCTAACCCGGTTAATTACATGATTTTTATTACATTAATATACTACTCGGCTTCGTCTTCTTCGTTTACAAGAACGCAGAATCAGTGAAATCCAACTGTTTGTTTAATTGACCAATAACACTTATAATTGATGAAATTGAAATAGAAGAAGGAAATTAAGGAATAAGATGTACCAAAACAGAGCGTTTTCTTCAGATTTCCGGCAAGAGTCGTCGGCTCTGATTTGTGACTTTCGACTGAGTGAATTGTTTAACAGTTTAGATCATTGTGTTATGCAATTAAGTTACTAAGCAAGAGATATCAAGAGGGTTTAGATGATTATACCGATCGACAGTGAGACTTCGTTTTTTCAGTGATATTCCGGTGAGTGCGGGGATTTCCGGCGACGTTGTCTGAGACAGATTCTGGTTGAACGATTGAGGTTAATACATGCCGAATAACGGATTACAAAGAAAAGAGTTGAGTATTATACCGATTAGGGGTAAAGTCTCGGTTTTCCGGTGAAAGTCCGGCGAATGCAAAAATCTCCGGCGACGTGTTTTGGAATGAATAAAGCTTTGGAAACGAACGTGGTACTGAGCGAAAGGATTTTCAGAGTGTTCAAGTGGGTATTTATAGTGAAAACAGGCTGAATTGGGTTTGAATTGGGTCTTGATTCGCGATTTAGGATTTCCGGCGGTTATGACCGAAATTGATTGGCGGCAACGGTTATAACCGACGTCAAAATCAATTCATCCGTTTCGGTCAAAGGAGAAACAGCCAAATTCGCGAAGTGCCTGATTTTCTGGTGATTGCGAGTTCTGGCGCGTTGACTACCGGATTTGACTTTCGGTTTTATTATATATGTTATTTGTTCTAGTGTTTATCACAAACAAAGGGTGTGGCGGAGCGGTGTGTTGTGTGTTTGTGTTTGTGGGTGACCCGGGTTCGAAACCCGGCGACTCCATTTTATTTTTTTCTCACTATTTATTATTATTTATAAATTATGGTTTTTAAATTCTAATATATTTATTAATTATGTATTGTTTAAAATTTATTTGAGCAATAAATACGCAACGAAAAATTATAACTGAATATTTGATTAATAAACGAAGCGGGTTTTGAAAACCCGATTTTCGACGGATGTTACAAGCGTGCACCATCAAAACACCAAATTACGTCCATCGCCCTCTTCCCAGGCGCATCGTGTGCTTCACATCCTACTAGCTTCCACTAGATGTGTTATGACATAGGAATACATTCCACTATAGACTCCTACTTATAAATCAACATATTATTTATTTATCCACCATTGTGGGACATACTCAATTTCCCACGACATTAAAGTTGTTCCAACCACACAGCTTAAAGCTTAGATCTCTCGTTCATCTTGGCTTTATTATTAAATATTAATTATATTAATCACAAATATAATAATTATTTATCTCTTATTTCACGAATTTATGACACACAAGCCAATCATTGGTAGTCCTCTCAAGCTGCTCAATGTGACGTGTATATACGAAGTGTGAAGATCGTCATCGAAACATTACATTACGCGCTTCAATCACGATCATGGTGCGTAAGGACGTCCCCACTTCTTCTATTGACTATGAAGGCAATATCCAATTAAACCTATTACATATAAACCACTTGAAGGTCTATTCACACATCTATATACGGAAATTTTTGTTCAATTCTTCATTTTAAGTTTCACATCAAACTCATTACTTTCTATACCGATATCTTATTTATCTTAGCTTCATTTTGGACGCATTTTAGTTCGTTGCAAAAATCTCATTATGAATAACGCAAACCTTAAATTACCAATCATATAACTCAGATATAAATATGGTTATTTGTGTATATAGTTGGTGTTACTGTGGTATTGCTTCTTTTGAGATTAAGGGTTCAAGCCCTGCTAAAAACGAATTTATTGTAATTTAAGTCGTTTAGAAAATACTATGTCTAAAAGCGCTTTCCGTAGTCAATCTTCATCATTAGATCATTTAACAAAGGTCATTTAATTCCGACAAGTAGGTCAATGAATGAGCTAATCTCTTATCTTCTTTTATTATGCATGTATGTATTATGTGTGGGTGTATATAGATACACATACTATATGTATGTTTTAATATGTTATCATTCGTTTGGTTGCTAACCATAAGTTTTTAGCTTTCATTCGTTCGAAACTAAAATAATCTACACCAATTTCAAGTAGTTCTCATTTAGGACTACTAACGTATTAATTTCGGACAGTCTTCATTTTGGGACTGTTTTTCTTTATTTTATATTATTTAGGATTTGAATGCATATTAACAAAGTTTGCATCTAATAAAAACTATATATATGTTTCTCTTTATCGTCATGAGTTGACATTTTATGCATATAGTTGAGGAGTAAAAGAGAAATTATTGTTTATTTTTCTAAATTGTTTAATTTATATGTTATTTATCAAACTAATTATTTTTTAATTATTTATATGTTATTTATCAAACTAATTACTTTTAATTAATTTCAGATAAATTATACCAAACATGTTATCACGTGTTACCATCAAATAATTGAATCATTACAATAATTTAATTAAATTTATCAAACAACCAGGGGCGGGCCTGGGGTGTGCGAGGAGGACCACCGACCAGGGCCTGTGATTTCTAGAGACACGTTTTCTTTGAATAAATACTACATATATGTTTATCAAAGACTATAAAACCCATATTATTTCAAAATATTGATGTGGCTCAACTGGTTTCAGTGTTTAATATCTATACCTAGGTCCTGGGTTTAACTCCAAGGGTCTCCTTTTTTACTCTATTATATCAATTTTAAAGTGGTTGAAAAAGATTGGGCATGTTCCACTTCAAGCAGATTGGGGTACGTTTTTTCGGGCTTGAACAAGGCACTTGAATTCTTAGGGCCGGCCCTGCAAACAACTATAAAACGATTCAAACTCTAAGGCAAGATGTTGTGGAGATAGACCTTTATGTGTCGTTTTCTGTAGATATCATATAACTTTGTCATTTCTTTATAAAATTCAATATAAAAATATTTTATTAAAACTGAATTTAGTCGATTTATTTATTTATTGTATTATTTTTTTATTCAATATGGTACTATATAAACCAGAAAACTTACTAAGTTACATCAAAACAGAAGGTAGATGGGCAACAAGCTGTGCCGCCAACCCTTTCTGAATACAAACCATAACCTTCCAAAGACAAACCCCTCCTCTTGAGGTTGAATAATTGCTGTGGATGACCCGTCAATTTATCAAATTTGACCTTGACAAATAGTTGATTAGCTCGTTGTCTCGTTTACCTGTTTGCTTCTCATTTAACAGAAGTCAACATCAAAGACTTTTGTAACTCACTTGAAAGTCGTATAATCCATTAAATTGTAATGAGATAAATAAACTTTGCAACTCATTAAATGTCACCAAGGTAAGAAACAGTCGTCGGACGACTTTTGCAACTAAATTGATGATATATTATATTGTAACAAAAAAGATATATAACTAGTTAATAATATAGCATTAAAAATATTATCACTCATGAATAAATTCAACCATTATAATTGATAAATGATAACTATGAACAAATAACTGAACAAGTTCAACCTTTTTATTAAGGTTGGGTGGTGTGGTATAAAACCTCTAGGAGCTTTATCACGTTACATCAGCGTCATGTAAGCTCGATGTCACATAGGGAGCTTTAAAGGTCACCCTTTTAACTTTCATGCAATGGTTTAAAACCCATATCATAATTACCTAATTATTTATTTTTTTGCATATCTTTTTAATTTATATACCATTATTACTTAAAACGAAATTTAAAAAAAAAATATTTTCAATAACAAAAATAAAAGTTACAAAATACTAAAAATAAAAACTACAAAGTTACTTAAAAATAAAAATAAAAAACCTACTAAAATACAACATATATTTTGATCGGATTTTTGCCTCACGAGACTCTAAAATGACTCGGTCCTCATCCGGTATGTGGGAAAAGTCTTTCTCGAGAAACTTCATATCTTTCTCGATTTCTTTCTTCATTTTAAGTTCAAATTCCTTTTCCTTGATTGAGAGAAGCCGAGTGAGTCTATCGTCGAACTCAACCAACCTTGATGGGCCATCCCATGGCGTTGAAGAGGAGGTGTCTCATGCTATTGTGTATGTCGTTGAAGTTGTTAATATTGGTGCGCATTGCGATCCACTTGCCCGAAAACGAATTGGGCGTACGACATTCACCACGACCCGTTGCGGCAAAAAAACTTCTCACGTATACGCCTCCAAAAGACAATTATATCTTGGTTGTTTGCTATAATTTGAAAAATAAAATTTAGAGCCAACAAAATAAAAATAAAAATAAAAATATATTTATAAAAAGTTAATGGAGAAAAATTACAAGCAATCGAATCCTCCGACACGTCGACCCATGCTTGTGACAATGCAAGTTCTTCGGTAGGCGTCCACCTCTCGATCGTTTTTGAAGCACGTTTGACATTCTCGCTCTTCTTACGGTGCCTTCTCGATCGTCCATCTTTGAGGAAGCGGGTTGGGTTTCAGGCATGTTTTAGGTTTGGGATATGGGCCGTAGGTTTTGGGTTTGTGGAAAAAAAAATGGTGGTTGATTTGGTGCAGAATAGTATCCAAAAAAACGGAGAAGCGGTGATGGCGGTGTTGGATGAGGGGAGGTTGGGGTGGTAGGTGGCATCGGATAATACCCAATCTCACTCGTTCGTGAGTCTCTTCAGTATCGTTCTTCTTTTTCGTTGTTTGCTAAATTACCCCAAAATGGATTGTTGGGGTCCCTCGCCTTTTGATTGTTGGAAAACATTGTGTGAATTTGATAGTATGTATAAAAGTTATGAAGAATAGATGATAGAAATGGTATGATTTGAGTAAACATGCTAGGATATATATAGAGTGAATATTTAAATATAAAAGTATTTTTTTAAATATCGTCAAACGGTTTAATTGTATGGGGTCCACCAAATAGAGTCGTTTAGCGCTCGTTACTGGGCCAACCGACCTCGAGCCGCACCCAGTCCACAACGAGTCCAATAAATAGTAAAGGTGGCTCTCAACCAGCTCACGGCGATGTGAGCGTTGTCACACCCCGACTCGCAGCGGAATAAAAGTCGGGGCATAATTGGGTTATCACCAAAGCTCATGATGTTTACTAAAATGTTTCATATTTATTATATTCAAATTTCAACTTAAATATTCATAACAAAATCCATACAATTACAAGATAATGAAACTATATAATTATTCCAAAGCTTAAACTTGTTTATTCTTTTAGGCCTTCCTATGTGTTTCTTGTCTCGGCTGGATCACCTATATCATGTGTAAAACGGGGGATATTTTGGGTCAACAAAAGTTGGCGAGTGAACCGTGATAAAACATTGTTTCTAGTTTCTTGTTTTATTTAATAAGGAAAATTTGTGCAATAATCACATGTGAGCAAACATATATAAATAAACAAAAACAAACACAAACACTTTGAATGAGTATATGATATGAATGATGATGTATGTGAGATCAAGGCTCAATCAAACGGAGCCGATCTAATGAGGCACCTGATGCTCAACCCGTCTCCCACGGGGAACTGATGGGCCTAATAAAATGCGTGCACTGAAAATGATAAATCCAATCTACATATAATTCACACAACAATCGATACACATTTGATACACATTTGATCACGGATATGATGTATGCACAAGCGTTTATATATATAATAAAAGAATTATACGACACATGATACACCCCAAAACATGATTAAAACGGGGATTTGATAGAGATTCACTCACAATGGGTGCGTTCTTTGATGACGATGAGTGCGCACGAATTTATGATTCAATCGACGAGGGAATAACTAACCTAGATAATAACAAAATGATTCGATAAATAAATGAATTTTATTTGAGATTAATATTTTTAATTAGTGCTCTTAATGGGATTTTTAGATTTATTTTTGTGAGTTTAAGTAAATTTTCTAACTTTAAAAGTCTTATTTTTAAGTATTTTTAAATGATTTTTCTATTAAATAAATAATTAAAAAGAAATAAATAAAAAATTGACTTTTGACCGTTGACCGTTGACCGGGTCTTGACCGGTCAGACTGTGTTTTCTATGCGCTGAGTGAGGTTCGAACTCGGGACCTCTCGTATACGTGCACGCAGCTCTACCAACTGAGCTACGTGTCTAACCCGAAATATTCTATATTTTAATTATATTTATATACTAATTAACTTTAAACTTATTTGGTTTTTATTAAAAATGATTTATATGGCCGAACCGGTTGCAGAGACCCGGAGTCGAACTCGGGTCCTTCGGTTCGAGTGCGCACAGCCTAACCACTGGACTGTGTGTCTAACCCGGTTAATTACATGATTTTTATTACATTAATATACTACTCGGCTTCGTCTTCTTCGTTTACAAGAACGCAGAATCAGTGAAATCCAACTGTTTGTTTAATTGACCAATAACACTTATAATTGATGAAATTGAAATAGAAGAAGGAAATTAAGGAATAAGATGTACCAAAACAGAGCGTTTTCTTCAGATTTCCGGCAAGAGTCGTCGGCTCTGATTTGTGACTTTCGACTGAGTGAATTGTTTAACAGTTTAGATCATTGTGTTATGCAATTAAGTTACTAAGCAAGAGATATCAAGAGGGTTTAGATGATTATACCGATCGACAGTGAGACTTCGTTTTTTCAGTGATATTCCGGTGAGTGCGGGGATTTCCGGCGACGTTGTCTGAGACAGATTCTGGTTGAACGATTGAGGTTAATACATGCCGAATAACGGATTACAAAGAAAAGAGTTGAGTATTATACCGATTAGGGGTAAAGTCTCGGTTTTCCGGTGAAAGTCCGGCGAATGCAAAAATCTCCGGCGACGTGTTTTGGAATGAATAAAGCTTTGGAAACGAACGTGGTACTGAGCGAAAGGATTTTCAGAGTGTTCAAGTGGGTATTTATAGTGAAAACAGGCTGAATTGGGTTTGAATTGGGTCTTGATTCGCGATTTAGGATTTCCGGCGGTTATGACCGAAATTGATTGGCGGCAACGGTTATAACCGACGTCAAAATCAATTCATCCGTTTCGGTCAAAGGAGAAACAGCCAAATTCGCGAAGTGCCTGATTTTCTGGTGATTGCGAGTTCTGGCGCGTTGACTACCGGATTTGACTTTCGGTTTTATTATATATGTTATTTGTTCTAGTGTTTATCACAAACAAAGGGTGTGGCGGAGCGGTGTGTTGTGTGTTTGTGTTTGTGGGTGACCCGGGTTCGAAACCCGGCGACTCCATTTTATTTTTTTCTCACTATTTATTATTATTTATAAATTATGGTTTTTAAATTCTAATATATTTATTAATTATGTATTGTTTAAAATTTATTTGAGCAATAAATACGCAACGAAAAATTATAACTGAATATTTGATTAATAAACGAAGCGGGTTTTGAAAACCCGATTTTCGACGGATGTTACAAGCGTGCACCATCAAAACACCAAATTACGTCCATCGCCCTCTTCCCAGGCGCATCGTGTGCTTCACATCCTACTAGCTTCCACTAGATGTGTTATGACATAGGAATACATTCCACTATAGACTCCTACTTATAAATCAACATATTATTTATTTATCCACCATTGTGGGACATACTCAATTTCCCACGACATTAAAGTTGTTCCAACCACACAGCTTAAAGCTTAGATCTCTCGTTCATCTTGGCTTTATTATTAAATATTAATTATATTAATCACAAATATAATAATTATTTATCTCTTATTTCACGAATTTATGACACACAAGCCAATCATTGGTAGTCCTCTCAAGCTGCTCAATGTGACGTGTATATACGAAGTGTGAAGATCGTCATCGAAACATTACATTACGCGCTTCAATCACGATCATGGTGCGTAAGGACGTCCCCACTTCTTCTATTGACTATGAAGGCAATATCCAATTAAACCTATTACATATAAACCACTTGAAGGTCTATTCACACATCTATATACGGAAATTTTTGTTCAATTCTTCATTTTAAGTTTCACATCAAACTCATTACTTTCTATACCGATATCTTATTTATCTTAGCTTCATTTTGGACGCATTTTAGTTCGTTGCAAAAATCTCATTATGAATAACGCAAACCTTAAATTACCAATCATATAACTCAGATATAAATATGGTTATTTGTGTATATAGTTGGTGTTACTGTGGTATTGCTTCTTTTGAGATTAAGGGTTCAAGCCCTGCTAAAAACGAATTTATTGTAATTTAAGTCGTTTAGAAAATACTATGTCTAAAAGCGCTTTCCGTAGTCAATCTTCATCATTAGATCATTTAACAAAGGTCATTTAATTCCGACAAGTAGGTCAATGAATGAGCTAATCTCTTATCTTCTTTTATTATGCATGTATGTATTATGTGTGGGTGTATATAGATACACATACTATATGTATGTTTTAATATGTTATCATTCGTTTGGTTGCTAACCATAAGTTTTTAGCTTTCATTCGTTCGAAACTAAAATAATCTACACCAATTTCAAGTAGTTCTCATTTAGGACTACTAACGTATTAATTTCGGACAGTCTTCATTTTGGGACTGTTTTTCTTTATTTTATATTATTTAGGATTTGAATGCATATTAACAAAGTTTGCATCTAATAAAAACTATATATATGTTTCTCTTTATCGTCATGAGTTGACATTTTATGCATATAGTTGAGGAGTAAAAGAGAAATTATTGTTTATTTTTCTAAATTGTTTAATTTATATGTTATTTATCAAACTAATTATTTTTTAATTATTTATATGTTATTTATCAAACTAATTACTTTTAATTAATTTCAGATAAATTATACCAAACATGTTATCACGTGTTACCATCAAATAATTGAATCATTACAATAATTTAATTAAATTTATCAAACAACCAGGGGCGGGCCTGGGGTGTGCGAGGAGGACCACCGACCAGGGCCTGTGATTTCTAGAGACACGTTTTCTTTGAATAAATACTACATATATGTTTATCAAAGACTATAAAACCCATATTATTTCAAAATATTGATGTGGCTCAACTGGTTTCAGTGTTTAATATCTATACCTAGGTCCTGGGTTTAACTCCAAGGGTCTCCTTTTTTACTCTTTATATCAATTTTAAAGTGGTTGAAAAGATTGGCATGTTCCACTTCAAGCAGATTGGGGTACGTTTTTTCGGGCTTGAACAAGGCACTTGAATTCTTAGGGCCGGCCCTGCAAACAACTATAAAACGATTCAAACTCTAAGGCAAGATGTTGTGGAGATAGACCTTTATGTGTCGTTTTCTGTAGATATCATATAACTTTGTCATTTCTTTATAAAATTCAATATAAAAATATTTTATTAAAACTGAATTTAGTCGATTTATTTATTTATTGTATTATTTTTTTATTCAATATGGTACTATATAAACCAGAAAACTTACTAAGTTACATCAAAACAGAAGGTAGATGGGCAACAAGCTGTGCCGCCAACCCTTTCTGAATACAAACCATAACCTTCCAAAGACAAACCCCTCCTCTTGAGGTTGAATAATTGCTGTGGATGACCCGTCAATTTATCAAATTTGACCTTGACAAATAGTTGATTAGCTCGTTGTCTCGTTTACCTGTTTGCTTCTCATTTAACAGAAGTCAACATCAAAGACTTTTGTAACTCACTTGAAAGTCGTATAATCCATTAAATTGTAATGAGATAAATAAACTTTGCAACTCATTAAATGTCACCAAGGTAAGAAACAGTCGTCGGACGACTTTTGCAACTAAATTGATGATATATTATATTGTAACAAAAAAGATATATAACTAGTTAATAATATAGCATTAAAAATATTATCACTCATGAATAAATTCAACCATTATAATTGATAAATGATAACTATGAACAAATAACTGAACAAGTTCAACCTTTTTATTAAGGTTGGGTGGTGTGGTATAAAACCTCTAGGAGCTTTATCACGTTACATCAGCGTCATGTAAGCTCGATGTCACATAGGGAGCTTTAAAGGTCACCCTTTTAACTTTCATGCAATGGTTTAAAACCCATATCATAATTACCTAATTATTTATTTTTTTGCATATCTTTTTAATTTATATACCATTATTACTTAAAACGAAATTTAAAAAAAAATATTTTCAATAACAAAAATAAAAGTTACAAAATACTAAAAATAAAAACTACAAAGTTACTTAAAAATAAAAATAAAAACCTACTAAAATACAACATATATTTTGATCGGATTTTTGCCTCACGAGACTCTAAAATGACTCGGTCCTCATCCGGTATGTGGGAAAAGTCTTTCTCGAGAAACTTCATATCTTTCTCGATTTCTTTCTTCATTTTAAGTTCAAATTCCTTTTCCTTGATTGAGAGAAGCCGAGTGAGTCTATCGTCGAACTCAACCAACCTTGATGGGCCATCCCATGGCGTTGAAGAGGAGGTGTCTCATGCTATTGTGTATGTCGTTGAAGTTGTTAATATTGGTGCGCATTGCGATCCACTTGCCCGAAAACGAATTGGGCGTACGACATTCACCACGACCCGTTGCGGCAAAAAACTTCTCACGTATACGCCTCCAAAAGACAATTATATCTTGGTTGTTTGCTATAATTTGAAAAATAAAATTTAGAGCCAACAAAATAAAAATAAAAATAAAAATATATTTATAAAAAGTTAATGGAGAAAAATTACAAGCAATCGAATCCTCCGACACGTCGACCCATGCTTGTGACAATGCAAGTTCTTCGGTAGGCGTCCACCTCTCGATCGTTTTTGAAGCACGTTTGACATTCTCGCTCTTCTTACGGTGCCTTCTCGATCGTCCATCTTTGAGGAAGCGGGTTGGGTTTCAGGCATGTTTTAGGTTTGGGATATGGGCCGTAGGTTTTGGGTTTGTGGAAAAAAAATGGTGGTTGATTTGGTGCAGAATAGTATCCAAAAAAACGGAGAAGCGGTGATGGCGGTGTTGGATGAGGGGAGGTTGGGGTGGTAGGTGGCATCGGATAATACCCAATCTCACTCGTTCGTGAGTCTCTTTGGTATCGTTCTTCTTTTTCGTTGTTTGCTAAATTACCCCAAAATGGATTGTTGGGGTCCTTCGCCTTTTGATTGTTGGAAAACATTGTGTGAATTTGATAGTATGTATAAAAGTTATGAAGAATAGATGATAGAAATGGTATGATTTGAGTAAACATGCTAGGATATATATAGAGTGAATATTTAAAAATAAAAGTATTTTTTTTTAAATATCGTCAAACGGTTTAATTGTATGGGGTCCACCAAATAGAGTCGTTTAGCGCTCGTTACTGGGCCAACCGACCTTCGATAGCTCCCCCCCTTTGGCGGCTGGGATATAGGAGAGGGCCCCTACAAGGCGCCAAACCTTTGAAATGACTGGATCATAAGCATTTACAAATAGCAACAAATACTCAAAGTTCTCTCTAAGTATGTGATTAAAATGAATTAGTGATAAGATTCATGCCTTAGGGGCTGTTTGTTTACCTCTTAATGAGGCTCTCAATGGTTTAGACCTCTTACTGGTTCAGCACTTAATGGTTCAGACTGTTTGTTTCACGAGCAAATGTCTGAATGGTTCAGACATTTGCCTCTGAATGGTTAAGCATTATACTAAGTCTGAATGGTTAAGATCTTTAATATGAATTGGTCAGACATTTGCCTCTGAACGGTTAAGCTTTATACTGTCTCTTAATGGTTCAGACATCTTACTGGTTCAACATTTAATGATTTATATCTCTTATTGGTTCAGCACTTAACCATTTAAAAGTTGCCAAACAGTCCCTTAATTATTTAAGTGAGTGCGAAGGAAAAAACATACACAAGTTTAATTCGCTAGGAATTGATTTTGTAATCTAATCAATACGTTCAGCCGATAATACAAAAGTGAGGCTTCACGTTGAATATTATTCTTAGCCTAAAATGGTGTAGCTTAATTCTAATACATGAGATAAGTAGACATAATACTTATTAGTTACGTGTCATTTATATACTATTAAATTATAAAATATTAAGGATAATATCTGTCTTTGTGATTCTCTTACTTTTCCGTATGAAGTAAGGTAACTTAGGCCCTCCGTACTGGAGCGGTGTGACGAGAAAAACGCCGGTCAAAGCACCCCCCACACCATTATGTGGGATGGTTTGGGTTGATTTTTTTTATCTCCGCTTTGTACACAATGGCGTTGTGTTTGTGAATTTCAAAATATATTGTTATTCAACGGATCTTTTATTAAAAAAATCATTTTACTATATATATATATATATATATAAATATTTCACCTCTCATTTTATTCACACACAAACTATCTCAACCAAATACATCTACCATTCTAAAAAAATAATGGGTTCTCCATCGGATGATTCGTTCACCAATATTTATCGGAGATTCTTTTCGGCTGAAGAAACCGCTGAGGATGAAGAAGCGGTTACGAGTGCATGCGGTGTGTTGATACAAGCCATGGGACACGTTGTACCTACTCCTCCACGACCCATATTGAGGCGCACCTATATATTGAGAGACCGGGAAGCGGCAAACGAGCGTTTGATGAAAGACTACTTTGACCCTACACCGGTTCACGGACCAGACGTTTTTAGACGTCGGTTTAGGATGAGCCAAAGTTTATTTTTGCGCATTAACGAAGATTTGGAAGCAAAGTATGACTACTTTAATCAAAGAATGGATGCTAGAGGATATCTAGGGTTCACCTCAATTCAAAAGGTAACTTCCGCTTTACGTATACTAGCCTACGGGAACACCTACGACATAAATGACGAGTACTTGAAGATGGGGGATGTCACACCCCAACCGATGGCGGAAACATCGGGATGAGACGAACAAATCGTTCAAAAGCATCATAACACTATTTGTGACAATATGTTTAAATCAAATTTCAATAATGACTAAAGATTCACATACAAAGCTTTGAAAACAACATACTATAATGTTTGAAATAAGATACGATACAACAAGTATATAGAGTTTTAAATGTGTTTCTAGGCAATCCTACTAGATTCCTTGCATCATCAGTATTCCTGCAACATGTATTAAAATGTGGATCAATACAAAAGTATTGGCGAGCATACAAGTTTTAAAAGAAGTATAAGTGTGTTTCAATTACAACATGGCAAGTTACATTCTTGTTAAATCGTACATTCATATAAACAATTTAGCATAACAATAGCATGTAATGGAGAACTTTAACTAGCATGCATAACATCCTAAGCATAACAATGTCATGAGAATACAAGTTGAAGTTTGCACATATAACTAACATGAGCGTAACAGATAGCAAGTAATAACAAGTTTAAGCTAAGACACATAACTCACATAAGCATAATTGATAACGCGTTTGGTAATTTGAATTCATTTAATTTCGTATAATATAACTTTTGTTAATTGATACATGTTGCACCCAAAATGCGTTAAAGTGTAAAAAAAGGGGGGTCGAGTATGCTCACTCTTAGCGAATCCTCTTTTAGCATTTCCGTGAAGCGTTGAAAGGGTTGGTGATGCGACGCCAAGGTCAACGTACATGAGCAAGCAAAAGCACACGGAAGCATTAGTAGATAGATATATCTTATTTATTTTGTAAACGTCACTCGAGTTTTGATATATTCGTTAGCGTAGCGGATAATTAGAAGATATATATATAAAGTTCGACGAAAAGCATAATAAATATATATTTTGAAGAAAAACGGGCAGAGTCTCCTCTGTTTTTAGGCGATCCCAACAATCAAAGTTGTCGATCAAAATTTCAAAACTCAGCAATGCATAATTAGTATGCGAATATATAATTCTATGTATAACTACTTACAAGTTATATGGTTCGATTTCGCGATCTAAGACGCTAGTTAAATACGAAAACGCCATTAAAACATTTATGTCGTTATATTTTCATTACTCACAGTTTCAATGACAAAATGCATAACTTACGATTTTTGATAACACTCCACTTATCGTCTTGAAATTCCAATATTTATGCGTTTTTAAAATATCATCTTGATTATTAATGGATGCGGTTTCTAAGGCTCGATTTCTTGTTTAAACAATATATATATATACACATAAGTATATAAGAAAATATAAATATGCGAAATTAGTTTACCAAATCATATTGTGGACTGAGCCAACTGCCATTAGCTCGAACCCGCGTCTGACCAATTGACCCGAATCCCGCACCGGAACTGAACCGAGAATGCTCGAGATCCGACCTGCAACACCGAACGCGAAACTTGACCCAACTGAATCGAAACATAACCGTACCGAATCTGCAACTGGACAGAATAACGAATCCAACACCGAACCATGTGAACCAAAAATTAAACTTGCACACGAAACCCAACCGGAAAACTGTTGAGCTGGACCGTACGCGAAACCCGAACCTGCTGAACCCTGATTCATACCGACTGAACCAATGCTCGAATCGATTGAACTCGAGCCGTATCTGAGACAACCAAGCTGAATGCTTGACTGTTGTTGACCAGACTATTGAGACATGTCACACCCCGACCCGCAGCGGAAAAAGGTGATCGGGGCATGATTGGGTTTTCATCAAAGCTCATGACATTTATTATAATGTTTCATATTTATTGTTACAATTTAAAGGAGATCATACAATCAAATCATACAAGTACAACATGTTCTATACATCTTTCTAGACTTCATTATTTTTTTCTTCTAAGGCAATTTCCTATGTGTTCCTTGCTTCCACCTGTCTACCTGTATCATGTGTAAAAATGGTTTTTGGGTCAACAAAAAGTTGGCGAGTGAACCTTGTTAGAAAACATTTATTATTGATTTCTTGTTGTATTTAATATGGAAAAATTGTGCAATAATCATATGTGAGCAAACGTAAATAAACATACAATAACAAACCACCTTGCATGAATATATGACATGAATGATAATGTATATGTTGGCAACGTCACGTTCCGCTCATAGGTAATGGGGAACGGACGGCCTATGATGATGTATGTGCGATCAAGGCTCAATCAAACGGAGCCGATCGTATGTTGGCAACGCCTCGTTCACGCTCATAGGTAATGGGGAACGGTTCTGCTCATAGGTAATGGGGAACAGACGGCCTATGATGATGTATGTACTGAAAATGATAAATTTAATCTAAACGTTAACCACACAAACAGTTGATACATATTGAATAGACATTTGATTATTGATATGATGGATGCACAAGTGTTTAAATTTAATAAATAATAAGACACATGATACACCCAAAAAATGTGATTAAAACGGGGAATTTGTAGAGATTCACTCACATTGGGTGTGTTCGTTTGATGATGTTTGAATGCGCACGAGTTTAGAGAGTTGATCGACGAGGAATAACTAACCTAAATAATAACGAAAAGGTACGGTAAATAAGTGGATTTTCTTAACAATTTTAATTGGATTTTTTTTAGATTTATTTTGTGAGTTTAAGATCACTTTCTAACTTTAAAAATATTATTTTTAAGTATTTTTAATTGATTTTTAAATAAAACAAATAAATAAAAATATAAAAAATGTTGACTTTTTGGGTTGACCGTTGACCGTTGACTTTGACCGTTGAACGGTTCGGACTTTGTGTATATATGCGCTGGGTGAGGCTCGAACTCGTGACCTCCCGTACGCGTGCACGCAGCTCTACCAACTGAGCTACTGTCTAACCCGAAATATTTCTGTTTTTAATTATATTTATATACTATTTAATTTTATTCATAAAACATTTATTTTAAAAATGGTTTTAATTATGTCGGACTGGTGCACACAACAGGTCTCGAACCCGGGACCCGTTGTTTAGCGTTGCACACAGTCCACCGCTGGACTGTGTGTCTAATCTGGTTAATATACTGATTTTTATTAAACTTAACATCTTACAGCGAGTTGATACGGTTCGGTTTAAAAAGAACATTTTTATTTCAGAGAGTGAGGTTGTGACAGGGATCGAACTCGAGACGTGTGCTAATTGTTTGCACACAGTCCACCGCTGGACTGTGTGTCTAACCCGGTTTAATAACTTGTTTTAATTAATCTTATAAACATCGTCGACTTAGTCTTCTTCGATCAAAGACTCAGACGACCGATATTCTTCTTTCTTGATTAAATCGTTCATCGAACATATTACTGGTTGAAATGTAATGGATAAGAAGAGTTAAGGAATCGAATGTACCGATCAGACTGTATTTCTCAGAATTCCGGCAATGGTCGTCTGCTCTGATTTGTATATTCCGTCTGATTGAATCAATTAACAGTTTTGATCGATTAGTTGTGAAATTGGGTTACTAAACAAGGATTAACAGAAGGTTTAAATGATTATACCGATTCACAGCGTGATTTTGGAAATTCCAGAGGTTTTCCGGCGAGTGCAGAATATTCGGCTACGTCGTCTGGGATTGATTCTGGTTGATGGATTGAAGTTAGTAATAGTCTAACAATGGATTGAAACCGAAAGAGTCGAGGTATTTACCGTTTTGATGTAAGTCTCGGTTTTCCAGCGAAAGTCCGGCGATTGCAGAAAATCTCTGGCTAGTGAAATTGATTCGAGAAATGGTGCGATTTTGAGCGAAATGATTTCCAGAGACTTGGGTGTGTATTTATAGGGAAGAATCACGATGAACTGGGTCTGATTTTAGTCTTGATTCATGGTCAGTTTTTCTCCGACGGTTATGACTGATGTCGCGGGATTAGACATCGGTTATAACCGATGTTGATGTTAATACATTCGTTAAGTCAAAGGAAACCGTCGATTACTTGCTCCCTCGTGTATAGCGGTTGAGTTCTTCGCCTCACGGTTTGGCTACCCATCGTCATTCCCTCTCTGTCTAAAGTGAGAGGGGTTCTCTGCGCACAGTGTAAGATTCCGGTCTCGTAGGCAGCAGCATTCGTGCTGGCGAGAGCGATTTGGGCGCGCTGATGACCGAAGTTGATTTCGAGTTTCATTATAGGTTTTAATTGTTTCGATATAACAACAAACAACTCAAGTGGCGGAGTGGTTAAGTCTTTGTTGGTTGAGTCTTCCGGCTGACCCGTGTTCGAAACCCGGCAGCCGGTTTTCTTTTTTATTTATTTTATTTTCACTTTTTGTCAATTATAGTTTTTAAATTCTAAATTGTTTATTAATTATGTATTGTTTAAAATTAAAATAAATCATAAATACGCAACAAAATTTTTGACTGACTATTCGGTTAATAAACGAAGCGGGTTTTGGAAAACCCGTTTTTTGACGGATGTTACAAGACACCACCGTTGCCGTAGACCCGAGCCAACCCATCCCCCGAACCAAAACGAGAACAACCCCCGTCACTGGCCTGTCTTCTGCCGGAACGCTGATGCCGCCGTCGCCGGTGATTCCGGTTGTCGCGGCCCGCTCGTCGCCAACCAAATACACAGCGTCGCCCCCTGGCGTACTGTGTCGCTGTCGTGTGACATGTATCGCCACCATTTGGTGGCCGGCCGACTGCTTAATCAGAGGGGGAAGAGATGCGCGGGAGTGAGGAGCGAGGGAGACGAGGGGTGAAGGATGGAGGCGAGCAGGGAGGTGAGTGAGAGGGAAGGAGACGAGTGTGTGTGTTGAGTGAATCTGCGTAGTGTGTGTGTATATCCCTGAGTTAAGTGTGTGTTGTGTGTTTATAAATATAATTAGGGTTTTAGTTAGGGTTTAGGTGGTGTGTTGGGCTAAGGCCCGTTAACCCGTTTTAACGTTTTTGAGTGGCCCGAACGTACCGACGAGATCTGATTTCAAGTACAGGTTTCATAAAACGCTGAATTTATTTTGTTATTATTATTATTTTGTTGTTGTTGTCGTTGTTATTATTATTATTGTTATTATTATCTATAAAATAATAATAAATAATAATAATAATAATAATAAAATAATAATAAATTAGACGAATAAATAATTCAGTGGTACGACACGTATTTCCTAAAAAAAATTTATGGAAACGCGAGGCGTTACAGGGGAAAAAACAACACGTGATTCCGTGGAGCAATTCTGCTTAGGTAATTATTTATACATATTTTATTTTAACGATTCGTCACTATTTATTAAATTTTATATTTTTAATTATTTTTTAGGTATATCCCAATTATATGGAAAACGTTATTTAAGAGATCCATCTTGGAACGACCTTCAAGAAATATACGAGGTGCATTTAGAAAAACATGGAATTCCTGGCATGATCGGAAGCTTGGATTGTCGTCATTGGCGTTGGTATAATTGTCCAACCGCATGGAAAGGTCAACATACATGCGGTGACCAGAAAGGACCGACTATGGTTCTACAAGCGGCGGCGTCGCATGACCTGTGGGTTTGGTCAGTCTTCTTTGGTGTCGCTGGGTGTATGAACGACATTAATACATTTGAGTGTTCACCTTTGTTAGAGAGCTACATTTCTGGAACGATACCAAAAGCCGGATTTCATGCTAACGGGAACGACTACGAACATGGTTACTATCTAGGCGATGGTATCTACCCGGAATATTCTAATATTGTTAAGACGTTTTCTGAGACGCTCGATGAAAAAAGACAATATTTTAAAAAACTGCAAGAGTCTGCGCGAAAGGACATCGAGAGGTGTTTTGGGGTTCTTCAACAACGATGACATTTTATTAGAAATCCATGTCGTATGCGGCATAGATATAGAATTCTAATGGTCATATACGCTTGCATCGTTTTGCATAATATGATCATAGAGTATGACTGGAAAGCAATATGCAAAAACTACTTTCCAAGATGAAGTTGTAGCAACCCAAGCAACAATGGAAGAGAGGTTGGTGAATGCTCAACTATTGCGATCTAGGGAACTACATAACGCATTAAAGGCGGATTTGGTTGAGCATCCTTGGGTGATTCGTCCAATTGGAGGCACTAGTGGCGCCGAAGAAGAAGAAGATGAGGAATTCGAAGACGGGTACCATGCAGACGGGGGATTTGATGATGGAGAAAATGAAGAGGAAGAAGGAGAGAACGACGTCGAAAGCGAGGAATAAATGTTTTTATTTTTTTCTATAATGTATTTTTTTTATTTTTAGTGTAATGTTTTTATTTTTATTTTTAGTGTAATTTTTTTATTATTTTTTTTTTGTAATATTTTTTTTTATTTTTAGTGTAATTTTTTATTTTAATAAAATTTGTTTTCATTTTTCTATAGTTAGAAATTCATATTAAATAATGGAAATTAATAATTGAGTAATGATGACGTATGGGCGTTTTGACTACGGCATCTAATGCCAAAACGCCCCAAAAAGCCCCATGCTGACGTGGCACGCCACGTGTCAGACAACGCCCCTTCAGGGGCACATGGCCTTAAGAGTTATCGAACAATAAAAAATAAAAAACGTATCACATGTTTGATTATGATTTATATAAACGAATCCAGATGCATATAAATATATTTTTTTAATGGTAAATACTTTATTACATTAATATTATATAATATTCATCTTTGCCCAGGATTAAACCTGGGAGTTGGAACCTCTTTTCTTTAACGACAAATTTGAATTACTGATGGACCACTGGAGTATTATTGTGGCATAGGCGGAACCACCCGATCATATCCATCTTCACTAGGCATAATGCCTGTCTATGCACCAATATATGGAAAAAAAACCTCTTGTGAGAATTGAACCAAAACTTATTGGTTCCAAAACCTTAACCCACCCCAAGATACTATTAGACTATAAAGCCACATGCAGTTGGAATCTCTCTTTTAAATTGCACATGTCTTTACTAAGTTAGCTAACCCCACATTAACAACTGGATACATATATAAGTGTTTTGTTTGCACGTTCCAGTTGTTAATATTTAAAAAACATGTAAAAAGTTATGGAACAAGGAATAGATGTTTGTTTAATAGTTACGAGTTTAAGAATCATAAAGTATAGATTTCTCTAAAGTATATATTTTTTTTATATAAAAATTTACTTTTAAGAAAAATCATGTATTAAATGTGCTTTCTTGTTCTCCTTCCCCAACCTCCCCTCTTAAAATATCTCCCTCATTCAGTTTAAAAACAAATATTAAAACTAAAAATCTAATCCATATCTTAACTTATAAAACAAACACTTTTTTTTTCTTTTTTCACACATAAACCTATTAAATCCAGCTGAGTTCATTTTTTCAAATATCCTTTTTCCTTTTTTTTCACACCTAAACCTATTAAATCAAGCTGAGTTCATGTGTATTTATTAGTGTTGTAAAAATCATGACTAGACGGTGATTAGTTGGCGATTAATCGCTAATCGGTCAGTAACTAAGTAATTTGTCGTTAATCAGTCCATTAATCGCTAGTCGGGCCTAGTTGGTCCTAGTCGGGCCTAGTCAGACCTAGTTGGCCAGCCAAAAATCGACGATTCTGGCCAGATTCCGGCAAAAAAACCTGTATATTCCAGCCAAAACCACTAAATTCCGGCCATTTTCCAACTAAACCATGTGAATTCCACCAATTAATCTTGTATACTTAAAAGCTCGATCCGATTAATCTCGAGTAATCTCAAGTAGTCGTTAGTTCTACCTCACCGGCCGACTAGCGAGTTCTCCAACCTTCGTATTTATTACTACTTTCATTTTTTATTTAATTTTTTTTTCCAAACTACAAAGAAATAAAAGCCAGAATTAATCAGTCTGTCAACTTTGGTCCGCTGACGGCCACGTCACGTTAACATTCCCCTTCAAATCCATCTCTCTCAAAACAATTTCACCGTTCTCTTCTCTCCTCTTTCTCTCTCATCCCCCCTCTCTCTCTAAAACCGATGTCGTTACGAAGAACATTCTTATCTCGACGAATCACCAGCAGATCCAAATCAATCAACGAATCAATCACCTTACATAATGCTCAATTCAAATCTCAATCACAAGATGCTTGTACCGTCGTTTACGACAACGATGACGTCACATCTGAACCTGACGGCACCGGAAACGGCGAAGGCTCGTGGTCTAACATGCTTCCGGAGCTAATTGGAGAGATAATCAAGCGAGTTGAAGCCTACGAGGACCGGTGGCCGTTGCGCCGAAACGTCGTCGCTTGTGGTTGTGTGTGTAAGAAGTGGAGAGAGGTTGTTAAAGAGCTCGTTAAACCGCCGGTTCACGGCGGTAGTATCACGTTTCCGTCGTGTTTAAAGCAGGTGATAATTGACGCGATTTGATTTGTTGTTGAGTTATGTTAGGTTTTGATTTCGGTTATTTTAATTTGTGTATTTTTGTTGTTATGATTGTTATGATGTGGTTAGAGATTAGGTGTTTGATTTTGCTAATTTTTTGTTAGGAATTGAGGCTTATGATACTTATTAGTGTTTTTTATGTAATAAGTATTTGATAGAACTGTCTAGTAGCTTGTAGATGATAAAAAACGAATAACGGAAAGGATAATTGGAGTATAGTGTGTAAGGAGTGGAGAGAGGTTGTTAAAGAGTTGGTTAAGCCTCTGGTTTACGGCGGTAATATCACGTTTCTGGGGTGTTTAAAGCAGCTGATGTTTGAGGTGATTTTGATTGGTTTTCGAGTTATGTTAGGTTTTGCTTGCTGTAACTGATTAGGATATGTTGATTTGTGTGTTTCTTGTTTTATGATTGTTCCGGTGTGTTTCGCGCTTAGGTATTTGATTTTGCGCTTAGGTAATTCTATATGTTCTTATTTCTTTATTGGATGCTGGATTAATGTTTAAGGTGGTGTTGTAGTTGATTGCCTAATGAGTTATTTGGTCTTGATGCAGCCTGGTCCACGGGATACTCCACTTCAATGCCTTATAAAGAGAAACAAGAAGAACAACATGTTCTACCTTTATCTTGCTGCTAGCTCATGTGAGTATACATTTGGCTTAAATCTATTTTGTGGTTGATATTTGTAGAAGCTAGAAAGGTGCAAGAAGGTGAGATTTGTGCACTATGGTTGTTTATATATAGTTACAAGTGATGTGTTTGCTTGCGTCTATGCTTTGGGTTACGTTTGTGCGACATAATTGTAGATGTCTCGGAAGGCTGTATAGAAGTTCTATTCCTAGTGAGCATGTTATTTGAAAGTGTGTTGATAATAACTTCATATATGCACATACACACACATATATATGTATTGTATAATACATTTTTGTGACTTTATGAATATATATTTCCCTTTGGGCATAGCTCATGAACACAAATTTCAGGTTCATATTACAGGAATAATAACCACGTTCTGCTTCTCAAGTGTTTTGAAAATATGGTGAGGTATTCTTAGTGACCCGTGTTGTAGGAGGATGATATTGAGTCGGCATGTCTATCGTTATTTTCGGCATTAACTCATTCTTAACGCCCTTTGCTAGTTACTTTTCGATATCAAAATGTATAACCACTAATTACTTCTTAATACAATCATTTACGCTTCCTTCTTTCGTTATTGATTGGTATTTTCTGGGGAGATTTTATTTGTTTCTCGAAACCTTGACCAGAGATGATGAGCTACGTATCTTTCAATTTGATGTGGTGGGATTAATCTAGAACAATCGACTAAAGAAAATAAAAGTTAATAAACGACCAATGACATTACGGTTAAAATGTGGCTGTCACTACTTTAACAAACTACACTGAAATTTAAACATTATTAACTAGAATTCTATTTTTGGCAGCATTTACAGAGAAGGGTAAGTTTCTGTTGGCAGCACGTAGATACAGACACGGTGCTCATACAGAATACATAATATCACTCGATCCGAATGATCTATCTCAAGGAAGCAATGCGTACGTAGGTAAATTGAGGTAAAGCATTGTATAAATTTTCCCTTGTGGGTGAGTAAGAAACATCTCATTGTGATCATTTTTTTTATTAAACTTTTTCGTGTTATTAAACTACAGATCAGATATTCTTGGCACCATATTCACAATCTATGACAATTGACAACCTGATCTTTTTTTAATTAATATATATATTTTTGGTTATTAAACTACAGCTCGGATTTTCTTGGCACCAAATTCACAATTTACGACAGCCAGCCGCCACACGACGGGGCAAAGCACTCAAGCAGCAAGAGTGCACGGCGATTCACAAGCAAGCAAATAAGCCCACAAGTGCCAGCTGGCAATTTTGAAATTGGAGAGGTATCCTACAAGTTCAACCTCTTGAAATCTAGAGGTCCAAGAAGAATGGTGTCTTCGTTAAGGTATCCTGTGCCTGATGAACCTCAAGAAACAGAACCAAAGTTGACAAAGTCAAAGTCGGTTGCTGCTGGTCAAACTCTATTGAGAAATAAAGCACCAAGATGGCACGAACACTTGCAATGCTGGTGTTTGAATTTTCATGGGCGGGTGACGGTGGCATCAGTGAAAAATTTTCAGTTAGTAGCAGCAATGGACCCGAGCCAGCCCGGTGGAAAAGGTGACGGTGAAACCGTGCTACTTCAGTTTGGAAAGGTTGGCGATGATATGTTCACAATGGATTATAGGCAGCCGCTGTCGGCTTTTCATGCATTTGCTATTTGCCTGACCAGTTTTGGAACAAAGCTTGCGTGCGAGTAGTGTGCAACTTGGTGCGACTTGTTACCGTCGTCGTTGGTTGTAATGTGCGTGTTGTTGGTTGTATCGTGCGTGTTGACGGGTATCATGTTGTGTTTTTATATACTTCTTTGTCTCATTCTGCAAACTATGTATTACTTGTTAGGATGTATGTGATGTATATATGCATGACCGAACATTAATTTTAGTGGGACTGTTTTCCTGTGGGATTGTAAGTGTTGGTTAAAGCATGAATGTGTTTTTCGTTTTTGTGGATGCCAATTTAATGGTTTAGTTAGACAATGGATACTTGCGTTTAATACATCAATTTACATGACTTACAATTAATGGTCAAATTGATGCATATACAATGGATACTTGTGTTGAACACAATCAATTTTATATAAGGATTCATGAAAACACGACTTCACATAGTTTAGTGCTATCTTATAATAAGAAATAGAAACAAAGATGGTAATGGGCACGAAATAAGATTTTGGATTGATAGTTGGATAACAACGGAGACTACAAATATTGTTCCCAATGGAAAAGGGGCCCTTCGGATGGATTAGAGAATGCGGAATTAAGGCAATGCTCGCATCTGATTAATTAGGTTAACGTCTCTGAAAATAGAGATGTTCGGACTTGGCCATCGGACCCAAGTGGAAGATTCACAGTTAAATCGACTAGGATGCTGCTAAACAAAGGGAGGGGAGACACTAGCAACAGGTATATAATGGACACCACCCTACTCTGGTGGCGCTATGCAGGAGGGGAATGATCTCATGCTTGTCCACTATGTGGAGAGGGTCTGGAAACTTCGGAACACTGCTTCACCGCATGCTATATTACAACTATAGTATGGCAGTTTGTTACCTCATGGCATGGCTGGTTACTATTCGTTGCATTCTTGGTAAGAGACGTATTGGATCATCATACATTGTTACAGCAAGAAGAAACAATGAAGACGATGTACCCGGTTGTTAACTACGCAACTTGTTGGCGTTTGTAGAAAAGGGGAAAGAGAGTCTTCTCCAACAAAAATCAACATCCATTACAAGAATTATTGAAGACATCAAGAAGGCTTAAGCTATTTTTGGATGAGAAACAAATCTAAATTTAATATGTTAGATGGGTCCAATTGGTGTTCTTTTAGTTGTGATAATACATAACTTAGTGTTCCTTGTGACCCAGGTTTGACTCCCACTCTCCACATTATTTTCTGCGAGCATCCAGGTGAAGGGCGAATACGGGTGACACCAGTTCGTCTTGGATGGGAAGCAAGGTTTTACCAATTATTTCACTGGCGTGCCTTCGGGCGGGTGAAGGTCAAGATCCGGGTTCGATTCCCATTCTCTACATTATTTTCTGCGACATCTAGGTGAAGGGCGAATACGTGTAGCGCCAATTCGTCTTGGATGGGAAGCGAGGTTTTACCAATTATTCCACGGTCGTGCCTTCGGGCGGGTGAAGGTCGGGTTTCCGCGCATCTCGGAGAGCCAAGACTTGTCACATTGCTACACATAATCACCTAATGTCACATTCTAAGCACTAAACAGAAACTGCATTTGAGGCAAACATCATATCTGGAGTGCTAAAACTGCAACACATTTGAAAGTCATATCTTATGCACAATCCACACCTTAAGTTACCAATATATAACATAAACATAATGGCATTAAACATTTATGATTAAACACATCAGAGCATCTCAAGACTTGTCAACACCCAAACATATAATCCACAATAACATAATCCATGTCAATAAAAGAAGTGGTCAAATCATAGGAAACAAAAGGTTTTGTGCACCCCCACTCCTTTATTTTTTTCTTCCAGTTTACTTAAACGGGACCACCCCGCAGAGCTGCCAACTGTTAATGTTCTATTTCTTACCCCTAAGTTTCACACCAAGCGCCCTTTCCAGTTTGGTGATAATCTGTTGATTTGGTATAGCTTTCCCAGATTCATACTCCTGTATGATCTGAGGCTTCTCGTTAATCAGCTGCAACAATCAAAATAACATTAAGTTATGCTGTTAATAACCATAAGTATTTGAGAAGTGGACACACTAACCTGAGCAAGTTGAGCTTGAGTAAGCTTCTTGTCGGTACGACCCTGAATGATAGCTTTCTTCAACTCAGTTGGTACCTTATCATCTGTCATTAAAAAAACTCTTGTTACAATTGAGGGTAATAAAGTAATTACACCGGTTAGACTCTTGTTTTTCTTTATTAAGTTCTTTATTTATGTAGGTGCGGTGTTTGGTATCTAATGAAAAGGTATTATTAATGAACTTTCATTGTTCAATGTAAAAAGGTAAAAACAAAGACATATCAACAACCACGTAACATACGTATGAAGGGTGATTCTTAAAATATTTTGTTCTGTCAGGTCGGTAAGCTGAAACATCAGACAAACATCATGATGATGATCATAATCAGCATATGATACAGCCTGTGTTTATTAGTCTCTACTGGTGGCACGATAGAAATGTCCTTTGGATTTTTGTACTCCACTTAAAACTTGACATAGATGATTTCATAAATTACACTATGTATTGCTTTTTACAACCAAAACCAACTATCAGCAGGGGTATTTTCGATATATAAAAGAAAGATTAAGAGGGACATGCAAGCACTCACGCGACAGATTTTCAGTCTCCTCATCAAGCTTTCTAGTGTTCAGAGAAGTACTGCTAGAGGCAGCCTTGTTTGAACCCGCAGCAGCTGCAAAACAAAACATAAAGATCATGCTGACAAGTTAAAAAGCCATACATGCCAAAAAAAAAAATAGTTCTACTTATGCAAACATGAAACATGTTATAACCATTTTCACGAAGTAGAACAGAAGTACCTCAAGACAACCAAAACAGAAAAAAAAAAAAGCAATTGCTTCAAACAATTTGTGTAGCTAATTGTATTTTCATCACGCCCACCATGGTTGTAAAAATCCCGACTAGTCTCCGATTAGTCACTAATCGGAGATCCACCGATTAATGGCGGATTAATCGCTAGGTGGTCAATGGTGGTCCTATTCTGGCCAAATTTGGCTAGACGTCGGCCAAATTTCGACCAAACCTTACAAATTTCTTCCAATTTCTTTAAAAAATGGGTCAACGAGGGGTTAAAACATGTCTACTTTAAAAAACTACATGTAAAAATGTTTGTGTGTATATATAACTAAAAAATTACATATAAAAACTCAATCCGATTAATCCCTATTAATCTCGATTAATCGCCAGTCGGTGCCCCACCGCCTGACTAGCGCCTAGCGATTCTTACAACATTGACGCCCACAGACTTTAAAGGGCTTCGATACTCATATCAACAAGTTCTTTTTTGAAGAACACGCGATAGTTTCTCAAAAGCCAATACAATATTTAAAAAAAAACAGAAAAAAACTCTTGAAGCAATATACATATGAAATGAAGAAATTCTAAAACTATTCTTCCCAGTACATCTAGCATGACATGACAAAGCAACTTCAGTTATTACACTAGCCTAAATCAGTATACATGCATCAAATAATTTTCCACATATGGTCCTAAACATATATCATATACACACACTTGTGTAACAAGTAAACCCTAAATCTAAAAATAAAAATTTAACATGAATATAACATTTTAATTCATCTATATAAACCTATAAACCAGTAAACAAGCAACAAAAATATCAAAAAAAAAAAAAACTCTAAAAACCAAAACCCTAGCTCAACAGAAAGCAAGTCCTACATATACACAAAAATTAAACACATAATCTTCATATCCGCAACACAAATGAAGCGTACGATTAGAATAAATTGATCGAAAACTTATATAAGAGTATTGAATCCTGAAGAAATGGAATACAAACCCTTTCTTACAGTCTCGATCTCGGCACCGGCGCGACGGGCGGCGTTGACGGCTTTCTCGTCCTTACGGACGGCGGCGGTAGGGGCTTTCTTGCGGATGACCACCGGCTCCCAGTCCTGTGCAAACCCGGACATGTTGATTGATTCTCCGGATGGATTGTTAGGAATAATAATAATCAATTTGTTGAATGGATGAGTTCGAATGTTAGATGGAAGACTGGGATATGAATAATATATAAAGGGGGAAAGGGAATCATGTGGAGTGTTTGGTTAAGAGGCTTGTGTTATTCTCATTTTGGACCACCGATAACTCCTCCCAAACTTATCATCAAAATGTCATGTACTTTTAGGATTACTCTTGATTTGATAACTAGTTGGATTCCTTCAATCTACGCGTGGGGAATTTGGTCGATGTTGATTTGGTTTATCACGACACTGATACATGTTAAACGTCTTTGTAAATACATTTAGAGTATCCACAATGTTACAATGTTACAATTTTTCAGACTTTCATGTGCTAACACCTCAGCGTCACATCAGATTTTCAGACTTCTCTGATAAGTCCTCCATTACCATCAAATTGCTTTAAGCCTTTGAACCAATTTCATGTACTTTAGATTACTTAGGGGTGTTAAAATCCGGGAAAAAAGGAAAAATGAAAAACGTAAAGTGGATATTTGGTTTGGATATAACTGAATCTAAATAACTTATTCGGATGTTCTTTGAATTCGGATATTAAAATTTTAGAAATCATGTTATTTGGATATCCGTTTAAACCGAATAAACATGTAACATTTTTTGTTAGTAGAGGAATGACTCAAGTGTGTCCAACCCATTATGCTTATGATTTTGATACTCCTTTAGACTATTTTTAAAGTTCAAAAGTTTTTATTGTGTTCAAGACTAATTAGTATTTTTAGTTTGTATGTTTATTGTGATTTTAAACTAGTAAAATGTTATGAACTAAAATTAGAAAAAAATAAACTGAAACGAAAAGTAGGAAAAAAAAATGTTATTCTGTTTAATTCGAATTTACTCGAATCTGATTCGAACTTTATTTAGTTAGATTCGGATTGGATATGAATATCTCTAATTTTGATTTGGATTGGATCAGATATCAGATAGGGTCCTAAACTTTTCAAATCCGAAAATTCTGATATGAATAAACAGTTATCCAATCCGATGAACACCCACATCTTACCCTTAATTTGATAAGAATTTTATGTTATGTGTTTGAACAAAATACAAACACTTGTATGCATTATACTTGTTATTAGTTTTTAGTACAGAAGAAATTTTAAGTAAAGAATTATAAAAATCATATAAGCATTATTGCGTAATGTGTTGGAAATAGTTATACATAGTGGGAGAGAGAAAGATACACGATACAAAAAATCAATTTTGGTACAATAATAATTAAATAATTTATGAATGACAATTACATTAACTCAAATGTGGCAACACAAAGAACAACACATCATCTATCGTCAATGTTATGAGTTTGATTGTTTCTAACACATTGCTAGATACACAAATTCAAAAGTTTAGGAACCGTTTTCATGAGGTAACGTTTGAATTGCATGTGTATGATTTGTTTGAGTCCGTAAGATAATTGTTGTGCATTTCGTATACTAAATTTACTAAGATTAGTTGAAATGTATCTGCATGAATTTAATGACCATGATATAAGAAGACTTAAGTTTTAACTTCCCCACGACTTTGATAACTTAAAAGTAGATAGAAGATTCGACAACTTAAATTATTTAAGTACACCGGTAAATTAATGGTGAAAATATAAAAAACATATTTCAACTACATGAACTCTTATATGCGTAAGATAAATATATCTACAATTTCGACCATGAAGTCTTATATGCGTAATCAGGTCAGCGATTAATATTTGAACGTTAAATTGAGAAAAAAAGTTGATTAGAATTGTTAATTTTAAAGAATTAACAAATCGTAAAATACGAAATTGTAACTTTAGTGTACATTCGCCAACATTATGTGACCCGATCTGAACCAGCAAACTGTACGAGGTATTACTGAAAACTTTATAATCAATTAAAAAACTATTCATAGGGGCTGTTTGGCAAAGCTTATTTGAAGTGACCTATGACTTATTAACTTTTTGAAAAAGTAAATAAGTTAGAATGGACTGACTTATTGATTTATTCCTTTCATATAATAAACTAACCCAAGCACCCTTTTAACTTTTCAAAAAGATAATAAGAAATAAGTCACTAAAATAAGCTTAGCCAAACAACTCGTAATATTGGTTGCTTACTCGGAAAACATCTCTGCATGATCATTTTCTCGACCGCCTCTTCATAAATTCCCAAAGCTGCTTTCATTTTCTCTATTATCCGCACAAACATCGGATATTGCTCATGGCGATACAAGTGGATTTGTGTTCATTTGAACCAGTCAATCTCCAGTATTCACGGGTCCCTAGCGATCAAAACTCTATGATCCATCCATTAAACTCCGTAAATTTTCGGTTTCATTGTACCTTATCTTTCAAAATTGAACAACAACTGGTTTACGATTCCACATTGTGGTTGCATAATGGCTAAGGCATCAATCGATGCCCAATTGAGGCGTATAGCTCCTTCAAAAGTCTCAGAGGATGACAAGCTTATTGAGTATGATGCTTTGCTGTTGGATAAGTTTCTTGACATTCTTCAGAATTTACATGGGGAAGCTCTTAGAGAAACGGTGTGTTTCTACGAACCCTTTTCGTTGTTTATACGTTTTACATGTTTTGATTGGACCGTTGATGACTATATGTATATTGAGCATCAAGTGTTCGATGAAATGTCCCAGTGACATGTTTTATTCATTGGAGTCCTTAAAACATACTCTTATCTTAAAAATTTATAGGAAAATATAGAGAATGTTTAGAATGTACCTAAATCCTTCATCCGGTTTTTCAAAACGGAGAAAAAATGTAGTGATGCTACCGTGAATATCTAAGTATATAAATTTACTATTCATTCTCTTTATAAATCACTATAAATATTTGTGAGCGTAGTTGTCAAAGGCGCAATGTGTAAAGCCGCAATGGGTGAGCCTTGGGCTTAGGCACAAGGAGCGTAAAAAGCGAGGGCCCGAGATAAGCAAGATGCATAGCATAAACATACGATTTTTGGGGTTTAAGACATGATTTAGGCTTGTTTCAGGTTGGTTCCATGCCATTTTTAGATGTTTCAGACCAATTTACCTGGAATAGTTTCAGGATTTGGCCGGAATCTGAACGAAATTTAGGTGGATTCTCGCCTGAAGGTCGCTGGAGCGCCTAGATAGCAGCGAGGTGTTTCCCTGTGCCTCGCCTAAGGGCCTAGGCATGCACCCGAAAGGCTTTTGACAACATAGTTTGTGAGTATAGATAGATAGATATGGAGAATCAGATATTGGGGGTTTTTAGAAGATGAATGTGAGTTTTAGTTAAATTATAGAGATAAGAGATAGAGAATTGAATGTGAATTAATGAAATCCCAAATTTCAAGTGTGTGTTTTTTCTAATTAAAATGTAATACTATAAACGGTGTTGATAATCACAGACCTAGAGCTAAAGAGATGCATGAATAAGTGTTTATTTCACTAATTATGAAGCACCTTGAGGTGGTTATGTTTAAAATACCATAGTTCTTACACGTAACTCCTCTGTTCCATCAATGTCTTTGTTGGTTATTTAATCTGTGGCACATAAAAAATGTTATCGTCCTCTTTTTATGTAGGTTCAAGAATGCTATGAGCTTTCTGCCGGATACGAAGGAAAACATGACCCCAAGAAACTGGATGAACTTGGAAACGTCTTAACAAGTTTAGACGCCGGGGATTCAATCGTCATCGCAAAAGCATTCAGTAACATGCTTAATTTAGCAAATTTAGCCGAAGAAGTTCAGATTGCTCATCGCCGAAGGATCAAATTAAAGACTGGTGATATTGGTGATGAAGCTTTGGCGGCAACAGAGTCTGATATAGAAGAAACCCTCAAGAGACTTGTGAATAAGCTTAAAAAATCCCCTCAAGAGGTTTTCGATGCGTTGAAAAATCAAACGGTTGATTTGGTGTTCACTGCTCATCCGACCCAGGCTGTTAGGCGATCGTTGCTTCAAAAACATGGAAGGTGTGTCCCTCTAATTCTTTGGATAAATCATACTTGTTACGTGAAACACTCTTATTATAGGCAATGGCGTAAAATTTTGAAGTTTGAAACTTTAATGGTGTTTTTGTGGCCTAAAATAAGTTGGTACTTTGTATGCAATTATAGTTATCAAGAAGTTAACTTTCACATGTTTCTTACTTTTTAGTTTGTTTGTGCTCTTAGAATTCGGGACTATTTGGCCCAGTTATACGCAAAAGACATCTATCCTGATGATAGACAGGAACTGGATGAGTCTTTGCAGCGTGAAGTAAGTATTAATGCTTCACTTTATTCATTTGATGACTTTGAATGCCAATTGTGTATGCCAAAATGGAAACTGACACACACACACACATATATGAGTAAGATGCCATTTTCGTACATGAGGTTCGGCCACTTTTTCAACTTTCGTACAATTTTTTCCGCATTTGGATCCAAAAGGTTTGAAATCTTGCCATTTTCATCCGACTCGTTAACTCCATCCATTTTCTCCGTTAAATGAGGGGCATTTCCTTCTTTAGACAATTTTTATTAAATTTAAAAACACAGAGGAGGATCTTTATTTTTTATAGTGTTTTTTTATTTTAATAAAAAATGTCTAAAAAGACAGAACTGCCCCTCAGTTTACTGAGAAAAATGGATGGAGTTAATGAGTAAGATGAAAATGGCAATATTTCAATCTTTTTGGATCTAGATGCGGAAAAAAACCCTTTGGACGAAAGTCCCAAAGTGACCAAACACCCGGAATGAAAATGGCATTTTACTCTCTCTCTCTCTCTATTATATATATATAGTTAATTGCCCGGATGGTCCCTGTGGTTTCACGTTTTTTCACGTTTAGTCCCCACCTTTTGGAAATAGCATGTATGCTCCCTATGGTTTGTTATTTTGTTACTCGGATAATCCCCTAAGTAAATGTCAGTTAGTTTGGAAATAACATGTATGCTCCCATGGTTTGTTATTTTGGTACTCGGATAGTCCCCTGACATTTACTTAGGGGACTATCCGAGTAACAAAATAACAAACCATAGGGAGCATACCTGTTATTTCCAAAAGGTGGGGACTAAACGTGAAAAAACGTGAAACCACAGGGACCATCCGGGCAATTAACTCATATATATATATATATATATATATATATATGAGTGAATTTCAAGGATTGTCCTTTATCTTTATACCCATTTTCAGGCGTTGTCCTTTATGTTTAAAATTGATGAGTTTTATACTTTATGTTTTCAAATCATACACGTTTTGTCCTTTAGGCCTAACCCAGTTAGTTTTTTCCAATTAAATTTGGTCATGTGCTTTGCACATGAGGGCATTTTTGTCAATTCATATTTGCAGGGACTAATTGTGTAGATAATATAAAGGGAAAATGTCACAGAATAGTAACCAAGTTTCAAAAGTGTTCTAATTAGGTCACTCTTATGTTTTTGTCCCAATTAGATAACTTAACATTCGTCATGTCCTTTTTTCCACGTGTCAAGAGAAAAATGGAGCATAAGATGCTATGGTCGGATTATATTAATATATGAAATTTTATTTATTAAAAATAAAAAGCACTTTAATTACATTAAAAATTGAAAAAACAAGTTAAAATCCACGTCATCGCTGGACGTTAGCATCAAATGAAAGGGAAAAAAGAGAAAAAAATTCACATCACCTCGGTTACCTATGAAATGGATGAAAAAACCCTTAGTTTTAATAAAAAAATGAATGTTGAGCGACCTGATTAGAACACTTTTGAAACTTGAGTGACCTAATTAGAACACTTTTAAAACTTGGTTACTATTCTACAAAGTTACCCCTAATATAAATCCCAGACTCTCTCTCTCTCTCTCCTCTCTCTCTCTCAGTCTCTCAGAAAACACCACCGCCCACCTGCCACATATTTCATCAACCTTCACCGCCCAACGTATGGATCTGGATATTGATTCTCACTTCAAAAGTTTGACAACATTGTGTTTGAATTCAGATATATAATAATACATACATACTTCAAATCAACACAAATGGCAGTGCTAAAACACCCCAAGTCTGATGGAAACAAATGGCAGTACCAAAACACCCGAAGTCCGATTAAAGAAAATCAACAAACACTTACTGTTCTACGGTTACACTGGTTGCTTTCGTAGCCCTGTGTTTGGTAAGCGTATGGATGATGACATCATCCTCTGTTGTCCCTCTTCAAAATCTAGACACTACACAGAAGAACGATATAATCACCAAGAGTTACGGTGGGGGAGTCACGGAAGCAGCGGATGTGGTCGTCGGAGGTTGCGGGTGGGGAGGTTTCGGAGAATGGGGGTGGGGGTAGGTGGTGGCGCCTCCGCAGTTGATGCAGGTGGTGTGGTGGGGATGCGGGTGGGAATGGGTGGTGTGGGGGGTGTTGTGGGGTGTATCGGGATCCATGGTGGTTGATTTGGTAGCAAATATTTGTATGATTGGGGGAAAAATATATATACACACTAACACACATATTATATTATTTTTTAAATTTGTTTTAATTAGTAACTTATTTTTAAAGTAATTGGTAAAAAGACCAAATTGCCCTTGAGTGATCAGATTCAACTGAAAAAACTAACTGGGTTAGGCCTAAAGGACAAAACGTGTATGATTTGAAAACATAAAGTATAAAACTCGTCAATTTTAAACATAAAGGACAGCGCCTGAAAATGGTACAAAGATAAAGGACAATCCTTGAAATTCACTCTCTCTCTCTCTCTCTCTCTCTCTATATATATATATATATATAGGGGAGGGTTTAAATGAGAACGCTAAGTATCGTGAGAACCGTGAGAACGAAGGAAAAAACCACGAAAACTTGGTCAAAAACAATTCAAATTTAAAATTCTTTTTACACTTATCATTATTATTCGAATACAATGTTAGAAATTTAATTTACATGTTTAAATTTATGTGAATTCGTAAATAAATTTTTTTTACACGTATGTAAGTTTGTCATTTACACATGTGTAAATTTGTTATATTTAACATGTGTAAAAAATCTAATAAGAGTGATTTTGAGAGAAGAAATGAATTATTTGATGTTGTAAATTCTTATTTTGATGTTGTATTTTAATTATAATGAGGTATGTATTAAAAAAAATTGATTTTGATTGGTTTTTTCATTTGTTCTCACGGTTCTCGCGATATTTAGCGTTCAACGCATAAATATCGGAGAGAACGCTATGAGAACGTGAAATGAAAAAACCACGAGAAGCATTCTGGACCACACATTTTCTCTAAGCTTTTCGTAATATACACATACGTATAGTTTAAAATTGACTATATACATTATGTGTATAATCCAATATACATATATGTATATAGTGAATTTTAAACTATACGTATGTGTATATTGCGAAAAGCTTAGAGAAATGTGTGGTCCAGAATGCTTCCAAGTTTCTCAAATATATATAATGTACATCTTTAGCATCAATAAAGTTTCTACTTATAGTACTTCTAAGTTTTTATGTAGTTATCAGTTCTTGAAAGTGGTTCTTTTGACATTAATGGTCCAATAAGTCAGATAATACATTAGACAATTACACAGAGAGTATTAATATTTTCCGCCATCACAATTTCTCGAAACATGTGTTGCATGCTGCAACCATGATAATACACCATCCTTTGTTTGAAAATTGCACCATGATTCTATGCATTTTAACGTAGCAGTGTTTGAATATTAGTCAAATGTTAAACTAGTGACTTCTCTCAATTTAATCTGTAGATTCAAGCTGCTTTTCGCACAGATGAAATTCGCAGAAATCCTCCGACCCCACAAGATGAAATGAGAGCCGGAATGAGTTACTTTCAAGAAACCATTTGGAAAGGAGTTCCTAAATTTTTACGCGTGTTGACACTGCTCTTAAAAATATCGGGATTAATGAACGGGTCCCATACAACGCACCTCTTATACAATTCTCCTCATGGATGGGTGGTGACCGTGATGGTATGTTTTCTAAAACATTAATACACTTAACTTCAGCAGGCATTGCAAAAAACAAGTATGATTTATTATTTTTGTTTTCTTAAATATTAAGGTAATCCTAGAGTAACACCTGAGGTCACAAGGGATGTTTGCTTACTTGCGAGAATGATGGCTGCCAACATGTACTTTTCTCAGATTGAGGATTTAATGTTTGAGGTATGCAAATACGTCGAAATAAAATATATATAATCCAAGACATCACTCGCACTTTATGTAGTTTATTTACTTTTGCATCATGTTTGTCAGTTGTCCATGTGGCGATGTAGTAATGAACTTCGTGTTCGGGCAGAAGAAATCTATAGATCAGCAAGGAGAGACGTAAAACACTACATAGGTATCAAGTTAACAGTGTTCTTTTTACCGCTGTTATGTCAACACTAAATACAAGTAATTAGCGATTACGGAAATGCTCGGTTTTTTTTCTTCAGAGTTCTGGAAACAGGTTCCTCCCAATGAACCATACCGCGTTGTTCTTGGTGATGTGAGGGATAAGCTATATAATACACGCGAACGGTCCCGTCATCTATTAGCTCACGGGTTTTCTGACATTCCAGAGGAGTTTGCTTATACCTATGTTGAACAGGTATAATCATAGCGATGTGTGCATTTTTGATGTACAAAGTGGCAAAATGGTGGGTCTGGCTGGCTGCATAACGGGTCGGTAATTTTTTTGTGAGGTTGAAAACAGTTGGGTGTTGGGTTGACATGAAATACTTAATTCTTTATAAATAATTTGCCTCTCAAATATGATAACCATTATATTATATTAATAATATTCCAAATCCTAGATAAGATTAAGGAGGTTTTGTTTTTGAAATACATTATGGACTGGCTTTTGCCAGTTTTATTCTAAATTTCTCATTTCACCTAGGCCTGTAAACAAACTGAATGTTCATGAACTGTTCGTGAACTTGTTCGGTGGGAAGCTGCGTTTATGTTGGTTTATTAAAAAACGAACAAACATGAACAAAATTATTTGTTCATTTAATTAAGCGAACAAACATGAACACATGTGTTGTTCATTCATTTATGTTCGTTTATATTATAACAAATACATATTGAGTATATTTATATAAATATAAATATAAAAGAGGGTTTTTAACTACTCATATACATACATATAACTAATTGATATTGGGCCTTCCAACTTAACTTATCGTAATTAAACAATAATTTATATAAAAAAGCTACTTTATGTTTGGTCATTTATGTTCATTTGTGTTGTTTTATGTTTGTTAAAATTATGTTTGCTTGTTTATGTTCTTTTATGTTCATTTAGGTTTTAAACGAACGAACATGCCCATTTTCTTAATGAACGAACACGAACAAAATGTGTTCGATTATATGTTTGTGTTCGTGTTTCGGTTAAAGTTAAATGAGCTAACACGAACACGCCTCTTTTATGTTCTTTTGGTTCGTTTACAGGCCTAATTTCACTTGTTAAGAGATAAATCATAATTGGAAATTCATAAGTAAATGGATCGCAATTTCCAACCCCTAATTTGAATATTTGATTGCTCCCAATTATATTTCAAAATTTGGAAAATTTTGCAGTTTTTGGAACCGCTTGAGCTATGCTACAGATCACTATGTGCATGTGGCGATAATGCGATTGCCGATGGAACCCTACTTGATTTTCTAAGGCAAGTATCCACATTCGGGCTCTCACTTGTAAGACTTGATATCCGTCAAGAATCCGAACGCCACACGGACGTCCTGGATGCCATTACCCAACATTTGGAAATCGGTTCATATCGGGAATGGTCCGAAGACAAGCGCCAACAATGGCTTCTAGAAGAACTAAACGGAAAACGTCCTCTTTTTGGGCCTGATCTCCCGCAAACCGAAGAAATCGCAGATGTTTTGGATACATTCCATGTGTTAGCCGAACTCCCATCTGATTGTTTAGGTGCTTACATCATCTCAATGGCTACATCACCTTCTGATGTCCTTGCAGTTGAACTTCTTCAATGTGAATGTCACGTTAAAAAACCGTTCCGCGTTGTTCCCCTCTTTGAACGGCTTGCGGATCTCGAAGCCGCCCCTGAAGCCATGTCGCGTCTTTTTTCAGTCGATTGGTACAAAAATCGAATCCACGGTAAGCAAGAAGTCATGATCGGATACTCCGATTCGGGAAAAGATGCGGGTCGGCTCTCGGCGGCATGGATGCTTTACCAGGCTCAAGAAAAGCTTGTTGACGTGGCGAAAAAGTACGGTGTTAAGTTAACTATATTCCATGGACGCGGTGGGACTGTTGGGAGAGGAGGTGGGCCCACCCATTTGGCTATACTGTCCCAACCACCTGAAACCGTTCACGGGTCGCTTCGAGTCACGATTCAAGGCGAGGTTATTGAACAGTCTTTCGGTGAGGAGCATTTGTGTTTTAGAACACTTCAAAGGTTTTGTGCGGCTACACTTGAGCATGGGATGAATCCCCCTGTCTCGCCTCGACCCGAATGGCGTCAACTTATGGATAATCTTGCAACCTTTGCAAGTGAAGAATATCGTTCTATTGTATTCAAGGAACCACGATTTGTCGAGTATTTTCGTCTTGTAAGTATCATCATCTCGGAAAAAAGATTTATCTGTTTCAACTGTTCAACATTTTTTATTTAGTAGGTCCATACATGGCAAGATAGAAGGGTCAATCGGGTCAGGTGGGTCAAAACGGGGTTAATGGTTGAAACAAGACATTTCTAAATGAGTAAAATGCCAAAATCGTCCCTGATGTTGTCATTTTTGCTTGTTCCATCCAAAATGACTTTTTTGGGCATTTGAGTCCTTCATGTTTGCATTTTATTGCCATTTTCATCCTTGAGTTTGGCAACTTGTTGCGACTTTCATCCCTCGAAATTTGGCCCTCAGGGATGAAAACGGAAATGACATTTTACTCTTTTTAAATACATCTCGAAACGCGCCATGTCAGGTTGGGTTTACCCGTGAACACTTTTGTGTCATTTTTTTATTATAAATAACTAATGTGTTACTTATCACTTATGATAACATAAACAATATATACATTGATAAATTTATAATTATACATTAAAAATGCACTTAGGGCGGATTTCAACCTGTTTGACCCCCTTTGACCCGTTTCTCTTCTAGCTAATATAGTTTTTAGTTGATCCGATGGAGATAAAACATAACCTAATGTAGATATATAAAATAAGATATTAATGAATGCTGTTTTTCTTGTATTTTTTTTACAGGCCACACCCGAAACGGAGTACGGACGGATGAATATCGGTAGTCGTCCGTCCAAACGAAAGCCAAGCGGTGGCATAGAATCATTGAGAGCTATTCCTTGGACCTTTGCATGGACCCAAACGAGGTTTCATCTTCCTGTTTGGCTAGGTTTTGGTGGCGCATTCAAGAAAGTCATCGAAAAAGATTCCAAGAATCTTTTGATGCTACAGGAAATGTACAAAACATGGCCTTTTTTCAGGGTCACTATCGACTTGGTAGAGATGGTGTTTGCTAAAGGAGATCCCGGCATTGCCGCTTTAAACGACAAGCTGCTTGTTTCTAGTGATTTGTTAACGTTTGGAGAATCATTACGGAATAACTATGTCGAAACCAAGAATCTTCTCCTTCAGGTATGAATCTTGGTTTGACTTTTATGACGTTCTAAATAACCGCTGACCTTTTTTGTGTTCATAGATTGTTGGACATAAGGAACTTCTAGAAGCTGACCCTTACTTGAAACAAAGGCTCAGACTGCGTGATGCGTACATAACAACCTTGAATGTATGCCAAGCGTACACCTTGAAACGTATTCGTGATCCAAACTATCATGTGCAGTTAAGGCCTCATATCTCTAAAGATGCGCCCGAGCCAAGTAAACCGTCTGATGAACTTATTAGGCTGAACCCGACAAGCGAATATGCACCAGGGTTGGAGGACACACTCATCTTGACCATGAAGGGGATTGCTGCGGGAATGCAGAATACCGGTTGATCATTTGACTTTTATTGTCACATTTTTAAGGAAGTTTATAGATAGGTTATGATTAATAGTTGAGTTAAATTGTTGTTGGGTGGTCTCATGAAGGGAAAACTATACCCTTATAGTTCATTTGGTTTTCTACACCATTGATGGTTACTTCATTGATGAAATGGTTGCATTTTTCTATGAATAAATGTGTGGTGTCCACAAAACATCTAGCCAAACTTATGTAGGCATTCTTTATAGGATCACTTGATTTCTAAGTTGGTAATTTTACAAGCCATTAGGACCAAAGTAAAGCAAAATATGAATAAACATACAGGGATCTCAGAGCTATGCGACTGCAAAATGAAAAGCGGTAAAAGATTTAAGAAAAAAAAATATTTTAATATGATTATCTACACGGGTCATTTTATGCATAACTTTGAATCTCATGTGCAAGTTTAAAAATATAAAGAGTTTGGTATACCAGATTATGTTGTATTATCTATTATATGAAGATCTCATGCCCAAGCCTAAACCATATAGACTATGTCAATAAACGATAGACACTATGTTTTCAAGTATTCATTTTATTTTCACGTTTTTATTTTCCCTTTAACATGTTAGTCACTTGTGTTTTATTTTTTATTTTAGATGCATGAAGTGAGTTTGCATATGTGACACAATGACATGCTAATTGATATAAGTTAAATAATAATAATAATAATAATAATAATAATAATAATAATAATAATAATAATAATTCTATGCATTTTCAGTAATCACTATTATGATATTGAATTTAACATATTGAATGATTTCAGTGAAAGGAATACAACCAGGGTAGAGGGTAAATTAATTCGTGAGTTGATCATAAAGGATTGACCAATTAAAACTTGTGAAAAGTTAAAAAAAAACTTGATAAAATAAGCCATCATTAATCAACTACTCCAAAAGCTAAGAGAATTTTGGAGAATTAAGAAACATTTTGACGAGTGATTTAACCATAGCATGTTTAAGAAACATTTAGTTAGCTAGCCCTTGTTGCCTTGTTGGGGACAATAATAGTAGAGCATTTAATGAGAATGACAAACGAATTTTCATGCGCCATGATGCATGACATACACAAACATAATACCACCTTCATCCTCCTCTACTCTTATCTCTCTTTAATATCTTCTTCAAAAATCTATCACCTTCATCTACTTCTTCTTCCTCCTCTACTCTCACTCTACCTTCTTCTTTAGAAGAAAAAGAATCTCTTTCAGAAAGAAACACCAGAAACAACGACTCATCAGGTGAGTTATCTTATGTTTAATTTAGAGTTTCGAATAATATAGTTGCATCATTACATAACAACATATCCTCATGATCTTTCTTATGCTAAAAAAAGTGTTATATGCTCAAATCTTATGTTTAATTTAGAGTTTTGAAGAATATAGTTGCATCATTACATAACCACATATCCCTCTTGATCTTTCATATGCTGAAAAATTGTTATATGTTCAAATCTTATGCTTAATTTAGAGATTTGGAGAATATAGTTACATCATTACATAACCATATATCCCTCATGATTTATCTGATGCTGAAAAAGTGTTATATGTTCAAATCTTATATTTAATTTAGAATTTTTACGTCACACCCCAACCGATGGCGGAATCATCGGGGCGTGGCACTAGACGAATCAGATTGCTCAAGAGGCATCATAACAACTATTATGCGATAATATTTAAACGTTCAACATCCCATACTATTAAACAATAAAATCCCAAATAATTATTACAATTTCAAACATCTCTCAAACAAACATAATCCGATCTTCCCTAGATTTCTATTACGAGCGAGTTTCTAGAGATAAAAGTCCTACGTCCATTTGCAGCAAGTAGAATCCGTAACCTGCAACATACGTTAAAATAATTGTCAATACAAAAATGTATTGGCGAGCATATAGGTTTTGATATAGTAGCATAGTAGATAAAAGTTTAGCGAATCTCTTCATACATAAACATGATTCATACAACATATAAACTCACAAGACAATTTATCATGCTATACTTGCTGAGAGCTCGCGCGTACATCTTAGCTAAACCCCGTCGGATTAGTGCCCATCTACAGTACTATACTAGCTAAGGTGGAGATAACGAAAAGAGTCCTAGCTTACATGTTCTAGCAATCATGTATAATATGTATAACAGGTATTCGCATGTGATAAATCAGTTTAGCGTGCGTTGTGTGTTTTTGATAAGAACGTATGTTACACCAAAAAAGTGCATTAAAGCGAAAATGGGTCAAGTATACTCACATTCGGTGCGTTTAGGTTAGTGATGATGACTGTTGGTAGGCGGAGAAGAGCGCCGGATCAGCCTGCATACGCGAACGGAAGTACATCAGTCTCCGAAAAGCTGAAACGGTTAATTTTGGATTGAGTAGTAGACAAGTTGTATGTAAACATACAAGTTCGAGCGAACTTGTGTGGTATTGCTGAGGTTTGAGTCAAGTTCGGGCGAACTTGTGAGAAATTGCTGAGTGGAATGACAAGTTCGGCCGAACTTGTGAAGCTTCCTGAGAAACTATGCAAGTTCGAGCGAACTTGGGGCTTTTTGTTTGAAAAGTTGAGTGTTTGGACTCAAGTTCGGCCGAACTTGACCCTTAGAGGGCAAGTTCGAGCGAGCTTGACTAAAATGCTGTACAAAATTTGTTAAATCTCGAGCGAACTTGATGTTTTCAGGTTCAAAATCTTGCGTTTTCGCGTCGTTTGCTGAGGAATTCGAGTGCTCATCCCTCCAACCTTAAGCCACTGAGTAAAACTTAGGCCGAAGAGGTCTTTTTGGAGCGAACTTAGCCATTTTACAGAAACTCGGGCTAATCCGGGCGAACTTGAAGGTTCGTACGGGTTAGTCCAGCTTGTGTAAAGTGACGATTTCGTCCTTGTGCTTCCGGATCTGAGATCTAGTTTCGACAATGCCTCGTTCCACTCAAAAGTGAACGAAACATACGTCATTAGTCCTAAATTGGTGTATAAATCAATGTTTCAAAGGTTTTACTCAGATCTAAGCATAGATCTAAGTGAAAAACAGAAGTTTTGTATAATAGATGAAGATTTTTCGTAAACAGAAGAGTTTTGATGAAATCGAAGGTAGAAACCTTGTGCAAAATCGTTGTAAACGTTGTTGTAGCTTGAAAATGGGTTGATTCTTACTTAGAAATCAAAGGTTTCGGGTTAGGAGAGCTCTGGGCAAACTTTCAGCAAGTTCAAATGAGGGAATGGAGCTGGGTATTTACAGGTGAAGGCAAAAAGTGAGCTGGTGGGAGTCAAGTTCGGTCGAACTTGCATGATTTCATGCAAGTTCGGGCTAACTTGCCAGATATGCGGGAGAGTTTAGTCAAGTTCGGCCGAACTTGCTGATTCTGTGAAGAATCAATGCAAGTTCGAGCGAGCTTGAGGGAAAGGAGGAGGTTTTGTGGACAGTCAAGTTCGGCCGAACTTGGTATCACAAAGTTTGAGCGAACTTAGCAAATTTTGAAGCAATTATGAGCCTGGTCAAGTTCGGCCGAACTTGGGGTCACCCAAGTTCGAGCGAACTTGTCCAAAACTCAGGATTTATTTGTTTTCCTTTCGTTTATCGATTGTTCGGCGATGTAATCGCGTTATGTAGTTACATTTAAGCATTATAGTGAAGTATTAAGCGTATTAGTCTATTAAATTAAGTTAAGATTCGATGGAATGAGCGAGGTAGCATGCGGCTTTGTTCCCAAGTCTTGCGAGAGTCGTGTTGCAGTTTAAGCGAGCAAATAGCCTTGGAAACTTCACGCCAAGTTTGATAGTATTTAGTTTGTGCGAGATAAGCGTCGTGTAAATGCGATATAATGCGTTGTGATGTGCGAGGTGATACGAAAATATGCGATATAGCGTAATAAGCGTTTCAAGTTACATTATGATCCGAATCTCTGGTGCTAGGCGTAACGAGAGTGACGAGCTTGCGAGGAAGCGGGTTGTTACAGTCTCCCTTACTTTAGGAAATTTCATTCCCGAAATTTATTCAATAGGTAGACTTGGGAATTGACACGAATAGCTAGCGATAGATGGCGGTAAGGCGTTTTGCATAAGTCGAGGATGGTCGAGCAGTCGATCGAGGATTGGCAAGTGACAGCGTCTTGAAAGTGTAAAGAGTTGATGAGTAAAACGGATTAATTGACTCGTGGTTGATAATTCACGAGCTAGCAATCGAGAAAATGCTTTTAAGTTTTGAAAAATATTGTTAACCGGTTTTAAAGAAATCCGATTTATGAAAATCTTCTCACAGCGTGGCGCTAGGCGGTCGATTCCCATTGTGAGAAGAGTTTTACTTGCCAAAAAGATTCTTGTAAAAATTCAAAATATTCTGAAAAAAATTTTCCATTTAATTACGAAAACATAATGGTAAAACTAATTTTAAAGGTGTCAAAAAGTTTAATTTGTGTCAACCCGTATGGCACCTTTCCACGAAGGTTTGTAATATGACTAAAACACTTATATATAGGAAGTACCAGCGGCGTATCATGTTTTAGCCATATCGCCTCCGTTTCGTGGAGCGATGTCAGGCGTGTTGACACGATATAGATAGATTTCGGTATCCTTGGTCCACGCGGTGAAAGGGGAGAACCAAGAAATTATGAGGCTTGAATAACGTCAAAACCCCACATGGCATCCTTTCACGGAAGTTTGTAAATACGGCTAAACCACTTATATATAGGAAGTACCAGCGGCGTATCCACCATGTTTTAGCCATATTGCCTCCGTCCCGTGGAATGATGTCACGTGTGCCGACATGACATGGATAGATTGGCGATTGGAATAACGAAGCGGTAAGAACGAGAGATGCGATAAACGTTAAAATAACATGAAGCGAAGACGATACGGAGAGATACCGTTCGAGCGTCGAGGTGGGTAGCGATATGCGACAATCGAGGAGCGATAAGCGAGAAGCGAACAAGCGATAAGCGATAAGCGATAGGCGATAAGCGATAAGTGATACGAGGTAGATCCCTACGATAGTGCGATTGTGTTGCTGTAGATTCGCGGGGTATCTAGCGTTTGGCGATTGAGAAAGCGATGAGATGTTACGCCCTTGCGAGGAGTTTTGCGTGTGAAAATAATCATCATAATATAGAAGGTCTATTAACGTTCATGGCACGTCTTCACAGAAGTTTGTTAGCATGGCAAAACACTTATATATATAAGTACAAGCGGCGTATCCACCATGCTTTAACCACACCTCCTCCGTTCCGTGGATAGGTGTTGCGCTTTGTTGACATGGTTAAAACGCTTTCCACCACGTTTTAACCACACTTTTAACGTTAGGGTACCATTAGAACTCATTATGATCCCCATGCAGACCTCAAAATAATCCCGTGTGCACCGTGATTAGTTTGGTGTTTGCATGTTTATCATAACTTGTTTTAAAGGCGCGTAGTAGGGGTAGAAAAATGTATTATATCGTGATATACTATATAACATTAGTAACAATAATTGGTGTGTGCACTTAGACTAAGTGCGAGGATTCGAGAGAGAGACATCGTTCGTGTGTTTAAGCTATATCAAGTAATAGGGTGATCATAATGCATAAGTAATAGCGTCGAGAATTCATACCGTTGAGGTCATCGTCCTGCGCCTGGTCGATGTTGATGTCGACGTCTTCTTCTGCCGGGGTTGCGGCTTGGGTTGGTAACTCCGGGGGTGTTGTCTCATCTTGCTGTCGTGGTCCTGTGCGACATTTGTTGGTGAAGTGGCCGTAACAGTCGTAGTTGGTGCAATAACGGACAGCTGGCTCCAGCCTGGTGGTGGTAAGTACACATCCGACACTAGGGGTGAGGGCCGGTGTAGTTACGCCTTGGGTAGAATGGAACTACTCGAAGAGGTTCAGAATTGAGCGGTTCAGTCGTGGAGTAGTTGAGGCTCGAGCTTTTTCTCTTGCGGCTGGGCTCGGCGGCAGCTTGCGGTGAGGTGTCGTTGTCGTCATCGGAGTCGTCGTCAGAATTATCGTCAAAATCGTCCTCGGATTCGTTGTCGGAATCGTCAGACAATTCGACAGTAGCTTGATTCAGGTTCTTGGCGGGATTTTTGGGGAAATATCCATCCAAGACTCGCTTGTCATTAATCTCTGCAGCCAACTGATAGGTTTCTTCGATGGTAGCCGGTCTTGCAGCTGCGACAAAATTTCCCACGCACTCAGGCAAAGCACGTATGTACTTCCTGATAGCCTTTTCAGGAGTGTCGACTTGGCTTGGGCAGATGATGCGAAGCTGTTTGAACCTTGTTGTGAGGCCGGCGTTGTCTCCTTCGATTTGCTTGATTTTCCAGAATTCGTTCTCGAGCTTTTGGACTTCGTGGGGAGGGCAATACTCTCTCTTCATAAGCTCCTTCAGTTCCTCCCACGATAGTGCGTAAGCTGCGTCGTTCCCACGTTTGATGCGCTCGGCTGTCCACCAGTCGAGTGTTCGGGATTGGAATACTTTGGTAGCACACGTGGTTTGAAAATGCTCTGGGCACCCACTCTGACGGAGGGTAACCTCGATGGCATCGAACCACTGGAGCATTTGAGATACACTTCCTTCACCTGTGAAGACCATCGGGTCACAGGCCTTGAATTGCTTGTATGAGAAAATAGACTTTGGTGCGCTGGACTTGGAGTTTTTGGAGGTTTGAGAGTTGCTGAGAGATTGACTTGGGAGATGATTTGAGGTATGACCCTAGCCATTTCCTTAGCCACGAGCGAAGCAATCCCCTCGTCGGAGTTTCTTCGGGCTTGACGTCGAGAGTTGAAAGTGTTCGAAGACATCTGAACAAAGAGATTATAATGAGATTCGATCATAATGATTTGTAATTGCGATGCGATTTAGCGCGTTAAAAAATTTGTTATAGTAATACGTATTTCACATAGGAGCCACATAGGAAAACACATATCTCCTAAATTCTCACGTATTCACATAAGCACGTATGATTATATACGATATAGATACGTACATATATAATTGCGGTACAATGCGAGGACGCGGTTAAGAGGATAGTTATGATTTAGTTATGTTGCGAGGATTGCTCTTGTTTTGGATTGCGATGGCTGTGCGAGTTGTGCATTAATTAACGAGATGAAAGCGATAAAGCAGCAAGCGAAAATCGACAAATCGAAAACATAAAAGTTTAAAATTTGTTAAAACGTGCGCGAAGCACATGAAAAGCGATGATGCGTAAAATCGACGATAGCGGTTTAAAATCAATGGAGCATCCTGGGTTTTGAGACAACGACTGCCCAAAGTGATTCGATCATTCCGCTGAGTTCGGGCACACGCTTTGGCCTAATAGGTAAATGCTCTCACCGCCCCGCGGCTAACGACATCACCCCTTCTGGTTACTACGCGTCCCAAAGCGTTGGAAACAATCGAGACTTTGGTGAGATTTGAAAATCGTTGAGTGGGACGAGTTTTTCAAGGTTCGGGTTTCACCCCTGACTTCATAACTTTGAATCCCTGATTGTGGTTTCACCTCCCGGACCCATCAGGAGGTTTCCACCGGATAGAATGGGAAATTCCCGTTAAGATGTGGATATCACTCCTAACTTAACATAAAATTTCGTGCGGATGAGATTACGCGGAGTGAGTAATTCGTCGAGAGTTCGCGGTTTTCACACCTATTCCCGACAAATCGACTCGTGGGTGTGATACGAGCGTATTTCAGCGTGTGTTGTGGTTGCTTTAGGAAAAGCAAGCGTTTAAATTTCAATCCGAAGAGTTTTGGTCAAGTTCGGGCGAACTTGGCATCTGCCTGATGTCAAGTTCGAGCGAACTTGATCAAAATTAGTGAACTTGTTTAATGTTGAGAAGGGACATGTAAGTTCGGTCGAACTTAGGTCAAGTTCGATCGAACTTGATCAAGTTCGGGCGAACTTGCCCTCAAGTTCGGGCGAACTTGTTTGTTCGTATGAGTTTTCGGCGTTTATTCGATTCATAACGGTCTGATTTGGTGTCCTAACCATAGACTAGGTCGAACATGGCAATTCTACCTAATTCCCTACAGTTATGGCTCTGATACCAATCTGTCACACCCCAACCGATGGCGGAATCATCGGGCGCGGCACTAGGCGAATCAGATTGCTCAAGAGGCATCATAACAACTATTAAGCGATAATATTTAAACGTTCAACATCCCATACTATTAAACAATACAATCCCAAATAATTATTACAATTTCAAACATCTCTCAAACAAACATAATCCGATCTTCCCTAGATTTCTATTACGAGCGATTTTCTAGAGATAAAAGTCCTACGTCCATTTGCAGCAAGTAGAATCAGTAACCTGCAACATATGTTAAAATAATTGTCAATACAAAATACATTGGTGAGCATACAGGTTTTGATATAGTAGCATAGTAGATAAAAGTTTAGCGAATCTCTTCATAATAAACATGATTCATACAACATATAAACTCACAAGAGAATTTATCATGCTATACTCGCTGAGAGCTCGCGCGTACATCTTAGCTAAACCCTGTCGGATGAGAGCCCCTCTACAGTACTATACTAGCCAAGGTGGAGATAACAAAAAGAGTCCTAGCTTACATGTTCTAGCAATCATGTATAATATGTATAACAAATATTCGCGTGTGATAAATCAGTTTAGCGTACGTTGTGTATTTTTTATAAGAAAGTATGTTACACCCAAAAATTGCATACAGTCGGTGCGTTTAAGTTAGTGATGATGACTGTTGGTAGGCGGAGAAGAGCGCCGAATCAGCCTGCATACGCAAACGGAAGTACATCAGTCTCCGAAAAGCTGAAACGGTTAAGTTTGGGTTGAGCAGTAGACAAGTTCGGCCAAATTTGTATGTAAACATACAAGTTCGAGCGAACTTGTGTGGTATTGCTGAGGTTTGAGTCAAGTTCGGGCAAACTTGTAAGTTTCTCAAGGAAACTTGACAAGTTCGGGCGAACTTGTGAGAAATTGCTCAGTGGAATGAAAGTTCGGCCGAACTTGTGAAGCTTCCTGAGAAACTTTGCAAGTTCGAGCGAACTTGGGGCTTTTTGTTTGAAAAGTTGAGTGTTTGGACTCAAGTTCGGCTGAACTTGACCCTTAGAGGGCAAGTTCGAGCGAGCTTGACTAAAATGTTGTACAAAATGTAACATCCGTAAAAAACGGATTTACCAAACCCGCTCCGTTTATCAACCGAACAGTCAGTCAAAAATTTCGTTGCGAATTAAATGCCCAAAATAATTTTAAACGATACATAATCAATTATTATACAAGAATATATAATTAGTTTTTGAAAAACTGTCAAAAATCGCAAAAAAATAAAATACCTCTGCCGGGTTTCGAACCCGGGACAGTGAGCGGTCCGGAAACAAACTTAACACATAACACTGAACCACTGCGCCACGGATGCTTCTTGTGAAATATTGGAATCATTTAAATCATAAAGTGACGTTACGAATTCAAAACCGGCGCCCAATAGTTCAGTCGTCGGAATCCCGGTAAACTCGCGAGCTTTTAACGACAATTTACGTTATAACGTAAACCATTACTAAGACATCGGTTATAACCGACGTCTGAGTCCGCGACCAAAATTATAACCGCCGGAGAAATTTAAATCAATGAATCCAGTTGGAAATCGGGCCAAATACATCGACGATTTGCCCTATAAAAACCACCTCGAACCTCTGCAAACACTTTCGCTCAAAACCACACCCTTTCTCGGCGAAAACTCTCTCGCCGGAATTTTTCTGTTCGTCGCCGGAAAACCGGTTTCCTCATTTCTGAACCCCACTGAGCCTCTGAGCTTATACCGGAGATACCCACACCCTTTGCAAGCTTCCTAGAGATTCGCTGCTACAAGGAACTCGTCGCCAGAAGGAATTGCTGTCGCCGGAGTTCTGCCGGAAAACAGAGGGTCCAGTCGGTATACCTCTTCGCTTATTTTCTTTTTCTTTTCACCCTTATCTCACCATAATGAACTGGAAAACACTAAAGAACATGTTTTAAAAACCTCGAACCAGTCTGTTGTCGAGTCTGCTTAAAACTCAGCGAAGAAGATGATGAAGTTCGGTATCATATAAGTTTAATTAAAATCAACTTATTAATCTGGTTAGACACACAGTCCAGCGGTGGACTGTGTGCACAATAAACACTAACGTCTCAAGTTCGAATCCCGTTTCACACACGCTGCCTCAATAAAAATCATTTTTTTGTTAAACTGAACCGGAGTCGCCACAAATATATGTTAAGTATATTAATAACCGGAATAATAACCAAGTTAGACACACAGTCCAGCGGTGGACTGTGTGTATGTTTATATCACAGGTCACGAGTTCGAGTCCGGTCTTCTGCACCGACTCGGACAATTATCTATTCTTTTTAAATAAGGCAGAAAAGGAAATAACTAATTTGTATTTAAGTATAATAAAAATCGGATTATATAACATGTTAAACACACAGTCCAGCGGTGGACTGTGTGTTAGTTTAAGCCACAGGTCCCGGGTTCGAGACCTGTGGAGTGCACGTCCGATTCGCTTAAACTGTTTTTAAAATAAAATGATTTTCGGTTTAAACTAATTAATATATATATATAATTAAAATCAGATATATAACGGGTTAGACACGTAGCTCAGTTGGTAGAGCTGCGTGCACGCGTACGGGAGGTCTCGGGTTCGAGCCTCACTCAGCGCACTTGTATTACGATTCGAACCGGTCAACGGTCAGGTCAACGGTCAACGGGCAGGTCAACGGTCAGAAAAAAAATCAATTTTTTTATTATTTTTATTTAATTATTTTAATTAAAAATCAATTAAAAATACTTAAAAATAACATTTTTAAGGTTAGAAAATAGCCTTAAACTCACAAAAATACACCCAACAATCCTACTAAAATAGATTAATAAAATCCGTTTACTTACCAAACCATAATGCGATTTATCTAGGTTAAATCTCACTCGTGGTTAAAACCACTTCGCGTGCATTCAACATCATCAACCGAACGCACCCACTGTGAGTGAATCTTACAACTTCCCCTTTTAAATTACACGTTTTGGGGTGTGTCATGTGTTATGAAAATAATTAACTTATTTATTTAAACTTGTGCCATACCACATCATGACCTAAACTTAGATTGTTTATATTGTTGTGATTACTTATTTCCTTTTGTTAAATTATATGAAACTCATTCATTAAGCCCATCAGTTCCTCGTGGAAGACGAGTTGAACAACGCGTGCCACAAATCAAATTCATTATTGTTTATGTGTATATCATTGAGTTTATATTGATTGTAGTTGTGTCATTCATATTACCATGGTTATGCAATTCATTCATTAGGCCCCTCAGTTCCTCGTGAGAGACGAGTTGAGCATCGCGTGCCTCTAAATGTTCCATTATTGTTCATGTGTGTTTCATTTAATATCTTATGATTGTTGTTTAAGTTTACATCTATTTTTACTCATGTTTGGTTGTGCACATATTTCATAATCAATTTAAATAAATTTGTTCAAATGTTTTCCATAGGATTCACTCGCCAACATTATGTTGATCCAAAAAAAAACCTTTTACACATGATACAGGTGAACAGGTTGAAGCAAGGAAAACATAGGATATGCCTTAGAAGAGAACAAAGAAGTTTAGATTGTTAGTTAGAACAGTTGTAACCTTTATTGTAATTTTCCATTTAATTTGTATTAAAGAATATGAAACGCATAATAAATGTCATGAGCTTTGATGATAACCCAATCATGCCCCGATCACCTTTTCCGCTGCGGGTCGGGGTGTGACACAAAATTTGTTAAATCTTGAGCGAACTTGATGTTTTCGGGTTCAAAATCTTGCGTTTTCGCGTTGTTTGCTGAGGAATCCAAGTGCTCATCCCTCCAACCTTAAGCCACTGAGTAAAGCTTAGGCCGGAGAGGTCTTTTTGGAGCGAACTTAGCCATTTTACAGAAACTTGGGCTAATCCAGGCGAACTTGAAGGTTCGTACGGGTTAGTCCAGCTTGTGTAAAGTGATGATTTCGTCCTTGTGCTTCCGGATCTGAGATCTAGCTTCGTCAACGCCTCGTTCCACTCAAAAGTGAACGAAACATACGTCATTAGTTCGAAATTGGTGTAAAAATCAATGTTTCAAAGGTTTACTCAGATCTAAGCATAAATCTAAGTGAAAAACGGAAGTTTTGTATAAGAGATGAAGATTTTTCGTAAACAGAAGAGTTTGAATGAAATCGAAGGTAGAAACCTTGTGAAAAATCGTTTGAAAACGGGTTGATTCTTACTTAGAAATCAAAGGTTTCGGGTTAGATGAGCTCTGGGCGAACTTTCAGCAAGTTCAAATGAGGGAATGGAGCTGGGTATTTATAGGTGACGGCAAAAAGTGAGCTGGTGGGAGTCAAGTTCGGTCGAACTTGCATGATTTCATGCAAGTTCGGGCGAACTTGCCAGATATGTAGGAGAGTTTAGTCAAGTTCGGCCGAACTTGCTAATTCTGTGAAGAATCAATGCAAGTTCGAGCGACCTTGAGGGAAAGGAGGAGGTTTTGTGGACAGTCAAGTTCGTCCGAACTTGGTATCACCAAGTTCGAGCGAACTTAGCAAATTTTGAAGCAATCTGAGCCTGGTCAAGTTCGGCCGAACTTGGGGTCACCCAAGTTCGAGTGAACTTGTCCAAAACTCAGGATTTCTTCGTTTTCCGTTCGTTTATCGATTGTTTGGCGATGTAATCGCGTTATATAGTTACATTTAAGTGTTATAGCGAAGTATTAAGCGTATTAGTTGATTAAATTAAGTTAAGATTCGATGGAATGAGCGAGGTAGCATGCGGCTTTGTTCCCAAGTCTTGCGAGAGTCGCGTTGCAGTTTAAGCGAGCAGATAGCCTTGGAAACTTAACGCCAAGTTTGATAGTATTTAGTTTGTGCGAGATGGGCGTCGTGTAAATGTGATATAATGCGTTGTGATGTGCGATGTGATACGAAAATATGAGATATAGCGTAATAAGCGATTTCAAGTTACATTATGATCCGAATCTCTGGTGCTAGGCGTAACGAGAGTGACGAGCTTGCGAGGAAGCGGGTTGTTACATATAGTTGCATCATTACATAACCATATATCCCTCATGATCTTTCTTAAGTTTACAAGTTGGAAATGATATGTCAGTTCTTCTTAAGTTTAAACAAGCATGGATAAGAACTGACGAAAGAAATGATTGACAATTGGAACGCAGCTACCTGGAAAGCAAGTCTAAAAGGAATAAAAGAATTAGAAGAAGGGCAATCGTGGGCAAACATATACTAGGATCTCAGAGCTATGCGACTGCAAAAAGAAAAGCGGTATAAGATTTATGAAAAAACTATATTTTAATAGAATTATCTACACGGGTCAGTTTATGCATAACTTTGAATTTCATGCACAAGTCTAAAAAATATAAAGAGTTTGGTATACCATAATTATGTTTTATTATCTATTATGTTTATGGAGGTGTCATGCACAAGTCTAAACCACTATGTTAATAACGATATACACTATGTTTTCTACGTGTTATTTTCCTTTTAACGAGTTAGTCACTTGTGTTTTATTTCTAAAATAAAGTAGATGCATGAAGTGAGTTTTCATATGTGACACAATGACATGCTAATCGATTTATAAGTCTAAATAATAATAATAATAATAATAATAATAATAATAATAACAATAATAATAATATTTCTTTGCATTTTCAGTAGTTACTATTATGACATTGAATTTAAAATATTGAATGATATCAGGTGAAAGAAATACAACCGATAGAGGGTTAATTAATCCATGAGTCGACCATAATGGATTGAACAATTTAAACTTGTGAAAAATTAAAAAAAGAACTTGATAAAATAATCCATCATTAATCAACAACTCCAAGAGCTCAATGAATTTTGAAGAATTAAGAAACATTTTGACGAGTGATTCAACCATAACATGTTTAATACACATTTAGCTAGCTAGCCTTTGTTACCATGTTAGGGACACTAATAGTGGAGCATTTAATGAGAATGACAAACCAATTTTCATGCCATGCCATGATGGCATGACATAAACAAACATAATAACACCTTCATCCTCCTCTACTCTCACCTCTCTATGATATATTCAAAAAATCTCTCAACTTTATCTACTTCTTCTTCCTCCTCTACTCTCCCTCTATCTTCTTCTTTAGAAGAAAAAAAACCTCTTTTTAGAAAGAAACATTAGAAGAAACGACTCATCAAGTAAGTTGTCTTACGTTTAATTTAGAGTTTTGGATAATATAGTTGCATCATCACATAATAATATATCCTCAAAATCTTTCTTATGATGAAAAAGTGTTATATGTTTAAATTTTATGCTTAATTTAGAGTTTTTAAGAATATAGTTGCATCATTACATAACCACATACCCCTCATAATCTTTCTTATGTTGAAAAAGTGTTATATGTTCGAATCTTATGTTTAATTTAGAGTTTTGGAGAATATAGTTGTATCATTACATAACCACATATCCCTCATGATCTTTGTTAAGATTACAAGTTGGAATGATATGTCCGTTCTTCTTAAGTTTAAACCAGCATGGATAAGAACTCACACCTGGAAAGAATAGATTGACAATTGGAACACACCTATTTGGAAAGCAAAGTCTAAAAGGAAAAGCGGTAAAAGATGTAAGAAAAAAACTATATTTTAATAGGATTATCTACATGGGTTAGTTTATGCATAACTTTGAATCTCGTGCACAAGTCTAAAAAATATAAAGAGTTTGGTATGCCAGAATTATGTTGTATTATCTATTTTGTTTATGGAGGTGTCATGCACAGGTCTAAACCATAAACACTATGTCAGTAAACGATATACACTATGTTTTCGAGTATCCCCTTTTCACGTGTTATTTTCCCTTTAACTAGTTAGTCACTTGTGTTTTATTTCTAAAATAAAGTAGATGCATGAAGTGAGTTTGCATATGTGAGACATTGACATGCTAATCGATTTATAAGTCTACATAATAATAATATTTCTTTGCATTTTCAGTAATCACTATTAGGATATCGAATTTAAAATATTGAATGATATCAGGGGAAAGAAATACAATAGGTAGAGGGTTAATTAATCCGTGAGTCAACCATAATAGATTGACCAATTTAAACTTGTGAAAAGTTAAAAAAAGAACTTAATAAAATAAGCCATCATTAATCAACTACTCCAATCATTAATAAACTACCCCAAGAGCAATGAATTTTGAAGAATTAAGAAACATTTTGACGAGTAATTCAACTATAACATGTTTAAGAAACATTTAGCTAGCTAGCCCTTGTTGCCATGTTGGGGACACTAATAGTGAAGAATTTAATGAGAATGACAAACCAATTTTCATGCCATGATGGCATGACATAAACAAACATAATAGCACCTTCATCATCCTTTACTCTTACCTTTCTATAATATATTCATAAAAAATCTCTCAACTTTATTTACTTCGTCTTCCTCCTCTAGTCTCCCTCTATCTTCTTCTTTAGAAGAAAAAGACCTCTTTTAGAAAGAAACATTAGAAGAAACGACTCACGAGGTGAGTTGTTTTATGTTTAATTTAGAGTTTTCGATAATATAGAAGCATTATCACATAATAATATATCCTCGTGATCTTTCTTATGCTGAAAAGTGTTATATGTTCAAATAAAATTTTTAATTTAAAGTTTTTGAGAATATAGTTGCATCATTACATAACCACATATCCCTCATGATCTTTCTTATGCTGAAAAAGTGTTATATGTTCAAATCTTATGTTTAATTTAGAGTTTTGAAGAATATAGTTGTATCATCACATATCTCGTTCATATGCGTCATCTCCGTCACCATCCACATCGATCATCACCGTCACGTTCAGATCCTTGAACTCTGATTTGATTTTGTCCTCTAAATCTTCTTATCCGGTCCGACCGCGGTTACCGGTCATCCGATTCAACCGTTGAACCGCCGGAACCGACCGATTTTTACATAAACCGGTCAAATAGATAAAACCGGACTGCCGATTATAGTGGTTCCCGGTCCACTAGTCCGGTCTGGCTATAAAAACACTGGTTGCATCATTACATAATAACATATCCTCTTGATCTTTCGTATGCTGAAAAAGTGTTAAATGTTCAAATCTTATGTTTAATTTAGAGTTTTGGATAATATAGTTGCATCATTACATAACCACATATCCCTCATGATCATTATGCTGAAAAAGTGTTATATGTTCAAATCTTATGCTTAATTTAGAGTTTTGGAGAATATAGTTACATCATTGCATAACCACATATCCCTCATGATCTTTCTTATGTTGAAAAAGTGTTATATGTTCAAATCTTATGTTTAATTTAGCGTTTTGTAGTATATAGTTGCATCATTACATAACCACATATCATGATCTTTCTTAAGTTTACAAGTTTAAAATGATATGTCCATTCTTCTTAATTTTAAACCAAAATGGATAATAACTTACACCTGAAAAGAAATGATTGACAATTGAAACGCACCTACCTGGAAAGCAAAGCCTAAAAGGAGTAAAAGAATTAGAAGAAGGGCAACCGGGGGCAAACATACACCGGTATCTCAGAGCTATGCGGATGCAAAAAAGAAAAGCGGTAAAAGATGTAAGAAAAAACTATATTTTAATAGGATTATCTACACAGGTCAGTTTATGCATAAATTTGAATCTCATGCGCAAGTCTAAAAAATATAAAGAGTTTGGTATACCAGAATTATGTTGTATTATCTATTATGTTTATGGAGGTGTCATGCACAAGTCCAAACCATATACTCTATGTCAATAAACGATAAACACTATGTTTTCGAGTATCCATCTTGCGGGAATATCTTGATCATGACTAACGGTTTACTTGTAGGCTTCTGCTACAGGTCGTAAACGTTCACAAGGACCAAGTCACCCTGAAGACTCACTCAATCTTATTGATAGAAGAACGTTGAAGCCGGAAGAATAGGTCTGCAACGGTCATAAGGGCATATTTAGAGTATCCCGGAATAATATGATAGTTTTTTTGTAGCTATATATATGGGTGTTGGATCAAGTAGAACACACACTATCGAGCTCACAAACTCGTACACTCTCTGAATTCTTGCTACAATCACACTCATACACTCACAATTCACAATCATTGTAACACTTAGAGTTGATCTGAGCATTGTCCTGGCGTTGTATCCTGTTATTTCAAGTAATAAGAAGAACAAGGCAGCTGATGATTGTTAGCTCCCGAGGTTTTATGTCGGTGATCTAGATTGATCAAGGGCTTTCCTCGTACATCCTGTGTCAACTTTTACTTTTATCGCATTTATTTGTTTATTTGATATAGCTCGATATACTGAAACTGTTTTCATAATCAATCAACTTGACATATTTTTTACTGATCACAATAGCACGCAACCTCACAAACTAAATTTGATCATTTAATTGTTTCGGTAATTTTTGACCAAAACAATTTGGCACCCACCGTGGGGCAAGTGGTGCTATTTCTAATCAAAACTTTATTAAAATCACTAATCAGTTCTTTGTTCTCAAAAGTTTTTGCAAAACTATTTTCAATGGCTTCTCAGTCAGGATTGAGCTATTCTTCGATGCCTACATCAACCTCTGCTACAACTGGTTCATTGCCTCCTCCACATCCTCAAGTTCAAGCTTTCCAAAGGAGAAATGAAAGCCAAACACCCCGAGACACTTCTGCTCAGAATGTTTCCAGATCTGGAGTTTCAGGGAGAACTCCCATTATGACTTCTAATGATGAAATTTTATCTTTGTTTAGAATACAAGATCAAATGAGAAAGTAACAGGAAACCAACCAGCTCATAATGAAGGAGGTACAACTCTTGAAGTCTAACTCCAATAAACCTGATGAGGATACGATTACCCCTTTGCAGCCCAGGATATTGAACTTTAGTTCAGCAGTATTCACTGAAGATAATCAGGGTAATATCATATCGAGTCATTCCCGGAGCAATATCCCAGAAATACCCTCAGCAACCAGGATATTGACCGTGAGGGATCCAGGATATGATTGACAATTGGAACGCACCTACTTGGAAAGCAAAGTCTAAAAGAAATAAAAGAATTAGAAGAAGGGCAAACGGGGGCAAACATACACTAATTGGTATCTCAGAGCTATGCAACTGCAAAAAGAAAAGCAGTAAAAGATGTAAGAAAAACTATATTTTAATAGGATTATCTACACTGGTCTTAGGGTTGTTTAACAACTTTTAAATGTGTAAGTGTTAAAGTAGTAAGAAGTCTGAACCAGCAAAAGGCATGAACCATTAAGAGCCAGTGTAATGCTTAACAATTTAGAGACAAATGTCTGACCAGTTTAGATAATAGTTTTTAACCATTCAGACTCAATATAATGCTTAATCATTAAGAGACAAAAATGTTTGAAGCATTCAAGCATCTGATCGTGAAACAAATAGTCTGAACCATTAAGTGCTTAAGTGCTGAATCATTAAGAACCGAAACAAACAACTTCTTAAAACGTATCGTCATTGAACAAAAATAAACTTAAACTTGGAGGACATATCTTGCAAATTTACACTTCACTCAACACGCAAGAACCGACAAGTTTCCAAAACCGAGCCCCAATTTGCAATTTAGAAACCAATAATCGACCTCTTCACCGAAGCTCGGCTCACGGCTACAGAAGATCGTCTCAAATCCATAATATTAATAATATTAATCCCCCACACTTTCTCTCTCTAGAAAACCCTCACTTTCTCTCTCTTCGCAAAATCTCCGGTAGCGTAAATCTTCCCCTTCCATGGCGAACAGCAATCTACCTCGAAGAATTATCAAGGTATTTTAATATTAATTATCACGAACGAATTCGTGATCTCACTCTTCCGATTCCTTTTTCATTTCCTCGATGTTATTTGTATCTATAGTTACAATTTGTATATGTTTGTATGTATATATATAGTTTGTTTCATATTTTCGTATTATCTAATCGATCGCCGTAGTATTTGTGTATCTGAAACCCTAACTTAGGTTTTGACTTTGTTGTGATCCAGGAAACTCAGCGGTTACTCAGCGAACCAGGTGAAGTTGTTTTTGTTTTTGTATTTTTTTGTGTGTATGTTTATTTAATTTTGTGTGTTTTGGAATTTTGGTGACTGAAATTTGCATGTGGATCTAGATCAGTGTAAGCTTGTGTTGTTATTTGGAAGTGTGTTTGTGTTTATTGTTTTTTATTTTGGTTGGTGTAGCTCGGGGATAAGCGCGTCGCCGTCTGAAGATAATATGCGTTATTTTAATGTTATGATCCTTGGTCCAACACAGTCTCCTTATGAAGGTGATCTATCTTTAATTGCATTTTCAGTTTTAGTTTATTTATTGTTTGTATGTTGCTTAATATGTTTGAAATGATATTAGGAGAAGAATGTTATCTTTGTGGAAAACTATGTTTAGGATGTTTAACATTATAGAAGCTGCCTCTCTTGAACTTAGATATCATACCTATATAAAAGTATTTATAGGGCCTATTTGTTACTAATTTTGTTTGATCGAATGAGCTACATTATAACTTTACTGTTTAAATCTTGACTATATAACTTCGCAACTACTTGTTATAGAATTTGATTCAAGAAAATGACAAAACCGGTAACCTCTAGAATGAACAGTTTGATATTAAATATTAATAAAAACATATATTGCTGAGTGGAATGACAAGTTCGGCCGAACTTGTGAAGCTTCCTGAGAAACTTTGCAAGTTCGAGCGAACTTGGGGCTTTTTGTTTGAAAAGTTGAGTGTTTGGACTCAAGTTCGGCCGAGCGAGCTTGACTAAAATGCTGTACAAAATTTGTTAAATCTCGAGCGAACTTGATGTTTTCGGGTTCAAAATCTTGCGTTTTCGCGTCGTTTGCTGAGGAATTCGAGTGCTCATCCCTCCAACCTTAAGCCACTGAGTAAAACTTAGGCCGGAGAGGTCTTTTTGGAGCGAACTTAGCCATTTTACAGAAACTCGGGCTAATCCGGGCGAACTTGAAGGTTCGTACGGGTTAGTCCAGCTTGTGTAAAGTGACGATTTTGTCCTTGTGCTTCCGGATCTGAGATCTAGTTTCGACAACGCCTCGTTCCACTCAAAAGTGAACGAAACATACGTCATTAATCCTAAATTGGTGTATAAATCAATGTTTCAAAGGTTTTACTCAGATCTAAGCATATATCTAAGTGAAAAACAGAAGTTTTGTATAATAGATGAAGATGTTTCGTAAACAGAAGAGTTTTGATGAAATCAAAGGTAGAAACCTTGTGCAAAATCGTTGTAAACGTTGTTGTAGCTTGAAAACGGGTTGATTCTTACTTAGAAATCAAAGGTTTCGGGTTAGGAGAGCCCTGGGCGAACTTTCAGCAAGTTCAAATGAGAGAATGGAGCTGGGTATTTATAGGTGACGGCAAAAAGTGAGCTGGTGGGAGTCAAGTTCGGTCGAACTTGCATGATTTCATGCAAGATCGTGCTAACTTGCCAGATATGCGGGAAAGTTTAGTCAAGTTCGGTCGAACTTGCTAATTCTGTGAAGAATCAATGCAAGTTCGAGCGAGCTTGAGGGAAAGGAGGAGGTTTTGTGGACAGTCAAGTTCTGCCGAACTTGGTATCACAAAGTTCGAGCGAACTTAGCAAATTTTGAAGCAATTCTGAGCCTGGTCAAGTTCGGTCGAACTTGGGGTCACCCAAGTTCGAGCGAACTTGTCCAAAACTCAGGATTTATTCGTTTTCCTTTCGTTTATCGATTGTTCGGCGATGTAATTGCGTTATGTAGTTACATTTAAGCGTTATAGCGAAGTATTAAGCGTATTAGTCTATTAAATTAAGTTAAGATTCGATGGAATGAGCGAGGTAGCATGCGGCTTTGTTCCCAAGTCTTGCGAGAGTCGCGTTGCAGTTTAAGCGAGCAGATAGCCTTGGAAACTTCACGCCAAGTTTGATAGTATTTAGTTTGTGCGAGATAAGCGTCGTGTAAATGCGATATAATGCGTTGTGATGTGCGAGGTGATACGAAAATATGCAATATAGCGTAATAAGCGATTTCAAGTTACATTATGATCCGAATCTCTGGTGCTAGGCGTAACGAGAGTGACGAGCTTGCAAGGAAGCGGGTTGTTACAGTCTCCCTTACTTTAGGAAATTTCGTCCCGAAATTTATTCAATAGGTAGACTTGGGAATTGACACGAATAGCTAGCGATAGATGGCGGTAAGGCGTTTTGCATAAGTCGAGGATGGTCGAGCGGTCGATCGAGGATTGGCAAGTGACAGCGTCTTGAAAGTGTAAAGAGTTGATGAGTAAAACGGATTAATTGACTCGTGGTTGATAATTCACAAGCTAGCAATCGAGAAAATGCTTTTAAGTTTTGAAAAATTTGTTAACCGGTTTTAAAGAAATCCGATTTATGAAAATCTTCTCACAGCGTGGCGCTAGGCGGTCGATTCCCATTGTGAGAAGAGTTTTACTTGCCAAAAAGATTCTTGTAAAAATTCAAAATATTCTGAAAATTTTTTTCCATTTAATTACGAAAACATAATGGTAAAACTAATTTTAAAGGTGTCAAAAAGTTTAATTTGTGTCAACCCGTATGGCACCTTTCCACGAAGGTTTGTAATATGACTAAAACACTTATATATAGGAAGTACCAGCGGCGTATCATGTTTTAGCCATATCGCCTCCGTTTCGTGGAGCAATGTCAGGCGTGTTGACACGATATAGATAGATTTCGGTATCCTTGGTCCACGCGGTGAAAGGGGAGAACCAAGAAATTATGAGGCTTGAATAACGTCAAAACCCCACATGGCATCCTTTCACGGAAGTTTGTAAATACGGCTAAACCACTTATATATAGGAAGTACCAGCGGCGTATCCACCATGTTTTAGCCATATTGCCTCCGTCCCGTGGAATGATGTCATGTGTGCCGACATGACATGGATAGATTGGCGATTGGAATAACGAGGCGGTAAGAACGAGAGATGCGATAAACGTTAAAATAACATGAAGCGAAGACGATACGCGGAGAGATACCGTTTCGAGCGTCGAGGTGGGTAGCGATATGCGACAATCGAGGAGCGATAAGCGAGAAGCGATAAGCGAGAAGCGATAGGCGATAAGCGATAAATGATACGAGGTAGATCCCTACGATAGTGCGATTGTGTTGCTGTAGATTCGCGGGGTATCTAGCGTTTGCGCGATTGAGAAAGCGATGAGATGTTATGCCCTTGCGGAGGAGTTTTGCATGTGAAAATAATCATCATAATATAGAAGGTCTATTAACGTTCATGGCACGTCTTCACGGAAGTTTGTTAGCATGGCAAAACACTTATATATATAAGTACAAGCGGCGTATCCACCATGCTTTAACCACACCTCCTCCGTTCCGTGGATAGGTGTTGCGCTTTGTTGACATGGTTAAAACGCTTTCCACCACGTTTTAACCACACTTTTAACGTTAGGGTACCATTAGAACTCATTATGATCCCCATGCAGACCCCAAAATAATCCCGTGTGCACCCCTGATTAGTTTGGTGTTTGCATGTTTATCATAACTTGTTTTAAAGGCGCGTAGTAGGGGTAGAAAAATGTATTATATCGTGATATACTATATAACATTAGTAACAATAATTGGTGTATGCACTTAGACTAAGTGCGAGGATTCGAGAGAGAGACATCGTTCGTGTGTTTAAGCGATATCAAGTAATAGGGTGATCATAATGCATAAGTAATAGCATCGAAATTCATAACGTTGAGGTCATCATCCTGCGCCTGGTCGATGTTGATGTTGACGTCTTCTTCTGCCGGGGTTGCGGCTTGGGTTGGTAACTCCGGGGGTGTTGTCTCATCTTGCTGTCGTGGTCCTGTGCGACATTTGTTGGTGAAGTGGCCGTAACAGTCGTAGTTGGTGCAATAACGCAGCTGGCTCCAGCCTGGTGGTGGTAAGTACACATCCGACACTAGGGGTTAGGGCCGGTGTAGTTACGCCTTGGGTAGAATGGAACTCTCGAAGAAGTTCAGAATTGAGCGGTTCAGTCGTGGAGTAGTTGAGGCTCGAGCTTTTTCTCTTGCGGCTGGGCTCGGCGGCAGCTTGCGGTGAGGTGTCGTCGTTGTCATCGAAGTTGTCGTCAGAATTATCGTCAAAATCGTCCTCGGATTCGTTGTCGGAATCGTCAGATAATTCGACAGTAGCTTGATTCAGGTTCTTGGCGGGATTTTTGGGGAAATATCCATCCAAGACTCGCTTGTCATTAATCTCTGCGCCGACTGATAGGTTTCTTCGATGGTAGCCGGTCTTGCAGCTGCGACAAAATTTCCCACGCACTCAGGCAAAGCACGTATGTACTTCCTGATAGCCTTTTCAGGAGTGTCGACTTGGCTTGGGCAGATGATGCGAAGCTGTTTGAACCTTGTTTGTGAGGCCGGCGTTGTCTCCTTCGATTTGCTTGATTTTCCAAATAAGCTCCTTCAGTTCCTCCCACGATAGTGCGTAAGCTGCGTCGTTCCCACGTTTGATGCGCTCGGCTGTCCACCAGTCGAGTGTCGGGATTGGAATACTCTGGTAGCACACGTGGTTTGAAAATGCTCTGGGCACCCACTCTGACGGAGGGTAACCTCGATGGCATCGAACCACTGGAGCATTTGAGATACACTTCCTTCACCTGTGAAGACCATCGGGTCACAGGCCTTGAATTGCTTGTATGAGAAAATAGACTTTGGTGCGCTGGACTTGGAGTTTTTGGAGGTTTGAGAGTTGCTGAGAGATTGACTTGGGAGATGATTTGAGGTATGACCCTAGCCATTTCCTTAGCCACGAGCGAAGCAATCCCCTCGTCGGAGTTTCTTCGGGCTTGACGTCGAGAGTTGAAAGTGTTCGAAGACATCTGAACAAAGAGATTATAATGAGATTCGATCATAATGATTTGTAATTGCGATGCGATTTAGCGCGTTAAAAAATTTGTTATAGTAATACGTATTTCACATAGGAGCCACATAGGAAAACACATATCTCCTAAATTCTCACGTATTCACATAAGCACGTATGATTATATACTATATAGATACGTACATATATAATTGCGGTACAATGCGAGGACGCGGTTAAGAGGATAGTTATGATTTAGTTATGTTGCGAGGATTGCTCTTGTTTTGGATTGCGATGGCTGTGCGAGTTGTGCATTAATTTAACGAGATGAAAGCGATAAAGCAGCAAGCGAAAATCGACAAATCGAAAACATAAAAGTTTAAAATTTGTTAAAACGTGCGCGAAGCACATGAAAAGCGATGATGCGTAAAATCGACGATAGCGGTTTAAAATCAATGGAGCATCCTGGGTTTTGAGACAACGACTGCCCAAAGTGATTCGATCATTCCGCCGAGTTCGGGCACACGCTTTGGCCTAATAGGTAAATGCTCTCACCGCCCCGCGGCTAACGACATCACCCCTTCTGGTTACTACGCGTCCTAAAGCGTCGGAAACAATCGAGACTTTGGTGAGATTTGAAAATTGTTGAGTGGGACGAGTTTTTCAAGGTTCGGGTTTCACCCCTGACTTCATAACTTTGAATCCCTGATTGTGGTTTCACCTCCCGGACCTATCAGGAGGTTTCCACCGGATAGAATGGGAAATTCCCGTTAAGATGTGGATATTACTCCTAACTTAACATAAAATTTTCGTGCGGATGAGATTACGCGGAGTGAGTGATTCATCGAGAGTTCGCGGTTTTCACACCTATTCCCGACAAATCGACTCGTGGGTGTGATACGAGCATATTTCAGCGTGTGTTGTGGTTGCTTTAGGAAAAGCAAGCGTTTAAATTTCAATCCGAAGAGTTTTGGTCAGGTTCGGGCGAACTTGGCATCTGCCTGATGTCAAGTTCGAGCGAACTTGATCAAAATTAGTGAACTTGTTTAATGTTGAGAAGGGACATGTAAGTTCGGTCGAACTTAGGTCAAGTTCGATCGAACTTGATCAAGTTCGGGCGAACTTGATCAAGTTCGGGCGAACTTGTTTGTTCGTATGAGTTTTCGGCGTTTATTCGATTCATAACGGTCTGATTTGGTGTCCTAACCATAGACTAGGTCGAACATGGCAATTCTACCTAATTCCCTACAGTTATGGCTCTGATACCAATCTGTCACACCCCAACTGATGGCGGAATCATCGGGCGCGGCACTAGGCGAATCAGATTGCTCAAGAGGCATCATAACAACTATTAAGCGATAATATTTAAACGTTCAACATCCCATACTATTAAACAATACAATCCCAAATAATAATTACAATTTCAAACATCTTCAAACAAACATAATCCGATCTTCCCTAGATTTCTATTACGAGCGATTTTCTAGAGATAAAAGTCCTACGTCCATTTGCAGCAAGTAGAATCAGTAACCTGCAACATATGTTAAAATAATTGTCAATACAAAATATATTGGTGAGCATACAGGTTTTGATATAGTAGCATAGTAGATAAAAGTTTAGCGAATCTCTTCATACATAAACATGATTCATACAACATATAAACTCACAAGACAATTTATCATGCTATACTCGCTGAGAGCTCGCGGTACATCTTAGCTAAACCCTGTCGGATGAAAGTCCCTCTACAGTACTATACTAGCCAAGGTGGAGATAACAAAAAGAGTCCTAGCTTACATGTTCTAGCAATCATGTATAATATGTATAACAGATATTCGCGTGTGATAAATCAGTTTAGCGTACGTTGTGTATTTTTTATAAGAACGTATGTTACACCCAAAAATTGCATTAGAGCGAAATGGGTCAAGTATACTCACAGTCGGTGCGTTTAAGTTAGTGATGATGACTGTTGGTAGGCGGAGAAGAGCGCCGAATCAGCCTGCATACGGAACGGAAGTACATCAGTCTCCGAAAAGCTGAAACGGTTAAGTTTGGGTTGAGCAGTAGACAAGTTCGGCCAAACTTGTATGTAAACATACAAGTTCGAGCGAACTTGTGTGGTATTGCTGAGGTTTGAGTCAAGTTCGGGCAAACTTGTAAGTTTCTCAAGGAAACTTGACAAGTTCGGCGAACTTGTGAGAAATTGCTCAGTGGAATGAAAGTTCGGCCGAACTTGTGAAGCTTCCTGAGAAACTTTGCAAGTTCGAGCGAACTTGGGATTTTTGTTTGAAAAGTTGAGTGTTTGGACTCAAGTTCGGCCGAACTTGACCCTTAGAGGCAAGTTCGAGCGAGCTTGACTAAAATGTTGTACAAAATTTGTTAAATCTTGAGCGAACTTGATGTTTTCGGGTTCAAAATCTTGCGTTTTCGCGTTGTTTGCTGAGGAATCCGAGTGCTCATCCCTCCAACCTTAAGCCACTGAGTAAAGCTTAGGCCGGAGAGGTCTTTTTCGAGCGAACTTAGCCATTTTACAGAAACTTGGGCTAATCCGGGCGAACTTGAAGGTTCGTACGGGTTAGTCCAGCTTGTGTAAAGTGATGATTTCGTCCTTGTGCTTCCGGATCTGAGATCTAGCTTCGTCAATGCCTCGTTCCACTCAAAAGTGAACGAAACATACGTCATTAGTTGAAATTGGTGTAAAAATCAATGTTTCAAAGGTTTTACTCAGATCTAAGCATAAATTAAGTGAAAAAACAGAAGTTTTGTATAAGAGATGAAGATTTTTCGTAAACAGAAGAGTTTGAATGAAATCGAAGGTAGAAACCTTGTGAAAAATCGTTTGAAAACGGGTTGAATTCTTACTTAGAAATCAAAGGTTTCGGGTTAGGAGAGCTCTGGGCGAACTTTTAGCAAGTTCAAATGAGGGAATGGAGCTGGGTATTTATAGGTGACGGCAAAAAGTGAGCTGGTGGGAGTCAAGTTCGGTCGAACTTGCATGATTTCATGCAAGTTCGGGCGAACTTGCCAGATATGTAGGAAGTTTAGTCAAGTTCGGCGAACTTGCTAATTCTGTGAAGAATCAATGCAAGTTCGAGCGACCTTGAGGGAAAGGAGGAGGTTTTGTGGACAGTCAAGTTCGGCCGAACTTGGTATCACCAAGTTCAGCGAACTTAGCAAATTTTGAAGCAATCTGAGTCTGGTCAAGTTCGGCCGAACTTGGGTCACCCAAGTTCGAGCGAACTTGTCCAAAACTCAGTATTTTTTCGTTTTCCGTTCGTTTATCGATTGTTTGGCGATGTAATCGCGTTAATAGTTACATTTAAGTGTTATAGCGAAGTATTAAGCGTATTAGGTTGATTAAATTAAGTTAAGATTCGATGGAATGAGCGAGGTAGCATGCGGCTTTGTTCCCAAGTCTTGCGAGAGTCGCGTTGCAGTTTAAGCGAGCAGATAGCCTTGGAAACTTCACGCCAAGTTTGATAGTATTTAGTTTGTGCGAGATGGGCGTCGTGTAAATGTGATATAATGCGTTGTGATGTGCGATGTGATACGAAAATATGCGATATAGCGTAATAAGCGATTTCAAGTTACATTATGATCCGAATCCTGGTGCTAGGCGTAACGAGAGTGACGAGCTTGCGAGGAAGTGGGTTGTTACATATAGTTGCATCATTACATAACCATATATCCCTCATGATCTTTCTTAAGTTTACAAGTTGGAAATGATATGCAGTTCTTCTTAAGTTTAAACAAGCATGGATAAGAACTGACGAAACGAAATGATTGACAATTGGAACGCAGCTACCTGGAAAGCAAGTCTAAAAGGAATAAAAGAATTAGAAGAAGGGCAATCGTGGGCAAACATATACTAGGATCTCAGAGCTATGCGCTGCAAAAAAAAAGCGGTATAAGATTTATGAAAAAACTATATTTTAATAGAATTATCTACACGGGTCAGTTTATGCACAACTTTGAATTTCATGCACAAGTCTAAAAAATATAAAGAGTTTGGTATACCATAATTATGTTTTATTATCTATTATGTTTATGGAGGTGTCATGCACAAGTCTAACATATACCTATGTAATAACGTATACACTATGTTTTCTAGTATCTATTTTTTCACGTGTTATTTTCCTTTTAACGAGTTAGTCACTTGTGTTTTATTTCTAAAATAAAGTAGATGCATGAAGTGAGTTTGCATATGTGACACAATGACATGCTAATCGATTTATAAGTCTAAATATATAATAATAACATATATAATAATAAAATAAAAAATATTTTTTGCATTTTCAGTAGTTACTATTATGACATTGAATTTAAAATATCTGAATGATATCAGGTGAAAGAAATACAACCGATAGAGGGTTAATTAATCCATGAGTCGACCATAATGGATTGAACAATTTAAACTTGTGAAAAATTAAAAAAAGAACTTGATAAAATAATCCATCATTAATCAAAAACTCCAAGAGCTCAATGAATTTTGAAGAATTAAGAAACATTTTGACGAGTGATTCAACCATAACATGTTTAATAAACATTTAGCTAGCTAGCCTTTGTTGCCATGTTAGGGACACTAATAGTGGAGCATTTAATGAGAATGACAAACCAATTTTCATGCCATGCCATGATGGCATGACATAAACAAACATAATAACACCTTCATCCTCCTCTACTCTCACCTCTCTATGATATATTCAAAAAATCTCTCAACTTTATCTACTTCTTCTTCCTCCTCTACTCCCCTCTATCTTCTTCTTTAGAAGAAAAAAACCTCTTTTTAGAAAGAAACATTAGAAGAAACGACTCATCAAGTAAGTTGTCTTACGTTTAATTTAGAGTTTTGGATAATATAGTTGCATCATCACATAATAATATATCCTCAAAATCTTTCTTATGATGAAAAAGTGTTATATGTTCAAATTTTATGCTTAATTTAGAGTTTTTAAGAATATAGTTGCATCATTACATAACCACATACCCCTCATAATCTTTCTTATGTTGAAAAAGTGTTATATGTTCGAATCTTATGTTTAATTTAGAGTTTTGGAGAATATAGTTGTATCATTACATAACCACATATCCCTCATGATCTTTGTTAAGATTACAAGTTGGAATGATATGTCCGTTCTTCTTAAGTTTAAACCAGCATGGATAAGAACTCACACCTGGAAAGAATAGATTGACAATTGGAACACACCTATCTGGAAAGCAAAGTCTAAAAGGAAAAGCAGGTAAAAGATGTAAGAAAAAAAACTATATTTTAATAGGATTATCTACATGGGTAGATTATGCATAACTTTGAATCTCGTGCACAAGTCTAAAAAATATAAAGAGTTTGGTATACCAGAATTATGTTGTATTATCTATTTTGTTTATGGAGGTGTCATGCACAGGTCTAAACCATAAACACTATGTCATAAACGATATACACTATGTTTTCGAGTATCCCCTTTTCACGTGTTATTTTCCCTTTAACTAGTTAGTCATTGTGTTTTATTTCTAAAATAAAGTAGATGCATGAAGTGAGTTTGCATATGTGACACATTGACATGCTAATCGATTTATAAGTCTACATAATAATAATATTTCTTTGCATTTTCAGTAATCACTATTAGGATATCGAATTTAAAATATTGAATGATATCAGGGGAAAGAAATACAACAGGTAGAGGGTTAATTAATCCGTGAGTCAACCATAATAGATTGACCAATTTAAACTTGTGAAAAGTTAAAAAAAGAACTTAATAAAATAAGCCATCATTAATCAACTACTCCAACCATTAATAAACTACCCCAAGAGCAATGAATTTTGAAGAATTAAGAAACATTTTGACAAGTAATTCAACTATAACATGTTTAAGAAACATTTAGCTAGCTAGCCTTTGTTGCCATATTGGGGACACTAATAGTGAAGAATTTAATGAGAATGACAAACCAATTTTCATGCCATGATGGCATGACATAAACAAACATAATAGCACCTTCATCATCCTTTACTCTTACCTTTCTATAATATATTCATAAAAAATCTCTCAACTTTATTTACTTCGTCTTCCTCCTCTACTCTCCCTCTATCTCTTCTTTAGAAGAAAAAGACCTCTTTTTAGAAAGAAACATTAGAAGAAACGACTCACGAGGTGAGTTGTTTTATGTTTAATTTAGAGTTTTCGATAATATAGAAGCATTATCACATAATAATATATCCTCGTGATCTTTCTTATGCTGAAAAGTGTTATATGTTCAAATAAAATTTTTAATTTAAAGTTTTTGAGAATATAGTTGCATCATTACATAACCACATATCCCTCATGATCTTTCTTATGCTGAAAAAGTGTTATATGTTCAAATCTTATGTTTAATTTAGAGTTTTGAAGAATATAGTTGTATCATCACAGATCTCGTTCATATGCGTCATCTCCGTCACCATCCACATCGATCATCACCGTCACGTTTAGATCCTTGAACTCTGATTTGATTTTGTCCTCTAAATCTTCTCATTCCGGTCCGACCGCGTTACCGGTCATCCGATTCAACCGTTGAACCGCCGGAACCGACCGATTTTTACATAAACCGGTCAAATAGATAAAACCGGACTGCCGATTGTAGCGGTTCCCGGTCCGACTAGTCCGGTCTGGCTATAAAAACACTGGTTGCATCATTACATAATAACATATCCTCTTGATCTTTCGTATGCTGAAAAAAGTGTTAAATGTTCAAATCTTATGTTTAATTTAGAGTTTTGGATAATATAGTTGCATCATTACATAACCACATATCCCTCATGATCTTTATGCTGAAAAAGTGTTATATGTTCAAATCTTATGCTTAATTTAGAGTTTTGGAGAATATAGTTACATCATTGCATAACCACATATCCCTCATGATCTTTCTTATGTTGAAAAAGTGTTATATGTTCAAATCTTATGTTTAATTTAGCGTTTTGTAGAATATAGTTGTATCTTACATAACCACATTCGCTCATAATCTTTCTTAAGTTTACAAGTTTCAAATGATATGTCCATTCTTCTTAATTTTAAACCAAAATGGATAATAACTTACACCTGAAAAGAAATGATTGACAATTGAAACGCACCTACCTGGAAAGCAAAGCCTAAAAGGAGTAAAAGAATTAGAAGAAGGGCAACCGGGGGCAAACATACACTGGTATCTCAGAGCTATGCGGATGCAAAAAGAAAAGCGGTAAAAGATGTAAGAAAAAACTATATTTTAATAGGATTATCTACACAGGTCATTTTATGCATAAATTTGAATCTCATGCGCAAGTCTAAAAAATATAAAGAGTTTGGTATACCATAATTATGTTGTATTATCTATTATGTTTATGGAGGTGTCATGCACAAGTCCAAACCATATACTCTATGTCAATAAACGATAAACACTATGTTTTCGAGTATCCATCTTGCGGGAATATCTTGATCATGACTAACGGTTTACTTGTAGGCTTCTGCTGCAGGTCGTAAACGTTCACAAGGACCAAGTCACCCTGAAGACTCGCTCAATCTTATTGATAGAAGAAGAACGTTGAAGTCGGAAGAATAGGTCTGCAACGGTCATAAGGGCATATTTAGAGTATCCCGGAATAATATGATAGTTTTTTGTAGCTATATATATGGGTGTTGGATCAAGTAGAACACACACTATCGAGCTCACAAACTCGTACACTCTCTGAATTCTTGCTACAATCACACTCTTACACTCACAATTCACAATCATTGTAACACTTAGAGTTGATCTGAGCATTGTCCTGGCGTTGTATCCTGTTTTTCAAGTAATAAGAAGAACAAGGCAGCTGATGATTGTCAGCTCCCGGGGTTTTATGCCGGCGATCTAGATTGATCAAGGGCTTTCCTCGTACATCCTGTGTCAACTTTTACTTTTATCGCATTTATTTGTTTATTTGATATAGCTCGATATACTGAAACTGTTTTCATAATCAATCAATTTGACATATTTTTTACTGATCACAATAGCACGCTACCTCACAAACTAAATTTGATCATTTAATTGTTTCGGTAATTTTTGACCAAAACAATTTGGCACCCACTGTGGGGCAAGTGGTGCTATTTCTAATCAAAACTTTATTAAAATCACTAATCAGTTCTTTGTTCTCAAAAGTTTTTGCAAAACTATTTTCAATGGCTTCTCAGTCAGGATTGAGCTATTCTTCGATGCCTACATCAACCTCTGCTACAACTGGTTCATTGCCTCCTCCACATCCTCAAGTTCAAGCTTTCCAAAGGAGAAATAAAAGCCAAACACCCCGAGACACTTCTGCTCAGAATGTTTCCAGATCTGGAGTTTCAGGGAGAACTCCCATTATGACTTCTAATGATGAAATTTTATCTTTGTTTAGCAATAACAAGATCAAATGAGAAAGCAACAGGAAACCAACCAGCTCATAATAAAGGAGGTACAACTCTTGAAGTCTAACTCCAATAAACCTGTGAGGATACGATTACCCCTTTGCAGACCAGGATATTGAACTTTAGTTTAGCAGTATTCACTGAAGATAATCAGGGCAATATCATATCGAGTCATTCCCGGAGCAATATCCCAGAAATACCCTCAGCAACCAGGATATTGACCGTGAGGGATCCAGGATGTGATTGACAATTGGAACGCACCTACTTGGAAAGCAAAGTCTAAAAGAATAAAAGAATTAGAAGAAGGGCAAACGGGGGCAAACATACACTAATGCTATCTCAGAGCTATGCAACTGCAAAAAGAAAAGCAGTAAAAGATGTAAGAAAAACTATATTTTAATAGGATTATCTACACTGGTCTTAGGGTTGTTTAACAACTTTTAAATGTGTAAGTGTTAAAGTAGTAAGAAGTCTGAACCAGCAAAAGACATGAACCATTAAGAGCCAGTGTAATGCTTAACAATTTAGAGACAAATGTCTGACCAGTTTAGATAATAGTTTTTAACCATTCAGACTCAATATAATGCTTAATCATTAAGAGACAAAAATGTTTGAAGCATTCAAGCATCTGATCATGAAACAAATAGTCTGAACCATTAAGTGCTTAAGTGCTGAATCATTAAGAACCGAAACAAACAACTTCTTAAAACGTATCGTCATTGAACAAAAGTAAACTTAAACTTGGAGGACATATCTTGCAAATTTACACTTCACTCAACACGCAAGAACCGACAAGTTTCCAAAACCGAGCCCCAATTTGCAATTTAGAAACCAATAATCGACCTCTTCACCGAAGCTCGGCTCACGGCTACAGAAGATCGTCTCAAATCCATAATATTAATAATATTAATCCCCCACACTTTCTCTCTCTAGAAAACCCTCACTTTCTCTCTCTTCGCAAAATCTCCGGTAGCGTAAATCTTCCCCTTCCATGGCGAACAGCAATCTACCTCGAAGAATTATCAAGGTATTTTAATATTAATTATCACGAACGAATTCGTGATCTCACTCTTCCGATTCCTTTTTCATTTCCTCGATGTTATTTGTATCTATAGTTACAATTTGTATATGTTTGTATGTATATATATAGTTTGTTTCATATTTTCGTATTATCTAATCGATCGCCGTAGTATTTGTGTATCTGAAACCCTAACTTAGGTTTTGACTTTGTTGTGATCCAGGAAACTCAGCGGTTACTCAGCGAACCAGGTGAAGTTGTTTTTGTTTTTGTATTTTTTTGTGTGTATGTTTATTTAATTTTGTGTGTTTTGGAATTTTGGTGACTGAAATTTGCATGTGGATCTAGATCAGTGTAAGCTTGTGTTGTTATTTGGAAGTGTGTTTGTGTTTATTGTTTTTTATTTTGGTTGGTGTAGCTCCGGGGATAAGCGCGTCGCCGTCTGAAGATAATATGCGTTATTTTAATGTTATGATCCTTGGTCCAACACAGTCTCCTTATGAAGGTGATCTATCTTTAATTGCATTTTCAGTTTTAGTTTATTTATTGTTTGTATGTTGCTTAATATGTTTGAAATGATATTAGGAGAAGAATGTTATCTTTGTGGAAAACTATGTTTAGGATGTTTAACATTATAGAAGCTGCCTCTCTTGAACTTAGATATCATACCTATATAAAAGTATTTATAGGGCCTATTTGTTACTAATTTTGTTTGATCGAATGAGCTACATTATAACTTTACTGTTTAAATCTTGACTATATAACTTCGCAACTACTTGTTATAGAATTTGATTCAAGAAAATGACAAAACCGGTAACCTCTAGAATGAACAGTTTGATATTAAATATTAATAAAAACATATATTTTTTTAAAGGTTAAATCTTTTCTTTCTTGGTTTTTTTATGGGGTGAGGGGGGTGGGAACGTTTTGGCTCATTCATTTTTGTATTGTTATTTTATAGCTGACGCTGAGTATCAACCCTATGATGGAAAGAATTCACTTCGGTGTGTCTGCGATTTCATAACCTCATTGATCGTTGTTTTAGTTCGTTAGTTATCCACTTATGATGGACTGGATGTATGTCGAGACAGTTCTTTTTATTTATTTCTATGAGTGAATTACTAGACCGGTGTTATATAAATTTCCAATGGGGTATTTATAAAGTTGAGGGAACTTCAATTTTATGCGTGCTTGATGCTTTTTGCTCTGGTTGACTTATAGGAGGAGTATTCAAGCTGGAGTTGTTTTTGCCAGAAGAATATCCCATGGCTGCTCCTAAGGTACATGGATGTATACCGGTGCATGCTAATTAGAATGTTTTTCAGTGTCTTTATATGAAGATTCCTGTTATAAGATTTGGTGTGTGTGTTTTTTATGGAATTGAAAGCTATGATGCACGGAAACGCCTATGACCTGCCGTCTCCCGTCCCGGGACTGCTAGGGGACGGAAACGGCACGGGGACGGCCGGGAAACGTCCCCGGCTTGTTGGAGACGGCCTGGAAACGCGCTGCGGATGGGGACGGGGTTTTGGGGACGTGCAGGAAACGTTTCCCTGAAGTTTCGGTTTATTTTTTTTGGTTTTTATACTGATTAAAGTTCTAACGGTGAAGTTTATTGATGCTTTGACCCATCAATTATCGTCCTAGTTAAAAGAAAGCAGAAGAGACGAAGGTATTGTGAGTGTTACCTGATTCTCCGGTGGTGGGTGACGGTAGTTCAATGAGGGTGCTGGCCGGTAAAAGGTATTTTTCCTTTAATTACCGTTTCGGCCTCAAACGCATCGAAGGAGTTGAAAAAGATTGAAGAAGACCCTGCTGAGAAGACCAGCAGAGGGGGGAGATGACGTAAGCAAAGGAAAAATAGAGCTTCAGTGGAGCCCTTGTGAACGTCAACAAACCTGCCGACATAAAATCAGGTCGTCTTCTCCGTTAACGCCGTTAGAGAGAGAGAGAGTGGGTGGGTGTTTTGCCTACTTACTATGTATCAATCGGTAAAAGGGTCTAGCTTACATTATCTTTTATATATATTTATTTTTTATATGTTTTTATTCCCGTACCCGTCCCGTCCCCGCTTCTTAAATTTTTTAGTTTTGCCGTTTCCCGTGCCCGTCCCCGTACCCGTACCCCGTTCCCGTACCCGTCCCAGTGCAACATAGATTGAAAGTGATATGTGATGTTTGTTGTAAGGGTATGGGTTTGATGAAACATGGGTTTCTTCAAACCTATTGTGAGGGGTGAGTTTTCTTTGTTCTTTTCTTTTAGACTTGTACTCATTTTCAGTCCCATTTACAAATCAAACACAACCTTGATGTTTTATTTGGAGGGTTTTGGTGATGGTAATTGTTGTTGTCTTGTTGATCGATCATCAACTAGCGTTGTTGTCTCCTCTATCGTATAAGGTGCCTTCTGAAAGTTGCATTTGGTGAAGGAAAATTATACCCTCACTAATGATACGTATAATTTATTAATGATATTCTGTGACAAGTGAGTTAACCAATTTGGTTATCAGTGTATTGTAATATTTTATATTTTCAGTTGTAACTTTTTTCCTATCTTTCACATTATGAGGGAAGTTATCTGTGATGTTGTATATTATGATCTTTTTGCTTGTACTCCTGTTGATTAATATGTCAGTTTTCTTCGTGCTAGTTATACCCATAATTATCATCTATTATTCTCTTCAGCTTAAATGAGCTAATTTTGATCTCACCATGTTTCTTTATTTTTGTTTCCATCTATTTATGAGGGTTTTTATGTAGGACTAGTGCTTTCTTATGATCAATAATGATAACGGAATGCAAGTAATCCTTTCCAATATCCATTACTCGCCCTTTCCATTCTTGTCATTTTCTTCCAGTCAACCAAATAGACCCCGAATTCCAGAATGTTCCAGCTGAATCAAATGTTACATTTACTTTATTTTTTTTGGTTACATTTCTCTTGTTAATTGTTTTTCCATTCATCTATGCATATTCTTGATGTGTCATGTATGCTGGACTACCAAAGGCGTTTTGCTGCTCGTTTTACCGTGGTTAACTAGACGACCCATTTTGTTAGTGGTGTTTACTGTTTAGTAGATGAATATTACATAATCTATTTGAAGTTCCAACACTGCTTATTTCATCTCATTATATCCAAGTTTGCTAGTTGACTGTGCCATTTGTATACTTTTAGTTGCTTCACTTCATGCATGGGTCCTTTAATCTTCTTTAAGTTGCATGCTGTAATGCTTGGCTTGGTGCAACTTAAGATTAGCATTTATGCTTGTGTTGTACTGATAATATATTTTACCATTCTGAAACAGGTTCGGTTTCTTACAAAAATTTACCATCCGAACATTGACAAGGTTCGTCTTGCATGTCTCTTCTTCTAGTTCCTGATTTTCTCATGCTTGGTTGTTTGTTTCTTAGTATCGGTTTTGCGTGCAGCTTGGTAGGATTTGTCTTGACATCCTCAAAGACAAATGGAGCCCTGCTCTTCAGATTCGCACCGTACTCCTGAGGTATAACTGTCCATAATTTCATTGGTTTAACTGTTACCCACAGATTTGATTTTACTCCTGAAGTTTGACATTTGCATTGTTTGAATGTACTGGTTAGTATTCAAGCTCTTCTAAGTGCTCCAAACCCAGATGATCCGCTCTCTGAGAACATTGCGAAGCATTGGAAATCTAATGAAGCTGAAGCTGTTGAAACAGGTACACTTCATAGTAAACAGTTTTTTCTTTCTTTTTTAATAATTCTTTGGATAATACACAATCTGTTGTAAAAATTTGTATTATTGTTATACAGCAAAAGAGTGGACCCGTTTGTATGCTAGCGGTGCCTAATGGAGATGCGGGTCACTATGTTGTTTTAAAAAATAACAGTGTATTTGGTTAGGCCTTAAAATTCAAAACTTAAATGCTGCAATGTTGTTCACTTTCTTGTGTTTTTTCGAGATAATATTGTAATTCTGGTTAATTAACTATGTGAAAGAATAGTGTGGGTAAAAGGGTTGTTTTGATCTGCATCCCAAAACTGGGGTGGCTTTGAAAATTAAGAGATTGATTGATTTCTCTTCTTGCTATAATAAAAACTTTTTTTCTTAAAGAGGCGACCCTGGTTTGAGGTTGCAAAATGGCGTAAGCTTTAGGCAAGTGTTGCAGAGCCAAGAATTTCGAGGCTAAATCAGCAATCCAGACTTCTCAAAGTTAATTACTTTTTGAAAAATATTTTAAATCATCTCGTTTTTTTTGTTTGTTTGTTTGTTTGTTTGTTGTTTGTGTTACAATGTATATGTTAAAAGTGTTGTTTCTACATCTTTTAAAACATTGGAAGAAATCCTTTTCTCCTCTGTTTCTATTTGAAAATGAAAACCATTGTCGACTCATTTTCAAACCGCCTGTATACATGGTTTTGTACACCTTTGAAAATGAAAACCAACGTTGACTCGTTTTTATACAGTATAAGTTTGAGTGGAATTGTACCTTTTTATATTAATTCACACCGCAGTTAGAATTGGATCTGAAGACAGCTTTAAAATTTCAAAATTCAAATAATTCAATTCAATTAATTTGGCACAACTTGTAATTTGATTATACTTTGAACACCCCTGACCAAAAAGGAAGTGGCTTTACTCTTTTCGAAACTCAAACCTGTGATTGGTTAGTGGCTGGTCAAGTAAATCTGTTTACTCTGGTAAAACAGACCAAGGGGAGCTTTTATTAGGGTGAAGGGAGTAACCTATTCCAAATAGGTAAACTCTACATTCACCCAATCAAATAGTGCCACGTCAATTTACCTAATGCTTAAAAACGTTGGCGGTGGTTTACCTATCTTGGATTAGGTAAACCAATTTTTATTTTTTATTTTTTAAACTAGTATATTTAAGAAAACAAACATATACATAGAGAGAGAAACTTCTATACAGAGCTCTGTTTCAAAAACACACATACAAACATATACATATAAACAGCAGGCAACAAAAAAAGCTCCGGCGAGATAGAAACATATACATGTTCAACAACCGGCAACAACCTATAGCACCAGACTCAATCTTCGAGCTCAAAGAATCCGACGGCATTGTCGTCTCCGATCGTCTCTTCTGCTCGCCGGAGCTCGAAGAATCCGGTGGCATCGTCCTCTCCGTCATCTCCGATGATCATGAGGTTCCAGAAACATCTTATGTGATTTAATTTAAAGTAATAGATATGTGTGTTTATGTGGTTTTCATTTGTTAACTTAAAATTTTGGTTATTTATAAATGACCCTCTCTCTTTGTATACATGTGCATGTATATATTTTGGGCGGCTTTACTTACAATTGTTTTGACTCTGAAAAGGTCATCCATTCATCGATTATTTTTGTTTAAGCACGCTTAACATTGGAAGTATTCCTGTTATCCATAACCATTGCCCCCAGAGAAATGTTGTTATATTTGAGGTGGACATTTCTTATGGCCCAGTATCTCTTTTGTGGACAAAATAGAATAGAACGATGTGAGATTTGCATAAGTGTCTTAAAACCCCCCCCCCCCCCCGGACTCATCATCTCCAATGGGGTTTGCCCCACCATCACAAACAAAACGCAACACGAGTGGATCCATTACCATTTGTAACACCCGACGTCCCATACTAACATAGTCCGTTTTACCAACAAGGAGCTCGCGGATTTGATTTTGTTTGCCAGAGTAAGAACTTCCTAGAAAGTCGTCCACCAATTCAGACTCAGTATAATGATTAACCATTCAAAGGCGAATGTCTAAACCATTCATACATCTGGTCACCTAACAAACAGTCTGAACCAGTAAGTGCTAAACCAATAAAGGTCTGAAACATTACGGCCTCATTAAAAGGTAAACAAACAGTCCCTAAGAATTATCTTTCATAAGTAAATCAACTATGGTTTTTCATTTTTTAAATGAATAATTAAAATTTTCATATACATAATAATTTCATTTTTTTAAATTGATAATTAAAATTCTAATATATAATAACTCCATGAAAATTAAATCGCATGTTTCCTTCTCCAACTTCGTCTGCAACGGATTCCTTCACCATAATCATTATACATTCAATCCCCTTGGGTCTCACTATTCCATGCTTCTTACATTTCTTCCCCTTGGGATTTGTTGCTTAACATCCAAGCAATCTCTCCCAATCCTATTTCATCATCTTATGTTTCAGAGCCACATTTCGCATTCACTTGTGCATGCATGTTATCAGGTACGCTCTCATTTTCACCTAGGGTTTTCGATTTCGAACAAATCACCTGTTTCATTCTCATTCTGTCATCATCATCATGCGTTTTCAGGCCGATTTCGTGACACAAATTTGAATTCATCTTCTGTTTCAGAGGCCGATTTCGTACTCATTGTTGTAAGATATCAGGTATATATGCTCGTAATTTCACGTAGAGTTTTCGAAATTTGTAACGAGTATCTGCTTGATTCTCATTCTATGATCATGATCAATTTTTAGACTATTTCGTGATTGTTTTTGAAGCAATCTGAGTTCATCTTCGGTTTCAGAGGCGGATTTCGCATTCACTGTTTTACGGTATCAGGTACGCGCTCTTATTTCACGTAGGTTTTTGAAATTTGAAACGATTATCTGTTTGATTCTCATTCTCATTCCATGATCATAATCAGTTTTTAGGCCTGATTAATCTATGTAGTACTATTTCGTGATTGTTTTTGAAACAATCTGATCTCATCTTCTATTTCAGAGGCAGATTTCGCATTCACTGTTGTACAATATCAGGTAGTAACCGGCTTCGGGCTCTTAATTTCACGTAGGTTTTCAAAATTTGTAACTATTATCTGTTTGATTCTCATTCTACGATCATGATCGGTTTTTAGGTTGTTAATCTATGCAATACTGTTTCGCGATTGTTTACAAACACTGTGAATTCATCTCTTTCAGAGGCAGATTTCGCATTAACTTTTGTACGATATTAGCTGTTTAATTCTATGATCATGATCGGCTTTTAGGCCTGTTAACTATTTTGTGATTGTTTTTAAAACGATCTGAATTCATCTTCTGTTTCAGAGGTACATTTCGCATCCTTGCTGTTTTATTTTATGATCATGATCGGTTTCTAGGCCTGATTAATCTATCCAAAACTATTTCGTAATTCATCTTCTGTATCAGAGGCAGATTTCGCATTCACTGTTGTACGATATTAGGTATGTAGGGTTATTGAATTTGAACGGATTAGGTGCTTGATTCTCATTTTAGATCATGATAGGTTATTAGTCCTGAAATATGTGATTGATTCCGTGCAAAAACCTTGTAGAACAAATGTCTGAGGAGAAAGATGCGAAGGAAGTTGTTGATTACACGAATGATCATTCTGCGAGAAAGGGGAAGACGAGTATATTTTCTCGATTTTGGAAGGGATTGTTTAGGTTATACGATGATGATTTTGAGAAGAGATTGCGATACATCTCTAAAGAAGAGACTGCCATTCTTGCTAGAATGAAGAAAAGATCTACCAGATGGAGGAAAACTGCTAGAAATCTGATTGTATTTTTTGTTCTTCTTGAGGTAAAAGTACCATCATCTAATTGTATCTTCTGTTCTTCCAGTTGAACATAATTTGATCCAATATTTAAGTTTGTGAACAGATAACTGCAAATCAATGATTGACTCGGTGTTGTAATCGAAATGTGTGGAACTAGACGAACACATTACATATTGTAAGATTCATTTCAGGTATTCGCGATTGGATATGCTGTGATGACGACGCGAACGGTGATGTTGGAGTGGAAACTGAGGGCGCTTCGAGTTTTGCCTATCTTTGTATTGCCTGTATTGGCATGGGTTTTGTACTCCGGAATTCATAGCCTCACAGGAATGTGTAAGTTCCCCACATAACTGAAAATGGTCACAACATCAGTTATCTGTTAACCGAATTAACCAAACCACAATTTGAAAATTGAAAACCAATTTAAGCGAATCCAGTTAGTTATACTGCTGGGGCAAAACAACCAAATTAATGAATTTGGGTATGCAGGTGAACGCAGGGATCAAAGAAGTTTAGAAAGGCTACAGGAAGAAAGGCAAGCAAAAATCGACGAACTTAAAGATCGGACTAATTATTACAACACCCAACAACTTATTCAGGTACCACTTCAACCGCTATTCTCATCCCCAAATATGGTTAGTATTATGCTATTGCAAAATCCTTATTTTTCAGAAATACGATCCGGACCCAGCAGCAAAGGCGGCTGCTGCATCAGTTCTCGCATCCAAATTGGGTGCAGATTCAGGACTGCATTGGTTTGTAGATGAGTCACATCTTAATCAACATGATACAGGGAAAAGCGGTGATGTTGAGTTTCTGCAATCCGGTGGTCTAAGAAGACGGAACACATCAGAGGCTAGATCTCCTGGAAGTACAGGAGTTCAAGACGTGGGGTTTCAGTATGCGGGAAGTGAGGTTTCGGAGTTCTCAATGCCTGGTGAGCTTGTTGTTGATCATCAGAGTCGTGTGGCTATGAGTCCACACGATGCTGGTTGGATGGCTCGACTTGCTGCATTGCTTGTTGGAGAGGATCCTACTCAATCTTATGCACTTATATGTGGAAATTGCCATATGCATAACGGTTAGTGGTTTGTTTGACCGTAATTCACTTATGATTGCTACAAAGTTTTTAATCTTGGTCAACTTTAACTAGGCCAGAAAAAACAACAAAGTTTAAAATGTTTGATCCAAGGTAATTAACTTTTAAAAGTTCCGATTTGAGGTGTTCTGGCCCGGTTAACAGGTCAAAATGCCGACAAGGCAGGTGACGTGTTGACCAAAGGTTGTTACCTTTTAACCTTTAAGAGGGTGTCATCATGGTAATTAGAGCTACAAACGAATGGAACGAACATGAACAAGACCTTGTTCGTGTTCGTTTGTTAAGGAAATATATGTGTTCATGAACACTTACCGAATGAGATGTTCGTGTCCGTTTGTTAAGGAATGAACGAGTTTGTTTTCGTTTGTTAATTTTAGGTAACGAACGTTCATGAACACAAACGAACGCAAACAGTCCATGAACACAAACAAGCGTTCACGAATAGAATATATACTACACTAATACTTATTAAATATTTTATTTTTCAGAATTTTGGAGTATTTAAATCAAATAAAAAAATTAAAAATTGAAAACGCTAATGAGCTATCGAACACAAACGAACACGTTACCGAACGTTCACCGACATAAACGAACGGACACTGCCTCTATTCATGTTCGTATATTTAACTAAACGAAGGAGATTTCTTGTTTGTGTTTGTTCATTTATTAAATGAATGAACACTGATGAACTTCCCGTCGAACGGTTCACGAATTGTTCGCTAAACGTTTAGTTCGTTTACAACCCTAATGGTAAGTGCTTGTCGCCTGAGTTCCCTTAGCCAGGGGCCTCACGTTCAAATCCAGCTCATCGCAAGCTGCATTTGACATAGTCTCATTGGTTAGCAGGGTATTGGACGGTCCTGTGAGCTTACCGTTAACGGGTCATGGTCAACAGAAAAGAAGGGTTTGCTACCTTTTTATGCAATCTGCATTTACTAAAAATATGTTATTGAAATCTATATAGGGCTTGCAAGGAAAGAGGATTTTCTTGTATTTACTTACTATTGTCCACACTGTCACGCGCTGAATAAACCAAGGAATGTGGACGAAAGCTCTACATGTACCAATAGCCCGAATATGAGATCTTTAATGACACACCACCACGCGCTGTATAAAGGCGAAAATTCTTCAGGTACCAACACCCCTGATACGAAATCTTCACCAACAAACCACCATCACGTGAATAAACAAACGAAATCAGGCGATGAAAATTGTTCAGACATCAACATTCCTAATATGAAATCTTCACCAACAAATCGCCACCGCGTGAATAAACTAAAGAAATCGGGTGAAAATCATCCGGATACAACAACAGTGGTCAATGCTGACTTAGTTAAAGAAAGTAGTGAGTCGATGAGTGAGACTTTAGCTGTGGATGAAAAGAAGAATGTAGTTTCTGAGGATCCAGATAATCATTAACATGATTTATATGATTATTATATTTTTTATATTAGCAGGTTTAGCCTTGAAACATTTACAATCGGTCTCCTGCTTCGTTTGTGTAACAAACTCATGATGAAACACTATGATGCAACCTTTCCACTCCACATGTTAATGATCACAGTTTCGTTTATTTCATATTGGACCATAGGCAAGGGCGCAGCTTAAGGGGGGGGGGGGGGGGGGGGGGGAACTTTTCGCTCAGTAGTGTTATATATGTAGTTTTCATATAGAAATTTTTGGGTATATACGTTTTCGACCCCCCGTCAAAAACTTCAAGCTTCGCCACTGACCATAGGCGCGGAGAAAGTACTCTTGCCCAAGCATGTACCCTACGGGTTCATGCCTGCATATTATAATATGGGTAGTCCATAACATACAAGTCGTAGGCTACTTGCCTAGCGTAAGTTGCGCTCAGTCTGGTCCCACTAGTTAGCAGGGTATTTGTGGGGTCCTATGTTTTTTTTTACTATCGGACTGTAATACATGGTTTGCATTCTAGAAAGTATATTTTTTTGGGAGGCAACTACTAGGAATCCTAATTGATCAAATATTAACTGAAATAACCACAGTAGCCACTTTGCAACCTTTAAAAATGTGATCCGCTGTTTCTTGTTCTGCCTCACATAATGTGCATCTTGTGAAGTAACTTCAATGTTTCCTTTGCTTAAGGTCTCCAAAGTAGGAAGCTGATTCTCCATGCAAAAATTTTCCACTTACTTGGCACCCACTTGCACCAATCCATCACGTATAAATGGCTCAGATTAGTCGTTGAATTCATCCACTTTTTAACGGAGCCTACTGAAAGGTTACCTAAAGAATCACCCACCCACAACCAAGTCTCTTTTTACCCTGTCGTCTCACCCAACTTATTAGCCTTCTACGTTGCTCCCATTCCTCGTGTTCCATCACCTGTTCCATGTTATATTGTTATTCTGCCACTTGACTCGTTTGACCTTATATAATTTATTGCTTTCTAAACTGAATAGGTTCGGGAAAGCCACTTGTAACAGTTCGTCGCCCACCCAAATATCGACCCAGAATTTGATGTCTTCCCCATTGCCCACCACTCCCTTAATCATCTGTCAGTTGGTCCCTTCAATCTCCATTTTAGACTAACACATTTGACTATGTTATTCCAAACCCTGTACATATACTTACTCCATGCTAACACCGACCACCCTCGATAACCCTTCTCCAAAGGCTGTTTTTTCCAATTTATACCTCCAACCCAACTTCTGTATGAAGGGACGGATTTATTACTTTATGTTTGTATATACCATATGTAACTCATCTTGTCTTTGTCCCGATTGCTAAGTGTTATGTGCCTTATGTCTAAGACTTGATGCAAAAGTACTATCGAGTCAGTGGTCTCATTGGAAGTAGTCTATCTATTTCTACAGGGTAGAGGTAAGGTTGTCTACATCTTACCCTCCTTAGACCCTAACTTAGCTTTGCTATTGGTAGGAATTAAATAAATCTAAGAAAAAACACAATTCAAAACAATGTGTCTACCAAGAAGAGACTTTAAAAGAGATCACTAAAATGATCTAATGAAAAAACATCAATTCAAAACAACCCCAGTATGATCCTACAAGTAACCAAGCAAATCCAACAAAAGGAAAGGAAACATTAAACAAGGATTTTGCAACAAAAAAGGTTGCTGCATGTCTTGGGGGACAAGGAAGTAAAGCAAGTTATGTACAACAGAATTCATCTAAACAACATCCCTCATGTAGTTTTGCATATTCCTTTTACAACATACTACTACACATTCCTTTTCCCCATATAACAAACAACACAACAGATGCAACTTCAACTTCAGCTTTCCATTGTTATGCTTTTTTCATCACAAATGCCAATATTTAAACTGCAAAACTTCTCAACTCTTCAAATGTACAGCTTTTATTGCTCATTTTTGTACCCGGCCCAACTTTTCGAGCTGCCGGGTCATTGAAAGTTGCCGATTATGATCGGGTTTACTTCAAAACCCGTATCAAATGAGCTTCCTTCAGGTTTTGATGATGCTTGTGGCTCTTCGCGTGAGAGCATCAAGTCATGGTCTCCATCTTCATGTAAGTCTACATCTTCGGTTGGAGAACCTGTTCACAATTGAAAAGAAAAGAGAGCTTTGTTGGATGTTTAACAAGTAAAGTTTATCAACAAAAAGTAGATGTTGCAAAAAGGGTCGGTCCAGAACGGGTAAAAAGTTATTTGGGATTAAAAGTCAGGTTGGGTTGACCACAAAACAGCTTTAGCCCCGTTTTTTAGTTATAATAAAATAATTAACGTATTAATATGATTACAAAAATTATATTCTTAAAAGTATATGCTTAATAAAGTAAGAGTTAAGTACACAGATAGTCTCTGTGATTTTCCAAAATTTTAGATTTGGTCCCTAGCTTTCCAAAAGTACACGGATGGTCCTAGTGTTTTGCATTTTAACGCATTTAGTCCCCAGCTTTTGCCAAAAGTACACGGATGGTCCTTGTGGTTTGCACTTAGTAACGCATTTAGTCCCTAACTTGGACCCCCTAAAACTTTTATATTTGTTGGTTGGGGAGTAAACGCGTTACAAAGTGCAAATCACAGGAACCATCCGTGTACTTTTGGAAAGCTAGGGACCAAATCCAAAATTTTGGAAAACCACAGGGACTATCCGTGTACTTTACTCATAAAGTAATTTAGAGTCTCTTAAGCATTTAAAACTTTATTAAATAACTCTGGTTCACTTTCAACCCGTTTGACACGCTCCAAATTAATCAAGTTTTATCAAGATTACTCACTTGACCAATTAGATGTAAATATAACCCAAATCAACACTTATCCAGCATCTACGTAAACACATTAAAGTTCTAAGAAAAGAAAAGGTGTGTACTTTGGAGTGCACCCTGGTACATGGGTTTCGTGAGCCATACGGTTCCGGGGAAGACCATGAGGTTGGTTTTGGTCAGGGTCTTCTTCTCACTGGCTTCTAAGTGTGTGAACCCAAACCCTTTGGTCCATGTGTCAACCAAGCTCGGAATGGCGGATACCACCAGTTTCTCTACCTTTAATGACTTTAACATCTGAAAATCAAGACATAAATGGAACGTGTAAATATGCAACCGTGAAATAATGTGTTGCTACTTTCTAAGTTATATTATATATACTATAACGAGGCTATTTTGTCACATCAACCAACTTTGGCCCTCAACTTTAATAACTACATGTTTAGCCCCTTCAACTTTGGTAATGACATGTTTAGCCCCTTAACTAAACAACTTTAGCCCCTCAACCTTAATAATAAACAGCTTTAGCCCCGCAAACTTAATAATAAACAACTTTAGCCCCTTAACTTTAATAAGGACATGTTTAGCCCCTCAACTGCAATAATGACATGTTTAGCCCCTTAACCACTTCAAACAACTTTAGCCCTCACCTTTAATAATGCCATGTTTAGCTCCTTAACTACATCAAACAACTTTAGCCCTCAACTTTAGTAATAAGCATATTTAGCCCCTCAACTTTAATAATAAACAACTTCAGCCCCTCAACTTTAACAAGACACAACTCTAGCGCCTCAATTTTAACAATACAGAACTATAGCCCCTCATCTTTAATAATGACATCTTTAGCCCCTTAACTACATCATACAACTTTAGCCCTTCACCTTTAATAACAACCTGTTTAGCCCTTTAACTACATCAAACAACTTTAGCCCCTCAACTTTAATAATGCACAACTTTAGCCCCTCACCTTTAATAAGGACATGTTTAGCCCCACAACTTTAATAATGACATGTTTAGCCCCTTAACCAAAGCATCAAACAACTTTAACTCTCGCAATTTGCTTATTTTTATCTACGTTTCGAACCTGCTGCAGAGCGCAGGTGATTACCCACTAGTTCTTTATTAAAAACTTACCTCTTCAATACTATTCATGAGACGCCGACACATCCCCTGGCGACGATATCTGCTACATGTTGCAATTAGCGGCATCTCAGCAACATTTGCTCCATGAATCCTGCATGTGAATTTAAACATATCATACCATTCAATATTAAAGCAAATAAATGTCTAGAACACAAGCAGCAAATAAAAGATTACTAATCATTCAACAAGACATTTATAAACATCTAAGTATCACTAACTTATATTTTATATCTCCTACACAAACTTATTCATCCAGTTTAACAAGTGAATGGGAACAAAGCCTGTAAATAAGATAAATTACAAGAGTAAGCTTGTATATCACAATGTACCTTACAGATGCCACACATAGTATCACATCATCTTTCTCCAAGATTATAGTATAGAACCCCTCATAGTTGAGACGTGCGAATTCGGATCTGAAAACAAAATCAAACAAATAGTCCCCCGATAGTTATATCATTAGTATATGATGGCAATCTCGACCCACTTACTTAAGATTAGGTCAATTTGGATATTTTAATCTAAAACGGGTCATACAAAGTTTAAGCTAAAAAAGAGAGCTTCAAACGCATACAACCTCCTAAAGCGCATACTCAAAACTTTAGATTAATATTACCGTTTGTAGTCACTAAAGCATTAATTATCAATCAAATTCTTTTTAAATGGATAAAAAGGTGTTTATCAGTATAACTGACCCAGCTTGCCACCTCAGGATAATTCATGAAATAGGAAAGGTGATATAAAAATCTACTTTTAACGTCAACCACCTGAAAACAGGGAAAAAACGGGAAACAGAATTTCAAGATGAAGAAAATGCTCACCCCCAATTATACAAGACATGGGGTATCATATCAATGCCGGTTCTTGGATCCACCATGGGAAGAAAACATTCTTCCATGATTGTAAGAGCAACAGCTAGTTTCAGATTGCATTCGGCTTTTAGAGCAACCAAACGCTGTGCAGAATGAACTTTTAGGTCTCCATGAATGCATTTTAGAAGTGTACACGAGAAACCATCAGATACGGGATTCATAATCCCGATCTGGGAATGAAGCCCCGAGTGAATCTACAAATAGTTTGTATTCAAATTAATTAATAATATCCAATATTGCAATTCTTTATTCACATTTCTGTATTCAAGTTTGGTAAAAATGTAAGTTTAAATTACCTCCTCACAGCTTTCTCCACAGAACCATGTAGCAGACGACACTGACTCTCTTTCCATGCCTTTCTCTCTCACACATTCCACATGATCTATTTACAAGCAAACCATTCATGATATAATAATAATAATAATAATAATATAACATGAACAAAAAAAGGTGATGATGAAGAATAGAGGATGATGTCATAAAATAGCAATATACTTTTGCAATGCTCCGTTGTGGTAAATATAACTTCTCAATCTGTTTCAGAACACTTAACAAAGACCACCTTTCTATTTTAGTTTCTCCTAAAAAATTGCACTTCCAAATTTGTTTGTCAAGTTCCCTATTCTGCCCTTAATTACTAAACTCCATCAAGTGCACACTTCTAAAGCTGTGTGCACTTTATAGGGACTAAAATCAGGCTTTATCTATGTAATATAAGCAATAACTTTTCCGTCTAGTTATTCCTTTTACATGTTCTTACTCCCAAATTAACAAAGTTGGTCTTTAAAAAACTGGTAAAAAGTGTAAACGGACAGAAAAAGTTGTAACTACAAAAGTGGGCCGAAAAAGTTATAATCATAAAAACGGACCACCACCAAAAGCATATTTTGATACTATATGACATTTTCCGTAATAATAATATCTAATATCCTGGTTGATGAGTGCAGAAATCTACATTTATGTTCACATTGCACGCATTTCAATGCAGCCAAGTTTGAAGCCTCGGTGTCATCGACCACATTCCCACAAATCCAGCAAGAGCACTTTGAACAATACCAATTGCCTTCTGGTAGCTCCTGATAAAAGCAAGACATAAAAACAGAATGCAGAGAATTAGATAAATTAAAAATTACAGGAAAATAAAAACAATCAGTCAAATTTATACTAATATTCCAAGGCTACGGATCCAAACAACTAAAACAGTAGCTTTCTTTGACCACATAGAACCCTAAAATTTCTTAAGAAACTACAATTACCTAAAAAAAGTGTTGGGCGAATAATAAAATAATGGAGTAAAATGTCATTTTTGTACCTGAGGTTTGGTCAGTTTTGCGACTTTCTTCCAAAGGTTTGTTTTTTCGCATCTGGATCCAAAAAGTTTGAAATGTTGCCATTTTCATCCGGCGGTTAACTCCATCCATTTTTCTCTGTTAAGTCAGGAGTATTTCCGTCTTTTTTGTTAACTTAAAGAGCAATTCATTCTTTTCAGAAGTATTCGGTCTTTTGACATAAAGTGAAAATAACCAAATTGCCCTTAAAGAGTTTAAGTTAACAAAAAAGACGGAAATACCCCTGACTTAACGGAGAAAAATGGATGGAGTTAACGAGCTGGATGAAAATGGCAAGATTTCAAACCTTTTGGACCTAGATGCGGAAAAACAAACCTTTGAACGAAAGTCGCAAAACAGGCCAAACCTCAGGGACGAAAATGGCATTTAACTCTAAAAAACGGGTAGAGAAGATTGTCAAAGAAAAATAAAAATATTCAGTCAGATTATACTAATATTCAAGGGATATGGATCCAAACAACTAAAAAGGTGGGTTTCTTTGAGCACTTAAAACCCTATAAATTCTTGAGAAACTATAAATACCCAAAAATGTGCTGGAAAAATAATAAAATAACGGGTAGAGAAGGTGGTTAAAGAGATTATGAAAGTAAAAGTGTAAAACAAACCTCAACACACAAGCATTTGAGATGAAAGGTTGACGGGCAGTTATCACAGCATATCAACTCACCACCATCACCGCACAAACCGCAGCTGTCGTCATGTTCATCGATATCCTCAACCTCAATAGTTCGTGTAGCACCTCTCCTAACCTTGTATTCAGCTGACCAAGCTTCCAGCTGGCACAAAGTGAATGATTTTCCAGACTCCATAAAAAGATTTAAACACGGGCCTTTTAAGCTGAAACCAGCATGAGTTTTAAACTCGGAAACAGAAAGCATCTTATCACAACATTGACACAAGATACCGTCTCGGGTAACTAAACCGTCTTTTACCACTAAATCGTCTCTTGGATTTCGGTACTGGATCACTTCCTTAACTTTAATTACGCCAAAATCTATTAACCAGGATAATACTGTTCGTACACCGAGTCCAGACCACCTTCCTTCCGTCTGATGTTTACCGCCTTTGGTCAAAGTCAAACTTCGTGGACGCAACCTGCAACTTCCTTTTGGACCCTCGTTGGACTTGGACCTCCTTGTAGGTTTAGCAACACGAGATTTTGTCTTGAAACGTGATGATTGTTAGTAGAACGGTTTTTAAATATGGCGGAAAGTAAAAGATCGTCATCTTAACATGACAATTTCCTTTTTTCTCTTTTCCATTTTTACGATGGTGAGTTGACTTCTTGACCCCGGATTGCTTCTTTTCATGTTGATCGTCAGAAGAGCAAAAGGATGATTTTATACAACTCCCGTTACTCTCACTGATCTCTTGCATGCCATAAGAAGAACTTAATTTCATCTCTGACAATTTCTTTGATTTCTTGTGTTCTTTGAGTTGAATCACACCGTCTTCATGCGGAAACGCAATTTCCGACGCTCCGGTTGATGAATAAAGATTATTTGTAATTTGGTTATCAATGGTAACTTCATTTTTCGAAGGTAAAACGGTATCATCACTAAAATAAAAACCGTCCACCACGCTTCTCTTTGTTTTAACCGGCTTCCCTTCTTTCAAGTACCGCAAACTTTTATCAATATATACCACTTTTGCAAACGGATCGAGTAAATACCACCAATGAGCTAACGCAGTTGCAGGTTCCAGAACTCTAAGCTGTTCTTCAATCTCTATTAACGTATCCGAAAAATCAGACTGGAACTCGGTCAAACTGGTCCACTGTATGCCGTTACTATCACCGATAACGTAATTCGCATCTGCAACTAGTTTCTGCCCGCACATATTCCACGCTCGGTAAAATTCCCGAATCGGCCTTCCCGATGGAGATTTGAACACAAATTCTCCATGTCCTTTACAATGAGTAGTTCGGTTTCGCCTTCCGATAACCCATTTTGCCTCCCGAAGTAACCGATGGATGTGAAACCGTAATAACGATTTAACGTCGGTAGTTGAACTTGAATCTTCAGGTGGTGCTAAAAGTTCATCTTCATCAAGTTCCACAAATGAAGAATCTTTCCATTTTCGTTTGCAACCTTGAATTGGATCGCTTGGTTCGGGCCGGACGACTAAAAGCTTGCTGACGTGGCTCTCCTGAGAAACGGGTGACGCAATTGCAGTTGCAGCACTGACGTCGGTTGTTTTTTGATCGTTTGTGTCGGAGCTTGATAATCGGGATTTCGAACCATCCTTGTCGGACACTTCACCGACAGTTCCTTTAAGCAGATAACAACTGGATTTAAAACCATGACCAGATGATTCGACTAACCGACATGCTACCATTGTAGTCGGTTGGAACAAACAAGAATCGGTTTCTTTTAACGAGATTGAAGTATTAATGACTTTTTCAAAATAAGGTTTAGCGTTGACTTGTAACACTTGTTCTTCAGGTAACACCTTCCTTCTTTTGACTTCAACATCGGCGTCGTTTCTTGCTGATATAGTAAACTCTTCGGATCCTTTCATGTCCTGGGAATCTGTTGTTCTACTTGTCATGACCGAATTGTCACTGTTGCAACCGAATGAAACATCTTTAGGTTTTTTATTGTCGTTTTCGAAATTAATTGCTCCGGTTACGAGACACTTTTTGCTAGTTTTATCGTTTTCATGTCCGAAGAACACTTCTCTAAAAATGGAATCTTCTTCCTTTGAACCCTCGAATTCATCATCGTGCAAATCTTCAATACCTAGCCTGAATAACATTTTTAACGACTTGTTGCAGTTCCCCTTCATTTTACGCGTCTTTTCTATATCCCTTATTCAATAAATATACTCAGTTTCCCTCTTGCTAAAATAAATACCTCTTTATCATGCCGTCTGCAATAATTCAATATCATAAATTAAACGAAGTTGAATGTGAGATAACAAGTAATGTTACAATCATATATATAGAATATGAAAAGATGACAATATATATTATGAAAGCATAATGCAAAAATTAGTACAAAATATAACAAAAAATCGCTTCTACAACATCCTCAATAGTCAATACATATAATAACATATCAGATAACAAGTAACAAGATCTACTATCTAGTGCGTACACCAATATAAACCATATTTTCGATTATATCATGAAGCATGTGTTTGTCTGCTTCATTGATTGAAGAACAATAATCAATCTGCGCACCCCTTAGTTCTTAGGGTGTTAATTTAGATATGAGCCCCTCAATTTTGTTTACAGAAGTATATTAATATAATATATAATTTCCTAGATACAAAGAATACACTTATAACCTCTGCGTGAATGATGCTATTTATCTCTGCAAATTTCTTTTAGAAATGCTTAATAAATCAATTTATAGTAACTCCCAAACGTTTTCTGTCACATATATATAAATACCAAGTTGCATAAGCTACACAAGATACGTAAATACCCAATTATCCCACAAAGGAAGGTAATTCCGGATCGGGTGAGGGAATAATTAGATAGTATTGCCTAAAATAGCGATTATTGTTCTTGGGTGTTTTCTTCCAAATTGAATGTGCATTTACCCGCAATTTCATAAGGTATGAAATCCAGTTCTCCTAACGCCACTTTACCAACAAAATAACCCCACAAAAATACCAAGCAGCGTCAACTTGTATGACATAAAGATAGATATGGTCAACCTCAAATCGGTCCAGATACAAGTAATCAAGAACTTGATCAATTAAGGACAAGAGAACCTTGAGAAACACACCATTAATCCTTTCTAACATCATCAACTTTCCGTCCCCAAACGAGCTGATGCCCGTGGTAATACCTTTCTTGAATTGGGTTAAATTTATCACTTTTCCTATAGTGTTTGTATTGCCAACCAATCATCTATACGTTAAACGCCTAGCGGCTTCATATCATGCACATTTAAGTAATCATTATACAATTACAAACCACAGTAAATAAAAAGGAATGTATAACTCATACAAGAGTCAGGAGTAAATAAATCAACGAAACCTAGCCATTGTTTTCCAAATCATCGGATGCTATAAAGAGTCTATCATCCAGCTACATTGCTCTAAAAGGAAAGATTTACAAGGCAAAGTTAGCTCGATTATTACACATGAAACGACTATATGTTTCTACAATCTCAAAATGGTGTATATAATCCACACATTAAAACAACAAAAAACCGGCCAAACACCACACAAAACTGAGATTTAACCTAAAAAGGTAAAGCACTAAACCGAATACAATCTGTGCATTAAAACAACAAGAAACCAGTCAACCACCACACACAACCGAAAGATTTACCCTAAAAAGGCGAAGCACTAAACCTACAACATAAAATATAAAAAACACACACATCCACAACTCCAAAACCTAGATAATTTTAACTTCGTTGACCAATTCATAAACTACAAATCAATCTAGGGTAAACACAAACAGATCCATATCCAATCAATCTACGTCACAAATAAACCATCTCACCTTCCACAAATAGAATCCGATTAACAAATTCAACAAAAAATCAAAATTAAACAAACCGAGGCTAAATCTATCAAATAATTCCCGAAATTCAACACAAACGAAAAAAACCCTACGAAAAATCCAACATTCTTCAGATACACACAAATCGGTTACAAAACCTAATCACAAGCATCAAAATCCACCAGAACGCACATGAATTACAACTGTAGAGTGAAATTGAGCTAAAATGAAGAAAAAACGAACCTGTAGGGTGCAATTAGGTGTCCAAATCGGAAACTAGGGTTTGAAGAATGGGGGAGAATGGAAAAAAGGTGAATGAAAATGGTGAAATTGAGGTGGTTTTGAAGCGTTACGTTAGATGTGTGAAGCAAAAGCGTATGAGACATGTGACGAGTGTTGATGATGAAATGGTTGAAGGAGGATTGGGCTTTGGTGAGCCCGAAGAACAGTGGTGCAGCTCTGTAGCATCACAGATGGCATTCACCTTTGTTTATGCTTACGTAGGTATGAATGGATGGATTTACATTTTTTTTCAGATTTTGTATTTCGGATTATCATAGGAAGAGGGCTTTTTTCTTGAATCATCATCAATTTTTTTTTACGGTAAATTTGGATCACTGACGGACTACTGAAATATCATCGTGCCATTGCAGAATCACCCGATCATATCCATCTCCACTATGCATAATGCCTCTACACTAATTTAGAAGGAAACCCAATAAATATGGGAAAACCCCTCTTGTGGGAATCAAACCCAAACCTATTGATCCCAAAACGTTATCTCACCCCAAGATGTCTATAAAGCCATGGGCAAAAAAAGAAAACTAGCGAAAATTTTCAAAAATAGATAAGTTTCACAAAAAAAAAAAGATTATGCACTTTTAGCCATTTTTAAAGAGATATTATATATAAAAATCCCAACTTTCACCAATTGACCGCTAACAATCTCAACTTTCGTTTTGTACATCAGCACTCCCAACTTTCAACTTATTGGCCGATAACACTCCCTAACTAACTGAACCCCAACTCAGTTAGTTTTTGCTGATGTGCCCTTTTTGCTGACATGGCAGATGACATGGCATTTTTAATGACGTGGCAGGTGATGTGGCAGCTGACATGACATTTTAGCTGACGTGGCAGCTGACATCAGCTAACTGGGTTAGGGTTTAGTCCATTAGGGAGTGTTATCGGCTATAAGTTGAAAGTTGGGAGTGTTATCAGCCAATTGGTGAAAGTTTGGGTTATTTAGATCCAATATCCTTTTTTTAAATTAGTTAAGTTAGTTACCGGCTAAAAAGAAGCGTGTGTTAAGCTTTCTAGTTGTCGACTAAATACTATAAAAACTCTTGGTTGTCAGCTAAACGCTTAAAAGAAGCGCATGTTAAGCTTTCTAGTTGTCGGCTAAATACTTAAAAAGGCCTAGCCACATGCTGACACTAAAAGAAATTTTCTAGTTGCTAGCTAAATTCTAGTTGTCTTAGTAGAACGGAGCTGGCTTGATGCATTCTAATTGGTTTAAATAGTGAGAGATTTTGTCTTTTATTTGGATTTGTAAGAGATGGTCTTGTATTTGAATGATTATTTATTTATCTTTTATTTAGATTTGTAACAGATGGTTTTGTATTTGAACGACTATTTAAAAATGTAGTAATTTATACTAGAGTAAAATGGTTTTATAAAGGAAGGGACTTGTTGATTTGTTTAGTTTATAAATGTTATCGTGCTTATTTTGTTTTGTTTATTTTGTTTTGTAACTTTTAACAAATACATCGTTTATAGGAAAAATGCATAATTTTGATTTTTAATATAAATAATTTGGAGTGAGAAAATCATTTTGTTTTGGCGTAACTTACACATGATATATTGCTTACTAATCATTTAAATGATGGGTCGCAAGTGTTATAAATTTTAAAATTAAAAGTCATCAACTTAGTTACAAAGTAAAAAGTCCACGATCACAATTTTCAAAATAAATTTTAGTATGTTTTTAGAAATTTAATATTAAGGTTGCTTTACTTTAGAAGGGAATCTCCTTTGATAGGAGTATCCTATCTTCAAAAATATATGATTCTAGCACTTTTTACGTTTGCCCTTTTAAAATTTTGTAAAATGATTTTTCCCCATTTTGGCATGTTCATGAGTTAAATTCAACATGTATTGTATGATTTATGTCCCTTTATTTTCATTTTCATAGTTCTTCCGTTATTTTAACTTCGTATTGAGTTTTTCTATCCATCTATATGGATTAGTTAAAGTTATTTGAAAATCATTAATGTGATAAGTGGTTCAAAAGCTTTTCTACTCTTATCATTGTAATTTCTCTCTATATTTGGTTTTTTTTATAAACATGTATATCGCGCTCGTCATTTATATATTAAATATTATCATAAGGGTTCATGTTACTATCCCATAAGCCTTGTTATTATTTTTGTAAAGGTATTTGTTATGCATACTAAGGTAGGCAACGAGAGGAACACAAAACCTCATGTGTATAGTAAAAACTACTACATGATGTGTAGAAGACATCTGAATCGATACTCTGATATACGTATAAGGTTGATGGTTGTTGCATATGCTCACACTTCATCGCATGGTCGGCCATAGATCTGCAGGCCTATGTGCATGTGTGTTATTGTCACACCCCGACCCGCAGCGGAATAAGAGTCGGGGCATAATTGGGTTATCACCAAAGCTCATGATGTTTACTAAAATGTTTCATATTTATTAAATTCAAATTACAACTTAAATATCCAATCCAAAATTCATACAATTACAAGGAAATGAAAAGTATGTAAATAATCCAAGCTTAAACTGGTTTATTCTTCTGTGCCTTCCTATGTGTTTCTTGCCTCAGCTGGATCACCTGTATCATGTGTAAAACGGGGGATATTTTGGGTCAACAAAAGTTGGCGAGTGAACCTTGATAAAACATTGTTATTAATTTCTTGTTTTATTTAATATGAAAAATTTGTGCAATAATCACATGTGAGCAAACATATATAAGTAAACAAACACAAACCACTTTGAATGAGTATATGATATGAATGATGATGAATGTGAGATAAAGGCTCAATCAAACGGAGCCGATCTTATGAGGCACCTGATGCTCAACCCGTCTCCCACGGGGAACTGATGGGCCTAATGAAATGCGTGCACTGAAAATGATAAATCCAAACTACATATAATCCACACAACAATTGATACACATTTGATACACATTTGATCACGGATATAATGGATGCACAAGTGTTTAAATATAATAAAGAATTAAACGACACATGATACACCCCAAAACATGATTAAAACGGGGAATTGATAGAGATTCACTCACATTGGGTGCGTTCTGTGATGACGTTGGATGCGCACGAATTTTAGGATTTGATCGACGAGGGAAAAACTAACCTAAAATAATAACGAAATGATTCGGTAAATAAATGGATTTTATTTGAGATTAATACTTTTAATTCATACCCTTAATGGGATTTTTAGATTTATTTTTGTGAGTTTAAGGAAATTTTCTAACTTTAAAAATCTTATTTTTAGGTATTTTTAAATGATTTTTCAATTAAATAAATAAATAAAATTAAAAAAATGTTGACTTTTGACCGGTCGGACTGTGGTTTTATATGCGCTGAGTGAGGTTCGAACTCGGGACCTCTCGTATACGTGCACGCAGCTCTACCAACTGAGCTACGTGTCTAACTCGAAATATTCTCTGTTTTAATTATATATATATACTAATTAACTTTAACCTTATTTATTTTTATTAAAAACAGTTTCATAAATTGCCAACCCGGTTTAGGTATCCAGAGTCGAACTCGCGCTCTTCAGTTTACGTGCACACAGCCCAACTAGTTGGGCTGTGTGTCTAACCTGTTTATATACTGAATTATATTATATTTATATACATATTGAAAGATGATCTGAATAGGTTTTAAAAAGGATTGGTTTTATTTCTGAAAGTCGGTAACATGTGCGATTCGAACTCAGGACGTGCGTGTTATGTTGCACACAGTCCACCGCTGGACTGTGTGTCTAACCCGGTTAAATATCCGGTTTTAATTAAACTAATACACATATCTTAACTTCGTCTTCTTCGCTTAACAATACAGAACAGTGAAATCCGACTGTTCTGTTTAATTGATCTTAACTTATACTTGATTGAAATGAAAAGAGAAATTAAATGACATGGTATACCAGAACGGCGAGTTTGCTTCAGGTTTTCCGGCAAGGTCTCGTCGGCTCCGATCCGCGGATTCTGGCTGAGGGAAACTGTTTGACAGTTTTGATTACTGTGTTGAGTAATTAGGTTACTAATCGAGAGATAGCAAGAAAAGTTTGGATGATTGTACCGTCTGAAGACAATCGCGGTTTTTCCGTTCAGCGATTCCGGCAAAATTGAAATTTCCGGCGACGTGCTCTGGAAGGATTAAAGCTTCGAAAGAGAGTGCGATTCTGGGCGAAAAGGTTACCAGAGGTTTGGGTGGGTATTTATAAGGAGGAACGGGTGTATTTGGTTCGAATTTCGGTCTTGATTCGTGGTCAAAGTTTTTCGGCGGTTATGACTGAAATTGAGGGTTAGACATCGGTTATAACCGATGTCAAAATTAGTTCACGCATTTCAGTCAGAGGAAACGGTCATAATTCGCGATAATCTCGGCTAGGCCACCTAAACTCTTCAATAAACACAAGTCCGCCCGGACTTGTCTCAAAATCAGGAGAAACAAACAAGTTCACCCGAACTTGATGTTTCAACCCACTTTCTCACCTTCACCTATAAATACTCAGCTCCATTCTTCATTTGCACTTGCTGCAAGTTCGCCCGGAGCTCCCCAAAACTGAAACCCTTTGTTTTCTAAGTAAGATTCAACCCGTTTTCAACTACAACAGCTTTATACAACGTTTTACAACGATTTTGCACAAGGTTTCTATCTTCGTTTTCATCAAATCTGCTCTGCTTACGAAAATCTTCATCTTTTTATACAAAACTTCTCTTTTTTCACATAGATCTACTCTTAGATCTAAGTAAAACCTTTAAAACATCGATTTATACACAATATTCGGACTAAATGACGTATATTTCGTTCACTTTGAAGTGGAACGAGGCGTTGTCAAGCAAGATCTCAGATCCGGAAGCACAAGGACGAAATCGTCACTTTACACAAGCTGGACTAACCTGTACGAACCTTCAAGTTGGGCCGGATTAGCTCGAGTTTCTGTAAAATGGCTAAACTAACTCCAAAAGACCTCTCCAGCCTAAGTTTTACTCAGTGACTTAAGGTTGGAGGGATGAAGACTCGATTTCCTCAGCAAACGACGCGAAAACGCACGATTTGGATGCCAAAACAGTCAAGTTCGCTCGGAGTAGAGCAAGTTCGCTCTGAACTTGTCACCAAAATGGTGACCAAGTTCGCCCGAACTTGCCTCAAACTTCAACAAATCAGACAAGTTCGCCCGAACTTGTATTTCCCCTCAACAACAGGTCAAGTTCGCTCGAACTTGTCCAGTTTCTCAGGAAACTAGACAAGTTCGCCCGAACTTGTATCACCAGTAAACAAAACAGGTCAAGTTCGCCCGAACTTGTCTACTGTTCTCTCACCCGTTAGCCGTTTCAGCAATTTGAAAGACTGATGCACTTTTGTTCGCTTACAGGCTGATCCGCGCTCTCCTCAACTCATCTCAGATCCCGTCTCTCTCCTAAAACGCACCAACTGTGAGTATACTTGAACCCCTTTACGCTTAAACGCACTTTTGGGTGTCACATATGTTTGTATATCAAAACACATCACACAACACAACTCTTATTCGCAATCTCGTTATTACATGACTATACGTGAAATCTGCTGAATCGTATGTAATAGTTGATTGCTTGTACGCCACCCTTAACATGATAGTATACTAGAGATTGACCCGCCACCCGGAGGCCCGGGGTTGTTAAGGTTAGCATTTTCATTTCTCATATATTTTCTCTTTAGGATGTGGACACTTGTTTGCATGCCTCGATCAATCGCGGTTTGTTGGTTTACATGAATCTGAGTAGTTACATAATTCACAACTGTTACGTACGTCATGCGGTGTATGCTAAACGATTTTATATCTATTATGTACGCGAAACCTGTATGCTCACCTTTACTTAATTGTATTGACGTTTATTTAAACATATGTGGCAGGTTGAGGATATTGCTTTGGATGCTTAGATTTAGGTTTTGCTTTAGAAAATCAAGTAATAAAATCTAGGGAAGATCGAATCGGATGTTATGTTTAAGAGATTTGCTTAATATTGTAATAATATTTTGGATTTTATTGTTTAATAGTATGGGATGTTAAACATTAGATAATATCGCCTAATAGTTGTTATGGATGTCTCTTAGCAATGGTTCGCTAGTGCCACGCCCCGATGTTTCACGACTATCGGTTGGGGTGTGACAGTGAGATTTATTACACCCAGGAAAGGCGAACGTAAGTCGCTGAATGCGTAAGTCGCTAAGGAAGAGTCAAACCTCTAAGGATCAATGCCAAGAGAATTGAACTAAAGAATAGTTGAATGAAAAGCTACTAAATGCACAAAGGCAAGCATGTCGAGACAAATTGCAAAGAGGATTAGGTCAACTATTGATCAGTTAGCACCTGGAAGGACGAAATGTTCAGACTAAATGATCGGATTGGATCCCGATTTGGAGGACTTAAGATGAATCTTCAAGAAGCACATAGTCTGAAATAGGTTCACCAGAACGACAATGTTCAGATTAAGCTCATATTATGTATAGAAACTATAGCCGATCATGTGCAAGTCTTGATGTTTCAAATTAAAGCAAAACAGAACGTGATCTACAACAACTCGAAATCCCATATGGAAATGGCAAATGGTAACAATGGATTTCATCACTAAATTACCTAAGACCAAGCGTGGCAATGACACGATATGGGTTATTGTGGATAGACTAACCAAATCCGCCCATTTCCTACCAATTAAGGAAACATATAGCTCCGATAATCCGGCTAAGCTTTATGTCGATGAGATTGTATCTTTGCACGGCGTGCCGATATCTATTGTATCTGATAGAGATACAAGGTACACATCTCACTTCTGGAAAAGTTTCCAACAGTCTCTAGGCACGAGATTAAATTTCAATACGGCTTACCATCCGCAGACTGACGGACAAAGTGAGCGTACCATTCAAACCTTGGAGGACATGCTGCGAGCATGCGTAATTTATTTAGGCGGAAGTTGGGATGATCACTTACCCCTAATCGAATTCTCTTACAATAATAGCTACTACACAAGTATTAAGGCCTCTCCTTTTGAAGCCTTATACGGGAGAAAGTGCAGAACGCCTGTTTGTTGCGCAGAAGTTGGAGAAGCCCAACTATCTGGACCAGAAATCGTTCTTGAAACCACGGATAAGATCGTGCAAATCCGTGATCGACTTAAGGCAGCTCGTGATAGACAAAAGAGTTATGCCGACAAAAGGCGTAAACCATTACAGTTCCAAGTCGGGGACAAGGTTATGTTAAAAGTGACACCTTGGAAAGGTATAATGCGCTTTGGGAAAAGGGGCAAGTTAAGCCCGAGGTACATTGGACCATTCGAGATAACCGAATGTGTTGGATCTGTAGCTTATAGGCTTAAGCTACTGAGAAGCTCAGTGGAATCCATGATGTTTTCCACGTCAGCAATTTGAGGAAATGTCTAGTGGATGAGTCGCTAGTGATGCCTCATGAAGATATTCAAATTGATGAAAGCTTGCGTTTCGTGGAGAAACCAATATCGAGGATGGGCAAGTTAAGAAACTCCGTAGGAAGCACGTGCCTATTGTAAAGGTCAAATGGGATGCCCGTCGAGGTCCCGAATATACATGGGAGGTCGAGTCCAATATGCGGCAGAAGTACCCTTATCTATTTGAATAAATCCCGAGGTCGAGATTTTTATTAAGGGGGTGAAGATGTAACACCTCGAAAATTTCGTCCAATGAAAAATCTGACACATGTCCCGAAAATTATGGTTGCCACGTGTAGCCGAGATGGGCTAAAGACGCTGTCATGTTAAATTAATAACCTCTGAACGTGCATCGGAAATATCGGAAGAACAAAAGTGGGAAATGCTAAAATTTCATGATCTGGAAGGTCAATACGGACCGTAACCATCATTGGTTACGGACCATGAGGCAATCATCATATGGTTTAAGTAAGGTGGTTACAGACCGCAAGCCTTTATGGTTACGGTCCGTAACCAATTCAAATCTGTGGGCGACAGAGGTCCTTAAGGACCGCAAGGCTTTACCCTTACGGTTCGTAAGGGACTGCCAGAGGCAGATTGCTTGGCAGCTTGCGGCCCTGCCACCATGCTCGCGAAATGCCACTCTCTTGCTGCTCGTTACACGTTCCAAAACACTTGTACTCATCCTAGGGCAGCCCATAACAACTGGCATGATCCCTAACTCCTTCCTCACCTATAAAGGGGCAATTGAATTGCCTCTTTCACTTGCTCATTCATAAATCTTCTTCTCTCTTGCTCATTTGGGAGTTCCTGAGATCATTGGGAGCACCCTCTGAGTTCTTAGTACTTCTTTGGATCACTTGTAAGTGCTCCAACTCTCTTTGTTCAGTTTTGTAGGCTTTTAAGGCAAAGTCAAAGCGTTTACGTAAAAACGCATTGACTTTGTGCTAAGACCATTATGGTCTAGCCAATGTTTGTAACGAACATGGCTACGTGATCGTAATAAGGTAGGTGTTAATCCCTCAAGAGGGCATCTCCTGATAACCACGTTTGCTTGGTCAATTGATGGGTCAAAGTTATATTAATAAAAAGTCAAACGGGTCCAGATTTGAAATAAAATCATAACTAGCAATGTAGGTGTTATAAAATCTGTTTTGACACTCTAATAACTTGGTAATAATTATAAGAACATGTGGGAACATGTTCGGCTTGTCAACTCCAGGTCTAAGGTCGGTTCGCAACCGAAAGTCGCGAAAGTTGACTTCTGCTTTGACTTTCAGTTCTGACCCGATTTAGCAACCTTAGCTTTTGTTTCTAAGTTGCATTGTGACCATGTTTTAGTATACTATAATCCTCTGGAATTATAGGACATGGTCATGTAGTAATCCGAGTCATTATGCAAGTATCCATTAAATATGGCTAAAATGCCCTTTTGACATATAAAATGGTTTAAACTTAAACTTGACATCAAAACTCTATACCTACTGATGTAATATCATTATTAGGATTATTTGGGATATTCATTCAGGTTGCAAACTGAGTTTAAGCTATAGTTTGCATATTATGTCCTTAACTGACCATATTGCCCTTTCGGCACTTTAAATGGATTTTAAACATTTTAATGGACCAAAACCTTATACTTCCAAATGTAATATATATATCAACATGTTTTGGTCATACAAACCTGCTCACAACAAGAGATTCGCTTAAATATCATTTAAATCGTCATTTAGCGACTTAATCGCCGTTTCGGCGCATAATATGGTTTAAAATCATATTAGAGCATAAAGGCTTGATACCTACTGATTTCAAAACATGTTTTCAAATTATTAACAATAGGTACATGTCCAAAACTCAGATTCCCAAATAAGTTATCGAATTATGTGTGAAATGACCCAAATGCCCTTCCGGGACATAGTTTGGTCTTAAACTATAAACCACACATATAATTGATATCCTACTGATATAACATCATAAAATATGTATTTTTATACAATGTTTATGACAATAACATCATTTTACATATACGCTCATTTATTACATTGTAAAATGACCAAATTGCCCTTTTAAGGCATGTTTGATTTTAAAACCGTAACAGGCCAACATACTGATAACTTTAAAAATTTTAAGCATAATGGCATATGCAACCTTTATAGGACTCACCCGGTTACCCGGTTTCGCTTATATGCATACGGTTAAGACTACGTGAGTAGTTTACGCAATTTAACCGAACCGTGTTTGACCATATCAAAATATTCTCAAATTCCAGAATGTAAAATGGTAACCCATATTATACAAGTCCTAGTACTTTTCGGGCCCAAAATACATTCTTTTCCGGTCATCGCTTAATCTAGCGTTTTCGTACCGTTATCTTATTTTAAGTTAGCCGGTCTAAGTCAATGACTAAATATGTCCCGCTAGCCAACTAATCGGTTAATAATACCATCCACTCCATATTAGAGGCTTCCAGTAGATTGTTTCCGGGCTAGTTATTTTGATTACGACTGTGCTCTGCTTATTTTCTTATTTACTAAAGAGTTTGCAAGCCAGGTAATTACCTTAACTTATTTTCCCTTATACGGGCTTGGGATACGGTATAATAATACCGCATGGTTGGATATGGGATCAAAGACCAATGAGTCGGGAATTCAAATAATCCATTTAATTCGTATTGCTTAATATTAAACATTTGGGGGTTAAAACGACCATGTCCTGGATATCCACGGCTCATTTAATTGTAAATGGCCACGACCTAAGCACGGGGTGTAGGCATACACTCCACAGATACTAAAATAAATTATAACCCATTAGGGGTGTACCTATTAAAGGTATTAAAGTGATGTGTCGATTAATCATGTTCCCGACATAGTTTTCGGGCTCTAAATGTATTATTGGTATGTAAAACTGATAACATGAAAATAATTTATCCCAAGTTTTTATTTATTAAACTAAGTACCATTGTGTACACTAAACGTTTTCGAAATGTTTTAAAAAATGAGTCGGTTAAATGTATTTACCAGTGAAAACTAACGTATTTTCAAAAGACTAAGCGCAGGTGACAAGTATACGTAATTAGGCTGGAAGTGCTCGGCGAAGCTTAAGAGGAATTGCAACCCTTTTCTTAGAAGGCCTTAGTTTGTTAAATTTCCTTTTGTAATCACATTTCGATCCGCCTGTGGATCTAGTTACAAGCGTTGTATATTATTTTGAACTTTGAACATTCAAACATTTGTAATAGTATTGATCCAGACTTCCGCTGTGTTATATTGTATTGTTTGGTAATAATGATATCAACTTGCGTCATGATATTCTCCAACCGGGCCCACCAGGTTATACGTGGAAATTAGGGGTGTGACATATTTCAATTTAAAAGTAACTACAGTAACCAAAATCAAGTCAAATATAAGTGAAATCAAATAAAATCAAAGGGTTTATCGTTGACGCCCGGTAAATCCATCACATTTAAGTTGGAATACCATTTCAAGGCGGAGTTTGGTGTGGTGGTGTTAGCCAGATGGTGGTGTGGGGGTGTTAATTGGATGGTGCAGGTTGTAGGGGTGGTCAGTTTGGTGGTGTTAGCAGGTGGTGGGAGTGAATCGGGTCTGATCGGTTATAGGAGGTGGCGGACAATCGGTGGCGGAAGTGAGTTGAAGGAAAGGGGGAAGGTTGGGGAGGCAAAGTGTGAGAAGGATTTTTTTTTTGGGGGGGGGGGGGGCTAGGGTTTTATCAAAGGTGAAAAGACTAAAATACCCCTCTACCGTTAAATTGCTAAACATAAAAAGCTAACCCCACTAGAGGCATGGGTGCAGGTTGTGATACATTGAAAGCATGAGGGGGCAAAATGCAAAAAAAGAGGTTTTACGGGGGTAACTTGCTCCCGCCACCAAACCATAGGAAGGTAAATTGTACCTTACTCTTGATTATACATAAGTGAAATCTCCGCCGCAACTCTTGCATGTAGTTTGGAATAATTTTTTGATTTGTGGTTGATCCAAATATGAATTTATGTATGTATTTATACAGGCATTTCAATTTTGAAATCTAAACCGTTTATCATGGTTTGATGTTCATAATACATGTGTTGTAAAGGAGACATTCACGATGCTAATGTTATGGCAAGGTGTGTGTGTGTGTCTGGGTAAAAGTCAGCTTCATTCCAGAAAATATCAGTTGGTGACCTAATGGCGCTGTTTAAAACGCAAACGGGTTTAGGGAGGTGGAGAAAGCTGGTAAATGTGGTCATGCTTGCAACTATATGGAGACTTTGGTTTAGCAGAAACGACAAAGAGTTCAACGGCAACTCGGTATCTTCTAGGGAAATGGTGGAAAGGATAAAGGAAGATTCTTTTCTTTGGGTCAAATGTAGAGCTAATGTGAACTCCCTGTCCTGGGAGATGTGGTCTAGTTTTGATGTGAGCTCTATTTTGTAATTGTCTGTTGTTGTGCCAGCTTCTGGCTGGGTTCCCATTTCTATTTTAATATAGAGCTGCCGTTCAAAAAAAAAAGTAGATTTTAGGATTCCTTTTGCTACTTTTTAATGAAATAATTTAGGCCAATGCACACTATTAGCATTTATGATGAGACTGAAAGCTATCATTTTGTAATAATTGTCACAAACAACATGAACACCATTCCTAAAACATGTCACATACAATATGAAAGTATATAAACAACATGATATGAACTCTTGTCGTAAGTTGCTTAAACACGACACACCAAGACCCGTTGTGAAACACGGTCAACAACTAGTATGTTTAAATTGACATGTTTAATATTTTTTAGTTTCAATTAATGAGAAATAGATGTTTATAAAAAGTAGTTTTTTTAAAGGCTATAAAAATTAGTTTTAACATAATTTAAACTACAAAATTTGAATTATATCCAAACAAATACCCCAAAAATGATTAACCAAAAGTATAAACTAAAATAACATAACTATAAGTATACGCTATACACTCTCGCCTCTCCCTTATCCTGATCAACAACTAGGGTTTTAGACACTTTCAAAAACCCTGAAAATGGCGACTCGAGTTCTCCTCCGCTCACTCATCACCACCGCCAGTCAAACCCTAACCCCTCGCTTCTACACCACCACTTCCGCCTCTATCCTCCGCCTCCGGCCGCTTGTCGCCGCCGCCAACAACCTCCGTCACGCCTCACTTGTGGCCACCGGGATCCGTACTTTCTCCACGCACCAAACCACATCTTCGTTGAACGATTCGAACCCTAACTGGTCTAATCGCCCCCCTAAGGAGACGATCTTGCTTGATGGCTGTGATTTTGAACACTGGCTTGTTGTTGTTGAGAAACCTGAAGGTGAACCTACGAGAGATGAGATTATTGATTCGTATATTAACACGTTAGCGAAGATTGTTGGAAGGTATTTTTTTAACCTAATTTATTTGTTAAGCTAATTTGTGTTACATTTTTACCTCCTGTTTGTTGTATGAATTGTATATGTTTAGGTGTTAGGGTTAATTAGGAGGTTAGTGTTTGATTTGATGCTTATGGATGGGATGGTTTACGTCTTGGTTTTAAACTGATTGATGCACTCCGATGCGTTTGGTCCAAAAATCTGATGCGCGATGCGAGCACATCATGTATGCGATGCGCTCTTCATAAAAAATACTAAAAATATATTTGTTACATAATAGCTTATAAAACCATACTTAAAAGTAAAACAGATGAAGTAATAAGAAGATAACTTTTTGGTTCAAATCAAGCATCCTAAGATATTAATTATGGCAAAAACCCAACCAATTTCATAAAATCTGGTAAAAAAACACAAGAAACAATGTTGCACGCACCAGAGCGCATTATGCGATTGGCGCATTATTCTCGCATCATGTAAACGCAACGCATCAGATGTGCGCATCAGATGTGGCGATGCGCTCTCATCAGTGCATCGGGCGCATCACGCATTATGCGCGCATTTTAAAACCAAGGTTTACATTTTAATGTGGATTTAAAATCTGGAATTTGTTTATTGTTGAATAGTATATGTCTTAGTATGAAGGTGGATTGTATGTATAATTAGGATAGTATAGGATTAATATCATTTTAAACCATCAATGATCAGACATTCTTTTGTTTGTTAAACTTTTGATTGAGTACCTATAATATGCAGGCCTGTTTGGTTGTGTATGTATGCATTGCTTTTTGTTTCTAGTTTCTTTTAAACTCTATGAAGTTTACTCTGGGATTGGTTAATAATAATTTTTTGGATAGTTTACAATTATATACTATTAATTTGTAACATTGTTAGGCATTAAAACTTGTATTTTTAGCTTATAAAGTTGGACATTGGTTTATGATAAAACCATGTATTATATAATTTATTTGTATACTATTAATTGGTAACATTGTTAGGTAGGGATGAGCACGGTACCCGTTCGGTACTGGTACCGGTACTGAAAAACGAGAAAAGTGGCTACCGGTATCGAGTACACCGGCCGTTACGTGGAGCTCATGTATAATGTTTAGGGGCTGTTTGGCAACTTCTGAATGGTTAAGTGCTAAATCAGTAAGAGGTCTGAACTATTAAGTGTTGAACCATTAAGAGATCTGAACCATTAAGAGCCAGTATAATGTTTAATCGTTCAGAGGCAACTGTCTGCCCATTTCAGATTAAAGGTCTTAACCATTGAGACTCAATATAATGCTTAACCATTCATATGCAAATGTCTGAACCATTCAGACATTTACTCGCGAAACAAACAGTCCGAATCATTAAGTGCTGAACCAGTAAGAAGGTCTGAACCATTTAGAGCCTCATTAAGAGGTAAACAAACAGCTCATTAGTCGTTAACTAACCCATGCGGCTGAATTTGTAAGCCCCGGCCGCAATGCGGCGGGTCTTACATCTAGTTGTATTTATTTTAGACCATCAAATATCAAGCGTTTTATCATTCATCAATCTATATATATACAGGAGTGTTTGGTTGCTTATATATGCATCGCTTTGTGTTCTTTTAGCTATACATTTAATGGAGTTTACTCTGTGATTAATTATAATCTGTTGTTTATAGCTATGATGAAGCAAGGATGAAAATCTATTCGGTCTCTACTAGATGCTATTATGCTTTTGGAGCCCTTGTCTCTGAAGAAGATTCATACAAGTTAAAAGGTAACAAGTTAGCTGCTTTTTTCGTCATACTCTCTTTTTATTATAGTCTTTACACTTTACAAATATTCTTTTGCTTTTGTTCAGAGCTACCGGGTGTTCGTTGGGTACTACCTGATTCTTATTTGGATGTTAAGAACAAGGACTATGGAGGTATCACATTCAGTTTAAATATTTCATTAGCTTAATTTGAGAGGTTATATGTGAAAAGTTAATTCTTATTGCATTTGCATACTTTTTCCGCAGGGGAACCATTTATTGATGGGAAAGCTGTTCCATATGATCCGAAGTACCATGAGGAATGGATCAGAAACAACGCTAGAGCAAACGAGAGAAACAGAAGAAATGACAGGCCTCGCAACTTCGATAGGTCAAGAAACTTCGAGAGGAGAAGAGAAAACATGCAGAACAACCCTGCACCACCTGGTGGTGCAATGGGAGGACCTCCAAACAACGTAGGTGGACCAACCAACGCTGGAGGTGCACCACCGCCTGGTAACATGGGTGGAATGCAACAAGGTGGTGGCATGGGAGGACCACCTAATCCTGGTGGTCAACCTAACTGGGGTCCTCCTCGTTCAAACTACAACGGTGGCCCACCAAACATGAGCGGTGGGATGCCGCCACCTAACAACACGGGAGGTGGGATGCCGCCACAAAATAACATGGGGGGTGGGATGCCGCCAAATGCTCCTGGTTACCAGCAACAGGCAAGGTATGGACCAGGTCCAAACAATGGAGGTGCACCTTATCAGTCTGGACCAGGGCCAAACAGCGGAGGCGGTCCGTATCAGTCTGGGCCGGGGCCAAACTATGGAGGTGCACCTCATCAGTCTGGACCAGGGCCAAACTATGGGGGTGCATCTTATCAGTCTGGACCGGGACCAAACAGCTATGGACCAAATGGAGGTGGCGGGAACCCTTACCAGAGCCAGGATATACCTGGCAGAGACATGCCTCCACCAAACTATTCACAGAACTATCAGTGAGCATATAATAGACATGAAGCGCAAATTCTATTTTATTTCAGTTATGTAGACCTGATGAGTTTTGTCTAGTTCATAAGATTGTTATATAATCGTTGCTTTAGTTCAATAACTTTTTACTGCTTAAACGGTTATTTTTGAGGTGTTTACTGGCCTTGATAATCAGGTTGCTAACTTATTGTATACCTTGGCTCATGTCACACGTTATGTTATGCTGTGTTCTGATTTAGCCATTTCTATGACCATATGAGGGGGCTGTTCATGAGTTAAAGTCGAGTGAGAGCCAACCCAGGCTCAAACGTGTACTAGAATGAGTCAAGCCCGTTTGAACGAGCAATCTTAATAATACAAGTCTTCATACCAAACTGTCAAGTACAAGCAAGAGAGTAGATTTATACAAGGCATTGAGTTGAATCAACTTGAGTTTTATACGAGCAAACTACCTTTAGCTCGAACTCGACTCAGCTGTTTATACAACCTAGTGAGTTTGACATATACTTTGTATATGTCAATGTACAAGAAAAAAAATGATGTCTATTGTATATATAAAATTTTATCACGTATAATGACTACAAAATGTGATGCATTCAAAGAATGGCCTTGTATCACCACAAAAGCTATTCAGTCAAGAGCTGGTTCTCATAATATACTCATCTAGCTTCTATCAAGTACCTGAATCCAACAAAATATTCTGCGGTTTTACAAAACCGAAGAAACTATGACTAAAACGAAGAGTTGGTGCACTGTTTAAGAGTGAATGATTGCGGGGTGTGATTCGCATAGCTCCATTGATGAAACCTGAGCTTTCTTGTTCTTCACGTCGGGAATTTGATCTGCAAGAGCACACGTCTTCTTCCCTTTCATCTCTTTTCAAAAAGTCAAGGTCAAGTCTTTCCCAAGCTCTTTGATCTTGACTACTAACAAGGCCTTCTTTGAGGGGGTGCGGGGTGCGCAACAGCACAGGGCCCAAACCTTTCGGGGGCCCAAATGTTTTTAATTTTGTATATAATTTATTGCCTTGCTTAAACAACAAGGAGACCCGGGTTCTAATCCCAACGTCTTCAAATTCTCTATTTTAGCTGCATATGGCATTTAATGCCTAATTTTGTCAACTACAATTTTCCTTTTAATTAATAAATTACTAACTAAACTTAGCTGAAAATAACTATTTAAATTACTTTCACATAAATTTTAGTGATTAAATAATTGATGAGTTTATAATACATGGAGGTCCCAAAATTTTTATTTCGCACAGGGCCAAAAAAATTTGTAATTTTCGAAGACGACCCTGACTACTAAGTTGACTGTTTAGAGATTTTTTCCTGTGAATCTATCACCCACCGAACGAATCATATTACCGTTATAAACTGTTACCCTATGAACACTACAATATTTGGCTGGTTAATTAGTAGAAATGTTTATATAACAAGAGAAGGTCTAAATAGCCGATGAGAGAACTGAAGAATCTTGTATGACAATTAGCAAGCAAGTAGTTTTATAAGAGTCTTAACCAAACAACTCTTTGACTTTTTCTTTGTATACCCTTGTACTCTTGCCACATGATACTTTAGAGTAACCTTCACTTTCTCAGCTTTTGGTTTTGCCGCTTGCGCGTTTCTCTGCTCGTATTCGTGTCATTTCTTTTGCTTTTGCCACGTAAACAGACCGCTGAATTTGTTGAAGAGCAATCTCCTTTTCAATCTTGATATAGCTGTCCCAATCTAGTTCTTGCTAACTAGCCCACCTTTCTTAGCAGCGTCTTCTATGCTCTCAGCCCATTCTGATACGAAACGTGGAGTTGACCTTTTCCACTTGCAACGCTCTCTCCATTGTCATGTAATCGTTATGCGTTTTTTTACTTCGTTTGGTCGCTGCATGGTAATAGGTCAAAGCATATAGTTTATTTGTTGAAGTGACAAAATGAACAACATGCAGGTATGGTTCAAACCAGGTAATTAATTATATGTTCAAATGGTTCGGGTCAGATTGAGAACGTTTTTTGTCCAAAAAAAATGGAACCTCTCAAGGTAATATGAATTTAGCTGACTTCTTATTTCAGAGAAGTTTGATGCCTCCTCTGAGGGCTCCAGTTAAATGCTCTAGATAACTGAACCCTTCTGATTGATCTAACAAACATCAATCCAGGAGACACATGGGAATCCAGGTATGCGGTTTTCAGGCAAAGTCGACAACATTCCAAAAAATGGTTGAAAGTTTGTGAGGAACAGGTGTTTGGAACCAGATTGTTGTTTGTGCACGTAACGGATATATTCCTGAAGAAACATAAAACGAAGAGCAGTAAAATAAACAACTTCAATGAACACCTTAAATGTGTTTGGTTTGAAGACTGAATAAATGCATCATCAGCTTCCCTATCAGACAGTATACTTACTAAATACCCTAAACAAGATGTGCTAGATATATGAATGTTCGGAATATAATGTTAAAACACCCCTTCTGCTTTTACATGACCCAATTACCAGAATTTGAATATCAAGCATCCTAGAAACTGAGAGTGGTTAGTTTGTGAAGAGGTATGGAATTTGACCCAATTTAAACCGTTGGGTATGGCAAGGACATTGATTTTCTCTATTACTTATCGCATTTATGATATTATTTATTATAGATTAGGATACAAATGATAAATAAATAAGAAGGATTCTAGTCCATTGATGTTAGATTTGGAGGGTTGAGATTAGTTTTAGAGAAAAAAAGATAATGAAAGGGTATAAAGGAAATCTTATATTTGTGGACGTTCTGTCTTTACATGGAAGGCAAATGCCAATTCCTCCTGTCAATTTAAAACGTTCATAACTTTTCATGCGATATTTTTAATTTAAAAAATTCACCATAATAATGAACATTTTTTTATCTTTAATATGGGTATCATATTGTCATATAAAAATAAAATAAAAACTTTCATTTTTACTGGTTTTTTTTTGTATTGAGTTAAAGGTTCTGGTTATTGTGTCTTTTAACTGGATTTTGGTCATTATATTTTGCTAGGGTTTCTATACATTGTGTTATTATAAAAACCTAAAACACAATATTAATTTGGGTTCTACCCATTGCGTTTTTTATAAGAAATTATAACATAATATATGACACAATGAAGTGGTGTTATATCTGAGTTTTCTATACATTGTGTTATTGGTTCTGGTCATTGTGTTTAATCTATTATCCATTGTGTTTTAATATGTTGTCCATTGTGTTTTAATCTCTTGTTCATTATGTTTTGGTTTGTTGTTTATTATGTTTTTATTTTGTTGACAATTGTGTTTTAATTGTTCTCCATTGTATCTTTTATCTGTTGTCATCAATTGTATCAATTGTGTCTTTCATCTATTGTCATCAATTGTGTTTCTATTTTATTTGATACTTATTGTGTTACACGTTATGGCCATTGTGTTATACGTTATGGTCATTGTGTTATAGTCTATTGTCAATTGTGTTTTTACCTGTTGTCATTGATTGTGTAACGCCTCGTATTTCCGTGAATTCGCATTTTAAGAAATACGTGTCGTTTCTCTATTTTTAAGAATCACAGTCGAAAAACGGAACGTAAATGACAACCGACGCATTCTTACGCGCTTTTAACGCGACCGACAACGAACGCGCCGCATATCGACTACCGATACTAATTTTTCCTACCACTAATCCTAAAACGATATTATACGACATTTCATAAATTTTGGGAACGACATCAGGTAATGGAAACATATTTGGGCTGTTAAAAGACTATATACGAACTGATGGGCCTTGGACCCAACCCACACTAAACCCTACACTATTTAAAACAATACACACACTTACAAAGAAAAACTCACCAACCGTCCCCCTTTCTCTCCCCCTTTTCCGGCCGCCGGAAAATGGTTCCGGCCGACTCCTCCGGCTTCTCCGGCCACACCCACACTCCTCTCACACCACCCTCCTCCTCCCTCTTTCACACTCACACCCGCAAAAAAACACGATTCCTCCCCTGTCTCTCTCTCGCGGTTCAGGTCACCTGGCCGACCTCCGGCCATGCAACACCCAGTCCACTCTCTACTCTCGTTCAGCTCTCTCTCTCTTAAACCAACGGCCGACCACCACTTTTGGTGGTCGCCGACGACTGCAGGTGCCAGCTACGGTGGCAGTGGTGGCGGACGATTCAGGTGGGTTAACCAGGTTCCGAGTTGGGCTAGCTCAGGTTTGGGTTACTTTGTTTCGATTCCGGTTTGGTGCACTCGGTTCGGGTCAACATGAGTCAACAATAGCCTCGGTTCACTTTTGGAGTTCGGATTAATTGGGTTCAGTTCGGTTGTGGTTTGGGACAACGTAGTTCAAACCGAGTCAGTTTCGGTGTTCGGGTCAACCCAGTCAACACAGCGGGTTAACTGGTCAAACACGGTCAACAGGGTCAGCCGCGGCGCGGGTTCATTTCTGTCATTTTAGTCAAACGTCGGTTCCGGCTCAGTCAACAGCAGTCAACACGAGCTTGGTAAAATTTATTAACGTGATTCCTATTTTAGCTCGTTTTATATATTGTTTCATATATTTCTTTTAACAAGAACCGAACTTTGTATAATTTGTAAACTTACATAGAAAAATATATATGTTTATATTGTTTCATTTTTATTGTTTAGCTACCCGAACCGTCGTAACTTAGTTACACCTTGAGCAGTAATCGACAACTTTACAAAAAAAATATAATATGTATATATATATACACACATTTATTGCGTATTGTTGAGTTTTAAACATTTTATCGATAACTTGTGTTGTCGGGATAGTCCGGAAATAGAGGAAACTCTGCCCATTTTTCGTAAAAAATCCATATTTTGAAACGTGTCAATCATATGTCAAAGTCTATCAAATCTAAGTGATCGTTTTATAAAAATAGATATAAATGTACATTTTATTTTATTTACACTTCGGCAACCTCTAATTTGTACCTTCGTCTACTCATGTACGACGACCTCGTTGCGTCACGATGATGTGTGCAAATGCAACATATAAATTACATCAATTGAGGCATAAAACTAACCATTTTTAGTACTAATGTTGGAAAAAAACACGTTTCTTTATTCCTTTTGTATTTTCAGGATAAAAATAGCATAAAAGAACGAAAGAAGCAAATAAGCAGCCAAAACCAATATAAATACGAAAAGAAGGAATAACGAACCATGCCCAACCCCTCAGCAACACCCCAAAAGACAAAAACAAGGTTACAGAAGACGACCACGGGCCGTGTCCATCTAACACGGGGCGTGGTCAGACCTTACACTTCAAGACAAAATCTGCAGAAGCTTCTACGTCCACCACGGGGCCGTGCCCAAACCAACATGAGGCGTGGTCAACTATAAGATTTGCAGAATCCAGATAGTACAGTGAACAGTTGGCCACGGGGTCGTGTGGGGCCCTCTGCTGTCAGATACAATTAATGAAGAAAGAGAAGGATGATGGCCACGGGCCGTGCCCACTGGACACGGGGCCGTGGCCGGGCCTCTGTTTTGACTATAAATATGGGTGTTTGGTTCCCTTCAAAGGCATCCCTTGGCAAACCACTTCTCTCTCACTTTGCCACCACTCCACCACCACTACAACACCAACACCCACCACCATCACCCATCTTTCATCTTTATAGTGTGTAGTAGTCTCGAGATCCAAAATTGATTGTAAGGGTTTTTGTCAATCAAAGGCTATGCTTGGCTAATCTCTTACATCACTTGGTGAAGGCAAGTCTTTAGTGTATTACTTTTAATTTTTAATCTTTCGGCACTTTTATTTGGATTTGTATTAATGACTTTAATAACTAGGTTCTTATGTTGAAAGTGATTTTCCTACCATTTCTTCATGATGTCATTGATTTGCTCATTCGTGTCTTTATGGTCTATATAAAGCGCGTTAACTAACCTGGTAAGGGGTTAGAGGGTGGTTTGGTAAAATTCTTGTCTCGTTTAGTGTATAGATCCTGCGAGGACTTGGATCGAGCTTATTAGGACCTCCTTCAATACCCTAAAGGTATTGGATGGCGGGGGTGCGAACGGGTTGAACCCCTCATATGTAAACTACTATTAATATTTTAAACCGGCTACTTGGGATTGTATCCTTGCTGACTTAAACCACTTAGCCGAGGGTAACTCACCTTCAAAAGAGGGGCCTACCACTTTTCACATTAATAACTTACTTAATTGTCTTCCAATATTCCGACCCTTTGGGATTGTATCCCTGCTGACTCAAACCAATGGGTCGAGGGTAACGTCACCTTCAAAAGATGGGCCTACTACTATAACTAAGATAATCTCTTAAAAAGTCCGAAAGTGCGAAAATCATCAAATGATACATTAAAGATAAGTTGGATTAAAGTGATTCTATCTTGTCTATCTTTTCTTTTTATTTTATTTATCTTCTTATTTTTATTTTTATTTTTAATATTTACATTTGAAATTTTTATCAACGATTTAGATTGATTAGACGTTGACGATAAACCGGTATTAAAAGCTCTTGTGTCTTTGGACGATCTCGGTATTTTACCAACACTATACTATGCTCACGATGGGTGCACTTGCCCAAGTGTGTGTTTAGTGTTAGTATAATATCGTGTTTTATAAATTTAAAACTCGACTAATGCGTAAAATGAACTTAAAATAATAACAAAAAAATATAGTACGCTCAACGCACACCACACGACACTCTTCAACTCCTCGCGAGATTTCCAAGGAATACGTTACAAAACTGTGAGCATACTCGATCCCTTTTTATGCTTTATCACCTTTGGGACGCGATACATGTACTTATTAAGTTATTATCAAATATGCAAACATACGTGTTATACTTGTAGTCCAACGTGTTATACTTGTAATCATACGCGCTTAAACCTATATGCTTATATGTAGTCATTATCATGAAAGATTGTTCACAACGTTTTGCTATATTTATATTTAAACTTGTATGCTCGCCAATGCTTTTTGTATTGAACTATGCTTTAACATGTATTGCGGGTTGACGATATCAGTATAGATGCAAGGAATCTAGTAGGATTGTCTAGAAACACATTTAAACTTTAATACTTGATATATTGTAACTTACTTTCAAACTTGTTGTTTTTTGTTTTCAAATCATGTATTAAATTAATATAAATGATATGAAAGTTTATTATTTGATTATTTGTTATAATTGATTTAAACTTGTTGTATATTATTTCAAGCAATGTAAAATCAATAAATAAATACTTGTCACAAACAGCGTTATGAAGTCTCTTGCAATCTCGTTCTCGTCTCATCCCGATGTTTCCGTCATCGATTGGGGTGTGACAGATTGGTATTAGAGCCATAACTATAGGGAATTAGGTAGAATTGCCATGTTCGACCTAGTCTATAGTTTAAGTACCAAACTTTGACCATTCTTGATTCTTGCTTAAAATGTTAACTCTTCCAAATTGCTTCTACCTATTCTTTTGTCGAAATATACAATGTGCCTTTACTAAAACATCTGCATGATACACACACTTGATGACACTCTTATTCCACAATCGAAATGACTCATCAAAATAGGGGTGATTCCCGCCTTTGGTGACGAATTTCAATCCACCTTACATGATATTTTGCGCGAAATTCACCATCAAGTCAGGAGTGATATCCACATCTTGATGAGAGTTTTCATTTTATAATCTAGTGGATCCTTATTGACGATTCGAGATTATATCTTGTTTCGTTCAATAAACCACAAATTGGGGACGAAATTGTCAAGCCAGGATTGATATCCATACCTTGATGACTGGTTCCGCTCTCCGATTTTCAATCTCGCCAAAGTTTCGTACTTTCGATCAAATTAGGGACATATACTAACTGGAAGGGTAAAATACCGTTAATCGCCTGGCGACAAGAGTATTATACCTATTAGGCCAAAGCATGCCACACCAAACGTCGTTCGAACTAACCCCACTTTGAGGTGTCATTGTGTCCATACCTGGACACAATCCGAATATCATACGTTACATACATATTTCTCGATTTTCTCCGGGTTTTAGTGTACGTAACCAGGCTAACACATGCGAACCATATGAAAAACCCGGTATTCATGGGGGCCCACATGATTACGAAGGTGAAGTATGGCGGCATGCAAGGCCCAATGACGAGCAAAGCCCAAGACATCCTATGGATGTAGTAGATTTATTTTTCTATATTTATTATGAATGTTCATTCCTAAGTACGACCCATGATCCCAAAAACATCCAACTCATACTCTTGATATGTATTCCTTGTAGATGTCTTCTAGCCTCGCCCGTAGGAAGATGAGAGAAGGAAAAGCCCGCGAGCGCATGGCTGCCCTAATCGATCAACAAATGGCTGCCGTAATACCCAACATTGTAATCCAAGTCCAACAAGCACTTACCGCTAATCCTGTTAACCAAGAAGATCAAAACGTTATCAACCCTCCCCCAAATACCACTAAATACACCTACAAGCATTTCAAATCCTGCGACCCTCCAAAATACGAAGGGACTGAAGGTGTCACCGCTCTCCTCCATTGGTTTGAAGAAATGGAGAACACTTTTCTAAATTGCGATTGCCCCGATGATCGCAAAGTGCGATATGCTACCGGTCGTTTATATGGAATAGCACTTACTTGGTGGAATACAGAGAAGGCCAAACGAGGCGTTGACGATGCTATGACTTTGACTTGGGAAGAGTTGAAGGAAATCATGACAAGACGGTTTTGCCCGAGGAGCGAAATCAAGAAATTAGAAGATGAGTTCTATTCGTTGAAGCAAAAGGAAGGCGACCACACCACCTACAACAAAAGATTCCTCGAGTTAAATCAAATGGTTCCCAACTTGTTCACTCCCCTCTACCGTTTGATCGAGCACTACATTCGAGGTCTTCCGTAAAAAAATCAAGACTCTGTAATAAGTACCACGCCTGCAACTTTGGAAGCAGCAATGGAGTTAGCTACAGAGCTCACCGAGAACCGCATCCGGAATAAAGACTTCAAGGAGGAGAAGAAGAAGGATAAAGCATCAACTGAAACTTCAAACTCCACCCAAACCGAATCCCCTTCTCAACCCATTTCTAAGAGAAAAAGAGACGGGCAACTTTTCGCTACTACCCAACGTAATCAACCAATTTCACAAGCCATACCAATCCAAGCTATCCCGATCACGCAAATAGCACCCAACTCAACTTACCCAAATAAGAAACCATACCTTGGACCTCACCCTCGATGTAACACCTGTTTTATCACCATCCATCTACCTTACCTTGTCGACTATGTGCGAATTGTGGACGCTATGGTCATTTGAGCAAGGTTTGCCGCACCCCTCAAAACCAAATCTCACCCCCTCCTCAAAACATGATCCAAACCTATCAACAACCCCAATACCCATGTTCCCATATGTTCGAGCTTGTTTCAATTGTGGCGACCCTACCCACTTTAGAAACACGTGCCCTCGATTGGTTAACATCATAAACGCTCAAGCTCAATCAAACCCAGTTAACCAAGTAAATCAAGAAAACCCAATCACTAGGCCACCAGCAAGAGGAAGAGTTTTCAACATCAACGCCAATCCTGTTGAAGATAATGACGGCCCAAACGAACCCACCCAACTAGTCCCCTTCACCGAAAATCAAGATTCAACTCCAACCGCTTAGTTTTTATGTTTTTCTTTATGTTATCTCAATTTTCCCGTATCCCAGTTATGAATTGGAATCTTATCCAAGGATCTTAATGCATATTACTATTTCAGTTTGTTTATGTTTTAAAGTCACATAGAACTAATCATAACTTACGGATAAAGCCAATGAAAATTTGACAAGAATATGGTGGATACGCCGCTGGTACTTCCTATATATAAGTATTCTTGCCAAAGGAGCAGAGGCATTATCTGGCGGTTATGAGAAGTTCCACGTGGAATTTAGTATTGTCTTGATTGAAGTTTGTTTTGTACTTACTGATTTAGCATTTATGGCATCTTATCATTTAAAGAAATTGGATTGTATTCCATTTCTACATAGACTAACCTCTCCACCACAACAAACGAGAGAGGTATTGTCATCATTCCAACATGTATACCATCAGAATTTAGACTCAAGTTTTGGTTGTTGTGTTTGTTTTAGAGTCACATAGAACTAATCATAACTTGCGGATAAAGTCAATGAAAATTTGACAAGAATATGGTGGATACGCCACTGGTACTTCCTATATATAAGTATTCTTGTCAAAGGATCGGAGGCATTATCAGGCGGTTATGAGAGGTTCCATGTAGGATTTAGTATGTTTTGGTCGAAGTTTGTTCATCATACATTTCAGCGTATTTCAATTTCATCATTTAAAGAAGTTGAGCTATGTCTCACTTCCACAATGACTAACCTCTCCATCACAACAAACGAGAGAGGTATTGTCATCATTCAAACATGGATACTATCAGAATTAAGACTCAAGTTTTGGTTGTTGTGTTTGTTGTAGAGTCACATAGAACTAATCATAACTTGCGGATAAAGTCAATGAAAATTTGACAAGAATATGGTGGATACGCCGCTGGTACTTTCTATATATAAGTATACTTGCCAAAGGATCAGAGGCATTATCAGGCGGTTATGAGAAGTTCCATGTAGGATTTAGTATTGTTTTGGTTGAAGTTTGTGTTATACTCCCTGATTTAGCATTCATATCATCTCATTATTTAAAGAAATTGGATTGTTTTTCCATTTTTTTTACATAGACTAACCTCTCCATCATAACAAACGAGAGAGGTACTGTCATCATTCAAACATGTATACTATCAGAATTTAGACTCAAGTTGTGGTTGTTGTGTTGTTTATGTTTTAGAGTCACATAGGACTAATCATAATTTACTAATAAAACCAATGAAAATTTGACGAGAATATGGTGGATACGCCGCTGGTACTTCCTATATATAAGTATTCTTGTCAAAGGATCAGAGGCATTATCAGGCGGTTATGAGAGGTTCCATGTAGAATTTAGTATTGTCTTGGTTGAAATTTGTGTTACATTCACTGATTTAACATTCATATCATCTCGCCATTTAAAGAAATTGGATTGTGTTCTATTTCTACATAAACTAACCTCTCCATCATAACAAATGAGAGAGGAACTGTCACCATTCAAACGTGTATGCTATCAGAATTTGGACTCAGATATTGGTTGTTGTGTTTATTTATGTTCTAGAGTTACATCATAGAACCAATCATAACTTACTGATAAAACCAATGAAAATTTGACAAGAATATGGTGGATACGCCGCTGGTACTTCCTATATATAAGTATTCTTGTCAAAGGATCAGAGGCATTGTCAGGCGGTTATGAGAAGTTCTATGTAGGATTTAGTAATTTCTTGGTACATTGGTTGTGGCGTTTATTTATGTTCTAGAGTCACATCATAGAACCAATCATAACTTACTGATAAAACCAATGAAAATTTGACAAGAATATGGTGGATACGCCGCTGGTACTTCCTATATATAAGTATTCTTGTCAAAGGATCAGAGGCATTGTCAGGCGGTTATGAGAAGTTCCATGTAGGTTGTAGTATTAGAAATTTTGTTTTAGGATATAACCCTATCTTTCCAAACATATCAAAACTCTTACGCATGAAATCATACTTAGTGAATCAACTCTGCTTATCAATATTTTCACCGTAGGCAACAAATAGCGATTCCTGTAGCAGGGTACTCAACCCTTACAAGAAACGTTACCGCCTCAAACAAAAATTTAAACACTTACTCTTTTCTAAGTATGTATCTGTCAAACTAAACACCATCATTTTTAGTCAAATATATCACTACTTAAATTTCGGGACGAAATTTCTAAAAAGCAGGGGATACTGTAACATCCGTCAAAAACCGGATTTACCAAACCCGCTCCGTTTATTAACCGAACAATCAGTTAAAAATTTCGTTGCGTATTTAATGCCCAAATTAATTTTAAACGATACATAATTAATAAGTATATTGGAATATATAAGTTATATTTGAAAAAGTATTTAAAATAATGAAATAAAAATAAAAAGGGCGTAGCCGGGTTTCGAACCCGGGTCAACCGGATTCAACAAATGACTTAACACTCATCCATCAAACCACTGCGCCACTTGTGTTTCTTGTTCATTAATGGAAACAATTAATGCATAACATAAATCTCGAAATCAAAACCGACGCGCCCAATCGCAGTCGTCGGAAATCCCGACGATTTCGCCGAGATTGGACGGTTTCTTCTGTTTTAACCGAAGCCTTAACTATTACATCGGTTATAACCGACGTCTGAACCCGCGACGCAAGTCATAACTGCCGGAAAACTTATTGACCGACGAATCAAGACGGAAAAACGGACTAAATTCGTCGATGTCCTGCCCTATAAATACCCCCTCTAACCTCTGTTAGCTTTTTCGCTCACAATCACACTCTTTCCCGACGTAAATTCACTCGCCGGAGAATTTCTGCAACTCGCCGGAAAACCGAGCCTTTCACCTCTGAGCCTTACTGAACCCCCAGAGCTCATACCGAAGCCACCCACACTCATCTCAAGCTCCCTGAAGACCCTCTGCCGCAGGACACACGTCGCCGGAATAATCTGCTGTCATCGGAGCTTCGCCGGCAAAACAGAGGAGTCCTGTTCGGTATATCTTACACTTAATCTCTCGTTCTTTTTATTAATCTCACATGTAATTAATCACAAGACACTAATGAACTTGATTAAATCTTCGAACCAGTCGGACTTCCGTTTCTGGTTAAGTTTAACGAAGAAGACGGAGTTATCAGTTGTGTATATGTTTAATTAAAATCAAGATATATCCCGGGTTAGACACACAGTCCAGCGGTGGACTGTGTGCAAATAAACACGCTTACGTCCCGAGTTCGATTCTTGTCCCACGCACACTCGCCTTAATAAAAATGTCCTTTTTTTTAACCGAACCGGATTCACTGCAATAGATGTCAAGTTTAATAAAAACCGGAATAATAACCAAGATAGACACATAGTCCAGTGGTGGACTGTGTGAACGTTTAAACCACATGTCACGAGTTCGAGTCCAGACTACCGCACCGGTCCGGACAATTATCAAACTTTTTATTTAAAGCAGAAACAAAATTATTTAGTTTGTATATAAGTATAATAAAAATCAGATTATTTAACAAGTTAGACACACAGTCCAGCGGTGGACTGTGTGTTAACCTAAACCACAGGTCCCGGGTTCGAGACCTGTGGAGAGCACCGAGCGAGTCATTTAAATTGTTTTTGAAATAAATGATTTTCGGATTAATTCAATTAGTATATAAATATAATTAAAAACAGAAATATTTCGGGTTAGACACGTAGCTCAGTTGGTAGAGCTGCGTGCACGCGAACGGGAGGTCTCGGGTTCGAGCCTCACCCGGCGCACACAATTATACAATAAAACCTGTCAACAAAGTCAACAGTCAACAAAGTCAACAGTCAAAAAAATCAACATTTTTTTATTACTTTTATTTATTTATTTACATTAAAAATACTTAAAAATAACATTGTTAAGGTTAGAAAATAGCCTTAAACTCACAAAAATATATCCAACAATCCTACTAAAATTGATTAATAAAATCCGCTTACTTACCGAACAATTATGCCATTATCTAGGTTAGTTTCACTCGTAAAACCAACTTCGTGCGCATTCAACATCATCAACCGAACGCACCCAATGTGAGTGAATCTTACAACTCCCCTTTTTAATTACACGTTTTGGGGTGTGTCATGTGTCACTAAAATTAACTCGTTTATTTAAACTTGTGCCATACCATATTGTGATCTAAACTTAGATTGTATATATTGTTTGTAGTTATGTATTTCATATTGTCAAGTTATATGCAATTCATTCATTAGGCCCATCAGTTCCTCGTGGGAGACGAGTTGAGTAACGCGTGCCTCAAAACAAATCCATTATTGTTCGTGTCTGCATTATTTAATATTAAATGATTGGTGAATAAGTTTACATCTATTTTTACTCATGTGTGGTTGTGCACTTTATTTTATAATCAATTCAATAAACTTGTTCAAATGTTTTTCATGGATTCACTCGCCAACTTTTTGTTTGATCCAAAAACCATTTTTACACATGATAATAGGTGAACAGGATGAAGCAAGGAAAAATAGGAAATGCCTTAGAAGAAAACAATGAAGTCTAGAATGATGTTTAGGACATGATGTAATTATGATTGTATATTTCCCATTAAATTGTATTAATGAATATGAAACGTCATAATAAATGTCATGAGCTTTGATGATAACCCAATTATGCCCCGATCACCTTTTTCTGCTGCGGTCGGGGTGTGACATATTAGTAGTCGAAAAGTATGATAACACGATCATGAACATGTTTTTATAAGGATCCGAAAGCAAACAGATTATGCGTAGAATTTAGGTCGACTTGTATTGGCCGTAACTTGATCAAAACATAACGAAAACGTGTGGTTCTTGAGTCGAAAACGAAGTTCAATGAAATAGTTTTCAAACCCAACTGGATTCATAATTGTTCGACAAGTTAAGGCCAGTCAAAAGATAAAACAGAATCACAGGTACATGTTGCGTTTTTCTGCCGAAATTGCAGTCTGTTACGAAAGTCATAACTTGGTCTACGGTTGGAGTTAATACCTTTTTGTTGTAGATAGTTCTAGGAGGTTACTAAATTCTCCAATTGGAAATTCGTCAATCGGATCACCGAAGGATTTTTTTTAGAATAAACCTTAAATTGTCGACAGAATGTGACGAAATTGCCCTTTATGTGCTAAATGATTTTTAGTGATTTTTCTGTAATTAGACTTTGAGAAAATTACACAAACCTTTTCAGACCTAATGACACGTCTCATAAATTATTCGTAATTTTTCTAGTCCGTTAGTATTTTAAATAAAATTCAAGAAAACAGCTCAACAACGGATGTTGCTTGTTGAGCTGAAACCTGATGTTTATGTGTATAAGTGCAATTGCTTGTTAGTACAAGGTATTAAGTATTATTTGGCATATAAACGGATATCATTGAATATGTTACATGTTATGAGTTGTACACATGCACGTAACCACATGAACGAACAACTAAGTGTCAACATATAGGCATATTATGTGTTAGTATACGTGTAGAATTTATGTGACTTATGTGAATAGTAACTAACAACAAAACGGTAACCATATCAGGACATGGTTAACCAGTTGACCACACTTAACTCTAGTCATTAAATTCAAGCCGAGCAAAACTAAGGTGAGTTCACTACTTTACTAAAAGCATGCAATTCCTGGTTTTGGGACTACACCTAGTATACGTGTACCTTTAGCGGGACAATCGTCGTCCAAAAGGTCTGAAACTAGTTCCTCAGCTAATCGCTCGGATGCTCTTATCGAATATGAGATAAACTTAAGCGACGACGATGCTGAAGCGGAACACCTACTTGGTAGAGATAAATCAAAAAAAGGGCACAAAAAACACATACTTCGAGTTGGGAACACCCCCCGTTTGCCAACCTAATGAGCAAATAGTTTTGTTCAATAACATCCAAAAAGAAAAAACACCACAAAGAAAAGGTTCTCAGCTTTTCGAACAAAAAGTAAATTTGAAAATCGAGAAGGACTTGGTGAGGGAAAAGCGAGCGGATATGAAATTCCTAGCTATCCAAACCAATCACCTTGGACCCGAAGAAAAATAAATGTATGAGAAAGCGAAACAAGAAATCTTGGCAACATATCATACTTAGTTTAGGTTTTCTTTTATTTTTATTACTTTCGTTTTTTTTGTTTTTTTTTTCAATATTTTTTTATTTGGTTGGTTTTTTATATTATGCAATAGTTTTTTAAATTAATGTTGTTTATTTAATTAGTATTAGTTTTTTCTAAATTTAATAGATTTTATATAATTTTTAAATATAATATAATAATAAAAATGTGTCACGTGCGAATAACAACACCCTTTCACTCCCCACCCACTCCTCTCTTTTTTTGCATCACGCTACTTTTCTGACGCGTGCTGACGTTATGTCCACATGTCACATAACGCCCTTTTTTCAAGCCCCTACTCCGTATAGTCTAAAATAATCTCAATCCTACGAATCGAAAATTAACGAACTGTAATCCTTCATTCTCTTATTATTTATTTTACCTTATGTATTTGATTTTAATCTACAAAATAATAGTATAAGAAATCGAAAATTAAATATAAAAACAATTAAAAATATTACAAAATAATTTACTTTTTTGTGAATATGCCGTTGCTGAATAAATAAATGGAAAACGATGGTAGGGAAAATAACATTGGGAATCACAATACCCATCGTTGAGTTGGCTTTATATACCTCCCCAATTCTTTTAGCGACTAGCAGAACCAGTCCTTGAACTATTATTATTTGGTAATGTACTAGAGAATTTGTTAATTTGGTCATTAGTCAAGAGTATTCTTTCAATTACGACGATATGTTAAAACCATGCTACATAAATAGATAACTAAATAGATATTATATGACGTGTTTCACTAAATAAGTTCGTAAAACCTATAGATAACTAGATAGATATTATATGACGTGTTTTGCTAAATTAGTTCAGTTAAACCTACACATGAGCATGTCTTTTAAACGAGGATTCAATCTTTAGTAACAAACAATATCGTCTATCATTTTTATACATTCATGCATATGCTTATCATCATTTAATTTAATATAAAATTCCATATCAATAAAGAGTGAACTACATAAAAATTTTCTATTTTATAATCACGAACCATATTTAATACAAAATCAATTTTAAGTAGAAAATTGTGACAAACATGCATACATAATGCACCAGAGATAATCACAAACATGCATACAACAACTATAAATTTCCTATGTAGTTTTTAGCGCATTCATACTGGAGCCTTCACATACATCTATATTATTTACCTAAAAACGCATCTTTCTTTAAATTATGTTTATTTTTAAAAACCCCTCACACCCAGCTATTATCTAAATCTTTTATCTTATTCATAAAAACTTATATTATTATTTTTTTATTTTCTACACACTTGCAGTAAAAATACAAAGATTTAGATATGAGCCTCTAAATATAAAAGTGTACTTTAGCATTTATAAATTTTTATCTATTATAAAAATTCTAATATAATGGTATATTTATTATTTTCACTATATAATAGAGAATGTATCTATTAATCATGGTTGCAAAAGTCTAGCAAGTCGCTAGGCACTCCCTAGTCGGTCAACATGGGAGTTCAGAGTAGTCGGTTTAGGCGGAGAGTACACGAGGAGTACTCAGGACATGTTAAATTATAAAGAAATTACATTTTGGAGATTACATATATGTGCAATAACATAAAATTACTAATATTTATAACAGAATATGTGAAAATGATTTTCATTCTTAATATCATAGGCATAGAAATTATGTTTCATTATTATTTAAGTCAAACTAGGCTCGAGTTGACCTACTAGGTCTGATTCTGGCCAAGGTTGACCGCTTTTGATCGACTCTGAGTAATTAGGCGGAGTCAAGGAAAGTCGCCTGGCAGCCTACATTGTAGCGACTACTCGGGAAGTAGTCAGCCTTGAAACCTTGTTTACAACCATGCTATTAATACAGAGGCTCCAACATGAATGCCGTCACAACTTGTTACGTAAACCGGTTCTATACAACTTTATATCTTTTTGGTAAACAAAAATGAAGATAAAATAATAAACAAAGGACTATTATTGCAACTTTCTCAACTACTTTTCTCTCAAGTAGCTTAAAAACCAACAGTAGTGGCTCATTTTCAATATCCTCCATCAAAATTCACTCTCTTTCTCTCTCTAGAAAAAACCCTGCAACCACAGAGCAACAATGAGGACGACTATGTTGAGATCCATCCAATCTTCACTTAAATCCTCCACCGTGCTCCGCCGGAGCTACTCATCGGAGTCTGCTCCGGAGCGCAAGGTCGCCATCTTAGGTGCCGCCGGCGGCATCGGACAACCACTCTCACTCCTCATGAAACTAAACCCTCTCGTTTCTAGCCTCTCTCTTTACGATATCGCCGGTACTCCTGGTGTCGCTGCTGACGTCAGCCACATCAACACCAGATCTGAGGTTATCTAATTGTTCACCGTTCGTTTCAAATTGTTTTATATTATATATATATATATATATATATATATATATATATATATATATATATATATATATATACTGTTTTTGATTTGTATTTCAGTGGTTAATTTTGTTGATTTGGTTCATATGTTACTTTTAGGGTTTCTGATCTAGTATTTTGATATATTATGTGGTTGAATTTATAAGTAATCAGATCGATATATCCTCGTTTACATCGCCTTGATTTTAATGCTGTTATTTGATTATATATACACATATATGTATATATATCCATTGGTACTAATGATTTTAAATTTAGTAGAACCGTTATACAGCTGTATGTAGGTGTTTAGGTACTCTAATTTTGTGACTTGAGAACTGGATTGTGATTTGTTTATAGAATTATTATATGCTAATTGGCTAACATAAATTTCTTTCAAGCAGTATATTACAGAAGTCAGATGTATTAATGTACATACAGTTAAAATTTGTATTGATTGGTGTTTTAATGTGTTATTGCATAGGTGGTTGGTTACATGGGTGATGAAAATTTGGGAAAGGCATTGGAAGGTGCCGATGTTGTTATTATTCCGGCTGGTGTACCGAGGAAGCCGGGTATGACTCGTGATGATCTTTTCAACATCAATGCTGGCATTGTTAAGGGTTTGTGCACAGCTATTGCTAAGTATTGCCCTCATGTGAGTACTCATCTATCTTGTTTGTGCAATTTGAAGAATGATTTAAGATACAAATTTCATGTTCTGTTTTAAGTTTTCACATACAGTAGTTTGGTTGATCGTTTTGATCATCTGATGGTTGTGACATTTGTTATTCGTCAGGCACTTGTTAACATGATCAGCAACCCGGTCAACTCTACTGTACCTATTGCTGCTGAGGTGTTCAAGAAAGCGGGTACCTATGATGAGAAAAGACTGTTTGGTGTGACCACACTTGATGTTGTCAGGGCGAAAACTTTCTATGCCGGAAAGGCAAAGGTTCCGGTTTCTGGTATATTACTCACATCCTAATTCTTTCATATATCAAATGATGGATTTTATTTTCTTGTGGTCTGAATTATTTAATTTGGTAATTCATATGTGCAGGTGTAAATGTGCCTGTTGTTGGTGGTCACGCTGGCATCACCATTCTACCTTTGTTTTCTCAGGTATTTTTTTGGTTACTTTTATACGTTTGGTTGCATAAAGAGTTTGCATCCATAATGGTGGTTTATGGTACTGATGATTGCTTCTAAATGAAGGCCACACCACAAGCGAATAACTTATCAGATGAAGAGATAGTTGCTTAACAAAAAGAACTCAAGATGGTGGAACGGAGGTTGTGGAGGCCAAGGCTGGAAAGGGTTCTGCTACACTTTCCATGGCGTAAGTCGTAACCGATTTTCTCATTTCTTTTTGTGTTCAGTAAAATCACTTACCTAGCTTGTTTTACTGGTCCACCGACCAATTTTTGTTAATAATATTATACATGTTTCTATAAAGTGTTGATTTTTGTTCGTTTGTTTATGCAGTTATGCTGGAGCTATATTTGCTGATGCTTGTTTGAAGGGACTTAACGGGGTACCAGATGTTGTGGAGTGCTCATTTGTGCAATCAACCGTAACTGAACTACCTTTCTTTGCCTCTAAGGTACTTCTATTAATCATTATCACTTTTATTCCTTTACAGTTCCCCTTGCATTGCTAGATTAATTTGTTAAAACTTACAACACTTCTTCACTGAATTTTTTGATTATTTTTTTTGGGCATTGCAAAACTTTCGAGCGTTAAAAGACGCTTATTGCTCAATCTCTTATTCTCTTCGGCTCTCAACTTCCATTCACTTCTTTATAAAAAGATCATATTCTATGTAGTTAATATTGGTGGTATATCGGTTATCGGTCCATATGTAAAATATTGGTGTTAAATACCGGTCAGAATATCGGTACCGATACCATCGGTGATATCGACCGATATATCACCGATATTTGACCTAATATATCACCGATATCTGACCGATATAACCGATATATCACTGAACAATGCCATAAATTGCTATATATATATAAAATTACCGATAATATCCCACCGATATCTCACCAAGATAACCTATATCTCAAATATCGCTCCTTGACCGATATCCGATTTTTACCGCACTATTAACTGTATAGTCCATATTATAAAACAATGATAATCACACGCTAGCACTTAATTGGGTGTTCCTCTTTAAAGGATGAACAAAATGAAAATGCAATTTTACATCCACTTTATGCTGATATATCACACCACACTTTTTTTTTGTTTTAACTATGTAAAACGTAATTACAAACCGAAATTTGCAGTTAAATGGATAAGTAATTGTTATACAGGTGAGACTTGGCAAGAATGGTGTAGAGGAAGTCCTAGGCTTGGGCTCACTTTCAGACTACGAGAAACAAGGTTTGGAAGCCCTTTTGCCTGAGCTAAAGTCATCTATCGAGAAGGGAATTGCGTTCGCCAACAAGAGTTGAACAAAACCGTCTGCCATTTAAACGAAATTGTCACAGTTTTGGACCGTAAAACTTTTTGTTGTTGCTTGAGTGTTTGTTATTCAGGAGGCATTAGGCTTACAAGCTTATTTACCTGCCCAATAAGAAAAAAAAGGGAAGCAGATGTTGCCTACATTCCCTTTGCAAAATCCAGAAGAGTGTTAGATTAATATTGTATCCTCTGGGCATTTTTAATGTTCACAAGTAAACAATGACTGTTTGGTAACAGGTTTTAAGAACCCATGACCACTGTTTGTTAATAATTCCCCACTCTTTTTCTGAATCCTCGCGAGTCATGAGTGCAGATTATATCGAAATAAAACATTTGCTTTATTTGTAAACGCAAATCAACAATTATTTTGTTTTTGTTTTAACGACATTAGAGTTGGGAAAAAGCGGTTTGGGAAACCAAACCAGGTTATAACTCGAACTGAAACCGAAAATCATTCGGTTTGGAATCGACTGAACCTGTAGGTTTGAAGCACCCTACATTGAAAACTTGGGGGAGGGTGAAATAGCCGATGACTTTTTTTTTTCTCACGACTTCAAGAGTGCGTCACTCGTTATGCCCGTCAAGTATTTAACTAGACATATTTTTTTCAATTCCTGCGCTATTATTTTACCGGACATAAAATTCCATTTTGTATAAATGATTATAAGTTTCTTCATTCAATTTTTGTTGATATCTATTCTGTTCTCTCTATATTCAAGTAATCTTAACTAGCAATGACTTTTTAGGACGACAATTATTTTTTGGGTGTTGAGTCTACTAGCGAGTCATACCAGGCGATCAAGATGCCAATCTAATGTTTTGACTTTCGACAATTATTTAGACATTCTTAGATACATTAAACATTTTTATGGTGATAATGATATGTATGTTATTTATCATAATTTAATATCTTATTAGATTTTAAAACCATATAATTATAAAGGAAAGAAAAAAATAACATTAAGTTTTAGAACACTAAGAGGTATACCCGATACCTCACAGGTAATTGGCCTGATATAAGATACGATTTATAACCGGGTATGGCTTTGCCTCAGCAACTACCTTTTGTTGGGTTGGGTTGTAAAACATATTATTATGATATTGGATCGTTTTGGTCAATTAATGGTTTATTCATTATGGCTTATGGTTATGATTTATAGGTACCAAAGCTGGATGGAAGGTGCAACTCCAAGTGCTTTATTTGACTATGATGAAAGTAACACTGTCGATATTTTGAGTTGTGAAACTAATTAAGATCTATGCTTAAGCTTGATTTTCATATTTATATGTCATTAGTTTTAGAGGTTGTTGAACAAATTAAATTAATTAAGAATATATAGTGTCAAAAGTGAGAAAACAGTACCCAAATGTTCAGGGCCAACTCTACTCAGAGGGAGGTATAATAGTTAAAGTCATCTGGTTGGGATATTGAAAAAGCTAACGGGTTGTTTGAGACTTCTGAATGGTTAAGCGCTGAACCAGTAAGAGGTCTGAACCATTAAGAACCAGTATAATGCTTAACCGTTCAGAGACAATGTCTGACCAATTCAGATTAGAGGTTTTAACCATTTAGACTCAGTATAATGCTTAACCATTCAGAGGCAAATGTCTGAATCATTCAGACATCTACTCGCGAAACAAAGAGTCTGAACCATTAAGTGCTAAACCATTAAGAGCCCCATTAAGAGGTAAACAAACAACCCCTAAGATGAAAATCCTTATTCTGAAGAAACTTTCTTAGGGCAATACCATCACTCCTTGAAAGAGGATCATCTCATGCATGAGTAGTTGCTTCTGGTTGGTATATGTTTCACCTTTTATTTTGCATAATCAATGATTTATGGTTATGTTAAGAAACTAATTGTATTCTGTGTTTATTAGACACTTTATGGGCACGTGGGTAACACATATGATAAGGGCTCCATTGCATTTTCTGAATAAAGCCCTGGTATGATTTGGAGCCCCTGCAATCGCTACTTAATAATTATCTTTTTAATTCTATTAAAATTAAGTAATAAATAAAATTGTTCCCAAATAAAAAAAATACTATTTAAACAACTAGAAAAATATTAAATCCTACTTTGAAAAAAAAGAAAATTTTTATTTATACCATAAACAAAATCAACTAACATGCCAAGTTACATCAAAACAGAAGGTAGACGGGCAACAAGCTGCGCCGCCAACCTTTCTGAATTGCAAACCCTAATCTTCCAAACACAAACCCCTGCCCCTTTAGGGTTGAACAATTGCTGTGGACGACCCGTCGAACCCTCGTCAAGAAGTGGATAGCTTCTGGCGCTAGAGAGCCAAAAGTATCAAAGGCAAAAGGGACAAAGACATGCTGATTCTCTGCGCAAGCTTTACGTGCTTATCCACTTTATTTGATTCTGCCTTTCTTGCTGCTTGTCCAGCTACAAACCCGTTTTCCCTTAAACCAACCAAAGGGGAAACTCCCGTGAGGTCTACACAAGCATGTTTCCCCCTATCCCAGCCAAAGACGAGCAGATCCGCTGGTCGCAAAGTAGATCCCCCTTTCATAGGGTCCGTGAGGAAATTCACAGGGGCCTCCTTCTTAGCAGAAATCCCAGCTCTTCTTAAGATGTCCCACAAAACATCCCGCACCCAGTCGTGCCGATATTTGAACCCAGGAAGCTCTTTACAATGAACTGCGTGCTCCCCGTATTTATCCATGCAAGCTTTACGACATATCGGGCAGGTTTCATCTTCCGGGTACATAGGGATCATCAACCGATATTTGAGAATGACTCTTATTCTACTGCAGACATACATTGTCCCAACCCCTCAATCGGGATAACGGTCAAAAATTCCTGAGCATGGGGACCCTTCAGGCACTCAAACACCGCCTTCTGGCGGGATGACAAATCAAAAGCTTTTCCCAGGCTTTGAGCGATTTTGCTAAACAGAGCATTCGCCAAAGTTTTTTGTGGCTTCGTGGGGGCGGTGTCCTTATTAGAGAAACCGCCAATATCTAAGTCTGGGAGAGAGACATTTAAGCGTTTGAGCGCCTGCTGATAGTCCGGGTCAAGCCCGACGACCTCACCGTTTCAAAGGATATGATCCTGCAGTTCCCAAGACTGAGCTCTAGAAGCCACAAAGGCATAAGCCCCAACATCTTGAGCAGAGAAGAGGCCAAACCACCTACGCATTAGCAATGATGCCAGACGCCATTGGAGGTCACCAAAAGAAGGGACCGCCACTCACTACTATGTCTTCTATAGCCTCTCTAAGGCCATCATCGAACCGAGATACTGCATCCTCCATCAAATTGGGTTGACAAGTCCGCAACCCAAAGAGTAACTTAGCAACCCCCATGCACGACCTTAGCAGAAGGAGTTCACACTGGGGATCCCTCAGGGAGGGTAAGAGTTTCATTAGGTCAACCGCCCCTGAGGCCCGCCGCCCTGCCAACTCCTCAATAAAGCTAGGATCCCGACTAACAGCTCTACCAAGGAGCTTAACCCTCTTCTCTAGTCTACCGATTCCTCTCGGGAAAAGCCCATCCTGAACTTTCCGCCCGTCACATGTCTCACCCCGACCCGCAGCAGAATAAGAGTCGGGGCATAATTGGGTTATCACCAAAGCTCATGATGTTTACTAAAATGTTTCAAATTTATTAAATTCAAATTACAATTTAAATCTTCAAGTCAAATTCATACAATACAAGGAAAGGAAAATTAAATAAACAATCCAAAATCTAAACTGATTTATTCTTCTAGGCCGTCCTATATGTTTCTTGCTTCAACTGGATCACCTGTATCATGTGTAAAAATGGGGAATTTTGGGTCAACAAAAGTTGGCGAGTGAACCTTGTTAAAAACCTTTGTCATTGATTTCTTGTTGCATTTATATGGAAAAATTGTGCAATAATCATATGTGAGCAAACGTAAATAAACAAACAATAACAAACCACCTTGCATGAGTATATGACATGAATGATAATGTATATGTTGGCAACGTCACGTTCCGCTCATAGGTAATGGGGAACGGATGAGCCTATGATGATGTATGAGAGATCAAGGCTCAATCAAACGGAGCCGATCATATGTTGGCAACGCCACGTTCCGCTCATAGGTAATGGGGAACAGTTCCGCTCATAGGTAATGGGGAACAGACGAGCCTGTGATAATGTATGTACTGAAAATAATAAATTTAATCTAAACATTAACCACACAAATAATTGATACATATTGGATACACATTTGATCATGGATATGATGGATGCACAAGTGTTTAAATGTAATAAATAATAAGCGACACATGATACACCCCAAAATGTGATTAAAACGGGGAATTTGGTAGAGATTCACTCACATTAGATGCGTTCTTTTGATGATGTTGAATGCACACGAGTTTCGGGATTTGATTGACAAGGATAAACTAACCTAAAATAATAACAAAATGGTACGGTAAATAAGTGGATTTTATTAACAATTTTAGTAGGATTTTTAGATTTATTTTTGTGAGTTTAAGGTCGTTTTCTAACTTTAAAAATATTATTTTTAAGTATTTTTAATTGATTTTTAAATTAAATAAATAAATAAATAAAAAATAAAAAAAGTTTGACTTGGTTTACCGTTGACCGGTCCGTTGACCGGACCGTTGACCGGTCGGACTGTGGTCTAAGTGTGCACTAAGTGAGGTTCGAACTCGTGACCTCCCATACGCGTGCACGCAGCTCTACCAACTGAGCTACGTGTCTAACCTGAAATATTTCTGTTTTTAATTATACTTATATACTATTTAGATTATTCAGAATAATTTATTTTAAAAAGAATTTTAATCATGTCGAACCGGTTGCAGAAGCAGGATTCGAACTCGTGACCTGTGGTTTAACTTTGCACACAGTCCACCGCTAGACTGTGTGTCTAACCTGGTTAAAATACTTGTTTTTATTAACCTTATATACTAAGTGGAAGGTGTTCTGGGGCCTTTCAAAAAAATTGGGATTTATCGCAGGAAACCGGTTAAGTGCACGAATCGAACTCGGGACGTGTGGTTTAAAATTGCACACAGTCCACCACTGGACTGTGTATCTAACCCGTTTAAAAATCCGTTTTAAATTAAACTTATATATTAACAGTGTTTCATCTTCTTCAGATTATGAAACCAGTGAATCAACTCGACTGTTAATCAATAATTCTTGTTGAATTAGTTGATTGAGTATTACTGATTATCGAAATTAATTTAAACAAAAAGGTTTTAAGGATGTTGTACCGAACAGGTGTGATTTCCGACGAATTTTCGGTGACTGAAACTTTTCCGGCGACGTGTAACTTGCGACAGAGGATCTACAGGAAGTTTGAGGTGAGTGTGGTGCTTTCTGTCTGAGCTCTGGAAGTCTTATTTTAGAGTATGGCAGAAGAGATGAAATGGGTTCGGTTTTCCGGCGACTTGCAGAGAATTCCGGCGAGTGCAGATTATCCGGCAACGTCGTCTGGGACCGATCCTGGTTGAAGGATTAAAGTTAGTATAAGTCTAACAATGGATTGAAAACGAAAGAATCGAGAAATTTACCGTTTTGATGTATATCTCCGTTTTCCGGCGAAAGTCCAACAATACAGAATATTTTCGACGAGTGAAATTTCTTCGAGAATTTGTGCGATTTTGAGCGAAAAGATTACCAGAGACTTAGGTGTGTATTTATAGGGATGAATCAAGATGAATTGGGTCTGAATTTGGTCTTGATTCGTGGTCAAGACTTTCTCCAGCGGTTATGACTGAGGTCGCGGGTTTAGACATCAGTTATAACCGACGTCGATGTTAATACTTGCGTTTAGTCAAAGGAAACCGTCGATAATTGGCGAAATCGTCGGTATTTCCGGCGAGTGTAATTGGGCGCGCTGAATCACTGGGTTTGATTTTGGAGTTTCAATATAAGTATTAATTGTTTCATTATATCAACAAACAAGTCAAGTGGCGGAGTGGTGAGATGTGTGTTAGTTGTTTCTTCCGGCTGACCCGGGTTCGAAACCCGGCAGCCTATTTTTTTTTATTTACTTCATTTTTACTTTTTAATAATTATAGTTTTTAAATTCTAAATTGTTTATTAATTATGTATTGTTTAAAATTAAAATAAATCATAAATACGCAACGAAATTTTATAACTTGATATTCGATTAATAATCGAAGCGGGTTTTGGAAACCCGTTTTTCGACGGATGTCGGCCAAAAAACCTCTGTTTTCTTAATGTTGAGACAAAGCCCTAGAGATGGCCCCTCCCCGTTGATGATGTCTAAGGCCTTAGCAACCTCAGAGGCGTTGCCAATAATCGTTCCATCATCCAAGCATGAAAGGGGAGTTCACAGCGGTCTTGAACCCGGAGAATAAGGGGGTGTAAGGCAAGGGTAAAGAGAATGGGCCCCAAGGGATCTCCTTGTTGAACTCCGGTAGTAGCCTCAATACACTCGTTACCAACATACAACCTAGCAGGTTGGGCGTAAAGAAATTGGACCTACCGATAGATTGACGAGCAACGCTGATGAACCTCTTGGAGAAAGGCTGTGCGGTCGACCGTGTTGAAAGCATTGGAGAAATCCACAGTAAGCAAGGCAAAGGAACCATCTGCATGAAACGAGTTGAGAAACCTGTTTGCACTGTGAAGCACCGCCTCTGCCCCATTTGGCATCCCCACCCCAAATTGATAGTCACCCAAGTACTGGTCATTTCTTTCCCGATCTTCTTCATTACCACCTTCGAAACCAACCTTCGCCAAATACCCCTCACAGCAATAGGCCGAATTCCTTTATCGGGCTTCAATAAGGGGGTGAGGGCGGCCGAGGCAACAAACTCAGCAAGCACCTTAGGGCAGGATTCCTCAAGCAATAAGTTAATAACTTCAGTAATGCTCGTAAGCAAACCTGAGGAAGTTACGGAGCCCTTGCCACCAATAGCATCTAACAGGTGTTGGGCCCGCATCCCGTCTCTACCACATGACGTCCCTTTAGGAAAGGATCGAATACATTTGAGCACACACTCCCCATCAACAACAAGAGTGGGTTGGGCCAAAGGGTTGGAAGGCAAGGACGGGGGCGGCACCACTGGGTGTTTACCAATAAGAGCTTTCAAGGTCGAATCACCTAAAGGGGCAACTCCACTAGAGCATAGGACCTTAACCGCCGCCGTGAAATGTCCATCCCTGACTTTCCGAAGACATTGCTTAATATTAGGGTCCCTTTCTTTGTCCTCCTCTTTCCTCCATTCTCCCCTTGGAGCCCCCGTCTCCCCCACCTATCCAATAGGGAAGAGACCAAATCATCAAATCCAGACCCATCTTTCCAAACTGTAAGCACGTGCAAGATGTTACTACACTGCAGAGATTTCCTGTTCCCTGATCTCCGCTCTTGTCTGGAGGATGGTCTAACCACCCGCAAGGTGCAACGCGTTAGTAAAAACAATTTGACCCAATTGTCGATCGATCCTGGCGACGCTATCATTGTGGAGTAAAAAAAGTATTTCAGAAAACTTTCTTGAATGAAATTTTTGAGGCTATTCTGAGTAAGGGGAAAATTGTTGAGGGAAAATTTGGTGATAGTTTAAAAAAGTAAATTTTCGTGCTGGAATTTATTGATCGGTTAATGGACCTACAGAATATTGAATCGGGTGTTTCATATTTTGGAATTAGACCGTGGAGTGTGAGCGGTTTGGGTTAGAGGTTTTGCACGACACGTAGTGGAGGTAGGCTCTATCAGGCCAACCCAAAAAAAGTAGGGTGTGGAGGGGCGTGATGTGGCGTGGCTAGCTTGGTGTGGCCGACCTAAAGTAGCTAACCAAAGCTAGCCATATTTAGAGGTGTACAAAAAAACCGGTTTTAGAACCGAAACCAGAAAAATAACCGAAACCGTTGTTTAACCGGTTTTTTTATAACCGGTTAGTAACCGAAACCGAACCGACGGTTGTAGACCGGTTATGGATTTTTGCCTTCGAAACCGGTTACAAAAAACCGGTTTTTTTTGGATAAACCGGTTAAAAATCGGTTAGACCAGTTATAGTTTTGAGTTGAAAAAACCGGTTATTAACCGGAACCGGTTATAGAAAAGCCGGTTTTTGTTTTTAGTGAAAAATCCAGTTCGATTAATAACCGAAACCGGTTTTTAAAAATAACCGATTTGTACACCTCTAGCCATATTGGACCAGCCAACCAAAGCCAGCCAACTTACTCTGCCCCCCGTCAGGCGGAATACCCACGCCAAAGGGGCAACACCATGCCCAACGCCAACCTGGGGTGGAAAAGCTGGCGTTGAAGGGCAACCCACGACCCCAACCCAAGCCCAAACCCCGCAGTCTTATGTTTAGAAATCTACTTGGGTCGGGATTTATAGTTGACTTTTGGACCGAATCAAGTTTAGAGTTTGAATGTTGAAAGAGAAACAAAAGAGTAGGTTGGGGATGAGATCGGTATCATCCCGGTACCAATACAGATACCGAAATTGATGAAAAATGGATACTGAATACCGTACCAAATATATTGGTTCAGTACCGGTATTGGTATCGGTTTTTCAGTATTTTACCGCATTAGTACCGCTATAGTGTTTTCAATTGTTTTACCTAATATCCATAACCGATGAATACGAATCATTGTATTACAAATAACTTTAAATTATCATGCTAATTTAAAAACGACTGAATAATCAAGATCTAACAATTACTTTAATTTTCATACTAGACTTTTACACAATTGCTCATACTTCTTAGAGTTGTCACATGAGGCATAGGCTATTTGTTTTTAACATATAGTTATCACTAGGTTAGAACCCCGTGTGTTACACGGGTCGAATTAAATGCATATAGTAAATAATGAAAATTAAAATATTATAAAACGGTTTTGTGATAAAATATTATTGATTTTTTTAATTAAAATTTTATAATTGAATAATAGAATCTGAAATAGAGTAAAATAAGAGGGGAAAATAAATCTTTGGCTCACTAAATTATAACATATGACGCAAATTGATAACAACAACAATAATGATAATAAAACTATTTTATACAGTTTGGTAGATAATTTATAGGAACACATTTATCACACATTATGATAGCGTTAGGCTATAAGCCAGTATTCTTTATATAGTTTCATTTTGTAACATCCTAATTATATAATGATAATAACAACAATAATGAATCTTAAAATGAACTGATTTTTTTTGGTTGAAATATAAAAGAAAAAAATAACCTTAAGAATTTTAATAACATTATGAAATTTGTAAAGTAATTAAATAAATTTAGTTATAAAATATATAAATAATATTTGAACCTAAAGAATACGTAAAAAAAACTTATCTATAATTATGACTTATCACTTATCAATTAGGAAATATATAAATAATATTTAAATTAAAAGAATACATAAATTAAAAAATAAAACTCATCTATAATTATGGCTTATCACTTATTAGTTAGAAAATTTATAAAATAATAAAAACTTATCTATAGTTATGGCTTATCAGTTAGGAAATATATAAATAATATTTAAACCTAAAGAATAGGTATAATAAATAATAAAAATTATCTATAATTATGATTATCACTTATCAGTTACTAAATTAGAGAAGAAAAAGGGCGAGAAAACAATTATGAGAATGCATGTTAACACGACCCGTGTCCTCTCATAAATTTACTTTATTATTTATTATATATATAGATTCCAACGGATTGAGCCGTTGTTATTAGAAAGAAAACAATCATGTCAATCCTATCATCCATTCTTAACTGAATGAGAATTAACTGGGTATCAAACTAAAATATATTACGTAGTCAAAAAATAAAATGGAAAAATTACATGGATTATATGGAAGATAAATTAATTACATAGTTGTAAAGAATCTTAGAATTCCTTATTAAATTCAGTATTAATACCGGTTTTTACCAAAAAATACCGGTACCGATAACGTTATTTACTGATACTGAAATTCGTAAAATCTAATACCGAAACCGGTACCGTTTATGATCAGATGGTACGGTACCGACACGGTATCGGTATTTCGGTAAGAAAATCTCATCCCTAGAGTACGTTATCAAATTGGATTTGAGTTTGCATTTGTGATTTTGTGCTACTGAAATTGTTGGTTGTATCATTTTTATAACTAAAACTCGGGAAAGATGGTAACTGCTTTAAGTTAGGGTGAGCATAAAATCGAATTAACCGAAACCGAAACATGTCATAACCCGTGACCCTACCCTGGACGGGAGCCGTGAGCATATACAAGTGGTACCGGTATTTATTAAAATTTATCGACGGGAATTTTCATCAGCACCGTCCATAAAGTGCTTCAAATGGGGCAACATTAATGCTTGTATGATAACTACTGTTATGGGAGAATTCTATTAATAGCTAGTGATCGTCCCAACTTCCTCCATAATCTATTACACATGCTCTTAGCATGTCTTCCAATGTTTGGATTTTCTCTCACTTTGTCCACTAGTTTGAGGATGATAGGCTGCACTTACTTTTATCGTGTTCCCATAGCCTTTTGGAAACTTTCCTAAAAATGTGAAGTAAAGCGATTATCTCTATTAGACACTGTGGGCAAAGGAGCTCCATGTAATGAAACTATTTCATCTACATGTAGCTTAGCTAATCGTAAAGGTTTCCTTCATTGGTAGAAAATGAGCTAACTTGGTTAGTCGGTCCACAATCACCCAGATTGTGTCGTTACTTTTCCTCGTTTTGGATAATTTGGTAACAAAATCCATTGTTATCAATTCTCATTTCCATACTGGCATTTCTAGTTGTTGAAGTAAACCTGAAGGTTTCTAATACTCAGCTTTAACTTGCGAACAAGTTAAGCACTTAGAGACGTAACTAGCTATATCCTTTTTCATTCCTATCCACCAGAAATTCTTCTTCAAATCATGATACATCTTTTCACTACCAGAATACATCGTACACTTAGACTTATGAGCTTCCTCTAAAATTCTATGGCGTAGGTTTCCTTGGATAGATACTCAAATTCTTTTCTTCTGGAATTTCCAAATTCCATCATTCCTTTTAATCCTTCAACATCATCCTTGATTGCTATGTCCTGAGTATTCTTTAATTGTTCCGTTAATTGCAGATTTAATCTAAGAGCACGTACTCTTCTCATGACACTTACGACTTAAAGCATCAACTGCTACATTAGCTTTACCTTCGTGATATTGGATATCATAATCGTAGTGTAACACCCCAAATTTTATGTGTTAATTTGTAAAAGAGAAACTATGAGTAAGTATGAATTGAACTTTTAGCCATGATAATATAAAACACCATTCTTAAGGGCCAACACATGGATAAGTAGAAAGTTGAAATAATAAAAACAAAAAATTAAAACACAAACACACACATCAGATGTGTGTGTGTGTCGACCAAACTAGAGGACATCAAGGAGGAACCCTTGTCACCACAAAATTTGCCAAATCAAAAGGAAATTGAAGCTTTAATTGATGCATGTGTAAGAATTTTGATCACCTATTTAATGGTTTTTGATGAAGTGAGTTATGTGTAATCCTTGAATGTATTATGAAATTGAACATAAATGTTAGTTAATATCAATGTGTGGAAGTTGTAATGTACTTAATTTTTACTATATTGATGATTTTGGGTAAAACCCACTTGTACGTTATAGAATGATCAAGTTTAGTGAAGATTATGTGCGAACTAGTGTAATTTTAATGTTTGAAGTAATTTGTAGTAGTCACATTGTTGAGAAATTGATATAGAACAAAAGATATATGGCTATGGAGATGATTTTTGAAGTTAGGAGTTGTTATGTAAATATATGGATGAAATGGGAAGGTGTGCTTAACTTACTTGTACAACATGCTTTGTTGATGATACGCACATAACGTGTTCGATGAAATGCCTTAATCGATTAAATTGTGATTTGATACGAATGCTTGCTAAATTGATGTATTATGATGATGATGGTAAAGTATATGGTTTATTAGTATCATAACGTACAATGAAAATGCACGAATAATGAATTTGAATGAAAACTAAGAATGTGAAGTTGTAACATATAGGAGCGACGAAGGAAGAAGGCGCGAGCCATTCCAAAACACAAGCAACACAAGACCAAGGTAAGTTCATGCGAACTTCACCTTACCTTAATGTAGTTTAAGAAGATTATTGTTATAAGAACTTATATCACGTTTTAGAATTATGGCATACGCGACATGTAGAGTATCAAAGAAGTGAAGTATGATGACCGTTATGAAGGTCACAACGAATGGTAATGAGAAATTAAAAATGGATATGTACGACACAATGTAAACGGTCAAAATCATGAAGTTTCGGGATGACGACATGGTTATGTGATGATCCGTTATAAACGGTCAGATGGACTAAGAATGTTGTGATGAAGGAATGGTATTCGCAAATGTCCATATTTATTTAGGAATGGAATTGTTAGCAAGAAAGGAATGAATGTAAAGGAATGAAATTTCAGTTTGACTTGTGATCGGTCATATACATGATGGAATGGTAGGTATAATAAACTATGTTAAAAGAAAAGTACTAATAAATCATTTGTGTTATGAATGATAGGTAAAATCACCTTTGATGATGGTGAGCTTGGATCGAACCACGTCACCGCCTTTTTAACGCGCTTCCGTTTATGTTATTATTTAAACGGTTCAAAACACTGTGGTTTGTAAATACTAGTTGTAAAAAGTCTAAGTCTTTTGTAAGTAAATTTAAAGTTTGTATCTTGATGTAGTAGGTCGGGCTAAACACTCGTGACAAATCTAGATGGATGTGTTACCTTGAACTACTTTAACGGTATTTTGGTAAAATATGTATATGGAATGACGCTTAAGTTTTGACGTCTTTGTTAGTACTTTTTTGACCATACGAAATTATGGCGTCACAGTTGGTATCAAAGCTAGGTTTGAGAGATCCAGCACGAGTTGAAGTGCTCGAACTCAAATCAAACGCTCTCGAAATGAGTGTGTTGCTTCCAAGACGCTAGAAGAGGTAAATTTTTAATAAATTCTTTATATAATAGTTATGATAAGAATGGATGACATATTGGGAAAGTTAGTAAGAAGTGAAAACATGTCAAGCGTTGCAAAAGCGTGTTCGGAAACCCTGGTGGCCTGGGTTAATCAAATATAATTCGAACATGTCGATAAAATGCGAGAATTGCATTGTAGATGTCTACTGGTAAGCACGGTAAGATTACCGTAGCTTACGGTGAGTTCAGATGGGTCAAAGAGTTACAGCAGCAGACAATGGCCATAACTTACGGTTATTAATCGTAGGTTACGGTAATAAGGTGCTGTTTTGATTGATTACAACCGTAAGCTACAGTGGGCGAACCTAGCTACAGCGAGGATGAAAATCCAGTAAGAGGGGTGCCATAGGCTAACGGCAAGACGACCGTAACCTACGACCAGCGATTCTGAAGTCCTTAATGAGTTTGTTGTAAGCTACGGTGGGCGAAACCAGTTATAGTCTGAATCATTAAAAGCCTCATTAAGCCTCATTAAGAGGTAAACAAACAACCCCTAACTATACATGGGAAAATGGAAATTAAAGCTACGCTGTGTACCCTTATTCAAGCAGCTAAATACGTCCGAAATGGGAGTAAGGCATACTTAGCCTATGTGGTGGATACCCACCATGAGGCCCCAAAGTTAGAAGTTGTGAGAATTGTTAATGAATATCCAGAGGGTGTTTCCGGATGATTTACCAGGGCTTCCACCCGAACGCAAAGTAGAATTTTGGATTGAATAAAATCCGGTGCAAAGCCGGTGGCTAAAGCAGCTCCTACCGAGATGCGGGAGTTGATGATCCAATTTCAAGAATTACTCGACAAGGGTTTCATAAGCCCGAATGTATCACCATGGGGTGCACCCGTGCTTTTTTTGAAAAAGAAAGATGACGCAATATGAATCTGCATCGATTATCGAGAATTAAACAAATTGAGGGTTAAGAACCGCTATCCCTTTCCTGGAATTGACGATTTATTCGATCAATTGCAAGGAGTGAGTTGGTTCTCAAAAATCGAATTATGATCAGGGTATCACAACTCCGGGTACGAGAGGAAGTTTAGCGAAGACCGCGTTTAGAACTCGCTATGGACATTAAGAGTTCTTGGTGATGTCCTTTGGGTCGACGAATGCACCAGCTGCGTTAATGGATTTAATGAATCGAGAATGTCGAAATATGTTAGACAAGTCTATGATAGTTTTCATAGATGATATATTGGTATACTCCCGAAGCGAGTCTGACCATGCTTATCATTTGCGTGACGTGTTAGAAACACTTCGAAAAGAAAAGTTGTATGCTAAATTTTCTAAGTGCGCATTTTGGTTAAGAGAAGTGCAATTTCTCGGCCATGTGATTAATGAAGAAGGCGTTCAAGTAGACCCACCAAGGTAGAGGCCGTAATGAAATGGGTTCCTCCAGAGAACCCAAGTGAAGTACGAAGTTTCCTAGGCTTTGCCGGCTGACGTGTGTGTGTATATACATAGTTTTTACAATGAATTTTACACACGGTTCGGTTTTAAATTTATAAAAATGATTTATACTTGAACAATTAAACACACACGAAAGGGCAAGTGTACCCCGTCATATATGTAGTAAAGTATCAGTAAGAACAGTATCGATATGTAGTAAAGTATCATAAGAACCAAGTATCGATCCATGGATACGGGCAGAAGCAAAAGTACTAAACCTTTGTCATTAATTACCGGTAAAAAGATAAGTGGATAATTTGTTTAGAAAAATAAATTTTTTTTGAAACATAATAAATTATAAACATAACAAGTAGAAAAATAACCTTGCTTTACGAACAACCGGAACATGTTAACTAAGTCGGTTTTGCCACTAAAACACTTGATCAATTTTCTATTTTTAAAAGACAAATAGTATCCCTTTCGGGAATCCTAACATGACAACTCTTCCAAAAGTTAAAACGATAAACACACTTTAACCACCTAAACTTGTTCTTTAACACCCCATTGATTAATGTTTATGAAAATCCCTTAAAAATAGGTTAGTCATCTGTTGGAGTTTTCTAACCTCACTTAATCAAGGAAAGCTACATCGATAAAAACAATGTAGCCACCGAGACAAGCATAACCTAGATTAAATCACAACCGAGTTCATTTTACAAATCTTAAACATAAATTTACTAAGAAAGCAATTTTGGCCTAAATTACTAACTAAGCTATGGTATATGCTAAGAATTCACAACAACACCATCTAACCCATTAGGGTCCTTCCATGAGGGAAAACACTCTTGATTAATATTAATTACCCATTGTTAAACCAATACCCATTTCTAGTCTCATGGTGTAAACATTTTAATCTAGTTAAAAGTTTACTAATAAGTGATTAATTAAGCTTCTTCTTTCAAATATCTCAACTAACCAAATACTAATCTTCCAAGACAATTAACTATAATTACGAATCCAATATCAATAAACAAGGTTGCAAACTAATCATCAAGGATTAACATAAAAAGTGCTAAGTGTCATTACAAACATAGTTAACATACTAATGGTTGTTCATGAAGCAAGTAAATAAGATGTTTTTGCCCTTAGGCTTACAATAATACATAGCAACATCAGCTCAATGCTTAATCTAGACTCAAAGTACATGTTAAGAACAAGAAATCAAACCATAGAAAAGCAAGGATTTGATGGATTGGATGAATGGAAGACTTCTTGCAACTTTGAGGCTTCAAACCGTCCTTAGCAGGCTGCTCTCGGACCTCAGATATTGCCAGAAGCTTAGAAAAATACCCAATTTTTTGATAAGTAAGTTCTGTCCTGTTTTATAGACTTTTTCAATCGGCACGGCCCTGCGGATCTTGCACGGTCGTGCACTATTCCCGCAATCTGGTGACGTCAGCTTATCCAGAACAATGATTCAAAATTGGCACGGTCGTGCCACTTGTGGCACGGTCGTGCAATTCTAGTGGTTAGGCTGCACTGCCAGTCGCACTGGCAGTGCTCTCGAGGAAATCAGCCTCGCACGGTCGTGCTTGGCCGTCTCCGGCAAAGTGGTGGCACTGGCAGTTGCACTGATAGTGCAGTCTTCTGATCTCGCATCGGCACCGGCCGTGCCACATGATGCAAGGTCGTGCCAATTTATCTGCCGTCCACAGAATCTTCGTAACTTCGCCGTTTCGCCCGGAAAATCCAATTTTTCTTCATCTTCAAGTCCGGCACGTTGTTTAGGGCCTGTAAACGAAAACTTACATCACTAAGTACCAAAACCTCGGTTTTATAACCGAAAACGCGTAAAACGTGGATAAATGGGGGACTAAAATGTGTATAATTTATCATATATCAAACCTCCCCACACTTAAACTTTGCTTGTCCTCAAGCAAACTAAAATAAAATGAAAACTTTAATAGAATTTAATAATTTACAAACTAAATAACTAATATTCTTACAACAAGGTTAGCCGGTTTTTCGAAAGACATCATCAAACAATTTAAACCAAACAAGCACATAAAAATATATGTAAAGGTAACCAAAAAGCCGTGATTCCACTTTCGATTGACTTAGCATGCAAATCCTCACACATCTCACAATGTTCACACACACTCGGCTAAATTTGTGAAACATACATAAAATGTGTATGTGTAAATGCTCGATGCGTACACAATGAAACGTGTAATGTCATAAGCTTGTCAAAAGATCTCGTCTCCACCAACTAACATGCGAAAAAGTGTAAATCAAGAGGTCTTCATGGGTTGTAACGATAGGCTAGGGTGAAGGGTGTGGAATAGAAATTTACAAGTGACTAAATAGTTAAAACTCGGTAGTTGCGTTTAACAAGCGTAAATAACAAGAACTATACAAAATAACGCGTAGAAGACGATTTCCGTATTTTCGAGCTAATTGTCGATATTATACTCCTTTGGCACTCAAAATTGCTCGAATTTCTTTTCGCCTTCACCCTATTTTAGGGTGTTTTATTTTCTGATTTTTAATTGATTTTTTTTAACTAAGAGGATATTAATTACAATAAATGCTAGTTAAACGGTGACTTTAACCGAGTTTTAACACTAAGGTTCAAAATTAAAAAGGCTAAATTTGGCTAAGTGGGCTAAACGGTTGGGTAAACGAAAGAAAAACACGGGAAAGGCTCAACGTGGTTAATCCTAGTGGAAGATGTAGGGTTTGGGTAGGATAACAAAAGAAAAAGGCTAACAACAAATGGTTTTCTAAGTGCCTCTATCACTTCCACACAATCTAACATGTTCATGATCTCGAAAAGCATGCTAATGACGAGTTCTAAATCACATGAGACATCCGGCTCACTCCTAATCTGAAACGAACAAACATGTAATGAATATAAGGCTCAAAAATATGCTCACATAACGGAAGGACTGGGTAAAAGTGTGAAAATTACATGCAAGTCTTTCTTTGTTTGTCATGTCTTTAGTTATCTTTTGTTTTTGAAAATTATTAGGCTTGTCGGTTTTTTATCGTGTCCGACGCTTTCCAAAACCAAATTGACCATTTTATTTATAATATATATATATACATTCTTTTTCATTTTTTTATTGGACAAACAAAGTTACAATATTAAACCCCCTCCCCACACTTGAACTTCGCATTGTCCCTAATGCGAAACCCAAAGTAAAGAAAAAGGAGGATAATACTCCCGTATAGAAGATGAATATGGATGTCGAGCTCCCGATTATGCCTTTTTCACTGCTCCTTGCTATGTGTTTTCAAACCTGCATGAACGTCAGTACACGACACAACACAAGACAGTACATCTAATCGCAAAAATAAGAACAAGAAATAGATAATAATAGTGGCAATAAAAATCCATACAAAACAAGAAATAAAATGTCTGAAAATTGAAACAATACATAGTCGAGGGTGTTTAAATAATAGTCAAAAGTACACCCGAAAATAAAACAAACGATACTAATAAAAGCAGATAAAAACACCAAGCATCAACGCCTCCCTACTACTCGTCATCGTCGTCATGGCGAGTTCCAGATGAACCCGCTCCACCACCAGGCTGGTTCCCGAATGGGAACTGTGGCGGATCGCCAAAATAGTTCGGGAAGTCGTTGTGGAGACCACCGAAGATATAGGAAAATCCCGCCTGCATTTCCTGTTGCATGTAATCCTGGTTGACTTGCATCTTCTGGAATTGCTGGTAAAACTCAGGATATGATGGGATGTTCGGTGGCCAATCGTGCGGCTGGTGCTGGTGATGCTGCGGTGAATGATGCAGTGAGTACTGTGGTGATGACTGCTGGATGAAACCCTGATCCTCATGCCTAGGCATGTCGTGCATCTCCTCATCCTCTCCTTCCTCATTGTCCGGTGCTGCCGGCAACGGATCCCATATTTCGTTGTTCAACCATTTCAATTTCGGACCATTGTCCGTCTCGACTACCAACCCTACAACCTTTAATGAACGGATATCAACTGTACACCCTTCGTCCATCAATGTCAGCCTGGACACAACATCGGGAGTCATAACGCCCAGCGCGTAGGCGAGTTGGGTGACATACTCACCCCCATGGATCTCACTGCTCGGGGTTCTCCCCGAGCATTTAATAAAAAACTCCACCATACGCGCCACTAGGTTTATGCGGACCCCCTTCGCGAGCATATAAAGGTATATAACATCAGGTGTTGGATAGTTTCCCCCACTGTCCATGTGCCCCGCGATAGTGTGACTGATAATATGGTGAAGCACCCGTAGAAGTGGGTCCCTCACCCATGATGCCTTCGCCGAGTGAGGCACGTATGCTGGTCTGTCAGCTATCCTTGCCCAGAAGGCCGCACACGCCTGGTCATTTGGAAAGGTGTAAATATCAGTGAATAGCTCGGAGTTTATTTTATCTCTCGTGTAGATCCCGAGCTTCCTTCCCAACTTGGCAACAGTCTAGTTATGCCGTTGACTGCCCAACCGAAAGTTTATCCTTTTCTTCCTTTTGAAATCTGGGTTTCGACTCGCCGTAGATTTTTCGTAGGAGTAAGTCACGAAAAACTCTAAGGTAAGCTCCAGATAAACCGGTTGTTTGATATTGAGCAATCGAGCTAAGGGGACTGATAGCATATTTCGTAGTCTCTCTGATTCGTTCAACTCTTCCATAACGTACCAACTTAGACGTTTTGGCGTGCCGAATTGGTTTCGGCGGTGCCATATTTCGTTGAGCACAGTGACGCAATGGTGATTTTTGGGGTCGTTTTGGTCGAAAAAGAGGAATTCGTGATCCATCTGCAACAATAAAACCTGTCAGAAACATGATAAGCAGAGAAAATTACGAACCGAGCAACGTAAAATGGCGTTGCGAGGATTCTGTTTGTTCTGATCTGAGCGTTTGGCACGGCCGTGCCAAGTGTGGCACGATCGTGTGGCACGTTGCACTGGCAGTGCCGATGATGGTGCAACTCGAATCCTCGCAACTTGATGCATCGGCACGGTTGTGCCGAGGGTGGCATGGCCGTGTGTCACCGTGTAACAAGAGAAATTTCATGAACAACTCAGTCGGCACTACCGTCCCATATGCGGCACTACCATGCGTGCTCTGTAACTATCACATAACAACCCCAATCACCAAATTACTCGAATTCCTTTCAAATCTAACAATGTTTTGGGTGATTAAGGGTAGAAATCCGATTATTGTTCATGAAACATGTGATTTCTTCAAGGGTTAGGGTTTCGTTTGTATTTATGAAGAGAACCCTAAAATCCCTTGAAGACTCAAGAACCCTAAACCTAATTAAATTAGGAATAAACACGAGAAATCTAAGATAGATTCATACCATGAGTGAAGATTTGAAGAGATCTTGAAAAAAGTGGGTGAAGTTTTGAGAGAAAAGTGGTTTAGAACCGGGGTGCGGCTCTAGGGTTCGAGTTATGAGAAGTGGGGTGCAGATATGTGCCTTAAATACCCTCAGAAAAAACTGTACATGCGCACGCGCATGGCCTTAAATAACCTTTAGAAAAAACTGATGGATCTCGAGTGGCATGGCAGTGCAGACCCAAGTGCTGATTCACGTTGGCACGATCGTGCGGATGGTGGCACGACCGTGCATGAGCTTCAGATCAGTTTTTCTTCACATAACCTATTTTCGGAGGCTGTTTTGACCAATTTCCGCCACTTTTGCAAGATACAACTTATTATAACATTGAAGTGACTGAGAATCTTCGCTAGGTACGATTAAAAACTAACTAAACACACGGGAAATCGAAAATTAACGCTAAAAACGGCAAAAATACGAAAATATAAAAACAAGACTACACTACCCCTAGGCATGAAACGAAGTGCCGAATACATTTTTATCATCGAGTCGAAAGCTGGACTCTCCTCCCTACACTTAGGACGTGTGTGGAGCGTGGAGTTCAATTACCTCCATCACCGGATCAACCGGCCGACCAATATAGAATTCAACCTATGTCCATTAACTTTGAAAGTTACACCATCCGCATTCTCAATCGTGACGGTTCCATACGGGAACACCTCCTTCACCGTATATGGTCCCGTCCATCTATAATGTAACTTTCCCGGAAATAAACGCAACTGCGAGTTGTAAAGCAAGACAAGGTCTCTCGCATGGAATTGTTTGTGGTCCTTCAAGCGTTTGCCGTGCAACCTCTCGGTCCGTTCCTTGTACAACACGGAGCTCTCATAGGCGTGATTTCGCAACTCCTCAAGCTCGTGGATTTGTAAAAACCGGGCTTCACCTCCGCTTTTTAAGCCCAAGTTCGCCGTTTTCAATGCCCATAACGCCTTGTGCTCCAACTCAACTAGTAGATGGCACGCGTTTCCGTAGACCAACCTAAAGGGAGTGGTCCCTATAGGCGTCTTGTAGGCTGTCCTAAATGCCCAAAGGGCCTCATCTAGTTTGTCTGACCAATCCTTGCGGTTCTTACCAACCGACCGCTCAAGGATTCGTTTCAACCCCCGGTTCATGACTTCCACTTGCCCACTTGTTTGCGGATGATAGGGCGTGGATAACCTATGGTGTACACCATATCGGGACAAAGCTCTCTCAAGCTGCGTATTGCAGAAATGGGTCCCTCGGTTACTAATTAGTGCTTTTGGAGCACCGAACCGGGCAAATAGACTCTTCAAAAAGCTCACGACCACCCTGGCATCATTGGTGGGCAAGGCTTGCGCCTCAGCCCACTTTGACACATAATCTACCGCCACCAGGATGTATTTGTTCCCACGTGAGGGAGGAAACGAACCCATGAAGTCTATACCCCATATATCAAAGACTTCACAAACTTTGATCCAATGCTGAGGCATCTCATCTCGTGCAGATATATTAGTGGTCCTTTGGCATGCATCGCACGCTGCAACCCATCTTTGCGCGTCACGGAATATGGTCGACCAATAAAATCTGGAGTCTAGCACCTTTTTCGCGGTGAAATTAGCACCGTGATGACCTTCGGTAGGTCCCTCGTGACAATGGCACAAGATGTCACTCGCTTCCTTCCCAGACACACACCTCCTAATCACCTGATCCACATAAACTCGAAAGAGATAAGGGTCATCCCAAATGTAATGCTTGAGATCCGAGAACTTCTTCTTCTGCTGATACGTCATCCCTTTGATAAGGATCCCACAAGCAAGATAGTTCGCAAAGTAAGCGAACCATGGCGACTCATCACACACCTCGATATCATCAAAGACTCATGCGGGAAAGTGTCATTTATTGGCTCCCAGCGTGAGTCCTCGGTATCGCCGTGCTTTAACCTAGAAAGATGATCGGCTGCCACATTCAATGAACCCTTTTTATCCTGAATCTCAATATCGAACTCCTGAAGCAACAAAATCCATCTGATGAGACGTGGTTTCGCGTCTTGTTTGTTGAACAGGTAATGGATGGCCGCGTGATCGGTGACAATCGTTTTGGACAACACTAAGTACGATCTAAATTTATCAAACGCGAAAACTACCGCCAAAAGCTCATTTTCTGTAGTGGTGTAATTCTCCTGTGCATCATGGCGTAGTAGATCGGATGGAAGTATTTGTCCTTCCACTGTCCTAGAACGGCCCTTATCGCATAGTCACTTGCGTCGCACGGCAAAGTCCAATCCGGTGCGATCAAAATAGGGGCCTCCACAAGCTTCCGCTTAAGAAGGTCAAAAACCTTCAAGCACTCATCACAGAAAATAAATGGAGCATCCTTCTCCAACAACCGGGTCATGGGTCTAGCAATCTTCCTGAAGTCTTTAATGAATCGCTGATAAAAACCCGCATGACCAAGGAAACTCCGAATCGCTCTAACCGAGGTGGGAGGTGGAAGTCAAGAACTGATATCAACTTTCACCGGATCAACTTCCATCCCAGATTGAGAAATATTATGTCCTAAAACTATGCCCTCTCTCACCATAAAGTGACATTTCTCCCAATTTAGGACCAGATTAGTCTCCTCGCACCTCTTCAACATCTTCTTCAAATTTTCCAAACAATGATCAAAGGAATCACCAAAAACCGAAAAATCATCCATGAACACCTCCAGGGAATCCTCGATCATATCTTGGAAAATCACTACCATACAACGCTGGAAGGTAGCCGGTGCATTGCACAACCCGAAAGGCATGCGCCGGTAGGCCAATGTGCCAAAGGGGCATGTGAAAGTAGTCTTCTCCTGATCCTCAGGAGCAATAGGAATTGACAGAACCCGGAGAACCCGTCCAGAAAACAGTAATAGGACTTCGCCGACAGAGGTTCCAACATCTGATCGATGCATGGAAGTGGGAAGTGGCCCTTGCGGGTGGCGTCGTTGAGTTTGCGATAGTCGATGCAAACACGCCATCTTGTGACCGTTCTGGTAGGAATAAGCTCATTCATATCGTTTATAACCACCGTCATGCCACCCTTTTTGGGCACCACCTGTACGGGACTAACCTAAACTGAATCGGAGATAGGATAAATCAAACCCGCATCTAGCAACTTCATTACCTCCTTTTTCACAACCTCTTGCATGTTCGGGTTTTGGCGTCTCTATGGCTACGCACATGGCTTGTAATCATCCTCCATAAGAATTTTATGAGTACAGAAGGAAGGATTGATTCCCTTAGTGTCCATGATCTTCCATGCTAAGGCTTTCTTATGAAGCCGCAGTACATCGAGAAGTCTGCTCTTTTCCTCGTCTGACAAAGATGATGAGATAATAACCGGCAGAGGGCACTCCTCGTCTAGAAACGTATACTCAAGATGCAACGGAAGCTCCTTAAGTTCTAAGGACGGGGGATCTTTGATCGAAGGCTTCGACTTCTCCTCAACATCATGATCAATCTCTGTAAACCGATCCGGACTCTGGAACCATCATCACCAATCTGATAGATTGGCTGCTCCAAGTAGTGGCCCTCCTGCGTAATTCCATCTAGGTCCCCACACAACAAAAGTGTGTTCCGAATCAATCTCCTCGATCGTTCCTTGTAAAGGGGTGTTCACATACGTGTCGACAATGTCAACATAGTAGAGCGCATCATCCCGACTCTGTGGGTGTTGCATTGACCGCTTGATGTCAAAGGTCACATGCTCATCATTAACTCGGAATGTAATCTGGCCCGCGACTACATCTACATCGTCCGGGCGGTATTCAAGAATGGCCCTCCGAGTATCAAAGGTACCCTAGAATCCTCATCCATATCCAAGATAACAAAATCCACCGAAAAACAAACTTGTCAATCTTGACAAGCATATTCTCCACAAACCCACGTGGATACTTGATAGAACAGTCCGCAAGTCGAATGTCATCCTCGTAGGTGATGGCTCACCTAGATCCAACTTAGCAAAAACCTTCTAAGGCATAAGGTTAATGCTCGCTCCCAGATCCGCCAATGCGTGACTAACCGACATATTTCCAATAAGGCACGAAAGAGTAAAACTGCCTGGATCTCCCATCTTCGTAGGTAGATGGTTCTGAAGTATAGATGCGCAACTCTAATTCATCACAACACAGGACATGTCCTCAAGCTTCTGCTTGTTCGAGAGGATGTCCTTCAAGAACTTCGCGTACTTAGGCATTTGGGCCAAGGCTTCAACAAATGGTATGTTTATATGCAACTGCTTGAACAATAGAAACTTACCATATTGTTCCTCATTTTTTTTAGCTTCTTCAGCCTGCTGGGTACGGAACTGGAGGAGTATAATCTTTGACTAGCTCCCGGAGTTGTGTTGTACTTGCTGGGTCTCGCCGAGCGTGCACCTCGTCCGAAGCATTAGTTAGGACCGCCTCGGTGATAGGTGGTGAGTCCGATATGTCGGGTCCCGTGGTCTTGCCACTCCTCGTCATCACGGTATTTACATGCCCTCGTGGATTCGGCTCGGTATTGCCTGGGAGACCACCCGGGGGTCTCTTTGACATCATCTTCGCCAACTGTCCTACCTGATTCTCGATATTTGAATCGAGGCCTTCTGACTCCGCATCTCTCCCTCATGAACTAAGAAACGTTCTTCGTTTTGCTGGTAACATTTCTCGGCTAGCTGATTCACACTAGTAGAGCTACTCAGAAGCTGGGCCATCATCTCCTCCAGCTTGGAATTATCCGAAGGGCCTTGTTGCTGAGAACTACTCCCGGTACCCTGACTCTGATGCTGATAAGAACGAGGCTGGTAGGACCGGGTGTATGGCTGAAATGATCGACCTTGAGCCTGTTGCGGTGCTGGAGCTTGCTGATTGTATCTGAGCGGGTTTTGGTTACCCGTGTTTGCTCTCCACCCAAAGTTCGGGTGATTTCTCCATCCAGGATTGTACATGTTGCTGTAAGGGTTATTTTGCGGCCTCGCTTGGTTGCTAACAAAGTCTACCTCTTCCTGACCCACAGACATAACTCCCTGGTCACACGCACCTAACTCGTGCGATACTCCACACTGATCACATCCCGAACTAGTCTGAGCTACCGTTTGGGATTGTGATTTATCAAACCTAGCCGCCAAGGCCGCGATCTGTGCAGAAATAGTTGTGTAATCGTCAATAGCGTGAACTGGGTGAGATGATGATGATGATCGGTTCCTCTCCCCACGATGTCGTGAACTCGACTTCGCGTAAGCTTCATTAGGCGTCTTCGTCCCTAGATCGCCTCTTGCATACACATCTAAGCGCTCCTGCGTGTCGTAGTTAAGTCCCTGGTAGAAGGTCAACACTAACTGTCTTTTGGAAAGACCATGGTACGGAAATCAAGTAATAAGTCTCTAAATCGCTCCCAGGCTGTGTGTAAGGACTCCCCGTCATCTTTCTGAAATGTCATGATACGATTCCTCAACTTAGTCGTCTTTCTGGCGGAAAGTACTTTTGCATGAATAACTCCGCCATCCTAATAGATCCGGCGGAAGTGAGAGAAGCCACTGCTTGGCTTTGTCCTGCAATGAGAATGGGAAAAGTCGCAACTGTATAGCATCCTCGGAAATGTCTCGTATCTTGAATGTCGAACATATTTCTATAAAAGAAGCAATGTGTCGACCGGGGTCCTCATGCTCGTGTCCGTCAAACTGCACCGAATTTTGCACCATATTTATTATACTAGATTTATTTCAAAATTAGGCGCTACAATTGTCAGTCGGGCGATGGTCGGCTCCAAACCACCACCTCCTGGCTGGTTCGTCTCATTCAGCGGTCGGTCATCATACGCCATGGCTGTGTCTCCCTCCCCTGAGGTCTCACCCTCAGCAGGTGTCTCTTGTACGTCAACTGCAGCTAAGATTTGCTGTGCAACAACGCGGGACCTTTCGCGAAGTCTCCTACTCCTCCTTAGGTCACGCTCCTGTTCGTCCGGTGGCTCAGCAGCAGCGGGCGCAGGGGTTGAGGACATCAACCTGTAAGAGAATGATAAAACACGCCCTGAACATAATATAATAATATAAGAATAATTTTTTTTACTGTTGTAAAAACTCGGATTTTCTGTTTAGGGGCTAGAAAAATTTTCAAAATTCAAAAATAGGCCCAAAATTTTATATAAATCTAAACCAGTGAAAATACTGTAATCGGTAGTATAAAAATAATTTTCCGGCCCCGAAAATTTAAAAAAATAAATGAATGATTAGTTCGAATTCAAACAAATAAATAAAATAAAAATTCTGTAAGTGTTTAAAAACGACTCTGTGGACGAATAAATTAAATCTACTAAAATATTTACAAACAAATAAATGAACTTAATAACTATTTACACCTATTCACAAGTATGTACACCGGTAAAATATTGACTCGTGTCGTTCCTAAAGCTCGCCACATCCCGGCAACGGCGGCAAAAAGTTGACGTGTGCGTGTATATACATAGTTTTTACAATGAATTTTACACACGTTCGGTTTTAAATTTATAAAAATGATTTATACTTCAACATTAAAACACACACGAAAGGGCAAGTGTACCCCGTCATATATGTAGTAAAGTATCGGTAAGCACCAAGTATCGATCCATGGATGCGGGTGGAAGCAAAAGTACTAAACCTTTGTCGTTAAATTACCGGTAAAAATATAAGCGGATAATTTGTTTGGAAAAATATATTTTTTTGAAACAAAATAAATTATAAACATAACAAGTTGAAAAATAACCTGCTTTACGAACAACCGGAACATGTTTTTCGGTTTTGCCACTAAACTACTTGATCAATTTTCTATTTTTAAAAGACAATTAGTGTCCCTTTCAGGAATCCTAACATGACAACTCTTCGGAAAGTTAAAACGATAAACATACTTTAACCACCTAAACTTGTTCTTTAATACCCCATTGATTAATGTTTATGAAAATCCCTTAAAATAAGTTAGTCGATCCGTTATGAGTTTTCTAACCTCACTTAATCAAGGAAAGCTACACCGAAAAACACAATGTAGCCACGAGACAAGCATAATCTAGATTAAATCACAACCGAGTTCATTTTACAAATCTTAAACATAACATTTACTAAGAAAGCAATTTTGGCCTAAATTACTAACTAAGCTATGGTTTATGCTAAGAGTTCGCAACAACACCATCTAACCCGTTAGGGTCCTTTCGTTAGGGAAAACACTCTTGATTAATATTAATTACCCCTTGTTAAACCAATACCCATTTCTAGTCTCATGGTGTAAACATTTTAATCTAGTTAAAAGTTTACTAATAAGTGATTAGATTAACCTTCTTCTTTCAAATATCTCAACTAACCAATACTAATCTTCCAAGACAATTAACTGTAATCAAGAATCCAATATCAATAAACAAGGTTGCAAACTAATCATCAAGGATTAACATAAAAAGTGCTAAGTGTCATCACAAACATAGTTAACATACTAATGGTTGTTCATGAAGCAAGTAAATATGATGTTTTTGCCCTTAGGCTTACAATAATACATAACAACATCAGCTCAATGCTTAATCTAGGCTCAAAGTACATGTTAAGAACAAGAAATCAAACCATAGACAAGCAAGGATTTGATGGATTGATGAATGGAAGATTATCTTGCAACTTTGAGGCTTCAAACCGTCCTTAGCAGGCTGCTCTCGGACATCAGAAATTTGCCCAGAAGCTTGAAAAAATACCCAATGTTTCGATCAGTAAGTTCTGTCCTGTTTTATAGACTTTTTCAATCGGCACGGCCGTGCGGATCTCGCACGGTCATGCACTATTCCCGCAATCTGGTGACGTCAGCTTATCAGAACAGTGATTCAAAATTGGCACGCCGTGCGACTTGTGGCACGGTCGTGCAACTCTGGTGGTCAGTGGCCTCGCAGTCTTCGGCAGTTGCCGCAAATCCTGGCAGTTGCACTGCCAGTGCAGTCTTCTGATCTCGCATCAGCACAATCGTTCCACATGATGCACAGTCGTGCCAATTAATCTGAGTCCACAGAATCTTGTAACTTCGCAGTTTCGCCCGAAAAATCCAAGTTTTCTTCATCTTCAAGTCCGGCACGCTGTTTAGGGCCTGTAAACCAAAACTTACATGATTAAGTACCAAAACCTCAGGTTTTAGCCAAAAACGCGTAAAACAGGATAAAATGGGGGACTAAAATGTGTATAATTTAACATATATCACCGGCTATTATAGAAGATTTATTCAGGATTTTCTAAGATAGCTTTGCCCTTGACTAAGCTAACGAAGAAGAATGAAAAGTATGATTGGGGTACGGATCAAAAGGCCTTTCAGACCTTGAAAGAAAAACTTTCAAGTTCACCGGGTTCGGTATTACCTGATGGTGCGGAAGATTCGGTTGTGTACACGTATGCTTCGCATCAAGGTTTGGGATGCGTCTTGATGCAAAGGGGTAAGGTTATTGCTTATGCTATAGAAAACTCAAACAACATGAGGGCTACTACCCGACTCACGACTTAGAATTAGCAGCATAGTATTCACCCTGAAGATATGGAGGCATTACTTGTATGGGATGAAGTACACGATTTACTCAGATCATAAAAGCCTCAAATATTTCTTTGAGCAAAAAGATCTTAATATGAGACAACGGAGATGGTTAGAACTTATCAAGGATTACGATTGTGATATTCATTATCATCCTGGGAAGGCTAACGTGGTGGCAAACGCTCTAAGTCGAAAGGAATACCCGCCCCCAATTCGGGTAAAATCAGTAAAGATGGTAGTCATACCTAAACTCCTCGAAAGTATACGTGAAGCTCAATTCAAGTTGCTAAATGCGGATGATCCAAAGAAAGAGGGAACTAAGGGATTCATACACAAGTTAGAAGAGAATGCGAATGTGATTAAAATGAGGTATGGTCTGAATCTAGGTACCTTGGCATTGTGATGCGAAGGAGTTACTATTTGAAGAAGCTCATAAGTCCCGATACTCGGTTCATCCGGGAGCCACAAAAATCTATCGAGATTTAATAAAGAATTATTGGTGGCCGAGAATGAAGCGTGACATTGTTAAGTATGTCGTGAAATGTTTGACATGTTCTCAAGTAAAATTAGAACATCAAAACCATATGGGAAATTGGAACCTTTGGAAATTCCGGTATGGAAATGGGAGTGACCATGGATCTTGTAACTAAGCTTCCTAGGATAAGAAAAGGGCATGATGCTATATGGGTCATTGTTGATCACCTTACCAAAAGTGCCCATTTTGTACCTATTCGAGAAACTTATCCTTTGAAAATATGGCTGAACTTTTTGTGAATGAAATTATATCTCACCACGGAGTGCCATGTCCATTGTGTCGGACCGGGACACACGGTTTACCTCTCGTTATTGGCAAAAGTTTCATGAAGAAATGGGCACTTAATTGCACATAAATATTGCTTATCACCCCGAAACGGATGGTCAATTGGAAAGGACCATCCAAACGCTTGTGGATATGTTGAGAGCATGCGTTATGGATTTTGGGGGAAATTGGGATGAACATCTACCATTAGTGGAATTCTCATACAACAACAACTATCATCATAGCATCCAAATGGCACCGTCCGAAAAGTGATTCAAAGGGGAACATTAATGCTTGTATGATAACTATTGTTATAGATAATTCTATTAATGGCAAGTGATCGTCCCAACTTCCTCCAAAATCTATTACACATGCTCTTAGCATGTCTTCCAATGTTTGGATTTTCCTATCACTTTGTCCACTAGTTTGAGGATGATAAATGTACTTAAATTTATTGTGTTCCCATAGCCTTTTGGAAACTTTCCGAAAAATGGAAGTAAAACGATTTTCTCTATTAGACACTTGGACAACGGAGCTCCATGTAATGAAACTATTTCATCTACATGTAGCTTAGCTAATGTTTCATACTAAAGTTTTCCTTCATTGTTAGAAAATCCATTGTTATCAATTCTCATTTCCATACTGGAATTTCTAATTGTTGAAGTAAACCTGAAGATTTCTAATGCACACTTTAACTTGCAAACAAGTTAAGCACTTAGAGACGTAACTAGCTATATCCCTTTTCATTCACCAAAAATTCTTAGATGTGTGTGTGTCGACCAAACTAGAGGACATCAAGGAGGAACCTTGTCATCATAAAATTTGCCAATCAAAAGGAAACTAAAGCTGCAATTGATGCATGTGTAAGAATTTTGGTCACCTAAGTGTTCTTACCATAAGTAAGTTGAGTTTCATGATTAATGGTTTTTGATGAAGTGGGTTATGTGTAATCCGTAAATGCAGAAATTGAACATGAATGTTAGTTAATATCAATGTGTGGCAGTAGTGTTATGCTTATTTTGACTACATTGATGATTTGGGGTAAAACCCACTTGTATGTTATAGAACGATCAAGTTTAGTGAAGATTATGTGCAAACTAGTGTAGTGTTAATGTTTTGAAGTAATTTGTAGTATTACATTGTTGAGAAATTGATATAGAACAAAAGATATATGGCTACGGAGATGATTTTTGAAGTTAGGAATTGTTATGTAAATATATGGATGAATGGGAAGATGTGCTTAATTTACTTGTAGATCATACTTTGTTGATGATACGCACATAACGTGTCGATGAAATGCCTTAATCGATTAAGTTGTGATTTGATATGGAAGCTTGCTAAATTAATGTATTATGATGATGATGGTAAAGTATATGGTTTATTAGCATCATAACATACAATGAAGAATGCATGAATAATGAATTTGAATGAAAACTAAGAACGCAAGACCATGGTAAGTTCATGCGAAGTTCCCCCGTACCTTAATGTAGTTTACGACGATTGTCCCATTTTATTGTTATAAGAACTTATATTACGTTTTAGAATTATGGCATTCACAACGTGTATAGTATCAAAGAATGTGAAGTATGTATGATGACCCATTATGAAGGGTAAAACGAATGAGTAACGAAAATTAAAATGATATGTAACGACCCAATGTAAACGGGTCAAAATCATGAAGTTTCGAGATGACGAACTGGTTATGTGATGATTCGTTATAAACGGGTCGGATGGACTAATGTCACACCCCGATTTCCACGTGTATCCCGGTGGTGGGGAGTATTGTGACTATACTTGATATCATCATAACCACTATTACAAACCATAAGTGTCCAAGTGTTCAAAATACAAATATACACAAGGCTTGTAATAAGATCCATAGCGGAATCAGAAATAAAAATACACAAAAGAATAACAGACTCTACAGGCACAATCAAGAAGGTCGCAACTCCTTAGTATTAATGCCCCGCCGCTTCCGGCCTATTTCGTACTTGTACCTGTAACTTGATCTTTTGAAAATACGTCAGTTTACACTGGTAAATATAATCAACGAATCATTTTGAAAATCCTTTCGAAATGGTTTTAGGTGCACTAGGTACATTTTTATAAATAACTTGAGACAGTACAATTGACCTTGTATACACTTTTACATGTCTGTCTTTTACATATGGTGCCTAGTACAGAAACCGAGACATGATGACTGACACACCACTTCTGAACTTTCACAAGAAAGCAGATAAAAAATAATAATAATAGCAGTTACCGATGTATGCCTACACCAATGCTTAAGTCGTGGCCACTAACACTTTAGTGAGCCAAGGATATCCCAGACACGGACAAGCCCACCCTAATGTTTGAGTTTCAGACAAAACAGATTAAAACCGGGTTATGTATTTTAGTTAATTATCACAACTGGATAAAACATGATTTCCGTACCTGACCAAGCAGTAATAATTTACCGTATCCCAAGCCCGTATAGGGAAAATTGGTTAAGAGTATTTACCTGAGCTTAAGTCTTCAAGAAATCCAAAACTCAGCCGCAAATCAAAGACAAGTACAGGCACAATTTACCAGGAAGGCGTTTAGTCTGGAATGATGGTATTATTAACCAAATTAGAATGCTAACGGGTCCTTATTTAAGTCTTAGACTTGAACCGCTAGTCTTACGTTAAACAAGTACGGTACGATACACGACCGGAAATAGAAGGTTAATTGGACCTGAAAATTATCAAGACTTGTATAATATGGGTATACCAATAACATTAGGATTTTGATAAGAAATTGACAAGGTTAAACCGTTTCGGTTAGATTACGTAAACTAGTTACGTATGCTTAACCGTAAGCGTATAAGCGAAACTGGGCGACCGAAAGAGTCATATACAAGTTCCATATGCTAATATGTTTAAAATATGATTGATATCAGTAAGATATCAATATGTATGCCCTTAATGGTTTTAGAACCGAATTATGCCTCATAAGGGCATTTTGGTCATTTTATAGTTTATAAAAGAAGTTATAAGAAATCTGATGTCAAGATCATTACTATTCTGTAAAAATATAAATTTTATGATGTTATATCAGTAGGATATCAAGTATATGTGTGTTTGATAGTTTTAAACCAAACTATGTCCTGTAAGGGCATTTTAGTCTTTTCACACATAACCTTGAGGTCATATTTGGGATTCTGAGTTTGGACTTGTACTTACTGTAAAAATGTTGAAAATAAGTTTATAAATCAGTAGATAACAAGTCTTGGCTCATAGTTATGGTTTTAAACCATACTATGCGCCGAAAAGGCGTAAAAGTCGCTAAATGCCGTTTATTTCAATGTTTAACCTAAACTGAGGTTATGACCTGTTTTATATAGCCAAAATATGTTATTTATTATATTATAACAGTAGGTAAAAGTTTTGGCTATGAAAAGTTTAGTTAAAACTATTTTATGCGGAAAAGGGTATTTTGGTCCTTTATTGGCATTTCACGAATCTTAAGCCTATATTTAGTTTATAATCCGATAAACTTCCCAATATGTCCTACGTGTCATAATACATCAGTAGGTATTTCATCTTGGTGATAAAACCATGTTCAACTTATCTAAAATGTCCGAAAAGGGCATTTTAGACATTTAAAAGTATGTATTATGCCTTTTTATTAAAACTGGTCATGATCAGATTATTGACATCATTATAATTTACTTATGTTTACAAATCAGTTTTAACATATTTTTATGTGCATGGATGTTTAAAACTTTGATTTGTACAAAAAGGGCCCTTTTTGCAAAGTTGAAGTAATATTAACGGAACTTGCATATAATCTTAGATTATTAAGGAACCATGTAATATAACTTAATGAGGTTATACTATACTTAAAATGGTCCTAAAATGAAACTAAAGTCAGTAGCCTAAGTGGTAAATCGGGTCAGAACTGAAAGTAAAGCATAAGTCAAACTTTGCGACTTTCGGTTGCGAACCGACTCTAGACCGAGGGTTGACGAGTCGAATCAGTTTATACAAGTTCTAATACTTATTTTTAAGTTGTTTATGCATCAAAACATATTTTATAACATCTATATAATCAATTATGAATTTTTATGAAATCTGGCCAGTTTGACTTTCGTTGACTTTTACTTTGACTCGTCAATTGGTTAAGAATTCGTGGTAATCTGGAGGTTCCCTTTTAAGGGATTAACACCTACCTTATTACGATCACGTAGCCACTTTCGTTACGATCAATGGTGGACCATCATGGTCTTAGCTCAAACTCAAGGCGTTTTTACGACAAGACTTTGACCTTAGCTTAAAGCCTAATGAAATGACTTAGCCCCAAAAAGGAACACTTACACAAGGTCCAGGGGTTGCTAAGATCAGAGAGGAATGCTTCAAGATGGCCAGGAACTCCTATAAGTGAACTTGATGGGTTAAAGTGAATGTGAGCAAGTTGAAATCTCACAAAATGTCCATCTTAAAAGCTATGGAGGATCCAGGAGGGGTTGCCAGGTGTTATTGGATGTAAACAAGTGTCCCAAGTCGTGGCAAGACCAGAGGGAAGGTGGCAAACACGACAAAGGTAGCAGAACATGGCTCTGCCATGTTTCGCTGGTTGGCAGGTCCTTGCAGACCGTATGGGTTTATCCATGCGGTCCGTAAGGACCCTGAGCGCCACTGATTTAAAATCCGTTGCGGACCATATGCTTGGGCCTTGTGGTCCGCAACCAACTCACAGAACTTGAGAAAATTTTGCATTTTTCATATATGGCCCCTCAACTTCATTCCGATGCATAAAATAGATAAGATACATTGTTTCAACAACTTTGGTCCCTCCTATTTTACCATACGACATACGAGGATTACCGGACTCCTGTCGGAATATAATTGGACGTAAAAACACGCTCGTTACATCCTCACCCCCTTAAAATAAATCTCGACATCGAGATTTTAATTAAATAAATATGGGTATTTCTGCCGCATAACGGACTCAACTTCCCAAGTATATTCAGGACCTCGACGAGCGTCCCATCTAACTTTCATAATTGGCACATGCTTCTTGCGAAGCTTCTTGACCTGTCGATCTTCGATTTCCATAGGCTTCTCAATGAACCGCAAGTTCTCATCGATCTGCACGTCATCATGTGGCATAGCCAATATTTACCGGCCAAACACTTCTTCAAATTTGATATGTGAAACACATCGGGAATCCTGCTGAACTTTTCAGGCAGCTTGAGTTTATATGCTACGGACCCGACACGTTCGACAATCTCGAATGGTCCAATATACCTTGGGCTTAACTTGCGCTTTTTGCCAAAATGCATAACGCCTTTCCAAGGCGACACTTTTAATAAAACTTTGTCCCCTACTAGGAACTGAAGAGGTTTACACCTCTTATCCGCATAACTCTTCTGCCGATCCATGGAAGCTTTAAGATGATCACGAATCTGCAATATCTTGTCCGTCGTCTCCAGGACCAATTTCTGGTCTTTGTCAGTTGGGCTTCCCCAACTTCCGCTCAACAAACGGGTGTTCTACACTTTCTACCGTATAGGGCTTCAAATGAAGCAGCCTTAATACTCGTGTGATAGCTATTGTTGTAGGAGAATTCAATCAATGGTAAATGAATATCCAAGCTACCACCTAAATCAATTACACATGCACGCAGCATGTCTTCCAATATTTGTATCGTGCGCTCGCTCTGCCCATCCGTCTGCGGATGATAGGCCATACTGAAGTTCAATCGGCGTGCCCAACGCTTATTGAAAGCTTTTCCAAAAGTGAGAGGTGAACCTTGTGTCCCTATCTGACACAATGGATACCAGCATACCGTGTACATATACAATCTCGTCCACGTACAGCTTTGCCAGCTTGTCAGAGCTGAAAGTTTCCTTGATAGGCAAAAAGTGTGCAGATTTAGTCAACCTATCCACAATGAGCCAAATGGTGTCATTGCCGCGGTTAGTTCTGGGTAACTTGGTAATGAAATCCATAGTTACACATTCCCACTTCCAAGTAGGAATTTCCAGTTGTTGTAGTAGTCCTGACGGCTTTTGATGTTCAGCCTTAACTTGTGAACACGTTAGACACTTAGCCACATAAGTAGCGATATCTTTCTTCAAAACCCATCCACCAGTAATTGGGTTTCAGATCTTTATACATTTTGTCACCTCCCGGGTGAACAAAATATCTCGAACTGTGCGCTTCTTGGAGAATCAAATCTCTAAGCCCTCCAAAAACTGAAATCCAAACTCGTCCATTAAGTCTACGGATTCCGACAGTTCCAGTTGTCAATTGCTCAACAGTCTTGCCCAACTCTTCACTTGGAATATTTGCCTTTTACAAGGCTTGTTTCTACGTATCTAGGATCTTTTCATTCAAGCTATTCCTCACCTCCATGATTTGGCGTTAATCTAATAGGTTTAACCATTTCTTTGCGACTTAAAGCATCGGCAACCACATTTTCCTTGCCCGGATGATAGCGGATTTCACAATCATAATCGTTAAGCGTTTCCATCCACCGACGCTGCAGCATGTTCAAATCTTTCTGGTTAAATAGGTGTTGGAGACTCTTATGATCCGTGTATATAATACACTTCTACCGAGGTCTTCGTTTCAAAAAAAATACGTCGCCTGGGGGCTTTACCAGGGCTAACTAAACACTACGGCACCTAGCTCCAAATCGTGCGTGGTGTAGTTTCTTTCATGCACTTTTAGTTGTCTTAAAGCATAAGCGATGACCATACCTCGTTGCATGAGCACATATCCCATACCGGTGTGCGATGCATCACAATAAACAACAAATTCTTCAATACCTTCAGGTAGCGTTAATACCGAGTGTTGCTCAACTTTTGGTTCAATGTTTCAAAGGCTTCTTGCTGCTTCGGACCCCAAAATGAACTTAACATCCTTGCGAGTCAGTGTGGTTAATGGAGTAGCTATTCTTGAAAAATTCTCGATAAATCTTCGATAATAACCAGCTAATCACAAAAAGCTTCGGATTTCAGACGGTGTCTTAGGTGCTTGCCAGTTCATGATGGCTTCAATCTTTGCGGGATCTACTTGTATTCCACGCTCACTAACAACATGTCCCAAAAATTGAACTTCTCGTAACCAGAACTCACACTTTGAAAACTTTTCATATAGCTTCTCTTGTCTTAACAATTCTAGTATGCACCTCAAATGTTTCTCATGGTCAGCTTGACTACGAGAATAGATAAGTATGTCGTCTATGAAGACAATGACAAACTTATCTAAGTAAGGTTTGCAGACCCTATTCATCAAATCCATAAAAGTTGCAGGTGCATTTGTGAGTCCAAAAGGCATTACTAAGAACTCAAAATGACTCTGCCATGTTTCTGCTCGCTTGCAGGTCCTTGCAAACCGTATGGGTTTATCCATGTGGTCCGTAAGGACCCTGAGCGCCCACTGATTTAAAATCGGTTGCGGACCGTATGGCTTGGGCCTTGTGGTCCGCAACCAACTCACAGAACTTGAGAAATTTTGCATTTTTCATATATGGCCCCTCAACTTCATTCCGATGCATAAAATAGATAAGATACATTGTTTCAACAACTTTGGTCCCTCCGATTTTACCATACGACATACGAGGATTACCGAGACTCGTGTCGGAATATAATTGGACGTAAAAACACGTGGTGTACAACTAAGAATGTTGAAGACGGAGGAATGGTAATCGCAAATGTCCATATTTATTTAGGATGAAATTGTTAGCAAGAAATGAATGAATGGTAAAGGAATGAAATTTCATTTTGATCTTGTGATCGGGTCAAATACATTATGGAATGGTAGGTATAATTACTATGTTAATGAAAAGTACTAATAAATCATTTGTGTTATGAATGATAGGTAAAACTCACCTTTGATGATGGCGAGCTTGGATCGAACACACATTACCGCCTTTTTACGCGCTTCTGGTTTATGTTTTTATTCAAACGGGTCAAAACACTTGTGTTTTGTAAATACTAGTTTTAAAAAGGTCTAAGTGTTTTGTAAGTAAATTTAAAGTTCGTATTTTGATGTAGTAGTTGGGGCTAACACTTGTGACAAATCTAGATGGATGTGTTTACCTTGAACTACTTCAAGGGTATTTTGGTAAAAATATGAATATGGGAATGAAAGTTTAAGTTTTGACGTCTTTGTTAGTACTTTTTAACCATACGAAATTATGGGTGTCATAGTCACTTAGAATTTCCATCCATCGTCTATGCCTCATGTTTAACTCTTTTTGTCCAAAAATATATCTTAAGCTTTTATAATCTGTAAAGATGGTAAACTTACTAGCATACAAATAATGTCTCTAAATTTTGATGGCAAAAATTATCGCTCCTAATCCTAAATCATGAGTTGTATAGTTTTCTTCATGCTTCTTCAGTTGTCTAGACGCATAAGCAATCACCTTCTCACGTTGCATCAAAACACATCCTAATCCTAATTGACGTGTGTGCGGGTGTATGTAATTTTAGAGATATTTTTAGCACTTTTTAATCATGTATCAAGCTTTAAATTTATAAAACACGATATAATACTATCACTCGTTAGGGCAAGTGCACCCATCGTGGACGTAGTATAGTGATGGCAAGATACCGAGGTCGTCCAAGGACACAAGAGCTTTTAATACCGGCTTATCGTTAACGTCTAATCTAACCAAATTTTGATAAAAGTTTTGAAAGGTTTAAAAGATGAATAAGAAATAAAAATAAAGGTAAAAACAAATAAACAAGAAAGAATCACTTGGTTCCAACTCCTCTTTTATGTATCTTTGATAATTATCGCATGCTAGGCATTTTAAGAGATTATCTTTCAATTATAGTAGTAGGCCCCCCTTCAAGGAAGCGTTACCCTCAACCTATTGGTCTGAGTAAGCAGGGATACAGTCCCGCAAGGTTGGATTATTGAAAGATAATTAAGTAAGTTATTAATGCGAAAAGTGGTAGGCCCCCTTCCAAGAGTTATCCTCAACCTGTTGGTCTGAGTCAACAAGGATACAGTCCCGCAAGGTAGGTTTAATGTTTTAATAGTAGTTTATAGATAAGGGGTTCAAGCGGTTCTTACTTCTCCCGAGACGAAATTTACTGCCCACTCGTGAAGTCTTACTAGGCTTGAACCAGGTTCTCGCAGGATCTATACACTGAACGAGACATAGAATTACCCAACCCTCCTTCTAACCCCCTTCCAACTAGTTAACATGTAACATCCGTAAAAAACCAGGTTATCCAAACCCGCTTCGTTTATTAAACCGAATAATCAGTTATAAAATTCGTTACGTATATATTGTTTATTTTAATTTTAAACGATACATAATTAATAAACATTTTAGAACTTAAAATCTATAATTGAAAATTTGTAATAAACAATGAATAAAAAAAATATAAGGAGACGCCGGGTTTCGAACCCGGGTCACCCGCCTCCATCACACACACATAAATCGTTCGGCTGCCAAGCCTCATTCGGTTTATTTTAGATCCATTAATATATGTATACGCATTTCAATTAAGTGAGGTCTCAAAAAGAAAGCCGCACAAAGATTTAGCAGTTACGATCTCAGAAGATAGAACGCGCCTACAATTATCAGTTACCGAATCATGTTTTAATTCGATTTCAGTTATCAATTATACACTAAATCAAAGAAAACCAGTATTTTGTAACCGAAAACATTAAAAAAATGAATGAAATCGAAAACATTAAAAGATGAAACCGATTACAAAACATTTGATCTGCAAATACTGAAACATCTCGAGCTTTCTGTTCAAACACTCTACTGCCGGAATTGCTTGGTAGTCACTAGAAAATATCACCGGAAAAACCGAAATCGTGGTGGATCACATCACCTATAAATACAGGGATAAACTCCTCAATCCAACCTGTTCAATCTCTCAAACTCTCTCTTAAACTCTCGCTAGAACACTCTGAAACAGTCACCGCAAGTCGCCGGAATTTATCTGTGTTCGCCGGAATTCTCAGATACTTGCCGGAAAACCGAAGAATCTATCCCACTGTTGCCTTACCTTATAAAAAGGACATCTAGAGCTCGGACAGAAGTCACCCACACTCACCTCAAATTTCCTGAAGATCCTCTGTCGCAAGTTACACGTCGCCGGAATAATCTGCTATCGTTGGAATCTCGCCGGAGAAACAGGGAATCCCTGTTCGGTACATCTTTCACCTAATCCCTTTCATTTTTATTAATCTCATGTGTAGTTATTTACAATTTAATAAAGGAATTGATTAATGAATCGGAACAATCGGATTAACGGTCTGTTTATTCGAATGAAGTAGATGAAGTCTGATCAGTCTATGAATATAATTAAAATCGGATTTTTAAACGGGTTAGACATACAGTCCAGTGGTGGACTGTGTGCAAACTTCAAGCCATGGTCCCGAGTTCTAGACTGTACATGCTTTCCGGTTCGCCAATTATACACAATTTTTTTAAAACCAGTTAACGAAATAATCTAGTAAATATATAAATTTAATAAAAATCTTATATCCTTCGGGTTAGTCACACAGCCCAATTGGTCGGGCTGTGTGCAACACGAAGCCAAAGTCTCGAGTTCGAATCCGGTTAGTTACACCGCCCATGAAATTATCCAAGCCTTTTGTTTAAATCAAAATATGTTAGCGCTAGTATGTGTATATGTATAATTAAACTTCAATATATTTCGGGTTAGACACACAGTCCAGCGGTGGACTGTGTGCAACTTTAAACAATAGGTCCCGGGTTCGAGACCTGTTATGTGCACCGGTTCGATATAATTAAAATTCTTTTTAAAATAAATGATTTCTGGTTAAATCTAAATAGTATATAAGTATAATTAAAAACAGAAATATTTCGGGTTAGACACGTAGCTCAGTTGGTAGAGCTGCGTGCACGTATACGTGAGGTCACGAGTTCGAACCTCACTCAGCGCATATAATAAACACGGTCCGACCGGTCAAACGGTCAACGGTCAACTGGTCAATTGGTCAAAAAAGTCAAAAATTTTTATTTTCTTTTATTTATTTATTTTATTTAAAAATAATATTTTTAAAGTTAGAAGACTTCCTTGAACTCACAAAAATAAACCTAACAATCCCATTAAGAACACTAAATAAAAATATTAATCGCAAATAAAAGTTTATTTATTTATCGAACTATTATGTTATTATTATTTAGGTTAGTCCCTTGCCGATTAAATCCGAATTCGTGCGCATTCATCATCAATCCAAGAAACGCACCCACTGTGAGTGAATCTCTACAAATTCCCCGTTTTAATCACATTTTGGGGTGTATCATGTGTCTTATTATTTATTACATTTAAACACTTGTGCCTCCATCATATCCATGATCAAATGTGTATTCAATATGTATCAACTGTCTGTGTGGTTAATGTTTAGATTAAATTTATCATTTTCATTACATACATCATCATAGGCCGTCTGTTCCCCATTACCTATGAGCGGAACCGTTCCCCATTACCTATGAGCGTGAACGAGGCGTTGCCAACATACGATCGGCTCCGTTTGATTGAGCCTTGATCGCACATACATCATCATAGGCCGTCCGTTCCCCATTACCTATGAGCGGAACGTGACGTTGCCAACATATACATTATCATTCATGTCATATACTCATGCAAGGTGGTTTGTTATTGTATGTTTATTTACGTTTGCTCACATATGATTATTGCACAATTTTTCCATATTAAATATAACAAGAAATCAATAATAAATGTTTTCTAACAAGGTTCACTCGCCAACTTTTTGTTGATCCAAAAACCATTTTTACACATGATACAGGTGAACCGGATGAACCAAGGAACACATAGGAAATTGCCTTAGAAGAAAAATAATGAAGACTAGAAAGATGTATAGAACATATTGTACTTGTATGATTTGATTGTATGATCTTCTTTAAAATTGTAATAATAAATATGAAACATTATAATAAATGTCATGAGCTTTGATGAAAACCCAATCATGCCCCGATCACCTATTTCCGCTGCGGGTCGGGGTGTGACAGATTGGTATCAGAGCTTTTGACTATAGGGATATATGATAGGTTATTAGACCCTTAGAGCCTATACTATAGTTGATTAGATTTTAATTGTTTATGTGGTTACATGCAAACTAATGATGTTTATTTCTTTCATATTTATTACATACACAAATGTATGCAAACACTTCCAATATTACATTTTGTGATACATAATGAATTATACTTACAGTCAAACATACATACTTACATACATATTCATCATACATATTTCAATGTTCACATATTCAAATCATCTTCATACTTCCGTTATTCAAGATTTTGTCGCATCTTTCATTTTTCAAATCTCATCAAAGTGAGTTCTACGACGGGCATGTAGTAACTGTAAGGGTACAAGTACCGGTAGTCGGAACGTCCTGTCTAGGTTGGCATTCGTATAAATCCAATATAACGGACCAGTTTGCCTACCTGGGGACTAACGATGAGAGTACGAAGGACCTATTAGGCCAAAGCATGCCACACCAAACGTCGTTCGAACTAACCCCACTTTGAGTTGTCACCGTGTCCACACGTGGATGCACTCCGAATCTCATAGGTTACATACATATTTCTCGATTTTCTTCGGGTTTTAGTGTACGTAACCAAGCTAACACATGCGAACCATATGAAATACCCGGTAATCATGGGGCCCACATGATTACGTAGGTGAAGTATGGCGGCATGCAAGGCCCAATTACGAGCAAAGCCCAAGACATCCTATGGATGTAGTAGATTTATTATTCTATATTTATTTTATGAATGTTCATTCCTAAATACGACACATGACCCCTAAAACGTCCAACTCATACTCTTGATATGTATTCCTTGTAGATGTCTTCTAATCTCGCTCGTAGGAAGATGAGATCAGGAAAAGCCCGCGAGCGCATGGCTGCCCAAATCGCTCAACAAATGGCTGCCGTAATACCCAACATTGTAGTTCAAGTTCAACAAGCCCTTACCGCTAATTCCGTCAATCAAGAAGATCAAAATGTTGTCACCCCTCCCCCAATTACCACTAAATGCACCTTCAAGCATTTCAATTCCTGCGACCCTCCAAAAAACGAAGGGACTGAAGGTGTCATCGCTCTCCTCCATTGGTTCGAGGAAATGGAAAACACTTTTCTAAATTGCGATTGCCCCGATGATCGCAAAGTGCGATATGCTACCGGTCGTTTACTTGGAATAGCACTTACATGGTGGAATACAGAGAAGGCCAAACGAGGTGTTGAAGATGCTATGACTTTGACTTGGGAAGAGTTGAAGGAAATCATGACAAGACGGTTTTGCCCAAGAAGCGAAATCAAGAAATTGGAAGATGAGTTCTATTCTTTGAAACAAAAGGAGGGCGACCACACCACATACAACAAGAGATTCCTTGAGTTAAATCAAATGGTCCCCAACTTGTTCACTCCCCTCTACCGTTTGATCGAGCACTACATTCGAGGTCTTCCTTCAAAAACTCAAGACTCCGTAATAAGTACCACACCTGCAACTTTGGAAGCAACAATGGAGTTAGCTACAGAGCTCACCGAAAACCGCATACGTAATAAAGACTTCACGGAGGAGAAGAAGAAGGATAAAACCTCAACCGAAACCTCAAACTCCACCCGAACCGAATCCTCTTCTCAACCCATTTCTAAGAGAAAACGAGATGGGCAAATTTTCGCTGTCACTCAACACAATCAACCAGCTTCACAAGCCGTGCCCCTCCAAGCTATCCCAATCACTCAAGTAGCACCCAACTCAAATTACCCCAATAAGAAACCTTACTTTGGACCTCACCCTCAATGCAACACATGTTCTTATCACCATCCATTTACCTTACCTTGTCGACTATGTGCGAATTGTGGACGCTATGGTCATTTGAGCAAGGTTTGCCGCACCTCTCAAAACCAAACCTCACCCTCTACTCAAAACATGATCCAAACATATCAACAACCTCAATACCCCATGCTCCCTTATGTTCGAGCTTGTTTCAATTGTGGTGACCCTACCCACTTTAGAAACACGTGCCCTCGATTGGTTAACATCATAAACGCCCAAGCTCAAGCAAACCCAGTTAACCAAGCAAATCAAGAAAACCTAACCACTAGGCCACCAGCAAGAGGAAGAGTTTACAACATCAACGCCAATCCTGTTGAAGATAATGACGGCCCAAACGAACCACCCAACTAGTTTTCTTCACCAAAAATCAAGAATCCAACTCCAACCGCTTAGTTTTTATGTTTTCTTTATGTTATCTCAATCTTCACGTATCTCAATATAAATTGGAAATTTTATCCAAGAATCTTAATGCGAATTACTATTTCAGTTTTGTTTTATACTCATTGATTTAACATTCATATCATCATACCCCACGACGTATCTCCGTCTCATCATTTAAAGAAGTTGGGTTGTGTCTCACTTCTACATAGACTAACCTCTTCATTATAACAAACGAGAGAGGTACTGTCATCATTCAAACACGTATACTTTCAGAATTTAGACTCAAGCTTTGGTTGTTGTGTTTGTTTATGTTTTAGAGTCACATAGAACTAATCATAACTTACTGATAAAACCAATGAAAATTTGACAAGAATATGGTGGATACACCGCTGGTACTTCCTATATATAAGTATTCTTGCCAAAGGATCAGAGGCATTGTCAGGCGGTTATGAGAAGTTTCATGTAGGGTTTAGTAATGTCATGGTTGAAGTTTGTTTTATACTCACTGATTTAGCATTCATATCATCATACATCTCAACGTATTTCAATCTAATCATTCAAAGAAGTTGGGCTGTGTCTCACTTCTACATAGACTAACCTCTTCATCATAATAAACGAGAGAGGTACTGTCATCATTCAAACATGTATACTTTCAGAATTAAGACTCAAGTTTTGGTTGTTGTGTTTAGAGTCACATAGAACTAATCATAATTTACTGATAAAGCCAATGAAAATTTGACAAGAATATGGTGGATACGCCGCTGGTACTTCCTATAAATAAGTATTCTTGCCAAAGGATCAGAGGCATTGTCAGGCAGTTATGAGAGGTTCCATGTAGGTATTAATGGTAGAAGTTTTGTTTTAGGATATAACCTTATCTTTCCAAACGTATCGATTCTCTCAAAACTCTTGTGCATGAGATTATACCTAGTCAATCAACTCTGTTTATCAATATTCCTTATATTAGGCATCAAAGAGCGATTCCTGTAGCAGGGTATTCAACCATTACTAGGAACGTTACCGCCTCAAATAAAAATTTAAACTCTTAACCCTTTTTCTAAGTATGTAATTGCCAAAACTACCCTCCTTTTGAGTCAAACATACCACTACTTAAATTTCGGGACGAAATTTCTAAAAGTAGGGGATACTGTAACATCCGTAAAAAACCGGGTTATCCAAACCCGCTTCGTTTATTAAACCGAATAATCAGTTATAAAATTCGTTACGTATATATTGTTTATTTTAATTTTAAACGATACATAATTAATAAACATTTTAGAACTTAAAATCTATAATTGAAAATTTGTAATAAACAATGAATAAAAAAAATATAAGGAGACACCGGGTTTCGAACCCGGGTCACCCGCCTCCATCACACACACATAAATCGTTCGGCTGCCAAGCCTCATTCGGTTTATTTTAGATCCATTAATATATGTATACGCATTTCAATTAAGTGAGGTCTCAAAAAGAAAGCCGCACAAAGATTTAGCAGTTACGATTTCAGAAGATAGAACGCGCCTACAATTATCAGTTACCGAATCATGTTTTAATTCGATTTCAGTTATCAATTATACACTAAATCAAAGAAAACCAGTATTTTGTAACCGAAAACATTAAAAAAAATTAATGAAATCGAAAACATTAAAAGATGAAACCGATTACAAAACATTTGATCAGCAAATACTGAAACATCTCGAGCTTTCTGTTCAAACACTCTACTGCCGGAATTGCTTGGTAGTCACCAGAAAATATCACCGGAAAAACCGAAATCGTGGTGGATCACATCACCTATAAATACAGGGATAAACTCCTCAATCCAACCTGTTCAATCTCTCAAACTCTCTCTTAACTCTCGCTAAAACACTCTGAAACAGTCACCGCAAGTCGCCGGAATTTATCTGTGTTCGCCGGAATTCTCAGATACTTGCCGGAAAACCGAAGAATCTATCCCACTGTTGCCTTACCTTATACAAAGGACATCTAGAGCTCGGACAGAAGTCACCCACACTCACCTCAAATTTCCTGAAGATCCTCTGTCGCAAGTTACACGTCACCGGAATAATCTGCTATCGTTGGAATCTCGCCAGAGAAACAGGGAATCCCTGTTCGGTACATCTTTCACCCAATCCCTTTCATTTTTATTAATCTCATGTGTAGTTATTTACAATTTAATAAAGGAATTGATTAATGAATCGAAACAATCGGATTAACGGTCTGTTTATTCGAATGAAGAAGATGAAGTCTGATCAGTCTATGAATATAATTAAAATCAGATTTTTAAACGGGTTAGACATACAGTCCAGTGGTGGACTGTGTGCAAACTTCAAGCCATGGTCCCGAGTTCGAGTCTGTACATGCTTTCCGGTTCGCCAATTATACACAATTTTTTTTAAAACCAGTTAACGAAATAATCTAGTAAATATATATATTTAATAAAAATCTTATATCCTTCGGGTTAGTTATACAGCCCAATTGGTCGGGCTGTGTGCAACACGAAGCCAAAGTCTCGAGTTCGAATCCGGTTAGTTACACCGCCCCTGAAATTATCCAAGCCTTTTGTTTAAATCAAAATATGTTAGCGCTAGTATGTGTATATGTATAATTAAACTTCAATATATTTCGGGTTAGACACACAGTCCAGCGGTGGACTGTGTGCAACTTTAAACAACAGGTCCCGGGTTCGAGACCTGTTATGTGCACCGGTTCGATATAATTAAAATTCTTTTTAAAATAAATGATTTCTGGTTAAATCTAAATAGTATATAAGTATAATTAAAAACAGAAATATTTCGGGTTAGACACGTAGCTCAGTTGGTAGAGCTGCGTGCACGTATACGAGAGGTCACGAGTTCGAACCTCACTCAGCGCATATAATAAACACGGTCCGACCGGTCAAACGGTCAATGGTCAACTGGTCAAAAAAGTAAAAAATTTTTATTTTCTTTTATTTATTTATTTTATTTAAAAATAATATTTTTAAAGTTAGAAAACTTCCTTGAACTCACAAAAATAAACCTAACAATCCCATTAAGAACACTAAATAAAAATATTAATCGCAAATAAAAGTTTATTTATTTATCGAACTATTATGTTATTATTATTTAGGTTAGTCCCTTGCCGATTAAATCCGAATTCGTGCGCATTCATCATCAATCCAAGAAACGCACCCACTGTGAGTGAATCTCTACAAATTCCCCGTTTTAATCACATTTTGGGGTGTATCATGTGTCTTATTATTTATTACATTTAAACACTTGTGCCTCCATCATATCCATGATCAAATGTGTATTCAATATGTATCAACTGTCTGTGTGGTTAATGTTTAGATTAAATTTATCATTTTCATTACATACATCATCATAGGCCGTCTGTTCCCCATTACCTATGAGCGTGAACGAGGCGTTGCCAACATACGATCGACTCCGTTTGATTGAGCCTTGATCGCACATACATCATAATAGGCCGTCCGTTCCCCATTACCTATGAGCGGAACGTGACGTTGCCAACATATACATTATCATTCATGTCATATACTCATGCAAGGTGGTTTGTTATTGTATGTTTATTTACGTTTGCTCACATATGATTATTGCACAATTTTTCCATATTAAATATAACAAGAAATCAATAATAAATGTTTTCTAACAAGGTTCACTCGCCAACTTTTTGTTGATCCAAAAACCATTTTTACACATGATACAGGTGAACCGGATGAAGCAAGGAACACATAGGAAATTGCCTTAGAAGAAAAATAATGAAGACTAGAAAGATGTATAGAACAAGTTGTACTTTTATGATTTGATTGTATGATCTTCTTTAAAATTGTAATAATAAATATGAAACATTATAATAAATGTCATGAGCTTTGATGAAAACCCAATCATGCCCCTATCACTTATTTCCGCTGCGGGTCGGGGTGTGACATAACATGCTTTATATAGACCGTAAAGACATGAATGATTGAATCAACAAATCATCAAGAATGATTAAATAAAATTCACCATCAATATAGAAAACTAGTTATTAAAGTCACTAATACATACCTAATTAAATAAGTTTCCAAAGATTGGAAATTAAAAGTAATACACAAAAATTTGTCTTCACCAAGTGATATAAGAAATTAGCCAAGCATGGCCTTTGTTTGAAAAGAACTCTTACGATCAAGCTTGGATCCCGAGACTTCTGCACACTCTAAAAGATTAAATATGGATGATAGTGGTGGGTGTTGGTGGTGTAGTGGTGGTGGACTGATGGCAAGTGTGAAAGAAGTGGTTTACCAAGGGATGCCTTTCTCCAAAGCCAAGCACTCCTATTTATAGCTGGAAACAGGAGGTGGGCACGGCCCCGTGCTAGGTGGGCATGGCCTTGTGGTGGACTGTTTCTCTCCCTTCATTAACTGTAGATGTCAGGTCTTGTACTAACACGCCCCGTGGTGGATAGAGCACGGCCCCGTAGTCAGTGTACCTGCTGTACTATCAAGATTCTGCGAATCTTAGAGTTGACCATGAAACCGTGTTGGGTTTGTGACGACCCCATCAGTTGTCTTTTGCCATTGTCTTTTTCTGCATATTATCTTGACTAGGAACGACCCCATTCCTGGTAGGCACGGCCCATGTTGGGTTGGCACGGCCCCCTGGTGGCTTGTGGGCATGACCCCATGCCTGGTGGGCACGACCCCATGCCAGAGCTTCTGTCTTCTTTATTTTTGCTGCTTTGGATGTATCTTGGGGTTCGGCAAGTTGCGTCAATCCTTCTTCTTTGTATTTGTGTTGGTTTTTGCTGTTAATTTGTTCCTTTTGTTCATTTAAGCTCTTTTGATCCTGTATTTTAAAAGTAAACAAAGAAACATGCTTTTTCCAACATTACTACCAAAAAAGGTTGATTTTATGCCTTGTTTGATGTAACTATATGTTGCATTTTGCGCACATAACTAATCTAGAAGCATCACAAAAGACTACAAAATCTTCAAGTTCCTTCTGGTAAGGCAAGTAACGGTGCATTCGCTAACTTTTGCTTCAAGGTTGTAAAAGCTTCTTCCTATTTGGGTCCCCATTCAAACTTAACCGACTTACACGCTAACTTGGTTAACGGAACGGTTATCCGTGAAAAATCTTGAATAAAGCGTCGATAGTATCCTGCTAGTCCTAGGAAACTTTTGACTTCCGTAGGTTACTTAGGGACTTTCCATTTGGTCATTGCCTCGATCTTTATGGAATCTATATGAATTCCTTCATGATTAATCAAATGTCCTAAAAATTGCACTTCATGCAACCAGAATTCACACTAAGAGAATTTAACATAAAGCTTCTCTTTTCTCAACAGTGTTAGTAGTAAATGAAGATGTTTAATATGCTCTTCTTCGCTCTTGGAATAAATAAGTATATCATCTATGAAGACAATTACAAATTTATCTAGGTACGGTTTACATATCATATTCGTCATGTCCATAAATGCTACTGGAGCATTTGTTCAACCAAATGGCATAAGTGTAAATTCGTAATGACCATACATAGTTCTAAAAGCAGTTTTAGGAATGTCCTCTTCCTCTACTTTTAATTGATGGTATCCTGAGCGTAAGTCGATCTTGGAAAAATACCGAGCACCCTAGAGTTGATCGAATAGATCATCAATCCTCGGTAATGGGACGATTGGGGTATTTGTTTTCGTCTGTTGTAATGTTTCGAACGGATTTGCTTAAGGGCAAGCAAAGAGGAAATGTGGGGATGTGATGGATGGGTTTAGGAATGTGAATTATATGTGTTTAATGTCTAATCTTATGCATATTTGATTGTTTATATGTGTGGAATTGGATAACTATGAGAAAATGATGTTTTGCAGATTAAACATGAAGATTGGATGTGTTTTGGGGATGTTAATGGATTGCAAATAAAGATATTGGAAGTTGGCATGATAGAGGGTTGAATTACGTACGAAGACGTAGGCAAAAAACGGCGAAGAAAACAAAGTTGAAATGAGAGAGTTATGAAGAAAACAATATTAGAAGGAATCTGTCAGCAGTAGGCTACGGCTGACCAGTAGCCTACGGGTCGGTATTTACGAAAATTTGAATAAAACCATAAAAATTAGGGTTTTGGGGATCTTTTTCACAAAATTCGCAGGAGGCAAGGCAGGGGACGAAATCAGGTGACTTTAAGCATGTTCTTACACCATTCCCAACCTTCCAATCAATCCTTAATCATCAATCATGCCTTCCAACATCGCATCTGAAGATCAAATCATCACCATGAGTGACTAATTTCATTGTGATTTCCTCCGGGGCTAGGGTTTTGTAAGTAAATGAACTAATTCAATTTATTTTTATGTTTGGGAGTAGCAATCTAAGTATTCGATGCTTTTTGATATTTGATTCGTAAAACTGATTGTAACTGGTTGAGTTTATTAAATATCCATTCGTTTATCTTTCAATTCCTGAGATTTCTAGCAATTAGGATATATTAGAAAACGAGTAGGGTTTGATATTATAAAACTGATATGTTTATGATAGCCTTGCATTGCTAATGCAATCCGAGTAAATAGTCTTTGCGTATCACAATTAGTTAATCGAATTATACAGGTCAGGTCTATGTGATTTCCCAAACTAAATTGAACTAGTGAATTTATCAAAAACCTGAATACTGGAGGAATCACCTTTTCTCCAATTGTTTACAACTCGTAGTTAATTTAGTTTTAAAACAACTCTCAAACAACCGATTTACTTTTTCAGTAATTTAGTTGATTAGTAAAAGAACAATTAAACATCAACACTGTGACATCCCGGTTTTTCAGGTATCTTAAACGCGCTACTTCACGGGTATTCATTCCTATGCTAATTTGATTCGGAGAATTTAAATTACACGCTCGCAATAACTACGCTAACTTTGTGAACCCATCGAGTGAATTACGTGCTACGTGTTATTAGACGTTTATAAGTTTTGTGAATTATTATATCATGTTTTGATTTCGCGATTATTAGTTTATAAAAAAATATATATATATATATTAAATAAATAGCCGAACCGAACCGAGCCACGAAACGTATCGACCTCACTTCCTTGCGGCCCAAGGAACTAACTTAAATTGAGGCCCAAGTAATTGAACGACCCAAAGCATATCCATATAGTTATGTAATTGCATGATTCGCTCAAAAACTCAAACCCTACACTCCATATCGCCTGCCCTCTTCTTCCCTCCTCTCTTCCTGCCGACGCAAGCAAGATCTCCAAGAGGACTCTTCCACGACTTTGGTTCAAGCTTAATCGGCTCATACCCTCTCTAACTCTCGGTAACACGTTAACCACAGTCTTGTTTTCCCAAATTCTTGATTTAAATTGTTCGTATATATGGCTGTGAGGTTCTTCTGTGATAGTATTACTTGTTAATTTGATAAATATGTGGTGATATGGGTGTGTTATGGGTGTGAATGGATGCATGGGAAGTTAACTGGCAGTAAGTTTAACACGATTATATGCATATGTAGGTTGTCTGCAAGTATGTAGGGACTTGAAAGTTCTAAGTTATGTGTGTTGTGGGTGAAACATTAGGCAAGAAAAAAAAAAAAAAAAAAAAAACAAATCCGTATGTCGTTATATGAACGAAGCCGAGAGTATGTGTGTAGGTGTAGTATGTGAACTGTATATGTGGAATAACACATGAACAATATCTGTAAACTAGACGAGCTGGGTATATGTCACGTAGATGAACCGTATGTGCGGTTTGTGCGCGTGAAAACCGTTATATGCGAACCGAGTATATTGTTATATACAAGTCGAGTATGAACGATTTCATTGAGACCGGAAGTATGTGTGCTTGTTCGATGAACCGTATGCACGCGTGAATACGTATGGGTTGTATGTACAGTCGTGTGTAAAGGAATAAAATTTGTGTATGTGTGTGGATGCATGGACGTAGAGATAAGCATACATATATGTGGATGTGTAGTCATATATGTGTAGATCAGTGTGTATGATCGTGGATATGTACATATATATAATAAGATATGAAATTGATGCCAAGCACTCGTAGTGCTATATGTGGGTTAAAGCATGATGCTGTGACTATATTGATTATATAAAAAAAAAAATTGTCGAGGTGTTTCATGAAATAGGTCCATATGTTTTTTTTTATTTTATTAAATTTAATGTATGAATTAGAATGCATGGGTATCAAGCAGGATGTCTTGTGTTGTTGTAGAATAGGTTGTGAACATGGGTATGAAACCATATGATAGAAGCGCTATGTGATTTCTTGTTCACGTGCTAGTTGTTAGATACGTGTAGGACTTTCATAATTTACTTGAACCAACGTTAATAAACCATGGTAACTATAATAGGGCGTGGTTGATCGTCCTAGAGTTCATACACAATTTAAATCTTACCGAGCAATTCAAAGGTGAGTTCACGGCCCCTAACTTTATACGGTTTTTAAACAACAGGGGGAGAAACATGTATACACTCTCAAACTCAAACTCTTTACGTTATACGAATTTAACGTCACATAACTACTCGGTAACTAAGTTAATGTTAATGTAATGTTATGGTCACTAAGCAGCTTTATCACTTAAGTCCTCGTCAATCTCTCGGATCGTTAGTATTGGGTTTAATAGCGGGGGAGTTATAAGTAGTACTACTGGGCCCGACAAGCCCCATCCGAGCTAGTCGCGCTAGCCGACCGGGTATGGTCAACGGGTGAATAATTCGGCCTAACCTCGCCATGGTCATGTGATAGGCCTGGCAAAACGGAGGCATAACAGTCAGCTTCGATCGCGAACACTTACGTGACATAACTTTAGGCTAGCTACCTATATATATTAACATTGAACTTAATTACGAATCAACTGTATTATCCCGGGTTGAGGATAATGGAAACAACAACTTAATATTCCGGGTTTGGAATATTGGAAACAACAACTTAATATTCCGGGTTTGGAATATTGGAAACAACAACTTAATATTCCGGGTTTGGAATATTGGAAGCAACAACTTATTATTCCGGGTTGGAATAATGGAACCAATTTGTTATCCCGGGTTAGGGATAACGGAGAAAACAAACTATAACCGAACAAACGAATTTATGAAAACCTGTGAACTCACTCTTCTTTAATGTTGACACTTGTTTCTTTACATGTTTCTCAGGACGCTAGGAGCTCTAGGTGCACGCACATGCATTGAACAAGACATCTTTTATCGAGTCTTATTTATCAATATTGTTTTGGGGTTTTTCATTTGGTTTGGCGTTTGTGTTGGCGCCCGCTTCACTATTTATTTATGCTTCCGCTCAAACTTTAAAACTGATGCTTCTGCTAAATATTGGTAACTAGTTTAGACAATATAAAATCTACAACAAATGATTTTGGAAAACGTATTATCAAATCATATAGAGTCGTTCGACGTACTAGTGTTTCAGATTCTGGTTTGTTCACACGCCTCGCGGTAAAACTCCGCAAGTGGAAATTGAGGGTGTGACAGATTGGTATCAGAGCCACTAGCTATAGAGAACCAGGTTTGCATTAGAAGTAGACCTAAACTATAGCTGAATTCACGACACTAGACTTAGTTTGGCACCGAATTGTTATATCTTGTTATGTTATGTACCACGACTATGTTATGTGAAATATGACTGCATAATTGAAATGAATGCAACTCGTAACTAACTACACGACCTAAAGGCAATGTCATCATCCTCATCCGACAAACTTACGCAACCAAGGGGCACCAGGAAAGGCACCTATGGTGGAACCCTTACCATCTTATGGCGTGGAAACGCGCTCAGCTGCGAGGAAAATGCTCGCTCCGGGGGAGGAGTCGTCGCTACGCCCAACCATTGCTGTGCCGATTGGGCCGGTTAACCCTGAAGAAGTAGGAATTGACCTACTTAGAGTCATATTACATAAACAACAAGCACATATAGAAAGAATGCAGGAAACCATCCTAGCACAAGGATGGATGATCCGCCAACTGACAGGTAAAACCGACTCGCTCGAGGAAGAGCATCATACGAGTAAGATAGCTCGTAACACCATAGCCAGAGATCTGCGTGCTGAGCAGATAAGAGCTGACTGGCTTGAGGACAGAGTCCTGGAAAATAGTTGGAACATTCAGGAACTGCAAAATCAAGCACTTGCACCAGCACCGGCCCCTCCAGTGCCGGTAGAGGAGGATCCAGAAGAGGATCCAGAGGAGGACCCTGAGGAGGATCCAGAGGAGGATCCGGAGGAGGATCCAGCTGTAGAAGCTGGAAATGCCGCGCAGGGTGACGGCAACGACAGTGATTTGGGGGATGGAGACGTAGACGACTGACATGTCTCGCTTATTTTATTTACTTTCCTTCAGTCTATTTACTTTCTACTTAGATCTAAAATGGCAACTGGACGTCGTGAAAATCTCAAGATGACGCCTTAAGAATTAGCCGCAATGATCCAAGAACACGTGAATGCTGCTCTGGCAGGTGTTCAAAACCCACCAGCAGCAGGAGGGGTCTTAACCCCTACAAGATGTTCCTCGACGCGAAACCAAGCAAATGCACGGGGGCAGAAGGACCCATAGGATTGGTGCGCTGGATCGAAAAATCTGAATCCATATTTGAAATGTGCAACTGCCTAGAGGCCAACAAGGTCAAATACGCAGCCTCAACACTGGAAGATGGGGCACTGACATGGTGGAATGCACAATTCCAAACACGTGGACTTATAGCTGCGAATGCAATGGCCTGGGCCGAGTTCAAGGCTCTAATCAAAGAGGAGTACTGTCCGCGAGACAGAGTGCAACGGTTGGAGCAAGCCTTATGGAACCACAAGATGATGGGATCGGAAATTGAAGCTTACACCGCAAAACATCATGACTTAGTATTTCTGTGTCCCGAATTGGCCAACACTGTGGAGAAAAGACTCGAGTTCTATCTTGGGGGTCTGGTTCCGGAAATTCAGGGTATGGTAATGGCTGGTAACCCTGTAACTGAACATCAAGCAATCCGATTGGCTCACAAACTCACCGATAAGGCGGTGGAACAGAAGAAGCTGCCAGCACGGGGTACAACTGAAGTTGCCCCGGATAACAAAAGAAAGTTTGAAGACTCAACTATTCGACAGTCTTCGTCATCTCATCCGCAGCAGGGGAACCAGAAACGGTTCAATCATTTCAACAGCCACCGGGGTCACCAAAATCAACCCGCCAACAACAACAACAACAACAATCAGAATGCAGGCGGCTATGTAGGTCGAAAGCCGCAGTGCAATCGCTGTAATCTTCATTATCACGGCCCTTGTGCCGGGAATCGCTGCCAACGATGTGGCAAGATGGGACATGCGGCAAAGGATTATCGTGGGGAAATCATGTCCTGACAGAACCAAAATCAACCCCAAGGCCCACAACAGGGTGTTAACCGGGGATGCTATCAGCGTGGTAGCACTGCCCATTTCAAAAGAGACTGCCCACAGCTGCGTAACAACAACAACAATGGTGGGAACAACCACAACCACAATAACCACAACAACAATAATAACAACAACAATAATGGGAACGGTGGCACCGGAGGTGCCAAAGGTCGTGCATTTACACTGGGCCGCGGAGAGGCCAGAAACGACTCGAACATGGTCACCGGTAAGTTTCCCCTTAATGAACATTTTGCTACTGTGCTTTTTGATACGGGTGCGGATAGGAGCTTTATATCTGAGTCTTTTAGGAAGAACCTAAATCTCACGCTTAAACCATTAGAGACCCCTTATGTTATAGAATTAGCCGATGGTAAATCTGTAGAAGTGACCCAAATAGTATCCGGCTGTCAACTCAAACTCGCGGGCCACACCTTTACCATTGATCTGATGACAACTACCCTGGGTAGTTTTGACGTGGTAGTCGGAATGGACTGGTCATCCGACGTCCGGGCTGAAGTTCTCTGCTTCGAAAAAAAAAATCTATCCGTATTCCGCTCTCTAACGACGAAATCCTGACGGTACAAGGCGATAAGGCAAGCGCCGTCACCAACATCATCTCTTACATGCAAGCGCAGAAGTATCTTCGGAGAAAGAACTCCTTCGCTTTACTCGCACTGATTACCAAACAGCCTAAGGACGAGAAACGTATAGAAGACATCCCTGTCGTCCGTGATTTTTCCGATGTATTCCCAGAAGAACTACCTGGTCTTCCACCCCATCGACAATTGGAGTTTGAAATCGAATTGGCAAGCAATGCAACTCCTATCGCCAAGGCTCCATACCGCCTAGCTCCAGCCGAGCTGCAGGAGCTATCTACCCAACTTCAGGAGCTACTAGAAAAAGGATTTATCCGACCAAGCGTTTCGCCATGGGGAGCTCCAGTCCTTTTTGTCAAGAAGAAGGACGGGACTTTCCGCATGTGCATCGACTATAGGGAACTCAACAAGGTTACTGTCAAGAACCGATACCCGTTACCTCGCATCGACGATCTATTCGACCAACTTCAAGGGTCAAGTTACTACTCTAAGATTGATTTACGGTCTGGCTACCATCAGCTACGCGTCAGGGAGGAGGATATCGCCAAGACGGCATTTCGCACTCGGTATGGCCATTACGAGTTCTTGGTCATGCCATTCGGTCTCACCAACGCACCTGCGGTGTTCATGGACCTCATGAACCGCGTGTGTAAACCATACCTCGGCAGATTTGTCATTGTGTTCATCGATGACATACTCATCTACTCCAAAAGTGAAGAAGAGCATGCTGAACATCTACGATTGCTGTTAGGATTACTCCAACAGGAAAAGCTATATGCAAAGCTTTCGAAGTGTGAATTCTGGATTCGGGAAGTTCAGTTTCTCGGGCATATCGTGAATGAAAGGGGTATCCATGTAGACCCTGCCAAGATTGAAGCCATCAAAAACTGGGAAGCACCTAAGACACCGACGGAGATCCGCCAATTTTTGGGATTGGCTGGTTACTACAGACGCTTCATCGAGGGATTTTCAAAGATCGCACAACCGCTTACTACCCTCACCCAGAAAGGCATCAAGTATGCTTGGGGTGAAAAGCAAGAAGCAGCATTTCAATTGCTGAAGCAGAAACTTTGCAGTGCACCTATTCTGTCCTTGCCGGAGGGGACAGATGACTTTGTAGTGTATTGTGATGCTTCCATTCAGGGATTGGGATGCGTACTCATGCAACGCGATAAAGTCATCGCGTATGCGTCGCGACAACTGAAGGTTCACGAGAAAAACTACACGAGGCATGACCTGGAATTGGGAGCAGTAGTGTTTGCAGTAGTGTTTGCACTTAAGATTTGGAGACACTACCTCTATGGAACGAAGTGCACAATCTTTACGGACCACAGAGACCTCCAACACACCTTTGATCAGAAGGAGTTGAACATGCGACAGCGTCGCTGGGTCGAACTTTTGAACGATTACGAGTGTGCCATTCGGTATCACCCGGGTAAAGCTAACATGGTAGCTGATGCACTCAGTAGGAAGGAACACACGAAACCTCGTCGCGTACGAGCACTACAACTCACTATTCATTCGGGGCTACCCGAACAAATACGCGACGCCCAGTTAGAAGCAGTTAAGGAGGAAAACATCAAGACCTAATTGGTGGAAAAAAAATGGAACGCGATTGGGAAGTAAAGCCCAATGGGGCCCGGTATTTAATGAATCGCATATGGGTACCTCTCTACGGAAACCTCAGAGAGCTAGTCATGGATGAAGCTCACAAATCCCGATACTCTGTCCATCCGGGTTCGGATAAGTTGTATCAAGACCTTAAAGCTGCGTATTGGTGGCCCAACATGAAAGCCGATATAGCCACCTACGTGAGTAAATGTTTGACTTGTGCAAAAGTCAAGGTGGAGTATCAAAAGCCATCGGGGCTACTAGTGTGGAAATGGGATCAGATCTCAATGGATTTCATCACTAAACTCCCACGAACCTTGGATGGTTGCGATACCATCTGGGTGATCGTGGATCGTTTAACTAAGTCCGCACACTTCCTAGCTATCAAAGAAACAGATAAGATGGAGAAGTTGACTCGCATCTACATTAAGGAAGTAGTTTCTCGGCACGGAGTGCCAACGTCCATCATCTCAGACAGAGATGCTCGCTTCACGTCAAACTTCTGGCAGTCACTCCAGAAAGCGTTGGGAACACGCTTAGATATGAGCACAGCCTATCACCCTCAGACTGATGGTCAAAGTGAAAGAATCATACAGACCTTGGAAGACATGCTTAGGGCATGCGTCGTAGACTTCGGAAATAGTTGGGAAATTCACCTGCCTTTAGTGGAATTCTCATATAACAACAGTTATCATACGAGTATTTCGGCAGCACCGTTTGAGGCATTATACGGTCGTAAATGTAGATCACCGGTCTGCTGGGCAGAAGTCGGTGACAGTCAACTCACAGGCCCTGAGTTAATACTCGAGGCTACTGAAAAGATTGTACAAATCAGAAACCGCATGGCGGCGGCACGAGATCGACAGAAAAGCTACGCTAATCAACGACGCAAACCGCTCGAATTTCAAGTAGGCGATCGCGTCCTACTAAAGGTGTCACCTGGAAGGGTGTAATCCGCTTTGGAAAACGGGGCAAACTTAACCTGCGGTACGTAGGCCCGTTTGTAATCTTGAAACGTATTGGACCCGTAGCTTATCAATTAGACCTTCCTGCCGAACTCAGTGGAGTTCACAACGTATTTCACGTGTCAAATCTGAAGAAGTGTCTATCAGATGAAACTCTAGTTATTCCATTGGATGAGATCCAAGTGGATGAACAACTGCACTTTGTGGAACAGCCTATCGAGATCATGGATCGTGAGATCAAGACTCGAAGGCACAGCAAAATTCCGATCGTTAAGGTTCGTTGGGACTCTAAGCGTGGACCGGAGTTCACGTGGGAAAGAGAGGATCAAATGAAAAGCAAATACCCACACCTCTTCGCAACTGAGCAGCAAACTAATGATACAAGTAACTAAATTTTCGGGACGAAAATTCTTTCAACATGGGGATGATGTGACAACCTGGAAACTTCTCATACTTTCGTGTACTATTGTTGACTAAATTCTGGTGCATGGCACTTGGAAATCTTTGTGTATGGCACTTGGGAACTTCTTGTAACTTCGCGTACTATCATAAACGAACTAACTCTTTGAGCGTGACACTCTAAACATGTATGCTGCATTCTAAACCGCGTTTACTCAATTTTCGGGACAAAAATTCTTTCAACATGGGGATAATGTGACATCCCGGTTTTTCAGGTATCTTAAACGCGCTACTTCACGGGTATTCATTCCTACGCTAATTTGATTCGGAGAATTTAAATTACACGCTCGCAATAACTACGCTAACTTTATGAACCCATCGAGTGAATTACGTGCTACGTGTTATTAGACGTTTATAAGTTTTGTGAATTATTATATCATGTTTTGATTTCGCGATTATTAGTTTATAAAAAAATATATATATATATATATTAAATAAATAGCCGAACCGAACCGAGCCACGAAACGTATCGACCTCACTTCCTTGCGGCCCAAGGAACTAACTTAAATTGAGGCCCAAGTAATTGAACGACCCAAAGCATATCCATATAGTTATGTAATTGCATGATTCGCTCAAAAACTCAAACCCTACACTCCATATCGCCTGCCCTCTTCTTCCCTCCTCTCTTCCTGCCGACGCAAGCAAGATCTCCAAGAGGACTCTTCCACGACTTTGGTTCAAGCTTAATCGGCTCATACCCTCTCTAACTCTCGGTAACACGTTAACCACAGTCTTGTTTTCCCAAATTCTTGATTTAAATTGTTCGTATATATGGCTGTGAGGTTCTTCTGTGATAGTATTACTTGTTAATTTGATAAATATGTGGTGATATGGGTGTGTTATGGGTGTGAATGGATGCATGGGAAGTTAACTGGCAGTAAGTTTAACACGATTATATGCATATGTAGGTTGTCTGCAAGTATGTAGGGACTGGAAAGTTCTAAGTTATGTGTGTTGTGGGTGAAACATTAGGCAAGAAAAAAAAAAAAAAAAAAACGAATCCGTATGTCGTTATATGAACGAAGCCGAGAGTATGTGTGTAGGTGTAGTATGTGAACTGTATATGTGGAATAACACATGAACAATATCTGTAAACTAGACGAGCTGGGTATATGTCACGTAGATGAACCGTATGTGCGGTTTGTGCGCGTGAAAACCGTTATATGCGAACCGAGTATATTGTTATATACAAGTCGAGTATGAACGATTTCATTGAGACCGGAAGTATGTGTGCTTGTTCGATGAACCGTATGCACGCGTGAATACGTATGGGTTGTATGTACAGTCGTGTGTAAAGGAATAAAATTTGTGTATGTGTGTGGATGCATGGACGTAGAGATAAGCATACATATATGTGGATGTGTAGTCATATATGTGTAGATCTGTGTGTATGATCGTGGATATGTACATATATATAATAAGATATGAAATTGATGCCAAGCACTCGTAGTGCTATATGTGGGTTAAAGCATGATGCTGTGACTATATTGATTATATAAAAAAAAATAATTGTCGAGGTGTTTCATGAAATAGGTCCATATGTTTTTTTTTTATTTTATTAAATTTAATGTATGAATTAGAATGCATGGGTATCAAGCAGGATGTCTTGTGTTGTTGTAGAATAGGTTGTGAACATGGGTATGAAACCATATGATAGAAGCGCTATGTGATTTCTTGTTCACGTGCTAGTTGTTAGATACGTGTAGGACTTTCATAATTTACTTGAACCAACGCTAATAAACCATGGTAACTATAATAGGGCGTGGTTGATCGTCCTAGAGTTCATACACAATTTAAATCTTACCGAGCAATTCAAAGGTGAGTTCACGGCCCCTAACTTTATACGGTTTTTAAACAACAGGGGGAGAAACATGTATACACTCTCAAACTCAAACTCTTTACGTTATACGAATTTAACGTCACATAACTACTCGGTAACTAAGTTAATGTTAATGTAATGTTATGGTCACTAAGCAGCTTTATCACTTAAGTCCTCGTCAATCTCTCGGATCGTTAGTATTGGGTTTAATAGCGGGGGAGTTATAAGTAGTACTACTGGGCCCGACAAGCCCCATCCGAGCTAGTCGCGCTAGCCGACCGGGTATGGTCAACGGGTGAATAATTCGGCCTAACCTCGCCATGGTCATGTGATAGGCCTGGCAAAACGGAGGCACAACAGTCAGCTTCGATCGCGAACACTTACGTGACATAACTTTAGGCTAGCTACCTATATATATTAACATTGAACTTAATTACGAATCAACTGTATTATCCCAGGTTGAGGATAATGGAAACAACAACTTAATATTCCGGGTTTGGAATATTGGAAACAACAACTTAATATTCCGGGTTTGGAATATTGGAACCAACAACTTAATATTCCGGGTTTGGAATATTGGAAGCAACAACTTATTATTCCGGGTTGGAATAATGGAACCAATTTGTTATCCCGGGTTAGGGATAACGGTGAAAACAAACTATAACCGAACAAACGAATTTATGAAAACCTGTGAACTCACTCATCTTTAATGTTGACACTTGTTTCTTTACATGTTTCTCAGGACGCTAGGAGCTCTAGGTGCACGCACATGCATTGAACAAGACATCTTTTATCGAGTCTTATTTATCAATATTGTTTTGGGGTTTTTCATTTGGTTTGGCGTTTGTGTTGGCGCCCGCTTCACTATTTATTTATGCTTCCGCTCAAACTTTAAAACTGATGCTTCTGCTAAATATTGGTAACTAGTTTAGACAATATAAAATCTACAACAAATGATTTTGGAAAACGTATTATCAAATCATATAGAGTCGTTCGACTTACTAGTGTTTCAGATTCTGGTTTATTCACACGCCTCGCGGTAAAACTCCGCAAGTGGAAATTGAGGGTGTGACAAACACTTTCTACAATACTCCTCGTGGTTTGACACCCGACTTACCCTATCTAATAAGGTAGCTGGGTTTGAGTTTTTACTCGTATTTTTTACTGACCCTTTGACATCTATCAAATTTTGGCGCCGTTGCTGAGGACCGGGTGGCAGGTATGTATTGATTATAGAAGTTAAATGCCGCCACTTCAAAGGATCACTTTCCTTTGCCTTTTATTGACCAGATTGTTGAGAAATTATCAGGTCAGAAATACTATTGCTTTCTAGACGGGTATTCAGGGTACAATCAGATTACCATACACCCTGATCACCAAGAGAAGACTACATTCACATGCCCGTATGGTACTTTCGCATTCAGGCGAATGCCATTCCAAAGGTGTATGATGACCATATTCTCAGATATGGTCGCGGATGCCATAGAAATTTTTATGGATGATTTTTCAGTCTTTGGGTCGTCATTTGATTCATGTTTGAATGAACTGTCTAGGGTTTTAGAACGATGTGTCCAAACAAAATTTGTTGTCACACCCCAACTGATGGCGGAAACATCGATGCGGGACGAAAGAGATTGCTCATTTCTCATAAAACAAAATTGCGACAATAATTAATTAACTCCAATTAAATTTCATAAATAAGATTGTCATACAATACAAGAGAACCTCAAATTACAACAATAATCATGGCAAAATTTGATACAACAATAATAAACCTAACGCCTATGTGTGTATCTAGTCATCAACGCTACTCCAATTTCATAGCATCATCTTCATCAACCTGTAACATGTTTTAAAATAGAGTTTAATGCAAAAGCAAAGGCGAGTACACAAGTATTGGTGATACGTAGCATAAGTATAAAAATGTATAACTCGAATTCACATGGTAATCGTTATGTAAGGTAAATGCTAATCATGCAATACTAGATTAAACCCCGAGTTTCCACAAAAGTTTATGAGATCGAGCTTCCCTCGTCACAAAAGCGACGAGACTAAATTGTATGATAATCTTAATATAACCCCGACGGGTGGTGTGCTACTCCTATAGCACTATATATGATAAGTTGGGCTAGCTAAGTTAATGATCTAGCATGTATAATTCTAGCATGTATCTAAGCATAATAAGTATTCATGTATTAAGGATTGAGTATGTAAAATCATGAATTTGTGATAAGTGTATTTTGATAAGTAAACATGTTACAACCCAAAAGTGAGACAGCGGTAAATGGGTCGAGTGTACTCACGGTTTTGCTAAAGTGTTCCACTTAGAGAAATCCCGCGAGCTTGTTGTGATTAGGGTTTGGCACCTTATCCTTCTACAAGAAGAACATAGGCATGAGCATGAGTTTTAATGGAAGATTTGGAGTATCGAGCATGATTACGGAAATAAGAATAAAGCATCATAGTATGAAAATAATCACTAAGGTATAGCACTTGTTCTTAACACTATGGTAACCCGAATGGGTTTGATGTGATTTCATAGGTTCGAGACCTATTAGAATCGTGACAAGGAACTACACACTTTAGTGATAAAACTTATTAACTTGATAGGTGATTATTTAGTCATTATCAAGGGTTTGGTTTTGATATATTATATAGTCCATAGATTTATGTATAGTTACATAGTCATGTAAGAGGTAGGAGGATGAACCATCCACTTTGGAACCTCTTGGTGTCATGTAAGTCAAGTAGGAGGATTAACCATCCACTTTGGAACCTCGTATGATGTTCACCACTACACAAGTTACCATAGGTAACAAGGAGGGTCTTAGAACAATAATATGACAAGTATGGAAATGACAAGAATGTAAAGCGTGTCACCACGATACCAAGTAGCCAAGTGAAATACAACCCGGTGTGCACGCTTGACACACGTCAAAGGCTGAATGGGGTTGTGACACTTTCAATATAGCAAACTAACTTGGGATAATGATGAAAATCATCAAGTGATGTGTGGTCTCAAAGTTAGGATAGCCCAAGCTAACCAAGGTGGACACACATGAACAAGTTCATGAACTTGCATCACTTGTGAGCTTAAAGCTCTATGAAAACAGAATATTTGTGAGGATAAATCCTCTAGTTTGAATGTCTCAACCTTGTTTTTAAGCCTAACCAACCACAAGTAGTGTTGTAAGCATTAGGACATAGGTTTGAGATGAGTTCGACTCAAGTTTGATAAGATTAAACAAGTTTTGAAAGAGTTTAAAACACAACAGAAAGTTTTTGGACACTTTAGATGCATTTCCAAGTCTGGATTCTCCATGGAGAACCCTTGGATTCAAACCTAAATATTATCCAAGTAATTAGAAAGAGGAATCAAGAGATTTCGTTGAGTTTTGAGCAAGTTATGCTCACTTTTGTAAAGGTGTATGAATCTGCCGAAAATTCTAATGTTGCAAGAACTTGAGATTATTTGAGAGTGATTTAGGAAGGATTAGAGAGTTGTGAATGTGTAAAATGGCTTGGATTAGGGTTGTATTTATAGGGGAAGAGTGGGGAGTGGTTAGGAGGTGTTTAATGGTGCCTTAGAGGTGATTGGGTGAGGTTTGGTTGTGTGGATCCATGCCAAAGCGCGAGTTTGAAACATTTCTGCCCGCCAGATATCCCTTGCGGACCGCAACCACATCACCATGCGGTTTGCATGGGGCCTGTCCGGGCACATAATTTTATTTTTGTTATTTTGGTGCTAGGTTACGGGTTTTTATGTTATTTTAAGGCATTTTATGATTAAGTAAGGTATTATAGGTATAAGTAGCATGTCACATTGTATAAGTAAGTATAGAATGATCGAGATCGAGTATAAACATCGCGTATTATGTATGTATAAAGTATCAATGCCACGTATTTGCAAGTGTGTCACGTTTTCGAGTATAAACATCATGTATAAGTATGTATGGTTAAGTATAACAAGTGTAGAGAAAAAAATGTATATTCCATTATGATTCAAGTCTCGATTACAAAGATTACAACGAAAAATGCGAATACGAGATACAAAGGTTTCCAAAAATAGAAATACAAGGCTAGCTTTCTTAATATGGAAAGTATGAAAAAAGCGAGGCGTTACATTAGTGCTTCCTTGGGAAAAGAGCCATTTTATGGTTCAAGAGGGCATAGTTTAAGGGCATGTTGTGTCTAAGAAGGGGATTGAGGTCAATAGGGCAAAAACTAAAGTTTTTTCAACATTACCTCCCCCTACTAATGTTAAGGGTGTCCGTTCCTTTTTAGGACACGCCAGTGTTTTATCGAAGGTTTATTAAAGGATTTAATGTCGTAACAAAACCTTTATGTAATCAACTTTTGTAGGATGTTCCTTTTGAGTTTAATGAAGAATGCTTAAAATCTTATAATGTGTTAAAGGAACAATTGGTACAGACGATCTTCCAGTCACCATATTGGACACGACCTTTTGGAATTATGTGTGACGCAAGTGATTACACAATCGGGGCCGTGTTGGGTCAAAGAGTTGTTAAGAAATCGGTTGCCATCTACTACACAAGCAAAACCCTCTCTGACGCACAATTGAATTATACAACTACAGAGAACGAGTTGCTTGCAGTTGTCTATGCGTTAGACAAATTCCGGTCTTATATCTGGGGAAGTAAACTAATTGTTTACTTAACCACAGTGCAGTTAGGTATTTGATGGAGAAGAAGGATGGCAAACTGATTCGGTGGATCCTATTACTGCAGGAGTTTGATTTGGAGACCAGGGACAAGAAAGGGTGTGAAAATGTGGTTGCGGATCACTTGTCAAGGATCCAGTTGATGTGGAGGATATTACACCTAAAATTAATGAACAGTTTCCTGATGAATACTTGCTATCTGTTTCGATGGGGCCCTGGTACATGAATTTTGCTAACTATTTTGCTTCAGGTACAATGCCAGACAGTTGGAACAAGAGAAGGAGGCAAAAATTTATGTCTCAGGTCAAGAATTATGGATGAACCAGACTTGTTCAAGATAGGTGCTGACCAGGTTATTAAAAGATGCATACCAGAGGCCGAAGCCCTAGAAGTGTTGAAACACACCCATTCATCTGCATGTGGTGGCCATTTTAGTGGCCAAAAGATTGGTCACCAAATATTATCGTGTGGATTTTATTGGCCAACTTTGTTCAAAGACGCATTTCGAATATGCAAAAAATTGTGTTAATTGTCAAAAGATGGGTGGGATTACAAAGAGAAACGAGATGCCCATGCAATCAATCCTCGTTGTTGACATCTTTGATGTTTGGGGGATTGATTTTATGGTACCGTTCCCTAATTCGTTTGGGAATTTATACATTCTGGTGGGCCCGATTACGTTTCCAAATGGGTTGAAGCAATTGCCACTAGAACGAATGACCATTCCGTTGTGTGTAAGTTTGTCCAATCAAACATATTCGCTAGATTTGGAATCCCCTGTGTGATCATAAGTGATGGGGGATCCCTTTTTAAAAATAGTCATTTTGGAAAACTTCTCAAACGGTATAGCGTGAATCACAGAATTGCAACACCATATCACCCACAAACAAGTGGGCAGGTTGAAGTGTCCAACAGGCAAATTAAAGAAGTCTTACAAAAATAGTGCGAGCCGATCGCAAGGACTGGTCCACTAAACTGGATGATGCCTTGTGGGCAAACCACACTGCTTTTACAACACCTATTGGCACTACACCCTAGGAATGGGATTGGTACAGTACCCGTACCCATACCGTTACCGAAAATACCAGTACTAATTTGAACAAAACTGGGTACCAAATACCGTACCAAATATATAGGTACGGTACGGTACGGGTACTTGTATGGGTATTTTTGGTACAGTACCCGCTTTGGTACCATTTTGTTTTTATCTAGTTTCTGACACTTGTACGGGTACTAAATGGGTAAAATTGACATGAGTACCAATGTAGTACGAGTCTCAAATAGGTAAAATTGGTACGGGTACCAATTCAATACGGGCACCATATAGGTAAATCAATAAGAGTACTACAAATACTATAATACAAAATAAAACATAATATAAAAATAACTTTTAAAGGTCTACATTAAATTCGGTACCAGTACCCGTACCCTACGATACCGAAAGTACCGGATACCAAAATCTATAAACTGGGTACCGATACATATACCAAATACCTAAAATCGGTACGGGTACAGTACGAGTACGGGTACGGGTACGAGTACATGTATTTGGGAAAAAAAGCTCATCCCTACTACACCCTATCATTTGGTGTATGGTTAGAATTGTCACTTACCAATGGAATTGGCACACTGTGCACTTTGGGCAATTAAACAGGTTAACATGGATTACACTAATGCAGGTGCGCAAAGGAAGTTGCAATTGTGTGAGTTGAGGAATTGCGTGACGAAGCGTATGATTGTGCATCCGCAACAAGAATAAAATGAAGGTGGTGCACGATGCGAAGTTGAGAAAGAAGGTTATTGAGGTTGGACAAAAGGTATGGCTATTTAACTCGCGTCTTAAGTTATTTCCAGGTAAATCGAAAAGCAAATGGTTGGGACCATTTGTCATTACGCGCGTTGGAAAGTTTGGTGATATAGAGATTGAAGTCTTGCAAGATCAGAGGAGGCAAGTGGTGAATTTGGACATCTACTGAAGCCATACTTGGATGGTAATGATGTCAATGTAAATCAATGGATAAGGTGAGTTTCCTTGCGAACTCACCGGATGATACGACTGTCTGAGGGTCACGAGAGGTCCGGCTGAAGACGAAAACTTAGCGCCTCCGGGAGGCAACCCGAGGTTTGTTGTATTTTATTTTTGTTCTAATTGTTTGTTTTGCATGCGTGGTTCCCATTCGAGGAGTTTTCATAGTACACCCACAGCAACACACAAGTGTGGGGAAGTTCGACTCGCCAGGTATGTTGTTTTAGTCGAAATCAAGTGTTGGGACAACACTATTTTTCAAAGTGGGTGGAGTGGGCAAGTAAAGAATTTGAGAAATACACAAAAAATAAAATAAAATAAATAAATTAAATTAAAAAAAAACCTTGCGTGTTTAACAAAATAGTTAATAATAATAATAATATGCACTAGATAAGAAAAACTTTGTTGAAGTTATTTTAATAAATGTGAAAAAAAAAAACTCAAAGATCTTACGTTTGAAAAAGAAAAAAAAATGCATAATATGGGAATGAATGTGAATGCATTAAATTGCATCACATGTTGCTGCAAAAGGAGCTCAAAGGCTCACCCAAATCAGAACAAGAAAAATTATAATAAAACGTAAAGTGTGGGTATTTTAGTAGCCTACGGCTCCATGGGTAAAAACATGAACAAAATGTAATTGTAGTAAGTTCCGAATAAGGCATAGCCTACGGCTGTGATATGGCAATTTAAGTCAGAACCTGTTTTTAGGAGGCTACGAACTTTTAGTAGCTTACGGTTCAGACAAGGTAGTAACGGGTCGGGTCGGATAATCAATGACCAAACGGATTGAAGCAGTTAAACAACACCCGAAATCACGTGTTTTCTCTCTAAAATTTTTCTCTGATCCACTCATCTCTTTCATTCTCCTTCAAGAACCCTAAACACTATAATCATCTTCAACCTCCATCTTCTTCATCACTCTACCAAATCAAGCAAGTATATAGTTTAAATCACTTAATTTTTCGAGGAGAACAATACCCTAACACAATTGTTTTCCACGGTTCGTGTTCTTCCGAGAGAAATCATAGAAGAGGGTGACGAACCCTAATTTTTTAAATTGGGGGTTTTTGTTTTGGAGTGCAGTTGGTTGCAATTGAAGCATAATCTAGAATTCATAAACATCAAAGGTACGTTTTTTATCAGTCTTTTGTTGGATTATTGAAGATAGGTTAGTAGACGTGTGATGTATGTTTGAGACAGGAAGTTCTATGCTTGAAACTGAGAATGTGAATGTGAACATGTATTTGTGAGGTTGCCCATGAATCTTTGATAAATATTGAACTTTGATGCTATCATATGAGATCAGTTGTTAGACGTATGAAGTTTATGGCTACTAGATGATGTTATGAGGCTTGTTGAACAGGTTTTAAATGTTATATTCTATGAAAATTGAATGTGAAACCCTAAAGATAATGATTTAATGGAACTTCATAACTTGCAAGTTTTAATTCGTGTTTCATAAATTCATGGATATGCTTTGAGGGTTGGTTTTAAACAAGCTGAGTAGCCATAATGTGAAGCAAGTGTGGGGAGGTGTTGAAGTTCACACTTGTGTTGAGTTTTGAGATTGTGAATTAACTTGGTTTGTTTGTTTACTTGTTTTATTGTGTGTAGGATGGGCAAGTCAAAAGAAGTAGCCGGAAGGAACAAAAGCAAGAGAGTTGCTAGTTCTTCGTCTAGACCAAAACCATCACGTGCAAGAAAACAAAGAAAGTAACATCAAGAGATGAAACTATTTCTCAACCACCACCACAACAAACAAATGAAGCGGAAGAACAGACACTTCCTATTAAACAAATGTGGGGAAGTGGTTCATTATCAGCTTTTGAGAAGCAGTGGCAAGGTGAATTGTTCGATGAGAAGATGGAAGATCAAGTGTCTAGGAAGACAGGTTTTGTATGTGAAAGGGAGGTTACTGATAAAGATTTTAGACCATTTGGAGTTTGTCAAAGGTTTGAAGAGTTTGGATGGGAAGCGGCTCTTAAGTGTTATGATGGGGAGAAACATAAGGTATACATAGACTCTGCTCAAAAGTGGGTTGGCAGTTTAGAGGTTGATTGGGGAAATAGGCCACTAAAAACCATAAGCTTGAAGGGTCGTTGCAATGGTAAGCCGGTAGTTATGTCTTATGAGACCTTAGGGCAAATTGCAAAGTTTGATTCAAAGCCTAGTAATCAGTACACTTACCCAAGTCAAGAATTACTGTTAAGGAATCCATCTAAGAACCCACTATGGTAAAAAATGATTGAGGAGTTGTTCTTACCAGGTAAAGGGAGAAAATTGGTTAGGAATGATTTGAAGTTGCCTGCTAGGTTAATGTTGTTGTTTGTGGTGCTAAATGTGATGCCAAGGAAGGGGGATAAGTCGAATATCCGTAAGTGGTAAATCCCAATTTTATATTCTTTGATGACTGGCCGTTCCAATTTACAGGTACTTGGTTATGATGAATATATGGGAGGCAAGAGAGAACAGAGGAAAGAAGATTATTCATCGTTGCAGATTAATATTTGCTTTATTGAAGAAATTTGGAGTTGTGGATCAATTTAGTGCTAGTACTAAGAAGGATATAGATCCACTAACATTGACCAACTTAAGAAAAATTGGTTGGTTGAATACTGAAACTGAAAGGTATTTGAAGCTGAAACATAAGGACACCGGGAAGAAGTTAAAGGTCCTAAAACCTGATGCTAGGATGTTGGCCCCAGGTGAAGAGGACGAGTCAGACAGTGGAGATAGTAAGATAGGAATAAGTGAGGGTGAAAGTGAAGATGAAGAAGAAGTAGGTGCTAGTTCAGGTGTGCAAGAGGGATCTTACATTACATCAAGGGGTATAGGTGCTGAGATGGCTGAGGTTATTCAACAGGCAAGGATACCAGACTGGGGTGATTTTCCTTATTTTGCACAGGTACTATATGACCAGAATACCCATCAAGTTGAGTTGAGAAGACTAGAGTCGCAAAGACTCCAAGAGATGCTGACGTCCTTCACAGATCGCAACAGTCGCACTACTATCGAAACTCTCTGATCGACTGATCAGGTCCATGTGTCTCTCTATCTTGTACTTCAATTTAGTTTTGCACTTTATTTTTATTTTCGTATTTGGTGGTGTAAAAACTATGTGCTGGGAATGTTTATTTTGTTTAGTGGTATGATTTTTGGTTGGGAGGAAAATCACCTAGTCGTCTTTAAATTATAGGGCACTTGATGAATTGGTGATGTAGTTGTTTTTTTGCTCTAAAAACCCGTACATTGGGGACAATGTATCCCAAGTGTGGGGATGAAGGGGATTTTGGAAAAAATAATTTGAAAATTTCATAAACCATGCTTTAAAGTAGTCTAATCGGACATGAAAGCGACTTTTTCGGTACATACCCAATTCGTTGTCTGCTTATGAGTAAGGGTCCTTAGTCATGGTCCAATGGAGAAGTAATATGAACCGTTTTCAACAGATATTTTTTTTAGAAAAGTGTTTAGAGTTGCCTAACTAAGGTTAACAAGTTATTGGTTAGAATTGCATGCACACATCAGTAACCTTATTACTCATTTTGGTGAGATCTTGAGCCTACTAGTTGTTAGATTGACTTACACAACTTTATATATTCATTTGATGAGAGTAGGTCATATGTTATCCTGTTTTAGAACTTGTGTGATTCGATACATGCTGAGATTGTGGACTTGATATATGCACATAAATGATAAAGGCAAACTAGGATTCCCTTTTGTTTGACATCATTGCTTTGTGTGATCGTGTGACTTGTTAAGTAAAAAAAACTCCCTTAGAAGCCAAAATTGAGCCTTGAAGCCTCTCATTTGTTTAAACCAAATTGACCATTGCCTTCACCAACTGTGATTATATCCACGTGAAACATATTCAATTTCAAAAAAGAAAAAAAAAACAAAAAAACAAAGAAAAAAATATATAAGTTAGTTTGTTGTTGGTCGAAGTGGCCAAAGTTGTTTAGTTATTAGTTATTGTGAATAAGGATTGTCGATCAGTTGATTTCACCTTTACTTTTAGCCACTTTTAGCCATAAAGTTCCTACCTTAGCCTAAGCCTAAAACCCGTAAGTCCTTTAGATATGTGCATCATGTGTTACAGTGGATGTGTGATTGTCATACAAGCTTATGTTAACAGAATTCATATTCGGTTTTTGAGAGAACAATACTAGTGCATTACATGCTAGTTCAGATATTAAACCGAGTGGAGTGAAAATTGTGAGGGTGTGTTGTATGAAAATAAAAACTGGAAGCATGTTAGGTTTAGTTAGGCGACTTCTGTTTTCAAATAAGAATCAATTTTGACTTGCTGATAACACATCTAATGCTGATCTGGAATGGGGTATGACTTTGGACCCTAGTTAATGCAGATTGGGGGTATTTGTTTTCGTCTGTTGTAATGTTTCAGACGGATTTGCTTGAGGGCAAGCAAAGAGAAAATGTGGGGATGTGATGGATCGGTTTAGGAATGTGAATTATATGTGTTTAATGTCTAATCTTATGCATATTTGATTGTTTATATGTGTTGTCAGGATCTAAGTTTAAATCACTTGTAGTTTTTGTTTCTAAAGATGGAAAATAGATTGAATTATAAAGATATGCAGCGGAATTAATGGAAAACTTTTACTACAAGCAATCGGTCGTTTGTTTTCACCATCATCATGCTTTCAAGTTGGTAAACTCGTATGTGATTCACAAACTCCCCCTTAGCAAATTACAATTGTTTGATAGTAAGAAATGTAGAAGATAAAGTGTGAATTGATCTTTTTCAGGAAGACAAGTTAAACTGTTACATCGATCAGCTATTTATACTAACTATCTAACCACTGAGCATCTTTTATGACGTCATGGTTGACAATGACAGCTAACAAAGTCATAACTAACTACACTGCTAAACTAACACTATCAGTGCATAGCACTGTTACATTGAATAAACTATAACTAGTCTAAGCACTGATCTCTATACTCTGATCTTGTTTCTTATATCAGACCATTGCTTCTTGTTCGATCAGATGATAGGAGCAGCTGTTTATGGAAAGCAGTGTAAAGATAGATCAGAGGTTGTAACCTCTGATAGTTGGACCAAAGCTCAGATAGTGTATTTGGCTTTGATATCATCTGTTCATTTGTTAGAGTTCAATCCCAACAATCTCCCCCTGGAACAGATGATGCCAAAACACTTGTTTATTCTTGATCTTTATCCCTCAACAGAAATTCTCTGATTTGGCCTTTAAACTGTAATTCAAAATTCAAAGAAATTTCATCATCATCATCATCCTTTTCGAGTGTCAGATTCAAAAGACCTTGAAGGTCTTCTGCACTTAGCTCATATGCAGCCTCCATGCTAATCTTGACAGCATCACCATTAGACTTGAGTGTCAATTCGTGGGAGTCTTTATCGACTTTCCACTTTAGAATTTTTGGGTCTTTGGCTTTCTAGGATAACTTTTATTGGTTGAGGTTTGAAGAGCTTTTTGTTGAACTATCTTTGTCAAATCTGCTCTGAGCTTTTCACTAGCTTCATCTGTGTGATAGTCAATCATGTTTTTAATTCTCTCTTTGATGTGTTCGTACACTCTTTTGTCTTCTTCATCTACCCTTTCTTGCCTTTTTAATTGATTGAAAGCAAGGATGGAGGGGACAGATGATGAGATAGACTTTTTAGAGTGTTGAGCTTTATGAACATTATCCAGATGGAGGGTAAACTGGTTTAGAAGCATGCTTGGATCTTTCTTCCTCTTTTCTAACATCTTATAAGTATTAATCACCCTGAATTCTCCCCACCTTGTCACTTGGTTCCTTGAACCATAGTGATTCTGTATCAATTCTTCTTTCATCCTTTTAATCTTCAAAGCTCTGTCTGGCATGTTTTTCTTATGTTTTTCCCAGTTAGGAGGAGTTGACTTCTTGTGAGGATCTTTTAACATTTTTTGCATTCTTTCAATTTCTTCTCTCAACTCATCCACACTCCAATCCTTGAACTGTTCCTTTGTTGCCTTATATTGCTTGTTCTTCATGATATGTTCAATGAGTTCATGTTTAAGGTATTGATCTTCCCTTTCTGACAGCTTATTACTCAGATCTTTGACAAAATCTTGCAATGCCCTGGCTTTGCTTAGCTGAAAAGACATGTTGGTCTGTATCTCTCTATCACTTTTACCAGCTGAGTCTCATTTTGCTATATCCTCTACTTGTTTCAATTTGAGTAGTAGATAAGCTACAATATTTGCAGGTCTTGGGTAACCATCAAGAGATAATATAATTCTTTTGTCAGGGTCTTCCTCAGAATAGAAGCTTTTAATTTCTTCCCTGACTGTTGGTAAATCAAGAGGATATTGCTTTGCTGCAGGTATAACTGTATGGGGATCAGTGGTTGGAGTTGAAGATGGAGTTGAAGATGGTGGAAGCATTGATGTGGAGGTCAGTGGTTGTGATGATAAAGGAGTAGGAGCAGGAAAGATCTCTTTTTCTTTCACCATCCTTGTAGTCCTTTTCCTCTTAAATTTGACTTCAGGTGATGATGGATGAGTTGGAATTCTGGTTGGTGTTAGTAGAGGTTGGGTTGATGTATAAAAATGACTATGGAAGTGGATGAGATTGCATCTGCTGCAACCTCTGCCGTGTCAACAGATGTTGACACAACAGTTGCTGTAACATCTGCTTTGGTGGAAATGGGTATGGAAGTTGAAGTAGGTGTGCTTGATTTTTGGATTTATAGCAGGCTCAGTTTTGGAAGGTGTGAGAGTTGGTTGCCTTACTTTTCTAGCAGGTCTCCTCTTTGCTGAGGTACCAACCTCTTCCTTTTCTTTTTGCTGCGTAATCTTTTGCTCAACCAATACCTTGCCATCAAGATACACTTTTCTTTTCTGCTTCTCTTTTTCTCCAGCCAAGATATCATCTGTTAGATCCTTTTTCTTTGAACCTTCTGGCCTGGGAATATCCACTGTTGGCTTTCCCATTTGATCATCTATTGTAAGCTTCTTCTTTCCCAAAGGTTTCTCCCCCTTTTTGGCATCATCTTTAGTGTTTACAAAAATTATTGTAGGCGGAGCAGTACCAGTGGTTTGGAGAAAATGAGCTTTTATCTTTAATGTATGCCCTTGTATCCATGAATCTAGGTTTAACCATGTTTCTTACTTCCTGCATTTGATGTTTGTGTTGTAGATCAGAGAAGTGCTTTTGTTGCTGAAACAGAGGGTCTGGGCTTCTTTTAGATCAGTAGTGGTTAAGACAGAGGGTTGACTCTTTGTAGCTAACAACTGCTTCAACAGATTTTTGATCTCATCAACAGAAGTTTCAATCTTTGATATTCTCTCCGTCAAATCTTTGTATTTTAGATCATCACCTAATTTAATAGGATCATCTGAACTCCTACCTGAGGTGGTAGTTATATCTAAAGTATCATGAGCATGTGTTTTGGCACTAGCTTCAACCTTAGATGCCCATTTTTTCTTGGTACTGGGGACTTCCCACAACATCAGAGGTTACCTTGGTAGCCTCAGCAGTGGTTGCCTTCAACAGAGACTTATTAATGTAACCATTGTCCAAAGGAAAACTAGGTAGTTTTGCAATTGTAGTGGCTGCTCTAGTTGAACTATCACCAAATGTTACATGTAACCCAAGGGATGTAGCCTCTTCATTTGCTGATGGGCTAACAAATAATAGAGATTCAGACCCAACATCATGTTGAAGTATATTCTCAGTGATAGGTTGGTGAGAAGTGCTGGATAATGTCTGCTCTAGTTCAATTGCATCCAGCAAGGGTAAAATGGTTTGTGGTAGTGATTTTATTGGAGATGGGATAGGTGAAGAAAGAGACATTGCCCTGGGAGATGTGCTGTGGAAGATAGAACCAAGTGGCCCGAGAGCTTCATAATTTGGTGTCCCTGTGTTTACAACCTGATCCTTTTGTGAGGATGCAGGAGGAGTATCATAGCCAGGTGGAGATCTGTCAACCATCTGCTGTGAAGAAGTAGCAGCAGTGGTTTGTGACTTTGGTGTTGTCACATGGTTTACCTATGGGATCTCATCTTCCAGAGGACCCTTTTTGAGTTTGGTGGGTTTTCTGGATGTTTTTGTTGGTTTCTTTTTGGTGATTTTAGGTGTGGGTTTCAGAGCAGTGGTTGCAATGCTCTGATCACCTAGAGCAGTGGGCTCGGTAGCAGGAGGAAGAGATTGAACATTTTGTTCTTGTAAAACTGGCTCAGCCTCCTCTACTTTTATTTTGGAAACCTTTTCTTGATTTGTTATTCGTGTAAACGTTTCATGAGTTGGGCAACCAGGTGTGGTCACTGCGCCTTGTTTACTTGCTGCAGATCTGATCTGGTCTTGCAAGTAAACACTTAAGAATCGAGGATGTATCAAGAAAGCTTTTCTTTTTGAGATATTTTTAAAACTATTTACCAAATCATTGAACAATACTTGGGAATAGTTAAAATCATAATCTGTCAAAATTGCATATCCCATATATTGCATGTTCAATGGAATCTTATTGAAAGCAGTAGATTTGTAGTGAGACATGTTAAAAGAGTAGGAATGGCAATGGGCCGGGTTCGGGCCAGGTATTGGTAATCCCAAACCCGTGCCCGGTTGTAAATCTTTGGCCCATACCCGGCCGTTACCCGTCAGGTAATTACCCATCGGGTATCGGGTATACCCACGGGTATTGGGTATACCTGTTAATTTGTTAAAAATATAATTAAGACTCTCATGTGTGTTTTTTACTCTAATGTTTATATAATTGACTATTTGAATAACTACAATAAAGAAAAATATGACCAAAAACATACATATATATCAAATTCAAATGCATATTTGAAACATATACCTACATAATTAACTAATTAAGATACTAATACTTTGGAACACATTATGTCAGTTTATATTTTTTTGCATTTAATCGAACACATGACATGAAAATAGTAGCATTAATGTCAGTTCATATTTCTTGCATTTAATCGAACACCATACATAAAAATAGTAGCATTAATTAGGACCCAAGTAATCTTCCTAACAACTTCAAATGTATTTAGAAAAATCCCAAAACTGACACACGTCTTTAATCTACATAGAAATATATAACTAAACATAAAATCTTTTATATGTATATTAAAGTCTTGAAGACAAACAAAATTTGTGAATAATGAATAACTGTATGTACAAAGTTTATATAGATGGAAAATTAAATTTAAATTAATATCCTTTTCGGGTACAATTCGGGTAAACGGGCCGGGTATCGGGCGGGTATCACTAAATCCATACCCGTACCCATACCCGATTTTTTAAAATTTTTAGTCCCATACCCGGCCCATACCTGTCGGGCTTCGGGTATACCCGGCCCATATGTTTCGGGTTTCGGGTATACCCATCGGGCTTGGGCTTTTTTGCCATCCCTATAAAAGAGTATGGAAAAAGAATTTCATCTCTGGTGGAAAATGGGGTTTAAAGATTGTCATACCTTTCAATTGGACAGTGTAACCCCTTTCCACAAACTCTACTTGCATCTCTCTTAAAGAAAACGACACAGGACGTGCCATATCATTTAATTGAAAAACTTGAGAGATCGATTGTGGACTAATTTTCATAGAAGTACCCCCAACCTTTGAGATTATTGCATAAGGAACACATCAGCGGATGTTTTGACCATAACATTTTTTCAGAAACCCCGAAGAGAATCGATGTAAATTTGGGCGTCGACTTCGAGCATATGCTTAAATTTTGACTGTCTTAGAATCCGAATCATTGTGTGGTATCGTGCATTGACTTCGGTTTCTTCTAAGATCCCCGTGTAATTGTGCGGGGTTTTGAGAATCAACACATATGGTGGTAAGTCTTGCTTTGATTTCGCCTTTGATTTTGTTTTAGGAGCCATGATTTGAGTGTAAACTGTTTTGAGATTTTTGAAATCGACACACTTTAGTGAATCCTCTGTTCTGGATAGAACAGGGTTTTTATAGGGTTTTTGAAAAAGTGATGAGGATGTGGCATCTGATGCAACGACTGACAAATAACATCTGACCACGTGTAACCTCTGATGGAAAATGGAAGACGGTTGTTTGGCTAAACACTGTTTGAAATTTTTGAGCAGTGGATAAAAACAGTATTTGCAACTATCAGAGGATACACTTTTTGACAGTGGATGGACTTTTCTAAACGAACAGTGTTTTTGTGCTATCAGTGTTTTGAACAGACTTTGAGGATTTATTGAAAAATTCAACTTTAAACTATTTTTAAGGATGGATTTTGATTTTCTAAAAACATTTTATTGCTATTTACATATGGATCACAAGGAAATTTGTTTTTAATCCATGTTTAGCATTCCAAGCCTAGATATCAAACTGTCAAAAGTGTGAGAATCAAGTGCTTTTGAACAAACTTTGAGGATTTATTGAAAAATTCAACTTTAAACTATTTTTAAGGATGAATTTTGATTTTCTAAAAACATTTTATTGCTATTTACACATGGATCACAAGGAAATTTTTTTTAATCCATGTTTAGCATTCCAAGCCTAGATATCAAATTGTCAAAAGTGTGAGAATCAAGTGCTTTTGTCAACACATCTGCCAGTTGATCATTGGTATGGACATGTTGTAAAGAAATCAAACCTTTTTCATAGTAATCCCTCACAAAGTGATGTCTGATGTCAATGTGCTTAGTGGTGGAATGAGAGACAGGATTTTGATGATATTTTCTGCTGCTTGACTATCAATTTTGAGTGGAGTCTTTAAAGCAGTGATACCAAAATCCAGCAATTGATTTTGAAGCCACAGGAGTTGAGCAGTACAACTTGCAGCAGCTATATACTCTGCCTCAGAAGTGGATGTGGAAACTGCAACTTGCTTTTTGCTTTGCCAAGACACTAAGCAATCACCTTGGAATTGGGCTCCTCCAGATGTGGACTTCCTTGTTGTTTTACATCCAGCAAAGTCACTATCAGAATATCCTGCAAGCTCAATGTTACCATTAGCTGGATACCAGATACCAAGTGTGGGAGCACCTTTTATGTATCTGAATATCCTTTTACAGCAATAAGATCTGATTTTCTTGGCAATGACTATGATCTGGCACAAACACATGTTGCAAACATGATGTCTGGCCTTGATGCATTTAGGTACAGTAAAGACCCAATCATGCTTTGATACAATGTTTGATTAACAAGGTCATCTTTGCCATCAAATGTGACTAGCTTGGATGTTACCATGGGTGTGCTGCAAGGTTTACAATCATCCATATCAAATTTCTTAAGTAGTTCTTTCACATACTTATTTTGATGGATGAAAGTTCCATGTTGCATTTGTTTGACTTGTAAACCAAGAAAACATTGCAACCCACCCATTGCACTCATCTCAAACTCTGCTGCCATGAGTTTTCTGAACTCTTCACACATGGCAGTTCATGTGGATCCAAAAATGATGTCATCCACATAAATTTGGACAAGCATCAAATCATTTCCTTTCCATTTTAAAAATAGAGTTTTATCAATCCTACCTCTGGTGAAACCAATGGATAAGAGAAAAGTGGATATAGTTTCATACCAGGCTCTAGGTGCCTGTTTTAGACCATATAGTGCTTTGTTTAACCTGTAAACATGATCAGGATGAAATGCATCTTCAAAACCAGGAGATTGACACACATACACTTCTTCCTTGATCTTTCCATACATGAATGCACTTTTGATGTCCATTTGATACACCTTGATGTTGTGGTTAGCAGCAAAAGCTAAGAACAGTCTGATGGCCTCCAATCTTGCAACTGGAGCAAATATTTCATCATAGTCTATGCCTTCTTCCTGTCTATAGCCTTGAACCACGAGCCTTGCTTTGTTCTTGACAACAATGCCCCTTTCATCTGTTTTGTTATTGAAGACCCACTTTGTGCCAATAGGACATACATCTTTTGGCAGTGGTACAAGTTCCCATACTTGTTGTCTTTTGAATTGTAGGAGCTCCTCTTGCATGGCTTCTACCCAACTGTTGTCTTTTAGTGCCTCTTGGTATTTGACATGTTGTGTGAGTGATAGAAAACCAGCAAAAAGACAAATGTTTTGGGATTGGCTTCTGGTGAGCACTCCCTCATTGATGTTGCCAATAACTTGATCCAAAGGATGGATTTTGATAAAATCAATTCACCTTGATATGGGACAATGGCATTTTGAGGTGAAGCTTGCAAATGTGTATCATCTGAGCTATCCTCTGTTGGTGAATTTAATGGTCCAGCAGCCTGTGATTGGAATGGTGGTGGAGAAATTGGTGGAATGGATGTGAAGGTGGGTTGACTTATATCCATTTGTTGTGGACTTTTATCAACAGATGTTTGGTTCTGAGAGCTGGCAGAGGTTTGAGTATTAACCACTATTGACCTGGCAGAGCTTTCACCATTGCTACTAACATCTGTTCCTCTGCCTGAAGGATTGATATTGAAATTTGGAAGAATGCAATCATATCCTTGCTCTTGATTTGGTGACTATGGGGTACCTGCATGGTTAGTCTTACAGACACATCTTCAAATGTAAATTTGGATAGGTCAAACAGTTCAGCAGGATTTGCTGGGATTTTCAAAGATGAGAGTTCATTGAACTTCACATTCAGAGTTTCTTCAACACACTTGGTCCTAAAGTTGAAAACTCTGTAGGCTTTGGCAGTGGTTGAGTATCCCAGAATAACAACAATCAACTTTGGTTGCAAACTTGGATATTGAATCCTTTAAATTTAAAATGAAGCATGGGCACCAAAGACTTTAAAATAAGTGAGCAGAGGTTTGATTTTATAAAGCAATTCATAAGCAGTCTTTTGATGCCTGGGGTTTATCAAAACTCTGTGCTAAACATAACAAGCAGTGTTTACAGCCTCTGCCCAGAAAGACAGGGGTAAACCAGAATCTGCTAGCATAGTTCTTGCTGATTCAATCAAAGTTCTGTTTTTCCTTTCAACAACCCCATTTTGTTCTGGAGTTCTAGGGATGCTATATTGCCTAACAATCCCTTTTGACTCACAGAAAACATCCAACTCTTTGTTCTTAAACTCTGTCCCATTGTCACTCCTAAAAATTTTTACAGGAAGATCAAATTGCTTTTCAACTTGTTTAACAAAGTTTTGCAAAACGTTTGCTGTTTCAACTTTAGAATGTAAAAAGAAAGTCCATGTGAACTTGGAAAAATCATCAACTATCACCAGGCAATACCTTTTGTGTTTTAAGCTCATGATTTTCACAGGTCCAAACAAGTCCATATGAAGTAACTGTAAGCACTGACTTGTTTTGGACTCTTCAATTGACTTGTAAGAACTTTTATGTTGTTTACCTTTTAAACAGGAAACACAATGTTCTTCACAAGTAAATTGTTTGTGAGGCAAAACTCTGACAAGACTTTGTTTTGAGAGAGTGGAGATGGTTTTTAGATTTGTGTGACCTAGTCTTTTATGCCATAATTATGTTTCTTTGCTTGAAGCAAATGAGAACAAACATGCATTTGACATAGGATTATCTTTTACCATGTCTACCACATACACATTTCCTACCCTATTAGCAGTAAGTTGTGCTTTGCTCTCTGCAATTATTTGATTAATCTTTTTCTCATTTGTGAAGAAGGATCCATAACCCTTATCACTCATTTGTGGGACACTCAGAAGATTGAATTTTAGATTAATAATGAGATTCACATTCTCAAACTTGAGTTTTCCAAGCTGAGACACATCCTGACCCCAACACTTTCCCTTTTGAATTATTTCCAAAGGATATATCACCCCCATGAGCTTTAAAATCTCTGAGCAGGGCTTTACAACTTGTCATGTGCCTGGAGCCCCCACTATCTACATACCAAAGACTGTCAAGGCAAGTAGAAGCTCCCTGCACATGTTTTGAAATAATTAGTTCAAGTGAGTTTCCAAAGCCAGAATGGCTTTGGATAGGGTATCAGATGATTCAGACTCAAGTTCAGATAAATGACCAGTGGTTAGATCAGGTTTTTGTAACCACTGCTGTGAGCCACTTCCTATCAACTGTTGGTAACCATGATGATTCCTATTTACCCTTGGCTTAGAGGGCTTTTTGTAAGTCTCATAAGCCATAGGCACCTTTTGATAACTTGGCTGGCTTTTACCTATTGGAAACTGGTTTGATGGAGGTGCATATGTTACTTGAATTTCTCGGTGAACTGAGGTTTGATTTAAAGCTTTTGTGACATATGTTTCAATTGATTCAAAGTTCTATTTAGATTTGTTTTCAGTAAAGCTTGAACTTTCTCTTTCAAGAGCTCTTTCTATAATCTCTTTTACCTTTTGAAGATAGATTTTGAGATAGGCACACTCTTGGGTCATGTGATTTGTTTTGTTGCAGATGATGCATCTAGGAGATTTGGGTATAACACAAGTTTTGTTTATGTCAAAGGCTTTTAGAAGAAAACAATCTGCAGCCACATGATTTCTCTTTTCAAAAAATTCACAAAACAAATATTTAACATTTTCTTTCCTTTTCCTATCAGAATTTTTGAGAGCAGTGGGTGTAACCTCTGCTGGCAAGTCTTTGATAGGGATCACCTGTGCTTTTGCTGCTTTTATACCATCAATGGTTGAAAAGTCCATTGGCTTGAAGTTTTCTAAAATATCACATTCATCTGACCAGGTTGGTTAACTGATATTTTTCAATTTCTTTATCTTTTGCTGAAACCTCTGGTTTTTCAAGAATGATTTTGTTTCTATTGTTATCTGTGATTTTAATTTCTTTCACCAGCCAAGTTTTTGTTGGGACTATTTCAACCGGCTCAGAATCAATTTTTGAAACATTTTCACAAGTCTGGTCACAGTCTCTAAAGCCTATTCCAAACTTTATGTTGCTCTTGATTTGAGCATCAAGCATAAACTCATAACCTTTACAAGACTCTACCCATTTTTCTCAAGTGATCTGGGTAGATTCAAGCTCCTGTTTGCAAACTTGGTATTTTTCTACCATGGTTTGGAGTTGGTCTTTGGTTATGCTTGATTCATGCCTTAGGCTACTCATTTCAGAATCTTTATTACTTAACTTTGTTTTCAACTATTTGATAAGTTTTTTAAAATTAAGTTCATCTTCTAAAATTTTGTTTCTCAGGTTTTCATTCACCTGCTTTATGTTTGCAAAAGCAATAATGCATTTTTCAGAATATAAATCTTTAAGGATCTGAGGTGATACCTTCGAAGCAGCCATAAGAGCACAACCACACTCTTCTTCCTCACATACCTTCTCATCCCAAGGGTCAGATAGAGTGTCTTTTTCAACATCAACAACATTCCCTTTAACCACTGGTGTAACTTCTGGTATAACCACTGCTTCACAACAATCAACCACATCAGACTTTAACTCCTGCTCCACAGATTCATTACCTTCAACAATGGTCTCCAAAGATATTAAACATATATTTTCATTTTCAAAATCATTTTTGGCTATGAGAGCAAAGTTTTCATCTGTTAAATCCTCAGGCAAGCTACTCCAATCAACAAAACCTTGTGTGAAAAAGCTTTGTTGATTAACCTCTGCTGGTGTAGCAGTAGTTTGAGTAGGTTGAGTAACTTGTGGCACTTGCTGCACATGTACTTGAGGTGGTGCTTGGACATATTGAATTTGTGGTGCAGGTGCTTGGACATAATTAACAGGAACTGTAGTAACAGGATGTGCAAAGTGTGCAGTGTTTTGCATTTGAGGTGCAGGGGTAGATTGGAAATATTGGACAGTGCTTTAAGGTCTGTTGCCAGGATGTGTTACAATTGGTCCTGCAGATTGTGATCTGCATTCTCTGGCAAAGTGACCCATCTTGTTACATTTGTAACATTTGATTTTAGACTTATCCAACCCAACTTTTAACCCCCCATGCGATCCCGGAAACCTTCTACCAGTTCTTTTGTAAAATTTACTTGCTCTAAAACTTAAAAGTGTCAGCTGATGCAAAATGTCCATCTCTTCAAGGTTAGTGGTTCAAAATGTTGTAAATCATTTATTTCAAAAGACAGATTGTCAGAGGTCTGGCTTTCACAATTTGCAGCAAAGGCAAAATTGGGTGTACAGGGTTCAGAGTTGAAATTGTTTCCAGATGTTATGTCAATATAATGATCATAACTCTGATCCTTTCCACTGCTAGATCCCTCCTCATGACTATATAGAGCAGTGTTTCCCAAAGTATAATCATCAGTCATTTTCACTGACTCTTGCAACTTCTTTTTCTGGTTCAACTCACTCTCTCATATGTGAGGAGTCGTCCATGAAGTTGTGTCAAGGTCATTTCCTTGTAACCAACAACTGTTCTAGTGACATAAGCTACAGTCTCCCATTTCTCAGGTAAAGATCTCAAGAAACGACTATTGACATCGAATTTGGAAATTCCACATTTACCAATTTGAGCTCACTGATGAGACAACTATATCGTTCGAACTGTTGGGTTAATGACTCACCCTTAACGTGGCAAAATCTTTCATACTGTTGATTTAAGACCTCTCTTTTATTCTCTATCACCTCTTCAGTACCACCGAATTGCTCTTTAAGAGCATCCCATAACTCTTTAGCACTATTACATTGAAGTAATCTCGCATAAATCTCATTGGGCAAAGCCGAAGCAACAATGCTAAAGGCCTTAGCATCCAATTCAATTTGAGGAAAACCTGTTTAGAGTAATTTTTGAGTTTTTTAGGGACCTGCGTGTGGGGATCCTCTGTACTTGGTACCATGGGAACATGAGGTCCAAATACAACGGATCTCCGCATCCGGTGTTCTGTTGGGCAAGAATATGACCCATCCGACGTTGCCAAATGTTTCAACATCGGAGGTTTGAACATGGATCCAATATTGGATTCCGGTGTGTTTTGTGCCATTTCTCTTGTTTACAACAGATTTGTGTTTTAAAAACTTTTGTAGTAATAAAACTCTGTATTCAAGTAAAACTATCAAACGAATTAGCACAAAGAGCTGATCTATTCAAATCAGTTTGACTGTTAAATCAAAATCGATTGACCAAGCTCTGATACAAATTGTCAGGATCTAAGTTTAAATCACTTGTAGTTTTTGTTTCTAAAGATGGAAAATGGATTGAATTATAAAGATATGTAGCGGAATTAATGGAAAACTTTTACTACAAGCAATCGATCATTTGTTTTCATCATCATCATGCTTTCAAGTTGGTAAACTCGCATGTGATTCACAAATCCCCTTAGCCAATTACAATCGTTTGATAGTAAGAAATGTAGAAGATAAAGTGTGAATTGATCTTTTTCAGGAAGACAAGTTAAACTGTTACATCGATCAGCTATTTATACTAACTATCTAACCACGGAGCATCTTTTATGACGTCATGGTTGACAATGACAGCTAACAAAGTCATAACTAACTGAAACACTGCTAAACTAACACTATCAGTGCATAGCACTGTTACATTGAATAAACTATAACTAGTCTAAGCACTAATCTCTATCCTCTGATCTTGTTTCTTCTATCAGACCTTTGCTTCTTGTTCGATCAGATGATAGGAGCAATTGTTTATGGAAAGCAGTGTAAAGATAGATCAAAGGTTGTAACCTCTGATAGTTGGAACAAAGCTCGGATAGTTTATTTGGCTTTGATATCATCTGTTCCTTTATTAGGGTTCAATCCCAACATGTGTGGAATTGGATAACTATGAGAAAATGACGTTTTGCAGATTAAACACGAAGATTGGATGTGTTTTGGGGATGTTAATGGATTGCAAATGAAGATATTGAATTATGGCATGATAGAGGGTTGAATTACGAAGACGTGGGCAAAAACGACAAAGAAAATAGAGTTGAAATGAGAGAGTTATGAAGAAAACGGATTTAGATGGAATCTGTCAGCAGTACGCTACAGCTGACCAGTAGCCTACGGGCCAGTATTTACAAAAATTCGAATAAAACGCATAAAAATTTAGGGTTTTGGGGATCTTTTTCACACAGTTCGCAGGAGGGAAGGCAGGGGACGAGATCAGGTGACTTTGAGTAAGTTCTTACACCATTCCACACCTTCCAATCATTCCTCAATCATCAATCATGCCTTCCAACATCAAATCTGAAGATCAAATCATCACCATGAGTGACTAATTTAATTGTGATTTCCTCCAGGGACTAGGGTTTTGTATGTAGATGAACTGATTCAATTTATTTTTATGTTTGGGAGTAGCAATCTTAGCATTCGATGCTTTTTGCTATTTGATTCATTAAACTGATTGTAACTGGTTGAGTTTATTAAATATCCATTCGTTTATCTTTCAATTCCTGAGATTTCTAGAAGTTAGGATATATTAGAAAACGAATAGGGTTTGATATTATAAAACATATATGTTCATGATAGCCTTGCATTGCTAATGCAATCCGAGTAAATAGTCGTTGCGTATCACAATTAGTTAATCGAATTATTCAGGTCAGGTCTATGTGATTTCCCAAATTGAATTGAATTAGTGAATTTATCAAAAACCTGAATACTGGAGGAATCACCTTTTCTCCAACTGTTTACAACTCGTAGTTAATTTAGTTTTAAAACAACTCTCAAATAACCGATTTACTTTTCAGTAATTTAGTTGATTAGTAAAAGAATAATTAAAAATCAACACTTTCCACAATACTCCTCGTGGTTCGACACCCGACTTACCCTATCTAATAAGGTCGCGGGTTTGAGTTTTTACTCGTATTTTGGATGACCCTTCGACATCGTCAATAATCGATACACATATGCATCAAACCATCCTTCTTCTTGACAAACAACACAGGTGCTCCCCAAGGGGATGAACTTGGTTGTATGAAACCTTCTCTAGAAATTCATCTAATTGCTTCTTTAATTCCAACATCACCGTCGGTGCTAATCGATAAGGTGCTTTAGCAATTGTTGCAGTTCCAGGTATCAGTTGAACTCTGAATTCTACTTCTCGATCGGTAGTCCATGTAGATCTTCTAGAAAACATCAGGGTATTCTGATACTCCCGAAATTTCTTTCAGTTCCTTTCCTTTAGTGTTAATGATCACAGAGATCATATACACTATGCCTTGCTTTCGTGCATAACTTGTAGCTTTCATCACATAGATGAATTTGGTAGACTTGGTTGGCTTGTCTCCTCGAATCACGATCTTTCTCCTGTTGGCGTACGAATCTCAATGGTATTTTGATCACAAAGGATTCGAGCATGATTGGCCACTAATCAATCCATTCCTAACACTACATCGAATCCAACTAGATTCATTGATAACAGGTTTGCCATGAACTTATTTCCTAATAATTCTATCTTTCCTCCTTGAAGTACTTACGTATGTTGGTGGAGTTTCCTTCTGCCGTTTCTACCGTACAAGCTTGACTAAGCTTAGTTAACGGTTGATTAAGTGCTTGACAGAATGCAATATTTAGAAAATTTTGATTTTCACCAGAGTCAAATAATACTTTAGCATAATGTCATGGACAAGAAACGTACAGGATCATGTCGGGAATCATCATTGCCCTCTGCGCAGTAATGACGAATGTCGCGCATTCTTCTTAGCTCCGTTGGTTGCTTTTCCTTGTTGTCAGGTTCTTTTGATAGCTTTAGGTAATATGGGCGAATGGGACCTGTTTCTCTGCAATTGAAACAGACACTAGATTTTCTTTTACATTCTTTCTCTGTATGACCGGTCTTGTTGCAGAAATTACAGTACTTAGCACATCTTCCCGAATGCTTCCTTTTACTTAATTTACAGAAAGGTGGGAAGAAGGCCGGCCAACTCCTCTTCTTCTATAGGTATTACCCGAGTGAAATTCTTGGGTAAGTTTCTGAGCTAATTCTTTCTTCTTGTTTACTTCTCTCGTGCGGATCAATCTGTCAGTCAAAGTATTGGCCAGTTCGACTGTTTTCTCAATAGTCTGAGGTCTAGCTGCCTTGACTATATCACGGATTTCACTAATTACTCCCCAAATATAACGAGAAATTAGTACAGGTTCTTGGTAAACCAGAGTTTGTACCATTCTTGCATATTCGAATAATTTTTTCGTATACTCACGACAATTCACATCAACCATATTATGATTTAGGAACTTACTAGCCATCTATTCCTTTTCATGAGGAGGACAAATTTCCTTTCTTTCATTTTCTTAAATTCCCTCCAGTTCATGGCATAGGCCATGTCACTTCCTTTTGCCTGAAGAATTGTATTCCACCATTCTAATGCCTCATCTCTAAAGAGATTAGAAGCATACACTACTTTATCTTCTTTGGCACATTTACTGATCCAAAGAACAGCTTCAGTCTTTTCCAAACATCGTAGAGCTGCCATAGCTCCTTCACTCCCGCAAATTCAATTGGCTTACAAGCTATAAAATCTTTATAACTACATCCGGAAGTTATTACCTTCATTTTCTTAGGAAGTGGAGCTTTGATAATAATATCATTATCTCCATTGACACTGTGGCTAAAATTGTTGCTATGATTACGTTTGCTACTCACAACTTTATTGTTTTCTATAGGCACAAGGTTTCTAACAGCTTCAATTATTAAGGGTATTGCATCAGCTATTCCCTGAGCTACTATATTTTCTATAGCACTTATATCCAAAAGTTTTCATGATTTTTCTGGTCCGATTGATTTACTTCATTCGACATCTGAATTGCAAACATATTTCAAACATTAATATCACAGAATAAATAATATAATCAAAATATCATAAACACAATTAGTCAGAGCATATTGTCAAAATCTTCGATCATTGCGACTTTTACTCTTTTTATATATTATGCTTCATATATCTTACATACGCTACCACATATGTACATTTACACCCCACCCCACACACACACACATATATATATATATATTTAGTTTTAGTTTTTTTGTATACACAAAACACAAACATACATTATATATATATATATATATATATATATATATATATATATATATGTTATTGTGTGGTGTGTGTAATATTATAAGGTTAGTTTCGTCTTCAAAAGTGGTGTTCTCTCTCGTCGTATTTTCAGACGAGATTTTCTCCCATGATTCGGATCCGGTTTCATGTGTCCATCAGTTCTTCTCCATAGTACGAAGTTCTGCCAATTCTCAGGGTTCATTGGGGGATATGACGTGAGTTCATGGTGTTAGTTTGGTAAAATGGAAATGGATTATTCATTAGGTTTTGAAACGCTCAATCATTGGTCCACCATTCTTTTACTGGGTTTGGGAGCGTTGTTATGGCATGATTGGTTCAGGGTTCATGGGTTCTAGTCATTGGTATTGGTGAGTAGGTGGCATATTAAGGTGATTCATTGACATGGCGAAGCTTGACGTTTTCGACGGGGGGGGGGGGTCGAAAACGTATATACCCAAAAATTTCTATACGAAAACTACATATATAACACTACTGAGCGAAAAGTTCGGGGGGTCGGGCGCCCCCGACCTTCTTAAGCTGCGTCCATGCTCATCGGTTATTGGCCTGAATAATTCACAATTGGCCAGGCCTTGATCTAATTCTTCCCATGACAATGGCATGGGTGCTGGGTTTGAGCTTTCTCCGGTTGGTTTCCCGGTTGGCTCCCCAGTTGGTTTTGTTTTGTTTGTTGGTTTCTTCTTCTTCCTTTTTATCTTCCAATCCAATCTCCTTTTTTTAGGGGGGGGGGATGCTTTTTCTAATGGTTGAGCTTGGAATATCATAGGTTCATATTTGTCTGCTTCTATCCGGTTTGTGTACCGACTTGATCTTTGGTAGTATCCATATCTGAATTGTTAACAATATGTTTTTGAACACTTGTTATAGCACTCTATCACTCATACTATCAGCCAAAAAAAATAAAAACAACGTACTCCGAAAATCGTATATATAATATTTGGTTAGTATCACAATAATCACAGAAGTTATTTCATTTATTTCCTGACTACTAATTTTAAGTATTTTCACAATACTTAATTAGCTTAAACCAGTGGCTCTGATACCACCTTCTGTCACAACCCATGACCATACCCTAGATGGGAGCCTGAGCATGTACAAGTGGTACCGTTGTTTATTAAAATATATCGCCGTGGAATTTTCATCAGGACCGGGTGTCAGGAAAAATATCAGAGTTTTCAAAACACCGTAGTTTTCATTTCATAAACTGTGGGATGAACCCATATTTACATAAAGGATTTTCACAGGGATAAACCCATAATTACAAAAACGTCTTATTCAGGTTACATGGCACTTATTTAAGCTTGAGTGCCTCATAGGACTTTCCTTCTCTTCACAGCAAATCACCTAAAACGCGTTTTAAAAACATTTTATTAACAAAAAATACAGGTGAGTTCATTTAGATTTATAAAAAGATACAATGTTATAGTTACAACATTAACGGTTTTTACATTTGTTTATATATTTCAATTACTCAAATCAATACTTGTCACAAGCCCATTTCGATGACTGTGGTCATATCACTATTGGCCCTCAATTGTCCAATAGCAAAGCTTACCAAGTAGTGTATACAAAACCCTACATACCGGCAGTAATTTAAGAAAACAAAAACTTAATCACTGTAAATAAAACTAGAAAACATTTAGGGTTTTGCAAAACATTTGAGTAAAAGAGAATGACTCACTTTGCAGATTTAGGGTTTTTCAGTAATAGCCTTCTGGTCTAAATCTTGGGTTCCTAATTAAACACACAAAGCAACACGTATTAGTGTATTAACTTGGGATGAGCTCGGAAATACCGACGGTACGAAAGTACCGGTAACAAAAATCCCAAAAGTGGGTACCGGTACCGAATGTACCTGGTACGGTACGGTTCATACTGGTACGGTACCGGTATATCATGGTAAAAACTGGTAAATACCGTACCGAAAATGTCAAAAGTCGGTACCGAAAATGTACCCGGTTAGGTAAATTCGGTACTAGTACGGTTCGGTACCAGTTCATAACCGGTTCTGGGTATGATTTGCTCATCCCTAGTATTAACCCAATTCAAAATTTAACGATAATCATGATATCAAAACGTCAACGTAGATGACAAAGTATAACCTTATTCAAGCCGCACTTAAACATCCGTTGATTTGGTTTCAGTCGATCGGACAGGGTATCGTACAGTGATTAGGGTTAGCACGCTGATTACGAAGCAGAGTTTTTGGGAGTTTAGGGGTTTCGATACCGGACAGTAGAATGAGAGAGAAGGACTGTCGATATATAAATCGAACAGGTGCGAATGAACTTCTCCCACGGCTGCCCTTATATAGCCCACCTGGGTTTCTCCCATGCGTCGCTGGAGAATCAGGGGATTCCCCCGCGTGGCGCAACGACTACCTATTAGGGCTAGGTCAGCCTCGTCACCTATGTAGCCTTGACAATTGTCGTGAAACGGTGCCACGTGGCCTGGCACTCTCCCGCGCGTCGCTAGAGAATCAGGGGATTCTCCCGCGTAGCGCCTGGGATGTCCATTTTTTTCTTGCTAGTCTTGTCGTGCGTGTCCGGGGTTTCGATTATGGTTCTTTCTAGGGTATTTTGGGAGTTGTTATAAAACTGAATAACCGAATTAACTGTACTGAAAAATCCAAACCAAAGCAATAACCAATGGTCAGTTATTGTTTTTTGAATAACTGAACTTCTGATTTTGGTTAATCATATATCTAAAACTGTCTTAATTTAATATTATTTATAAGTTCACGATCCACTAGATTTTTTTTAACCTTTTAGTCCAACTAGATGTAAAACCCGTGTAAAAACACAGGGCAATATTTAAATATGGATTATAAAGAAAGGGAACATCTTTTAAATGACAAATAATAACAAACATGTTTAGTTGTTTTAAAACAATAAAGCGAAACCAAATACAATCAAGCACATATGGTTTATACAACACGTGCATGTAATATCTATATAATTTTGAGGGTCCACTAGTGTTTGTTTTACTATGTACATAAGACCCATTACCAATATGCATGTAATATCTATATAATTTTGCAAGTTTATATTCATGAGTTTATATACATTGGATGATTAACCAAAATTAACCGAAACCGATCCATAACGAATGGATAACCGAAAAACAGTTGAACAACCATCGGTTATGGTTAATACTTTTCAATTAGTCGAACCCTCGGTTAACCCAATCCATGGTTTACTGACTTTGCACACCAATGCTTTAAGTCATTCTTAATTGATGTGTAAACAACTAAAAATGTCAATTTATAACCATCCCCTTTATCTACGTCGATTACTGTTATGATAATTTAACTGGATCAGGGTATGTTCATGAATGACCACATGATTGCCTCATGCGTATCATGTTAATTTCCGCTACATATTGTATGTAGGTATGGTTACAAGGCTTGTAACTGTCGCTATGCAATTCTGTGTCAAAGAAAGGTTGGCACATTAGTTTTTTGGCGCACTTAGTGCCTTGGTGCACTTAGTGCCTTGGTGCACTTAGTGCTTAGCGTACTTAGGAGCGTTGGCACACTTAGGCGTCCAACCAATAAATAGAGGACTTTGTTTCATGTGTTAGGAAACATCTTAGTGAGAGTTTTTAGACAAGTGTCTAGGACATTTGTGTCCAGGTGGGTTATAGAGAGAAGTAGCTAGATGTGTACTCTTTTGGTAACTAGATTCTGTGTCGATCATAATTATATTCTGTACTCTTAAAGGGCACACGAGATTTTCATTGTCTACTCCGTCACATACGCGGGTTCTCAACTAGTTAATATAATGAAACTATTTCTTAAAAAACAGAGAAACATTACATCCACCCACAATTATTGTTTAGGTTATATTAGCTGGAATTAAACCTTTTCATTATCATGACTGGTAAAAAGGCTGACTTTGCCATTACGATCTGACTTCAATACGTAAATAATGCAATTGATTGCTTGGCATATATTGGTTTAAGTGTCAGCAATTAAGGTCCTAAGTCAACGAAAGAAACACGATAATGTAAAAAAAACGTACACATGGAGGAGGGTTGACTGTAGGCATCTTGTCCCAGCCTCATTTAAAAATTGTTTATAAAAATAATGCATTTAGCAGCGTTAGTTGTGCAACGTTCACATGGAGGAGGGTTGACTGTAGGCATCTTGTCCCAGCCTCGTTTAAAAAAATACATATTGTTTATAAAAATAATGCATTTAGCAGCGTTAGTTGTGCAAAGAGTTTCTTAGTATCCTTTATAAGCCTATATACAGGCAATGTTCTTCATTGACCTGATCAAGTTAAGCACTTCAACCGTCTTTCAATTGCTTTCATTAGATACAATATAAACACCTTTTCGTGTCGGCTCTTACATTATATCTCCTTTCAAGTTATCAACTTTCAGTTGATTTCGAACACTTTATTTGAGTTCATTAACTCTTATTTGATCCACAAATAATGGCGTCCCCATTGAAAGAGTTTGAGAAACTTAAAATCGACCGGAAGAGTTAAAGCAAGTCACCAATAATTTTTGTAGCAAAGTTATCGGAATCGGTGGTTTTGGTAAGGTATACGAAGGAGAAGTCACTCACTCCAGAGGGCGAAGCATGGTTGCCATCAAGCGTTTGAATCGTAATTTTGGGCAAGGAGACCTAGAGTTTTGGAGGGAGATTATGATGCTTTCTCGGTACACACATAAGAATCTCATTTCTCCTTGGATATTGTGACGATAAAAACGAGAAGATCCTTGTGGACCAACATGCATCTAATGGAAGTCTTGATCGCCATTTAAGCTCGAGCGCTCTCACGTGGGCAAAACGTCTCAAAATATGCCTTGATGTTGCGAGTGGGCTTGCCTACCTTCATGATCACAAGGGCACCCAACAAAGAGTTATCCACAGAGATATAAAAAGTGCAAACATTCTGCTAGATGGCAACTGGAATGCTAAACTTTCAGACATGGGACTTTCCAAAATAGTACCTGCTAATCAAACTTACACGGCTCTTTTCACTACCGTTGCAGGTACCCCTGGTTACTGTGATCATTGTGAATTACGCCCTAACCAAAGAATCCGATATATACTCTTTTGGAGTTGTCTTATTTGAAGTTCTTTGTGGGAGATTATGCTTTAGTAATACCAACAACCACTTTGAGATATTAGTGCCTATATGGAAAAAAAGCTACGTAAATAAGAAATTAGATGACATTATCTTTAAAGATCTCAGATCACCAATGGACCCAACTTCTTTGGAAACATTTTCATACATTGCGTTCCAATGTTTGCACGACTCTTCTGAAAGACGACCAACAATATCTTTTCTTGTGAAACACCTGAGGCGTGCACTTAAGTTTCAGGAGCGACATGATATGAAACGGGCTAATGCTATAGGAACTTTTCAGATCAGATACGCTGATGGACTAGACGTCTTTCCTTCCAAAGGCAAAGAAATCTTTACTGACATGGGCAATGAGGTAAATAGCTACTATATATGCTTCTTAATTCTTCAGAAAGATTAAAAATGATAATTTATTATTTGTAGAATGTGTGTTAGCAAAGTAATTTATACCAACAAGTTATCCTTTAAACCACTTTAAAAATCATTCAAATTTAAGTTTCCATTATATTTTTAAAATTTTATATATACTAGGTTTGTTGTCGTCACGCGTTGCAACAAAACTGAGCAAATGATAATGTAAATGAAACTTATACCGAAATGTCGTTTTTAGAGAAAAAAATTGACTAACGTAAGCTATTAAAGAAATATTAAACTAACTGATAAAGAAAATATGATTTAATAAAACAAAAAAATTATTAAAAACATAAAATAAATGATAAAGGAAATATAGGTTTAAAAAAGGAAAAAAATGAAAATATGTTAAAAGGAAATATAATAATAGAGTACAATAAATATTTTAAAATATATTAAAAAACTATACATTATTGTAAATTTAAAATTACTATTCATGTCTTTCGTTTCAAATGAGAAGAAATTCTTTGCATGAAGAAAAAAAGAAGAAATTTCAACCAATAGGAATGTTTTAATAGACTTCATTTAATATTTGCATTTAATGTAACTATAAGGGTATATAGGTAAACTTACATACATCATTAATTGGTAGTTTCATATTTAATAACTAATTATATTAAATTTGAAACCTATTTTTAAGACATATATTTTTCTCAAAAAATAAAAATAAAAATTCATTTATAGTGTAGGATAAATACGAGATGTGTAGGACAAATTACGAGTTGTTAGAATAAATTTCAATATGTGTAGGATAAATTTTGAAATGTGTATGATAACCTTTGATGTGTGTAGGCAAAAATTTGAAGTGTGGAGGATGGTAATCTTTATGACTAATTAATTAGTCAACATCATAATAAATGAGATGAGAAAAAAACTATCTAATGTTTACAATTGTACCCTTTTATTCTTTTTCTTAATAAAATTTTCTTCTCAAATGAACCTTCTCCTGTAAAAGAATGACTTCTTTTTCATGAAAAGTGTAAGAAGATATAGAAACTGAGATGTAAGCATCATGTTTTGAACTTATGCAAGTATGCATGATGTATTGAGTTGTTTTGGAAAAAAAACACCAAACATAACAATTTAAAATACAATACCACACATTATAGGCGTGAAATTTAAAACATACACTACTTAACATTTTTGACACATTGTTTTAAGTTTTAAGCCTAGAATTCATTGCATTGTATCTTAAATTGTTATGTTTGGTGTTTTTCTTACCAAAACAACCCAAAACATTATGTCCAAGTCCAAAACATGATGCCTACATATCAATTCTTATACCTTCTCACGCTTCTCACGAAAAATGTTTTTTTACAGGATTCTAAGACTATATATATATATATATATATATATATATATATATATATATATATAGATGGAGTTTCATTTAAGAAGAAAAAAAATCATTGGCTACAATTGTAAAATATTAAGTAGGTTTTCTTTTATCTCATTAATTACTATCTTTAACTAATTAATTAATTATAAAGACTATCATCTTCTATACTAATTTTTTTTTGCCTACACAAATGAAATCACCCTACATATTTAGAAATGTATCCTACACTCCTAGTAATTTGTCATACACTCTAAATAAATTTTATTTTATTTTTTGAAAAAATTTTTGAAAATAAGTTACAAATTTAATGTAGTTAGCTATTAAAAAGGAAGACTAGAAGTTTAATGTAATTAGCTATTAAAAAGAAAGACTTGAAATTAATTATCTATTTAAGTTTACAAATATACCCTTACATTAAACATAAATGCAAATCTTAAATGATGTAAACTGAAACATTCTTATTGGTCAAAACTTCGTTTTTTTTCTTAAAAAAAATTCTTTTCATTTGGACCCTCCAATATATATATATATATTGTGTGTGTGTGTGTGACAAGGATCCGTTAGGAACCACCCTTTATTGCGAGAACCAGTGTGAACACAAACAGTAATACTTAAAAAAAATCCAAAAAAATACCAATTTTTTTGTTTTTTTAATATTTTTTTTGAAAAAGTCGCTATATTTACTCAACAATAAAAAAATTAAAATTTTTTTTTGAGTACCAACTATCCATGCATATGTGTATTTTCGTCATTTCTTTGACAAATTCATAATACATTACAAACATTAGAGACAATTGTACTTTCATTTACACTACCATGTAACACACTACTTTTTACGTTACCAATATTAGCAATGCACATGTGTATCTATATATATCAACATGAAATAAGGTGTTTTGGTACACTAATTTGAATATTTTTTTATTCATCTATCATACCATCCATAATACACTACCATGCACATGTGTATTTTCATCATTTCTTTGAGAAATTCCGTAATACATTACAAACATTAGACAATTGTACGTTCATTTACACTACCATGTGTCATACACTACTTTTTACGTTACCAATATAAGAAATGCACATGTGCATCCTATATGTATCAACATGAAATAAGGTGTTTTGGTACACTACTTTGAATACACTTTCTCTTTCATCTATCATACCATCCATAATACACTTCCATTACCTCCTACCATCCATAATACAATACCATTACCTCCTACCATTTATAATACAATACTAATATTTTCACTTTATTACATGTATATCAACACCGTTTATACCATCAAATTAACATATTACATCATAAAGTGACAACTATAATGAACCCATCAACCACTAGATATAACTAACCAAAAAACATATATATGAGCCTACTTCATCATTCAAAATCACAAACTTTTTGTACCAATACACTGTATATAATTGTTAACATAATAATGCACATGTGCATTTAAAGTAAAATTGAGTGTATTATGGATGGTATTGTAAATTAAAGTGCAATCGTCTACTAGTGATAACGTATTACTGGATTTGTCGAAGTTATGATACATATGCACATGTGCATGATAACTGTTACTAGAAATTTTTTTTGGTAACGAAATATAACGATTTTTATTAAAAAAATTTAAAAAGAATTTTGAGTGTTTTTTTGAGTTTTTTAGATTTTATTTTGCAATAAAGGTGGTTCTCGCAGTTCTCACAATAAAGTTGGTTCTCGCATGAACCTTACCCTATATGTGTATATAATATTTATATTTATATTTATAGGATTCTGATCAAGGGAAAATAAAAAAATTTACACCCCTAGATTGAAATTCTACCTTATTTTTATACCCAAGTTCTTCAAGTTCTCATAACATATAAGAGGGTTTCATTTTATCCTAACCCTATATATATATATATTGGGGTAAGATAATAAAAATTTGATTTTATTTTAAGTAGGATAAGAAGTGATCTTTAACTTTCACTTTTCAAATCAACGTTTAAGTTTAAGATGAAAGTGTTGGAAAAAAACGTGCAAGGGCATTTTTGAAATAACCTATTTATTGGCTTTCTCTTTACACATGCATATTGTCCCCTATTTTTTAAACGTTCATAACTTTTTCATATGATATTACTTTTTTTTATAAAAATTGCACCTTACAATCGAATATGTTTTTATTTAAAATTTTTAAGCACCATATTGGTATAAATCAAGTATGTTTTTTTAGGTTCATAACATTTAGATTTTTATGTTGTATAACATTTTTGTGCTTGATTTTTTTATAGATTTTTGTGTTAAACTTTTTTGTACTGGATTTTTTTGTATTCAGGTTTTTTTGTACTATAGTTTTTGTGCTTAATTTTTTTGTGCTTAATTTTTTTGTATAAGATTTTTTGTATTGAATTTTAAGAAAACTAAAGGGTGAAAGTTTGTGTTCTAGGACAAAAGTTACCTTTCATCCTATCTATAAGGAGTGTCACATATCATCTCCACAATGCTTTTTAAACTACTTGAACTGTATCGTCCCCTATACATATAGGGGTTGGTTAGCGTACAATGTTTCTTAACGTACGATGTGTACGTTGGGAAATCACGCACGTTCTAAAAGTTAAAAACCCTAATAACGCATCTTGAAAACCATAATCACGCATGTACAAAATCAGAAATCACGTATGAAGTAAAAACTTAATCACGCATGTTATAAAATCAAGCATACGCAGCGTACGTTAAGCCTAATTGTACAATACACTTTCACTATATATATATACATACATACACAACACACACACACACACACACACACACACATATATATATATATATATATATTGGTAGGGTTCATGTGAGAACCACCTTTATTTGCAAGAACCGTGAGATGAAAATATTATAAACATATCTGTAAAAAAGTAAAAAGAAATTGTCGAGTTGGTAGTTTTAACTGATGCAATTTTTTTACGCGCTGGTGTAAATTTTGCATGAAGATAAATATTTTTTTACGGCTCTTGTAAATGTGGGTATGCGGCATATTTTTTAATTTTTATTTTTTGCTAAAAAAGTGATCTTTTTAATGAGTTTGAGAATTTTTTTTTTTGGAAAAACCTTTTGTATGGCTTACTTCTCACAATTCTCACAACTTAAGATGGTTCTCATTTTAACCCATACACACACACACTATATTATAATGAATGGTTCTCACAACTTAAGGTGGATCTCATTTTAACCCTTTTATTATGTAAATACACTACTAAAATGAGGGTAAATTGGTCTTTTAAACAATAATTATATTTTAACATATCATCTTATTACACTTAAACCCCTAAGTTTAACATAATTAAGGGTAATTAATTAGACTTTTCTCCCTCCAAAACAAACTTATTATTCTTTTATGTATTCTTCCCATATCTTATAAACTATAATATTTTAAAAAAATCCAAAAGTACCGTGATGACCTACTCATTTCTGTCGACGTTTCGATAGTTGTTTTGGTTAGTATATTAACGTGTGGATTTAAAGGTACAAGTACATGATGCCTTAGTGTACAAGTAATTAAACCCCACGTACTTAGTCATTATCCCCGAATGTTTAATAGCTACCGTTATTTTCAAGTGATTAAACCCTAATCTTTAACAAAATTATAAATATTTAACAAGTAGTTACACTTATCCCCTTATAAAAAAACTAACCCCCCATTTACTATATTCATGCGATCATAACGTTTTGGTACGTTTATATATATATATATATATAATTACACCTTATAAACGAGTAATTTTTTCTGTAATTTGAGTATAGTATTGTTATAGTTTTTTAATTAAAAAAATGTTATGTTACGTGATTAACAGTGTCTAAGGGTAAGTAATATCTGGATCGTTAATAGAAACCGAACCATAATCAACCAAAAAATTGAGTTAATTGAAAACTGATTACCCAAAACCCGAATTAACAAAAATGTTATCGATTTCTTTGCACACTCATTTAACCAAAATTAACTGAACCAAACCATTTATATTTCTATAAATTTCTAGCTTTTATACCTTAAGTTTATGTATTTCATATTTATACCCCCATTTTATGTATTTATACCTCCATTTCACGACTATACATCCATTTCATGTATTTATATTCAAAAGTTTTAGCTAAGTTTGGTTTTGACTATTAACCGAAATTAAATGAATCAAACCAAAAACCACTAATCTAACTAAAAAAACCAAACCGATTAACTGAAAATGGATAGGTTAATAAAGTAGACTAATCGTTGACCTCGATTACGGTTGAGGATAATAATTTAAGCAACCGAACAATACACAACGTGGCAATGACTGTATTTCCAACGCATCTCGAGTGCGTCTATCAGTTATTAACCAAAACCGGTTATCGGTGAACAATAACTAAATCATTAATCTAAACCAAACCGAAAACAGATGAAACTGAACTGAAATCAACCAAAAACCGATTAACTGAAAACCGAATTAACCAAAAATCAATTATCAGTTTTGTGTACTCTCGTTTAATGAAAATTAGCTGAACCGAATTGAATCATTCATATTTTCATATACTTTTTGCTTTTATACATCCGGTTCATATGTTATATCTCCATTTCATATATTTATACTTTCATTTCATGTATTTATACATCAATTTCATATATTTCTAAGTAAAAGTTTTAGCCCAAGTTTGGTTTTTGCTATTAACTGAAATAAAATAAATAAAACCGAGAACCGTCAATCTAATAGAATAAACTGAAGTGATTAACCGAAAACTGATTAGTTAATAAAATAGACTATCCGAAGACTTTCGTAAGCCCTGCTTGGGCTGAGGATAATAACCAAACCGACCGAGCCATGCATAGCACAATGAAATGGGTTAACCGATTACTTCGCTTTTGATGTCTGTCTATCACAATATTGCGACAATAAATATTATATGAATAAGAAAACTACAAAAAAACGAGTATCGCAATGCGATGTGTCGCTCCCGCCGCACCGCACGAGCTTCCTGCTAGTGTGTATATAAATATATCCTCACGTGGGTATTTTTATGGATGTATTGGTATAAATTCACGTTTCGACGTAAATAGTATAAATTCACGTTTCAACGTTCCACATAAATTGTCTAAATTCTTGTTTCGACCTAAAGTTTTTCGGAAATGAGTTGGGTCAAATTTAATATGTTTTCATGCTTATTTTTATGACGTTTTCAGATAGTTTACATTTTGACGTAAATAAAAAACGTTATTTTCACACATGTTTTTTTATGTACGTGTCGATATAAATTCACGTTTCGATGTAAACGGTATAAATTCACATTTCGACATATTTTTTTTCATAAACAAGTCAGATAAAATATGATATGTTTTTAAGCTTATCATTGTGTATGTCTTCAGTTGATTAGATCTCTCCTTTCAACTTTTTCATAGTAAACAAATCTTTACATTATCTAACTCAATAATTAATTCACATGATTCATAGCTACTTTCAAGTTGTTTTCAGTTCAGATCGGCGTAAACACGTGTGTTTCACTGTTAAGCTGTCTGATGTATGATTTTAAAGTTGCAATCTGATCATACGATCGAGTTGATCTCATTATTGATTGGTTTCAGAATTGGGCGGAATTACTTCTCCATGGAACTCTTCTTGTCACGATCTTTGAGGTTCATGGCTATGGTGGTGGAAATAATATATCTCACGAGGTATATCTTGTAGAATTTTTATTTTTAACTAGTGAATTCTCCCGCAGTGTATACTCTGTGGGATTATCATTGGTATTGGTTCGTTTCGTTACGATATAACTATAGTAGTGGCACTCCTTATAGCAAACGAAAGAGAGAATCCAAAAAGAAAGGGTCATAATATACCCAAAATTGGATGTCTGATACATGTATTATATCGATAGACAAATATAAAAAAGATAATCGGCAACGGTAACGAAATAACGTATATTCGTTTAGAATTGTTATAGTAACCATATTGTAATACCCGAAAAATTTAAACGTTTATAGAAAGATGTTATTTTTTACATGTACGTTCGGTTTACATTACTATAGATAAGAAAAATATTTGGGATTTACGCTAGTGTAAATATTTACGGCAACATAAATATTTAATATTTATGTCAATGTAAATAGCTTGTTACATTTGTATTTAATGATTTAAAAACACTTGCAGGTAATAGTGAATATACATCTTTATAATATCGTATTAGGCATATGTAATAATGTTTAAATTGATGGAATTTGTTTGGTGAAGAAATCCAGGTTCAATTTTTACAAAATATTTACGTAGCTGTTGTTAATTTTTTTACTTAGATGTTGTTTTTTTATTCTCTAGTATACAAAGCTTTTGACAATTAATTATGTGTTTTCGATAATTAATAATGTGTCTTCACATATGTAAACAAGCACTTATGTGAAATTGTAATGAATAAAAATAGTATTATTGTAAAATAGTATTAGGGTAACAGAATATGAACAATTAAATTATTATAATTGTAGTTAACACATTAAATTGTAAAATTAAATAATATAAAAAGAATATCACAAATATGTAATATAAATATAAAAAAAAGATGATAATGTTGCTGCTGACTTTATTTTTTTAATTTATATGAATTAAAAAATAAAAATAGAAAATGGATGACATGATGTAAAGAAAAGATAACAGTTCTAAAAATAAGAGAATCATGTGTTACTTTTGTGCAGAAACAAAATGTCTATTATACGCTTTTGTGCTTTTAATCAATATTTAAAGACAATAATATTAAATAGAATAATTAAATTATAATCCTTTCCACACACACAATATATATATATATATATATATATATATATATATGGGACAAATCATGAGAAAACCAAAAAACTAACTAAAAAGCCAAAATAACACATCAATTTTTTTTGATTTTTTTTATAAAAAATCGCTATACATATTATATAAAAAAACTTAAAAAGAAATAAAAAAACATATAATGCACATGTGCAATATATACAAATAATGCACATGTGTAGTACACATCTAGTGCACATGTGCAGTACAAGTTTTTTTTTTAAATGTTTTTTATACATAAAAAGCAAAGATTTTTTATAAAAAAATTGTAAATGAAAATTGTATGTTTTTTATGCTTTTTTAGTTAGTTTTTTTAGTATTCTCACATTTAAACATTTAAGTAGTTTTCTCATGATTCTCTCCATATATATATATATATATATATATATATATATATATATATATAGAGGATCCTGTACATTAATCTAAAAGTGTGAGAAGTGTGAGAAGGCATAGGAATTGACTTATAGGCATCATGTTTTGGACTTACACATTGAATTCTAGGCTTAAAAGTTAAAACACCATGCCTAGAACGTTAAGTAGGGTGTTTTAAGTGTTAAATAGTCTTTCTTAAACATATATATAGGGTTAATTTATTGTAAAAAAGGTGTTTTTTGTGAGAAGGGTAAGAAAGAATCCAAACCGTTAGATCTTTAATCTAATGGTTGAGATCTTGATGACAATCTCGTAAATAGTGTAACAATTAAATTAATTAGTTTTCTAGATTAAGGGATAAAAGATAAATTTAATATTTTTAAATTAAGAAACAAACATTAATGGACATGCAACTTATCCTCCGTATTTTTTAAACGACAATAACTTTTTATATCTACCTTTTAAAAAAAATTACACCATAATAAAGAGCGTTTTTTTATCTTTAATATGAGTACCATAGTGCTATACTTATTTAGAGAAATTTTTTTACGTATAGTTCAGCCTACTGAAATGCAGGTTTAAATACTGTACGAGAACATCTACCTGAATGCAGGTGTAAAACACCATGAATGCAGGTGTAAAACACCATGAATGCAGGTGTAAAACACTATGCAAATACCAACTACTGGAATGCAGGTATAAAACACCATGAATGCAAGTGTAAAACACCGTCTGAAGAACACCTATTAGAATGCAGGTATAAGACACCATGAATACAAGTTTAAAACACCATACGAAGAAGATCTACAAGAATTATAGTAGTAAAACACCACACATAATGTGTAATGCAATCATTCCAGATATTAAAAAACACAATGACTATATTACAATTCAAGTCATGGTGTTTTTAGAATCTGAATGGTGTTTCATACTTTCAAATGACTATATTGGATTCAAGTTGTGGTGTCTTTTGGAATTTGTATGGTGGTTTATACCTGCGAATTAACTAAAATTTTGATATGAATTTATACCTGCGAATTAACTAAACTTTTGATATGAATTTATACCTGCGAATTAATCTTTATGTATAGTTATACAAAAATCAAAATTGGAATTTCTAAAATAACTACGCCATTAATTGTATCCTTAATTAGAATTATTAGTACAATTGTATCCTTAAAAATGGATAGGGAAAGATCTAATGGCTGAGTTTTTTCTTACCCTTCTCACACTTTTGGTCTTTTTTACAGGAACCTCAATCTCTCTCTCTCTCTCTCTCTCTCTCTCTCTCTATATATATATATATATATATATATATATATATATATATATAGGGTATGGATCCTAAGAGAAGTCCACCCTATTTGAGAAACTTGAGAAACATTCTGGACCACACATTTTCGTAAGCTTTTCGTAATATACACATATGTATAGTTTACAAATGACTATATACATATGTGTATAATCCAATATACATATATGTATATAGTCAGTTTTAAATTATACATATATGTATATTACGAAAAGCTTATGAAAAATGTGTGGTCCAGAATGCTTTCTCAAGTTTCTCAATTAGTCTAGTGCTTCTCGCATGATCATATATATATATATATATACACGTTGTAATAGCCTGATAGGTCTTCATTTGGTGCGTAGATTCATTAAAATGCTTTATAATTTAACCACGTGATCGCGCGCAAGACCATGCCCTAAACGTCACTAAGTGACAACACCGCAGACCTTGCGTTGGATAAACAGCTGCCAAGAAGCCTGCGCACGAGGTCAGGAAGTAAAATCAACCTTTCTTAACACTTGTACTCATAGAGACAGAGGACCAAGTTCCACTACTTTCGCCGACTATAGGAACCATACCTATGTCGAGAGTAGGTACAAAGCGCAAGGTAACCTCAACGTACGAAAGGTACATAACTACCGATGGCAGGACAGTGAGCCAATAGGTGCCCAACAGGCTATATTAGGTCATGTTGAACGATGAGCAATATTGCAGGAGACAAGAAGTACACAAGGACGTATACGTGGCACCAATCAGCTTGCGCCGACCACTGTCCCGCGATCTCCATTAACCATGCGCCAAATGTCCATTCACTATGCGCCAAATGTCCTTCTCGCCAGCGATCACTAACGGTCATGACAGAAGAGACATAATGGATATTCCTTGTTGGCAAGCTCCGGCCCAAGGCCCATCAGCCCACCTCCTTTGAGAATCTCTTTGGCTATAAATAAAGGACTTCGTCTACATGTTTAATGATCACTCTCTTGATCTCTCACTTAATACACACACTTTTATCCTCAAAACATATACTTATTCTTACGTCTGAGGGTGGTTATGAGGAGAACCCCCTATTCCCTCCTCGTAACAAGCTTAACGATGTGTTTAGCGTTTTGTAGGATCTCGATCATCGATTAAGCGAGACGAAAGAAGATTAACCTTATTTTGTCGAAGCACATACCACTCACTAATCACGAGATTAGTTTGGTGTTTCTTCAGTATTGATGTTTACTTATTCTCAATTCCGCACGTTCACAATGAACTCGGTCAAATCTGACCACTTCCTTATTATTCAACTTGAAAAGATAGCAACGTAGTGATCCAAATATATGACCCGCTAACTAACTAATTCGTTAGCTATTTAACCATTTGACATGTGACCCGATAACGTGCCGACCCGAGACCCATAAAACGAATCGATTAATCCAGCAATCACCCCCTTAATCGGTTTGTTTACACATGTCACTTATAGCACTGGACCACTATTTTTTTCTCCCGAACCGTCACAACCTATCCCGGACACCTGACCTCCACTGATCACGTCCAAAGTCTTCTCGGTTCAACCCAAATAAAAACTCATTACACTTATAACATGTCACATGGCATCCCGTTGGAAACGTTCACTAACATCTTGACTCTTTACGGATCAATGACCACTCCCGGTCACATCCAAAGTCACCCCGATTCAACTTCAACGCCATAATGTCAACACTGTGTAGTTTCTCCAGTCTCTTCTTATCTTGACAACCCGCATCTTTTTCCGCTCAAATATGTTCAAGAGGCCACTCCACCGACAAAGAAAACAAAGCCACCCGCTTACAACGCTTTCTCTCAACCTGCTAAACGAACCAAATCCAAAGTCACCTGCTTTGACAGATCTTTTACGCCCGTTTTCATGCAACACGTCGGTCTCCTCTTATCACGAACAACCGATTAAGGCAACTGTTCTCGCCATCTACTGTTATAACCAGTTGTATGCCAGCTGCGTAAACCCGCAACTAACAACCAAATCTTCTTTCTTTGATCACCGCTAACAGCTACGAGACACACCAGTGTTCACCCGTCACCCCCGTCATCTTAACCGGTACTCTCCGTACGAAAACGACTGACACGAAACACTACAACGCCTCTGTCTTCTGCTGTATAATGAACACAAACCCTTCTTTTACGCCTGTCCTTCACCGACCGACACACTCACCGTCGGCGGAGGCTTCCTTCGATTTTCAAACCCGCTACTCTACGAGCCTAGGCTCTGATACCAAATATTGGTTCAGGTCCCACTTCACACACAACACAAACTTACGTATGTATGTAAAAGTAAATTGCAAAGAAAGATAATATGCAGAAAACAAAGCTCCTGTTTATTCAATGAAAAGGGTACATTAATGAATGTAAATAATACTCCTATTTATATTAAATAAATAAATAGCACATGCATAATAAAAACTCAGCCCACGTGTTCCTTATTTTCAGCAAATTAGAAACTATTGAACTTTACTTTGGGTTTGTTTTGGTAAGCTTATTTAACTCAAAAAGGATTTTTTTATGAAAATGACTTATTGACTTATGACTTTTTGAAAAGAAGTTTTTAAAAAAGTGTTTGGATTAGCTTATGAGGTGGGAAAACCAATAAGTTAATAAGTTGTTTTTAAAAAGTGTTTGGCTTAACTTTTCCATGTAAAGTTACTAAAAAGCTCCGAAAAGCCACATAATTCTAGCTTTTCAAAACTAATTTTTTCTTCCTATTGAAAAGTTGTTTTGAAAAGTCTTTTTCAATTACCCAAAAAATATTTTGACTTATTGACTTTTTGAAAAAGCCAATAAGTCAATAAGTTGGTTCAAAAAGCTTAGCCAAACATGCCCTTATTCTAAATTCCGCACGTTCGCAATGAACTCGGTCAAATCTGACCATTTCCTTATTATTCAACTTGTGTAGAAAGCAACTTAGTGATCCAAATATATGACCCGCTAACTAACTAATTCGTTAGCTATTTAACCATTTGACATGTGACCCAATGACGTGCCGACCCGAGACCCATAAAACGAACCGATTAATCCAACATATAACAACCCTTATACATATATTTGTACGCATAAATGTACTTATAGCTCCATTGCACAGACATTTTAGTTACTTTTTTTACCTCTAAATTCGGCAGTGGCCTTCTATTTTTAGAGCTAATCCATGTTTTCATGGGTGCTTGGATTTAAATGACCTTCATTATATGACAGTAATTTTTGAAAATTCTTATGCCTTGAATTGATTGCACTTGTTTCATTATTATGCTACAAGTGATGAAGATCGGTTTAGTGAAGCTTGAAATTTGTAACTTTGGTTTCTAGCTTTCTCAATGATTCATTGTTGCAGGTTAAGCCAAAGCGAGAGGGGAGGGTTGGTTTTGGAGACGCAACTCCAAAAATATATGCAACAATTGATTTAGACAAATGCAGGGTAGGCCGAACTTGGTTGTCAGAAGACCATGAAAACCCTAACTGGTATAGATTATTCCGCATCTATTGTGCTCACTCAGCTTCTTATGTGATATTCACTGTTAAAGATGATAATCGCATTGGTGGAACCTTAATTGGAAGAGGTTATGTTCCTGTTATAGATCTTCTAGAAGGAGAAGAAGTGGATAGATGGGTGAAGCTCTTTGATGAACACAAAAATCCTGTAAAATCTGGTTGGAAAATCCATGTAAGACTACATTTTTTCATGTTACTGAAGATCGTAACTGGGCTTGTGGAATCAAAAGTTCCAAATATCCTGGAGTCCCATATACATTCTTCCCCAAAGACACGGGTGTCGTGTTTCTTTGTACCAAGATGCTCATGTACCTGATAATTTCATTCCCAAAATACCCCTTTCGGGTGGCAAATATTACGAGCCACATAGATGTTGGGAAGATATTTTTGATGCAATCACTAATGCCAAACACTTCATTTATATTATTGGTTGGTCTGTTTACAATAAAATCATTTTGATTAGAGATTCAAGAAGGCCAAAAAGTGGAGGTGATATCACACTTGGTGAGCTTTTGAAAAAGAAATCAAGTGAAGGTGTTAAGGTTCTTATGCTTGTCTGGGATGATAGAACTTCTGTAGGTGTATCACAGAAAAATGGGTTAATGGAAACCCATGATGAAGATACTAAAAACTTTTTTCAAGATTGTGAAGTAGAATGTACTTTATGCACACGAAATCCTGATACCGGTGGAAGTTTTCTTCAGGATCTCCAAATATCAGCAATGTTCACACATCACCAGAAAAGTATAGTGGTGGATTCCCCAATGCCGAATGGGAATTCAGAAAGGCGGCGGGTGGTGAGTTTTGTTGGTGGTCTCGATCTTTGTAACGGGAGATATGATACCCCTTTCCATTCTTTATCACAAAAGGTGGGCCGCGCGGCCCATGGCATGACGTTCACTCAAAACTTGAAGGACCGATTGCATGGGATGTTTTGTTTAATTTTGAACAAAGATGGAGAAAACAAGGTGGGAAAAATGTGTTGGTTAACCTCAGAGAACTTGAGGACATCATAATCCCGCCATCTCCAGTTATGTTCGATGATGATCCAGAATCATGGAACGTTCAACTTTTCAGGTCAATTGATGGTGGGGCCGCTTTCGGGTTCCCAGAAACACCAGATGTTGCAGGAAATTCAGGTCTTGTGTGTGGTAAAGATAACGTAATTGACCAAGGTATTCAAGATGCTTATATGCACGCTATTCGCCGAGCCAAAAGCTTTATTTATATTGAGAACCATTACTTTGTTGGAAGTTCGTTTGGTTGGCATGCTGATGATATAAACGTCGAAGATGTTGGTGCACTGCATTTAATTCCAAAAGAACTTTCTTTAAAGATTGTTAGCAAGATTGAGGCTGGAGAAAAGTTTACTGTTTATGTTGTTGTTCCAATGTGGCCTGAAGGGATCCCGGAAGGGCATCTGTTCAGGCGATATTAGACTGGCAAGGAAGGACTATGGAAATGATGTATAAAGATATTACTGAGGCTCTACAACGTCAAGGCCTTGAAGATGACCCAAGAGACTATCTCACTTTCTTTTGCCTTGGGAATCGTGAGGCGAAGAGGAGCAGGGAGTATGAACCTTCCGAAACACCCGAACCTGGATCACATTACCATAAATCCCAAGAAGCGCGGCGCTTCATGATCTCCGTGCATGCCAAAATGATGATAGGTAATCTCTTTCTTTTGAGCTTTTCAAGAATCAGAATAAAATAAGGGCTTATAAAAAGCTCGCGGCTCGCTTGGAAAAAGCTCGGCTCGAAAAAAGCTCAGTTGTAAATGAGCTGGCTCGGCTCGATTTGTAAACAAGCCGAGCTCGTGAGCCAGCTCAAATCATTTTATTTCATATGGATTAACTTAATTTTAAATGTATTAAAATAAAAAAAATATATGGGAGGGATTGAAGTGTTAGCATTTCAAGTTAACTTAATTAAAAACATTATTTTTTTAAAATATTTAAAAAATATGAAAAAATACAAAAAATTATTCTTATAATACTTTTAAAATGCCTTTAGATCTTTAAAATGTTAAAAAATATAAATAATACATATAGATATATGTGAAAGTTATATTTCTATTTTGCTTTTTATGTTATTAGTGTTTGTTAAAAAGTTTCAAACAAATAAGAAAATTAACAAGTCGGCTCGATTTGGCTCGAGCCGATTCAAACATTTTGAGAGCCGAGCTCGAGCTCAACCTGACTCGGCTCAATTCGAGCCCTAGAATCAAATAATTAGATAATGATATATATTGTAAATGCAGTAAGCAAATGGGTTAAAATGATGCCACCGGATATGTCCTAAGTTGGGGGTAGTTCGGTAATTTTACATTTACAGTTAAATCTGATTATACATACCATGTCACAGTTGATGATGAATACATAATTGTTGGATCTGCCAACATCAACCAACGGTCCATGGACGGTGGGCGAGATTCTGAGATAGCGATGGGAGCTTACCAACCGTACCACCTTGCAACCAGGACACCAGCTAGGGGTCAAGTTCATGGGTTCCCTATGGCTTTATGGTATGAACATCTTGGCATGCTTGATGACAGCTTCCTGCATCCCGAGAGCACTGAATGCGTTAAGAAAGTGAACGAGTTAGCCGACAAATACTGGGATTTGTTTGCCAGTGAGAATCTCGAGACTGATCTGCCCGGTCACTTGCTTCGATATCCTGTCGGCGTTAGTGGCGAAGGAGTTGTGACTGAACTGCCGCGAACAGAGTTTTTTCCTGATACTAATGCGCGTGTTCTTGGAACGAAGCCGGATTACCTTCCTTCCATTCTCACTACCTAAGAAGTTGTTTTACCTTTTTCTTCATGGTTTGAATAAACCTTTTAATTAATGGTTAATATTTGATGTTGGTTGCTTGTATGCACAACAATTTTTTTTCATTTTCTTTAACTTTTATTTTCATACTGTATATGAGCAGCCATCTATTTTTACTAGGTGTGCTGTCATATGCAAGATTTGTGCACTAATAAATACTTGATTTTGAATTTAAGTAGTTTTTAGTAAACATCTCTATTTCTAACTCAACATGCCTAGAGGGCAAGATATCCTTAATCAGTATGCTTAGGCTATAGGGTGTTGTCATGACCCTCATAAGCACAATGACCCTCTACGTCAATGCCATGTCACACACCTCTAACCCGCCATCCAAAACCACTACCCTAAGGGTGTGATCATCACCCAAACCACAATCCACTTATTTATTTTAACTTATTTTTGTCTAAAGGAAATATTGGAAAATGGAAAAGGTGGATTGTGGTTGTCGTGGTTTAATCCACGCGAACCACGGTGGATGAATGAGCTGTGTAGTGATTAATTAACGTTCCTACATGGCAATCCATGACCCAAACCATGCTCTCATACCCTTCAGCCTTAGTGATTGATTTCATCAACTACACAAGATTCATCGGTAGATCACTATGTATATTATATGTATGACGTCTAATTCCTATGAGCTAAACCATGTCGTCCATGTTTGGTCATGCCTGGGCTCATCAATGGGGGTGTGAATTCTTGTCGGTTGTCACGAACACCAAAGCTCAACATGAACCTAACACGAAATTCATGGGTTTTGATTTTGTCTAAACAAGTTCGAATCAGTTTCTGTTTGAACAAGCGAACACATTTAGCTTAATGGTGTCATGTTTTTGACTTGATGTGTTTGTGGGTTGATGCGTTTTTTTAATCTTGAACATCAAAACACAGCCAATATATACCAACAACAAGGGCTCCACCTAGCAAGGAACTAGGTAAAACCCAAACACCAAACAGAAAGTTCAAAACACCACAGAGAATAGAATCAGAATAAAACAAAAGTTGCAGACCAATTTGCAATATCCACTCTAGTAACTTTCGACCTCTTTATCATCCACCACACAGTTGACTCCTTTATTTCTTGAAACATTTTGGATTGCAGTGTCTCTAAACCTTTAAACACTTTGTCGTTCCTTCTGATCCACAATCTCTATACCGTCATCATAAAAACAGCATGGATCACCTTCTTCTTATTCTGATGCATGTCCAGGTCAAGGCAGAATTTTAGAATCTGATTTATAGAGTCCAGCCGCGGAGGAGCCGGTATTTTCAACCACAAGCAGATTCAGGGGCGGACCTACCTTGTAACAAGGGGTAACCTCCGTTGCCACTTGACGCTCTGACGGTACTGTAAATTTTGAAAAAAAATTAACCTTTTTTCGATTTCATTACCCTTTTTTGAAACGTTGCCCCTATAAGGATTTTCAAGATCCGTCACTGCGCAGATTTACCACCACAAGGACCTAGCACATGAAGCGAAAAGGTGGTCCGATGTTTCTGTAGCCAAATCACACTGATTTATACAAAATGCAACGTATAAATTACATCAAACAAGGCATAAAACCAATCCTTTTTCAGTACTAATTTTGGAAAAAAGTACGTTTCTTTTTTCCTTTTTAATTTACAGGATTAAAAGAGTTTAAAAGAACAAATGAACAATTTAGCAGTTGAAACCAACACAAAGTAGAAGAAGAAGAAATAACTTAACATGCCCGGCCCCTCGGCAGCATTCCAAGAACAAAAACAAGAGAAACAACATCCCACCACGGGTCCGTGTCCACCCAGACATGGGCCGTGGTCAGCTAGCGACAGAATCAATCTTCCTAGATACAGACTTGAACACGGGGCTGTGCCTTCTGGACACGCCCCCGTGCTGCAAGTGCCAGCGACAGAATCAATCTGTCTAGATACAGACCTGACCACGGGGCCGTGGCTGCTCAGTACGAGGCCGTGGTGAACTTCTGTTACAGTTTTAAATTTGTTTTCTTATCCGAGGCTCTGTAATCTACTTGGTATCTTCCAATTCAATGGATTATTACTTAGAAGATTGCATCGCTACTACATAGAGGATGATTACGAGGAAGAATATTGTACCATTTGCAATGAATCTCACTCGGTACAAAATTGTTACCTCTTCCAACCATCCACCTCATACACTTACTATGAGGAACCCAGATTTGACTTCTAAAACCTAGTTTTGATTGGAACACGTATCCATCCGAACTACACGAAACACCACCCCACCAACTATCGTTCCCGAAGCTGAAAGCCTTATACAAAGTCTCAAAAATCTTGAACGCTTAGTAAGAAACTCTCGCAAGAGGGAAGAGGCTGTTTGTACTAAGGAGGTAATAATTGAAGAAGTAAAAATGGAGGAACAACTAAATGAAAGACCGAGGCATGAAACAAACGACGAGAGAGGTAAGTCCGAAAACGATAATTTCAAAAAAGAGTCAAATTTTCAAGAAATTAACATTTTGCCACCTTCTTTGAAAATAATTATTTGGTACCTATACATGCTAAGTTTTTAAAAGAGTTAAACACTAGTGCTAAAATTGACGAAATAGTTAGCGTTAAATTAACAACGATCAAACTACGCTAATAAAAGATGAGCAATTTGAAATAAACATAAAACCGGTTCCATGTTTTTTTCAAAACATTTTATTAGTACCATCACAATCGATAAAGATCTTTGTGTTAATATAATGCCAAACTTCAATTTCGAAAAATTAAATATTAGTGATTTTTCTCCACTTTAAATCCCCATTTTTCTTTCTAATCGAAAAATACTAAAAACAACGGGAGTGATTGAGGACGTGTTAGTGCAAACAAATCAAACGGTAGTCCCAACCGACTTCATCATTCTTGATGATGCTCCACTTGTGTTGGGACAACCTTTTGTAAAAACCCATCAAGCCTTGACGAACCGAAAGCAAAACAACCTACCAATTCAATTGGGGGCCGACAAAAGGTATGTCGATCTTGACCAATCCATGAAATATCCAATTGGCAATGACGACCCCTTAATTGAAAATGAAGTTGAACCACTCGATACGGAAGAAGAAATCGACCAACTCGTCAAAGAAGAAAACGCTCTTGAACAAACCTTTTTGGTTCTAGACCAAAATAAGAGCAAGAAAATAAGGAGTCTCTTAAAGACCCACCACTCGAGTTCAAAGAGCTTCCAAAAGGTTTGGAATATGCATTTCTAGACGAGCATGGTATGTCACCGGTAATTATTTCTTCAAAATTAACTAGTGTAGAAAAAGAAAAATAATTAAACTTTTGAAAAAACATAAAAATGCGATTGCATAGAAACTCGTAGACATAAAGGGCATAAGTCCGTCATGTGCAAGCACAAAATTTTAATGGAAGACGACTATAAAGCGGTAATCTAACCACAACGTAGATTAAATCCAAATGTTCAAGAAGTGGTTAAAAATAAAGTTGTCAAACTACTTGAGGTCGGACTTATCTACCCAATTTCTGATAGCCCTTGGGTAAGTCCCGTTCAAGTAGTTCCCAAAAAGGAGGTATGACGGTGGTCACTAATGAAAAAAATGAATTAATACCAACAAGAACCGTCACCGGATGGAGAGTTTGTATAGACTATTGAAGATTAAATGAAGCAACGAGGAAATACCACTTTCCTTTGCCTTTTATTGATCAAATGCTAGAAAGACTATCCGGCCACAAATTTTATTGTTTTCTAGATGTTTTTTAGGATATTTTCAAATACCGATAGCCCTGGAGGACAAAGAAAAACAACTTTTACATGTCCCTATGGACCTATTGCTTATCGACGCATGCCTTGCGGTCTATATAATGCCCGCAACATTTCAACGTTTCATGGTGGCCATTTTCCATGATGTGATAGAAAAAACTATGGAAGTGTTCATGGATGATTTCTCTATCTTTGGAAATTCATACGACCAATGCCTCGATAACCTTGAATGAATGCTATCCCGATGTGAAGAAACTAACCTCGCCCTTAATTGGGAAAAATGGCATTTCATGGTAATGGGGAATAGTACTAGGCCACAAAATCTCAAGCAAAGGAACGGAGGTTGATTGGGCCAAAATAAACATCATTTACCCGACTACCACCTCCATCCTCCGTTAGAGCCATCCGAAGTTTCTTATGGCATGGCGGATTTTATAGACGATTTATTAAAGACTTATCTAAAATTTCAAGACCACTAACAACATTAATTGAAAACGATGCATCATTCTTCTTTGATGAGAATTGCAACCAAGCATTCTTAGCACTAAAAGAAATGCTAGTCAATGCACCAATCATGATAGCACCAAATTGGAAATTACCTTTTTTCAAATCATGTGTGATGCAAGTGACTTCGCGGTTGGAGTTGTCTTGGGACAACGAAAAGATAAGCATTTTCATCCAATATACTATGCAAGTAAAACTCTTAACGATGCATAAGAAAATTACACTACAACTGAAAAAGAGTTACTAGCCATAGAATTTACTTTTGATAAATTTCATTCTTATCTTGTGCTTTCTAAAATGATAGTTTATACAGGCCACACAACCATTCGTTATCTATTTAAAAAACAGGTGCCAAGCCACGTTTAATCCGGTGGATTCTACTCCTCCAAGAATTCGACATCGAAATAAAAGACAAAATGGGAGCTGAAAACACCGTTGCCGATCATCTATCTCGCTTGGAAGATCCAGCTTTGGAGGCAACTAGGGATGAACTCATCAATGAAAAGTTTCCAACGGAATCTTTAGAAATGGTGGAATATCAAGAAGATCCATGGTATGCCGACTATGCCAACTACCTAGCTAGCGGATGTTAGTCAAAGGATGGTCACATCATCAAAGAAAAAAATTCGTTTCCGATGTAAAACATTATTTTTAGGAAGATCCATATCTTTTCAAAATAAGTGCCGACTAACTCATCTGACGACGCGTCCATGGTTACGAAGCTAAAAAGATTCTTCGCCATTGTCACGAAGGACCGTGTGGAGGACATCATGGAGTAACTAGCACCACTTGAAAGGTATTTGTTGACTCAGGATTCTATTGGCCATCCATCTACAAAGACTCACAAAGACTTGTCAAGACATGTGATGCATGCCAACGAGCAGGTATCAACGGAAAACGAACAATCAGAGCAACTACGAGACATGTAATGTAACTTAAGGAACCTTTCGGGAAAAAAAGGTCACACACACGTGAATTAAACAAAATAGTTTCTAAAACTAGCCCGTCCACGGGGCCGTGGCCACTAGCCACAGGGGCGTGGTCGGCCTGCAGACGGGTTTATACTCCTTTTCTTCACAGTTCTTTTTTACGCCACACCCCGTTTTCCCGAAAACCTCTAGTTCCTCTGCACTTTTCTCCAGTTTCACGATTTCCTTCCGTTAAACATCTGCAAGGTATGATTCTAACATCTTCTTTAGTTAGTTTAATGATTTGCATGTAGATTAACACCAAAAATTTAGGAAAAAATCTAGGGGTTTTTGAACCAGACCCGTGCCAAACCCGAATTTTTGTTTAGATCTAGTATAGTAGTAGTAGTAGTAGTAGTAGTAGTAGTAGTAGTAGTTTATATACATGTTTTGGGAAGAAAATCAACCAATATTGTTGAAAGAATCGTCCAACTTCAAGTAAAATTGAAGGGGTAAACGGTTTGTTTTCGGAAAAAACAACACATGGGGTTTTATTTTCGGGGGAAACCGCCCATATTCAACCAAAAATTTTCCACTTTTCGAAACCGGCTCAAATTTTGGAATTTTGAAGTAACAGTGGTCTGACCACGGGGCATGGTCAGTGACCACGGGGCCTGCCAAGCCGTCTATTCATAGTTTTTTTGAAAATTTTATCGAAACGCACTAATCGTCTTTGTGGTTCTTCTGTAAAGAAATGGCAACAAGCAAGTTCCTGAAGTTTAAGAATCCGAGCTAAACTACCAAAGCCGTTTCGAAATACTCCAAACAAGACATGAAGAAGCCCCAGACGAACATGCTATGATACTCTTGAATCCGTGGGACAAAGAGAACGTTATGAGTCATTGGTTACGGGACCACTACGAGCCATTCTTGATACCAAGCTCCATTCAATTCATGAATACAATATGGAGTTCTATAGCACTTTCAAGCTCAAGAACAAAGCGGAACTGTTCGACTCGAAAGGGGTTGATTTTAGGTGTGGTGGGACACTGTTCTCCATCTCCGTTGCCCAGTTTGGCGTTAATGTGGGTTTGTATACCGAGGAATAATCTGTCGAAGAGGAGTTCACGGGTGGCCTCCGTGAAATTCCCATTAACATGCGCCAAACCGCGTGGGACCAAATCGGAGATGGCCCGTGTCACACCCCGATTTCCCGATGGGCCTGGATGGGTATAATCGTGACGGTTAGATAATAGTTATCACAATATAATAATATGTAGCGAAAGTATTGGATTAAAAATATAAGGCTTAATAAAAGCTTGAATATAATTTGATAAAAGTAGTACTAGCGTTCAGTACATGCCCACAGGCGGGATCTACTAAACAGAGCTTAGATAGCATAGGCCTTAAGCATTAGGAGTTGCAAATTCCTTAGTCTTCATTCTAGCCGACCCGGATTCCCAGCCTATAATAAGGTTTGGTACCAGCAGTTCAATCTTTTGAAAATACCTCATCTTTCGCTGGTAAATACCATTAACTGACTCTTTGGAAAACAGTGTTTCCAAAAAGAGTTCTATACATAGAGAAAACCCGTAGGTGATCTTTTAAATATATATATATATATATATATATATATATGTATATATATATATATATATATTTGGATTTATTCTTGTTTCCAGATTTACATACTTGATTAATCCATTGGGACGTCCGGACACGGTACCATTAACCCCCAATCATTTCAATTATCAATTAAAATGGAATAAACCAGATTCTTACATTTATGCGCAATCATAGGCGATTTATCTATGTAATACCAGCTCCAAGTGGCATATTTGCCTCCCCAAGTTTAACACTAAAATAAGTTAAGAGTATTTACCTTTTTACTAGCTTCCACTCAATAAGATTTTAATTTAGCAAAAAGCCGCAAGTCTAAGTACTGTTGACCCAAGTCTGATTATTTGGGGGGGGGGGTACTATAGTATGGAATAACAGATTTATTATCTGTTAGAATGTATACGGGCCAAAGGTAGTCCCTTTAGATATGACCCGAAGCTTAAGAATAGGTTCGCTAGATTAAACGTATACCGAATAGAATGTGGTTTAAACCCAACAAGTACTTGGACTTGTATAATACGGGTAAACAAAGTACATTCTGGATTTTGAAGTGAAAATGATAAGGTTAAACCCGTTTTGGTAATCTTATGTAAATGGGCTACATAAGCCTAACCGTGCGCACATAAGCGATATCGGGTAACCGCATGAGTCATGAACAATTTCCATATGCCAATACACTTTAAACAAGTTATAATATCAGTAGGATATCAACTTGTATGCCCGTTAAGGTTTTAAAATCAAACTATGCCTCATAAGGGCGTTTTTGTCATTTAGCAACGTATAAATGGAATTTGCGTATAATCTGATGTTACGACCATAATAATTCTATGTAAACACTTTATTTATGATATAATATCATTAGGATATCAAACATATGTGTGGTTTATAGTTTAAGACCAAACTATGCTCCGTAGGGGCATTTTGGTCGTTTCACACATAGTTTTGAAAGCTTATTAGGGATTATGAGTTTATAACAAGTACCTATTGAAAAAATATTTTAAATGAGTTATAAAATCAGCAGGTAACAAGTCTTGGTTGGTAAATACGGTTTAAAACCATACTACGCACCAAAAGGGCGTTTAAGCCGTTAAATGACGATATTTGCAATCTTGCGTCAAAACATATCAATAGGTAAAAGGTTTTGTATCACTTTTATGATTAAAAACCACTTTAAGTGCCATATGGGCGTTATCGTCATTTAAGGACATAATACAAGAACTCGTACGTAAACTCAGTTTATAAACTGACTTGATATCCCAAAATATCTTATTTATGATATTACATCAGTAGGTAATGAGTTTGGTATAAGAAATTACGTTTAAAGCCGTTATATGCACCGAAAGGGCATTTCGGTCACTTTAAAGCGTAATTTCCGATATAATACAAAAACTCGGCTTATGATCAGATTTGTAACATATGTTAAACATGTTAACATATCAGTACCTAATTCATTTGCAAGTTCATTGGTGATTAAAACCTTATTTTTAATAAAAGGACAGAATAACGGAAACTTGCATAAAACTCAGATTACTATCATATTACGATCATAACAGAACCTTACATCAGTTGCATACTAGTCTAATTCGGTTCATAATCGAAAGTCAAAGCAGAAGTCAAATTCCGCGACTTTCGATTGCGAACCGAAACTTAAACTGGAATTGACGAGCCGAACATGTTTACACATGTTCTAATAATTATTACCAAGTTGTTTATGTGTGAAAACATATTTTAGAACATCATTAAACTCAGATCGTAGTTATTTCAAAATCTGCCCTGTTGACTTTTTTTAATACATTAATATGTTGACTCGTCAATTGACCAAACAAACGTGATTCTTAGGATGTGCCCTTTTGAGGAATTTACACCTACCTAATTACGATCACGTAGCCATGTTTGTTACAAACAATGGCTGGACCATTAAGGTCCAAACTGAAAGTCAAAGCGTTCATCGAAAACGTTTGACTTTCGGCTTTTATAGCCTAATAAAGGAACAAGTAATGAAAGGAACACTTACAAGTGATCCAAGGGACTAAATAAAACTCAAAAGGGAAGCTCCCAATTGCTCAGGACCCCCCCCTCCATGATATGAGACATTGAGAGATTATGAGAAAAGGTGCAAGTTTACAAAGAAACAAGAACACCTATTTATAGTTTTGGAAGATTTCTAGGATGATTCCAAGTGTTGAGAGGCTCTTGGAGATGATTACAAGTGTCCCTAAACGTGTACAATACAACTCACAAGCCCATAGATTCGTTTCAATAGTTTTAAGTTGCTTGGAGTGGCCACCAAGCTAATTTCCGAAGCTACAGATCAGCTTACGGACCGTAAAGTTTCTTGTATACGGTCCGTAAGGACCTTGGTCAGTAAACAAAACTTTCATTTGTTGTCACTTTTGGCCCCTAAACCTTCAAACTCTCATATATTATCATTTAATGGCATAAAAGCCTTAAATGGCCAATATTAGGCATTCCCGAGAGTATGATTGAACATGATAAGGCTCCCGGTTTGTTAAAAGGTCACCCAGAGGTAAGAATTGTCCCTTCACATCCATAGTTTTCAATTTTGGCAAAAATAGTCCCTCCTAGCCAACATTAGGCATCATTAGGATTAGGGACATGTGTCAATGCATTATTGGACACGTTTTTTGAGGTGTTACATCCTCACCCCCCTTAAAAGAAATCTCAACTTCGAGATTTGTTCAGAGTAATACAATTAGTTCCGTATCATAGTAGGTTTCAACCTCTCAAGAGTATCCTGGGCCACAAAGGGAATCCCATTTCACATTTATGAGGGAAACTTGGAACTTTTAAATTCCATGGTCCATAACGGACAACGTTTTTCAATAAACCTTAAGCTCATGTTTTAATGTCATGGCAAACCATGACAAGTGCTTATTAGCTAAGCACTTTGCTGGAATTTTCCAGCAATAAGAATATATTTAGTATCTTAATCCGATACTATAGACAATAGTACTCCATAAGGAGACTCGATGTTATCTTATTATAGCTTAACTGGTAGGAATTATAAATTTTCCTTAATTGACAAGAAGCACCGACTTAGTCAGTCTGTCGACTATAATTCATATCGCGTCATTGCCACGATTTATCTTTGATAACTTGGAGAATATATCCATTTTTACCATTTCCCAAATCTTTGTGGGATCTTCCAGCTCATTGATGCAGACCAAATGGTCTATGATGTTCAAATCACTTGTGAACACTCTAGGCATTATGCTTCTTAGGTGGCTACGGCCTTCTCAAGTCCATCCACACAAAGGTCCTCAGCTTTCGACTCTAATTCGTCAGAATTTACTTGTGTCATGTGGATGACACATTCTCCATTCAATCACTTGGATGCCTTAAGCATAAAAGCTTCCTTAGCAATCCATAGTGTCGATCTTCCACGAATGGTGAGTATACCACTAGATTGGGATTTTTGATTCCGATAAGTTTCCTACTGTAGAAAAATGTGGATTTGGTTTTGAACTAAGCAATCCAAGTCTAAAATCATATCGAATCCCGCAAGATATATAGATAAAAGATTATAAAAGACAAATTGATTCATGATGGATATATCATAAGTGAAACCATCTATATTGGCGACTTGATTTTATATTTAATATTTAAGCCTAGAGAGGGGCAAATTCAGAATTTATTAGATTAGAGTCGACGAAGCTTTTACTCGCTTCAGAATTCAAAACAACGTTCTAGCAACTAAATCATTTACGAGAAACGGATTCGTAATGATATTTATTGTCTTGAACTGCTTCTCTTGCAGCTAATTAAAAGGCTCAAGCATTCCCTTTCTTCCCATTAGTGGCCTTTGTTCTTCCCGTCTACCGCCCTCTTTGGGCAACGAGTCTTTATATGCCCTTTCTCGCCACATCCATAGTAGGTGGCGTCTTTCAGGTTCTTACATTCATGGGACTTATGGTCCATCTGCTTACAGATGCCACAACCCTTGGTCTGCTCATGGAAACATTTTCCAAAATGTCGCTTCCCACAGGTTTTGCACTTGGGTTTTGCCTCATTTGGCTTGGACTGGTGATAACTCGAACCAGTTTTACCCTTTTTCAAATCCTTACTGGGGGTGTCATCATGTTTCCGCTTGTGATCACTCTCGGCCTTAGCCGCTTTTACTCTTATCTCATCTTCAGTGAGAGATAAAGCTAGATCCACAATGGATCTAAAAGTTGTAGGTTTAGAGCATTTAACTAACCCCTTGATTTTTGGAGCAAGTCCTCCAATAAACCATGCAATGTACTTAGACTCGGGGGTAATCAGATATGGAACAAGTCTCGATAAAGAGTTGTATTCAGATACATAGGCTCGACACTCGAGACCCTTCATGGTCAACTTCAGAAATTCAGATTCAACTTTCTCCACCTCGTGAGGTGGGCAGTAAGTCTCGCGGATCAGTTCCACGAACTTAGACCAACTTAGGTTGTACATTTCAACCTTGCCGGTAGAATGGATTAGTGCCTTCCTTCCACCAAGGTAGAGCATCCTCCTTGAAGGATTAGGACACATATTTAAAAGTGTCCTTGGTAGCACAACCGCTTATATGAATAATGGTTTCCATTTCGTCCAGCCATTTTAGAGCATCAATAGCTCCATCCTTTTTAGAGTCACGCATCTCAGTTCTCTTGATACTCTTAATACTTTGATCACTCTTAGTTGAGGAGACATGAGTCCTTTCAGTCTTATGAGTATTAGAATGGGGTTTAGAAACAAAGTTCTCTTTTTGTACGGATGGCTCTGGCCCTTTTCAGTGTGGCCATAATGTCGCAACCCTCGACCCTTACCCCGGGAGGGGAGCCGCGAGACACAGAGCTGGTGGTACCGGTGTTTATTAATTTGGCAGCGGAATTACAACATCAGGATCGTAGTTAGGAAATAATTTATCAGAGTTTCAAAACACAAAACTTTTATATTACACAAATGGGATAAAACCCAAGTTTCAATTACAATACATTTGTAGGGATAAACCCTGACTTATGGAAAACATAAACTACGTTTATTTCGGTAAGTTTTATAGCCACTTTTCTAAGCCTTCAGTGCTCTCCAGCTGGCTTCTATTAGCTTCACATTAAGTTACCTGAAACGCGTTTTTAAAAAGATTTTATCAGCAAGAAATACTGGTGAATACATCCCAGTATAATCAAAACAAGTTTTATAGGTTTACAGTTATTGAGAGCATCCGCATTTACAATGTTTATATCTACAGCATTACCCAATCAGTACTGTCACTCTTGACTTGTGGGTCATGTTACCCATTGGAAAAAATCCATTTGTCCAACGGTAACGGATTCAAATTTCGTATACAAAACCCCAACATACCGGCAGTAATTGTAGAATACATATACTCAATCACTGTTAAGCATGATTAATATATTTTGACCCACAAAAAGGTTTACAGAAAGAGAATGTACTCACTTTGAAAACTTATGTATTCCTACGGAGTTCCTGGTGAAAATTCTTGATTACTTCCTGGAAATTCTATTTAAAACATACAATACACATGCGTTAGTAAATTAACCCAGGTCACGTTTAGCCATATAACCGAGACAGAACCCCGTCGTGCATAGTCAAGCTGGCCTTAACATGCGTCGGTGGGTCCTAAATCAATCGGGTAGGATAACCATACAACACAAGATAGAACCACAACGTACTCAGTCGGGTAGAGCCTTGACATGCGTTGGCGGGTTCTAACTCGGGTAGGGTAACGAATTAGTGATCGGGGGTTAAGATACTTACGGCGGGCAGCGCTTCGTACGTTTAGGGGTTTAGGGGAGGGGGTTTCGACAGAAACAGAGATAGAGGGAGTATATGAACGAAAATTTCGATCGCAAATGAGCAACGAAAACGATCCCAGGCCTGGCCTTACATAGGCCAGTTTGACCTCTCCCGCGCGTCGCGCGAGATCCCAAGTTTCCTCTCGTGTGGCGCCTGAGGTGCCTAGCTAGGGCTAGGTCAGCCTCCTAACGGATATAGGCTTGCCACATGACAGGAGATGGTGACACGTCACTGGACGTCCCACGCGCGTCGCGACAGAGACCATGGTCTTTGGCGCGTGGCGCCTGGGATGCCCAGGTCCATTTTATTCGTTTTGTGTGCTGAGTCTCGATTCGCATGTCCGGTTTGTCGTTTTGGCTCGATTTGTGGTGTTTTGGAAAGTTGTTACATCATTCCCACCTTGATTTAAATCTCGTCCTCGAGATTCACTGGAATAGGTGTGGATATTTTCTTTGCATCTCTGATTCTAGCTCCCATGTATATTCTGCTCCTCTCTTTGAATCCCATTTAACTTTGACCAGAACTAATCTCTTGTGCTTAAGATTTTTGATCTTTCTATCTTCAATCTGAATGGGTTTCTCTACAAATTTAAGCTTCTCGTTAACCTCAATATCTTGAAGGGTATTATCAGTGATTCGTCTGCTAAACCCTTCTTGAGATTACATATATGAAACACATCATGTATTTCTGCCATTTCTTTTGGTAATTGTAGCTGATAGGCTACTGGCCCTATTCGTTTGATAATCTTAAAAGATCCAACATACATTGGGCTTAGTTTTCCTTTCTTACCGAATCTTACAGCTCCTTTCTATGGTGAGACTTTTAATAGCACTTTATCTCCAACTTGAAATTCCAAAGATTTACGTCTGTTATCTGCATAACTCTTTTGACGATCTCGGGCTGTTTTCAGTCTTTCCTTGACTTGAATAATTTTGTCAGTTGTTTCTTGTACAATCTCAGGACCTGATAATTGTTTTTCTCCAATTTCTGCCCAACACACAAGTGTGCGACATTTCCGTTCGTAAAGTGCTTCAAAGGGTGCAACATTGATGCTGGTATGATAACTGTTGTTGTAGGAAAATTCTATCAAATGTAGATGTTTTTCCCAATTTCCTCGGAAATCAATTACACAAGCTCTAAGCATATCTTCCATTGTTTGGGTTGTCCTTTCACTTTGACCGTCTGTTTGAGGATGATATGCTGTACTTAGATTTAATCTGGTTCCCATTGCTTTTTGGAAGCTTGTCCAAAAAAGGGAAGTAAACCGGCTGTCCCTGTCAGACACAATAGATAAAGGAATCCCATGTAATGAAACTACTTCATTTACGTATAACTTAGCTAACTGTTCCATACTGAAGTTTTCCTTCATTGGTAGGAAATGAGCAGATTTGGTTAATCTGTCTACAATCACCCAGATTGTATCATTACCTTTTCGTGTCCTGGGTAGTTTGGTAACAAAGTCCATTGTTATCAATTCCCATTTCCAAATTGGCATCTCCAATTGTTGTAACAGTCCTGAAGGTTTCTGATGTTCAGCCTTAACCTGTGAACATGTTAGACATTTAGCAACGTAGTTTGCTATATCCATTTTCATACCTATCCACCAGAAATTCTTTCTTAAATCTTTATACATCTTATCACTTCCAGGATGTATTGTATACTTAGTCTTATGGGCTTCCTCTAGTATTAGATTTCGCAGGTCTCCTTGAATAGGAATCCAAATTCTGTTTTTACGGAATCTCCAAATTCCATCCGTTCCTTTCTCTAATTCTTTAATCATTCCTTTTAATCCTTCAGCATCGTCCTTGATTGCTGTTTCCTGTGTCTGTTTAATTTGCTCATTTAAATCTATCTGAAGATTTAGTCTAAGAGAGCGTACTCTTTTCGGGTTTTCGTGGTACTTTTGACTTAAAGCGTCTGCTACTATGTTAGCTTTTCCGGCATGATACTGGATATCACAATCATAATCACTAAGGATTTCCATCCATCGCCTCTGTCTCATGTTTAATTCCTTTTGTCCAAAATCTTAACTCTTATGATCTGTGAATATCACAAACTTACTACCGTAAAGATAGTGTCTCCAAATTTTAAGGGCAAAAATTATTGCTCCTAACTAGATCATGGGTTATATAATTTTCTTCATGCTTATTAAGTTGTCTAGAGGCATAAGCAATAACCTTTTGACGTTGCATTAGCACACATCCATATCCTAATTTAGACGCGTCACAATAAACTATGAAGTCTTCAGTTCCTTCTGACAATGCAAGTATTGGTGCGTTGGTTAACATGTGTTTTAAAATCCTGAATGCTTCTTCCTGCTTTGGTCCCCATTCAAATTTTACTGATTTGCAAGTTAGCTTGGTTAATGGAATGGCTATTCTAGAAAAATCTTGAATAAAGCGTCTATAATATCTGCTAATCCAAGAAAACTTCGTTACTTCCGTAGGTGACTTAGGGACTTCCCATCTGGTAATTGCCTCGATCTTTGTGGGATCCACTTGAATTCCTTCGTGCTTTACCAGATGTCCAAGGAATTGTACTTCTTGTAACCAGAATTCAATTTTGAAAATTTTGCGTAAAGCTTTTCCTTCCTCAGCAATGTTAGGAGTATATGCAAATACCCGCGTGATCTTCCTTACTCCTGGAGTAGATTAGAATATCATCTATAAAGACGATTATGAATTTGTCCAGGTATGGTTTACATATCTGTTCATCATGTCCATAAACGCAGCTGGGGCATTGGTTAAACCAAATGGCATGACTGTAAATTCATAATGACCGTACCTTGTTCTGAAAGCAGTTTTAGGAATGTCCTCTTCCTGTACTTTCAGCTGATGATATCATGAGCGTAAGTCGATCTTATAAAATAAATCAGGCTCCTTGGAGTTGATCAAACTGAACATCGATTCTCGGTAAAGGGTACCGATTTTTAATTGTAACCTTATTCAATTCTCGGTAGTCAATGCACATACGCATTGATCCGTCCTTCTTCTTAACAAATAACACCGGTGCTCCCCATGGTGATGAGCTAGGTTGTATGAAACCCTTCTCTAGTAATTCGTCCAGTTGTTTCTTCAGTTTCTGCATTTCCATCGGTGCTAGGCGATACGGGGCTTTGGCAATCGGTGTTGTTCCTGGTATTAGGTGAATTCTAAATTCAACCTCTCGATCTGGCGGCAATCCAGGCAACTCTTCTGGAAAGACATCAGAGAAATTTGATATTACAGGAATATCTTTTAATTCTTTTCCTTTAGTGTTGATGATTATCGAAATCATATACACCATTCCTCCTTTTCGCGTATAACTTACCGCTTTCATCACGAAGATGAACTTTGTTGACCTTGTCGACTTATCTCCCTTAATTGTGATCCTCTCACCAATGGCGCAATCATTTCTACAGATTTTTGATCACACAATATTTGTGCTGATTGGTTACCAACCAATCCATTCCTAACACGACATCGAATCCGGCTAGATCCATTGGAAAAAGGTAGCAGAAAAGTTCTATCTTAGCTCCCTGCAGGATTTCGCTTATTTGGATAGAAGACCCATTTGCCGTCTCCACCAGACAGTTTTGGTGAAGTTTAGTTAATGGTTGATTAAGAAAATTGCAGAAGGAAGTATTTATGAAACTTTGGTTCGCACCAGAGTCAAATAATACTTTTGCATAAACACATTAACTAAAAACGTACCGGTAATCACTTCCGGAATCATCTTGGCTTCTTCGGCAGTCAGCACGAACGCTCTGGCAGTCTTCTTGGGTTCTTCCGTCGTCCTTGCTTTGTTGTTTGCCCTAGAGCAATTTCGGGTAGTTAGTTTTAATATGACCAGCTTCTCCACAATTGTAGCATAGCCTATTATTAGGTTTCTTTCTGCATTCTTCTTCCTTATGTCCTGGGAATTTGCAGAAATTGCAGTATGTAGAGCATTTCCCGGAATGCTTCTTTTTGCAGTACTTGCATAGGGGTGACGAAGAACTTGACCCTTTTCCGCGATAGGAATTACCATAACGTAGTTCCTGAGTAATCTTTTGAGCTAGGTTCCTTTTTGGTTTTCTTCTTGCATATGTACCAATTCATTATGTCAAGGTGTTTGCTAGCTCTACTGCTTCTTCAATAGTTTGTGGTCTTGCTGCCTTAACCACATGTCGAATTTCACTATTAATCCCCAAATGTAACAAGAGATTAATACTGGTTCTGGAGAGGCCAGGGTTGGTACAATCCTTGCATATTCAAAGAATGTGGTGGTATAATCTTTGCAATTTACCCCAGTCATTCTATGATTTAGGAACTTATTAGCAATTTGTTCCTTTTCATTAGGAGGACAGAATTTTCTTTCAACTTTTTCGTTAAAGTTGTTCCATTCCATACTGTAAACCCTGCCACTTCCTCGAGACTGAAGAATGGTATTCCACCACTCTAAAGCTGCATCATTGAAAAGATTAGAAGCATACATAACTTTATCCTCATTGGCACACTTACTTATTTTTAAAACTGCTTCTGTCTTTTCTATCCAGCGCAAGGCTGAAATAGCTCCTTCACTGCCTGAGAATTCTATCGGTTTGCATGATAAGAATTCTTTATAAGAACAACCATATGAGATGGTTCTTCTTCTTTTTGGAACAGGAGCTTGAATTAATAGTTCATGATTTCCGTTCATGCTATGATTTGGTTCAGAGGATATGCGTTTACTTCCGATTTTGGACTTATCATTTTCTGCCTTTTTAATAGTATCGATAATATAGGGCATAGCATCTATGATTCCTTGGGCTACTATGTGTTCGATAGCACTTTTCATTCATTTGATTCTGTTATTATCGTTATTCTGGATTTCCTGATTTACTTCGTCTGACATCATGAATTGTAAACATTTATCATGTATTACTATCACAGAATAATAAATATCACACAACACAGTGAACCAAAATCGTCGAGCATTGCGGCTTTTACTCTTTTCATATATATGCGTCTATTACAAGCATAACTGAAATTCAAACATTAGTAACTATGCATCGATATATGTATATAGGTGGTATATAGTTTATATCTATTTTAGTTTTTTTTTCTAACTATGTAACAAAATACACACACATATATATAGATGGTGGTTGCTTAAACTGCATTTCCCGCTCGTCATACTTCTAGACGAGCTTCTCTCCGATTTGGCGAATTCGGTTTCCTTCCTCTACCAGTTCATTCAGTCGGAGTTCTTCCACTCCATGGTAGCATGGGTTCATGGTTGGTAAGGTGGAACTGGTTCTTCGTAGGGGAATGGGTTTTCTAGTACTGTTGTATTTCCCAGTTGTTGGCCCACCATAGGTTAGAGGATTTGGTGCTGGAAATCCTGGGTTCCTCGTTGGGGACAAAGGCTGGGATTGGAAATTGGTTCCCCTGGTTCTGGTCTAGATTCATGGGTTGGTTGGGAAATAAAGGAAGTATCTGTGGTTCTGGATTTACTGCTTGGTTGAATAGGCTCTTCTCCTATATTTCCATACAGATGAAAATTTGCTAATTGTCTATCCAACTCTTCTTCCTACAAGGTCCTAGCTTATGGGTTCTGGGTATTTCTAACTGCTATGGCTTGCTGTTGGGCTTGTCTTAATCTTTTCCTTCTTCTCCATGGCCTCGACTAAACCAACCTCTCTTCTTAGGGGGAAAAGGTTCTACAGCTTTGCTTTGAAAACAAAGATTCCCTCGGAATCGGTAGTGGATCCAGCGGTTGACTGGGAGATTCCTTCATCTATGGGAGAATGAGGTAGGTGACGATAAGCGTCAGAAGTACCCTGATCACTCATACTGTAAACTAAGAAAATTTGTCAGTTTAACACAAAATAATCATAGAAGTTATAGATATTTCCTAACACAATAGGATAAATTTAGGTATGTAAAAGAACACCTAGATGGTTTAAACCAGTGGCATGGCTCTGATACCACCTTTGTCGCAACCCCCGACCCCTACCCCGGGAGCGGGAGCCGCGAGACACAGAAGCTGGTGGTACGGTGTTTATTAATTTGCAGGGAAATTACAACATCAGGATCGTGGTTAGGAAATAATTTATCAGAGTTTCAAAACACCAAACTTTTATATTACACAAATGGGATAAAACCCAAGTTTCAATTAACAATACATTTGTAGGATAAACCCTGACTTATGGAAAACATAAACTCCGTTTATTTAGGTAACTTTTATAGCCACTTTTCTAAGCCTGCAGTGCTCTCCAGTTGGCTTCTATTAGCTTCCATTAAGTTACCTGAAACGCGTTTTAAAAAGATTTTATCAGCAAGAAATACTAGTGAATACATCCTAGTATAATCAAAACAAGTTTTATAGCTTTATAGTATTGAGAGCATCCGCATTTACAATGTTTATATCTACAGCATTACCCAATCAGTACTATCACTCCTGACTTGTGGGTCATGTTACCCATTGGCAAAAATCTATTTGTCCAATGGTAATGGATTAAAATTTCATATACAAAACTCCAACACACCGGCGAGTAATTGTAGAATACATATACTCAATCATGTTAAGCATAATTAAAATATTTTGACCCACAAAAAGGCTTACAGAAAGAAATGTACTCACTTTGAAAACTTATGTATTCCTACAGAGTTCGTGGTGAAAATTCTTGATTACTTCCTGGAAATTCTATTTAAAACATACAATGCACATGCGTTAGTAAATTAATCCAGGTCATTTTAGCCATACAACCGAGACAGAACCCCGCGTGCGTAGTCAGCAGGGCCTTAACATGCGTCGTGGGTCCTAAATCAATCGGGTAGGATAACCATACAACACAAGATAGAACCACAACGTACTCAGTCGGGTAGAGCCTTGACATGCGTGGCGGGTTCTAACTCGGGTAGGGTAACGAATTAGTGATCGACGTTTAAGATACTTACAACGGGCAGCGCTTCGCAGGTTTAGGGGTTTAGGGGGAGGGGGTTTCAACAGAAACAGAGATAGAGGTAGTATACGAACGAAAATTTCGATCGCAAATGAGCAACGAAAATGATCCCAGGCCCGGCTTATATAGGCCAGTTTGACCTCTCCCGCATGTCGCGCGGGATTCCAAGTCCCCTCTCGCGTGGCGCCTGAGTTGCCTAGCTAGGGCTAGGTCATCCTCGTAACGGATATAGGCTTGCCACATGGCAGGAGATGGTGACACGTCACTGGACATCCCCCGCGTCGCGACAGAGACCATGGTCTCTGGCGTGGCGCCTGGGATGCCCAGGTCCATTTTCTTCATTTGCGTGCTGAGTCTCGATTCTCATGTCCGGTTTGTCGTTTGGCTCGATTTGGGGTTTTTTGGAAAGTTGTTACACATAAATCTAGCCAGGGCTTTACCAACTTCATCGGCAATCAGGGATCGAAGATGATTCTCTTTGTCCTTACGGTTTTGGCTCACTAAATCGTCACCACCGTTTTTCTTACTTGCTTCGCCAATATTCAGGCTTGCCATTAGTTTTTAACCGAAAACTATATAACCATCAGTAAGATTTTTGAGAACTTAACAGAAATCAATTCATTTGCATTAGATCTTAAGATCTTGTATAATATATATTATATAATATACTAGCCTCACTTACCACAGTTGGTAATGGGCTTAGTTATATAGCTCATTGGCTTGTCACAAAGGACGTTAAGATGTGGCACATAGGCCTGTCACAAAGGACATTAAAATACATGGCATGATGGCCGTCTCACAAGGACATTACTAGATATATAAGTTGTGATCTTATTGATCAAAAAGCTTTAAGGCTTGAATATAGTTCATCACCTTGGACAGGGAACCATAATGGTCACAACTGTCATTTCTTATTGATAATTCAATATAGTATAGCCCGTAGGCAAAGCATCACTAAGGATCTTAAATATGATCCTTGTATTGATGATATTAGTCATGATCGCACTGATCATATAGAATATGAAGCTTGGGCATAGCCCACCACCTTGGACAGGGAGTCATATGACCATAACTATCCTTATTTTGACTGACAAGTGAGTTTATGATTCCTCTCTTTCCACATAGTTGGGAATAGTTGGATATTTGGAATAAGTATCATTAACAGATGTTGAAGGGAGTAGTTTTTACTCCTTTCCACAAATTGGGAATTAGTTGGAGATTGGAACACGTTTCAGTTGACGTTTAGATATGAATTCCTCTCCTCAGTTGGAGATTTGGAAATACGTCTTAATTGACGTTAAATATAAGTCCCTCTCCTTAGTTGGAGATTTGGGATACGTCATAATTGACTTTAAAATATAAGTCCCTCTCCTCTGTGGGAGATTTGGAATACGTCACAGTTGACGTTTAAATATAAGTCCCTCTCCACAGTGGGAGATTTGGGAATACGTCACAGTTGATATTTAAATATAAGTCCCTCTCCTCAGTGGGAGATTTGGGAATGATTAACATCGCACAGTTGGGTGAAAATTTTATCTCCTTTCCTCACAGTCGGGAATTAGTTGGAGATTTAAGATAAGTGTTGTCACATAATTGGACGAGGAACACTTAAAATTATTAAGATTTATAATGGTGTGAGGGAAATCAGTTTTCACTACTATCACCTTTTTCAACCACTACCATTGGTGGGAATATACATTTAAGACATAGTCTTTAATGTTCTATTTACTAGTCTTAACTCCGTAAGAACTAGTAGACCGAGTAAATTTAAAAGAAATTTATTTGCTTGATTGCTAGTGGTCATTCGACTAATCGTCTTCACCCAATAGAGTTGACACTTTTAGTCCTTCTCCTTCCACATAGTTGGGATTAGTTGGAGATTCCAGGACACGTCTCAATTTACGTTTTAAATATATGCCCTTCTCCACAGTGGGAGATTTGGGATACACCTCAAGTCATTCAGTGTTTAATACAAGCCCTTGTCCTCAGTGGGAGACTTGGGATACACCTCAATTCAGTCAATGTTTAATACAAGCCCTTCTCCATAATGGGAGATTTGGGATACACCTCAATTCAGTCGGGTTTTAATACAAGCCCTTCTCCACAGTGGGAGACTTGGGATATGCCTCAATTCAGTCAACGTTTAAATACATGCCCTTCTCCTCAGTGGGAGATTTGGGATACGCCTCAGTCAGCATTTGAATGTAACAACTCCAATTTTTCGTTGTTATGTCATTTCAGTTTACTTCGTTTATGTCAACTCATTCTACTCTGAGATTCGTTTATAAGAAAGTTATGTTAATTAATTATGTTTATGTCAATGATTATCGCATCTAATCGCTTATTAAAGCATCGTTAATTTAATCGCAATTACAAGTAGTTATGCTACCATACGAGCCGTGTGCGTTATTGTTTAATAAACACTTGTGCCATCGCACCGCTTACCTCATCGCATCGCAAAACGCAATTAATATGTGGTTTTATGTCATTTATGTGTTATGTGTGTTTATTTGTTATGATTAAATCACTCACAAACTCACGCAACTCGCTCCCACGCGTTGACTCGCTATTATGCGCTTAACACATCATAACTCGATTACATCGTGAACAATCGATAAACGAACGAAAAACTAGGAAATTCTGAGTTTTTGGACAAGTTCGCTCGAACTTGGGTGATGCCAAGTTCGACCGAACTTCTCCAGGCCAATGAACTTCTCAATTTCACCCAAGTCCGCTCGGACTTGACTTGGAACCTCACATCAGCAAGTTTGACTGAACTTGCCTGAGAATCACTGAATTCTTAACAAGTTCGCCCGAACTTGTATGACTTACAAGTTCGAGACTGACTCCTCAGCTCCATTTTTGCATTCTCCTATAAATACTCAGCTCCATTCTCTCATTTGAACTCGCTGCAAGTTCGCCCGGAGCTCCCCAAACCCAAAACCCTTGTTTTCTAAGTAAGATTCAACCCGTTTTCAACTACAACAACGTTTTACAACGATTTTGGCACAAGGCATTGCCTTCGTTTTCATCAAATCTCTTCTGTTTACGAAAATCTTCATCTTTTCTATAAAACTTCTGTTTTTTAACTCAGATCTATGCTTAGATCTAAGTAAAACCTTTTAAAACATAGACTTTTACACAATTTATTCAGACTAATACGTATATTTCGTTCACTTTTGAGTGGAACGGGCGTTGTCAAGCAAGATCTCAGATCCGAAGCACAAAGAAGAAATCGTACTTTACACAAGCTGGACTAATCCGTACGAACCTTCAAGTTCGCCCAGATTAGCCCGAGTTTCTGTAAAATGGCTAAACTCGCTCCAAAAGACTCTCAAGCCAAAGGTTTTACTTAGTGGCTTAAGGTTGGAGGGATGAACACTCGATTTCCCAGCAAACGGCGCAAAAACGCATGATTTGGATGCCAAAACGATCAAGTTCGCTCGGATTACATCAAGTTCGCTCGAACTTGTCACCAGGGTGGTGATCAAGTTCGCCTGAACTTGATTAAAACTTCAAAAATGGCACAAGTTCGCCCGAACTTTGTCCAATTCTCAAGAGAATTAGACAAGTTTCGCCTGAACTTGTATCATCCCTCAACAACTAGTACAAGTTTGCCCGAACTTGTCTAGTTTCTCAGGAAACATGACAAGTTCGCCTGAACTTGTACCCACAGTAAGTTCAAGCATACAAGTTCGCCCGAACTTGTACTTTCAAGTACAAGTTCGCCCGAACTTGTTTTGCTGTTCTCTCAACCGTTAGACCGTTTTAGCAATTCGGAAGACTGATGCACTTCTGATCGCTTATAGGCTGATCGGCACTCTTCGTAATTCCTCTCAGATCCCTCATCTTTCCGAAACGCACCACAGTGAGTATACTTGAACACTTTAACGCTTAAACCACTTTTGGGTGTCACATATGTTTGTATATCAAAACACATCACCACAACTCTCAAACGCTTATTCGCAACCCGCTGTTTCATGATTATACGTGAAATCTGATGAATTGTATGTATTGCTTGATTGCTTGTACGCCACCCTTAACATGATAGTATACTAGAGGTTGACCCGCCACCCGGAGGCCCGGGTTGTTAAGGCTCGCATTTTTATTTCACATTTATTTTCTCTTTAGGATGTGGACACTTGTTCGCATGCCCTGATCAATCGCGGTTTGTTCGTTTGCATGAATCTAAGTAGTTACATCATTCACATCTATTACGTATGTCATGCGGTGTATGCTAAACGCTTTTATATCTATTATGTACGCAAACCTTTATGCTCACCTTTACTTAACTGTATTGACGTTTTATTTTAACATATGTGGCAGGTTAAGGATTATGCTTGGATGCTTAGTTTAGGTTTCGTTTTGTTAGAAATCATGTAATAAATCTAGGGGAGATCGAAACGGATGATTATGTTTAAGGGATTTGTTAGATATGTAATGGTTTTTAAAGATTTTATGAGTTTGATAGTATGGGATGTTAAATGTTGATTATTGTCTTTTAAACGATCGTTATGGAATCTCTTGAGCAATCTGGTTTGCCTAGTGCCACTACCCCGATGTATCCTGCCATCGGTTGGGGTGTGATAAATTGGTATCAAAGCCATAACCTTAGGATAATTAGGTAGAATTGCCATGTTCGACCTAGTCGCATTTTAAGTACCCGAGGTGACCAATATTTGACTTAAATGCTTAAAGCTACTGGCCATAAATGCTTAAATATGTCTTTCCTAAGCAAACACAATACACACGCTTGGAAACCTCATATCACACCAAATGTGTGATCAAGTCAGATTAGGTGTGAAAACCGAGAACTCTCGATAATATCATTCACTCCGCGCAATCTCTATCGCACGAGATACCTTCCTTGAGTCAGGACTGATATCCAAACCTCGACGAAAATCTCCATTATCTATCTAATGGAACTCCCAACTCGATGGTGGTGTACCCACAACTAGGAATGAAGTTGTTAAGTTAGGGGTGAAACCAGCATCTTAATAACTAGTTCTGCTCTTCGATTTCAATCTCACCAAAGTCTCGATTAATTGATGACTCGGAACACGACGTAACTGGAAGGATAAATGCCGTTAAACGTGATACGGCGAGAGCATTTGTCTATTAGGCCAAATTGTGTGTCCGAACTCAGAGAATTTTCGAATCACTTTGGGTAGTCGACGTCTCAAAACCCAGGATGCTACAATTGATTTAAGGCTATATCGTCGATTTTACGCGTCATCGAGTTTATTAATATTTATGTGTTTAATTTTTGAGAATTTTCGCTTATTCGATTTTTCACTTTATTGATTTCTCGTATTATCGATTTCTCGCTTTATCACTCTTCGCTTTATATAGTAGCACTACTCGCACAACTCTCAAAATCCAAAACACTAAATAATCACCAACCAAACTAAAACGCTTAACTCGCTTACGCCTATTAGGACGTTCGTGTCTCATACGCGGTATTACTCGCTTATCATATTCGCTTATATCTCGCAACTCATACGCACTACGCATGATTTAATTAGAGGTGAATACATGCAAAATATATGCTTACGTGCTTATGTGATTATGTGCTTACGTGCTTATGTGCTTACGTCTTATATGCTTACGTGGATACGTGCTTACGTGGTTTTGTGCCTTGTATGATAATAATAAATATTTTTTTAAACATAAACCTATTATAATCGAATCTCACTAATCTAAACCCTTTGTGTAGATGTCTTCAATGGGATCTCACATCACGGAGGAACATCCAGCGCAACAACGCTGATAAGCGCATTGCTTCATTGGTAGCCAAGCAAATGGCTAAAGTCATCCCCAAATCGTCAGTGAGATTCACACAGCCAGCAGCAACTCGTCGATTGATTCGAAATCCGACGTGCCTAAGACTTCCTTTAGCTTTAAGCAGTTCAAAGCATGTGGATCACTCACTTTCTCAAGGCACCGAAGGACCAAGTGCCATGTTTCACTGGTTTGATGCCATTGAGGTCACATTTCGCCAGAGTGGGTGTCCGGAACCCCTTTCGCACTATTAACGCTACCGGCGTTTTCCAGTCCAGGGCTCTCGACTGGTGGACCGCGAGCGTAACAAGAGGGGAAACGATGAAGCCTACGGACTCACCTGGGAGGAATTAAGACAATCATGATCAAGGAATTATGTCCTCCGTATGAGATCTAGAAGTTGGAAAACGAGTTTTGGGGAATTAAGCAAGACGGTCCCGACAATGCTGGTCTAACAGCTCGTTTTCAACAGTTGAGCATTATCTACCCAGGTCAAGTGGATACGACCGAGAAAGCAATCAAGAAGTACCTCAACGCTTGCCCGACTGCGTCGCTGACTTTGTTCAAGCAGCACGCCCTGCTACTATCGAAGAGACCTACCAGCTAGCCGCCGAGATCAACGACAAACGGTTTAGTCTGGTTATTTCAAGACCAGCAAGGTTGCAAACCAGGCCATCACCGAATCAGCAGCTCCTACCGATCAGCCTCGAGAGTCAAAGAACAGTCGCCGTGGTCGTAAAAGGGAAAACCCGAGCAAGAACTTTGCCCTTACTACTCCATCTAACCCTCAGCCACTCCAGTCTGCAGCACCAAACCACCTCCAGCTAAGCGTGTGTACACTGGTCCTCATCCTTTGTGCTCAAAATGCACCTATCATCATGCGGTTGGAGGCAATTGCCGTTTCGTACCAACTGCAACATCTACGGCCACTTTACTGTTCAGTTTCCGTTCAGGCCCTAGTCAGTCAACTCCTCAGGCCCCAGCAGCACCAGCTTTACCAGCTCCTCCTCAGGCCAAGCAGCAGCAAGCCCCAAAGGCACGTGCCTGCTATACGTGCGGTGATCCGAATCATTTCAGTAATGTCTGCCCAAACAAACCTGTGAAGCAGGAACACAGCAGCAGCAGCAGCCACAGCCACCACAGCCTCAGCAGCAACAACAGGCTGCACTGGACGAGCCTTTAACCTAATCATTGCCAGGCTCAAACACAACAATGTTGTCAATGGTACGTTCCTTGTCAATGGTATTTATGCTTCATGTTTATTTGATACTGGATAGCCGATAATTGTTTTGTATCCATAGAATTCGAAAAGGTTTTAAATGTAAATGCGCTAAACTCCCAAAGACTTTCGATGTGGAAGTCGTCACCGGAAATAGTGTTACCGTTAACTCCGTCTTACGTGGTTGTTCTCTCGATCTCGACAACCACATTTTCTCGATCAATCTCATACCTATGAAATTAGGTAGCTTTGATATCATAGTAGGCATGGATTTTCTTTGTGAAAATCATGCTGAAGTTGTTTGCTTCGATAAATTGATCCGCTTTCCTCTCTCAAACGGTGATCAACTCCATTTTAGGTGAAACTCCCTCAAAGAAGTTAATGCTTTTGTCGTGTACTCGAGCACACAAATACTTGCGAGAGCAATGTTTGCTTTTCTAGCCCATATCGTAAACGGAAGAGAAAACTTTTAAAGACGTTGCCTATTGTTCTGAATTTCCTAAGGTCTTTCCCGACGATTTACCTGGTTTACCCCCTACTCCGATGTTGATTCCGTATCGATTTGATTCCCGGTGCTACTCCCGTTGCTAAGGCCCCTTATCGTCTCACACCATCCGAAATGCGCTAACTATCGAGCCAACTTCAAGAGCTTCTTGAAAAAGGTTTCATTCGCACGATCACTTCGCCTTGGGGCGCACCCGTTCTTTTTGTGAAAAAGAAAGAAGCGACGTTCCGGATGTGCATCGATTATAGTGAACTTAACAAACTCACGATAAAGAACCGCTATCCTCTTCCCCGAATCGATGACTTATTTGATCAGCTTCAAGGTGCTACTTGTTTTTCTAAGATCGATTTACGTTCCGGTTATCATCAGTTACGCGTATTGGAAGAAGATATTCCGAAAACCGCCTTTCGTACACGTTATGGCCATTTCAATTCGTAGTCATGCCTTTCGGTCTTACCAATGCACCCGCGGTCTTCATGGATTTGATGAACCGTGTGTGTAAAGATTTCTTAGATCGTTTCGCATTTTTTCATCGATGATATCCTTATCTGCTCGAAGTCGAAAGACGAACACGCGCGCCATCTTCGTTTAGTTCTCGAACTTCTTCAAGGTAATCGCCTTTATGCTAAGTTCTCTAAATGTGAATTCTGGCTCGAAGAAGTCTAATTTCTCGACCATATCGTTAATAGCCAAGGAATTCACGTTGACCCTGCAAAGATTGAAGCCGTCAAGAGTTGGATTACGCCGAAGAATGCATCCGAAACCGTTCTTTTCTTGGATTGGCGGGTTACTACCGTCGATTCATCGCCGACTTTTCGAAAATCGTTGTTCCGCTTACTATTTTAACTCATAAAGACAACCTTTTGTTTGGGATTTCAAACAAGAGGAAGCCTTTCAAATGCTCAAGCGTATGCTATGCAACGCTCCTAGTACTCGCTTTACCCGACGGAAACGACAATTTCGTTGTTTATTGCGATGCCTCTAATCTTGGTCTTGGTTGTGTTCTTATGCAACGAGACAAGGTTATCGCGATGCATCTCGACAACTCAAGATCCACAGAAAAACTACACAACCCACGATCTCGAACTCGGTGCAGTTGTTTTTGCATTAAAGATATAGCGACACTACCTTTACGGTACCAAGTGTACGGTCTTCACCGACCATAAGAGCTTACAACATATCCTTAACCAAAAAGAACTGAATATGCGCCAACGCAGATGGGTTGAACTTCTCAACGATTACGATTGTGGGATACGTTACCATCCCGGCAAAGCAAACATCATAGCCGATGCTCTCAGTCGACGAAGCTATGTGTATAGAGTTCGTGACTCTCAATCTTTGAATGATCTTGAAATTCTTATTCGCTCCGCCCAGTTTGCTTGTTTTAACAAGAATACTTTGTAAGATGAAATGAAATGTGATGCCAAAACTCAGCTTGTTGTTAAACCTAACGGTATCTATTACTATCTCGATCGCATTTGGATTCCTACCCGTGATAACCTTCGTGAACTGCTAATGACCGAAGCTCATAAATCTCGATACTCCATTCATCCTGGAGCCGACAAGATTTACCAGGATCTTCGCCCTAAGTACTGGTGGCCGGGCATGAAAAAAGGATATCGTCATGTACGTCTCAAAGTGCTTAACCTGCTCGAAGGTTAAAGCCGAGCATCAAAGGCCCTCTTGCTTACTTGAACAACCCAAAATCCCGATGTGGAAGTGGGAGAGTATAACTATGGACTTTATTACAAAACTTCCTCGTACTTCCTCTGGTCATGATAGCATTTGGGTTATCGTTGATCGTCTTACCAAATCCACGCACTTTATCGCTATACGAGAAGACTTTAAGGTCAAACGGTTAGCCCGAATCTATACCGACGAAGTCATATGTCGACACGGGATGCCTCATGACATCATTTCTGACCGCGACGGTCGCTTTACCTCACGTCTCTGGGAGACTATTTAATCCACTCTCGGTACTACTCTCAATCTCAGTACCGCTTTCCACCCTCAAACCGACGGTCAGACTGAGTGCACGATCCGCATCCTCGAAGGCATGCTTCGTGCGTGCATCATAGATTTCAGTGGTAACTGGGATACGCATTTACCTTTAATTGAATTCTCGTACAATACTAGTTATCACACCAGCATACAAATGGCTCCTTTTGAGGCACGGTATGGAAGAAAATGTCGATCGCCTATTGCATGGCACGAGATCGGAGAAGCACAAATCACCGGTCCCGAGCTGATTCAAGAAACGGCACACAAGATACTCTAGATCAGAGACAATCTCTTGAAAGCTTGGAGTCGTCAAAAGAGTTACGCCGATAAACGCCGCAAGCCCCTACAGTTCAAAGTGGGAGATCACGTTCTCCTAAAGGTTGTACCTTGGAAGGGAGTGATCCGCTTCGGGAAGAAAGGAAAGCTAGCGCCTCGATATGTAGGTCCCTTTAAGATTCTGGAAAGGATCGGCAAGGTGGCCTATCGACTCGAACTACCGGTGGAACTTAACGTTCATCCGACTTTCCACGTGTCAAACCTCAAGAAATGCCTAGCTAAAGAAAATCTACATGTACCTCTCAAAGATCTGCAAATCAACGAGACTCTCCATTTCATGGAAAAGCCTGTCGAGATCATGGACTGAGAAACCAAGAAACTACGGCGCTCTCGCATCCCTATCGTGAAGTTCGACCGAACTTGACCAGGCCACATAACTTCTCAATTTCACCCAAGTCCGCTCAGACTTGACTTGGAACCTCACATGCTCAGCAAGTTCGACCGAACTTGCCTGAGAATCACTGAATTCTTAACAAGTTCGCCCGAACTTGTATGAATCCATACAAGTTCGACCGAACTTGACTCCATCAGCTCCCATTTTTGCCTTCTCCTATAAATACTCAGCTCCATTCTCTCATTTGAACTTACTGCAAGTTCGCCCGGAGCTCCCGAAACCGAAACCCTTGTTTTCTAAGTAAGGTTCAACCGTTTTCAACTACAACAACGTTTCAACAACGTTTTACAATGATTTTGGCACAACGCATTGCCTTCATTTTCATCAGATCCCTTTTGTTTACGAAAATCTTCATCTTTTTTTCACTCTGACATATGCTTAGATCTGAGTAAAACCTTTTAAAACATCGATTTTTACACAATATTCGGACTAATGACGTATGTTTCGTTCACTTTTGAGTGGAACGAGGCGTTGTCAAACAAGATCTCAGGTCCGGAAGCACAAGGACGGAATCATCACTTTACACAAGTTTGACTAATCCGTACGAACCTTCAAGTTCGCCCGGATTAGCCCGAGTTTCTGTAAAATGGCTAAACTCGCTCCAAAAGACCTCTCCAGCCTAAGTTTTACTCAGTGACTTAAGGTTGGAGGGATGAACACTCGATTTCCCAGCAAACGACGCTAAAACGTACGATTTGGATGCCAAAACGATCAAGTTCGCTCGAACTTGTCACCAGAGTGGTGATCAAGTTCGCCCGAACTTGATCAAAACTTCAAAAATGGCACAAGTTTGCCCGAACTTTGTCCAATTCTCAAGAGAATTAGACAAGTTCGCCTGAACTTGTATCATCCTTCAACAACCAGTACAAGTTCGCCCTAACTTGTCTAGTTTCTCAGGAAACATGACAAGTTCACCCGAACTTGTACCCACAGTAAGTTCAAGCATACAAGTTTGCCCGAACTTGTACTTTCAAGTATAAGTTCACCCGAACTTGTCTGCTGTTCTCTCAACCATTAACCGTTTTAGAAATTCGGAAGACTGATGCACTTCTGATCGCTTACAGGCTGATCCATCACTCTTCGCAACTCCTCTCAGATCCCTCATCTCTCCCGAAACGCACCCACAGTGAGTATACTTGAACCCTTTTACGCTTAAATGCACTTTTGGGTGTCACATTTGTTCGTATATCAAAACACATCACACAACTCTCAAACGCTTATTCGCAAACTGCTGTTACATGATTATACGTGAAATCTGCTGAATTGTATGCATTTCTTGATTGCTTGTACGCCACCCTTAACATGATAGAATACTAGAGGTTGACCCGCCACCCGGAGGCCCGGGGTTGTTAAGGCTCGCATTTTTATTTCGCGTTTATTTTCTCTTTAGGATGTGGGCACTTGTTCGTATGCCTTGATCAATCGCGGTTTGTTGGTTTGCATGAATCTAAGTAGTTACATCATTCACATCTATTACATATGTCATGCGGTGTATGCTAAACGCTTTTATATCTATTATGTACGCAATATGCTCACCTTTACTTAATTGTATTGACGTTTTAGTATTGACGTTTTATTTTGACATATGTGGCAGGTTGAGGATTATGCTTGGATGCTTAGTTTAGGTTTCGTTTTGTTAGAAATCATGTAATAAATCTAGGGGAGATCGAATCGGAAGATTATGTTTAAGGGATTTGTGATATGTAATGGTTGTTTAAAGATTTTATGAGTTTGATAGTATGGGATGTTAAATGTTGATTATTGTCTTTTAAACGATCGTTATGGAATCTCTTGAGCAATCTGGTTCGCCTAGTGCCACTACCCCGATGTATCCGCCATCGTTTGGGGTGTGACAAATTGGTATCAAAGCCATGACCTTAGGATAATTAGGTAGAATTGCCATGTTCGACCTAGTCGCATGTTTAAGTACCCGAGTTGACCAATATTTGACTTAAATGCTTAAACTACTTGCCATAAATGCTTAAATATGCCTTTCCTAAGGCAAACACAATACACACACTTGGAAACACTCGTATCGCACCAAACCAGTGATCAAGTCAAGATTAGGTGTGAAAACCGAGAACTCTCGATAATATCATTCACTCCACGCAATCTCTATCGCACGAGGTATCTTCCTTGAGTTAGGACTCATATCCCTACCTCGACGAAAATCTCCATTTCTATCTAATGGAACTCCCGACTTGATCGGTGAGTGTACCCACAACTAGGAATGAAGTTGTTAAGTTAGAGGTGAAACCTGCATCTTAATAACTACTTCCACTCTTTGATTTTCAATCTCACCATAGTCTTGATTAATTCGATGACTCATAACACGACGTAAGGGTAAATGCCATTAACCGTAGTACGGCGAGAGCATTTGCCTATAGGCCAAATCGTGTGTCCGAACTCAGAGAATTTTCGAATCACTTTGGGTAGTCGACGTCTCAAAACCTAGGACGCTCCCAATTGATTTAAGCCTATATCATCGATTTTACGCATCATCAAGTTTATTATTATTTATGTGTTTAAATTTTGAGAATTTTCGCTTATTCGATTTTTCGCTTTATTGATTTCTCGTATTATCAATTTCTCGCTTTATCGCTCTTCGCTTTATGAAGTATGCACTACTCGCACAACTCTCAAAATCTAAAACGCTAAATAATCACCAAATAAACTAAAACGCTTAACTCGCTTACGCCTATGAGGACATTCGTGTCTCATACGTGGTATTTCTCGCTTATCTCGCTTATATCTCGCTTGTCTAGTTTCTCAGGAAACATGACAAGTTCGCCCGAACTCGTACTCTCAGTAAGTTCAAGCATACAAGTTCGCCTGAACTTGTACTTTAAAGTACAAGTTCGTCCAAACTTGTCTACTGCTCCCTCACTCATTGATCGTTTCAGCAATTCGGAAGACTGATGCACTCCAGTTCGCTTACAGGCTGATCCGGCACTCTCCTTAATTTCTCTCAGATCCCTCATCTCTCCCGAAACGCACCAACTGTGAGTATACTTGACCCATTTTCGCCTTAATGCACTTTTTGGGTGTAACATGCGTTTATATCAAAACACACGAAACACGCTAAACCAATTTATCACACGCGAATATCTGTTTTACATATTTATACGTGATGTTAGGAACATGTAAACTATGACACATTTTCGTTGACTCCACCCTAGCTAGTATGGTACTATAGTTTGGCTAACACCCGACGGGGTCTAGTTAGAAGTCCACATCGCACATCGCAGCCTTGTCGAGAGCTTAACATGTGAAATTTGTCTTGTGAGTTTGTATGTTACGTGTATCATGTTTATGTATGTGGAAATTCGCGACAACCGTTTTATCTATTATGCTATTATATCAAAACCTGTATGCTCGCAAATACATTATTGTATTGACAATTATTTTAACGTATGTTGCAGGTTGTTGAGTTCTACTTGCTGCGAACTGGACACAGGATATATCTCTGGAAACGCATGTAATAGAATCTAGGGAAGATCGAATTATGTTTGTTTGAGAGATGTTTGGATATTTGTAATACTTCCTCCGTCCTATTAAAAGTGTCATATTTTGAATTTTCAAAGTCTTTACTTTTAAACTTTGACCTTAAGTAATTTTGTTTGCGTTAGATAATAATTGATGAAAGTTATATGATTTGAGTGTGTTTTACAAGTGTTTTTATCGGGTTAATTTTCATCAAGTTTTGTATAACACAAAAAATATATAATTCAAGTCAAAGTTTATAAATAAAGACTTTGAAATTTCAAAATAGGACACTTTTAATGGGACGGAGGGAGTAATTGTTTATGGATTATATGTTTGTTAGTATGGGATAATGAATGTTTAAATATTGTCGCGTAAATAGTTGTTATGGATTCTCTCGAGCAATCTGATTCGCCTAGTGCCGCGCCCCAACGATTCCGCCATCGGTTGGGGTGTGACAGATTGGTATCAGAGCCATAACTGTTGGGAATAAGGTAGAATTGCAATGTTCGACCTAGTCTATAGTTAGGACACCAAATCAGACCGTTACGCATCGATTAAACGCCAAAACCAAAACAAACAGACAAGTTCGCCCGAACTTGGGGGCAAGTTCGCCCGAACTTGGGGGCAAGTTCGCTCGAATTGATCAAGTTCGCCCGAACTTGATCAAGTTCGCATGGACTTGACCAAGTTCGCCCGAACTTGTCAGTCCCCTACAACATCAACAAGTTCACTCGAACTTGACATTAGATTGATGCCAAGTTCACCCAAACTTGACTAAAACCCTTCGAAATGAACTTTTAAACATACACTTTTCCTAAAGCTTCCACAGTACACGTGAAGAACGCTCGTATCACACAAACGAGTCGATTTGTCGGGATTAGGTGTGAAAACCGCGAACTTTCGACGAATCACTCACTCCGCGTATTCTCATCTGCACGAAATTGTCTGTTAAGTTAGGAGTGATATCCACATCTTAATGGAAATTTCCCATTCTATCCGGTGGAAGCCTCCTGAAGGGTCCAGGAGGTGAAACCACAATCAGGTATTCGAACTTATCAAGTCAGGGGTGAAATCCGAACCTTGAAAACTCGTACCACTCCACGATTTTCAATCTCGCAACATAACTAAATCTTAACAACCCTCTTAACCGCGTCCTTGCGCTATACCGCAAATATACATATACGTATTTAAATATATACATATATAGTATATGATTACACGTGCTTATGTGAATATGTGAGAATTTAGGAGATATGTGTTTTCCTATGTGGCTCCTATGTGAATCGTAGAAATACGTGTTACTATAACAAGTTTTTAATGCGCTAGATCGCATCGCAATTACAAATCATTATGATCGAATCTCATTCCAAATCTCTATGTTCAGATGTCTTCAAACGCTTCCAACTCTCGACGTCAAGCTCGAAGGAACTCCGGCAAGAGGATTGCTTCGCTCATGGCCAAGGAAATGGCTAAGGTCATTCCTCAAATCATCACCCAAGTTCAAGCCCTCAGCAATTCTCAGAACTCGGAAGACTCTAAGTCCGATGCCCCAAAGTATACTTTCTCCTACAAACAGTTCAAGGCCTGTGACCCAATGGTCTTCATAGGCGAAAGAAGTGTATCTCAAATGCTCCAGCGGTTTGATGCCATCGAGGTGACCCTTGGTCAGAGTAGGTGCCCTGAGCATTTCCAAACTACCTGTGCTACCGGAGTATTTCAATCCCGAGCCCTCGACTGGTGGACAACCGAGCGCATCAAGCGTGGGAACGATGCAGCTTACTCACTATCGTGGGAAGAACTCAAAGAGCTCATGAAGAGAGAATATTGCCCTCCTCACAAAGTCCAAAACTGGAAAACGATTTCTGGAAAATCAAGTCGAAGGTGACAACGCCGGCCTCACAGCAATGTTCAAACAGCTAAGCATCATTTCCCCAAGCCAAGTCGACACTCCCGAAAAGGCTATCAAAAAGTACATACGTGCTTTGCCTGAGTGCGTGGGCAATTTTGTCGAAGCTGCAAGACCGACTACCGTCGAAGAAACCTATCAGTTGGCCGCGGAAATCAATGACAAACGGGTCTTAGCTAGATTCTTCTCCAAGGATTCCACCAAAAAGCTGAACCAAGCGACTGTTGAACTATCTGACGACGAAGATGACGACGAGACACATCGCCGCAAGCTACCACCGAGCCTAGCCGCAAGAGAAAGAGCTCGAGTTTTAACTACTCCCCGACTGACCCAATTAACCCGGAACCTCTTCAGACAGTTGCGCCTCTACCAAGGCGTGCCTACACTGGACCTCACCTCAGTGTCAGATGTGTACTTATCACCACCAGGCCAAAACTAGCTACCGCTACTGCATCAACTCCAAACGTTATGGCTACTACACCAGCAACTGCTGCACGGGACCAAGACAACCCGAGACGCTAGTACTCCCCACATCAAAGGCACCGGCAGCCGCAGCCCTAGCAGAAGAAGACGTCGACCTCAACACCGACTAGGCACAGGACGACGTCCAAAATGGTACGAATTTCGACGCTATTACATATGCTTATTAATCCATTATTTGATGTCGCTTCAAGATACGACGACGTCTTTCTACCTCGAGTCCTCGCACTTAGTCTAAGTGCACACACTAGCTATTATTACTAATGTTATATAATATATCACGATATAATACGTTTTTGCCCCTACTACGCGCCTTTAAAACAAGCTACGATAAACGTGAAAACACCCAACTAATCACGGGTGCACACGAGATTATCTTGGGGTCTGCACGGGGATCGTAATGAGTTCTAATGGTACCCTCAAACGTTAAAAGTATGGTTAAAACGTGGTGGATACGCCGATAGTACTTCCTATATATAAGCGTTTTAACCATGTCGAAAAAGCGCGACACCTATCCACGAGACGGAGGTGGTGTGGTTAAAGCATGGTGATACGCCGCTGTTACTTCCTTTATATAAGTGTTTTGCCATGCTAACAAACTTCCGTGGAGATGTGCCATGTGTAGTTGAACGTTAATAGAGCTTCTGTATTATGATGATTATTTTCACACGCAAAACTCCTCCGCAAGGGCCTAACCTCTCATCGCTTTCTCTATCGCGCAAACGCTAGATACCCCGCGAGTCTACAGCAACGCAGGATCTACCTCGCATCGCTTATCGCTTATCGCTTATCGCTTGTCGTTTGTCGCTTATCGCTTATCGCTTCTCTCTCGACGCTCGAACGCTATCACTTCGCGTATCGTCTTCACTTCATGTCATTTTAACGCTTATCGCATCTCTCGTTCTTACCGCTTCGCTATTTCAAACGTCAATCTATCCATGTTATGTCGGCACACATGACATCACTCCACGGGACGGGGGCAATATGGCTAAAACATGGTGGATACGCCGCTGGTACTTCCTATAGATAAGTGTTTTAGCCGTATTTAAAAACTTCCGTGAAAGGATGCCATGTGGGGTTCGACGTTATTCAAGCCTCATAAATTCTTGGTCCCCCTTCACCGCGTGGAAAAAGGATACCAAAATCTAACTATATCGTGTCAACACGCCTGACATCGCTCCACGAAACGGAGGCGATATGGCTAAAACATGGTGGATACGCCGCTGGTACTTCCTATATATAAATGTTTTAGCCATATTACAAACCTTCATGGAAAGATGCCATACGGTGTTTGACACTAATTAAACTTTTTGATACCTTGAAAACTTAGTTTTACCATTATGTCTTGGTAATTAAAATGGAAATTTTTTCTAAATATTTTGAAGTTTTACAAGAATCTTTTAGAAAAGTAAAACCCTTCTCACAATGGGAATCGACCGCCTAGCGCCACGTTGTGAGAAGATTTTCATAAATCGAATTTCTTTAAAACGCCTTTTGTGGTGGTTAACAAACTTTTCAGAACTTAAAGCATCTTCTTGATCGCCAGCTCGTGAGTTACCAACCACGAGTCAATTAATTCGTTTTTACCCGTCGACTCTTTACACTTTCGAGACGCTTTCACTCTCCAGTCCTTGTTCGATCGCTCGACCATCCCGGCTTACGCTGAACGTCTTACCGCTATCCACCGTTATCTGTGTCAGTTCTCAAGTCTCCCTTTCGAATAAATTTCGGGACGAAATTTCCTAAAGTAGGGAAGACTGTAACAACTCGCTTCCTCGCAAGCTCGTCACTCTCGTTACGCCTAGCACCATAGATTCGGATCATAATGTAACCTGAATCGCTTATTACACTATATCGCATATTTTCGCATCACATCGCACATCACAACACTTACGCATATATCACACTCGCTAAATACTATAAACATTGCGTGAAGTTTCCAAGGATATCTGCTCGCTTAAACTACAACGCGACTCTCGCAAGACTTGGGAACATAGCCGCATGCTACCTCGCCCATCTTATCGAATCTTAACTTAATTTAATCGATTAATACGCTTAACGCTTTGCTAAAAAGCTTAATATAATTATCTAATGCGAACCGAATCGTCGAACGAACGCTTAACGCGAAATAATCAAACAAAACTTGGCCAATAGGTCAAGTTCGGCCGAACTTGTGCACCACAAGTTTGCCCGAACTTGACTAGGCCACCCTAACTCTTCATTTCACATCAAGTCCGCCCGGACTTCTTCCATTCCAAAGAAAACAAACAAGTTCGCTCGAACTTGTAACAAGTTCGCCCGAACATGATACAAGTTCGCCCGAACTTGATGCCTGCGCACTCCTTTCTTACTTCATCTATAAATACTCAGCTCTATTCTCTCATTTGAACTTGCTTCAAGTTCACCGGAAGCTCCCCAACACTGAAACCCTTTGTTTTCTAAGTAAGATTCAACCCGTTTTCAACTACAACAGCGTTCAACAACGTTTTACAACGATTTTGGCACAAGGCATTGCCTTCGTTTTCATCAAACCTCTTCTGTTTTACGAAAATCTTCATCTTTTTATGCAAAACTTCTGTTTTTCACTCAGATCTATGCTTAGATCTGAGTAAAACCTTTAGAACATTGATTCTTACACGATATTCGGACTAAACGACGTATGTTTCATTCACTTTGAAGTGGAACGAGGCGTTCTCAAGCTAGATCTCAGATCCGGAAGCACAAGGACGAAGTCGTCACTTTGCACAAACTGGACTAAACCATTCGAACCTTCAAGTTCGCCCGGATTAGTCCGAGTTTCTGAAAAATGGCTAAAACTCGCTCCAAAAGACCTCTTCAGCCTTGGTTTTGCTCAGTAGCCTAAGGTTGGAGGGATGGACACTCGATTTCCTTAGCAAACGACGCGAAAACGCACTATTTGGATGCCAAAACAGTCAAGTTCGCTCGGAAAGAAGCAAGTTCGCTCGAACTTGTCACCAGATTGTGACCAAGTTCGACCGAACTTGTCCAAATCTTCATCAAATTCACACAAGTTCGCCCGAACTTGTCCAATTCTCAAGGGAATTAGACAAGTTCGCCCGAACTTGTGTCACCCCTCCTCAAAAAGGACAAGTTCGCCCGAACTTGTACTCTCAGTAAGTTCAAGCATACAAGTTTGCCCAAACTTGTACTTTCAAGTACAAGTTCGCCCGAACTTGTCTACTGCTCCCTCACTCATTGATCGTTTCAGCAATTCGGAAGACTGATGCACTCTTGTTCGCTTAAGGCTGATCCAGCACTCTTCGCAACTTCTCACAGATCCCTCATCTCTCCCGAAACGCACCAGCTGTGAGTATACTTGACGCATTTTCGCCTTAATGCACTTTTTGGGTGTAACATACGTTTATATCAAAACACACAAAACACGTTAAACCATTTTATCACACGCGAATATATGTTTTACATATTTATACGTGATGCTAGGAACATGTAAACTAGGACACATTTTCGTTGACTCCACCCTAGCTAGTATGGTACTATAGTTTGGCTAACACCCGACGGGGTCTAGTTAGAAGTCCACATCGCGCATCGCAGCCTTGTCGAGAGCTTAACATGTGAAATTTGTCTTGTGAGTTTGTATGTTATGTGTATCATGTTTATGTATGTGGAAATTCACGACAACCGTTCTATCTATTATGCTATTATATCAAAACCTGTATGCTCGCCAATACATTATTGCATTGACAATTATTTTAACTTATGTTGTAGGTTGTTGAGTTCTACTTGCTGCAAACTGGATGTATGATATATCTCTAGAAACGCATGCAATAGAATATAGGGAAGATCGTATTATGTTTGTTTGAGAGATGTTTGGACATTTATAATAATTGTTTATGGATTATATGTTTGTTAGTATGGGATAACGAATGTTTAAATATTGTCGCGTAAATAGTTGTTATGGATTCTCTCGAGCAATCTGATTCGCCTAGTGCCGCGCCCCGATGATTCCGCTGTCGGTTGGGGTGTGACAATAGATTCTTTATCTTGTCCGCGACATGTTAGTGACATTTGCGGATTATTCATAAAAATCAAGGACTATGTATATATCGATAAGAGTAATCTTATGTTCAGGTCTAGACATGGAATTTAAGGAATCTTCATTTATGATATTTGAGATTAGACACAAAAGGCTAGTGTCTAATTCACTCAAATTGTATCTTTGATGCCAACCTGTCACACCCGGATTTCCCAGTGGGCCCGGATGAGTATAATCGTGATAGTGGGATAACAATTATCACAAAATAATAATATGCAGCGGAAGTACTGGAGTAAAAATATAAAGCTTAATAAAAGCTTGAATATAATTTTATAAAAGTAGTACAAGCGTTCAGTACATGCCCACAGGCGGGATCTAATAAACAGAGCTTAGACATCATAGGCCTTAAGCATTAGGAGTTGCAAATTCCTTAACCTTCATTTTAGCCGACCCGGATTCCCAGCCTATAATAAGGTTCGGTACCTGCGGATCAGTCTTTTGAAAATACCTTAGCTTTCGCTGGTAAATACAATTAACTGACTCTTTGGAAAACATTGTTTCGAAAAAGAGTTTTATACATAGAGAAAACCCGTAGGTGATCTTTTAAGTGTGTGTGTGTGTATTTATATATTTATGGAGAGGATCATAAGAAAATTACTTAAATATGAGAAAACTAGAAAACTAACTAACAAAGCCCAAAAAGCATAAAAAACATACAATTTTTTTTTATAAAAAACCGCTGCTTTTTATGTATAAAAAAACTTTTTTTTAAGAAAAAAACTTGTACTGCACATGTGCACTATATGTGTACTACACATGTTCATTATATGTATATGTTGCACATGTGCATTATATGCTTTTTTATTTTTATTTTTTGAAAAGTTTTTTATATAATATATATCGCGATTTTTATAAAAAAAAACAAAAAAAGTTGATATGTTTTTTTGGCTATTTTAGTTAGTTTTTTGGTTTTCTCATTTAAACTAGTTTTCTCATGATCCATCCCATATATATATATATATATATATATATTTGGATCTATTCTTGTTACCAGATTTACATACTTGATTAATCCATTGGGACGTCCGGACACGGTACCATTAACCCCCAATCATTTCAATTATCAAGTAAAACGGAATAAACCGGATTCTTACATTTATGCGCAATCATAGGCGACTTATCTATGTAATACCCGCTCCAAGTGGCATATTTGCCTCCCCAAGTTTAGCACTAAAATAAGTTAAGAGTATTTACTTTTTTGCTAGCTTCCAATCAATAAGATTTTAATTTAGCAAAAAACCGCAAGTCTAAGTACTATTGACCCAAGTCCGATTATCTGGGGGGGGGGTACTATAGTCTTGAATAAACAGATTTATTATCTGTTAGAATGTATATTGGCCAAAGGTAGTCCTTTAGATATGACCCTATCATAGGCGACTTATCTATGCGCAATCATAGGAGACTTATCTATGTAGTACCCGCTCCAAGTGGCATATTTGCCTCCTCAAGTTTAACACTAAAATAAGTTAAGAGTATTTACCTTTTTGCTAGCTTCCACTCAATAAGATTTTAATTTAGCAAAAAGCCGCAAGTCTAAGTACTGTTGACCCAAGTCTGATTATCTGGGGAGGGTACTATAGTCTAGAATAAACAGATTTATTATCTGTTAGAATGTGTACGAGCCAAAAGTAGTCCCTTTACATATGACCCGATAATTAAGAATATGTTCGCTAGATTAAGCGTATACCGAATAGAATGTGGTTTAAACCCAACAAGTACTAGGACTTGTATAATATGGGTACACAAAGTACATTTTGGATTTTGAATCGAAAATGATAAGGTAAACCCGTTTTGGTAATCTTATGTAAATGGGCTACATAAGCCTAACCGTGCTCACATAAGTGATATCGGGTAACCGCATGAGTCATGAACAAGTTCCATATGCCAATACAATTTAAACAAGTTATAATATCAGTAGGATTTCAACTTGTATGCCCGTTAACGTTTTAAAATCAAACTATGGCTCATAAGGGCGTTTTGGTCATTTAGCAACGTATAAAAGGAATTTGTGTATAATCAATTGTTACGACCATAAACATTCTGTGAAAACACTTTATTTATGATATAATATCAGTAGGATATCAAACATATGTGTGTTTTATAGTTTAAGACCAAACTACGCTCCGTGGGGGAATTTTGGTTGTTTCACACATAGTTTTGAAAGCTTATTTGTGATTCTGAGTTTTTAACAAGAACCCACTGTAAAAAAATTTTAAATGGGTTATAAAATCAGTAGGTAACAAGTCTAGGTTGGCAAATATGGTTTAAAACAATACTACGCGCCAAAAGGGCGTTTAAGTCGTTAAATGACGATATTTGCAATCTTACGTCAAAACAAAAGTTAGGGCCAGGTTTATATGATTAGGATATATTATTTAGTACAACATATCAGTAGGTAAAAGGTTTTGTATCACATTTATGAACTAAAACCACTTTAAGTGCCCATAAGGGCGTTATAGAACTCGTACGTAAACTCAGTTTATAAACTGACTTGATGTCCCAATATATCCTATTTATGATATTACATCAGTAGGTAATGAGTTTAGTATAAGATATTACGTTTAAAGTCGTTCTATGCGCCGAAAGGGCATTTCGGGCACTTTAAAGCGTAATTTACGATATTATACGAAAACTCGTTTTATGATCAGATTTGTAACATCAAAATATGTGAAATATTTTAACATATTAGTACCGAAAAGATTTGCAAGTTCATTGGTGATTAAAACCTTATATTTAATAAAAGGGCAAAATAGTCAAAGTATGGCTTAAAACGGAAACTTGCATAAAACTCAGATTACTATTACGATCGTGTAATATAACCTCAGAGGGTTATGCTACATCATATTACGATCATAACGGAACCTTAAATCAGTAGCATACTAGTCTAATTCGGTTCGTAATCGAAAGTCAAAGCAGAAGTCAAAGTTCGCGACTTTCGGTTGCGAACTGACCCTAAACTGGAATTGACGAGCCAAACATGTTTACACATGTTCTAATAATTATTACCAAGTTGTTTATGTGTTAAAACGTATTTTAGAACATCTTTAAACTCGGATCGTAATTATTTCAAAATCCGCCCTGTTGACTTTATATGTTAACTCGTCAACTGACCAAGCAAACGTGATTTTTAGGAGGTGCCCTTTTGAGGGATTAACACCTACCTAATTGCTATCACGTAGCCATGTTCGTTGCGAACAATGGCTGGACCATTAATGTCTAAACCGAAAGTCAAAGTGTTTATCGAAAACGCTTAACTTTCGGCTTTTAAAGCCTAATAAACGAACAAGTAACGAAAGTAACACTTACAAGTGATCCAAGGGACTGAATAAAAATCAAAAGGGAAGCACCCAATTGCTCAGGAACCCCAGATATGAGAGATTAAGAGATTATGATAAAAGGTGCAAGTTTACAAAGAAACAAGAACACCTATTAATAGTTTTGGAAGATGTCTAGGATGATTCGAAGTATTGAGAGGCTCTTGGAGATGATTACAAGTGTCCCTAAACGTTTACAATACAACTCACAAGCCCATATATTCGTTTCAATGGTTTTCAGTTGCTTGGAGTGGCCACCAAGCTAATTTTCGAAGCTGCAGATCAGCTTACGGACCGTAAAGGTCCTTGTATACGGTCTGTAAGGACCCTGGTCAGTAAAAAGCTTTCATTTGTTGTCACCTTTTGGCCCCTAAACCTCCGAAGTCTCATATATTATCATTTAATGGCATAAAAGCCTTAAATGGCCAATATTAAGCATTCCTGAGAGTATGATCGAACATCATAAAGCCCCGTTTGTTAAAAGGTCACTCAGAGATAAGAATTAACATGTTGACGCTTTTAGTCCCTCCACAACCAGAGTTTTCAATTTTGGCAGAAATAGTCCCCCCTAGCCAACCTTAGGCATCATTAGGATTAGGGACACGTGTCAATGCATTATTGGATACTATTTTTCGAGGTGTTACAGCCCGTATAACCCAAGCATAACCAAGAGCTCACAGTTACGGGACCCCCTATACCGTTACATTCATCGGGTCCTAAGCGGCTCTCTCTTTCAACGGCACGATAATACAAGGGTGGTGAACTTCCCGGAGCTAAATTACCTTTATTGCATCCGGAATCGCCTACCCCTCGATTTCACCTACCTGCTACTCAAGAACATGCACCTCAACTAGATCGCCTCTGCCCCCACACCGATTTTCATCGGTGGATGGATCTACAGCCGCTTCAAGAACTATCTCAATCGCGCTCCGCGGGGATTTCATAAGGGGTGAGATTGGGAAAGGTAGACATCGGCCAACGCCGGAGCATGAACCTCATCTAAGACATGGATGATGGGACCATCCGCTTCCGTGACACTCAAGGAAGCACATGGGATCCGGAGGAAATCCTTGCCCTCGAATACAATCCAAACCGCCCTCCTCCTCAACGACAAGGCTACCACACAGGATCCTCCTCTCAAGGATGAAGTTTTCCTAATTTTCGAAGTTTTCCTCTTCGTAGTTACCGCTAAGCCGACATACCGGACCGTGAACGGTAATGTTTCGTCTCTCTAACGCATCAGCTGTTGGGAGCCAATTTAGAGACACTCGCAATGCAACGAAACATACTTTTCTGGGAACTAGCTTTTCCAATTGAAGGTACTAGCCGGCTATGAACAAACTAACCCAAATAATAACCTCCTGATGCTCTTCACAGTGAATATTCCCGAATTGCATACGCTCCAGCCCCATGTATCTTTTCTATAGTTCAACGAGGTAGTGGCAATCGTGAGATTTTGTAGCTCCCCCATCTTGATTTCCATAAAAGAACTTCTGGTTCATACCCAATTACACTCCGTATACACCAACCTATCTGCTACTGCGCTGACCTTGGCTGTTCCATAGCAAAGAGGTTAGGTACAATCTTCTCAACAACATCGACCTGATCCATAAATCAATCAAGAACAAAATTGAGTACCATTACCCACCATGCCAATTATCGAATAAGAGAGATCGATATTCTTGTTCACCAAATCAAATTAATGTTAACATTTTGCTTCCACAAACCCGAAAAAGACAACTTCCTAGGAACAAGTCCCAAGAACGAGTCCCAATACGAATTGCCTATACAACTTTTCTCCACAAGGCGTCTTGCTCCGTTTTGAACATCCACCTCCACTTAGCGAGCATTGCGATATTGGCATCAAAAAGCGATCCGAGCCCAACCTCTACTTGGTCAAGTGGAAGAATAACTTTTGCCAAGCCACCCAACCCATCTTGTCCTTGTCCTTACAACCAATACGAACTCCTGTACCTATAAACCTTGACTTTCTTGGTTTCAACAAACCTTCAAATCATAACCCGTGATTACCCGAAACACGCAGTAACCAATAATCTAATTGCACTAATCCCCGAAATCAAAACGTAGATTTCTAATCCTTGGTTCGATACCCTTGAACCAAAATAAACTAAACTTGCAAATTGGGAAAGAATAATATAACTTGATTGTGAAATGCTTGCGATATGATGAGCCTAGAGCCTGATGCTCTACTACCAATTGTCGCCCAATTTGATCTTTGATCTCTAGAACACGAATGATAAAACTAAACTTTCATATAACTTGAATTTGAAATACATGAGTGTCTGAATGAATACAATGAATGAATTGAAACCCTATTTATAAGTATCTTAGAGATGCGATTGTAGAGACGTGTCCTTTCGTGAAGAGATACGCGTCTATTGAACTTGTGGATGAGATTTAACATGAAGAGGTGTGTTCCTCTAACCCCAAAAATTCGCATTCCTGAATTCTACCTTTGAGGCCGACGATCTGATGTGTCTCCTCTGAGACATGTCGCTTCAATTAGGAGAGTTAGTTATCAACTTCCATTTTGCCGCATCTAGTCCCCGAACTTCAAAAATACTTTAATACACAACCTAAACTATCTTTACACTATATACGATCAACCCTTATAACTTGGATGTGAAGGATTAGCAATTTCAATCATCAACAAATAAACAGCAGCAGAAGAATCAACAATTAGAGTTTCCATATGTACTTATCTACTGGTGTGTGCCTTCATACGTATGTTTGCAATTTTCTGCATACGTGTGAGTGTGTAAATTACTTGTAACTTTAGAAGATATTGGCGTCACTACACAAATTAGAAATAGTGCCGCGTATGAACATTGGCATTAGCCAGAAAGAGGACAAAACAAAGAGCTCGATGTACACTCATGTAAGTTAAAAAACAAATAAAAACAGACATCTAGGAAAACTAGCTAACTGTGTCTTATCTCTATAATGTATTAACTTCATGTGAAAAGGAAAAAAAACAAGAAACAACCGAAAGATGACTAGATTTTAACTAAATCTCTTATACCCTTTTGACATTTGTTGAACTATGGATGAAGGCTACTAATATTATTAGTAAATACACCATTGTGTGTTTGTGGTTCAATATTATGTCATGGATCATATATAATACATGATAATTCCACTCCCATTTGCAAGTCAAAGAGTTATCTGTTTGGATGATTTCCTGATTGGTCCGGCTGCCTTTAAGATATCACCCCTTTAATTTAAGTTTTCTGTGATTCTTCCTCATCGATGATCTATACACAAATTATTTTTGTCTCTTCTTCCTGATCATCACTATAAAACAACTTGTATTACAAGTGTATATTGGTATCTTTGTTTTGACTTATATACATACTCCATATATGGCTAAGTTTCAGTACCAGTCTAGTTATTCTTGTCTTGCTGTGTATAGTAGGAAGTTTGTGATATGCGCTTCAAGTGCAGAGAGCACGCTTGGATCGCATGATTTGTATGACATGCAAATTAAAGAAGATACACCCGGTATTCTAAAGAAACACGGGTTTGATCAACCGTTGTTGAAGTATTATGGAGGAGGGCAATGTCAGGAAAAGTCCCAATGAGAGTTGCTCCTGTCATCATTGAAATGAACTTGTGTTCATACATTTAGTTTCTCTTTTTGGTTTTCATGTTGTAATTTAGATTAAGAATTAAGATAAAGGAAACAATTTCTTTATTTTATGTGTTTAATTAAAGTTGTTTAACTTTTGAGCAAACATCTTGTTTCTTAGCAAAGTGCGGATTATCTTATGAAATTAACTTTTTTTAAAATAACTAATTCACACACCTGCTTAATCTACTCCTGAATTTACCCTTTTGTCCACAAGGAAACTAAAACCCTTACCACTATTTACACAGCTTTGTTATTGTTAAACCAGAAGCACTTCAAGTGATCACATGTGCTTGTTATCACACGTGCTTTAGCGCTTGTGCTTATAACCAGGAATCTATCTTTCTTGATGAGGTGTTTTGTTTGGCAAACTACGTTAGGCTACATAATATGGATTAGCACCCTTTAACACCCTCCACCTCACCAATAAACCAATGCTATTGGTTGTTATTGGCGATGTTACTGGGTGTTAATTCATATCATGTAGCCTTAACCTAGTTTGCCAAACAAATTACTCAGCAAGAAAGATAGATTCTTGGTATAGGCACAAGCGCTAAAGCACGTGTGATCACTTGAACTGCTTCTAGTTTAATTTAACAATATAAAAGTGTGTAAATAGTGGTGTTTTTTAGAAGTAAGGGTTTTAGTTTCCTTGTAGACAAATGTGTAAGTTCAGGAAGGTTAAGCTGGTGTGTGAATTAGCTGTTAAAAAAATTAATTTCAGAAGATAATCCGTACTTGCAAAAAAACATGATGTTTGCTCAAAAGTTTTACAACTTTAATTAAACACATAAAATAAAGAAATGTTTCCTTTATCTTAATTCTTAATCTGAAGTACAACATGAAAACCAAAAAGAGAAACTAAATGTATGAACACAAGAGTACAACATTAAAACCAAAAAGAGAAACTAAATGTATGAACACAAGGTCATTTCAATGATGATGACCATCTGGACCTCCAGGAGCAACTCTCATTGGGACCTTTTGTAACATCGCCCTCCTCCAGTAATACTTCAACAACGGTTGATCAAACCCATGTTTGTTTAGAATACCACGCGTATCTTCTCTAAGTTGCATGTCATACAAATCCTGCGAACCAAACGGCTCCTTTGAACTCGAAGCGCATATTGACAAACTTCCTGCTATACACAGCAAGAAAGAATAATTAGACTGATACTGACCTTAGCCATATGAATGTATGTATTTAGTGCAAAACAAAGATACCGATATTTCTCACCTTGTAACAAGTTGTTTATATAGTGATGATCAAGGAAGAAGAGACAAAATGATTAGTGGATAGTAAGATCATCGATGATGAAGAATCACAGAAAGCTTAATTATCTTAAAGGCAGCCGGACCAATCAGGAAATCATCCAAACAGATAACTCTTTGACTTGCAAATGGGAGTGGAATTATCATGTATTATACATGATCCAGGCACAATATTGAATCAAAACACACAATGGTGTATTTACTAATAATATTAGTGGCCTTCATCCATACTTCAACAAATGTCAAAAGGGTAGAAGAGTTTTTAGTTAAATATCTAGTCATCCTTTCAGTTTTTTCTTGTTTTTTTCCTTTTCACATGAAGTTAATACATCAAAGAGATAAGACACAGTTAGCTAGCTTTTACTTGATGTCTGTTTTTATTTGTCCTGTTTAACTAACATGAGTGTACCTCGAGCTCTTTGTTTGTCTTCTTTCTGGCTAATGCCAATCTGCATACGTGGCATTATTTCTTAATTTGTGACAATATCTTCTAAAGTTAAAAGTACTTTCAATCTCACGTGTGCAGACAAGTGCAAACATACGTATGAAGGCACCCAAGAACATAAGTACAATGGTAACTCTATTTGTTGATTCTTCTACAGTTCTACTGCTGTTTACTTGATGATGTCCTAGATTCTTCTACTAGGGTTTTTACGTTTCTCACCTTAGATTATTTTCCCATTGATTTTTGTTGGAAAACCACAGTTTAGGGAAGAACTTGAACTCAAGGTTTTTGTGGTAAAACCCACCACAGCTTTTTGGTTTATTAATAAAAAAATCACACCAATAAAACAATTACATAAACCATATATATAAAGATCCAATCCTAAAACTATTGTGACTCAAACCCATTAACTAAACTCAATAAATAAATCTATACTTATCCTGACATTTATTTAAAGTTCAAAGTAATTGGCCGACTTAATCCTACCCTTCTGCCGGCCGACTTGATTCAAAACAAACCAATCTTTTAATAACAAATCCTATAAACTATTGTGACTCAAACCCATTAACTAAACTCAATAAATAAATCTATACTTATCCTGACATTTATTTAAAGTTCAAAGTAATTGGCCATTAATCCTACCTTCTGCGGCGACTTTATTCAAAACAAACATCTTTAATAACACTTGCTGCAAAACTGGAGCCAACTCATTTATAGAGTCATATGCCTTGTTGATAAGAGGTTCCCGATTTAATCCTAGATAAAGATGAACAATATCATTTAAAAAACCAAATAAATAGATAATACTTACTAATTGACCCCTTGAGCTATTAAAATATAACAAAAATAAGTCAATAGTTTTGGGTCTTTTCAATTAAACAATAAATATAATAAGTATGCTCTTTTTATTCGTATGAGAAATTATCAAGGTTGGAGAACTCATTAGTCGCTAGTCGACGGGTGAGGTGGGGACTAGCGACTACTCGTGATTACTCGGACTAATCGGGTCGGGTTTTTTATATGTATTTTTCAGTTTTATGTATACACATACACATTTTTATAGGTAAATATTTTAAGTAGATAGGTTTCAACTCTTACTCAACTCTTTTTTTAAGTATACAAGATTAATTTTTGAAATTCACATGAATTCGATGGAAAATGGCTGGAATTTAGAGGTTTAGGCCGGAATATACAGGTTTTTTGCCGGAATCTGGCGAAATCACCGATTTTTTGCCAACCGACTAGGTCCGACTAGCGATTAATGGACTGATTAACGAAAAATCACTCGGTTACTGGCCGAATAGCGATTAATCGCCGACTAGTCGCGATCACTACAAGAAATTACCACCATTAGCGGCGACAAGCCAAATGTCGCCGCTATCGGTAGATCCGCGTCCCGGTACCTGAAACCAAACCCCAGCCGTTGATCATTATCCTGATCTAACGGTTGGGGATTTAAAAGGCAATAGCGGCGACGATGAGAAGGTCATTAGCGGCAACAACTGTCTCCGCTAAAAGTTTGTGTCCCACATTAAACCCGAGCCACACATATCTTATCCTGGTTAACCTAACAGCGGCGACGGACATATCAATAGCGGCGACAGGCTGTCGCCGGTAATGGTCTTGATGTAACAGACCTTATCAGAGCCTTTTCTTCCCTCCTCTTCACTTTTTCCCCCAAAACTCTTGCGAGACCCGCCGGAGACACCCGTTTTTTGCCCAAATCGGTTAGTTTAACTCTCTTTATGTTAAATTTCTTCTTTGTATTTGTTATATACAAGTTATAGGCTTTAATTTTTGCTCTTTTTTTGTGTATTTTGTGTTTGTGGAAGAAAACTCGGATCACCATCTCTTCTCCGATCACCACCATCACTTCTCCGGCACCACCTCATCTCCGCGGTCTTCGTATCCTTGAAACTTGAAAAAAAAGGTTAGTTTTATATGTATTTTTTTAAGTTTAGAAATTGTATAATTTTTGGTTTAGGTATGTAAATGTGTATGTAAAGATGAATGTTTGTATGTCAAATGTATAATGTAGGTATATTTATGAAAATGTGTATATGGAAATCTATGTATTTGTTGATGTAGGTGTATGTAAGCATGTATGTGTGTATGTAAGTCTATGAATGAATGTATGTAGGTGTATGTAAATGATGAACAACTAGATGTAAGCTCCCCCGCGTTGCGACGGGGGCTAGAAACGCGCCAAGTTGAGATATGGTGACTCGCATCAAAAGGCAGTTTAATTACGTGAAGTTTAACTTTATAATTTCTTTTTACTAAAGATCAAACAACACCCATCTCGCTCTGTTTATCTCTTTAGAAACCACATCGATGTTCCTCTCTTACATGCTATGTCACCTTCCGGCAATGTCGCTCTTTATGGTTGCGATCCTTTTACCATTCACATCAAAGTGTTTATAAAGTTCATTGAATTAAAATTCGAAATACTAAAATTTGTTCCTTTTCAAGTGTATCGAGGATTTATTATTTAGCCCCTCTACAACCAAATCATTTAGTTTTTCAAATTAATGAATTTCCGTAAGATCATAAAGTCTTTAAAAGGTTACAACTATTAAAGCAAAAGACACACATCATAAATGCACATATAAACATAATAGCACATAGTACAATAGTAAGATGAACCAACCCTCAAATTTATTTTGAAAACTCCCTTAAGTCTCTAGTACAACTCTGTATGCATAACAATGTTGAAAATTTATAATGTGGAAATTGTGCATCTAAATGTTTGCAATTGGTGAAAAATGTGTATGTTAGTATGTATGTTTGTGTAAAGTTAGCAAATGTGTATGTAAGTATGTATAAATTTTGTGTTTTTGGTCAAAATGTGTGTTTATAAGTATGTTATATGTGTTGGTAGTATGTTAATATGTGTGTATAAAAGTATGTGTAAAGTATGTGTTAATGTGTATAAATTATGTTTAAGTTTCATAATTTCTATGTTTATGGTTATGTTTGAAAAAAATTGTTTAAGTTGATAATTTCTATGTTTATGTTAGGTTTGAGAAAAAAAAATATTTAACTTGATAATTTGAATGTTTATGTGTAGGTTTGAAAAAAAAAAGTTTAACTTTGATAATTTGTATGTTTGTGTTTAGGTTTGGAAACATTTATACTTAAGTTTGACAAATATATATTAGTTAGGAAATACCCTCCTTAAATTAAATCATCATTTAAAACCTAAGGAATATGGAAAATACCCGCCAAAATTGAAATCATTATTTAAAACAAAAGGAGCTAATAAAATACTCGACTGATACTTAACCCATTATGAAGAACAATACAAGCAAAAAAAGTACCCGATCGAAATTGAAATCATGATTTAAAACATAACGCGCCGCCCAAAATTTAAAACAATCATTAAGAACATAACAAGCTTAAAAAACAACGCCCGTGTTTGAATTCATCATTTTAAAGAAAATGAGCTTAGAATACCCGCCGGAAATTGATTTAGAAATTAATTTCGGGTTGTCCCGTTTAACTTGGGACTGCTTTTTGAATACTTTATCTCATTTAGGATGTGAATGTGTATTACATGATTGTTTGTTTAAGAAGGATTCGGTTATCATTTTCTCTTTGCTCCTCGGGTATATTATCATTAATATATACTTGGGAGCTATGAGGAAATGCTGCCGAATTTTTCTTAAATAAACAATCATGTAATACGCATTCACATATGAGATAAAGTGTTAAAAAAAGTCGGTTTACCAGCCTATCCTTGTCTTGTTAATCTTAAATTAGATTTTCTTTCAGTTGCATAATGCCTTCGATAAAAGCTAGATGATTCTCCACGTCATTCACCTCACTACAAGCAAGGACTCACGTCTTCCATTGAGATGTGTGAAAGAGTGATCAAAAACCATAATGAAGTTAGATGTCCGTGTAACCAATGTAAAAATTCCGGCTTAATAAACATGGCACAAATGAAACACCATTTGCGAATTAGTAGTTTTTGGAAGGAATACACGAAGTGGACCTATCACGGGGAAACAGATCCAGTTGCAGAAGTAGATGATGTTGCGACCACAAGACGGTATGGGAAACGTAATTGAAGATGTTATGGAGGAGCGCATGGAAGAAGATACATACCTTAACCAACAGAACTCGAATGGAGATAGTAGCGGTGTTGGTGATGATTTTGAAGACCTGGTAAAGGAGGTTGAAACATAATTATATCCTGGTGTACTAAGTATTCTTCTCTTGACTTTTTAGCAAAGCTTATGAATATAAAGGATATGCACCATTTGACTAATGAAGCATTTGATCTTATCCTCTCGTTGTTACGAGATTCAATGCCAGAAGGCAACAAGATTCCCCTTTCGTATTATGTAGCTAAGAAGACATTTAAGAAGATTGGTTTGGCATATAAGATGATAGACGTGTGCACAAATGATTGTGCTCTCTTTTGGAAAGAAAACGAGTCTTGCAAAATTGTCCCGTTTGTAATGAGAATCGATGGGTCGATAAAGACACAAAAGGCACGAAGGTGGCTCATAAGGTGTTACGATACTTTCCTTTGACGCCTAGACTACGATGGTTGTATTGTCCAAAGCACATAGCAAAAGATATGATATGGCAAAGTACCGAACGATCGGAAGATGGGACTATGCGTCATCAGTTGATGGATCTTGATGGCAAGACTTTGATAAAAAGTACCCAAACTTCGCGATGGAGCCACAAAATGTCCGCCTAGGGCTTGCAGCGGACGGTTTTAATCCCTTTAACAATGGTAGCAGATCCTCAACTCATAGCACATGGTCGGTTATACTCAGCACATACAATCTGCCTCCATGGCTAAGCATGCGAGAGTCCACGTTCATGTTGACCTTGTTGATTCCTGGCCCTAATTCACCTGGGAAAGACATGGACGTTTTCCTTAGACCGATAGTGGATGAGCTTAAGCAATTGTGGCAGTCAGGTATACGTACTAAAGACGCAGCAACAAACACGTACTTCACAATGAAGGCGACGTTGTTATGGACCATAAATGACTTTGCAGCCCGTAGTAGTCTATCAGGTTGGAGCGGACAAGGCTACATAGCATGCCCAACTTGCAACCAAGACACTCCTTCAATACGTGTAACTGGTAAATGTGCTTATGTTGGTCATCGCCGGTTCTTAGATGCCAACCATCCTTGGAGAACAAGTCTCGACTTTAACGGGAGACCCGAGCACGAGACCCTCCGAGACAGTTTAGTCCAGCTGACATAGAAGCTCAACACAGTCGTTTAATTAATCGTCTACCAGGCAAGCATCCAGCTTTTGGAGGTGGGAGGATAACCCGGTCAGATTTCGAGCTGAACTGGTCCAAACGAAGCATATTTTTGAGCTTGAGTATTGGTCTTCTTTGCATCTGAAACATAACTTAGATGCAATGTGTATAGAGAAACATGTGTGCGACAGCTTACTCGGTACTCTTCTAATGAACGATAAGAGCAAAGACACGCTAAATGTGCGGTTGACTTGGAAAACCTAAACATTCGGCCGACATAATGGCTGAAATAATCGGGTGGCAAGTTCTTAAGTCCCCACCTAAAGTACTCATTCAAGTCCGATGATCGAAAACTTTTCTGTCAGTTTATTAAAAATGTTAAACTAACAGATGGGTTTGGATCTAATATCAGTAAGAGGGTGACATATAACAATGCTAACCTATATTTCCAGCATTTAGCGCCTAAAACCAATGAAAGGGTCGATGCAGCTCCCCTCCCTTCATCATAAGGGGCAGTTTTAACCGCTTTCTTGTCCACGGCCTTTTCTTTTAACCCCGAAATCGGATCGGGCAGGAAGTCCTTGCTCTGCGTTCCGTCAACCGTAGATGAAAACGGAGCAACTACTAGACCATCCCAAACAACATTTAACAGACACCTACGCCAAGCAAAGCATCGATACTCGTTGAATCATCTAGTTTTTACAGATGTCATTCGAAATATCATAATAGAATAAAAAAGATTCCGTTCGATCTCTTTTGTAATAAGGGGATTTATCCTGCCAACAACAGTCTGTTCTCTTTCATCGGTCTATGTATGGCAATCGTTCATTTCTTTCTATCTTGCTTGGTTACCGGTATTTCTGTCTTTAAAGAGATCGATTTCTGACCTTTTTCTGGTATCGCTCATAGGTCTAAGCTGTCTTGTTCAAGCATTGGCAATACGTCCATAAATACGGATTCTTTCCTTTATAAAGAGTTGTCGTGTAGTTTCATTCTAGCTCAATACCCTTTCACCGCCTTCTCTAACCCCATTCCCTGTAAGGCTATTTAGTTCCCCTTTGCTACTTCATCCTGCTCTTAGACTAGGCTTTGTCAATTCACCTTACTTAAGGGGTGAAATCACCCGATGCCTTCATTGAAGTACTTCCTTAGCTTAGGAGAGGATGTCCTATTGCCAATTGGAGGAAGCAAGAAAAAGGTATTCAGCAGCAAGAAGTGTACTACGAAAGAGGAGTTCTTTGACTTGACTCGCGGTTGATCTTTAGAATATTAGGTACAAGTCTGAGGCCAGAAAAGAGAAATCAATGCAATTGAAGCAAGTAATGGAAGCCCTTACAGAACAACTACTGCGAGAGCCTTTACTTCCTATATAGATAGAGACTTTCACTATCGGCATTGGGTTAGGTTGCATCGGTTGTTAGCCCCGCATGGGAATCAAGAAGGAGGTGTAATGGGTTACCCCGGGAACTAGAAGGTTAGATAAACCAGTCTGATGGTTGCCTCTCCCATCTTCGATATACAATATGTCGAAGCTATTGACTCTGAAATGTGAGTCTTCAATTAGCTGCTTTCATAAAAAGTATCGGAATGAACAAAAAAAGCTTCATCGAAAAGAGAATGAGCTAAAGCAAAAGCCGCAGGCAATAATCAAAGTAGTTCCATATTTCTCGAGTATTAAATAAAAAAGAGGTGTGCTTCTTCTCAAGCAGTATCACCGGAAATTAAAACAGTCTTCTATCCGTAATTAGTCCCGGTGCCGATGCTTTCTTTGTGGGTTTAGCAAAAGCCCTCCTAAAGTATCAAGAGAATAGTCGAGTGTTGCAATCCCGCTAAGGCCTAAGACTGATGAGTTGAGTGAAATCCTATCAGCCTTGGAAGCAGGGCCTAATCCTCCAAACTAGGACTATTCTTCCCGCTTTCCATGCTTTCTATTAGTCTTTTTCTTGTAATGTAAGGAGAACTACGAATCAACCTCATGAATAAGCTCACCTTATGATGAAGTGGGAGAAGGCGAGAGGTAGCTGGTAGGCCTTGACTCAGTCCCATGGTTGGCCTTATGGGAATCCATGCCCAGGGGTACCTACCGCTTTCGATCCGGGTTGAAATCTCATGACTGTCATATCCTCATGCAACGTTTGATACCAATTGGAGTTAGAGGGCTTTTAACCAAAGATACATCTACACCGATAGTAGACCTTTGTATGTTCTTTAAGCAACTTTGCTCTAGAACACTATTGGTGGATGATATGAAGAAAGCGAAGGATGACATTCTTACCATCTTATGCAAGTTAGAGATGATCTATCCACCTGCGTTCTTTGACATTATGGTTCATTTACTTGTGCATTTACCTGATGAGGCGATTGCGGGAGGTCCGTTATCTTTTAGATGGATGTATCCATTTAAACGGTACATGAAAAAACTAAAGAACTATGTCAGAAACCCGGCAAGGTCGGAAGGTTGTATAGCTGAAGCTTATGTGCTTGAAAAAGCTCTAACATTTTGTTCAATGTACCTTCAAGATGTTCAGACTAAGTTCAATCGCCCAGATAGAAACGAGGATGTCGTTGTTGAAAAAAGAAAGTTATGGGTGTTTGAGTCCAAATGTCGTCCTGTTGGCGCAATAAAGAACAAACATCTATCAATCATCGAAAAAACTAAGATGGAATGGTTTGTCCTCGAAAACTGCGCAGAAGTCAGGGAGTACATGAAGTGAATGTTTCTATCTTTAAGTTTTCATAATCTGTTAATTAGTATTTTTCATTCCTTGCTTATATTTGTGATCAATGTAGTGAATTCAAACATACACATCCCCAAGATGATCTTAAAACCGCATTTCCGGGATGGTTTCTCCATAAGGTATAATTCATATATAACACGCATTACTCTACATAGGTAATACGTATATAACAAACATTATTACTCTGTATTTGTTAGGTACATTTGATGAAAACACAAAATTCTACAGAATTCCACCCAGAGTTGTATGCTCTTTCAATTTGTACGAAAATGTATGCTTATACTTATGCTGCTTGCATAGTCAATGGTGTTAGGTTTAAGACACTTGAACGTGATGCAAAATGTGCAATGCAAAACTCTGGGGTGGAAGTGGTTGGAGAGAACGGTGTCAAATTTTATGGCCAACTAGAAGAAATTATTGAGTTGCGTTATACAAATGATTATTCAACTATCCTATTTCGGTGCAAGTGGTTTGATACTCAAAGGGGTGTAAACCATGACAATAATATCACCAGTATAAGCACTTATTGAACATGAATGGGACAAAGACGATCAACTCATATTTGCTTCGCAAGCCAAACAAGTGTTCTTCATCCAAGAACCGTCTCGAAACCAAAAAAATAAACGTAGGTGGGTAGTAAAAATGTTAATCATCGAAAAATTTGGGATCGGATGTTGACCACGTCAAGAAGGTTCAAAATGTTGACAAAGGCTTAGAAGATATTGACGTTGTGCACAACAACTCTTCATCTGACTATCCACTTATCATTGACTTGACCCAATACTTTCAAATTGGATCTTCTTCTCATGTTACTAGGGTTGAGCCTGCAATTGAAGTTGATCCCCCAATGACTATCGCCGATGAAGTGTTTGAGGTCGAGACTGATTGTGATGAGGACGATCCCGATTATATGGAGTATGATTAAAAGAAAAGTTATTGTAATTTATATTAATTTGTATTTGATAAACACTTGTTGAAATATTTATTTATTTGAATATGAGTTACACTTGTTGTACTTTCCATTAATTTCTATTAGATACACATGCTGTAACGTTTGTAAATTTTTAGGAATCATGATTTCGGTAGTGTTGATCTTTACTTATCTAATGGCCGATGTGGCCCCATGGGGACATGGGGGTGACGGCGCTGGTGATCCACTGCCTACTAATAATTTTTTGAGAGGCAAGCATGAGACTGATGGTAAGTCTTTTAATAAATTATTTTTTAGTTCTTATATTTAATATATTATAAATGTTGTTTCTAATTATTTATGTTTTAATAATTTTTTTAGTTCTTATGTTTGATATATTATAAATGTTGTTACTAATTATTTATGTTTTAATTGCAGCTGATCCCCTAAGAAGGTTAGAGGGAGAGAAAAAAACAAGAAACTTCGTCGCATGGTAAAAGCGGGGGGAGGGGGGGTATCCCTAACATTTGACAGGGAGGTGACGTATACCCCCGTTGGTGTAGCAAGAGATATGTTTTCGAGAGAGGCCAGTTTATATATGTAGCGGACCATCCCGTTCGATAAAAAGTGGGATGGGATAAAGTTTCACAACCGCATAAGAAAGCCATCATGATCCACTTGAGGGTAAATAAGTTATATGCATATAATTTACGGGCCGTTTTACGGCTGCAAATGCGTCGTTAAACGTCCGTTTAAAGGCTAGTTTACGGCTGGAAACGTGCCGGTAAATGGCTACGAAATTGCTGCCGTTTGCGGCTGCGTTTGCAGTCGTTTAAAAATCAGTTTACGCTACAAACGCAGCTGCAAACGACTGCGAAAATCGCAGCCGTTTGAAGTTGCGTTTGCCGCGTTTAAAGGCCCGTTTACGGCTGCCATTTTGCAGCCATTTGATGGGTCGTTAGACTTAATTTATAATAATATTTTAACTTTTTTATTAATTCGTAGGAAAATTTTAACATCGATGAAGTGGAACGTGATTTAGAAGCAAAAAACTTGAAGGGTGGAATCAAGAATGTGCGTATGAAGCGGTATTCTGACCGCAAGCACGATGCTAAACAAATATTTATGAGCAAGGGAGGGTACGAGGATGTTGACAGGGCAAGGGCATACCATCCCGATGATATGCCCTATGAAAACTGGTTGAGAACCATCGACGGTTTCTTAGACGAAAAATATATTAAAAGATGCGAGGCCAACAAAAAAGTCCGCGGGAAACAACTATTCCCATTCCGCGGGGGGACTGCGTCAAACGGTAGCACCGCCTACAAAAATATAATGTTTTATATATGTGTGTGTGTAAGATTTTGTTTATTTAAAGTCTAATCTAAGTTAACGTTAAACAGGATATAGATTGGCTACCTACATACGCTAAAACCCACACGGATAATTAGGGAAATTAGGTTGACCCAGTTGCTGAACATAATTTGACAGGGAGGTATCCTAACATTTAACAGGGAGGGGGGCATATCCCTAACATTTGACAGGGAGGTGACGTATACCCCGTGGTGTAGCAAGAGATATGTTTTCGAGAGAGGCCACGTTAAAATGTGTAGCGGACCATCCCGTTCGATAAAAAGTGGGATGGGATAAAGTTTCACAACTGCATAAGAAAGCCATTCATGATCACTTGAGGTAAATAAGTTATATGCATATAATTTACGGGCCGTTTTACGGCTGCAAATGCGTCGTTAAACGACCGTTTAAAGGCTAGTTTACGGCTGCAAACGCGCCGGTAAATGGCTACGAAATTGCTGCCGTTTGCGGCTGCGTTTGAAGCCGTTTAAAGGTCAGTTTACGGCTGCAAACGCAGCTACAAACGGCTGCGAAAATCGCAGCCGTTTGAAGTTGCGTTTGCCGCCGTTTAAAGGCCTGTTTACGGCTGCAAATACGTCGTTAAACGGCTGCCATTTTGCAGCCATTTGATGGGTCGTTAGACTTAATTTATAATAATATTTTAACTTTTTTATTTAATTCGTACGGAAATTTTAACTTCGATGAAGTGGAACGTGATTTAGAAGCAAAAAACTTGAAGGGTGGAATCAAGAATATGCTTATGAAGCGGTACTCTACCGCAAGCACGATGCTAAACAAATATTTATGAGCAAGGGAGGGTACGAGGATGTTGACAGGGCAATGGCATACCATCCCGATGATATGCCCTATGAAAACTGGTTGAGAACCATCGACGGTTTCTTAGACGAAAAATATATTAAAAGACGCGAGGCCAACAAAAAAGTCCGCGGGAAACAACTATTCCCATTCCGCGGGGGGACTGCGTCAAACGGTAGCACCGCCTACAAAAATATAATGTTTTATATATGTGTGTGTGTAAGATTTTGTTTATTTAAAGTCTAATCTAAGTTAACGTTAAACAGATATAGATTGGCTACCTACGTACGCTAAAACCCACACGGATAATTAGGGAAATTGGTTGACCCAGTTGCTGAACAGAATTACGTAAGTATTTCTTTTAAGTAAAATTTTCTATAACAAATATATATATATATATATATACATATATATTTAATCATCTTCGTTAAATACAACGGAATTTACAGCAGGCTACAACGAATGGCGTGGTGATGGTCCTCCAATTGACCTGCATAAGGAAGCGTTGGGAGAGCGACGAGGATGGTACCGGGGGATGGGCATAAACCTTCTTCAAACACGCCCTCGAACATGTCGGGTTCGCAACCTCAGACTCAAGACCCTTTTCTGAAGTAAACTATGCAATTTATAAAATGATAAACGAACGCATTTAATATATATGTTGGTAGCGTTAATTAATATGCTAATATATGTTTTGATATTTTTATTGTAGGATTTTGTTAACAGTTTGTTCCAAACCCCAGCCTTTCTGAATCAACTTGACAATTATCTTGGTTCAAAGGAAAACAACCAGCGAATGACGATGATTATTATAACATATTTGATAACGAAGATGAAGATGATTTCGACTAAGTTTCTTGTTATTTTTAACGTTTTTACGCAACTGTAGGATGATAATGTATACTTAAACGTTGTTTGTAATTTTATTACGTTTAGTATATGTTTATGATGTTTATTGCATTGCGGATGTTATAAATTGGGCAGGTTTTTTTTTTCGGCCAGAACTGGCTGGGTGCTGCTGTATGCGCTGCTGTATATTTTTCGGCCATGTGTCGCCGCTATTGATCAATGCCCCAATAGTGGCCATAGTAATAGCGATGACCCTTTACCGGCCACATGTGGCCCTAAAAGAAAAATACCTTTAGCGGCAACACGAACCTTTAGCGGCGACAATAGGGCAATACCGGTGACCCAATACGGCCACATGTCGCTGCTATTGACCTTTAGCGGCGACAAAAGGCTCGCCGCTAAAAGTACCAGTTTCTTGTAGTGGATTTTTACAACACTGGAAATTATAGTATTATACTTCACTATAAACGTAAAATTGATCCGTAACAGAGTCTTTAACGGCGTTCTTGGCAACATCTTCAATTGCAACAACTGAAAAACTAAATCATAGAGATGATGGTTGAGGCTTTGTGTTCAACAACCCCAAAGTAGATATTGAGTTTCCCCAAATAGATCTTGTTTGCCTCCGTGGGCAGGGCAACAACCGTAACGTTACTTGTACTGCCGGAGATGACCCACACCCAAGATAGCATCACGTGTGTGTGTGTTTTTTTTTGGTATCTTAGTATTTTGTGAAAAATAAGAATTGATGTGGAACGAATTAAGTGATTCTTTCAATTTGTTGAAAGGTTTATGTTTCACATGTAACATGTGTTGTGATTTTTCTCAACATTTCCAAATGAACCCATAAGTCCACTATATGCTCACACAAATAAAAATGGAAATGCATATTAATCGTGTAATAAAGAAAAGTTAATTGCATTAATATTGAGTTTAGATAGAGAACTGAAACTATCACTTCAATTCATGACAAATAAGTTACTACTCTTTCGAGCGGTAGAAACTTCCTATTGAGCATTAGTAACATCATGCACAACATAAACAAGTTACTACTACTCTCGAGAAGTAGCAACTTTTACCAAGGAACTCAGTAGTAACCCACAACTTAGTAGTAGCTTAGTGCAATACTACTCGTTTAATAATAAATGGACGTTAGTTTAAAGCTTCGTAGGTGCTTATTGCATATTGGTCCCCGAGCAATAGTGACGTGCATTCTCAGTACTAAACCACGAGTTAGTAGTAGCTGCAACTAGTAGTTGAGACGATCCGGAGCTCAAAAGTAACTACGCTGAAGCTTAGTGGTAAGCCACAAAGCCGACCGGCGTTAATAGTAGAAACTGAAGTGCAAATTATTAGAATGCCAATGACCGAGTTGAGTAGCTCAAGAGCAATTGTTCCGAGCCAAACTTTTAAAAATATAAATACATTCTTACATAGTAACAAACCCAAAAATAGTAAATTATATAGAACATATATAAATATTACTATTTGTGTCCAAACCTAGTGAAAAATAAAATTTTCACTAATTTTTCTAATATTCCCTACATGAAGTAAGATCGATCAAAATACACAAAATTTCCTATGAAACCTTTTTTTCTAGTATTCCCTTACTTGAACTAAGATCGATCAAAACACCAAAATTTCCTATGAAACCTCAACGAATGTGTAGAAAACTAGGGGTGGTTGGATACGTTTTCTTTAATCTTTTATTAATTCAAAACAATTTATTTGATAACCATATGTTTGAAACCTACAAATAGATAATACAAGAACTAAAAAAGTTTAAAGGTTAAATAGACAAAACCATATTTCTAAAGGTTCAAGTGGATGTTAACTAATTCACTCTACGTTCTCTCCTCCACTCTTCAATCGAGAGTTGCTCAACTATGCATTTCTTTTAAACATAAAAGATCATAAGTTACCAAGCATATCACTAAATCAAGGTAGTGATCATTTATACAAACATCTCATTATATCAAGGTAGTGATCACCTTTTTCGTTTCACTAATCTCAAAGAGATAATGGTCACCTCTTTTACTAATAGTAAACAAATATAGTGATGTGCCTCACAAACTTCTCAATAAGACAATGGTAGTGATCACCAAACAATTACAACACAATAATGAAAGTACTAGAAGTTGTAGCATAAGTTTCCTTTTGCTCATTGATCTTTGATATTAAATTTATTCTTCAATTTGGTGTTTGAATATTAAAGGAATTAGAGAGATGTATATTAGATATGTATATGAGAGTGTTTATGTAACGCCCCAAAATTCGAATGATATATTCCGCCCTATGTTTCCACTTGATATGACATGAAATAAAATAACTAGGCTATTTAACCTAGTTAAAATACTTGGTAAAACAAGTCAGGAATGAGGTTGATGGCAATTGTGATTGTGTGACAAACTAGAGAAACTAAACTTGAAGAAGTAGAAAGATTTATTATTAAAACACAAAATTAAAACACATACACATCAGATGTATGTGTCGACTAGAGCTAGAGGAGAAAAAAGAAAACCCTTGTTGCCACAAAATCAATCAAATTGAAAGGGAATTGAAGCTTGATTGTAAGCATGGATTAAGATTTATGACCAACTAAGTGTTCTTATCACCAAGTAAGTCGAATTTCATGTTTTTGTGATATTGATGAAGTGGGTTATGTGTAATCTGTGAATGTTTAGTGAAATTGATCATGAATACTAGATAATATCAACATGTAAAGTTTGTATTGTGCTTTATTTTGATCATATTGATGATTTAGGTTAAAACCCAATTGTAATTGTGGATGATGAAGTTAGAGAAGATTATGTGTAAATTAGTGTAATGTTAATGTTTGAAGTTATATGTGGTAGGTAATTTTGTTAGATGAATTGATGTAGAACAAAAGATACATTGATATGAGAATGATTTGTGAAGTTTGATTTGTTATGTTAAACTATGGATGAAATAAGAAAATAATGTGCTTAATTTAACTTCTACACTATGCTTTGTTGATGGTACGCGCACCACTGTTCGATGAAATACATAGGTGAGATTGTTAGAAGAGATTTGATGAAACAAAATTTGTCCAGAAAGTTACCGCCAAATTTAATCGGCTGTAACCGGGTCAAATCTTGTCAAAAACTCATGTTTATTGAGTTTGTGATGAACTTACAGGAAAAAACTTTCAAACCCAACTGGAATTGCATTTTTTTCGACGAAAATTGAACGTTTTATGAATTTTCCGTATCGAAGGTTCAGGCTGCGTTTTCTAGTAGAATTTGCAGCCCATTACGAATCTTATAACTCAATTTAGGAATTGAGTTATGATCTCAAATTTTTACTGTAGGTAGCTTCAGGAGATCATGAAAATCTCCAACTAGAATTATGTCAATCAGATAATCGAGGATTTTTAAATGAATTTTTCCTGGGCTGTCAGTCAGAAAGTGATGAATCTGATTGCTGCTTAGTAAATGATATTTTATAATTTTTGGTAGAGTGTTAGACTCTAAAAATTTAACTCAAGGATAACCCTCCGAGGGGCACGTCACATAAAAAGATCGTAATTTTTTCAAGCTCATAAGGACTGTAAACGGACGTTCCAAAACAACCAATTTTTAGTGAATTGAGCGTTAGTGAATGATTGACTAATGAAAGTAATGCAACTAAGAATTTGAAATGCTTATCGATATGGATGAACATGCAAACTAAATAGTTATGAAAATGATGGTATGAAATAATAGAAATTTACATTGGCAAGGACTCAACACGAATCCGCTAACGAGTCAAAGGAAGGTAAGAAGACGAGCTCGTACATGGACGCATAAGGTAAGTGAATTCCGGTACCTCACTTCTTAATACATAACTGAAGTCTGGTGTATGAAGGTTAGGAGTTATGTAGTATGTTGCTTATAGTAAATGGGAAAGAATGTTGTAGTATGTTGCTTATAGTTCAAAAGCAACGGAAAGTGGATGGTGAATTTAAATGGGTGAAAACGCGGAAAGTAATTTAGTGTTATGTAATAGTTAATTTGATTTTATGATTAAGAAATTAGAAGGATATGGGACTTGAATATGGATAATTTACGTCATGGAAATATGAAAACGGGAAAGAAAGAAGTTCGAAGGCCTAACGGTTGTTTACAAAAGTAAATAGAAAACATAAGTTGCTGAACTGGCTCTACCGTAGCTTACGGTAGTCACCGTACGATAGGTGGTGATGCCACTACTTCCAACGTAAGACAGTCAACCCACACCGTAGGGAAATTCCCAGCCATCGTAAGCTACGGTGGCTACCGTAGGTTACGGTGGGGTTCCACCAGTAAAGGTGTTTCTTCGATTTCTGACCCCGTGAATCCTTTCCAAACCCCGCTATACATCCATATGGTACCTCAGTCTTGCCAAATGGTTTTTGTGAAGTATGGATGAGTATTGAATTCATCTTTAGGATTCAGAAATATAACCGAAAGTCATTAAAAAGCGATTATAAGATATGAGTAAGAATGGGGCGTGTAAGCGAGTATGTGTGGGTACCAAATAAGTATATGGGCATGTACATATAGATTTAATTGCCTTTCAGTGAATGGAACTTATAAGTAAGCATGTATAGAAATGAGTGTGCACGTAAGTTGTTATTTACAAGACCTATATGTTTGGTAGTATGTAACTAAGACTTTTTCACTTAAACATGTAAGAATGTAAACTGTAAGTAAGAGTTTGTAAAGAGTGGTAATTGTGTGAAGTAAAATTTATTATATACGAATGGTTTGGATTAGATAAGATGTATGCGCATTACTGAACGATGGGTATTTGAACGTGTGAACTCTCTTATGAAACCGGGTTGTTATACATCAGTGAACTCTCCTATAAAATTTATTATACATGAAGGGTTTGGATTAGATAAGTAGTTATGGGTTGTTATACATCAGTATTAACGATGGTAACCGAGTTGCTTTTGAGGTTGAAATGAAGTCAGGTACATTATCGTTGACTCACTAAAGATTAGATACCAAGATGAATGTTGTGTGACAACCGGCAAATTTTCAGGTTAATCCGTACAACCTAATCACCATTTATTTATTAAATTACGTACATTTAGACTTAATTATATAATTGATTGAGTCCATAAAGTCTAGCGATGTCCAGGTAAATGCATGGGTTCGCATTTGATGTCGTTGGTATCGTCTTGTCGTCTAGCGATAAAAGTATATATAAAAAATGAGCGTTGGTGGATTATCCGGTACACTAAAAAAATTACTGAAATTGTTCTGATATGCCTAGAATACTAAATCGATGACATTATTTCAAGTTTGGCGTGAAAATATATAAAACATATTACGGGTATTAAGCATTATAGCTTATTGTTTTAGTGCGTATAAGTTATTTTGTTCGAATTATAACTTGTACACTAATATTTTTTGCTCAAACTATGTGTTATTAGATGGTTAATTGGGATCTAGTATTTTAGTGGCCATAAATTACAAGTATTATGGATAAACACACTTAATACATTTGACACTACTTACTACACATTAAGTAAAAAAAAGACATAGAAGTGACTGGGTTGACTTTGGTGACCAACCAGCCCCTCCTCCCTTACATTACGTCTGCCAACCTCCATCCCTTACCATTTTTTATTGAATTTTGTGTACATGAGTAAGGCTTTTGGTGTTATTTATTATAAGTACAATCATGAGTTAGATATTTTGTACTACATGAACTTCCTACACACTTTAGTATTTCAATCTCAAACTTTGCCCACTCATAGCAAGTTTAGGACAACCCTTAACCTGCAAAAACTTACGCTAATTCAGCCCCACATTATAGTATTCAAGGTTTCACCAAGGATCCAAGGTCCAACGTCCATTGCCATCGTTTACGGTTCCATTCGGTGTCTTTCGCAAGACATTTTGCACCTCGAGTTCAAGCTGAATTGTAGTGTAAGCATTCTAGTTTTAAATATTAGTGTGCATCTTCCACAACTCATCTTTCTTATCTGGTCACTTTTATCATCAAAACTAGTCACGATCCGCAAGAATCAAGTCTCGAACACCCACGGAAGTGAGCTCGAGTTCTTCACCGTCTCGTTTTTCGATTGCATCCTTGCTTACTTTGTAAGTAATTATCTATTCTTTGACGCCTTCCATGTTGCTCATGCTTAATCAGTCATCCGAGTAGAGTTTTGAAACAAAATAAATTCATAGATCCATGAGGGTTAAGGAAATCACAGTTTCTTAGCAAACCTTCAAGTTGTTATTTATTGCGACAACACTCAAGTTGGTGCTAGTAGTCCTCAAATAGTTAATAAATATACCTAGACGTGTTGTGCATTTTTTTTACTATAAATGTTCAAATTACTAGTGCCTTGAGTGCTTAGTAAACCTATGGATTTGGGCTAACAACTTACAAACTGATGGTTCCATTTATAAGTTATGTCATCTAAAAGTTCCATATAATTAAGTAACTAATTTTTAAAAGTTATAACCATATTTCGTGAGGTCAGGTCATACGAGGGGGCATGATAGTTGTGACAAATATGTGTTAATTAAAAATCCATAGTACTGGCAATTATAATATCTAGTAATATTTTGATGTAATCAGAATCCGAGTTGATACATTAAAGAAAAATAAAGTTGGATAGTAGAAAGTATGTATTTAGATAACATTGAAGGTCCCACCCCTACCCATATTAAAGTTACCAACTAAAGTCATGACGTCTATAAACCAAAATAAAAGAAAATGTATACCTACTATTTTATGGGATGCTCATAAATACTTATGCACCTATATATACCATACGTGAATAAATTGATGACATTTGAAAACTATATCTTCTACAAATATTATATTTGGTGGAAATAGTGTACAATAAAAATATAAATGGGTCAATTTTTTTTTACATAAATATTTGTCATAATATGAGAATTATTCCGTAGACATAAATATACAATCTTTATATATATATATAGCTTTTTGCCATCGAACCGAGCTAAAAATATATTTACTTTTATACGTCCGGATATGACTTAGTTAAGGAGTACTACGAATATAATAATGTCGATACATTATTATTATTATTATTATTATATTATTATTATATAAATATATATTTTTGTGTATATATATATATATATATATATATATATATATATATTGTCAAATTGGAACGAATCATCAACGTGTCAGCGTGTCGTGTTAAAATGAGAAACGAGTTATTTCAAAACTAGCTAGTTGGATGATTTGATTATGACCAACACAACTAGGACTATATTTCATGGACCATAGTGTCTTATATGAGTTAGGATACGTGTAGGACGGGAATTATTTTGGACATTTGATTTTGCTAGCATACGCACGGAACGCAATTTGTGAGTTTCACGGCCCCTTTTACTTATTTAAATGTTTATTAAATCGGGGAAAATTCATGCTTGGTTACGGGGTATGGTAGTGGGGTATGAAATCCATTTTTGTCTACTTTGTGCACATAAGTTGGTTGGTTTTAGAGCTCGGAAGTCCTCGTGTTATTGTTTCATTTAGTAACCATTAGTCGTGGTAATGACCGTGGAACAGTCGAATAGATCTATTGGGTGTAACGAGCCCCGCTCCTGGTCGGTCGTGACCCTGTGGGAGTGCAATTGTGTCCAATTATTCTTAGACATCGTCGTGGTGCACGATGTGGCGAGGCATCATCGTTATGGGTTGGTTACGGGCTTATGTCGGCACATGTATCACGGTTTTTGCAAGACCATGATTAGACTCTCGTGATTTTCATAAACTACGCATACTAAATTTTTATCAAATGTTTTAAGTTTCATTTATGACATTTAAAATTGTGAACTCGCCAACATTTTGTTGATATTTTTAAGCATGTTTTTCAGGTAAGTGAACGTCGGTTCATGGCTTTTGGAAGTTGCATGCATCATGGACGATACCTTTTTGTGGGTTTTGTCTTGTATATTCCATCGTACCGAAAATATACTTGACAAATCCTAGGAACTTTATAAACGTTATAACTTTTGGTCGTATGTGGTTGAAACTTAGTGTAATATATTTGGGTTGTGTAAACTAAATATGTTGTCATGGTTGGTAAACTTTAACCTTCGGTAGCGTTGATGCTTAATCATATTAGTTGTTTGCTTATCGTATGCTTGAAAATCTTTCATGGTCGCACCTTGCATTTCCGCCTTCGGCGGGGTGTGACAGGTTATTGTGATATCCCACATCGGTTGTGAAGGGGAACAAAGGCTTCCTTATAAGGGGCTGGATACCTTCACCATCATGACGCGTTTTAAAGCCGTGAGGGGCAGGCGCTGAGGGCGTGCTGGCTGCCAAAGCGGACAATATCATTGTGTGGTTACGCTAGGCTGTTACAGATGGTATCAGAGCCAGGGGCCGAACTGGTGTGCCAGTGAGGACGCTGGACCCTTAAGGGGGTGGATTGTGAATCCCACAGGTTGTGAAGGGGAACAAAGGCTTCCTTATAAGGGGCTGGATACCTTCACCATCATGACGCGTTTTAAAGCCATGAGGGGCAGGCGCTGAGGGCGTGCTGGCTGCCAAAGCGGACAATATCATGGTGCAGTTAAGCTGGGCTGTTACATGCTGGAATTCAGAAGGATAAATAAATGGAATACATATGAGAATAGAACGAGATGAGACCCCAGAATTATGAATCTTAGAAATATATTATATATATGTAAGGTATACTAACGGTGCGAATTTATGTGGTGAGCGCAGGTTGCACGGAATTCTGGATTATCAGCATGAAGGACAAGAGATTTAAAGATCGAGTTAGAGGCGCATGGATTATACGGAATGGTGATCATTTAATTTTTATGAGTAAGTTATATTTGATTTACAAAATGAAGGATGAATGATGTAATTCTTTTAAAGAAGTTGTTTTAAATAATTGAAAATTATGAAGGGATATTTAATAAGAGAGAAATTTTACGGTACGTATTTCCACTGTGTCTTTTTGGTTAAAACGTGTTAGGATGTTACAGTTTAGAACAAAAGGGGAGAAGAAAATGAATGTGGAAGACTTCAATTTGTAGACACTATACTAAAGTATAACAAACAATAAAATAACTAGTCTGAAATCACTCCAACAACCTGGAATGCATAGACAATTTTTTTTGTTTTCTTGTGTTGTGAACATTGTGTATAGTCACGTACATCCTTCCAATGTGTCATCGGCTATTTAGGCTGTTCCGTACAAATGTAACACGTGTCATGAATGAATAAAAGGCCGTATTTGATTATTTATGATGTTTATATATGGTATTTGATGTGTTGGTAAATCCAAAGTTTGATAAAAATTACGTTGGCAATATTAAGATAAACGCTTATCGCGTAACAGTTAAAATGCGAAACGAACGTCGGTGATCGCTGAATAATGTTAAAATCCTAAAAATAGTCCGTTAAGTTAAATAATATATTTAATCATAATCGTGAGGAAAAATAATTTGAAACGCTAAGAAACTCTATTTTTCGAGTTTAAGTGACAAAATACGGTCAACACAGCCAGTTCAGGGCAACTAATAACTATTACAATAATAATTTGACAAGTTTATTTTTATAGAATGATAAAAATAAATTAAAACGCTTAAAATACGTATTTTGCGAATTTAAGCGCATACTGCGCAACACAGCGCGTATACTGCCAATTGCCGACAACGTATCTGGTTCCGGCAAATAAAATATTGGTTAGTAATATTCTGGTGTGTTTATTTTTATAGAGCGTTGAAAATAATTTAAAACGCAGTTAAAACGCTAGATAAAACACCCGGTATTCAGTAAAATACCAGTTTTAAGCATATATATACATTATATATGCATGTATGCGTGTATTTGTGTGTGTGCATCAAATGGTGGCAGCCATTTAGCCACTCTCTCTCCTCTCTCGACACTTGTGGCATTGGAAGATGTACATAATGATTACCTTTATACAAAATCTTCTTAAATCTTGCATAATCCAAGAAAATAATCAAAACAAATAACATCTCTCTTTCTCCTTCTTACTCACGGCCGAAACACACACACCACACACATTACCATTTCCAAATTTTGATATTCTTGAAGATTCAAGTTCATGCAAACTTGTTTCAAGTCCATGTGAAGATCTAAAAAGGGTTTTGGAGGTGTTTCAAGAAGGATCAAGCTATAACAAGTTCCATATCATCATTTTCATCAAAACCCACTAGGAATCTTGGAGGTATAACACTTCATCTTGTTCTTGATTCATAGTGATGGATGGTTATGGAAGTTTCTCTAGTTCTTGAATATAAACACTAACTTAAAAACAATAAAAAATGGGTTTTCAAAGAAAATGAAAATGGATAAGTGTGTGTATGTATGTAGGCCGTGTATGTATGTGTGTATATATGCATATGAGATTTTGAGTTTTGATGTTTGATTGATTCTTGATGGATAAGGTGTTGAAAGTGAATGCATGTGATATTTAGAATGTTCTAAAGGATGTTTGATGATTGACATGAATATGTGAAAAGTTAAGTTTTGAAATCATATATATATATATATATATATATATATATATTGGCCGTGGGTATATGTATGCATATATGCATGCATGTACATTTTTGTTGATTAAATCTTAAATGTGTAAGAATATATGCATATATATATGTCTGCATTTAATTTAAATGATTGATGATGATAATATGAATATGATTATGTTCTTGGATGAGTAAACATGAAATAAATGAATGTTTGATGCATATGAGTACATGCATGTTGATGAAGATATGTTATGGATGCATTGGAGCTTATACATGGACATGCATGTGGGTGTGTGTACACAAGATGATGAATAAATGATGTTATGATAAAAATGATTTTTGATCAGATTATAAAAAAATAAGGTTATTTCATGTATTAAAGTAGCGTGAACTTGACATAAAGTTTACTAGCTTTGCATGTTGTACTATCTGCTTAAAAGTGTTGTAAAATACATGAAATCGTATGATTTATGTGCCTTACACAAAAACTGCACTAATCTGATTATAACCATAATTTTATTCAGTATATAACATGTATTGTGTTAAAATATGAAGTCGTTTCAAGTTCGGATGGTTATGGTAACGTTTGACGCAAAACTATGCGGTAAAACGGTAAAAATCGCATTTTAAGAGGGTTTCTATGAAACTGTTTTAAATCAGTGAACAAATGGATATTTTTAGTACAAATATAAGTATATTAACTTATATTTAGTTTATTTGGTGTTCAGTTAGTCATACGTGACTTCCGGCGCCCGAAAACGTTACCGAATCACTAAATACGCATTTTTCAACATACACTAGAATGGGTTGTTAATGGATGAAACTTATGTCACACCCCGACCCGCAGCGGAATAAGAGTCGGGCCATAATTGGGTTATCACCAAAGCTCATGATGTTTACTAATATGTTTCATATTTATTAAATTCAAATTACATCTCAAATGTTCAAGTCAAATTCATACAATACAAGGAAAGGAAAAATTAACTAAAACAATCCAAAGTCTAAACTGGTTTATTCTTCTAGGCCGTCCTATATGTTTCTTGCTTCAGCTTGATCACCTGTATCATGTGTAAAAATGGGGGATTTTAGGTCAACAAAAGTTGGCGAGTGAACCTTGTTAGAAAATATTTATTATGGATTTCTTGTTGTATTTGATATGGAAAAATTGTGCAATAATCATATGTGAGCAAATGTAAATAAACAATCCTTACAAACAATAACATGAATGATAATGTATATGTTGGCAACGTCACGTTCACGCTCATAGGTAATGGGAACGGACGGCCTATGATGATGTATGTGCGATCAAGGCTCAATCAAACGGAGCCGGTCGTATGTTGGGAACGCCTCGTTCACGCTCATAGGTAATGGGGAACGGCTCACGCTCATAGGTAATGGGGAGCGGCGCCCTATGATGATGTGTGTACTGAAAATGATAAACTTAATCTAAACATTAACCATACAAACAATGGATACATGTTGGATACACATTTGATCATGGATATGATGAATGCACAAGTGTTTAAATGTAATAAATAATAAGCGACACATGATACACCCCAAAATGTGATTAAAACGGGGAATTGGTAGAGATTCACTCACATTGGGTGCGTTCTCTTGATGATGTTGGACGCGCACGAGTTTAGAGAGTTGATCGACGAGGAATAACTAACCTAGATAATACGAAAAGGTACGGTAAATAAGTGGATTTTATTAACAAATTTTAATTGGATTTTTAGGTTTATTTTTGTGAGTTTAAGGTCTCTTTCTAACTTTAAAAATGTTATTTTTAAGTATTTTAATTGATTTTTAAATAAAACAAATAAATAAAAATATATAAAAAATGTTGACTTCTTTTTTGGGTTGACCGTTGACTTTGACTGTTGACCGGTTCGGTCTTGTGTAAGTATGCGGTGGGTGAGACTCGAACCCGTGACCTCCCGTACGCGTGCACGCAGCTCTACCAACTGAGCTACGTGTCTAACCCGAAATATTTCTGTTTTTAATTATATTTATACACTATTTAGTTTAATCAGAATTTATTCATTTTAAAAAGGTTTTAATTATATCGAACCGGTGCATATAACAGGTCTCGAACCCGGGACCTGTGATTCAACGTTGCACACATTCCACCGCTGGACTGTGTGTCTAACCTGGTTAATATTCTGGTTTTTATTATACTTAACATCTTTCAGTGAGTTAACCTGGTTCGGTTTTAAAAAGAGCATTTTTATTTCAGAGAGTGAGGTTGGGTCAGGGATCGAACTCGAGACGTGTGATAGTTGTTTGCACACAGTCCACCGCTGGACTGTGTGTCTAACCCGGTTATATATCTTGTTTTTAATTATACTTATACATTAGTTCGACTTCATCTTCTTCGTTCAAAAACACAGACAACGATTATTCGACTGTTCTTGTTATATTCGATTAACGAACTTATAAGTGATTGAAATGTGATGAAATAGAGAGAGTTTTGGAAATGAATGTACCGAACAGATGTCTTTCTCAGAACTCCGGCTAGGATCGTCGGCTCTGTTTCGTGAACTCCGTCTGATCGGATAAATTAACAGTTTTGATCGGTTAGTTGTGAAATTGAATTACTAAACAATGATTATCAGAAGGTTTAGATGATTATACCGATTCACAGCGTGATTTTGGAAATTCCAGGGATTTTCGGCGAGTACAGAATATCCGGCAACGTCGTCTGGGATTGATTCTGGGTGATGGATTTATGTTAGTAATAGTCTAACAATGGATTGAAACCGAAAGAGTCGAGATATTTACCGTTTTGATGTGAGTCTCGGTTTTCCGGCGAAAGTCCGGTGATTGCAGATTATCTCCGGCGAGTGAAATTGATTCGAGAAATGGTACGATTTTGAGCGAAATGATTACCAGAGGCTTGGGTGTGCATTTATAAGGTAGAATCAAGTTGAATTGGGTCTGATTTTAGTCTCGATTCATGGTCAGCTTTTCTCCGGGGGTTACGACTGGTGTCGCGGGATTATACATCGGTTATAACCGATGTCGACGTTAATACACGCGTTAAGTCAAAGGAAACCGTCGATAATTGGCGAAATCGTCGGAATTTCCGGCGACTGCGAATTGGGCGCGCTGATTTCACTGGGTTTGATTTCGAGTTTTGTTATAAATGTTATTTGTTTCATTATATAGCACAAGTGAGTCAAGTGGCGGAGTGGTTAAGTGTTTGTGTTTAAATAAAAGCCGGCTGACCCGGGTTCGAAACCCGGAATCGACTTTTATTTTTTATTCAACCGTTTTTTATTGTTTATAAATTTTAATTTATAAATTCTAGTATACTTATTAATTATGTATTGTTTAAAATTAAAATGAGCATTAAATAAGCAACGAAAATTTGACACTGATTATTCGATTAATAAACGAAGCGGGTTTTGAAAACCTGTTTTTCGACGGATGTTACAACTTATGTGTTTAAATGTGTCAAGTGATTTAAATATGTGTATATGATAATATGTTAAGTGTTGACATGATAGCGGAAATTAAGACTATGCATGTACGCTTGTATGTTTAAAACTGTAGAATCGGTGAAATCGCGTTAAAATGTGTAACTTATTTGTCGAGCATGAAAATTGATACATAGGTTAACTTAGTGAGTTATTTCATGTATACATGCTTTAAAAATGATAAAGTGAATAAGTTAATCAGTTTTCGCGTGTTATGATATTGTGAATATGTGCACGTTTATGTATATATATTACGACGCGCAAATCGTAGATATATAGTATTTATAAACGGGAGTGTAACGGATAAAACATTAAGGTCACCAATAAAATCGTTCAAGTCGCAAAATCTTAATATTATATATATTTGTATATATATTATAGTATATTATATGAATATATATATATATGTATATATATATATATTAATATGCCAACATAATAAAAAATAATAACTTCTCCAGAAAATCTTAAAGTTATGTGAAAATTCTAAGTATTGGAGAAACTTAGGAATTTTGTAATATATTGATTATTAAATCGTGCCTACGTATGTTAGGACGTGTAGAATCAAATTGTGGGATTTGCGCTGTTTTAAATACGCACCCAAAGGTGAGTGTCACTAAACCCCTCTTTTTACTGTTTTAGTATATGTTTTGGGGAAGAACACGCCTTAAAAGGATAAGTATAAGTTTTCGTATAAAAATATGCCTTTGATTAAACTATAAATATATTTCGTGGAAAATATGATTTGGAAATTATGTGATATGTTTTTGGAGAAAAACATGGTTTTGGATATATAAATATGTTTCGGGATGAAACGGATTTTGGAATAATGATATATGCGTTTCGGGGATGAAACGGGGATTTTACGGCGTTATGGGATAGAACGACTGTGTGGATTTAAAATGTTTAAATCTAAAGTTGTAACGAATTGGCCTGGTGTCAAGAGAGTAAGTATCGGGATTAGGCTGGTGGGGACGTCAGGGATTCGTACAACGTGTTATATTAAATTATAACATTTTAGTAGGATATATATATTGTTCATAAAGTTGGCACCTTGGGGACCCATTGCGGGCACTTTGCGCAAACTTAGCCATTAATCATTAATATGGATTGCGTGGAATTGTTGATAGATCTATCGGGTTAACAACCCCGTCGCGACCGATAGCTCCGTGTCATGTCAAGCGACGAATTTATATTCTGTTATTGTCTAGCATTGATTATACCCTTAATGTTAATATATAGCTCGTAATGTCTTGCAAACTTACGAATCTGAACAAATGGATGTTAAAAATAAATTTAATATGTGAAACTTGGGAAGATGCTTAGTTCGGAGGTTTCGGGGAAACGCTTGCGACGGCTGACTCATGAATTTTATAAGGGAAATAAAATTGACTTTCGAAAATATTATTTGGATGTTTTGATAATAAACACATAAATTAGAAAGTTTTCCGTGTTTTAAATTTGAATATGTGAGCTCACCCTCCTTTGTGCTGACACTCGATTTTAACGTGTTCTTCAGGTACTTGAGCATGGCTTCAGGAATCTTTGGCGTATCTTGTGCTTGTGATGCATGTTTGTTTAATAATAAACTTTGGACACTTTTAAAACTTATTTAGGACCGACTGTATTAAGATCCATAAGGATCAAGACAACTTAACTATGTTATGGTTGTGGTTTATGTTTAAATTTGTAAACAATGTTTTAATTAAGTAATATATCCAAAATTAACGATGCATCCCACTAAGATATTTATGGGCACCAACTTCCGTCACCATTACGTTTGTATTTCCGCTGCGACGTTTTTTTGGGTGTTACATCCAACCCCATTATCCCAATTTTAAGCCAAATTTAAGTTACCAAAAGGTGTCTTTAACTTATATAAAAAGTATACGCGTTTATATGGAATTGGTACGATTATCATTCGTATTTTGTAAAGTTTAGATGATGTTTTCCATTTGATCTTGGCTTTTTCTCTTAAAGTTTAGATGATGTTTTCCACTTGACTTGTATTTTTCTCTTAACATGTTTAGGTTCCAGAGTTCTGACCTACAAAGGAGTGAAACAGCTTCCAAAGACTCAGCGATAGGGTAGGGCGTATTGACTACGCAGATCCAATCTCTTTTCCCAATCCGAGGAACGAAGGCCTTTAGCTCGCCCTATTAGATTAATGAAATGAATCCATAACCAAGATTGAAGCGAGTGAAAAATTGGTTTCAAAGAAAGACTACTTTGGGCTAGCAGTGGGATGGATTTCCGAAACAACCTGGGAACTAAAGTCAGAAGCGGCATCGGGACCAGGAGCTGGTGGAGCTTCGAATGACTGAACTCTCATCACTGTAAGAAGAAAGGACTAGTAGCATCGCAAAGGAGTAATCTAGGTCGAAAGCAAGATGTTTTCTAATTAGGTCATGAATTATCAATGCCTGGAAAATTTCTATTACAGTATGTCTTCAATGGTAAGGTTTAGGATTAAATACAAAGTCTCTGAAAATAAGAAATTGTACAAAGGGTATGAAGCGGACTCCGATTGACCTCGTTAAAGCGGCATTAGAAACCGTCTCATGGAACTCTACGATATGAGATTTTAAGCTTTCACTTTTGGATTTATAGTTGTAGATTTTAGAATTTTTGTTTATTATCATTGTGTCTTTTATTTATCATTGTGTCTTTTCTATATTTGCATCATTGTGTCTTTTTTGTGACTCCCTGTGTCTTTTTTCATCAACGTTTTTTTTATATTTTTTGACATTGTATTATATTTTGCTTGACATTCTGTTATCTTGTGTGATCTATTGACACGGTTCCTACCCGAACCGGTTCCGGGTAGCACAAAAAAACCCGATATGCCCATCTCTACCGTTAACTTACACCTACAAGATATAAACCATCACAACCTCGTCGTTGCACGCCATTTTAATTGTGGAAGTTTGAAAGTGTAAGTTATTGATATTGGGATGCAAGGAGGCAAGAAGGCAAGGAATTTACAATCGGTTTCTAATAGTTTTGCAGCTTTTTTCATTGAATTGACCGAATGAATAGGTTTCTAATAGTCTTTGCAGTCTTTTCCATTTAATTGTAACATTAGGAAACCTGTTCTTCTAAGGAACTGGAACCGGTTCTTCTAAGGAACTGGAACCGGTTCCAACCCGACCCGAACCGGGTACACTCGGTTCTAGTTTTAATGGTTAAAACCCGGGTAGGAACCGGACCCGGTTACAACAAGAACCGGTTCCATTGACACACATTCAGGAACCGGTCGGTTAGGAACCGGTCGTTTAGGAACCGATTATGCCCATCTCTAAAACACCATAACCCAAGTCCAGCCCAATCTAATAATCTAATTTGATCTAAATTATAATTATAATAACCCAACCCTCCGCAATTCTGGCCACCAAACTCACGAAAACAGCATCTTCATCGGTCTTTTCGGGTATGGTTCAATTATTTTGTTGTTTTCTTGTTTTATTTGGATTTTTAAAAGAAACAAAATTGTTAAAAAAAGTTTGAAATTGTAGTTGTTTTGTTGTTTTTTAAAACTTTAATTAGCTGATTTTGTTGTTTTTGTTAAAGTTTGGTGTGTTTAAATGGTTAGTTAGAAGGAATCAACAATTAAAACTAGGGCTTGATTTTAAAGTTGAAAATTATGAAGTTTAGTGATAATTGTTTAAGTGTTTAGTGTTGAAAATAAGTTGTAAATGTTTTATAGAGAAATACTTGTTTAGAAAAGTAGCTCTAGATATTTTCAAACCATTTCATAAAATGAAAACCTGTATGGCGACATTTTAAATATGTTTATAACGACGTTTCATATTTTTTGATGATTATACAAATTTTAGCTTGATGTTCTTTTGTTATACATGACCTGACCCGACATGGACCAAATATTTTTATATATCTACGGGGCCTAAAATCTTTAAAAATATTCCGCACTCCCATGAAAAAATTTATGGGTCCGCCACCGGAGCCGCATCCCCGGTCGAGGCCCGTTTTCGAGGGGACTTAAATATTTAGATATATACACATATTCTAGATATCAGAAGTTGGGAAGAAGCAGATCTCCGGCTGGATTAGAGGCTGAAACCGGGAGAGGAGAGGTAGTCGAGCAGAAGTCCAGGCCGACGAGAGCAAAGTTTGATGGGAGGTTAACATCCAACGCCGGCCAAAGCTGAGTTGTCGGGGTAAAGTCCGATGACGGTGAACAGGGGTGCAGCTCTGAAGGGGCCCGGGGGGCTGCCCCCCATCCGAACTTTTCGCTGAGTAGTGTTATGTATGTACGTTTCGTATAGAATTTTTTAGGTATACATGTTTTCGACCCCCTGGTTTTATAAAAAAATTTTAGGTCCGATAACTTCCGACCGCTGGTGAAAATTTTCAAGTTTCGCCACTGATAATGAACAAGTATAGAAAAGATTTTGTGGTTTTGAGAAGATTTAAGTCTTGAGAGTGATGGCTGAAAGAAAAAAAAAATGGTTCAAGTAATTTAGGTCTAAAATGAAGTTTAATTTACACCCCTTTAAGAATTTGTTTGTAACACTTTAATGCTTTTCTTTATATATACTATACACATAGAGTCCCTCGTAATCTAGTATGCTTCAAGTCAATCCATCAACATCACACGAATATACAAGAACATGTTTTCTTTATCTAGCAATAAACTTTTTAATATACATAGATATTGTTAAAACAACAAGGATATGGCAGGGGGGAAGGTTCAGGATCAACCCCGGTGGAAGCTCCTTGACTGGAATCTGCGGACAAAGAACACCATTAGCCTTAACGCGAGAGGTGGCCCCCCGCATTTGGACTTCGGCGTGAGAATTAGTTATCGGTTCTTAAGAGTCTTAGCATAATGTAGTAAAGAGTTTAGAGTGAGAGAGTGAATACCTTAGGCTGGCCCAAAGTCCCCCCTTTTATAGACTAAGTGATCTGGCCAAGGAAGTTCCTTTGCCAGTGTTGCCTTCCCCATTGGGTAAGCATCTTCTTTACTGTTGCTTGCTTGCAGGAGAGACCTTGCCTTTTATGGTAAGCGCACAGGTTTGTGTGTCTCGAGGTCTTTGCTTGTGCTTTTGGTAAAAGGTCAAGTCAGTTTGACCTTTGTTATATCATTCTCGAGGGCTACAGTAACAGCAGCTCCCTCAGGTTGGTCCAGCTCATGGTCGGGAGCTAGCTGCCTCATTTACTCAGCTCTTGCTTTTATTTATGTTAGGCTGGTTGTTGTTTATATGAGCTTCTTGGCTTATCCTTATGTTGTTAGTTAGGGACTTGGTATACCTACGTCATCAGCCCCCAGTCATAAGTGTTGGTATCTTCTTATGGTAGCGATACTTATGACTTAGATTATTCCTTTCTTATCTCTAACCTTATTCTTTAGGCTGTGGAGCTGAGCTCCCTTGATGGAGCCTGTTTTACCCCTAACAATTTGAATCCCTTCTCATTTATTGCCCAATTGCCTTAGCCGGCTGTCAGGAAACAATTGATTTGACATCGTAGCAGGTGATGAGTGCTTCCCCTGACAGTTTCCGATGGTTACATCCTGACCTTATATTTCTCCCCTAAAATCGGGATTAGTGTTTCTTTGATTTATAAAATAACCGTTCCTTTACCCTTTTGCACTCAAAAATCCTCCAAGTTCTTCACAGTTTTCTTTGTTTCGGATATTATTGTGCTTCCTCCGGCGATATATAATTTTCCGGTACGTCTTTCTTTCCTCATGGCTTCTAACATGAATGACATTGCTCTTCAGTTTTCAAAACTCACTGAATCTGAGATTAGGCAGTTTGTTCTCGATCACGGTACGACTCTAGTCTTGAAATTAGGGCTCCTGGGGATATGACCGTTGATCAATGTCCGGAGGGGTTTTTGGTTTTCTATACTCATATTTTGGATTAACCAAACCTAAGATACCCTTTTTCTAATTTCTTTCTTAGCGTTCTTAAGTATTTCCGGTTGTCGTTGGGTCAGTTGGCTCCGGTAGGCATTGCTCGTATCATGTTCTTTGAGATACTCTGTTGAGCTTTAAGTTATGAACCTGATTTGTTGATGTTCCGGCGATTCTTCGGCTTGCCGAAATGGAGATTGGTATACTGTCGAGAAGGCTCCTTGTGAGAGTTCTCTTCTAACTACCACTGTTGGGCATACTTATGCCTGGAAGAATCACTTTTTCTTTATCTCTCAAGACCTGCTTCCATTTCGTATTGTTCTTCGAAAGTTTTCTGAGGCTTTGAATGAGAAAGAGCCGGATGTGCAAAGTGTTAACCGGGAGTTGCTTCTCAAACTTCGTCCCTATCGTTTGAGGCTTAAGGCTTACCCGGAGGAGCTTCTAGTTATGTTGGGTATAAGCCAGGATTGGCCTGAATCTCGTCGTAAACCCGTGTTTTTCTTTAATGACAATATTATGTTTGTTACTAACTTGATCATTTTGTTTTGTTTTAATTTTCTTACTTGTTTCCTTTTTCAGAGATGAGTGTGTTGGATTTTCTTGAGATGAATGATGCTATTGGTGTGGAAATTGAGATGAGGGACCTTGCTGAGGGTGTTCCTTCTATTGTTCTCCGTACCCAACATGTCCTTACTGGTGGTGATTTCCAGAATGTACCTGTGCAGCCTATTTCTGATGCTCCTTCTGCCAAGAAGCTTGCCTCCACAGACCGTCGGTTGACTAGGGGGATGCCAGCTTCCAAGTCCGCTCCCCAATCTTCTAATCCGATATCTGTTAATAGTGGCGATGAGGATGATGCTAATATTATTGCTTCAATTACTGAGGTTAAGTTTGTTAAGAAGGAGGTCTCTGAACTTGTTGGTGAGGGAGGCGATGTTGCTGTCGAGGGAGGCAGTGAGCCTGAGGAGCCTGTTGTTAGTGGTGGGGAAGCTGGTGCTTCCTCTCCCCGTCTTGTTGCCGTTGTGCAAAAATTAAACGAAACAAAAAGGAAACTCCCGAAGAAGCCTGTCAAGGCTTCTAAGACTTCGAAGAAGGTGAAGATTTCTCTTGCTAACATATACTAAAATTTGAAAGTATATTATACACTTTTGCAATTTCTCTATAAAATATAAGTTAATTATTTATTACTATCATGTTCTTAAATCCGGTCCAATCAGTACGACCAATGAGACATTTGGCTTCTTGTCCGATACTATTCAAAAAATATTGATGTTATTGGGTCATCTATTATCTAACAAAAACCTCATAACTTGGGCTCAACTAAATTTATTATGATCCATAATTGATGATTCAAACTTATTGGGTACATCACTGTAGAGATGGGCATAATCGGTTCCTTTTTATGCCCGGAACCGGTTTCTAACCGGACCCGGTTTCTAACCGGACCCGGTTTCTGAATGTGTGTCAATGGAACCGGTTCTTGTTGTAACCGGGTCCGGTTTCTATCCGGGTTTTAACCATTAAAACTAGAACCGAGTGTACCCGGTTCGGGTCGGGTTGGAACCGGTTCCAGTTCCTTAGAAGAACCGGTTCCTAATGTTACAATTAAATGGAAAATACTACAAAGACTATTAGAAACCTATTCATTCGGTCAATTCAATGAAAAAAGCTGCAAAACTATTAGAAACCGATTGTAAATTCCTTGCCTCCTTGCATCGCAATATCAATAGCTTACACTTTCAAACTTCCACAATTAATGGCGTGCAACGACGAGGTTGTGATGGTTTATATCTTGTAGTGTAAGTTACGGTAGAGATGGGCTATCGGGTTTTTTGTCCTACTCGGAATAGCTTACACTTTCAAACTTCCACAATTAAAATGGCGTGCAACGACGAGGTTATGATGGTTTATATCTTGTAGGTGTAAGTTAACGGTAGAGATGGGCATATCGGGTTTTTTTGTCCTACCCGGAACCGGTTCCGGGTAGGAACCGGGTTCCGGGTACGCACCGGGTCCGGGTACGAACCGATTTTATTTATAAAATGTGGAACCGGGTTGGAACCATCGGGTTTTTTGAACCCGGAACCGGTTCTACTATTAACCGGGTAGGAACCGAAACCAGTTACAGGTCGGTTCCACCGGGTCGGGTTTGAAACCGGTTATTATGCCCATCTCTACATCACTGTTTATCTTGTTCTAAAAGAAAAACGTGATGCCATATGTAAATGATCTTGGGCTCATCATTGTTTATTGTCGTATTACAAAAAAAAAACTATTTTATAGAACTTTATATATTGAGAGCCTTTTTAAGCTCGTCCTAGGCACCTGAATTCTCAGGGTTAGCCCTGATTATTGTTGTCCAAGTTGAAGTTTGATTGTATATATTTGTGATTCATTATGTGTATAAAGACATGTATGTGGTATATGATCATCTTTAACAAACAATTAAGAACACCATTTACTAAGTCATATAATTATTTATAACAAGGGATCATGATTAAGTCCACAATTAGCATTTAACCATTGTTATCCCAACATGTTGAATCTCGCACATGATATGTAGTTGTTAACTTTTAAACCTTCCTTTTAAATTTTGCATTAAGACCCTAAATTTTAGTGGACTTAATGTCCTAAACTAACCCCAGCTTAAAGTAGATGATACCACACATTTACACAACTCTTTTGGCCATGCTCTTCCCTTCATTATCGTGTTCATTATGGTCCTCAAAACAATAGTCTAATTCTGTGAGAGCTCTAAAAATTACGCACCCCACATTTCCATTTACATCGACTCCACTTCTCTCTCTCACATAAATGATTTGTCGACCCGAAACATTAAAAAGTATGTTTTGTCTCATTGTTGTCATTGATTCTTATTATATGAATAAACTAAAAGTAGTTAACCTCACTTAGTGTTTAATTATATATCAACATATATATTAGCTAGCTCATATATTAGCTATACCCCAACATTGATCACCCTTAGATATATAGGTTGGTTGCCCTATTAAACCTACATCATGGGAGATATGGTTAACTAGGTTAAGGTTTCCTTCATATACCATCTTCATGGTCTTTAGTCTCATTTCACAACTCTATCTTCCGTCAACCCTTAGGTTGTTGTATCCATACGTACATTATCTAATATTTCCTTAAGTTAATTAAGATAATTTACTATTGAAATCAATTGTCATCAGGACCGGCTTAAAATATTTTAGACTCAAAGCGGATAACAAAATTGGGGCTCTTTTTGTAAAAAAAAAAGAAAGGAAAAATTTGCTTTAGATCATATTATTCCTATATCATCTTTGTCTATGCTGAATGATATATCATAAATCTTATTGTCAACAATCTTAAAGCTAAAATCACATACTTATAACACTTTTTTTTTAAATTTGGGGCCCTAAGAAATCATGGGCCCTAAACCCTTGCTCTATTTCAATCCTCTTGAGCCGGCCCTGATTGTCATGATGTGTTCTTACCAAACAAGTTAATCTTGCCCACAGTCACCTTCTAAGATTATAACCATGGATCCCACTCCGTATCTAGTTATAATATATATTTTGAATGATGCACAATTTAAGGAGAAGCAATTACCAACAGGGTCTGATAATTTAGATAGACTCTTTATCACCATTGTGTACTTCATTCAGTCACATGTTTGTTATATTAATTTACATTATCAAAATTCTTATTGGCAAATGTTCCATAGATGTTACTAAATAAACTTTGTTCAACATCCGGATGGGTAAGATAGGTTATCCCTTTCTACATGAGGTTCAGAAAGGTTCTCAAATACCATTTCTACAAACCCTAAGGTGTTGTTCCTTTTATGGCTTTTCTCTCCACATTTCTTGTAGTTTGATCAACTGAATGAAGGTCTACCTGTAACTTTTCTATGCACATTCCTTCTTATGTCCACGTATATTTGGAATGTTTAAACACATTCATTCTTATGTCCACGTATATTTTGAATGTTTAGAGTTAATTTTTCTACGTGGAACATCATAATTAACAAGTACTAGTCTAACAGGTAGACCTTAAAAGATATAACAAAATCCTTTGCCAATATTCACTCGTCAGTTCGAACAAAATTATGAGAATTATTCAACATTCTAGAAAACTTTAGCAATAGAAACGATTATCTTCTATTGTTAGAAGTGTTCTACACACTCACATGTGCAGACAAGTGCAAACAAACGCATGAAGGCACACAAGAAGATAAGTACAATATGGTAACTCTAATTGTTACAGCTGTTGTTTCTTTGTTGATGATGTCCTAGAGTTTTGGGAAAGGAATGAATAATCTAGGTTTGTTTATCTTTGTCACCTTACATTTCTTTTCCTATTGATTTTGGCTTTTTTGTGTTGGGGTTGGTGGCAGTGGATGGGGGTGGTGGTGTCTACTGGTGGGTGGGCGGCGCTCTGGTGGTAGAAGATGAAGTTTAGGCTAATCTTGAAAATAAATTAAACTAAATGAGGAATATGGGGGCGGTTTTGCAATCATACCAACAAAGGTATATATGCTTGTACTTAATAACCAAAAAATAATACAACGTTATGTTTAGTGGAGGGACCTAAAGTGGATTGATGTTTTTGTTAGGGTTGTTTTCTTCCTCCATCTGGATATACATCAAAGTATATTGTTACTAAACTAGTAAATTTCTCCGCGCGATGCGGCGGGTTCAAATGTAAAGTAACTCGGATTTGTGCAGTAAAAACTTGAACTGTTTCTGAACAAAAGTTACGTCAAAATTTAGATAAACCGAAGATGTACATAAAACTAAGCACATAAATATTATACATGGCTCGACTTTTTTGCGAAGGAAATTTCCGTTGAATACCAAGCTAAACTTATACCGACACATATAAAAAAGTATAAATTATGTTTTTAAGTTAAAATGGTACCGCTCGTTGTGGTGGAACCGAAATATAAAGTAAGCTGAATTTATAAAGTCTAATGAAAACATATTTTATTTAATCCGACTTATTTTAAAACAAAATTTATGCGAAAGCTTTATAAAAAAATATTGACCAATGGCACGCTGCCATGTAGCAACCTGCCACTGTTGAGTAAATTTCGTCGGGCGATGTCGCAGGTCCAAATGCAAAGTAACACGGATTTGTGTAGTAAAAACTTGAAGGGTCAACTTTTTTGCAAAAGAAATTTACGTCGAACACCAACCTGAACTTATACCGACACGTACATAAAAATTTTTTAAGTTGAAATGGTAGCACGCATTACGGTGGGACCGAAACGTAAAGTAAGCTGAATTTATAAAGTCTAAAAAAAACACATTATATTTGATTCGACTTGTTTTAAAACAAAATTAATGCGAAAACGTAGATCAATTAAACCGAAAAAAAACAAAGAAACATATTATATCCGAGCCTACTCATATTCAAAGAAATGTAATCAACTTGAGTTTATACTAACTTGTACATAAATATAAACACATAAAAATGATTATAAAGTTTATAGAAAGTTTGAGGGATGTAATGGCCAATACTAAATGTTGAAGGTAAAGGCTAAATTAAACAAAAACTTATTAAATGACAAAAATGTAATTAACTTGAATTTATACCGACACGTACATAGATATCAGCACGAAAATCTATATAGTTTTAAAAGCATGGTGTAAGACATCTAAATGTTAAAGGTAATCTAAAAAACGAAAACTATTAAAAGTGGATTATAGTTTTAAAAGTCGACAGCGTGAAAGGCATACTAAATGTTAAAAGGGTAAACTAAAAATACACAGAACTTACTTTAAAAAATTGATTATATAATTTTTTAAAAAGTGAAGAGTTAAAAATGTCAATACTAAATGTTAAAGGATTAAAAACATAAAATAACAAGAATATAATGATTTTATTTTAAAAAAAGAAAATTATAATCAATACTAATGTGCAAAGGACCAGGGCGCTCCACTCAGCACCCTACCACTGTTGATGAAGCTTGTAAATGTAGGTTATTTAAATAAATGTATTTGATAAGAATAATAATTAGAATAAGAATAATGATAATAAATTATTATTAAAACTATTACATATTAATAGCTAATATATATATATATATATATATATATATATATATCAAAAATCATTATTATGTACTAGGCTATAGACACCATCTTACATGGAGTTGTATAATGGATGTGATAAAATTATATAACTGGAAAAAAAACTCTATATGACTGTCGTATATTTATTATCATATAACATTCACAAAACTAACTTTAATTTATCACAAGAACCAACTTATATTAATAAATAACACTGAAATGTCATAATACCTCATGTGTTACACGTGTTAAATGTTAACAAGATATAATTTATAAATATATATTACATTACATATAATAATGTAATTTTAAATATAATTTTTATTTAAAAAAGTTATTGGTATTTCACAAATTAGATTTGTGGTTCTTATATTTTAGAAATTATTATGCGGATTTAACTAATGATTTGTTATTATTTAATAATAGTCTAAGTTAACACTTTATATATATATGACAAATATAATATTGTCAGAATTAATGTAAAAAAAGAAATTCATAATATCAAAATAATATTAAATTGGTCATTCCTATTCTGTAAACGTTTTTTTTGTTTAGGTTTATAGAGAGATTTGGGTGGAAAAATTTAGGTAAGATGAAATATGATAGCATATGTTTAACTTTGTATTTATTTATTAGGGTTTTTTTATTGGAAAATAAACTTAATTAAATAAACCTTCAACCCAAGCGGGCAAAATGGCAACAATACAATACGTCTTCGACCCAAATGAGCAAAAGATACAAAATTACAACATATACACATGATATTTACACCATTACCTTCTTCAAATTGATTTAAAAGAAACCCTTTTCTGACAAAACAAATCCTCTTGACTTGATTTCCTCTAAAATATTCTGTCATCCACTCTTAATATTATTAAAAACCATATTATTTCTTTCTTTTCAAATGCACCAACATGTGAAAAAGATAAGGCCATGAATGATGTTATTAGCTTTCTTTCCCAACTTTAAAAAATCCCGAGCTTCCATAAGGTTTTTAAACGTGAAGACGAAAAGCAAGAGAATGTTGCACCACGCGCTAAAACCCATCCAAATTCTATTTGACAACATACATGCCATAAAAATGTGTTTCACCGTTTCCTCAAACTCCTCGTAGAAAGGACAGATATCTAACGTGATATTTATTTAGTAGGTACTAGATAGATCTAACTATAACTAGTTTGGCATTATTTGTCAACAAATATATCTATAAGACTTTACGGAGTGGGAGGACATGAAGAGAGAGCATTAAGCGCTAGGTGGCAGCCAAGTCAACAAGAGTGCGTGGTAAAAAAGAAGCACGGAGTGAGAGGGGCGTGAAAGTGATGTTTTTCAAAAAAGAAAATAAAAAAGAACTAATCAAAACTCACCAAAATCCACCTACCAATTAACTGCCTCCACATCACCACACCATTTGCCCCCACGCCGGGGAGATTCCTACCGCTACCATCACCACGTCACCACCACACCAAAGCACGGGGTAGTGTGCCGGCGTAGTGGTTACCACAACGCACACCACTCTCCGTGGTGTCTTAAATTGAGTTTCACCAAGAAAGTCAAGAAACTTTTATGAGAAAGTGGAGGAATATATGAGCATTGGCGATGGAATTTTACAACGAAAGTATCCGTCGTCAAGTAGCAACGGATCGTGATTGGTCAAGTAGCAAGGGTTTTACCATCACCAAGCTAATCCGGTCTAAAAAAGTTAGTTCTTAAGAAAAAGTATGTAATAAAAATATCAATCACAAAAATATTCTTTAAGATAGTAAACCATTTAAAATAATACATTGCATAAACCGACGTACATATATGTTTCTAAAAATAAAAAAATTGTAAAAATGACATGTTGCAAAACCAAGGCAAATATATTTAAAAAGGTATGGAATCATCTAACTACGAAGGATGGTGTCACCACACCACATCTTTGAAGCCTGGATAATCATAGACTAATAACTCAAGGAGGATTAGTGGCGCCAACCGACAACAGTCTAGAATAATATCTAAATGAACGTTTTGTGGCTAAAGATGTGTGGAAGAGCCAATCTTCTTACGACCACCCCCCAAAGAGTGAGCTTTTTTTGTTAATGGTAAATTTGGATCACTGACCGATCACTGAAGTATCATCAGGCCACTAGCGGAATCACTCGATCATATCCGTCTCAACTAGGCAATAATGCCTATACACCAGTTCAGGAGTTGAGCTTTTTTTTGTTAACGGTAAATTTGGATCACTGACCGATCACTGAAGTATCATCAGGCCACTAGCGGAATCACTCGATCATATCTGTCTCCACTAGACAATAATGCCTATACACCAGTTCAGGAGTAAACCTAATAAATCTGAGAAAACCTCCCTTTGAGAATTGAACCCAAAACCTAATGGTCCCTAAACATTATCTCACACTAAAGATGCCAATACGCTACTCATAATTTTGAACTTATAAAGTACTTAAACCTGTCACTCTCTATCCATGTAGTATGGATTACTATGTGACAATGGAGAGGGTGACGACTGAAGTTTCGATTTACATGAGATGGTAAGATGCAATAGTGATGGGCTTGTATGTGGTTATAGGCGGCAATTCGTTGGTGTTTCTTGTTTGATTATTTTGATAATAATTATTACTCATAACACCGATAATTTGAAATGTAGACATGCCACATAAGAAGTAAAATAGAAATGATATATGTGGCATTTATATATATATATATATATTTATACACGTTTAAGAGTTGAGTGTCTAGTTAGTCTCTATATTTTGCAGATTTGACACAGTTGCTCAACCATTAACAAGTACATAATTGATTCTGATGGTTGTAAATGTAATATGGTTAAATTTTCAGTTAAATATGTATTAAATTAATTAGTTACCGTTAAAGATAAAAACAAAAGTTAATAAAAAAACCAAAACAATAATATTAAATCTATGTGGGCCCCACCCAACCCTCGTTTCTCATTCTTCAACGAGTCCTACTATTTACACCCGACATTTTTCTATTTACACCAAGTTATACGACATTAACAAATTCAAATTTTGTTTTTACTTTTAAAACTTTTGATATATAACGTCAAGGCCGTCTTCGAGGGGGTGCGGGGTGGGCGACGGCACGGGGCCCCAAACCCTTCGGGGCTCAAATGTTTTTAATTTTGTATAGAATTTACGTTGTATAAGACAGAATGTATATACTGAATCGAAAGATGACACAAACAAGCACTTGTTTGGGTGGTTATTGACTTGTTTAAACAACAAGGAGACACGGGTTTTAATCCTGGTGTCTCCAAATTCTCTATTTTAGCTGCATATGACATTTAATGCCTAATTTTGTCAACTACATATTTCCCTTTAACTAATAAATTACTAACTAAACTTAGCTAAATATAACTATATAAATTACTTTCACATAAATTTTAGTGACTAAATAATTGATAAGTTTACAAATAATGAAAATTTGCGAATATGGCCCAAAATTTTTATTTCGCACAGGGCCAAAAAATTTTGTGATTTTCGGAGACGACCCTGTGTAACGTTTTATTAAAAACGAATATTGTCTTAGGATATGCTTATTTTAATCTACGTTTTATATAAATTTTATAAAAAATGAGTCGTATCAAATATAACGTTCTATAAGTCGTTATAAAATTTTATATTCTTTTTTATAAAATTTATATCAAAACAGAGATAAAAATACGCACATCACAAAACTGTATTCGTTTTTTAATAAAATATTATATTATATCGAAAGGTATAAAAGAAAACACACAAATTTAAATTTATTAATGTCACATCATTTTGTGAAATAGCAAAAAGTTGAGTGTATATATAATCACCCTTCTTCAACCATCAACCACCACCATCATCCTCACCCTAACCCCGCCCTTACCTTCACAAACCGTCATCACCACCACCTCCACCATCTCATCACGTGCAACTTCCCCAGTATCATCACAAACCACCACCACGCCACCTTGACAAACCACCACCATATCCTGTTATTCCGGTAGACCTAGACCCGAACCCAACTAGAACATACAAAACGTCCCATTGTTTTACCCGGTTTGAACCAACGTAGCTACCACGCATTTGAGAAAACACGAGACGGCACTAGAACGAACGAGATGATAACCCCGATAGCAAGTGACACAAGAAGAGGTTTTATCGCTGGTGGATTTTATGGTGAAATTAAAGTATTTGATCGGTCATTTGAGTTTTAGTAATGGTGATTGAACGGCCCGGAGTTGACGAAGATGTTCGCCGATGGTAATTGGTGGAAAACGGTTGGAATTTGATCGTCGGAGTTGATTGTAGGACAAAATGATGGTGTTTCATGTTGGACAAAACAACAACTTTGGTGGTGGTACGGTAGTGTGCGGAAACGAGGGGGAGACGGTGGGATGGGTATGGTATATGTATAAGTTTTTTAATTTTGTTTTATATCTTAAGCTTTTTAGATTAGGTTAATATAAAATATAATTTAGTTTTTTTTTTGTAATATATAACTAAGGGTAGTTTATAATTTTACATGCACTAGAATGTTAATGACATTAACTGGTTGAGACCATTCGTGCTACAGAAATGCAACCACCAGGGCCCACTCGTGAAAGTTTTTCAAACCATTTAACAACTGTGTAATTATTAAAACTTAGAGGATCAATTGTCTAAAATATGTAAAGCACTGGGACCAACCATGCATTTAACTTGTTTAACACGTTAAAGTGCTATTTTACCAAGTCAGAAATCAAATTAGTTGAAAGTTTTAATTGCGTATTATAATAATAAATTTCTTTTAGTATGTAAACCTATAAATACCAATTGAGCAAAATACATGAAACCTTATGACCAACTTTTTATCGATATCACCAAATTTCATAGATTAATTGGTAAATGAGTTAAATCTCATTTAGTCCATATGGTTCGGATCATTTTGTCAGTTTAGTCCAAAGATTTGAAACATTTTCATTTTAGTCCAAGTAGTTTCAATCGTTGACATTTTAGTCCACTAGATTAACTTTATCTATTTTTTCTATTAACGAGAAAGGCAATTCGATCATTTCATATGTAATTCTGTTATCTAGATGGGCAATTCAGCCATATAAAAATGACCGAATTGCCCTTCTCATTAACAGAAAAAATAGATGAAGTTAACCAGTTAACTAAAATGGAAACGTTTGAAATCATTTGGACTAAAATAGCAATGTTTCAAACCTTTGGACAAAATAGCCAAACCATAGAGACTTAAATGCATTTAACTCTTGGTAAATTGACTAGAGATGAATTGACATATCTTATAGTTTGCATTGTTTGAATCAATACACATAGTCCATTTGAACTCTTATACTAGAAATTCTTGGTATTGAGATATTTGAAAAAATTCTAGGTAAAGGTATAATGTTTAATAAAGTGAATTCATCAAGTTTAAAAGGATTTTGGATTATCATTGGAGTATCTTAGTAGCATGAGGTAATAGTTAGACTCTTATTTTGGAATTTGATTGGTTTTGCATTTTTATAAGAAGGTATGTTAATATCTTGGATATGTAAATAACACTCTACACTTTCTAGATCTTCTGCAACAAGTAAAATACAACGCTATGTGCTCATCTAAGATTGTATGTATAGTAAATATTCTAAAAGAGTTGTATACTAGTTATAGTTTGCAAGTTGATTAATGTGTAACCATTTGTACACGTTTTTTCACAAATATTTATCCCCATGCATGACATCTTTAGATGCATTTTCACACGATTAGATATTTGATAACTTTCGCTATGAAACTATTGGCGATTTGGTGATAAACATGCTGAAAACAAAAGAAAATACAAGAAAATCCCAAATAATGCCAAGTAAATTCGTGCATGACAATGAACGCTGTGTTTTCAAAGATAATCCCGAGAACCAACACTCCAATTAAAGCACACCCATGCCGACAGAATCCTTGACGCGCGTCGTGCCCACCATTTCTAAGAAAAGTACAAGTATGGAGGGGGACAACAGGCCATGCATGGGCAGATTCTTTCACCATATTAGATGGTTTATCTCCTCCACCCAAGCATCCACCAATAAACAAAAGGCACCAATGACATCCAAGGGGGAAGCCTAGTGGTTTTAGTCCCACCTCTACTCCATTTAACTACCGATCAAAGGTTGTCTACTAAGTAGAGATGGTAGATTGAACACTTACTCTTAATTAACTTGAGTTTTCAACTTGTGTATGTATATGTTAGCCTGATGTTGTCTCTGCATACATTCCGGGTTTGTACGATCTATATACGAAAACATTGTTGTTGCACTTAAGATGGTAGATAGAGTTTCATATCTAAAATTATTTTGCTTAATGTGCTATTTGAAAGTCATAAAAGTTATAGTAATTGTGGAACTGGTTTTTATGTCTTCGATTGATAGTTTATTTTTCCATGGTGATGCTTCTTAGCTTATACTTTGCTTTGCTTATATGTCCCGGGTATCCGGAACATTACACTTGAAAATTAGTTATGGTTAAGAATTAAGATGTATTTAGTTCTAGCTTATGCAAGGGCTATGCATTCTAATTTTACAATTTTGTTGAAGAAGCAACCCAATGTAATCTTTATTTTATGCGGACGCATAAAAAAGTTTTAGGAGTGTTAGCCCGATGTGTTCTTTTCATCTCAAAATGAAAAGTCCAATTTACCACATCACCTCTCAATGAAAAGCCCTATGTTTTCCACTCATCTCACAATGAAAAGCCCGATGTGTTTTTTCATCTCACTCTGAAAAGCCCGATGTTTTTCTCTTTTGGTTTACTTTTAAATGCTCAACCTCTCAACTTTATAATTGAGTGAACAACAACAAACGTTGAGCATTGAGGTCCACCAAGTCTCTGAGTCGATATTTGCACTACACTATACTAGTCACAATAAGTACACTCACCTTATTATATGTAAATGTGTAAAAGTATTCACCATTTTACTAAAAAAATAAATCGACGATTTGTGTAAGAAAAACCCTCAAGAAATTATATATACATCATTGATCATAAATTTAGCTATTATATAAGTAGTTGCAAATCCTATGTTTCATGATAAATAATATAATTTGAGATTGATTTACATTTTATCACAGAAAATTGTTAAATTATGGTATAATCAATTAAAAATATAAAATTTATATAGTATTAACTTTTTAAGTTGCTTGTGCATTGTAGTGTTTTATATTGTGCTTAGTGGGTATTTTGTGCATAAGGGTGTTACACATAATGCTTATTATGTGTTTCTTTTGTCGCGTGTCTTCCTCGGCTACTAACTTTCTGAATGGGCTTCCCTTTACTTAACAATCATCCGGTGTTTACCCATTTACACTTATTAGAGAGAGATAGAGTGGGAAGGATGAGAGAAAGAAGTTGAGTCGAAAGGCGGTGCATGGAGGCAATGGAGCTATTCTTGAAATCCATCCCCACTAAACCAAAGGTGGTGGACACGAAGGTGAAGGTGGTTTGATCAATCAGGCAACATTGACAGTGCTACCATAGAAGCAGAACTTAGCGTTTATGTGGTTAGATCGAAGATGATCGGTTTATTCTCTGTTTTTTTATCTTTTTATTCTACATGGACGCTTGACATTTGTTCAGGTAGCGGCAATTGAACTTTTTGAGCTTCAAAATCGATTCTTCAGCAACTCATATGAATTCTAATGGTGGCAATGGTGGTTGCTAGCGTCAAAGAAGTTTGTCGGGCATGGATAGAATAGAAGGGTCCCTACAGAGGTAAGTTTTCGACACCAACCTATAAATTCAAGAAACACCCAGATGGGGACATTTTTTTGCATGTTTTTAGTTGCCTGCAAGGTGTTTAATACTTTGCCGCAATGATGTTGCTTGATCAGATAAGAAAGACAATCTTATTATTTCACGGTTTGATGAAAAGTGTTTCATCTAATATTGCAGGGACCACATGTGGAGGTTGATTTTGTTGTAGTATAATTTGCATTATATGTGACAAACAAATAAATGAACTTATCCAATAAATCCTTTTCATTGTGAAATAGTAGGATAAATATTATCTTATACCCTTATGTGTTTATCTTTGCTAATGAATGTATAGTAAAGACTTGACAAGAGGTAAAAAAATATGGCTATTGCAGACTCCAATTCTGCTGCAAAACCTAGAATTGTTAAAATAAGTAAAATTGTGGCTGACCACAGGACCAAGAATGAGGAATATGCAGAAATTGTATCACACTAATCTGAAGGTATTTTCTATGCATTTTGTATTTGATACGTGTTTGCTTAGTAGTTAATTTTAGTAATTTTTACCACAATTAGGTGAGTTAACTTAATAACTTTTAAACACGTTTATCTGGTTTTAAATTTATAAGAAATGATTATTACCTAGACTAAACACACACAATGGCAAGTGTACCTATCGTCTTTAGTAAAGTTTATGTAAGAACCAAGTATCGAACCCAAAGGACATGACTTTTACCACTCAACTTTGAAATACCGACTAGTTAATTAATTATCTTTTGTTTGTTTGTTAATTTATATTTTAAAACCAGAAAGTAAAAGCAAGTAATAGAGAATTAGTAGAGAATATCAAGAGCATGAAGAGTGTTTCTTTGGGTTTCGACTCCACTTGGGACGACTTATGTTGGCCCATTATAATTATTTGGCCCGGTATCATGGCCCAGCATACAAAGTTGTGTTAAATTATTAATTGGTTTGGGCTGCAAGCAATGTGGGAGTCAAGATTGGTGTCGGCCATGCTACTGGATGATATAAATTCAAAAGTTAAATTTATCTTTATAACTTATTTTATCATCTATCTAGTTAGATTTCCTTTCCTAAGTCAAATAGGTTAGCTTTGCTTTTTGTTCAAGTTTGTTTTGAGTATTTAATCAAGAGTCTGTACACAATTTTCTTTGAATCACTGGAAATAAAAAATAGAAAAGAGTCGTGATAGTTCATCACAAATACCGTGTTCGTTTTCTTCTTTCGATCCAATTGAATCTTTCAACTTATAGTTAGGTTATCGGCAAGTGGTGTTGTGGTTTTAAGCAAAAGACCATATTGCGGTATTCAATTAAATATACAAATTAAGAATTTGAGGTTAGAATAATATTAGATCTAGTTTAAAGTTAATTCATTGCCCTTGCTTAGAAGAAGACTCCTTTTAAAGAGAAATCAACAAGGTTTGGGTTTAAGACATCCTACTACTATTTTTCTTCTGCAATACTATAGTTTGCGATACTTGGCGATGATCATTACTTACGGGTTCCATCCTCCAAAGATATGTTAAGGTGCTCAGTATAGGTTGCTAATGACACTTGTGATTGGTTTAGGTAATTGATCTTTATTTAACGGGTAACGTTATAATAATAAAATGTATATATAAAGAGGTATAAATTCTAACATGGATTCACCAACTCTTGGTTCACGCCAAATCTATCATATAGACCATGTTTGGCAAGTTGCATAACCAAGTTTTAGCTTATCATTGAAGCCTAGCATATAGACCATGCAGGACAACAATGATATCTTTGATAAGTGAGAGATGTGTTTCCACAAATAGGTCAACCACTACCAACATGGGAGCCCTTTACTAGTATATGGGTTGTCGCACACCATGAGTGTACTAATATGCTTCACACCACTAATATTATCAAGAACACCCAAAATATCAAAGACAAAAACTAGATCACAAGCCTCGGGAAGAAGGGTAGAGAGAACTATTAAAGACATAACACACCACTTTGCCAAAGTTTAAACATTTAATTTATACCAAGCTTCATCTACAACCCAAGCAACAATAGAAGTTTAGTTCAAAGTGGAATGAGATGAGGAAAATGGCCAACCAAGGCCTCTATTTATAGGTCGGATGAGTGTAGGTGAGCACGACCATGCATGGTTAGGCAAGATCGTGCTTAACCCTTTTCCCCCGACAACTTGTTGTCCTTCTTGTCCTTTCCCGGTCATTTCTATTGCATTTCGTTATAGGCACAACCGTGCCGAGGTATGCATGGTCGTGCATGAACAAGTGTCTAGGCAAGGCTTCAAAAAGGTGTTAGTCTTGTCGGTTCTCGAAGCTTCCATTCTTTGTCTTATTCGTGCACAGATATGTCACACCCCGACCCGCAGCGGAAAAGGTGACCGGGGCATGATTGGGTTATCATCAAAGCTCATGACATTTATTATACGTTTCATATTCATTAATACACTTTAATGGAGAATTACAATCAATATTACAACATGTCCTAAATATCAATCTAGGCTTCATTGTTTTCTTCTAAGGCATTTCCTATGTTTTCCTTGCTTCATCCTGTTCACCTGTATCATGTGTAAAAGGGTTTTTGGATCAACAAAAAGTTGGCAAGTGAATCCTATGGAAAACATTTGAACAAGTTTATTTAATTGATTATGAAATAAAGTGCACAACCACACATGAGTAAAAATAGATGTAAACTTATTCCTAAATCAATTTAATATTAAACAATACACACATGAACAATAATGGATCGTTTAGAGGCACGCGTTGCTCAACTCGTCTCTCACAAGGAACTGATGGGCCTAATGAATGAATTGCATAACCATGATAATATGAAAGACATAACCACCAACAATATAAACTCAATAATACACACATGAACAATAATGGATTGGTTTTGAGGCACGCGTTGTTCAACTCGTCTCCCACGAGGAACTGATGGGCTTAATGAATGAATTTCATATAAGTTGACAAAATGAAATACATAATCACAACAATATAAACAATCTAAGTTTAGATCACAATATGGTATGGCACAAGTTTAAATAAACGAGTTAATTATTTTGTGACACATGACACACCCCAAAACGTGTAATTAAAAAGGGGGAGTTGTTAAGATTCACTCACAGTGGGTGCGTTCGGTTGATGATGTTGAATGCACGCGAAGTGGTTTTAACCACGAGTGAAATTAACCTAGATAAATAGCATTATGGTTTGGTAAGTAAACGGATTTTATTAATCCATTTTAGTAGGATTGTTGGGTGTATTTTTGTGAGTTTAAGGCTATTTTCTACCCTAAAAATGTTATTTTTAAGTACTTTTAGTTGATTTTTAATTAAAATAAATAAATAAAAATAATAAAAAAAAATTGACTTTTTTGACCGTTGACCATTGACCGTTGACCTTGACTGTTTGACCGGTTCGTATGCGTGTAAGTGTGCGCTGAGTGAGGCTCGAACCCGAGACCTCCCGTACGCGTGCACGCAGCTCTACCAACTGAGCTACGTGTCTAACCCGAAATATTTTTGTTTTTAATTATATTTATATATTAATTAGATTAATCCGAAAATCAATTTATTTCTAAAAAGATTTTACTGAATCGGACCGGTGCGCTCCACAGGTCTCGAACCCGGGACCTGTGGTTTAGGTTAACACACAGTCCACCGCTGGACTGTGTGTTTAACTTGTTATATAACCTGATTTTTATTATACTTATATACAATTAAATAAATTTCAGTTCCGCCTTATTTAAAAACGTAGAATAATTGTCCGGACCGGTGCGGTAGTCCGGATTCGAACTCGTGACGTGTGATTAAACATTCACACAGTCCACCACTGGACTGTGTGTCTAACTTGGTTATTATTCCGGTTATTAATAAACTTAACATGTAACAGCGGTGACTCCGGTTCGGTTAACAAAAAAAAGGGCATTTTTATTAAGGCAGCATGCGTGGGACAAGATTCGAACTCGAGACGTTAGTGTGTTTAATGTGCACACAGTCCACCGCTGGACTGTGTGTCTAACCCGAGTTATTTCTTGATTTAAATTAAACTTATATGTTACCGAAACTTCGTCTTCTTCGTCAGTTTTAACCAGAAACGATGACTGACTGGTTCGAAGTTTTAATCATGTTCGTTAGCGTGTTTCAGTTAATTACAGGTGAGATATAAATAAAAAGAAAGAGAAATTAGGCGTAAGGTATACCGACTGGACTTCTCTGTTTCTCCGGCAGAACTCCGGTGACAGCAAAAGATTCTGGCGTCGTGTGTCTTGCGGCAGAGAGTCTTCAGCAAGCTTGAAAAGGATGTGGGTGAGGGGGTTCAGTAAGGCTCAGAAGTGAAGGGTTCGGTTTTCCGGCGATGTGCAGAAGTTTTCCGGCGAATGGAATTACGTCGGGTAAAGGTGGGGTTTTGAGCGAAAAAGCTAGCAGAGGTTCGAGGAGGTATTTATAAGGCAGGTTATCGATGAATTTGATCTAATTTCCGACTTGATTCAAAGTCATTACGTTTTCCGGCGGTTATAGTTTGTGTCGCGGACTCAGGCGTCGGTTATAACCGATGTAGGTTTAAATGTTTACGTTAAGACTTGAGGAAACCGTCCAATCTCGCGAGATCGCCGGGATTTCCGACGACTGAAATTTGGGCGCCGGTTTTGAATTCGAGAATTATAATATGTTTTAATTGTTTCCATTAATTAACAAAGAATACAAGTGGCGCAGTGGTTGAGTGTATGTGTGTTAAGTCTGCTGAACCGGTTACTGACCCGGGTTCGAAACCCGGCAGAACCATTTTATTTTTATTTCATTATTTTTAACAATTTTTCAAAAACAAATTATATATTCCAATATAATAATTAATTATGTATCGTTTAAAATTAATTTGGGCATTAAATACGCGACGAAATTTTAAACTGATTGTTCGGTTAATAAACGGAGCGGGTTTGGTAAAATCCGTTTTTGACGGATGTTACAAGATATGCCTAGGTGTGCATGGTCGTGCCCCCCGCATATCATGGACTTTGTTGACCATACTTGGATTGACTTGTTGACCTGTACTATTGGGTTATTGTGCACGCCCGTGTCCATAGCTTGACACGGTTGTGCCTATCTGGCACCTTGTTGATTTTCTTAGAATCATGGATTTTTGCGCACTTTCTGTTCCTTTTTATTCAGATCCCTTAAAACCTGCAATTACCAGATATGAACAATTTAGGTAGTATTTCAACTATAAAGTCATAAAAAGTACCTTAAAATAGGGGTAATTATGCACACATGTCTAATTGATGGCACATCAATACTGCTAAGTTTTGATAGTATTCATTTATTGCATAAGTGTTCAAGATAATATTTAGCCTTCCATAATGCAAGAGATGGGAAAACACAACAGACTTTAGAGCCACATATAATATATAGCACACATGTGTATACACCCTTGATTATTTGTAGCTTGGGGTTGTTTGCCAACTTCTAAATGGTTAAGTGCTACCATTAAGTGCCGAATTAGTAAAAAGTCTGAACCATTAAGATCCAGTATAATGCTTAACCGTTCAGAGACAAATGTCTGACCAATTCAGATTAGAGGTCTTAACCATTCAAAATTAGTATAATGCTTAACCATTCAGAGGCAAATGTCTGAACCATTCAGACATCTGCTTGCGAAACAAACAATCTGAACCATTAAGTGTTGAACCAGTAAGAGGTCCAACCTCTTAGTATCAACTTTTTATTTAGATACAAGGAAAGTACAAATCAACCAAGAGGCCGACCTAAGTTTTGATATTATTCTTTTACTACATAAGTGTTCTCTTGGCTAACCTGGGATCTTAATTTTTTTTGGTAAGTGATGCTTACTAAAGAAGGTATCACAAGTTATCTACTTACACTTTGCATTGGAGAAATGTGAAACCGTTAGAGGAATTTCATGAGAAGCAATGACATGTTCTTTTCATTAACTTCGATATCGGATGTTGTTTTGTTTGTCAATTTAAATGTCTTATTTGTAAACTCCTAGGAAATTATTTTCAGATTTCATTATTTTTGTGTTTGTTCTTTTCTACACATCAAAAGGTTTAACATTGGCTCCAACACATTGGAATAGAAAATCAAACATTGAGATCGAAAATTGAAAAAACTAAACTAAACTAAACAAAAATCTAAAACAAACATTGCTTTCATGAGTTCAAGAAAATTGAAATAGAAAAAAAAATAACCACCCACAAAATTGAGATCGAAATAAAACCAAAGATGGGGAAGTTCATTCCCAATGAGCAATAAATTGTGCCGAGAAGAGGAGTGGTGATAGCCATGGTGATTAGATAAATTTAAGGACGAAGTCGAAGGACATTAGGGCTGAAAATCACAGATTTTCCTTCAGGTAATTACGTCTTTTAGGTTTTGTAACATTCCAATTCCATTAATGAATTTACCAACCAAACAAAGTATAGATTTTTTTTTAAAAAAAAAATCATTCAAATTCCAATTCAATTTCAATTTCAATTTCCAATTCCCAAACACTTTCACAAACCAAACCTCCCCTAAAGACTCCCTCGTCGTATGTAGTATTTTGACAACATTTTAGATCTTGATGGTTGTGATAAACCCGCCTATATGAAAACACAAACAAAAAAAAGTTGTAATTAATAAATAATTATGAAAGAGATCAAGGTCTTATCGCTCCTATGGATTAAGCATAGGCAATACTTATATAGTTTGAATAGAACGTGTGTTGCAACTTTGATGTAATCTTAAAACTATAGTTGTACGCACTTATGTAACTAATCACATGCGTTAATTAATTTAAAGTGTTGACGTGTCAGCTCCAAAGAATCGACTTTTATTAAAGATTACCCGTTTTGACTTGTTACTCGCTCAACCTATTTTTCTTTTATTTAATGAAAACGTGGATATATTTAAGTTAAAGTAAAACTACTTGAGACAACCCACTTTGTCCCAAACTGTTCAAAACACTAAAAAGTAACCAATTTTGATCCAAACTGTTTTTACATGTTACAAGGTTTGATGCTTTGATCCTATTAGAAAACCACCACCCATAACCTAACCTACACACTCATTTTATCATACCTTTCTTTGAACGGGTTTGTAGTTAGTATTCAGTATTATCAATACACATTGTAAGTATCCCCAAAATCAAATAAATATCAGTTATAAGATAAATGCTTTAACTTTAAAGTATATTTAGATACAGTTTTAGATTACAGCTTTGTGTTAAATGCTTAGACGGAAATTGTGGTAAAAGTAGAAGGTTGGATTATTGTTATTCTTACAGTATTTAGGTAATCTATTATGGGATTAGATTTTTTTTTAAATTGCTTTGTTAACGTTTAATCAATTTAATACCTTATATGTATGTAGCTAAACCGCTTAATGTAACATGCGTTTTATTTTTTAGGCTGAAGAAATTTGGTGTTTTTTGCCCAAGAATGCAGAGATCCTACGAAACTTGGTGAAGTAAGGAGACTTTCAAAAGCTTGGGTATTAATTTGGCATTACACGCCATCAAGTAGATTTCTTATTCTTTCAAAAGTGCTTTGGTTTTCCTCAATAATCTTGATTTACAAATATGCTATTATTTTTTTCAAGTTTGTTGTCGTGTAGAAAACATGCTCCACAGCAACGCGAGGGTATAACTGAGTTGAATATAAAATATGTTTATTGGTACTACTGGTTATATCCGACTCAGTTCAGATTCGACCAGCTGATTATACATAGGAAAAAAAGTGGAAATTATATATAGGAAAGGATTGAGCATTCTCGTACATATATTGTTCTAGATATGTCTTAGATTTTAGAGGTCTCCGTCTTTGTCTTCATCTTTGAATGTCTTGTTATCTCATGCATCCCTACATAGAGAGAAATGACTCTTTAGTTTGTCTTTAATCATCAAGGTATTCAATTGTTTTTATTCTTCAACACATTGGTGAAGATGTTAATTATTTAGATTATTAGTTGTCTAATTACATTTGTCTGAAGTTGTGACTGTTTTTTTAATCATTTCTAGGTTGTTTAACAAAATCATAAGTGAGAGATTTTTGAACTTGTGTAGGTTTCTAGAGAGTCTGCTAAAGGAGTATGTGCAATTATAGTTCACTATGTTGAATCAAAGAGGCATGGAACCAAGACCAAGCCGACCCCGAACACAAAAATAGTTGCACAACTTGTGCGACTTATTATTATTATTATTATTATTATTATTATTATTATTATTATTATTATTATTATTATTATTAAGTAACTCGAGCAAATGATTACAAGGGTACATAATACCTAGAGATCCCAATATGGGTATTTATACTTAAGAGTTTTTAGATAAACATAAATAATTTTTTTTATCCTAATCTAACTTAGATGTGACTCGAAAACTTACAAATCATAACAACTCGACCACATGATCAGGCTTAACATCCTTGAGTCGAGATTCTACCCTAATCGCATTCAGCCGGCTCATACCTTTATTCATTATTCGTGTCTCACTTGACTTCTAGTCTCATATCGCTTATTCTCGGCTACTACTCAAGGCATCAGGTCGTGTTTCGCAACTTCGCTAGGGTTGAATCTCGACACGCTAATCAATGTAACAGGCTCAATTGGAGTCTGCTAGTCAAAGTAGCAGATTCAAGAAAGTTTGGGAGTCCGAGTTAGCTAACTCCCTATAAACCAAAGAACTTTCAAAAATCTCTTAAGAACACTTATTATTTTACCAGAACACATAAAAATTAAATATCCTGAGGCGAGGGTCCGGAGGCAGCGCCCCTGAGCAGGGTCCAAGGGACGGCAGCCCCTAGTGAGGTCCATGGGCAGAGTAATAATTTGGGCAGATCCTAATACTACTTAAAGGCTGAGCACGTAAGAATCCCATGAAGGAATCTACAGAGATCCCACCACCAATGATTAGTGTTGGTGGATAGATTATGACAAAGAACAAGTGACTTTTAACTAATAAACCATGCAGTGTCTATTCGCATCACCGAAGCACATAAGACCTAAATCCAAATTATATATATAGTTATAGTCATCTGTCATAGACCAGCACTAAAGATGCTGAAAACGACCCAAGTTTAAGATACCCATAGCTTTACATATTAGTTGACAAAGCTTTAAAAGGACCAAGTGTACACAAACAAAAGAAAAGAAATTTCTCATAAACGCTCAAAATTTGATAAACATATATATTACATCGCGGTTGCAGCTAATTATAATAAGACTGGTGGCTCGATCTTACATGTCATATATCCTAAGCAAAATAAGAAACATATTAAGCTTTGACTAAACCCTTTATGAGTAGGATATTACTAGGTACACGTGTTTGTTTATTTATAAACCTAATCAGGGGCGGAACTAATATAACATTAGCCGTAGCACGGGCTACGGTTCAAGTCCATATTCGTAGTGTATTTTTTTGGTTTTTATAAAAATGATACCCCTAAAATAATACAAGGATACCCTAATCAACCCAAACTTGTAAAATAATACAAGGATACCCCTAACAACCCGGAATTTTAGAGTAAATTGTCATTTTTGTCCTGGAGTTTTAATCAAAATTGTCACTTTACTCCAAATAGATTTTTTCTTGCCATTTTAGTCAAAATGGTTTTTTTTTTATCTTAGTCCCTAACTTTGGTCATTTTTTACCATTTTCATTGACCACCACCACCTCCCACCCCCACCCCATCAAAACTTTCTATCATCGCTACCACGTGCCTGCACTGTCACCACCCACCCACCCCACCACCATTTCCACCACCACCAGCCACTCTTCCGCCACCCACATCATCAACCAACACCGCCGCCATCATCGTAAAACCAACAACCACCACCATCATCTTCATTGTAAACCGACACAAACACCATCCCATACCATCACACCTGCAAAAAAAGAAAGAAAAATGTGGTTTGACCAAAATTCACCTAAGTTAACTAAATTTTTTTGATGGAGTTAGTGGGTTGGATGAAAATGGCAAAAAATAATAAAGTCAGGGACTAAAATGGCAGAAAACAAAACTATTTGGACTAAAATGGCAAGAAAAAAACTATTTGAACTAAAGTGTCAATTTTAGTCAAACCTCATGGACTAAATGGCAATTTACTCTTTGAACAATGTCACGGTTTGTGCGCTCGAAATTGATTTTTTTTCATAAAGTAAAAGACGACGAGGTGATGGAACGATTTCAAGCTATGAAAAAGAAGAGGACAAATATATTAGGTATTTGTTTTACTTTATTTATTTATTATCGTTTTTTAGTATTGTATGATTGTACGGTAAAAAAATTTGTGATACGCCTGATTTAATGGGCTAGTTCCGCCACTGAACCTAATCCCTCGCTTGATCATTTCAGGAATTGACACCATCACGAAAAACATATCTTATTTTGTAGTCTATTGGTGCATGCTAATGGTGTCTAGGGTCAGGACCGCCGGGGCTCCTCCTGTTGATCTTATAGCGAGTACTGAGTTCTCGCATATTATGTTTTCGAGTACTTTCTTCTAGTATTTTTCTTGCTTTTTCAATCAAAGAACCTTCATTTCTCTTTTGAAAAATAGGTAGTAAGAGTAAGAGTGCGTGCTTCTGAGATTGTAAATGAAAGTAGAACAAGAGCTAGAAAGAACCAAAATCTAGTGGCAACTGCCATTTTTATGTTAATAGGTAGCAGAATCTTAAAATGAGTGATGATGGTTGAGATGATTTGTTAGCTAGGAGAATTGTACTTATATAGACATCCATTGACACACATTTTGTTTTTTATTTTTATTTTTTATTATTATTGTAATAGGAAATAGCAATTCAACGTGCACTAATTCATAATAACCCTACCCCCTCTCCCTTATATTACTAATTGACCTTTAAAAACTGAAAAGTGTTCATATTGAAAATAAAGACCATCTTCTTTCCCCTAGCTAGCTAGAGTAGCTACGTATGATACTTTGACAGTTTTCTTGCCATCTTTTATATTCTAAGGAATAAAAATATACACCAACCAATCTTCACCAAGAAATGTGATAATATTAATCACATTGCATAAAGTCTACTAGCTGGGTTGCATTTAGAAGATTTCGTTTGGTATTCCTATGTTTTCATAGCTTAGCTTAATATTACTATGGGATTTAGCTCCATATCAGTAAGGTTTGGCCTTATGCAATGGCAAAACGAATGTGAATCTGATGTAGATTCACTTTAATGTCTGCCAAAAAGCTATTCTCATAAGGTGTACTCTTAAAACGTATTCTCTTATTCAGGAGCGGAACATATGAGGTCAAGAAGGTTCGTCCGATGACCCCCTGCCATCAGATTTTGTTGGATTTTTATATATAAAATATAAGAATCTTTTTAGATAAAAACATGATGTTGGTGCTCTAGTTTAGCCGCTGGAAAAGCAAGTCTTATGATTAGCAGCGAATCTTACGATGAACCCCTATAAAGAAATTTTCGTTCAGCTTGGTTCCGCCACTGCTCTTATTTTTTATCTCCAAATGACTAGCATATCTTTCCTTGCGGTCAGTGCCCGTATCTCTTTTGGAAATACGTTGTAAACATGATCTTTTAAATCCGCTTAACTTATATTTTCCTATGTAAATGATGAAACCAAACACTAGCTAGAAATGATTGATTCCATGTTTGTATATAGTATGATCCAACTATATATAAATATTTAATAACCTTTTGTTTCAATCCGCACGCACATAGATTTTCAAGAAATCCCTCTATAAAGTTACCGATCAACTTTCTTCATATTTCATGTTAAAGAACGGCAATTAAGAACAAAACGATATTGATGAATAATATTTTTAGTGTATTGTATAACCAAAAACCTAATATCTTTATACATAGAGATTGTAGTGAAAATAATAACGATATTGCTACCTAACCTATAATAATGATAAAACACTGACATCATATCTTTTTGTATATGAATAATATCATATCCATGAAGGATTAAGTGAAACAAAAAATAAATAAACAAACATATTAATTCCCACCTCACGATCTACATGGATGAGTTCGTCATTTAACGAAAAGAAACAATATTATAACCAAAGCTTAGGAAAGAAAAAAACAAAACATATACGAATCCAAATTAATAAAAACAAAATAAATGAAAGAAAAGGTGATTATCAATATCATCATATTGGTTACCGGCCAGCTAATGTGAACTATAATTTTTAGGGTTTATAAACATGTACATTTTGACTTTCTCCAAGGGGCGTGTCTTTTCTCGCCATCCCAATATTTATTTATTAATGTACTTTTATGGATGAAAAAGTAGAACAAAGAGCGGCTGCTTTTTAGCGGTTGTTTTGTTTATATTAAAATTAGATAATGCAATGTTTAGATAAGCATAATTGTTTGTTTATAGTCTAACAGTCCCGACCAGGACATATTTAATGGGCACAACTAACAGAGAAAGAGATCCACTTTGGATCTGAATTGATACAACCTTATTATTTTAAGGGGTTGGTTAAAGTAACACCTCCAGTTTGTAAACAACCTTTTGTTGTTTGATTGATTTGGGCGCTATACACACGTATACAAGGGGTATATATACACTTGTATACTAGTTGGTATTCAAGAACTATACGTTCGTATATATACCTAGATTATACAGCTATATGCCACATTCATATATATGCTCGTATATCAGATCAATACGTCTGTATACTAGATGGAATGACAGAAGTGACATGGGGTACATTCACTAAACACCCTAAAAATGGGTGTTTGTATAGCATTATCCATATTTTAAGAGAGTTAATATTTACACATCTCTTCTCTCTATCTCTCTCTATACATACATACATATATATTTTATTATATATATATAGAGAGAGAGAGAGAGAGAGAGATAGAGTAAAAAAGGGTGTTAAAATATAATGTAAGGATGTGAGAATATTAAAAGCCTATTTTAAACCTAACAAATTCAATTAGGAGTGGTAAAAGGTACTAAAGAGTTTGGGTGAATATAGAGCAAGTATTCTGTATTTATATAGCAATAAGACAAAATCGAATGAAGCCTAAAAAATGAAACTTTGTCCATTGCTAGTTTGTTGAGACATTCTAAATAAAACAAAGTTTGTACTAACAGGCCGGTTTTCAAGTAATTTGTAATTTGTTAACATGGTTTTCAAGTATAACATGGTTTGCATAGAGTTTGACCATTTGTTGATGTGGGATAGGTTACTATATTTGTTGTAATGTATGAGTAATATTTGTCATTCAAAAAAAATTATGTTAGTTGTAACTTGTGCGAGAAAATAAAATAAATGACCTCTTTAACCAAAAGTTTATCTAAATAGTCTTTGAATTAAATTTTATTATAATCTAACTATTACACCATTTAAGGAATTTCATTCTATAAGATTAAGATTATCCTGTAAGAGGTTGACACAAGTAAAAAACAAAAGTCAAGCGAAAGTCACCTTTGATTTACTTTTCGGAACAAAATTACTTAGCCAAGGACGTAACTAACAAAATGGTGTCATGCAAATGCATATTTTATGGCACTTGTCATGCTTTTGCTTTTATGGCACTTGCCATGCTTTTCCGCCACCTTTAGGTGAAAATTATGTTATCAAACACTAAACAAACCAATTAAATAATGTAAACTGTCCATAAAATTTATTTTTTAGGTCTCGACGACTATGCAACAAAAGATGGATTTTTGTAGTTTTTGCCCGAACTGAGAGATTTCTGTTTTCAAGTTTAGGTTTGATTGTATATACTTCAACGAGAAATGTGTAACAATTATAATTAAACAAATAATACGATTTAAAAAACTACACTCAAATGGCTATTTACATACAGTTTTCTGTCAAGCCGGCCACTTACCTCATAATGCGGTTGACTTTTTTAATCACACTTTTTAGTTCCGTTAGTATTTTCAATTAAATAAATAACAGAAAAAAAAGTCAACATGAATAACATAACGACAAATTCTAGCACTATGCAAAATGGATAATCATGCCACATTAAACCACATAATTAGCTGGCATCTATGATCTAACATATTTCAAAGTGGGTACTTTAACAAAGGATCGGCTTATTAGAATCAGATCTTGATGGCTTAACTAGTGCTCACATATTATTAGTATTTATAGTTTTTTGTTCATTTCAATTTATGAGAGTCGGTCCTCATGATTCAAGTGTCATGTACGAGTCGGAAAAAAGACTCTTAAGCCCTAACGAATTATATAAACTATATTTAAACAACGATTATACTCTCTATGATTCCGTTATTGATAGCAATTAATTAGGGTGTCTAAGGAGAACAGAGATCCGCATAAACTATTTTGTAAACAACGATTATACTATCTATGATTCCATTGTTGATAGCACTTAATCAAGGTGTCTTAGGAGAACAGAGATCCGCAGAACGCGTTAGCCAGACGTTACTATCAAAGTATCCTTTTGGTCTCCTATGCCTAGCATTTCCAACGTAGCATGTGGTTCCTGCAGATCGCTTATCTCTAACGACTTTTTGAGATATGGGTTGGGTCCTGATCCGCCCGGACCCGCGGGGTCCCATATCTCTTCATCAGTGAATACCGCAATTCACCACTTTTCTCCTCCTTGCTGGTCCGATAAGTCGTCAATGTTTAGTTCATGTGTTCGCCATACACATGCATGCTTGAAGCGACGATCTGTGGTCATATACCTGTTTATTTCTCCACCAGATATATAAAGTTGTTTATTTTTAACACATATGTTAATTTTATTTTTTTCAAAAGTTGATGCAAGTTTACTGATAAAGACTTTGAACGTTGATATACGAAATACAAACCATCAGGGCCAGATCTATAGTACAATTAATTCAGGCTTAGGCCTAGGGCCTCCAAAAAGATAGTGCAAACTATTAATATTAGTGCAAACTTATTGTTTAAGATTCTTTGATTTCTTATACAAGGAAACCACTATGTCTTATAGTTGTTTGTGTTAGATTTTTGTTTAGTTCTAAGCACGGATAAAGGAGTATCGTTTATCATATACAAAAGAAGAAAAAATGGCCTCAAAATTTCATTTCGCTTTGGGCCTCCAAAAAGCTTGGAATGGACCCTGCAAACCATTAGGATAAAACCAAGAACAAAATGGAGAATTGCTACCTCTTAAACGAAGTAGAAAACCCCTTTTTATAGGCGAGGGGAACGCTACATAAACTAAAACAGGGATCAAGCTAATCAACAAAATACCAATGAAGTGGTAGTACATTGGCAAAGGCAAAACCTTTAAACACTTAGGTTTGAGATGAAGAGATCATGGGTTCAAGTCATACAGACGACATAGATTAAAAGAAATTAGCTGTTAGACAAAGCTAATCAACAAAATCTCCATCTAGCAAATTATACCTGATGGTTGAGATAGTAAAATGGGAAAGACAAGACCAACAATGGAACTAGAGGAGAGGGTAGGAACCCTCGCGCAAAGACCATCCTTCTAGAACTATGAGCCTGGTGAATTCTTATGACTTATACAAGATACAGCAAAACCTATCAGAGGGTAAACCCTAAACAAACATAAGAACTAAAATGAGCCCAATTAAACTGAAAACGAAAACATGAAAATTTAACACCCCTCTCAATTAATTGGCAAAGAATCAAGCATTTTTATTAGTTTACACATCTTATCATTTTTATCATTTAATAACCATCTGGTAAATATATCTGCCATTGATCCTTAAATTCGGTGGGTAGAGTTCTAATAGCTCGTGATGCAATTTTTTCGCTTAAAAAGTTAATATCAAAGTGTTTTGTTTTATCATGAAAGAAAGGATTACCAACATTAGAAATGGCTATAGAATAGTCACAAATCAAGGAAACAGTGAGTTTAATTTCAACTTTACACTCTTTTAGAATATTTACGAGCCATAAGAACTCACGGCCGCTGAGCACATGGCAAGGTATGGTATTTTGCTTCAGTAGATGACATCGTTTCGAGGAAAACACAAAAACCGATAATTGAGCTTCTAGATTCCAAACACTTACCTCAACTAGAGTTAGAGTAGGTAACAAGATCAATACATGTCCCTTTTGGAAAAGATTGCCTTTACCTAGAGAGTTCTTTAAAATCTTAATAAATACAATGCAATTTTTGAATGACACTTAGAAGGACTATGCAGAAATTGGCTCAAAACGTATGATATATTAGGTCTGGTATGATACAAGAAAATTAACTTCCCTATCAGTCTTTGGTACCTGATTAGATCAGACAAGGTTTCATTATTTTTACAGGAATTAACGATAGAGTAATTAAGCTCAATAGGAGTAGCAACATGTTTACACCCTGCAAGGTCGTACTCAACTAATAACTCAATATAATATTTCCTTTGTGACAAGCAAATTCAAGATTTAGATTTGATAACTTCAATCCCTAAAATACTTAACTCACCCAGATCTTTAATTAGAAACTTAGACTATATCAAAGACTTAACTTTATTTATTTCATTTAATTCATTTCCAATTAAGTCAATATCGTCAACATATACAAGTAGGGCAAGAATAACATAACAAGGGGATTTGATGACTATGAATGGTCACACTTACTTTGTTTAAAACCAAGACCAATCAAAACACTAATAAGTTTCTCATTCCACATACGAAGAGCTTGTTTTAACACATACAAGAATTTTACTAATTTGCAGACTTTCGTTTCATTTCTAGAATAATAGCATTTAAGAAGACACATATAGACATCTTCATTAAGCTCTCCATATAAAAGTGCTTTATTAATATCAAGTTGAAAGGGGCTAATCTCTCTTATTGTAATTATTTTGGCTACAAGGGAAAAAGTTCCATTAAAGTCGATTCCCTTTTTTTAACTGTAACCCTTAGCAACAAACCTAGCTTTATATCATTCTATATCGCCTGTAGATCTATACTTAAATATTAATAGACCCACTTACACCTTATCGGTTTTCTACAGCCAGGTAACTCAACTAGGTTCCAAGTTTTATTTTTCAACAAGGCTTCCATCTCCTCATTCATAGCCCGAACCCTATTTGGATCCAAGGCAACTTCATAATATGTCTGAGGTTCAACACACTTATTTAAAGCGAATGAGAAACACATGTTTTGAGTGGACAAGTTAGAGTAGTTAACTACTCTTGAAATACCATATTTAACTTTTCCTTCCACCACATAATCTTGTAATTTTTTTTGGGAAGGACGCATTCCTAGAAAATCTCCTAGTTATTGTGGGCTAAACTTTCCCTCCAAAAGGTGTGACTTCTTCATTATAATACCAAAAGTGTCAGTTCCTCTAGATATTTCCATAAGTTTTATCAATATCTAGAGGTTGCTAATCAAAACCAGCAATATCACTCATGACCCTACTTTCATCATGAGGTATTTTATCATCTCATCCCTTCAATGTGATATACTTGAAAAAATTTAAAGTATTTAAAGTCTAAACATAACTAGAATCATTTATACACAAGATGTTTTTCTTTTTAAAAGCAAAAAACATATTTTACGTCCCTTGAAAACCTATATGTTTGTGATCAAGACTCCATAACTTAAAACTCTTTTTTAAGTTGAATATCCCAAAAAAATCATTTTTCAACACGATTTTCGTATTTATTTGAGTTGTATAAGATAGTACTAAAACAAAGACATCCAAAGTAACAAAGATGATTAAGAGAGCGTTTAAAGCCATAAGCCAACTCATCTTGTGACTTACCATATAATATAGAGGAGGGTGTCTAATTCATATATATGTATTAATTCATAAGATCTTGATGAAAAGTGTATATTTTTGTCTGTTATGGTTTTGGTTTTGATTTTTATAACTTTAGGGTTTTTTTAATTTATTTTTGTTTTACAAGTTTGATTTTTATTTTTATAATTTTGCCATAGAAAGTTAAGCAAGCTTAGTTTTTATTAATTTTTGTTGTATGCTTTTTAGAGGATTTGATTGTCGTTCAGTTGCTACTTAGCGCAGTGTTTGGTGGTCATATTTAGTTCCTTAGGTTTTTTCGTTTAATTGCTACTTAGCACGATGTTTCGTAGTTTTTACGTCACGTATGTCATCTTTAGATTTGAAGTTCGATGGATATCCAACAATCTCCAAACATCTATCCACCATTTGACCAATCTTATCACATTGAGTAATCTTTCAAGTTAGGAATAGGTCCTTTATTATATTTCTTCTTCTTATTAGAATTATGATTTATTTTAGCTACAAAGCCAAAGTTTTGTGCTTGATTTTTTGAAAAAGTTTTTGAGTTTTTATGAGACTCTTCCCTTGAGATAGTTGCAAAGGCAGATTTAACATTAGGAATAGTGTCCTTTTTAAAAGATTTTTCCTAACTGGTTGGTGCTTATCATAAAGACCTATTAAAATCTGCATAGTTTTATTAGGTGGTTAAGATTATTGAACTCTTTTGAAGCCTCGAATGTACATGAAGGTAATTGAACCATTTGATCGAATTGTTTCAAAATAGTGTAAGTTTATGATAATAGTTAGCCATAGTTGCTCGGTTTTGATTTAATGAATTTATTTTCTAAAATTGACCAATAATATAAGATCCGTCAATTTTATCATATGTTTCCTTTTAAGTCTTGAGAGACTTCAATTTTTTCATATGTTTCCTTTAGTTTCCTAGAGTTAGACAAGATAGTGTAATTTTCAAAGCCTTTAAGTTTTATACTCACAATAGTAAGGTTACTAAAGTCATTAGCATGAAGAAAAAGAGGATCACTAACATCAAGTTTACTAATCAATGTATCAAACTTAGCAAGATGCCTATCAAATTCGGACATTTTAAATAATAGAATAAAACAAGGTAGCACAAAACACTATAAAAAACAAAGACAGAAGATAAAGAAACCAGTTAAAACTAGCAATAGACCACACAAGAATGCACACAAGTAACCAAAGGTGTGTCTCTCCTAGGTATCACAATGCTAGTACTCTTAACACAACCAAGGAATGCCTAAACACTAAAACCGTGTGAAAGAAAATTAAAGAGGAAACGTAAGAAAGACTTACTCGGTACTCTAGAAAGCCGAAGGGAAAGAGATACTTATAGAGATCTTTTCGCAGCAACCCAAGAACAGAACATGCCCCAACAAAGTAATCTTAAAAGCGGATATACCCCCAAAACCTGAACAAATATCATTTTTGCAGCAAACAAAGACGGGTTTAATCGAAACCCTAATCTGTTATTAACCGCTCAGATCCACCAACGGTGTTTTCTTTACACCAAACACCTAAAGAGCACAGATACAGAGCCTAGAGCTCTAGTTGTTGATTAGTAGTGGAAATAACACAAAACCCAACAAGAAGTGGGGTTACGAAAACTTATTTTTTCTTCAACAAGGGAACCAACCGAATATAGTCAATGAAGATGTGGAGAAGATACCACCAACCTTAGAGATTAAAGCTCTAATACCATCTTAGAAATTGGTGCAAGTTTGTTGATAAAAAAATCTGAACACTGATACCAACCAAACTAGGATAAAACTAAGAACATAATGAAGATTTGCTACCTCTCAAAACAAAGTAGATGCCCCTTTTATAGGAGAAGGGATTGATACATAAAAGAAAACATAAATGAAGCTAATCATCAAAATCTCCAGCTAGCAAATCACACCCCGTTGATTGAGATAATAAAATATAAAATAGGAAAGACAGCAAGGATGATTGGAATGAGAGAGAGCAGGAACCATAGCACAAGGGCGATCCTTCCAGAACTATGAACCTCATGAATTCTTATGACCCGATACAAGATCCAACAAAGACCATTAAAGCAGAAGCCCTAAACAAACATAAGAACTAAAATGAGTCAAATGAAATTGGAAAAAAAAAAAACATGGAAACTTAACAGACGTATTCGATTTCAAATATGTTCATGCTCATGTGCCATGCATAACATGAACTATGAATATCAAAGGAACCATTTGCACATGTGTTTATTATTATTTCTATTAGTTTTCTTTGATATATTGTAATTAGATATCTATTCATATTCAAACTTATTAAAACTAATACATACACACATACATATACATTTCTTATGAATGCAAGTAAAATGCGAAAACACAAATGTAAGCGCTTTTTGGATTCTTTATAGCTTCGTAGTCATGTCACAGGACAATTACGTTTATAACAACAGGATACACAAACCTAATCGCGTAATTACTTTTGCTCGTGTGTCTGAATTTATTTGGATCAAATCAACGTGACAAAAAAATCATGTTTTATGTAATAATTGTTTGTGTATCACTAGCCAAATCTATGTTTGGCTAACAAAGTTTAAAACTTAAGGGACAAGGATACGTATAGGATACGTTCTATTCAGATATTGGAGCCGTAAATGACCACACCATCCTTGAGTTTTGCTATATATAACACAAAGTATTGAAACACCAGCATGTACATAATTTATCTAAACACATACAAAGAGAGATTGTTATGCATCTCATTTTATCGATGATGTTAATACAAACATGTCTGAAAGACTGATCAATTAAGTGGCGTCGTGCAACGTTTTTTAACATATATGGTGCCATAGTAATAGGTGTTCATGACAGCCGACTAAAAGGATAGGGTTTCGTTATAAACGGGTCTTGTTTACAAAGGTTTCTTCTTGTCTATTTAATAATTTTAAAAGTATGTCATCTCCATATTATGAGGCTTACATGGATCTTATAGTCATGACAATTGTATCATACACAAAGAGAGACGTTGTGGACTAATGGCTAAGTGTTGTCTCAAATTTTAATTTGTCACCATGATGAAAAATTGACAACACTTTAAGGAAACCATAATACATTTCTAATGTTTTGTATTCTTTCAAAGTACAAACATTTTTACGTCAGACATTAACAACCTTTTCGACTTTGCCTTCAGCTATGTTGACAACATCTTGAAGTTGTTTTTAGCTTACCATTTTAACAAGCTAAGAGAACAATATAATGCAACACTGGTATAATTAGTTGTATAATTGACCATATATGGTTGTAACTCTTATAGTTGTATTTCAAATTGATTGTAAAGTTGTTCATATTTTGTTGTGACGCTTGTTCTGGATTTTGGATTATATCATGATTTGTGTATATTTCTTGTTATAAACGAGCTTCATAATTGATTAACCGAAAGCGAAGTTCGGTTATGGTTATGGTTACGATTAAATCTCTTAACTGAAGCTAGCGATTATAGTTATGGTTTAGGGTATTAACAAAACTGAAACCGCGTCCCTACATTTAATCATGCCATGTTATAAAAAAAATGTGGTCTATGGTTAAATCTCAATTCCTTTCATGTGCAAGCTGATATGTGGTTTAGGTGTTATAAAAATGTTTTTATGTGGGCCTGAGTATGGGCTTACCCATAAAGGACCAGGCCCTTTTCAAGATTTGGACTTTAGCAGGGCAAATGCCAGGGTTTTGTATAGTTGAGTTTAGGAAATATATTTGGAAATTACAACCAACTCAGGTTTTCAAACTTCACCAGGCAGGGCAAGAATAAGGCCCAATAAGTTTTCTCTGGCTAGGCTTGGGGTTGGTTATTTATGCCCATTTTGTTTACCTTTAACTTTAAGTTTACAAAGTAGGGTGTTGATACGTGCATAATCCACACAAAGATGTGATGTCACCCATGTTCGGTTCATTTCTACATGTGTTTTCGTTTACTGCATTTATTTAGGAGTAGTTAAATTACAAAAACTTAATTTAGCAATTGCAATAATAGAAAATGCTTTGGTAATTTAACTGCTCCTAGATAAACAAAAACACATGTAGAAATAAAGTGAACATGGGTGACATCACATCTTTGTGTGCATTAAGCACGTATCAGATGTTAAGCAATTAAAGATCATCAACATAGATGGTACATTGATAAAGCCAGGTTGAAGTCTAGGGCCTAGAGGTGCTCAAATCGGGTTTTTTCCTAACCGGTTGGAGCAGGTATTGGGCCTAAAAAAAGAAAACCGGTTTCGGTTATTAACCGACCGGTTAATAACTGGCTTTTCGCGTTGACTATCACTAACCGATAATAACCGACGGTTAACCTATGGATCACTTAAAAAATACTGTTTTTTTTCGGTTTTTTTTTTTTTAAAATAAAAAAAAACTAGAAAAAAAACGCTGGAAAACACAAATAAACCAAATAAAATACGTTTTTTTTTTTAATTTTAATAGTTTTTCAGGTAACATTATCTTAAAAGACATGAAAATATCCAATACAATTTTCTTAACTAGTCTAGAATCAAGTTGTCTTCATGTCGTTTCGTCATTTCTTCGTTTCTTCGTTTAGTTGCTTCGGGGGCTAGTAGAGCGTACGGATTCATCGTACATGAGTTCGTCACCAGAATTACCAGATATGAACAATTTAGGTAGTATTTCAACTATAAAGTCATAAAAAGTACCTTAAAATAGGGGTAATTATGCACACATGTCTAATTGATGGCACATCAATACTGCTAAGTTTTGATAGTATTCATTTATTGCATAAGTGTTCAAGATAATATTTAGCCTTCCATAATGCAAGAGATGGGAAAACACAACAGACTTTAGAGCCACATATAATATATAGCACACATGTGTATACACCCTTGATTATTTGTAGCTTAGGGTTGTTTGGCAACTTCTAAATGGTTAAGTGCTACCATTAAGTGCTGAATTAGTAAAAAGTCTGAACCATTAAGATCCAGTATAATGCTTAACCGTTCAGAGACAAATGTCTGACCAATTCAGATTAGAGGTCTTAACCATTCAAAATTAGTATAATGCTTAACCATTCAGAGGCAAATGTCTGAACCATTCAGACATCTGCTTGCGAAACAAACAATCTGAACCATTAAGTGTTGAACCAGTAAGAGGTCCAACCTCTTAGTATCAACTTTTTATTTAGATACAAGGAAAGTACAAATCAACCAAGAGGCCGACCTAAGTTTTGATATTATTCTTTTACTACATAAGTGTTCTCTTGGCTAACCTGGGATCTTAATTTTTTTTGGTAAGTGATGCTTACTAAAGAAGGTATCACAAGTTATCTACTTACACTTTGCATTGGAGAAATGTGAAACCGTTAGAGGAATTTCATGAGAAGCAATGACAAGTTCTTTTCATTAACTTCGATATCGGATGTTGTTTTGTTTGTCAATTTAAATGTCTTATTTGTAAACTCCTAGGAAATTATTTTCAGATTTCATTATTTTTGTGTTTATTCTTTTCTACACATCAAAAGGTTTAACATTGGCTCCAACACATAGGAATAGAAAATCAAACATTGAGATCGAAAATTGAAAAAACTAAACTAAACAAAAATCTAAAACAAACATTGCTTTCATGAGTTCAAGAAAATTGAAATAGAAAAAAAAATAACCACCCAAAAAATTGAGATCGAAATAAAACCAAAGATGGGGAAGTTCATTCCCAATGAGCAATAAATTGTGCCGAGAAGAGGAGTGGTGATAGCCATGGTGATTAGATAAATTTAAGGACGAAGTCGAAGGACATTAGGGCTGAAAATCACAGATTTTCCTTCAGGTAATTACGTCTTTTAGGTTTTGTAACATTCCAATTCCATTAATGAATTTACCAACCAAACAAAGTATAGATTTTTTTTTTTTTAAATCATTCAAATTCCAATTCAATTTCAATTTCCAATTCCTTCACCACACATTTCACAAACCAAACCTCCCCTAAAGACTCCCTCGTCGTATGTAGTATTTTGACAACATTTTAGATCTTGATGGTTGTGATAAACCCGCCTATATGAAAACACAAACAAAAAAAAGTTGTAATTAATAAATAATTATGAAAGAGATCAAAGTCTTATCGCTCCTATGGATTAAGCATAGGCAATACTTATATAGTTTGAATAGAACGTGTGTTGCAACTTTGATGTAATCTTAAAACTATAGTTGTACGCACTTATGTAACTAATCACAATCTATGGTATGTCTACATTTGTTTGCTCTTAATTTAGATGTCCCGGATTTGAACCATTTGACAAACAATGTATTGATGAGTTCATTAATTTAAAGTGTTGACGTGTCAGCTCCAAAGAATCGACTTTTATTAAAGATTACCCGTTTTGACTTGTTACTCGCTCAACCTATTTTTCTTTTATTTAATGAAAACGTGGATATATTTAAGTTAAAGTAAAACTACTTGAGACAACCCACTTTGTCCCAAACTGTTCAAAACACTAAAAAGTAACCAATTTTGATCCAAACTGTTTTTACATGTTACAAGGTTTGATGCTTTGATCCTATTAGAAAACCACCACCCATAACCTAACCTACACACTCATTTTATCATACCTTTATTTGAACGGCGTACGGTTAGGATGTCGCTAACCGGGTTTGTAGTTAGTATTCAGTATTATCAATACACATTGTAAGTATCCCCAAAATCAAATAAATATCAGTTATAAGATAAATGCTTTAACTTTAAAGTATATTTAGATACAGTTTTAGATTACAGCTTTGTGTTAAATGCTTAGACGGAAATTGTGGTAAAAGTAGAAGGTTGGATTATTGTTATTCTTACAGTATTTAGGTAATCTATTATGGGATTAGATTTTTTTTTTAAATTGCTTTGTTAATGTTAGAAAGGAAAGTCAAACCTTGGAGGTAATCGCAGCTAATCAACAGCCGGACATCCTTCAGCAGCTAATCAACAACCGGACATCCAGCTAATCAACAGCAAATCACTGCAATGTTAAAACAGCTAGTAATCAGCAGCTGTCTTCTATGTATAGATTACGGTTTTGTGTATAAATTCAATACCTTTCTTTGTAATGAATACGAAAAACACACATCAATTCAGTGTTTATGAATCAACCTTTTAACATGGTATCAGAGCAGTGTCGTTCTTGACCTGTTCATCATTTACCTTGCTCACCCAAACCAAATCATCCTCTCAACCAAGCTGCCATGGCCGATGCCGGTAACTTGGGAGAAGATCTATCAATTCAAATCGCCAACCTGCTCAAGAATGGCCTAAACCCACAAAACCGAAACCCAAAACTGTCCGATAACCTTCAAATAAACCTCAAGCTCAACAGCCAGAATTATGCCTTATGGACCCGGATGATGAGGGTAGCCATAGGCGGTAAATCAAAAGCCTTTCTAAACCATTTATCAACCAACCCGCCGAACCAAACCAGTGAGGAATATGAGCAATGGGAACAAGACGACCTAGTCGTCTTCTCATGGCTCATACAAAACATCGAACCAACCCTCGCCAGCAATCTAACCGAATTCCCGACAGCAAAATCGCTGTGGGATGCCCTAGCTATAACATATAGCAGTGGGCGTGACAAGCTCCAAACCTTCAACCTACATGTCAAGGCGAATGAAATCAAGCAGAACAATCTCTCCCTAGAAGAATTGTGGATTATACTCCAAGGAGTATGGGGAGAAATTGATCGGATTGACCCAAACCCTATGACCTGCCCAACCGATATCCAAGCATATCACAAAATCAGGACGGAGCAGAAACTGTTTCAGTTTCTAAACGCCCTCAACCGGAAATATGACCCTATAAAGAGGGAAATACTCCGGTTAGAACCCCTTCCAACCGTAGAAACTGCATACGCCACTATCCGCAAGGAGGCCGCTCACCAGAACATTCTGGGAACACCTCTCAATGACACACAGGGTATCACAGTGGGTCTAATGGCCTCTGAAACTGACGGATTAGGGCTTGCATCAAAGGGATACCGACGGGCCGAGGGAAAAAGAATCGGAACAAGTAACAGAGACGACAAAACTCACCTCAAGTGTGATCATTGCGGTATGACGAAACATACCCGGGAACAATGTTTCAAACTCGTTGGATATCCCGAATGGTGGTCTGATGGTCAGAAGAGAGGCACAAAGACTACGGAAAAGGGGAAGTCATCTACCACCAGCAGCCGAGATGAAAGCCGGAGCAGATCAGGGTTCGGCGGAATGGCCGACGCAACAGGTGAAGGAGATGAATGCTTAGGTAAAGGCGGAGAAGAAGAAGAAAAAGGGAACGGGTATGGGGCGGATAGGTTTGGGGCAGATAAACCGAGCATATATAATAAAAATGTGAATATGTCACATTTGGTCCCTGAAAGTAATAGGAATGCTAATATGGCCCAAAAACATCATGGTAAACAAAAACGATGGATATTCGATTGCGGTGCAACCGACACAATGACTTATGAGTCATCGGATATTATTTCAACAACTAAACCAGAAAAAACACATATTCAAACGGCGAATGGCGGGATAATGGATGTAAAATCGGGAGGGACTATTGAGATTTCGCCCACAATAAAAATCTCTAATTGTCTTTATGTTCCCTCGTTATCACATAAGCCGCTTTCCATCAGCCATGTCACAAAGGAACTTAACTGTATTGTCCTAATGTACCCTGCGTTTTGTATTTTACAGGATATCAGGACGGGAGTGATCATTGGGCGTGGCACTGAAAGTCAAGGGTTGTACTATGTGGATGAGGTGACTCAAAGTGGTGCTGTGATGCTGACTCATGGGACATCGGAACGAGAAGCTTGGCTGTGGCACCGAAGATTAGGTCATCCTTCTACAAGTTATTCGCATATTTTATTTCCAAAACTATTTCCAGTTAATTCTATTTCACATTGTGAAACATGCGTTTTAGCAAAAAGCCATAGAAAAACTTTTAAACCCAATAATACTAAGACTGCTTTGCCATTTTCATTAATCCATTCTGACGTATGGGGTCCTGCCCCAGTTCTTGGGGGGCAAAACCTTCGGTACTTTGTGATGTTCGTTGATGATTGTACCCGAATGACCTGAGTTTATTTTTTGAAAAACAAATCCGAAGTATTTGAAAAGTTCACTATGTTTTACGCCATGATCCAAACCCAATTTCAATCAAACATCCAAATATTCCGATCTGATAATGGCGGTGAGTTTGTTAATACCTCGTTTAAATCCTTTTTCCAAGACAAGGGAATAATCCACCAAACTACATGCCCAAACACCCCAGAACAAAACGGTGTCGCCGAAAGAAAAAATCGCATTTTGCTAGAAATGACACGAGCTCTCCTAATTGAATCTCAGGTTCCGAAATATTTTTGGCCTGAAGCCCTTGCTACTGCTACCTGTCTTCTCAACTGACTCCCAACAAAAATCCTAAAGCTTAACACTCCGTTACACACCCTTTCAAAATTCTTCAAACTACCCTCAGTTCTTACTCTTCAACCAAGAATCTTTGGATGTACTGCCTTTGTTCACATACCTAAATCAGATCGAACCAAGCTTGACCCTTGTGCTGAAAAATGTGTCTTTGTTGGGTATGGAATGAATCAAAAGGGATACAGATGTTATAATCCAAAAACACGTCATATGTTCACTACGATAAACTGTGACTTTCTTGAAACCGAGTATTACTACAATTCCCAACTCAGTGGTCAGGGGGAGAAGGAATGTTTAGACACACTAAGCTGGTTAAAATATGTTCCCTATGTACCAACTAAAGAGTCACCTACTACAGAGTCACCAGACTTCAATTTCAGTGCCACTGACGATCCTAATGTTCCTCCTAACCTGGTGTCCGAGGTAAGTAATACTCACCCTATTCAGTCTGGTGGTACCTTTGAAGTTTCTAATGACTCCGAGGATACCAATACTTCTAACCATGAAACTGCCACAGAACAAACTGAAAATTTGCAGGCAAATGAATCCAGACAAGAAGAACCACCATCAAGATATGTGTTGCCCCTAGAACAAACAGAGGAGTTCCTCCGAAACGGTATTCTCCTGGAAAGGAACCAAGAAGATCCAGTTATCCTATAGCTAGTGTGGCCGATGGAAATTTCACTAAGGAAGCCAAAGCATTTATCTCATCTGTGTATTCCGAAGAAACTCCTACAAACGTGGATCAAGCCTTAAAATCTAAACATTGGAAGGAAGCAATGAAAACGGAAATGGAAGCCCTAATCAAGAACAATACTTGGGAAAAGTGTACTCTCCCATTGGGAAAGAAATCTGTGGGGTGTCGTTGGGTCTATACGGTTAAGTATAAACCAGATGGTACAATTGAAAGATATAAAGCCCGACTGGTAGCAAAAGGGTATACCCAGACACATGGGATTGACTATGCTGAAACATTCTCCCCAGTTGCAAAAATGAACACAATTAGGGTCCTTTTTTCGATAGCTGCAAATGAAGGGTGGCCGCTTCAACAATTTGATGTAAAAAATGCCTTTTTACACGGGGACCTAGATGAAGAGGTATTTATGGACGCTCCTCCAGGATTCACAGAAGATTTCAAAACTGGAGAAGTTTGCCGTCTGAAGAAGTCTCTTTATGGTTTGAAGCAATCTCCCCGGGCTTGGTTTGGCAGATTCACGGTAGCTATGAAAAAGTTTGGATATAAACAGAGTAATGCTGATCATACTTTGTTTCTCAAAAAAAGAGGAAAATTCGTAACCTGCCTAATTATCTATGTAGATGATATGATCATTACGGGGAACGATAAAGAAGAAATGGTAAGACTCAAAGAAAACTTGTTTGCTGAATTTGAAATGAAAGATTTGGGCAGACTTAAGTATTTCCTCGGAATCGAAGTACTAAGGTCAAAACAAGGAATTTTCATTAGCCAGAAGAAGTATGTCTTAGACTTGTTGGCAGAGATCGGAATGATCGATTGCAAACCAGCAGACACTCCTATGAGTGTAAACCAAAAGCTTTATATGGAGGAAGGAGCAAAGTTAGCAAACAAAGAAAGATACCAACGGCTGGTGGGAAAGCTAATATATCTCTCACATACTCGTCCAGACATTGCCTATGCTGTAGGGGTAGTAAGTCAGTTCATGCACCAACCTCAACAGTCACATATGGAAGCAGTTTGGAGAATTATTAGATATCTCAAAGGAACAGTGGGTCATGGAGTCCTGTTTCAATCACATGGACACCTAAATGTTCAAATCTATACCGATGCAGACTGGGCAGGAGATAAGGGAAGTCGGAGATCAACAACAGGCTATTTCACTTTAGTTGGAGGAAATCTTGTTACTTGGAGAAGTAAAAAACAAAAGGTGGTTGCTCTTTCAAGTGCAGAAGCTGAATTTAGAGGTATAGCTCGAGGTTTAACAGAAGCCATGTGGATGCGAAGACTCTTAGCTGAGATTGGTTTTCCGTCAAAAGAAACAAGTAAGATTATGTGTGATAATAAAGCTGCAATTCAGATTTCAGAAAACCCAGTGCAACATGATCGAACAAAACACGTGGAAATTGATAGGAACTTCATCAAAGAAAAATTGGAAGATGGTACGATCGAACTACCATTCGTTCGATCAAAGGATCAACTTGCTGACATTCTAACAAAAGCAGTTAACGGGAAAATTCTCAACGATTGTTTGGGCAAGTTGAATTTTGGAAATCCAACTATTCAACTTGAGGGGGAGTGTTAGAAAGGAAAGTCAAACCTTGGAGGTAATCGCAGCTAATCAACAGCCGGACATCCTTCAGCAGCTAATCAACAGCCGGACATCCAGCTAATCAACAGCAAATCACTGCAATGTTAAAACAGCTAGTAATCAGCAGCTGTCTTCTATGTATAGATTACGGTTTTGTGTATAAATTCAATACCTTTCTTTGTAATGAATACGAAAAACACACATCAATTCAGTGTTTATGAATCAACCTTTTAACAGTTAACGTTTAATCAATTTAATACCTTATATGTATGTAGCTAAACCGCTTAATGTAACATGCGTTTTATTTTTTAGGCTGAAGAAATTTGGTGTTTTTTGCCCAAGAATGCAGAGATCCTACGAAACTTGGTGAAGTAAGGAGACTTTCAAAAGCTTGGGTATTAATTTGGCATTACAAGCCATCAAGTAGATTTCTTATTCTTTCAACAGTGCTTTGGTTTTCCTCAATAATCTTGATTTACAAATATGCTATTATTTTTTTCAAGTTTGTTGTCGTGTAGAAAACATGCTCCACAGCAACGCGAGGGTATAACTGAGTTGAATATAAAATATGTTTATTGGTACTACTGGTTATATCCAACTCAGTTTAGATTCGACCCGCTTATTATACATAGGAAAAAAAGTGGAAATTATATATAGGAAAGGATTGAGCATTCTTGTACATATATTGTTCTAGATATGTCTTAGATTTTAGAGGTCTCCGTCTTTGTCGTCATCTTTGAATGTCTTGTTAATCATTAGCTTGCATCTCATGCATCCCTACATAGAGAGAAATGACTCTTTAGTTTGTCTTTAATCATCAAGGTATTCAATTGTTTTTATTCTTCAACACATTGGTGAAGATGTTAATTATTTAGATTATTAGTTGTCTAATTACATTTGTCTGAAGTTGTGACTGTTTTTTTAATCATTTCTAGGTTGTTTAACAAAATCATAAGTGAGAGATTTTTGAACTTGTGTAGGTTTCTAGAGAGTCTGATAAAGCAGTATGTGCAATTATAGTTCACTATGTTGAATCAAAGAGGCATGGAACCAAGACTAAGCCCGACCCCGAACACAAAAATAGTTGCACAACTTGTGCGACTTATTATTATTATTATTATTATTATTATTATTATTATTATTATTATTATTATTATTATTATTATTATTAAGTAACTCGAGGAAATGATTACAAGGGTACATAATACCTAGAGATCCCAATATGGGTATTTATATTTAAGAGTTTTTAGATAAACATAAATAATTTTTTTTATCCTAATCTAACTTGGATGTGACTCGAAAACTTACAAATCATAACAACTCGACCACATGATCAGGCTTAACATCCTTGAGTCGAGATTCTACCCTAATCGCATTCAGCCGGCTCATACCTTTATTCATTATTCGTGTCTCACTTGACTTCTAGTCTCATATCGCTTATTCTCGGCTACTACTCAAGGCATCAGGTCGTGTTTCGCAACTTCGCTAGGGTTGAATCTCGACACGCTAATCAATGTAACAGGCTCAATTGGAGTCTGCTAGTCAAAGTAGCAGATTCAAGAAAGTTTGGGAGTCCGAGTTAGCTAACTCCCTATAAACCATAGAACTTTCAAAAATCTCTTAAGAACACTTATTATTTTACCAGAACACATATAAATTAAAATATCCTGAGGCGGGGGTCCGAAGGCAGCGCCCCTGAGCAGGGTCCAAGGGACGGCAGCCCCTAGCGAGGTCCATGGGGCAGAGCCTTAGTAAATTATTTTTCGAAAAATTTCGTCATATTTTTTGAGACAAAAAATTAAGGCAGGTTAAGGCAATTTATTTAAAATTTGAATTATAACTGCCCAGTAGCAGTTATCTACAATCCAATCCCCAAATTCAAATAGATAGTTCTTGGTTGCCCTCTCTGGTTCAATTGCGAATTCATCAATGCACATACTGCTTGTTCGATTTCTTAATCAAAGTTATATCCGATTGAATTATTCGGTACCGAAATAATTTGATTTGAGAGTGATTACACGTCTCTCTGATTATCCGTGGTATACAAAATTCTCTTAGAGTAATAATTTTGGCAGATCCTAATACTACTTAAAGGCTGAGCACGTAAGAATCCCATGAAGGAATCTACAGAGATCCCACCACCAATGATTAGTGTTGGTGGATAGATTATGACAAAGAACAAGTGACTTTTAACTAATAAACCATGCAGTGTCTATTCGCATCACCGAAGCACATAAGACCTAAATCCAAATTATATATATAGTTATAGTCATCTGTCATAGACCAGCACTAAAGATGCTGAAAACGACCCAAGTTTAGATACCCATAGCTTTACATATTAGTTGACAAAGCTTTAAAAGGACCAAGTGTACACAAACAAAAGAAAGGAAATTTCTCATAAACGCTCAAAATTCGATAAACATATATATTACATCGCGGTTGCAGCTAATTATAATAAGACTGGTGGCTCGATCTTACATGTCATATATCCTAGCAAAATAAGAAACATATTAAGCTTTGGCTAAACCCTTTATGAGTAGGATATTACTAGGTACACGTGTTTGTTTATTTATAAACCTAATCAGGGGCGGAACTAATATAACATTAGCCGTAGCACGGGCTACGGCTCAAGTCCATATTCGTAGTGTATTTTTTTGGTTTTTATAAAAAGGATACCCCTAAAATAATACAAGGATACCCTAATCAACCCAAACTTGTAAAATAATACAAGGATACCCCTAACCAACCCGGAATTTTAGAGTAAATTGCAATTTTAGTCCCTGAGTTTTAATCAAAATTGTCACTCTAGTCCAAATAAATTTTTTCTTGCCATTTTAGTCAAAATGGTTTTTTTTTTATCTTAGTCCCTAACTTTGGTCATTTTTTACCATTTTCATCGACCACCACCACCTCCCACCCCCACCCATCAAAACTTTCTATCATCGCCACCACGTGCCTGCACTGTCACCACCCACCCACCCCACCACCATCACCACCCACCATTTCCACCACCACCAACCACTCTTCCGCCACCCACATCATCAACCAACACCGCCGCCATCATCGTAAAACCAACAACCGCCACCATCATCTTCACTGTAAACCGACACAAACACCATCCCATACCATCACACCTGCAAAAAAAGAAAGAAAAATGTGGTTTGACCAAAATTCACCTAAGTTAACTAAATTTTTTTGATGGAGTTAGTGGGTTGGATGAAAATGGCAAAAAAATGAATAAAGTCAGGGACTAAAATGGCAGAAAACAAAACTATTTGGACTAAAATGGCAAGAAAAAAACTATTTGAACTAAAGTGTCAATTTTAGTCAAACCTCATGGACTAAATGGCAATTTACTCTTTGAACAATGTCATGGTTTGTGCGCTCGAAATTGATTTTTTTCATAAAGTAAAAGACGATGAGGTAATGGAACGATTTCAAGCTATGAAAAAGAAGAGGACAAATATATTAGGTATTTGTTTTACTTTATTTATTTATTATCGTTTTTTAATATTGTATGATTACATGGTAAAAAATTTGTGATACGCCTGATTTAATGGGCTAGTTCCGCCACTGAACCTAATCCCTCGCTTGATCATTTCAGGAATTGACGCCATCACCAAAAACATATCTTATTTTGTAGTCTATTGGTGCCTGCTAATGGTGTCTAGGGTCAGGACCGCCGGGGCTCCTCCTGTTGATCTTATAGCGAGTACTGAGTTCTCGCATATTATGTTTTCGAGTACTTTCTTCTAGTATTTTTCTTGCTTTTTCAATCAAAGAACCTTCATTTCTCTCTTTTGAAAAATAGGTAGTAAGAGTAAGAGTGCGTACTTCTGAGATTGTAAATGAAAGTAGAACAAGAGCTAGAAAGAACCAAAATCTAGTGGCAACTGCCATTTTTATGTTAATAGGTAGCAGAATCTTAAAATGAGTGATGATGGTTGAGATGATTTGTTAGCTAGGAGAATTGTACTTATATAGACATCCATTGACACACATTTTGTTTTTTATTTTTATTTTTTATTATTATTGTAATAGGAAATAGCAATTCAACGTGCACTAATTCATAATAACCCTACCCCCTCTCCCTTATATTACTAATTGACCTTTAAAAACTGAAAAGTGTTCATATTGAAAATAAAGATCATCTTCTTTCCCCTAGCTAGCTAGAGTAGCTACGTATGATACTTTGACAGTTTTCTTGCCATCTTTTATATTCTAAGGAATAAAAATATACACCAACCAATCTTCACCAAGAAATGTGATAATATTAATCACATTGCATAAAGTCTACTAGCTGGGTTGCATTTAGAAGATTTCGTTTGGTATTCCTATGTTTTCATAGCTTAGCTTTATTACTATGGGATTTAGCTCCATATCAGTAAGGTTTGGCCTTATGCAATGGCAAAACGAATGTGAATCTGATGTAGATTCACTTTCTTGTCTGCCAAAAAGCTATTCTCATAAGGTGTACTCTTAAAACGTATTCTCTTATTCAGGGGCGGAACATATGAGGTCAAGAAGGTCCGTCCGATGACCCCCTGCCATCAGATTTTGTTGGATTTTTATATATAAAATATAAGAATCTTTTTAGATAAAAACATGATGTTGGTGCTCTAGTTTAGCCGCTGGAAAAGTGTCACACCCCGACCCGCAGCGGAAAAGATGATCGGGGCATGATTGGGTTTTCATCAAAGCTCATGACATTTATTATAATGTTTCATATACAATTTAAAAGGAATCATACAATCAAATCAAACAATTACAACATGTTTAATACATCCTTCTAAATTTCATTATTTTTCTTCTAAGGCAATTTCCTATGTTTTCCTTCCTTCATCCTGTTCACCTGTATCATGTGTAAAAATGGTTTTTTGGTCAACAAAAAGTTGGCGAGTGAACCTTGTTAGAAAACATTTATTATTTATTTCTGGTTGTATTTAATATGGAAAATTTGTGCAATATTCATATATGAACAAACATAAATAAACATACAATAACAACAATTAGCATACGATATCAAACAACAACAAACAATAAGATACATTAACAAACCAACAGCATACAATCACAAACTATTAGTATACGATATCAAACAACAACAAACAATAACATACATTAACAAACCAACAGCATACAATAACATATCAACTTGCATAAATATAACATAAATGAAACTGTGCGATCAAGGCTCAATCAAACGGAGCCGATCGTATTGCATGTACTGGAAATGAAAAATGTCTGTGCGATCAAGGCTCAATCAAACAGAGCCGATCGTATGTTGGCACGCCAGGTTCACGCTCATAATGTAATGGGGAACATGCTCAACGCTCATAATGTAATGGGGAGCGGCGGCCTATGAAATTTGCATGTACAGAAAATAATAAATTTGATCTAAACAATAACCACACAACGTTTATACAAGCTGAATACACATTTATTTATGATATGATGTATGCACAATGATTTAAATATAATAAATAGTAAGACACATGATACACCCCAAAAACGTGATTTAAACGGGGAATTTGTAGAGATTCACTCACAGTGGGTGCGTTCGGTGAATGATGATGAATACGCACGAGTTTAGAGGATTGATCGTCGAGGAATAACTAACCTAATTAATAAAGAAAAGTAAGGCAAATAAATGGATTTTATTAACAACTTTAATAGGATTTTTGGATATATTTTTGTGAGTTTTAGGCTAGTTTCTAACCTTAAAAATGTTATTTTTAAGTATTTTTAATTGATTTTTAAATAAAATAAATAAATAAAAATAATAATAAAATGTTGACTTTTTGACCGTTGACCGTTGACTTGTTGACCGGTTTATTGTGTGTATGTATGCGCCGGGCAAGACTCGAACCCGAGACCTCCCGTACGCGTGCACGCATCTCTACCAACTGAGCTACGTGTCTAACCCGAAATACTTCTGTTTTTAATTATATTTATACACTAATTCAATTAATCCGAAAATTATTTATTTTTAAAAAGGGTTTTAAATGTATCGGACCGGTGTCGTCAACAGGTCTCGAACCCGGGACCTGTGACTTAATGTTACACACAGTCCACCGCTGGACTGTGTGTCTAACTTGGTTTAAATACAGATTTTTATTATACTTAACATCTAACGGAGTTAACCCGGTTCAGTTTTTAAAAAAAAAGGCATTTTATTACAGCGCATGAGGTTGGGACAGGAATCGAACTCGCGACGTGTATGTGTTTATTTGCACACAGTCCACCGCTGGACTGTGTGTCTAACCCGTTTATAAAACTGTTTTTAATTAATCTTATATCATATCTGAACTCGTCTTCTTCGTTCAAAACACAGACATCGGTCAAAGCAACTGATACTTGATTAATTCGGTTAATAAACAAAATGAACAATTGGAAAGTATTGAATCAAAGAGTTTGGGGAAAGAAAATACCGAACAGATCGTCTTCTTCAGAAAATCCGGTGAAGCTCGTCGGCTCTGTTCTGGTGACCTTCGGCTGTTAGAGTCAATTAGCAGTTTGGAGGGATTAGATGTGAAATTAAACTAATGAGTAATGATTATCAGTAGATTACATGATCATACCGGTTATCAGCGTGATTCTGGAACTTTCAGAAACTTTCCGGCGAAAACAGAAAAATCCGGCAACGTCGTCTGTGGTTGATTCTGAGCGATGAAATGGTGTTAGAATTCGTCTTATAATGGAATGAAATAGAAACATTGAGGTAATTACCGTGTATATGAAAGTCCCGGTTTTCCGGCGACTTGCAGAGAATTCCGGCGAGTGAAATTTCTTGCGACAGAGATTCTTCAGAGGTTTAAGATGAGTGGGAGTGATGTCAGTATGAGTTCTATGATCTTATTTTTGGGTAAGAAGAAAAGATGGGTTGAACTCGGTTTTCCGGCGAAAATTTCCGGTAAATTTTCAGAGAATTCCGGCGAGTTTTCTGAGCGAAATGAAGAGTAATTTTGATAAAGTCACGCTCCACTGATGAATGATGTACAATTCAGATTGATTTACATTTTCAGTTTCAAATTCCCAAATCTTTCGGTTATGGTTTAGCGATTTGAATGAGGATCATTAACGTTTTTCAGTTATAACCGGCGATGACGTAAATGCATCCGTTATGACAAAAGAACACTTCAATGTTTGATGAATTCGTCGGGATTTCCGGCGAGAATGATTTGGGCGCTGAGTGACCAAAATCGACTTCAGCTTTTATTATATGTATTAATTGAATCAATAAATCAACAAGAAACACAAGTGGCGGAGTGGTTGAGCGCGTGAGAGTTAAGGCTGTTTTGACCCGGTTGACTTGGCTGACCCGGGTTTGAATCCCGGCTTCAGCATGTTATTTTTAACTCACTATTTTTAATACATTTTCAAAAATAAATTTTATATTCTAATATACTTATTAGTTATGTATCGTTTAAAATTAATTTGGGCATTAAATACGTAACGAAATTTTTAACTGATTGTTCGGTTGATAAACGGTGCGGGTTTGGTAAATCCGGTTTTTGGCGGATGTTACAAAAAGCGAGTCTTATGATTAGCAGCGAATCTTATGATGAACCCCCAATAAAGAAATTTTCGTTCAGCTTGGTTCCGCCACTGCTCTTATTTTTTATCTCCAAATGACTAGCATATCTTTCCTTGCGGTCACTGCCCGTATCTCTTTTGGAAATACGTTGTAAACATGATCTTTTAAATCGGCTTAACTTACATTTTCCTATGTAAATGATGAAACCAAACACTAGCTAGAAATGATTGATTCCATGTTTGTATATAGTATGATCCAACTATATATAAATATTTAATAACCTTTTGTTTCAATCCGCACGCACATAGATTTTCAAGAAATCCCTATATAAAGTTACCGATCAACTTTCTTCATATTTCATGTTAAAGAACGGCAATTAAGAACAAAATGATATTGATGAATAATATTTTTAGTGTATTGTATAACCAAAAACCAAATATCTTTATACATAGAGATTGTAGTGAAAATAATAACGATAACGATAACGATATTGCTACCTAACCGATAATAATGATAAAACACTGACATCATATCTTTTTGTATATGAATAATATCATATCCATGAAGGATTAAGTGAAACAAAAAATAAATAAACAAACATATTAATTCCCACCTCACGATCTACATGGATGAGTTCGTCATTTAACGAAAAGAAACAATATTATAACCAAAGCTTAGGAAAGAAAAAAACAAAACATATACGAATCCAAATTAATAAAAACAAAATAAATGAAAGAAAAGGTGATTATCAATATCATCATATTGGTTACCGGCCAGCTAACGTGAACTATAATTTTTAGGGTTTATAAACATGTACATTTTGACTTTCTCCAAGGGGCGTGTCTTTTCTCGCCATCCAATATTTATTTATTAATGTACTTTTATGGATGAAAAAGTAGAACAAAGAGCGGCTGCTTTTTAGCGGTTGTTTTGTTTATATTAAGATTAGATATTGCAATGTTTAGATAAGCATAATTGGTTGTTTATAGTCTAACAGTCCCCACCAGGACATATTTAATGGGCACAACTGACAGAGAAAGAGATCCACTTTGGATCTGAATTGATACAACCTTATTATTTTAAGGGGTTGGTTAAAGTAACACCTCCAGTTTGTAAACAACCTTTTGTTGTTTTATTGATTTGGGCGCTATACACACGTATACAAGGGGTATATATACACTTGTATACTAGTTGGTATTCAAGAACTATACGTCTGTATATATACCTAGATTATACAGCTATATGCCACATTCATATATATGCTCGTATATCAGATCAATACGTCTGTATACTAGATGGAATGACAGAAGTGACATGGGGTACATTCACTTAACACCCTAAAAATGGGTGTTTGTATAGCATTATTCATATTTTAAGGGAGTTAATATTTACACATCTTCTCTCTATCTCTCTATACATATATATATATATAGAGAGAGAGAGAGATAGAGTAAAAAAGGGTGTTAAAATATAATGTAAGGATGTGAGAATATTAAAAGCCTATTTTAAACCTAACAAATTCAATTAGGAGTGGTAAAAGGTACTAAAGAGTTTGGGTGAATATAGAGCAAGTATTCTGTATTTATATAGCAATAAGACAAAATCGAATGAAGCCTATTAATTGAAACTTTGTCCATTGCTAGTTTGTTGAGACATTCTAAATAAAACAAAGTTTGTACTAACAGGCCGGTTTTCAAGTAATTTGTAATTTGTTAACATGGTTTTCAAGTATAACATGGTTTGCATAGAGTTTGATCATTTGTTGATGTGGGATAGGTTACTATATTTGTTGTAATGTATGAGTAATATTTATCGTTCAAAAAAAATTATGTTAGTTGTAACTTGTGCGAGAAAATAAAATAAATGACCTCTTTAACCAAAAGTTTATCTAAATAGTCTTTGAATTAAATTTTATTATAATCTAACTATTACACCATTTAAGGAATTTCATTCTATAAGATTAAGATTATCCTGTAAGAGGTTGACACAAGTAAAAAACAAAAGTCAATCAGCGAAAGTCTCCATTGATTTACTTTTCGGAACAAAATTACTTAGCCAAGGACGTAACTAACAAAATGGTGTCATGCAAATGCATATTTTATGGCACTTGTCATGCTTTGCTTTTATGGCACTTGCCATGCCTTTCCGCCACCTTTCGGTGAAAATTATGTTATCAAACACTAAACAAACCAATTAAATAATGTCACGTGTCCATAAAATTTATTTTTTATGTCTCGACGACTATGCAACAAAAGATGGATTTTCGTAGTTTTTGCCCGAACTGAGAGATTTCTGTTTTCAAGTTTAGGTTTGATTGTAAACGAGAAATGTGTAACAATTATAATTAAACAAATAATACGATTTAAAAAACTACACTCAAATGGCTATTTACATACAGTTTTCTGTCAAGCCGGCCACTTACCTCATAATGCGGTTGACTTTTTTAATCACACTTTTTAGTTCCGTTAGTATTTTCAATTAAATAAATAACAGAAAAAAAAAGTCAACATGAATAACATAACGACAAATTCTAGCACTATGCAAAATGGATAATCATGCCACATTAAACCACATAATTAGCTGGCATCTATGATCTAACATATTTCAAAGTGGGTACTTTAACAAAGGATCGGCTTATTAGAATCAGATCTTGATGGCTTAACTAGTGCTCACATATTATTAGTATTTATAGTTTTTTTGTTCATTTCAATTTATGAGAGTCGGTCCTCATGATTCAAGTGTCATGTACGAGTCGGAAAAAAGACTCTAAAGCCCTAACGAATTATATAAACTATATTTAAACAACGATTATACTCTCTATGATTCCGTTATTGATAGCAATTAATTAGGGTGTCTAAGGAGAACAGAGATCCGCATAAACTATTTTGTAAACAACGATTATACTATCTACGATTCCATTGTTGATAGCACTTAATCAAGGTGTCTTAGGAGAACAGAGATCCGCAGAATGCCGTTAGCCAGACGTTACTATCAAAGTATCCTTTTGGTCTCCTATGTCTAGCATTTCCAACGTAGCATGTGGGTTCCTGCAGATCGCTTATCTCTAACGACTTTTTGAGATATTGGTTGGGTCCTGATCCGCTCGGACCCGCGGGGTCCCATATCTCTTCATTAGTGAATACCGCAATTCACCACTTTTCTCCTCCTTGCTGGTCCGATAAGTCGTCAATGTTTAGTTCATGTGTTCGCCGTACACATGCATGCTTGAAGCGACGATCTGTGGTCATATACCTGTTTATTTCTCCACCAGATATATAAAGTTGTTTATTTTTAACACATATGTTAATTTTATTTTTTTCAAAAGTTGATGCAAGTTTACAGATAAAGACTTTGAACGTTGATATACGAAATACAAACCATCAGGGCCAGATCTATAGTACAATTAATTCAGGCTTAGGCTTAGGCCTAGGGCCTCCAAAAAGATAGTGCAAACTATTAATATTAGTGCAAACTTATTGTTTAAGATTCTTTGATTTCTTATACAAGCAAACCACTATGTCTTATAGTTGTTTGTGTTAGATTTTTGTTTAGTTCTAAGCACGGATAAAGGAGTATCGTTTATCATAACAAAAGAAGAAAAAATGGCCTCAAAATTTCATTTCGCTTTGGGCCTCCAAAAAGCTTGGAATAACCCTGCAAACCATTAGGATAAAACCAAGAACAAAATGGAGAATTGCTACCTCTTAAAACGAAGTAGAAAACCCCTTTCTATAGGCGAGGGAAACGCTACATAAACTAAAACAGGGATCAAGCTAATCAACAAAATACCAATGAAGTGGTAGTATATTGGCAAAGGCAGAACCTTTAAATACTTAGGTTTGAGATGAAGAGGTCTTGGGTTCAAGTCATACAGACGACATAGATTAAAAGAAATTAGCTGTTAGACAAAGCTAATCAACAAAATCTCCATTTAGCAAATTATACCTGATGGTTGAGATAGTAAAATGGGAAAGACAAGAGCAACAATGGAACTAGAGGAGAGGGTAGGAACCCTCGCGCAAAGACCATCCTTCTAGAACTATGAGCCTGGTGAATTCTTATGACCTTATACAAGATACAGCAAAACCTATCAGAGGGTAAACCCTAAACAAAATAAGAACTAAAATGAGCCCAATTAAACTGAAAATGAAAACATGAAAATTTAACACCCCTCTCAATTAATTGGCAAAGAATCAAGCATTTTTACTAGTTTACACATCTTATCATTTTTATCATTTAATAACCATCTGGTAAATATATCTGCCATTGATCCTTAAATTCGGTGGGTAGAGTTCTAATAGCTCGTGATGCAATTTTTTCCCTTAAAAAGTTAATATCAAAGTGTTTTGTTTTATCATGAAAGAAAGGATTACCAACATTAGAAATGGCTATAGAATAGTCACAAATCAAGGAAAGAGTGAGTTTATTTCAACTTTACACTCTTTTAGAATATTTACGAGCCATAAGAACTCACGGCCGCTGAGCACATGGCAAGGTATGGTATTTTGCTTCAGTAGATGACATCGTTTCGAGGAAAACACAAAAACCGATAATTGACCTTCTAGATTTCAAACACTTACCTCAACTAGAGTTAGAGTAGGTAACAAGATCAATACATGTCCCTTTTGAAAAAGATTGCCTTTACCTGGAGAGTTCTTTAAAATCTTAATAAATACAATGCAATTTTTAAATGAAACTTAAAGGGACTATGGAGAAATTGGCCCAAAATGTATGATATATTAGGTCTGGTATGATACAAGAAAATTAACTTCCCTATCAGTCTTTGGTACCTGATTAGATCAAACAAGGTTTCATTATTTTTACAGGAATTAACGATAGAGTAATTAAGCTCAATAGGAGTAGCAACATGTTTACACCCTGCAAGGTCGTACTCAACTAATAACTCAATATAATATTTCCTTTGTGACAAGCAAATTCAAGATTTAGATTTGATAACTTCAATCCCTAAAATACTTAACTCACCCAGATCTTTAATTAGAAACTTAGACTATATCAAAGACTTAACTTTATTTATTTCATTTAATTCATTTCCGATTAAGTCAATATCGTCAACATATACAAGTAGGGCAAGAAAAACATAACCAGGGGATTTGATGAACTATGAATGGTCACACTTACTATGTTTAAAACCAAGATCAATCAAAACACTAATAAGTTTCTCATTCCACATACGAAGAGCTTGTTTTAACCCATACAAGAATTTTACTAATTTGCATACTTTCGTCTCATTTCTAGAATAATACCCTTTAAGAAGACACATATAGACATCTTCATTAAGCTCTCCTTATAAAAGTGCGTTATTAATATCAAATTGAAAGGGGCTAATCTCTCTTATTGTAATTATTTTGGCTACAAGGGAAAAAGTTCCATTAAAGTCGATTCCCTTTTTTTAACTATAACCCTTAGCAACAAACCTAGCTTTATATCATTCTATATCGCCTGTAGATCTATACTTAATTTAATAGACCCACTTACACCTTATCGGTTTTCTGCAGCCAAGTAACTCAATTAGGTTCCAAGTTTTATTTTTCAACAAGGCTTCCATCTCCTCATTCATAGCCCGAACCCTATTTGGATCCAAGGCAACTTCATAATATGCCTGAGGTTCAACACACTTATTTAAAGCGAATGAGAAACACATGTTTTGAGTGGACAAGTTAGAGTAGTTAACTACTCTTGAAATACCATATTTAACTTTTCCTTTCACCACATAATCTTGTAATTTTTTTTGGAAAGGACGCATTCCTAGAAAATCTCTTTGTTATTGTGGGCTAAACTTTCCCTCCAAAAGGTGTGACTTCTTCATTATAATACCAAAAGTGTCAGTTCCTCTAGATATTTCCATTAGTTTTATCAATATCTAGAGGTTGCTAATCAAAACCAGCAATATCACTCATGACCCTACTTTCATCATGAGGTATTTTATCATCTCATCCCTTCAATGTGATATACTCGAAAAAATTTAAAGTATTTAAAGTCTAAACATAACTAGAATCATTTATACACAAGATGTTTTTCTTTTCAAAAGCAAAAACATATTTTACGTCCCTTGAAAACCTATATGTTTGTGATCAAGACTCCATAACTTAAAACTCTTTTTTAAGTTGAACATCCCCAAAAAAAATCATTTTTCAACACGATTTTCGTATTTATTTGAGTTGTATAAGATAGTACTAAAACAAAGACATCCAAAGTTACAAAGATGATTAAGAGAGCGTTTAAAGCCATAAGCCAACTCATCTGGTGACTTACCATATAATATAGAGGAGGGTGTCTAATTCATATATATGTATTAATTCATAAGATCTTGATGAATAATGTATATTTTTGTCTGTTATGGTTTTGGTTTTGATTTTTTTAACTTTAGGGTTTTTTTAATTTTTGTTTTACAAGTTTGATTTTTATTTTTATAATTTTGCCATAGAAAGTTAAGCAAGCTTAGTTTTTATTAATTTTTGTTGTATGCTTTTTAGAGGATTTGATTGTCGTTCAGTTGCTACTTAGCGCAGTGTTTGGTGGTCATATTTAGTTCCTTAGGTTTTTTCGTTTGATTGCTATTTAGCACGATGTTTCGTAGTTTTTACGTCACGTATGTCACTTGGTGTTAAAAAATCGTGTTTTGTATTATGTTTTCCCCTTTTTTATTGTAGTTTAATTGTTACTTGGCACGGTTTACGCCCCCAGCCGACAACATTGGTAACACAGTTTTACGCCCCGCCTCGCAACGTGGGGGTTTTAAGACTAGTTAACAAGATAAGTGGCAATTAAAATAAACTCATACTAGAATCGAAGGGGAAGACTCCCTTTGAAAAAATAATAACCTAACAACGTTTAATAGATGTCAATGATTCTCTCAGCTATTCCATTATGTTGTGAAGTATACGAGCATGTGGTTTAATGAACAATCCCATTTGAATTTAGAAAATTATTCATTCAGCTATTCACAAATCTAGTATCATTATTTCTTCTAAAGGTTTTAATAGTTTTTCCAAATTAGTTTTTTATTAGGTTATAGATGATTTCCAGATTTTCAAGAACTTTATCTTTATGTCTAATGAGAAAACCCACACAACACGTGAATAGTCATCCACAAAAGTCAAGAAGAACCTATATTGTTCTCTACTTTGGAACCTATATGGGGCCCATACATGTAGATGAACAATGCCACACCTCGATGCAGCGGATTAGGTGACCGGGGCAAGATGATTGTTCACAACTCATGAAACTAATTAAAAGTTAAATATATTTATAGCCGAATTAAACAAAATGTACAAAACCAAATGGGTATTCAGATAATCCAATAATCAACAAAACAAAACATAAACAAATTAATCCAGTTTATTATCTAAGGCATATCCCTACATGTCCTCATGCTTATCACTTCAAACTTGTTTACCAGTATCATGTAAAAAAATATTGTGGGTCAACAATTTATTTTATTGTAAAAGATTTAACATGCAGTTCAATGGTAAATTAGCGGTCAGCAACGCCAATACTAAACGAACCACAAACCAAACAATGTGATAATGTGATGATGCGAAACTGCGATAAATGTGATAATGCGGTAAATGTGAGACTATGGATCCATGTGCATGAATGATTAGCGACACACAACATTAAATGATTAATCAAATAAATACAACTACCACATAATTACACATTATGTATTTGCAGTGTGTTTGATAAAGGAAATACTTAAAATAAATGATACAATGAGATAAGCGACACATCACACACCAAAAAACATTTAAATTGTAAAAAGGAGAATTAGGAAGATCTACTCACAATTTGCGTATATGGATACTTGATTAACCGCACGAATATGGAAACTCCAAATGATAAGATTATCCTAAAGATATAAGATGCAAAAGTGCTTATTAATCCACAAAACATAACAACTTTAATCCAACAATTTGGGGATCTTTTATAACCTAAAGAAATATATTATTTTAACGCGCATAATTAATTAATTGTTTTGTGAAACGTATAATTCTATTTGCAAGGTACGTCGTGTCTCAACATGGTTTTCTAGATCTTGAAAGATTCGGATGAGATCAGAGATCATCGTCTCTTGGAAGGTTAGGAACTTTTCCGACTATAGACTTCTTGCAAATAATTCATCTCGAAAGCCTAAGCATGAAACCAAAATTAGTAATTTATATATTTGATAAATAGTTAATGGTAAAACAAAATTATATTTTTTTTATAAAATATAGAGTCATCATTTTATTTAGTTTCAGTAGTAAGAGTTTTTAGTTTTATATACCTACTTTCTTTTATAACCAATTTCAGAAATTCAAGGCAGATTTTAATTAGATTTTTGTAAATAAATAAAACAGGTTATAAACAGATTTAATTCAAGAAATAATACAATTGACATAAACAGATTTTATCAAACATGTTAAAATGGTAAATAACTTTAATAAAATATAACAGATTAAAACTAACACTATTTAAAAAACAACGAAAAGAGGGCGTTGGGTTCGAACCCGTGACCTCCTTGTTACCAATCACAATAACAACCGCCCGAAAGACACCTTTTTGACAACATTCATATTTTGATTTTTGTTTTAAAAAAGCACTAGAGTTAGTCATCTTCCCAATCAGTTTCTTTCTTAAAACCCTAACTCCTTTGAATCTTAAATTCAAACAAAATAAAAACGAAACAATGAAATTGATATGGTGTTTTCATTCCTGGATCTATAAACACTAAAGAAAAGCATACCGGCTGCGAAGATTGGATAAGAACGGATGACTTCGGGGTTCCGGTATTGTTCCGGCGAACGGCAAAAGTCGCAGACGTAGAAACAAGGTGTTTTCGGGTGAATTGGATGGTGGTACACCATCAGAGGGTTGAATAGGTTCTCTATATATAAGAAATATGATAATTAACAAGGTCTTGATCGAGTTATGATTTGGTTTTAAACAAATTCCAATAACTAATTTGGTTCCAATATACATGGAATCGGATGGATTGGATGCGAGAATTTGCTTCGGTTACTGTCACGATTCATGACTTATCAAATAGAAAATATGATCTCGATGTTTGGTACAAGATCTTGGTGAATCATGAAGATTCGTTGAGTGTCGGTTCAAAGAAACTTGGGCACTAGGTTGTTATGCGAAGAAGGAGGAACTAGTCTTGGGTTCTGGTAGTTTATTGATGACTGTCATGAGTGTCATACAAAAACTTAAATAAACTGTGTAAATAGTGTAAGTAGGGTATCGAATCAGAGGAGTATGGTGGAAAGCGTTATGAATTAAGTATCAACAACTAATAGTAAAACATGTAAAATAGTTGTTTAATTGTTTGATTAAACTAAGAATTACGAAAAATGAGTTTCGTAAACAGTTGGAGAAAAAGGTGATTACTCCGGGTTCAGATTCAAAGTGGATTCAGGTGATTAGTTTTACTTGATAAAATCACATAGACATGATTAAAATTATTAATTAGCCGATTGTGACAAAGAAGGACTAAGTACTTTGATTAAAGCAACAAGGGGTTATCACACGATTATCAATTGAAAAGTACCAAACCCTATCCCTATCCAATATATCCCAATTTTTAGAAATCTTGGGAATTGAAAGAATCAAAACTAGGTTTTAAATAAAATCAATCGTTTACAACCAAACTAATAGATCAGTACCCAAAAAGCATCGAAGGCTTAGATTGCTAGTTTCAATTACAAAATAAAACCAAAAACAATCATCCACTTACAAGAATCCTGCACACGGAGGAAACCACTACGGAATTAGCCGCTCATGTTGGTTGATTGATCTTCACAAGCTTGAATAACGGCTGATTGCATCTTCAATATGTTGAATGGATGAAAAGTATGTTGATTGCCGATGAAAAGTGGCCAAGTCAAGTGCTTTTGATCCCCCAAAATCATCCAAGAGATGAATGATACCAAAATTTAGGGTTAAAAACCCTTTTTATACCTCCAAATAGGCAAACTGTGCGCTTTTTCGGAATCACGTCGTAACCTACGCATAGCGCTGTAAGTTACGGCAGCACACTGTTGACGTGACCGTAAGCTACGGTTCACAACCGTAACTTACAGTGTAGAGCTGCTGGTACTTTTGTTGATTCCACACATGACCGTAGGTTACGGTATACCCACCGTGACCTATGACGGGATTCTCACTCTCCTTTCCCTTCGCATAATAACTTCAAAATGACATTTAAGTCCTTGGATTTCATTACTTCGCAATTCTCATGCTTCCAACCTATCATTCGACCCGAAACAAATCCTGGTCAACATAATTTATCTTAATTATCATTCTCGGGTGCTCTGCTTCATCTCTAAACCCTTTTAACTTCACTGAATTAAGAGGTTAACCTGCAAAACCACAATCTCTCGCAGTTATCTCATTCAATGCATATAATAACTTAAAACAAAACAAAACTCGTAAGATAAACACCTTAAAGCTCACCCTCTCCATCATTTATATAAGTTATTTGCCTCAAATAGCCATCACAACAAAACAGGTGGCTGAGTGGTCTGTTGTGTGCGTGTTGCGTTAGCGATTCGGGTGGATACCCGGCATCGATCCCCGACACCGCCCTTTTTATTACTTTCCTTCAAATCAAGTTCCAACTATATACACTTTGGCCCCTGAACTTTATAGTTTTATATAACTAACTAAATTAACCTAGTTAACCATTGTCCTTACAATATTTAACGGAACTAACTAAGTCTTAATTTTTTAAATCTTTAATTAATTATATTAATTAATTCAATACAATTACAACATTAAAATCCGATTTCTACTTATTACGTGTAGAATTCGGTTTAGAATCGGGTTTTTCTACCATGTGTTTTCCGCGGATATTACACTCTCCCCTACTTTAGAGAATTTTATCCGAATTTTGCGTAGGTCATTCTTTGGAAAAAGATGAGGGTACTTACGTCGCATTTGATCTTCACGTACCCAAGTAAATTCTGGTCCACAATTTGACTCCAGCAAACCTTGACTATTGGAATCTGACTGCCGTTTCTCATCGTGATCCATGATTTTAGTGGGTCATTCAATGAAATACATCGACTCGTCAATTTGTATGTTTTCAAGCGGGACATGGATGTTTTCGTCGCAAGGCACTTTTCAAGTTAGAGACATGAAAGGTCGGATAAATCCTACTACGCTCTTCAGATTACTCAAGCTTGTAAGCCACCGTTCCGATTCTCTCGAGGAGCTTGAAAGAACCAACATAGCGATGTGCTAGTTTCCCTAGATTTATCATTCAACAAACCTAGCAACTTAAAAACTTGCCAAGGGGCTATTATAAGAGCAGTTGAAGAAGAAGAAGAGGGTTTATGGTCAAACTTACGGATGAGCATGATACCCGTTCGGTACCAAACCAGTACCGGTACCTAATAATAAGGAAAATTGGTACCAGTAAATACCTGTGTTTTACACGGAGATACCGCTACTGTACCAGTAACGCTATTGAAAAACGGGAAAATGGGTACCGGTACCAAATATACCCAATACGGTTCAGTACTGGAACCCGTTATCAAATGCTCATCCTAATCAAACTTAGGAGACACGTGACTATTAGAGTTTGAGAACTTGTTTCCTTGACCATCTTTAGATTTGAAGTTCGATGGATATCCAACAATCTCCAAACATCTATCCACCATTTGACCAATCTTATCACATTGAGTAATCTTTCAAGTTAGGATTAGGTCCTTTATTATATTTCTTCTTCTTATTAGAAATTATATTTATTTTAGCTACAAAGCCAAAGTTTTGTGCTTGATTTTTTGAAAAAGTTTTTGAGTTTTTATGAGACTCTTCCCTTGAGATAGTTGCAAAGGCAGATTTAACATTAGGAATAGTGTCCTTTTTAAAAGATTTTTCCTAACTGGTTGGTGCTTATCATAAAGACTTTTTAAAATCTGCATAGTTTTATTAGGTGGTTAAGATTATTGAACTCTTTTGAAGCCTCGAATGTACATGAAGGTAATTGAACCATTTGATCGAATTGTTTCAAAATAGTGTAAGTTTATGATAATAGTTAGCCATAGTTGCTCGTTTTGATTTAATGAATTTATTTTCTAAAATTGACCAATAATATAAGATCCGTCAATTTTATCATATGTTTCCTTTTAAGTCTTGAGAGACTTCAATTTTTTTCATATGTTTCCTTTAGTTTCCTAGAGTTAGACAAGATAGTGTAATTTTCAAAGCCTTTAAGTTTTATACTCACAATAGTAAGGTTACTAAAGTCATAGCATGAAGAAAAAGAGGATCACTAACATCAAGTTTACTAAACAATGTATCAAACTTAGCAAGATGCCTATCAAATTCGGACATTTTAAATAATAGAATAAAACAAGGTAGCACAAAACACTATAAAAAACAAAGACAGAAGATAAAGAAACCAGTTAAAACTAGCAATAGACCACACAAGAATGCACACAAGTAACCAAAGGTGTGTCTCTCCTAGGTATCACAATGCTAGTACTCTTAACACAACCAAGGAATGCCTAAACACTAAAACCGTGTGAAAGAAAATTAAAGAGGAAACGTAAGAAAGACTTACTCGGTACTCTAGAAAGCCGAAGGGAAAGAGATACTTATAGAGATCTTTTCGCAGCAACCCAAGAACAGAACATGCCCCAACAAAGTAATCTTAAAAGCGGATATACCCCCAAAACCTGAACAAATATCATTTTTGCAGCAAACAAAGACGGGTTTATTCGAAACCCTAATCTGTTATTAACCGCTCAGATCCACCAACGGTGTTTTCTTTACACCAAACACCTAAAGAGCACAGATACAGAGCCTAGAGCTCTAGTTGTTGATTAGTAGTGGAAATAACACAAAACCCAACAAGAAGTGGGGTTACGAAAACTTATTTTTTCTTCAACAAGGGAACCAACCGAATATAGTCAATGAAGATGTGGAGAAGATACCACCAACCTTAGAGATTAAAGCTCTAATACCATCTTAGAAATTGGTGCAAGTTTGTTGATAAAAAAATCTGAACACTGATACCAACCAAACTAGGATAAAACTAAGAACATAATGAAGATTTGCTACCTCTCAAAACAAAGTAGATGCCCCTTTTATAGGAGAAGGGATTGATACATAAAAGAAAACATAAATGAAGCTAATCATCAAAATCTCCAGCTAGCAAATCACACCCCGTTGATTGAGATGATAAAATATAAAATAGGAAAGACAGCAAGGATGATTGGAATGAGAGAGAGCAGGAACCATAGCACAAGGGCGATCCTTCCAGAACTATGAACCTCATGAATTCTTATGACCCGATACAAGATCCAACAAAGACCATTAAAGCAGAAGCCCTAAACAAACATAAGAACTAAAATGAGTCCAATGAAATTGGAAAAAAAAAACATGGAAACTTAACAGACGTATTCGATTTCAAATATGTTCATGCTCATGTGCCATGCATAACATGAACTATGAATATCAAAGGAACCTTTTGCACATGTGTTTATTATTATTTCTATTAGTTTTCTTTGATATATTGTAATTAGATATCTATTCATATTCAAACTTATTAAAACTAATACATACACACATACATATACATTTCTTATGAATGCAAGTAAAATGCGAAAACACAAATGTAAGCGCTTTTTGGATTCTTTATAGCTTCGTAGTCATGTCACAGGACAATTACGTTTATAACAACAGGATACACAAACCTAATCGCGTAATTACTTTTGCTCGTGTGTCTGAATTTATTTGGATCAAATCAACGTGACAAAAAAATCATGTTTTATGTAATGATTGTTTGTGTATCACTAGCCAAATCTATGTTTGGCTAACAAAGTTTCAAAACTTATGGGACAAGGATACGTATAGGATACGTTCTATTCAGATATTGGAGCCGTAAATGACCACACCATCCTTGAGTTTTGCTATATATAACATAAAGTATTGAAACACCAGCATGTACATAATTTATCTATACACATACAAAGAGAGATTGTTATGCATCTCATTTTATCGATGATGTTAATACAAACATGTCTGAAAGACTGATCAATTAAGTGGCGTCGTGCAACGTTTTTTAACATATATGGTGCCATAGTAATAGGTGTTCATGACAGCCGACTAAAAGGGTAGGGTTTCGTTATAAACGGGTCTTGTTTACAAAGGTTTCTTCTTGTCTATTTAATAATTTTAAAAGTATGTCATCTCCATATTATGAGGCTTACATGGATCTTATAGTCATGACAATTGTATCATACACAAAGAGAGACGTTGTGGACTAATGGCTAAGTGTTGTCTCAAATTTTAATTTGTCACCATGATGAAAAATTGACAACACTTTAAGGAAACCATAATACATTTCTAATGTTTTGTATTCTTTCAAAGTACAAACATTTTTACGTCAGACATTAACAACCTTTTCGACTTTGCCTTCAGCTATGTTGACAACATCTTGAAGTTGTTTTGACCTTACCATTTTAACAAGCTAAGAGAACAATATAATGCAACACTGGTATAATTAGTTGTATAATTGATCATATATGGTTGTAACTCTTATAGTTGTATTTCAAATTGATTGTAAAGTTGTTCATATTTTGTTGTGACGCTTGTTCTGGATTTTGGATTATATCATGATTTGTGTATATTTCTTGTTATAAACGAGCTTCATAATTGATTAACCGAAAGCGAAGTTCGGTTATGGTTATGGTTACGATTAAATATCTTAACTGAAGCTAGCGATTATAGTTATGGTTTAGGGTATTAACAAAACTGAAACCGCGTCCCTACATTTAATCATGCCATGTTATAAAAAAATGTGGTCTATGGTTAAATCTCAATTCCTTTCATGCGCAAGTTGATATGTGGTTTAGGTGTTATAAAAATGTTTTTATGTGGGCCTGAGTATGGGCTTACCCGTAAAGGACCAGGCCCTTTTCAAGATTTGGACTTTAGCAGGGCAAATGCCAGGGTTTTGTATAGTTGACTTTAGAAAATATATTTAGAAATTACAACCAACTCAGGTTTTCAAACTTCACCAGGCAGGGCAAGAATAAGGCCCAATAAGTTTTCTCAGGCTAGGCTTGGGGTTGGTTATTTATGCCCATTTTGTTTACCTTTAACTTTAAGTTTACCAAGTAGGGTGTTGATACGTGCATAATCCACACAGAGATGTGATGTCATTCATGTTCGGTTCATTTCTACATGTGTTTTCGTTTACTGCATTTATTTAGGAGTAGTTAAATTACAAAAACATTTATTTAGCAATTGTAATAATAGAATATGCTTTGGTAATTTAACTGCTCCTAAATAAACAAAAACACATGTAGAAATGAAGTGAACATGGGTGACATCACATCTTTGTGTGCATTAAGCACGTATCAGATGTTAAGCAATTAAAGATCATCAACATAGACGGTACATTGATAAAGCCAGGTTGAAGCCTAGGGCCTAGAGGTGCTCAAATCGAGTATTTTCCTAACCGGTTGGAGCAGGTATTGGGCCAAAAAAAAACCGGTTTCGGTTATTAACCGACCGGTTAATAACTGGTTTTTCGCGTTGAATATCACTAACTGATAATAACCGACGGTTAACCTATGGATCGCTTAAAAATACCGATTTTTTCGGTTTTTTTCTTTTAAAATCAAAAAAACCTGGAAAAAAAAAAGCTGGAAAAATAAGAAAAAAATTAAACACACAAATAAACCAAATAAAATACGTTTTTTTTTTAATTTTAATAGTTTTTTCAGGTAACATTACCTTAAAAGACATGAAAATATCCAATACAATTTTCTTAACTAGTCTAGAATCAAGTTGTCTTCGTGTCGTTTCGTCATTTCTTCGTTTCTTCATTTAGTTGCTTCGGGGGCTAGTAGAGCGTACGGATTCATCGTACATGAGTTCGTCACCAGAAAGTGGTTGCGCCCGTCCTTGGTATACTTCAACATCATGTAATTGTTCTTCAACCGCAAGCTCGCCTTCAAGATTTGAAATATGTTGTATACGTTCCACGCCAGCCAAGTAATCCTTCAAACAAATACACATTACCATCGCCTCCGGTGTGAGTCTTGTTCGTCGAATGGATAGTACCCTTCCACTAAGAGAAAAAGCCGACTCCAAAGCTACCGTAGAAGCTTGGGAGCTTAGTGGATCACGTGCCATGACGGCTAAAACGGGATAATGCGGTTCTTGTATCTTCCACCTAGTAGGGCCTCATATTTAAGGAACCCTCATTTTTTAGGGCATGAATACGTTCAATTCGCATCGTATTCTTCGTTTTTGATCTCGTCAATGTTTATGTGGGAGTTGTTGATTTTTTGTCTTCTATAAATTGTAAAAATAAAAAATGTATCATATTCTCACGTGTAGAATTTAAGATTAAAAAAATAGCAAAAAGCCTATACTTCTAAAATCGGCTTTGGGCCAACCAGCCCTGATCGTCTGATCCAGTAATCTATAAAGCAAGCATACCAAACAAATAATTGGCTATCCAAGAATCCTGTTTACCAGTTGTGATCTATAATGGTCTCGACAAGAAAATAAGAGTCTGAGCCTCTGAGGTTTATGGATAATGGGCCATGTTTGACACCAGTTTGGACTTTTGGTAACCTCAATGGCTCTAGCCCAACACCGATTGCAAAACCAGCCTACAAACTCATTTGATACAAATAGAGGTGCACAAACCGGTTAATTTTGATAACGGTTCGGTTATACCGATTAATTTGACATTTTACTTTAACCGGTAATCTTTTAACTGGTCTGGTTAATTACTTTAACAGGTGCGGTTAATTAACGTTGCTAACCGGCTATTTTGCCCTTTTTTTTTTTTTTCGGTTAACCGGTCTAACGGTTAAAAAAATGGTTCCTATACTAAATACTTATAACCGATTACGAATCTACGGTTAAAAATAACCAAAAATACCAGTTATTCCTAAATCGGTTATTAACCGGTTAGGGTTTCGGTTAATAACCGATTACGATTAATTAACCGGTTATTTTGTACACCTCTATTTACATCACTTAGATTATATTTATGATATATTTTTTTCTGAATTTAAATGTGGGGACAAACATAAAGGCTATTCTCCATGGGTATTAAGGAACTCATTCAGTTCTAGTTGTTCAAATACATGGATATAAGTTAAATTATTCAACTTGAACATAGTCTACACATTTTTATTCTTATCAAAATTATCAATTTTAATCCACACACAGGTTTTGGAGGGCTTTCCCCCTCTGCCTACGTGACAGACATATGACGGAAAACGTCCCTTTGTCTTTGTGTACTACATCGACTAGCCTTACAACTTAGCCTCCAATAATCTACATTGACATATCTTGGCATTACACCATTTGCAACTCAGCCTGATTCGCCAGGCCAGATCGATCACCCATCTCAAGTACATTAACCTATCAACAACTTTATTTCCCAAGGATGATTTAGCTTACATACTTTTAAGATTGTTCTACTTTATATGATGTTAGTTTTTAATAAAAATATATGACAAGAAAAATCGATTCCATTGTTTAATTGGAATTGTGTAGTACTTTGTGGAAAGATCAAAACATTTAACTCGATTCCTTATTTCGGACAATGATGAGAAAGGTTGGTCTAAAAAAGTTGCTTTAAGGCATGCGTGCTTGTGCATTTATGTTGAGAAAAAGACTCCCCATCAATCCATCATAGTCAATTTATTCACCCACATTTTTAATAGTAAATTTGAAGATCACTGGAGTATATCATTGTGTCACTAACGAAACCACCTGATCATATCTATCTCCACTAGGCGTAATGCATATACACAAATTCAGGAGGAAACTCAATAAATATGGAAAAATTCCTCTTGACCCAGGACCTATTGGTCCTAAAGCCTTATCACACCCCTAAAATACCACTAGACTATAAAGTCACGGGCTCACCCACATATTTTTTAAATATACTTCTTAGAACATTCAGAATCAAATCTCTTACTCCATCTCTATAATTACATTAAAATTAACACATTTTCTCTCTTTTTCAATTAAATAATATTTTTTATACTTTTAGTATTACTTTTTCTCTCTCCTCCATTTACAATCATTTTCAAAAAATATTAAAAAATACAGAGGTAAACAGTATCTTTATGATGAACAATAACTTTTTCTCTTTTTTTCTCTCTCCTCCACTCATAACAATTTACAACCACTTTAACAAATATAGAGGTTACACTCAGACGAAAATAGAGGATTCGTTATGAATCCTCCTCTTAGAGATAGTTAAGTAATGCGTTCTACAATTTATATATTTACAGTAAAAAAAATTAAGAGTCCAAATTATATAGAATGCAAATGTTTGTGTAGAAAATCTAGGAAATTTTGTTCAATTTTTAAATATGTATTGGTGTATTTAAGGTAATTGTGTATTTTTATATATATTTTCTATCTAATACATTAAAGGATTTCAATATTATGTTGTACTTACAATTATTGATTCATATACGTATATTATTATAGGTGAGGATCATGTACTAAGTGCCTAAAGTATGAGAAGTGTGAGAAATATTGTGGAGATGACATGTGTCCTCAATCTAAATTAATTCAAAAGGGTAAACATGTAATTTTCTCATTAATTTAATTAATTGATAACCTTCCATAACCGTCACCCTTCAATAACCGCCACCCATTGATTCTTAGTATGGTGTTTTTAAACTTGCATTCATGGTGTTTTAAACCTGCAGTCCAGTATGTGTTCTTCGTATGGTGTTTTAAACCTGCATTCATGGTGTTTTAAACCTACAGTCCAGTATGTCCTCTTCGTATGGTGTTTTAAACATGCATTCATGATGTTTTAAACCAACAGTGCAGTATTTGTTCTTCGTATGGTGTTTTAAACCTGCAGTCCAGTATGTGTTATTCGTATTTTTTTTGTCTATATAAATATAACAATATGGTACTAATATTGAAGATAAAAAAAGCTCATTAATATGATGTAATTTATTTTTTAATAAACATTACGTATAAAAAGTTATTGACGTTCAAAAAAATGGGTGGAAGTTACATGTGCATTAAAGTTGATGGCGGTTTCTTTATTTAAAAATACAATATAAAAAAACACTATTACCACTAATCTAGTCAAATTAGTCAAAAAAATAAAACATAAATTTACATTTTAAGCCCTTCTTGATCTTAACAATTAACTACAAGATCTAAGGGCTTAAAACACTTCTTACACTTCTCACAAAACCACCCTTTTTACACTAACCCTGCCCTATTATTATATAACTAACTAGATATCATATAATATCTTATAAAACCCATCTAGTTTCATCTTAAAATTTATTTAGTACATTAATAAGCCATTTAATTTTTTTAATCGTTTATTGAGCATATAACTTTTTAATATGTAAATTATATACACACACACACATATATATATATATATATATATATATATATATATAAACGGGATCCGGAGAGAACGATTTGAAGTGTGAGAACGGATCCTGACCTAACACGTGGCAGGGGACGCTAAATGATACACGGGGGCATTGTCAGTATCCACCATCGCTTAAATAGATAACGTTTTATGTAATATTAGGCATTTTCGTTTTTTAGATCTTCGACTTTTTTGTAGTTTTAGCGTTCGTTGCAACTTGGCGTTTTACAATCTTCAGAAAAAATTCAGATAACAAACTACAGAAAAAAATTAATTAAAAATCCGGTTCTAATATCTCTTCCAAGTCTCACTGTCATAAAAATTAGATAACAAACTACAGAAAACACCTAATATTATATAAAACGCCATTTATTTAAGTGGTGGTGGATACTGACAATCGTCACTGGCGTTTTGGCTTCGCGTGATTTTCTTTGTTCATTTTTTAAATGGTTTTTTTGTGGTTGTTTGGAGACTTAGTTCGACGCCGTCTGTGTGGATGCTATTTGCTCCCAATCTTCTCTATCATCATAGAGTCAAAACAACATTTGCACTAGTGTCGGTCTCCTTCTCCTCATGCCAATATTCATCAAGAAAAAAGCACATAAAATGAAATATCGGTGTCATCAGTCTTTTTTTCTTAAAGATCTGTCCATCTCGTTCAGTAAAAGCTTATTGAATCATCATCCTCACTTAAGAATCCATTCACCGAAACTTCATTGAAAACAATACTGAATATCCAAGAGAAGTTGTTTGCCATCTTTCATTTTTTAAACAAATTTTTGGAGTTTTTGGAAACATGACGTTTTTTTGTGCGATCAATGGAAGGTGCTGAGATGTTTCTCTTTATAGGACATATTTGGCGTGTACTTTGGGCGGGATATTTAATATAATTAATGCAGTTAATAAAGTATCTGTCGTTTTAGTTTTACTGTTTTTGTTAAATATTTGTTAATTCTGTAATATCCTCAATCTTTCAAGTTTGGCGTTTTATTTTTAATGGTGTTTTTTGTTATGTAAAGATGATAAATACACTAAATAAAATTCTGAAAAAACTACATAAGAAAAAAATCTTTTTTTGGGCGTTTTATTTAGTTGTTGTTTTATTTTTTAATGGCATTTTTATATGTTTTTTAATGTGTATTTTTTGTATTTTTTGTCGTTTTGATGTAGGCTGCATACCTATAATGTTACAGGTAACTATGGCGTTTAGAAAATATTAAAAAATTAATTTTTTGCGTCATCGTGTGGCTTTTAATATAATAAATGGTAGTAATCAAGTATCCGTCGCTTCAAGTTACTTTTGTTCAGACTGCTAAGGCTGTAAAACTTCTCATATTTTTAAGTTTTTATGTTTTAATTTATAGGTAAAGACGCAAAGTAAACCTTTAGCATGGAATCCCTTTTTGTTTGGCGTTACGTTGTTTGGCGTTTTTGGTATTAACAGAGAAGTTTTTTATTAGATAACAAATCACAAAAATGACACAAAAAAAAATATGAATATTGTATTTTAATAATCCGAAGTATTACAAGTTGGGATCAATGAAGGCCAAACTTTTACAAGTTTGAATCATTTGGAGGGAAAATTTAAAGTTGGGAATTTTTCATTGGCCAACAGGTGAAACTTAGGATTATTAAAATACAATAACCCAAAAAAATTAAAAATGCTAATCTAATCTTAACTGCTATCAAATCTCTTTTTCAAGAACTTTTCTTGTCCTCTGAACCTTCGTATCCTTTGTATTCCTTAACCTTTTTTTCCTACATAGACACATAGTTGAAACGCCAAGCTCTACACGAAGCCGATCGATCAGGATATGGCGTTTTGGGGTTTTGTGTTTGATATGTTGTTGTTTTGTTGGGAGTGGTTCTTTTGATGTTAGAAAGATAGACCGATGCCGTATATTGTCAATGTTATTATTGGGGGTGTGATTATGTGCGGGCTTTCTCGCTTGATGTCCAAAATAGCGTTTACACATGCTATTATCTCCATGCTCATCACACTCTACACCATTTTAATAATGGAGTCCAAAATAGCATTTATACTGACATAGGTCTCTTCTTCTCATCCAAAACCTCCTCGTGTACAAGGCTACAAAGTGATATATCATCATCACTAGAGCCGTTTTTCGAGGATTTGTCCATCTCATTCAGCAAAAGTTTATGGGTGTGACAAAAAGAAATGGTGTTTTAGGTGGATGTTTTGCAATAGAGCCTGACGTTTTTGAGTGAATAGTTTAACAAGAGAACATGTGTGTAAAGTGAATAGTTTGTGTCTTGGGGTGTGACTAATGGATATTGAGATGTTTGTTTATATAATAGTTTTTTGTGTCACACCCCGACCCGCAGCGAAATAAGAGTCGGGGCATAATTGGGTTATCACCAAAGCTCATGATATTTACTAATATGTTTCATATTTATTAAATTCAAAATTACATCCTCAATATTCCAAACATGTTCATATAATTACAAAGAAAGATAATCAACCAAACAATCCAAAATCTAAACCGGTTTATTCTTCTAAGCCATCCTATATGTTTCTTGCTGCAGCTGGATCACCTGTATCATGTGTAAAAATGGGGGTTTTTGGGTCAACATAAGTTGGCGAGTGAACCTTGTTAGAAAACATTTATTATTGATTTCTTGTTATATTTATTATGGAAAATTGTGCAATAATCATATGTGAGCAAACGTAAATAATCATACAATAGCAATAACAACAACAAACAATAACATACATTAACAAACCAACTTGCATGAATATATAACATGAATGATACTGTATATGTTGGCAACGTCACGTTCACGCTCATAAGTAATGGGGAACGGACAGCCTATGATAAATGTCTGTGCGATCAAGGCTCAATCAAACGGAGCCGATCGTATGTTGGCAACGCCTCGTTCACGCTCATATGTAATGGGGAACAGCTCAACGCTCATATGTAACGGGGAGCGGCGGCCTATGATAATGTATGTACTGAAAATGATAAATTTAATCTAAACATTAACCACACAAACAGTTGATACATATTGAATACACATTTGATCATGAATATGATGGATGCACAATAGTTTAAATGTAATAAATAATAAGACACATGATACACCCAAAAACGTGATTAAAACGGGAATTTGTAGAGATTCACTCACATTGAGTGCGTTCGGTTGAAGATGTTGAAATGCGCACGAGTTTAGAGGATTGATCGACTAGAATTAACTAACCTAAATAATAACGAAAAGGTATGGTAAATGAGTGGATTTTATTAATAATTTTAATAAGATTTTTAGATATATTTTTGTGAGTTTAAGGCTATTTTATAACTTTAAAAACATTATTTTTAAGTATTTTTAATTGATTTTTAAATTAAATAAATAAATAAAAATATATAAAAAAATGTTGACTTTTGAGTTGACCATTGACTGTGACTGTTGACTGTTTGACCGGTTCGCTAGTGTGCAAGTATGCGCCGGGTAAGGCTCGAACCCGAGACCTCCCGTACGCGTGCACGCAGCTCTACCAACTGAGCTACGTGTCTAACCTGAAATATTTCTGTTTTTAATTATATTTATACACTATTTAATTTAATCAGAAATCTTTTATTTTTAAAAAGGACTCAATTACATCTGACCGGTGCACGCAACAGGTCTCGAACTCGGGACCTGTGGTTTAGTGTTGCACACAGTCCACCGCTGGACTGTGTGTCTAACCTGGTTAATATACTGATTTTTATTAAACTTAACATCTCTCTGAGAGTTGATCCGATTCAGTTAAAAAGGAAACATCTTTATTACAGAGAATGAGATTGTGTCAAGGATCGAACTCGCGACGTGTGATAAATGTTTTCACACAGTCCACCGCTAGACTGTGTGTCTAACCCGAGATATAATCCAATTTATATTAAACTTATATACAAACTAACTTCATCTTCTTCGTTACAATATCACAGACAACGATTACCCTACTGATCTTGTTTAATTCGATTGACAAACATTTAAGTGATTAAAATGAAATGGACAGGGAAGATTTTGGGAGTAAACATACCAGAAAAATGATCTTTCTCAGAACTCCGGCGAAGTCGTCGGCTCTGTTTTTATGAACTTCGTCTGAGCAGACCAATTAACAGTTTTGATTAGCTAGTTGTGGAATTGAAGTACTGAACAAGAGTTACCAGAAGGTTTAAAAGATTATACCGTTTCACAGCGCAATCTAGGAATTTTCAGAAGTTTTCCGGCGAGTGCTGATTATCAGATATCATCGCCTGGAACTGATTCTGATTGAAGGGTTTGAGTTAGCAAAAGCCTAACAACTGATATAAGGTAGAAGAATTGAGAAACTTACCGTTTTGATGAAAAACACGGTTTTCCGGTGAAAGTCCGGCGAGTTCAAAAAGCGATTCCGACAATCAGAAATTAGAGTAAAAGTGAAATTAGAAGTTCTGTGAATGTTATTGAGTCGCGAGATGGTAATTTTGATGGAGTAATTCAGAAAGTGAAGGTTTTCGGTTATTAAAACCGAACATCACATGAATTTAAGTCCATTCAAGACTGAATTGATTAAGAATGTCGGTTTATCGGTTATTTTCAGGAATCCGCGATCACTCAAAAGTCCTGGACGTTTGGAAGCCGATAACGGTTTCAGTTTGGCGTAAACAGGTTGATTCATGGTTGAAGTTATGTTTTAATTGTTTCCTACATTTCACAAAGGCAACTAGTGGCGGAGTGGTTATATGTTTGATGTGTAAAGTTCCCGACTGACCCGAGTTCGAAACCCGGCAGCCCTTTTTTTTATTGTTTTAATTTTATTTTTTTAACAATTTTAATTTCCATAATCTAAAATGTTTATTAGTTATGTATTGTTTAAAATTAACATAGGCATTAAATGAACAACAAATATATAAAAGTGATTATTCGATTAATAAACGAAGCGGGTTTGGAGAACCCGTTTTTTCGACAAATGTTACATTTTGGCTCGTAGTTTAGGCGGGATTTTATTTTAATAAATGGTAGTAATAAAATATACGTTTTTTTTTCTTTTACTGTGTTTGTAGTTACTGTGGTGTTTCAGCTTTTTTATCTGTTGATGGTGTTCCCTCAGAGTTTCTTGTTTTTTTGAATTTGGTGTTTTGGTTAAAGATGGCGTTTTCGTATGATCATGTTTTCTTTTTTGATGTGATAATTGAAGTTATCGTAACGTCGTTTATATAATTATGTTTTTGACGCGTAGTTAAGGAGGCATTTTTTTGTAATTCAATGTTAATAATTTAATTCCAGTTACTTTTATTCAACGCGTTTTATCATTAGCTTTTGTCTTTGGCGTGTCGCCGGAATGGCGTTTTATGATTAATGTGGCGTTTTGTTTTAAAGCAGTAGAAAGACCCTTTTACCCTTAATGAGGCACGTCCAGGTAATAAAGTTTATGTTATTTACGAAAACGCCAACGTGCCAATCCAAGTCATTGATTGTTTTGATCCAACAGCTGATAGTCGTTCTCACCGTTTTCATACTTTAAACCGTTTCTCTAAATCGTGGCCATATATATATATATATATATATATATATATATATATATATATATATATATATATGAATACACTATTTATTTTTATTCATTTTTGTATAGATTTTATTAGAAACTAATCCGTTTTAATATAACATTATATTGGATACGACCTACTATTATATAAAAAACTTATATTGCTGTGTGGATAAAAATAACATATTATATTCAAATTTGTATAAAATAATATATGTTAAAATTAAAAAAAAATATATTGATAAATAATATATGTTAAAAGTTAATATGTAAATGGAACCAAAGGTCAATGTGGAGCTGTTTAATTGATAGGTTTTAGATTCAATTCTGAGCGGGTGAATATATAAAATTATTAGTGTAACAGTGTAGGAATAAGTGTTGCTATTAAAAAAATAGAAGCCAAGGAAAAAGTATTGAGGTGGACTGTCAAGGGCTCCTCAATAGCTGAAAATAAAATAGATAACGATTAGAGTAAAAGATGAAGATCGATTTTTAAGCGCAAAAAAATAGCTGAAACGAAGGTGTAATAATGATGGAGATCGGTTTCAAAGCTTGAGAGTACAAATTTTACAGGGGCAGAAATATTCATGATTTTTTGTTTAATTTTTATAACAATAATATGAAAATTCATTTCCTCATGTTTTCCTTAATGGCGATAAAATTTAAAGGGGGTACGGTAGTATAAAGCATCACGCAATCTTCTTTATGTATACAATCAATTTTAGTGGTGCGGTCAGTCCCTTTTTTCAAGATGCGTACCTATGGAACCTATAACAAGAATATGGGATTTAAGAATTTATGCAATTTATAAATGATTCATAACTTAGTGATCTAATAGTTTGGTGTTCCTCTTTATAAATTTGTGAAATTATAGATTCAAATCCTTGTAATTGTAAGAAATTATGGATTCAAATCCTTGTAATTGTAAATAACGATGAAATTAAGTTAAAAGAATTTTTTTTGTTAAAAAAAATTAATGCAATTCGGGGTAATTACACGTAGGGGCGGACCTAGTGTATAACAAGGGGCAACCCTCGCTACGGCTTGGCGTTCCGGCGGTAGTGTAAAATTAGTGTAAATTTTGAAAAATTTGACATTTTTTCGATTTCATTACCGTTTTTTTATAAAACGTTTCCGCTTGACGGATTTTCTAGATCCGCCACTGATTACACGGACTAATTCCTCAAATGACTCTAAATCCGACACAAATTAATTTGGTTTTAAAGTAAACCGGTCAGACCACCCAGAGATAATCGCCCATGTCCATCATTTTTTAGGCGTGACCCCATGCCAAAGGCAAGATCTTCACGGGCGTTGGGGCATTCTTTCAACATTACCAACTTGACTTTTAGCACATTTGCCCTTGCATCCTTTCCTGTCACCACCCCTTCATTTTATAATGTGAAGGGCAAAACCCCAAGATCTACGTCATAGGTCTTTGCACCTTGCCCTTACCCACCACTCCGTGTCTCCGTGTAGCCTCAACTAATCTAACTCGTTTTATTTTATTTTTTGTATTTTTGAAATGACCAACTTTTATTAAACAAGCTCACTATCAAGCAACTAGCAAGAAGTGGCAACAAACAACAACCAAGAAACACAAACTTAAACATCAAACTATTTCCAACTATACCAAGTCAAGGAAAAGTTTTTAGACTGATTCTTAACTCAAAGAAAACTATACAACTTGATCTCTCCAAGTAAACCATCGACCTTGATTGGCACATTATTAAAGACGTAGTTATTCCTCGTTTTCCAAAAAACACCAACAAGCAACCACAATCATCAACTGGATCATCCTCCTATTCTTATCCGAGCCATGAACATACTTGTGAAAATCAAATAAATATTTGACTGAAAATGCAAATATTAGTTGGATAAAACACCAAGAACTGATACATTACCACACTATAGTCAGAGTTGGATGCATATCCAAGCCACCAAGCCATCAGTTCCGGGAGAAACCTGTCCGAAGGCCCACTGCGGTCAAACCCGGTTCGGCTCGGTTTCGAACTGGCGACCTCTAGAAAGGCCTAGTTCTAAACTTTTTTACCACCACCAGTGTTCTTCAAAGTGATATACTAGTAGGAGTTGAACTTAGGACCTCAAAAAGAGAAATCAAGTGACTTATCACTAGACCAACTTCAATTTTTATTTTCCCATCTTCAATTTTTTATTGCATGTTTTAACAATTTATTCAATAATTTAAACTATCCATTTTCCAAACATTTAAAATGACATAAAGATACATAAAGTTTACTACAATTAAAATGACACACCATTACAAAAAGAGTTTCTCTTAAGCCTGACTAATTAATTGTTTCTAAGTCACTATAAATTTCTTATGCTCACACATTGTTTCAATTCTTACTAACCACTGTAAATTTCTTTTGCTCAGACAAAAAGATTAAACTGGTTGACCGAAAACACAACCAGACACGACATGATTCTAAGTGTTTCTAACATTGTATGAGGCTAATAAATGTATTGGACGAGTTATGGTGAACGTTTCATCACACCACCCGAAACCCGTTAACTCGATACGATTGACACCTCTAGGGTTATGTATGTGCACAAACAAACGCTATCTTTGTGGTGATAAGACAAGCGAAACAATGGATGTCGCATCGCATGGGTCAGTTCATGACTATCTAATAAGCTAAAGTCTACGACGACGGATGCTGATGGTGAGGCCATTTCAGTTTTTTTTTTTTTTTGTGTTTGTGTTTCTAATATTTTCTAATATACGAGCTTATTAAACTTGTATAAAAATATCTATTTATAAAATTAGATTTAAATTATGTTTAGTGTATTATAATATTCTAAGAATATGTGGATACGTGTGTGTAGAATCTCTAGTTTTACATGTAAAAACCTTACTAAAAAATTCCATGTTTTTTTTGAAACGTTTGCATATCAACCCATGGAGAAGCCATTCAAATAATTAAACTAATTTTTGTAAGAAAAAAAATTACTTTTAAATTTGTTTTTCTTAATCATTTTTTTTTGAATTTTCAGTTAACGGATTCTACATGTGTTTATATGCAAAAACTTTCAAAAAGATTTGATAAAAAACATTTTTTTTCATGTAAATATAAACTTTTTATGAATTTTTTACAAGTTTTTACCATGTTTATTTGGTTTTTCATTTTTTTTGTTTCTCCAATGAATCACAATTGATTCTCTACTCCATCTCTTTAATATACTAAACATCACGATTTTTTTTCTTTCTCATTTTCAAATAAATAATATTCTTTTATACGTTTATCATTACTTTTTTTTTTCTTTCCTCCACTCACAGCCACTTTCAAAAATATTTAAAAAAATTATAAGGTGAACAACGACCCTCTAAATTAACTGATGAACAATAACGTTTTCTCTCTTCTTTACTCACAACCACTCTAAAATAAAAGTGTTACATAGGGTTTTCTTAAGTTTTCTTAACTCAAGTGGGTTTTCTCTCTATACTTCACCTATATATATATATATATATATATATATATATATATATATATATATATAGGGGCGTAGCTACATAAAAGAGTACGGGTTCAGCCGAACCCGTACCAAAAAGAACTTTTAGTATTATATATATGTGTATTTGACTTCGCACCCGTAGAAATTTCAACATCGAACACGTAGAAAACGCCGAAACTTAGTAATAACCTGTCGTCCGTCCCTTGAAAATTTTCGAACCCATAGGAAAAAAATCCTGGCTACGCCCCTGTAAATATATATATATATATATATATATATATAATAGATTAGTGAAAATTTGTTAAATTGTTTGGAAATGAATGGATGAAGAATGAAGGTGGTCTTGATGTGTATGGATTACAATATATATTATTGAGTGAATGATGTATTGTATGGTAATTCATAATTTCATAATACTCATAAAAAGTAGATAATTACATGAAATGAAACGTTTAGAGCAACAGAGTGCCTTACTAGCCATAACCAAAAGTTAATGAGTTAGAGATTAAAAAATGATGGTCTCGCTTTAACCAACATTTGTAAGTAATTAATTAATTAATTAGAAACGAGTACAAAAGTTCCATCCCTCCCAAAACAAATCAAACCAAAATTTTTCTTTTTTTATTATTTTATATTAACAAGTTGCTATAAATTAATCAAACGGTCGATGATTTTTTAGTTTAGTAAGCAGGAAAAGCTTTATCGTTCAAATTAAGATCTGGAAAAAAATTTTGTTGCGTGACATTTAGCTTGTGCCAAGCAAGAATATATATGAGTATTGTATCCTTTTATTCGTGGAAGTGAAGGAACTCAGAAATAAGTAAGGGGTTATTTGACAACTTCTAAATGGTTAAGTGCTGAACCAGTAAGAGGTCTGAACCATTAAGAGCTAGCATAGTTCAGAGGCAAATGCCTAACCAATTCAAATTATAGGTATTAACCATTCGGACTCAGTATAATGATTAACCATTCAGAGGCAAATGTCTGAACCATTTAGACATATGCTCGCGAAACAAACATCTGAACCATTAAGTATTGAACAAGTAAGAGATCTAAACCATTAAGAGTCTCATTAAAAACTAAACAAACAACCCCTAAGAGTTATTAGCTAGGGCCTTTAATTCAAACTTAAGAGAAAATAAACACTTGTAAGGATATTCAAGAGTGCTAGAGGGTGAGAATCTCTATGTTACTATATCTAGTTACAATATGGGTAATTGGATGGGTATCACCTAATATCGTACATGTCTCAAATATGTAATCAATCTCATAACCGAATACCCATCTCTTACCTATATTGGCGATTTAGTATAATCAATATTATTTTTGTATAGTTGACTTTAATTTATACCAAGGTCAAACTATAACATATTATTACAGATTATAAGGTGTCAGGTTGACACTTGTTTGATACTATTAAAGTATTAAGATTTAGGCACAAACGAACCTTCAGGCATGCCTTAGATGGTGTCTAAGGGCTAGAGCTCCTACTGGAAACAAAAAACAAAAAAAAAAACAAATTTTATCACTATGTTGGAAAACCACTGAAAGTTGCTTCGAATTTATATGATCAGTTGAAAGTTGCATAGGAATCAATCAGTGGTAAGTGTTTGTTAGATATTTTATTGAATCGGAGATTAACTTGATGATCAAGGGAATTATAATATACATCGAACAAGTTAGGAGGTCCGGAAGTGCACGCTTGTTCGAGTTGTTATAATTCCAAGTATTCGGGCAGAGCCCCGAATAGGGGATTCCAAGAGGGCAACGCCCCCTTGGCGGGTGTCCGGGGTCAGCGCCCCTGGGAGCAGGATCCAAGGGGCGGCAGCCCCTGGCGGGGTCCAAGGGGCAGAGCCAGTTTTCTGGCAGTTTTTATTTTAAAATTTTGAAACAAAACTGCCAGAGGCAGTTTTCTGCAAAATTAGCCCAAAATTTGAAACAGTTTTTTTTGGTCATTTTCTCTGGTTCATGCGGATTCACAATCATCATACTGGTGTTCTAATTCTTGAAAATCAGAGTTTTATCCGATTGAATTATTCGGGTGAACCACCGAATTAATTTGATCTGAGAGTGATTACACGCCTCTCTGATCGTCCGGTTATTACAAATTCCCTAACAAAGATCAAATTATTTTCTGTGAAGATGGCAAGCGGATCGATGAAGGATATGACGAGCAAGTTTGATAAACTGGAGAAGTTCGAAGGGCAGGATTTCCGAAGATGGCAGAAGAAGATGCACTTTCTTCTCACATCCCTGAAAGTGGTGTACGTGTTGACAACTCCAATCCCAGAGGTACTGGAGGAAGGCAATCTGGAACAGGTCAGGAAGCGGTCAAAGTGGGAAAACGACAACTACATCTGTCTTGGCCACACCCTGAATGGTATGTCTGATCCCCTATTCGATGTTTATCAAAATGTTGAAACTGCATAATTACTGTGGGACGCTTTGGAAGCCAAATACATGGCGGAAGATTCTTCTAGTAAGAAGTTTCTTGTGAGTAATTTTAACAATTACAAAATGGTTGATGAAAGGCCTGTCATGGAACAATACAATGAATTGTTACGAATTCTGGGGCAATATGCCCAACATGACATGAAGATGGATGAATCCATTTCTGTTTCAAGTATCATTGACAAGTTACCTCCTTCCTGGAAAGATTTTAAACATAATCTGAAACATCAGAAAGGAGAGTTAACTTTGGTTGAACTTGGAAGCCACTTCAGAATTGAAGAAGGCTTGAGAGCACAAGAAAAAATGTTGGCCAATGATGAAAAGAAACGGGCTGGGACATCTTCTGCGAATATGGTTGAGACGGGTGAATCATCCAAGGGAAACAGTAAGTTCAAAGGGAAACGGAAGTTTCAAGGAAACAACAATTCGGGTCCAAACAAAAAGCCGAATTATCCTTGCTGGAAATGTGGTAAGGTTGGTCACTTTAAGAGGGACTGTAAGATGATGAAGAACAACAAGTTTGGGTCAAAGAACAAGAATGAGGCTGGTTCTAGCGGGTCCAAGGACCCGGGCAAGCAAGGTCAGAATTTAGTACAATTTAGTAATTCGGTTCAGAATTATGTATCACTAATTTCTGAAGCATTTTATGTGCAGGATGATGATATTGCTTGGTGGGTTGATTCGGGTGCAACAAGCCATGTGTGCAAGGATCTTCGTTGGTTTAAAGACTTTCAACCAATTGAAGACGGATCTATCATTAAGATGGGGAATGTTGCAACTGAACCAATCAAGGGAATAGGAACCGTGCATCTTGTTTTTACTTCTGGAAAATCTTTACTTTTGAACAATGTTTTGTATGTGCTCGGAATTCGAAAGAATCTGTTAAGTGGCATTTTGTTGAATAATTGTGGTTACAAACAAGTGTTGGAAAGTGACAAGTATATCTTGTTAAGACATGGTACTTTTGTAGGTTTTGGTTATCTTTGTAATGGAATTTTTATGTTGAATGTTGATGTTTCGCTTATGAATGAATCTGTTTGTGTTGTTTCAACTAGTAATGTTGATGACATAGCTTCAACTAGTAATGTGAATTGCATAGCTTCAACTAGTAGTAGAAACAACTTGACTGATTCGGAATTATGGCATGCTAGACTAGGACATGTACATTATAAAAGGGTTAAAGAAATGTTTAAAATGAGCTTAATTCCGCCTATTAACATAAACAATGAAAAATGTCACATTTGCAAGGTGAATAAGATAACCAAAAAGCCTTTCATGCAACATGTTCATAGGGAAATTAAAGTGTTAGATTTGATACATAACGATCTATGTGATTTTCATGCTACACCATCTTTAGGAAATAAAAAGTATGTAGTAACGTTTATAGATGATGCTACTAGATTCTGCGATGTTTATTTGTTGCATGCTAAGGATGAAGCTCTTGAAAAGTTTAAGATATATAAACAAGAAGTGGAGCTTCATCGGAGTGGGTTGATTAAAACCCTACATACGGACATAGGTGGTGAGTACTTTGATCCGGTGTATTTCCTAATCGACTGGAATAATACACCATACAACAACTCCTTACACACCGGAACGAAATGGTGTGGCAGAAAGGAAGAATAGGACTCTAAAAGAAATGGTCAATACCATGTTGTCCTATTCGGGCCTTAGTGAGGGCTTTTGGGGTGAGGCTATGTTGACAGCCTGCTATTTGCTAAATAGGGTTCCAAATAAAAGGAACAAGACCACCCCTTTTGAGCTTTGGTATAAAAGACCACCTGAGTTGCATAAACTGAGAGTTTGGGGTTGTAGAGTCGTGGTAAGGCTCACCGATCCTAAGATAAGGAACATTGGGGAAAGAGGTATTGACTGCATTTTCATCGGGTATGAGGAGCATTCATTTGCTCATAGGTTCTATGTTATAGAACCAAATGACTACGTGTCTGTGCATACGGTAATTGAGGCAAGAACTGCAGACTATGATGAGAACAGATTCTCTTCAATACCTAGGCCTAGGGACATGGTCCCAAGCTCCAGTAACTCTCACATGGCTGATCAAATGATTGATAGTACTCCGGAACCCAGGAGGAGTGGTAGAGCAAGAAAAGCTAAATCATTTGGTGATGATTTTCAACTATATTTGGTTGAAGGATCAAGAGATGAAATTAAAATTCAATATCAATATTGTTTCAATATTGAGGAAGATCCTAAAACATATAGTGAAGCCGTGGCATCTCGGGATGTAGCTTTCTGGAAAGAAGCTTAAATGATGAGATGGACTCTATTATGCAAAACACCACTTGGAAATTTTATGATCTGCCCCCTGGGTGTAAACCACTTGGTTGTAAGTGGATCTTCAAAAAGAAGATGAAAGTAGATGGTTCAATTGATAAGTTTAAAGCCCGATTGGTTATCCAAGGCTTTAGACTAAAAGAAGGAATAGACTACTTTGATACATATGCTCCTGTCACAAGAATATCTACTATTAGATTGTTGGTTGCCTTAGCTGCAATACACAATCTTGTGATTCACCAAATGGATGTGAAAACGGCATTCTTGAATGGTGATTTGGATGAGGAGATATATATGAAACAACCAGAGGGTTTTGTTATGCCTGGAAATGAACAGAAGGTGTGTAAGCTAGTTAAGTCATTGTATGGCTTAAAGCAAGCACCCAAACAGTGGCATCAAAAGTTTGATGATGTGGTTTTGTCCAATGGTTTTGTATTAAACCAGGCGGACAAGTGTGTGTATAGCAAATTTGATGATTCTAGGAAAGGAATCATAATTTGTCTATATGTAGATGACATGTTGATCTTCGGTACTGACCAAGATCAAGTTGATAAAACAAAGAAATTTTTGTCATCCTGTTTTGACATGAAAGACATGGGAGAGGCGGAAGTGATCCTTGGTATAAGGATTAAAAGGGAGAACAATGGCATATCGTTCTCTCAATCTCACTACATTGAGAAGATATTGAAAAAGTTCAATTTTCATGATAGTTCTCCGGTTAGCACTCCAATGGACCCTGCTTTTAAGCTCTACCCTAATGAAGGTGTAGCTTTAAACTAACTTGAATATTCAAGGGCCATTGGATCCCTCATGTATGCTATGATTAGCACTAGACCGGATATAGCTTATGCTGTTGGAAAGCTTAGTAGATTTACTAGCAATCCAGGTGCAAGTCATTGGCAAGCCATGAATCGAGTATTTAGATACTTGAAAGGAACCATGAAATATGGTTTGATCTACACTGGATTTCCTTGGTTTTAGAAGGTTATTCGGATGCAAGCTGGATTAACAACAAGGAAGATCATTCTTCCACGACTGGATGGACCTTCCTGCTCGGAGGAGGTGCCATATCTTGGGCATCTAAGAAACAGACTTGCATAACTGATTCAACAATGGAGTCTGAGTTTGTAGCATTAGCCGTAGCTGGCAAAGAAGCTGAGTGGCTAAGAAACTTGATATATGAGATTCCATTGTGGCCTAAACCCATATCACCAATATCTATTAGATGTGATAGTGTTGCTACCTTGGGTAAGGCCTACAGCCAAGTGTATAATGGGAAGTCTAGACACTTAGGTGTTAGACACAACATGATTCGTGAGCTCATCATGCATGGGGTGATATCGGTGGAGTTCGTGAGAACTCAACATAATTTAGCCGACCATTTAACCAAAGAGTTATGTAGAGATCTTGTCCACAAGGCGGCTGTCGGGATGGGATTAAAGTCCACGTGAGATTTCTCGTGTTAAGATACCCAATTCCCACCTAATATGACGTTAGGTGCTGAATTCAATATGGAAAGCTTAACATCTTGAAATTGGACCACATCAGTATCATCATCCCAAGGTATGTGTTCAGACCTGCAAGTTAAAGGAGGTTGAATGTTTTCTTCTTAATAGCTATTTGAAAAATTGCATATGCAGGTGCGAGAATAAAGAGCTACCTATATGAGCATGAAGTTTAGCCGCTTCAAGAAGCTAGGACTTGGCTTTGATATGTTCATTGAAGGATAGGACACATGCTAGTAAAAATAGTGTCAAGAAAGAACATTAGAGTAGGTAAATTTGTGTGTATATTATCTTCGTGTATTCACTGAATAGAAAGGGTTCAATCCTTAGCGACACCCCTATATTCGAATATTTGGAATGTGTAATATAATAATGTGAAATTCAATCGTCGTGATGTTTCATTTATGCATAAGTTTGATTGTTGTGATTTTGTTTAAGTTGATCAAGGATTACGCTGAAATGGGGGAGGAATGTTAGATATTTTAGTGTAATCGGGGGGATTAACTTGGTGATCAAGGGAATTATATTATACATCGAACAAGTTAGGAGGTGCGGGAATGCACACTTGTTCAAGTTGTTATAATTCCAAGTATTCGGGCGGAGCCCCGAATAGGGGATTCAAAGGGGCAACACCCCCTTGGCGGGGGTCCGGGGGCAGCGCCCCTGGGAGCAAGGTCCAAGGGGCGGCAGCCCCTGGCGGGGTCCAAGGGGCAGAGCCAGTTTTCTGGCAGCTTTTATTTTAAAATTTTGAAACAAAACTGCCAGAGGCAGTTTTTTGCAAGATTATCCCCAAAATTCGAAACAGTTTTTTTGGTCATTTTCTCTGGTTCATACGGATTCACAATCATCATACTGGTGTTCTAATTCTCGAAAATCAGAGTTGTATCCGATTGAATTATTCGGGTGAACCACCGAAATAATTTGATCTGAGAGTGATTACACGCCTCTCTGATCGTCCGGTTATTACAAATTCCCCAACAGTGGTGAGCAAGCATGAGTGATAGATTAGCATTAGTGCTTACCGACCATCAGTCGTAACTAATTGTCAATAGTAACTGATCATATGTGGTAATTGCGATAGACAACAACTTGATCCTTTGGCCCTACAACAACTTGGTCCATTAATAGCAAATGTTTCGGGTACATAGTACTACATGTTTGATTAGAACATTACATGGATTTGTGATTTGTGATTGTAGTAATTTTTAGGGTTGAAAATACATACACTATATGTAGCAGTTACAAATATGTAATATGGTTAAAATAGCTTTTAGTTTTAATAGATGAAATATAATAAAGAATTTAGTGAATTACACAAATGGTCATGTAATAAGTTGAAATGTGTGATGGATTAACACTTAGGGTCATCATGGGCCTAGATTAAACCATATACAAATTCTTCTCACTTGCTTTATTAAACCATATACAAATTGTATCTCATATTCGTAAAAGTGCAACTTGTCACTCATTAGTCCTTATCCTTTGTTCTTTACCATGTTTTGCCCAAGTTTTAGGAAAGTTTGATGACCTAATAAGATAGAAGATGTCACTTTTCTATCAAAATGTGAACCTATAAAATTAAACAAAATATATTCAAAAATGTCGAGTGATAACGTATGATTTTATAATCCATATAAAGTTTATCCCTAAATAGCACTTTTCACTTTAGCTTTCCAGGAACTTGGTGGGAAAGTTATATGTTATGTGATTGGATTATCTATAAGAAAAATTTTTAGTACGAAGTATAGGTGAGAATGAGAGAGTGATAAGTGTCATTGGTAGAATGGTAATTTAGTCTTTTCCAACTGAACTAGTCTTCCCATTTATTTTTAAACGGTTATAACTTTCTCATACATTAATATTTTTGAAAAAGTTACACATTATTAACGAACATTTCACTCTCTTTAATTCAAGCAGCTTATTGTTATAGTTTTCTTGAAAAAAATACAGGATTTTGATTATCCATTATGTGATTTTGAATATCCTGTACCCATTACGTAATTATGTGATTTTGAATACCCAGTATATGACTACGTGATTTTTGAATACCCATTACGTGATTACACATTCAACATAAATCATTACACATTCAATATAAATTTACATGATTACACATTCAATGCGATTTGTTATAACTAGTGTTACTACAATTATACTTATTACGTGAATACACATTCAATAATAAGAATTTGATTGTTTATGTTTTATTACGTAATTAAATCTATAATATACGCCATTATGTGGTTATTATAGGTTGATTTCGCTAATGTTTTGTATATAATTTATCCTTTATACGTTATTATACCCGATATAATAGGTATTCCATATGAAATATTATGTATTACATGTTTTGTTTTTACGTAATTATGTATCCCTCAGTGTGGTTTCACATAAACAGTATAATGAAATCATGTAATCACGAAATGGGTATTCAAAATCATGTGGTCACATAATAATACATAGTTAACTATTGTTACATAATCACTTAGTGGGGTTTCACATAAAATAGTTCAACGAAATCACGTAATGGGTATTCAAAATCACGTAGTCACTTACTGGGTATTCAAAATTACGTAATCATGTAGTGTCAGAATGCTCCTGTGCGAGCATGTTACAAATGTGGCAATCTCAATCATCTCGCCAATGTTTGCCCTCTCCTCAACCAGCAGCAACAGCAGCAGCCTCAGCCTGCTAAAGGACGAGCTTTCATGCTTACCTCCGCTCAGGCTAAAAACTCCAATGACGTCATCACTGGTACGTTCCTTGTCAACCATATTTATGCTTCATGTCTGTTTGATACTGGTGTCGATAAAAGTTTTGTGTCTGTCGAATTTGAACCTTTACTTAAGTGCGAACGTTCCAAATTTCCTAACCCCTTCTCTGTCGAAGTCGCTAACGGGAAATCCATCACCGTTGATTCCGTTTTTTTCTAATTGCGCTTTGAATCTTAATGATCATACGTTTTCGATTGACCTCATTCCTATGCAATTGGGAAGCTTCGATATCATAGTAGGTATGGACTGGCTTAGGCGAGTTTGTGCCAAAGTTGTTTGTTCCGAAAGTTCATTCGCCTTCCCCTTCCTAACAACGATTCGTTGCACGTATACGGCGAGAAACCTTCTAAAGGTCTCAAGCTCATGTCGTGTATTCAAGCGAACAAGTACTTACGTAAGGAGTACTTTGCCTTTCTTGCCCACGTTATGGAGAAGAAAGATAAAGGCCCAAGCATAAGTGACGTTCTTATCGTTTTGTCAATTTCCCGATGTCTTTCCTGAGGATCTTCTTGGTCCTCTGCCTCCTCGATCCGTTGACTTTCGTATTGACCTCATCCCAGGCGCAACTCCGGTTGCGAAGGCTCCCTATCGTTTAGCACCCTCAGAAATGCAAGAGCTATCGAGCCAACTTCAAGAGCTTCTTGATAAAGGCTTTATACACCCTAGTACTTCTCCGTGGGGCGCTCTCGTTTTATTCATCAAAAAGAAAGATGGATCCTTTCGGATGTGCATTGACTATCGCCATCTCAACAAACTTACAGTCAAAAACTGATATCCTCTTTCCCGTATTGACGCCCTCTTTGATCAACTGCAAGGTGCGACTTGTTTCTCGAAAATCGACCTCCGTTCTGGCTATCATCAACTTCGAGTTTCCGAGGAAGATGTACCCAAAACTACTTTCCGCACACATTATGGACACTACGAGTTCGTGGTCATGCCTTTTGGTTTGACCAATACGCGTGCAGTGTTCATGGACCTCATGAACCGCGTGTGTAAACTTTTCCTCGATCAGTTCGTAATCGTATTCATCGACGATATTCTCATCTACTCCAAGACGAAAGAAGATCATGGGCGACATTTGCAACTTATCCTTCAGCTTTTGCGAACTGAATGTCTTTATGCCAAATTCTCTAAGTGTGAATTTTGGCTAAAAGAGGTTCAATTCCTTGGTCACACCGTCAATGAACTCGGTATTCACGTTGACCCCGCAAAGATAGAAGCTATGAAGAATTGGATTGCACCTAAATCTCCTTTTGAAATTCGTTCGTTCCCTGGCTTAGCTGGTTACTATCGTCGCTTCATCTCGAACTTTCTAAAATCGTCGTTCCTTTAACGTCTTTGACCCAAAAAGATAAACCTTTTGTTTGGGGTCCCGAACAAGAGGAGTCTTTTCAAACCCTCAAGGATATGCTTTGTAATGCTCCTATCCTCACACTCCCCGATGGAAATGACGATTTCGTCATGTATTGCGATGCTTCGAACCAAGGTCTTGGTTGCGTCCTTATGCAACGGGACAAGGTCATCGCCTACGCGTCGAGACAACTCAAAATACATGAGAAAAACTATACTACGCACGACCTTGAACTTGGTGCATTTGTTTTTTCATTAAAGATTTGGCGACACTACCTTTATGGTATAAGTGTACGGTCTTCACCGACCACAAGAGCCTCCAACATATCTTTGATCAAAAGGAACTCAACATGCGTCAACGCCGTTGGGTAGAATTGCTAAACGACTACGAATGTGACATTCGCTACCACCCTGGTAAGGCGAATGTTATGGCTGATGCACTCAGTCGTAAGACTCATGTTAAGAGTGTTCGTTGCTACCAAATCGTGAGAAAACTTCACGAGTTAATTCGCCAAGCACCATTTGTTGTCATTAACGAGGGTAACCTCGCTAACGAGTTGAATTGTGTAGTCAAAAACCCACTCGCTAACGAGTTGAATTTGGAGTCGAAAACTTCACGCCTCGCTTTTTCATACTTTCTATATTTAGAAAGCTAGTCTTGTATTTCTATTTCTGGAAACCTTTGTATCTCGTATTCGCATTTTCGTTGTAAACTTTGTAATCGGGACTTGAATCATAATGGATCATACTTTTATCTCAATACTTGTTATACCTAATCATACATACTTATACATGATGCTCATACTCGAAAACATGAAATATTTGCAAATACGTGACGTTGATACTTTATACATGCATTATACGTAATGTTTATACTCGATCTCGATCATTTTATACATACTTATACCTTGTGACATGGCCCATATGCTTATGATACTTTATTTATCCTTAATGTACCATAAAACATACTAAAAAGGCACCTAAACCCATCACAATTGAGCAAAACAATAAAAAACAATTTTTGTACCCGGACAGGTCCCATACGGACCGCATGGGGAAACCCATACGGTCCGCATGAGGACCTGGGCGGGCAGAATTGTTTTTGGCTCGCGATTTAGCATGGATCCACACATAACAGTCTCACCCAATCACCTTTAAACCACCATTAATCACCTCTAAACCAACCCTAATCATCCTCCAATAAATACACACCTTCTCCAAGCCATTTTACACTTTCACAACTCTCTAGTCTCTCCAAAATCACTCTCAAAGCTCTTGCAAACATCAAATTCGGACAGAGTCATCACCTTGCACTAAAGTGCGCATAACTTGCTCAAATCTTGCTTGTTTTACTTGATTCTTTTTCCTATGTACTTGGATAAACCTTGGGTTTGATTCCAAGGATTCTCCATGGAGAATCCAGACCTGGATATTCACCTATAAGGCTCCAAAGTTTCTGTTTTACACAAATCTTTTCAAAACTTATGTTTCCTTCAAACCAAACTTGTGCTCTTGTGCTTCTAGTCAAGCTTATGATTAGTAAAGCCTAACCAAGCTTGTTAACATGGACTGAGGGCTGTTCTAACACCCTAAACTTTCTGTTTTTGAAGAGCTTTTAGTTCACAAGTGTTGCCAAGTCTTGAACTTGATGTTAATGAGACTACAAGGTTAGCTTGGGCTATCCTACATAAAAGTCCACACAACACTTGATGATTTCCTATACCACTAAGGCCTATTCGACCTTCATAGAGTAACAAGGCTACGCCACATCCCCGACGAAGGATGTACGGGATGCACGACCCTAGTTTGCTTACTCGGTTGATATGAAGCTTTAGTGGAGAATTCTTTATTTTATGTAGTTTATGTAATTCTATGTTCATGACCCTCCTTATGTCTATGACACTTGTGTAGTGGTGAATCCAATCGAGGTTCCAAAGTGGATGGTTAATCCTCCCACCTCCTACTTAACTTACATGACACCAAGAGGTTCCAAAGTGGATGGTTCATCCTCCCACCTCCTACATGACTATATATCTATATATTAATCTATGGACTATATAATATATCAAAACTGAACCCTTGATAATGACAAAATAATCATCTATCAAGTTAATAAGTGTTATGTCACACCCCGACATCCACGTGTCTACCGGCGGGCCCAGTGGGGAGTATCGTGACGTACAGTTGATATCATCATAACCAAATAAGCATAACACAACGAAAGGCTTGGAATAAATAAACTATTACAACCGATAATGTCCAGTGTCCAAAATAAATATATACATACATGGTTGTAATTAGATCCACAGGCGGATCGAAATACATACAAAATGATAAAAGACTATAAACAAGCAAATCGTAAGGTCACAACTCCTTGGTTATTCACCCCGCAGCTCCCGGCCTACTCCGTACTTGCAACCTATAACTTAAGCTTTTGAAAATACGTCAGTTTCCACTGGTAAATACGCTCAACCGACTCATTTGAAAATCTTTTCGAAAATGGTTTTTGGTGCACAAGGCACATTTCATAAATAACTTGGGACAGTACAAAAGACCTTATATACAGATTTACATGCTGGCTTTTACATATGAGGCCCGGTACAGAAACCGAGACATGATCGACTGACACACCACTCTGAACTTTCACACAGAAAGCAGGATAGCAATTACCCAGTTTATGCCTACACACATGCTATATTGTCGTGGCCACTACCAATTTAGTGAGCCAAGGATATCCTAGACACGGTCAAGCCCACCCTCAATGTTTTAGTTTCAGTCAAAACAGATCAAAACCGGGTTATGTAAGATTTCAGTTAATTATCACAACTGGATAAAACATTATCCCATAGCCGACCAAGAGGTAGTAGTCTACCGTATCCCAAGCCCGTATAGGGAAATAAGTCAAGAGTATTTACCTGAATTGAAGTTCGCAAGTAATCCCAATTCAGCCGTATTCCAGAGCAAGTACAGGAGCAATTTACCGGGAGGCGTGCAGTCTGGAGTGATGGTAATTAATAACCAATATTAGAATGCTAACGGGTCCTAAATTAAGTCCAAGACTTGGATCGGTTAATCTTACGCTAAATTGTGATACGGTACGATACGCTAGATTAAGTGGTGACCGGAATAGAATATTGATTCGACCCGACAAGTACATATACTTGTATAATATGGTCTACCCAATAACATTCTGGATTTTGGTAAGGAATGGACAAAGTTAAACCCGTTTTGGTTAAAATACGTAAACTAGCTACGTATGTTTAACCGAACGCGTATAAGCGAAACCGGGTAACCGTAAGAGTCGTATATAAGTTCCATAATGAGATATGTCAAAAATATGTTATAAAATCAGTAACATTTGCAAGGATAGGCCCTAGTTATATTTAAAACTGATTTATGCCCTACAAGGGTATTTTGGTCATTTTTGGGCTTATAAAAGATGTTTAAAGTGAATCTGATGTTATGTGTAACATCCGTCGAAAAACGGGTTTCCAAAACCCGCTTCGTTTATATGGGTAATCATTGATCGTCTCACAAAATCAGCTCACTTCGTTCCGATTCGCGAGGACTTCAAGAACGAGAAGTTAGCTCGCATCTACATCAGCGAGATTGTAAGTCGTCATGGTGTACCTTTAAGCATCATTTCAGACCGTGATGGTCGTTTCACTTCACAAACATGGCAAGCCGTACAAGCCGCCTTGGGTACACGATTAGACCTCAGTACCGCTTTTCATCCTCAAACTGATGGACAATCTGAACGCACCATCCAAACTCTTGAAGACATGCTTCGAGCATGTGTCATAGACTTCAAAGGGAATTGGGACGCTCATCTACCATTAGTTGAATTTTCGTACAACAACAGCTATCATTCAAGTATCGGCATGGCACCTTTCGAAGCTTTATATGGTCGTAAGTGCCGATCACCAATATGTTGGCACGGAATTGGAGAAGCACAAATCACCGGTCCAGAATTAATACAAGAAACAACAGACAAGATCCATCAAATTCGAAATAATCTTCTAGCGGCACAAAGTCGTCAAAAGAGTTATGCAGACAAACGACGAAAGCCCTTGGAGTTTAACATTGGTGACCAAGTACTTTTAAAGTATCACCGTGGAAGGGAGTGGTTCGTTTTGGCCAAAAAGGCAAGCTAGCACCACGCTACGTAGGACCTTTCAAGATACTCGAAAGAGTAGGACCTGTAGCATACAAGCTTGACCTACCAGAAGAACTCAACATAGTTCATCCCACATTCCACGTATCAAACTTGAAGAAGTGCCTCGTCGATGAAAACCTCCATATTCCTCTAGAAGACATTCAAGTCGATGAATCTATGCATTTCATTGAAAGACCAGTAGAAATTATGGACTTCGGAGAGAAACGTTTAAGACGAAGCCGTATTCCAATCGTCAGGGTACGCTGGGAGTCGAAACGAGGACCTGAGTTTACTTGGGAACGTGAAGACTCAATGCGCGAGAAATACCCACATCTTTTTCCTGTTACCACTACTACTTAAATTTCTGGATGAAATTTCTAAAAGTAGGGGATACTGTTACATCCGTCGAAAAACGGGTTTCCAAAACCCGCTTCGTCTACTAATCGAATATCAAGTTATAAAATTTCGTTGCATATTTATGATTAATTTTAATTTTAAACAATACATAATTAGTAAACATTTTAGAATTTAAAAACTATAATTATTAAAAAGTAAAAATAAATTAAATAAAAAAGAAAAGTGGCTGCCGGGTTTCAAACCCGGGTCAGCCGGATCATCAAACAAACACTTAACCACTCCGCCACTTGACTCACTTGTAATATCTATTAAAACAAATAACATACATAATAAAACTCGAAATCGAATTCGGTCATCAGCGCGCCCAATTCGCACTCGCCGGAAATACCGACGATTTCGCCAATTATCGACGGTTTTCTTTGACTAAACGCATGTATTAACATCGACATCGGTTATAACCATTGTCTAATCCCGTGATCTCAGTCATAACCGCCGGAGAAAGTCTTGACCATGAATCAAGACCAAATTCAGACCCAATTCATCTTGATTTTTCCCTATAAATACACACCCAAGTCTCTGGTAATCTTTTCGCTCAAAATCGCACCATTTCTCGAATCAATTGCACTCGCCGGAGATATTCTGCAATCGCCGGACTTTCGCCGGAAAACCGAGACTTACATCAAAACGGTAAATTCCTCGACTCTTTCGGTTTCAATCCATTGTTAGACTTATACTAACTTCAATCCATCAACCAGAATCAATCCCAGACGACGTTGCCGGATAATCTGCACTCGCCGGAAAATCTCTGGAAATTTCCGAAATCACACTGTGAATCGGTACAATCATCTAAACCTTCTGATAATCCTTGTTTAGTAACTCAATTTCACAACTAATCGATCAAAACTGTTAACTGATTCAATCAGATGAATTTACAAATCAGAGCCGACGACCATTGCCGGAGTTCTGAGAAAATCAGTCTGTTTGGTACATTCGATTCCTTAACTCTTTTTATCCATTACAATTCAATCAATAAAATGTTCGACGAACAATTTTAACAAGAACAGTCGAATATCGTTGTTCTGTGTCTTTGAATGAAGAAGACGAAGTCGACGTTGTGTATAAGAATAATATAAACTGAATATTAAACCGGGTTAGACACACAGTCCAGCGGTAGACTGTGTGCAAACACATAGCGCACGTCACGAGTTCGAACATTACAAACGCACCGACTTTCCGAATTAAAACCAATTTTTTTAGAACTGAATCAGAACAGGTTCCAGTTTGTTTATAAGATTAATATAAACCGTAAGTTAAACAGATAAGACACACAGCCCAACTGGTTGGGCTGTGCGCATACAAATCGAAGGACCCGAGTTCGATCCGTTTCCCTGCAAGCGGTTCAACCATTTTAAATCCTTTTATTATAAACCAAATATATTAACATTTAATTAGTATATAAATATAATTAAAACATAGAATATTTCGGGTTAGACACGTATCTCAGTTGGTAGTGCTGCGTGCACGCGTACGAGAGGTCCCGGGTTCGAACCTCACTCAGCGCACCAATTACCACTGTCGGACCGGTCGACGGTCCGGTCAACGGACCGGTCAACGGTCAACAAAAAGTCAACATTTTTTTTTATATTTTTATTTATTTATTTAATTTAAAAATCAATTAAAAATACTTAAAAATAATATTTTTAAAGTTAGAAAATGACCTTAAACTCACAAAAATAAATTAAAAATCCTATTACAATTGTTAATAAAATACACTTATTTACCGAACCATTTCGTTATTATTTTAGGTTAGTTTTCCTCGTCGATCAAATCCCAAAACTCGTGCGCATCCAACATCATCAAAAGAACGCACCCAATGTGAGTAAATCTCTACCAATTCCCCGTTTTAATCACATTTTGGGGTGTATCATGTGTCGCTTATTATTTATTACATTTAAACACTTGTGCATCCATCATATCCATGATCAAATGTGTATCCAATATGTATCAATTGTTTGTGTGGTTAATGTTTAGATTAAATTTATCATTTCCAGTACATACATCATCATAGGCTCGTCTGTTCCCCATTACCTATGAGCGGAACCGTTCCCCATTACCTATGAGCGGAACGTGACGTTGCCAACATACGATTGGCTCCGTTTGATTGAGCCTTGATCTCACATACATCATCATAGGCTCGTCTGTTCCCCATTACCTATGAGCGGAACGTGACGTTGCCAACATATACATTATCATTCATGTCATATACTCATTCAAGGTGGTTTGTGATTGTTTGTTTATATACGTTTGCTCACATATGATTATTGCACAATTTTTCCATATTAAGTACAACAAGAAATCAATAACAAATGTTTTTAACAAGGTTCACTCGCCAAATTTTGTTGACCCAAAATTTCCCCATTTTTACACATGATACAGGTGATCCAGTTGAAGAAAGAAACATATAGGACGGCCTAGAAGAAAAAATCAGTTTAGACTTTGGATCGTTTTGTTTAGTTTTCATTTCCTTGTATTGTATGAATTTGGTTTGAACATTTAAGTGTAATTTGAATTTAATAAATATGAAACATACTAGTAAACATCATGAGCTTTGGTGATAACCCAATTAAGCCTCGACTATTATTCCGCTGCGGGTCGGGGTGTGACATTATGACCTTAAATATTCTGTAAAAATACATATTTTATCATGTTATAACAGTAGGATATCAAATATATGTGTGTTTGATGATTTTGAAACATACTATGTCCCGTAAGGGTATTTTAGTAATTTGAAAAATAGCTTTGAAGCCGAATTTGGGATTCTGAGTTCGGGACTTGTACTTACTGTTTTTATATTAAAAATAAGTTTATAAATCAGTAGGTAACAAGTATTGGCTCATGGTTATGGTTTTAAACCATACTTATGCGCCGAAAGGGGTAAAAGTCGCTAAAATGCCGTTAAATCGATATTTAATATAAACTGAAGTTAGGACCTGTTTTAAATAGCCAAAAATATATCATATAACTTATAACATCAGTAGGTTAAAGTTTTGGTTATAAAAAGTTTGATTTATAGCTATTTTTCCGTAAAAAGGGGTAGTTTGGTCATTTAGCGGCGATTAGCGATTCTTAAGCACGCATTCAAGTCATAAGCTGAACAAACATCCCAAATGGTCCTACTTATCATAAAATATCAGTAAGTAATTAGATTTTATAATCATATGTGCTAAAAATCTCATTTTTGCTCATAAGGACCCTTTTTGCAAAGTTTTAAAGATTTTCATGGAACTTATGAAAAACTCGGATATCTTAGGAATTGAGTCACGAAAATTTAGGAAAAAATTATAAACATAGACATGATCATAAAATGACCAAAACTCAGTAGCAAGAATGGCTCAAAACGGGTCAGAACTGAAAGTCAACAGAAAGTCAACTGGTTGAGACTTTCGGTCACAAACCGAGCCTAGACCAAAAATTGACAAACCGAACCTGTTGACATATGTTCATATACTTATTTTAAGGTTATTAATGCTTTAAAACATATTTTATAACATCCAGATCGTTAGCTATGAATTTTGCAAAAAACTGTTCAGTTTGACTTTTCGGTTGACTCGTCACTTGGTCATGAATCCGTGAGAATCTAAAAATGCCCTCTTAAAGGTTTATTACCTCCATCATTGTGAGCACGTAGAAACTTTCGTTACTCACATTGATGGAGTGTACACGGATTTATAACAAACTCAAGCCGTTTTTACGACGAAACTTTGTTTGAAGCAAAAAGCTATAAATAAACAACTTGGCGGGGATCATAGACTTACATTATGTCTATGTGAGTACTAGGAATGATTTGGAAAGCCAAGCACTGATCAACAACTCCGCTAGCATGAATTTGGTGCACCAAGGTTGAAGAACTTGGTTGCAACTTTGAGAAAACTCAACATATAAAGTCACTAGAGGAGTGTAGAGGGGAAGCCAGGTGTTAGGGAGGGTCTTGAAGTGATTACAAGTGTTCCTTGAATGTCAAAAGGTGGTAAGAATTCGAGTAAGGTGGCAAAAACCCGAGTGAGTAGTGTCCAAAATGCAAGCTATCAACCAGAATCACTTTTATGTCGCTGGCACCCCCTAGCGGGGCGCGAGGGGTTTAGGCTTGGCCGGTCGCGGCCCGCGACCGTGTCTTGGGTCAGCCAACCAAGTTTACAACTTGGCAAATTTAGTCCCTGAACGTTCTAAAACTTTTATTTAAGCATATATGGCCCTTCAACTTCATTTCAAGGCACATTGAGGATAAGATAAGCGATTTAACGACTTTAGGTCCCTCCTGGTTTGACATACGTCATATTTAGGATTCCTGGGACACGTGTAAGATAATTATAGGACGTAAAACACGTAGCGTTACATGTTATCACTAAAGTGTGTAGTTCTTTGTCACGATTCTAATAGGTCTCGAATCTATGAATCACATCAAACCCATTCGGGTTCTCATATTATCAAGAACAAGTGCTATACCTTAGTGATTATTTTCATACCATAATACTTTATTCTTATTTCCGTAATCATGCTCGATAATCCAAATCTTCCGTTAAAACTCATACTCATACCTATGTTCTTCTTGTAGAAGGACAAGGTGCCAAACCCTAATCACACAAGCTCGCGGGATTTCTCTAAGTGGACTTTAGCAAAACTGTGAGTACACTCGACCCATTTACCGCTTTCTCACTTTTGGGTTGTAAAATGTTTACTTATCAAAATACACTCATCACAAATTCATGCTTTTACATACTCAATCCTTAATACATGATGCTTGTTATGCTTAGATACATGCTAGAATTATACATGCTCGATCATTAACTTAGCTAGCCCAACTTGACATATATAGCGCTATAGGAGTAGCACACCACCGTCGGGGTTATGTTAAGATTATCATACTGATATTAGTCTCGTCGCTTTTTACGATGAGGGAAGCTCGATCTCGTAAACTTTTTTGTGGAAACTCGGGGTTTGATCTAGTATTGCATGATTAGTATATACTTTGCTTACAATTTACCATGTGGATTCGAGTTATACATTTTATACCTATACTATGTATTCACCAAACTTGTGTACTTGCCTTTGCTTTTGCATTGAACTCGTATTTTTAACATGTTACAGGTTGAAGAGGATATGCATGATGAAAGCTAGTAGGAATACTTTAGAAACTCATTCTAAACTTACTAGATTAGCTTATGTGTATTTTGTTATGTTGTTGTAATGTTTAATTGTTGTATTTTGCTTCGAATGATGTACTTGACAATTATCTTATGAAATGAAATTATGTTTAATCAAATATTGTCACAATTAGTATTTATGAGCAATGAGCAATCTCTTTCGTCCCGCCTCGATGTTTCCGCCATCGGTTGGGGTGTGGCACCTGGCCTCACCTCTTCAAACTCTCCCCTCCCTTTCAAAAAACTCCAGATAACCTCAAAACCCTAGCACCCATCTCCACTTCTCCATCTGGCCTTCCACCTCTGCCATCCCTCCATCTCCGCCGCCCCTCCACTCCAGCCGACACCCACCTCCATCGCGACTCCACTCCAGCGCCGACTCCCTCCACTCCAGCCGACAACCACCTCCTCCGCCGTCTTCTCCACCACGGCAGTCGACACACACCACTGCAATAGGTATGTTTTAAGTTTGATTTTTTTCCAAAAAAATTGTTCTTTGTTAATTTTATTCTGAATTTTTGTTAATTTAATTCTGAATCAATTAATTATTTTGTTAATTTAATTCTGAATTTTGTTTATAATTGTTAGTTAGTTTGTTTGATTAGTTGTTCAACTTGATGAATCAGTTGATTAAGGATTGTGTGATTAGAGTTGTTGTTTGTTCTACTTGATCATTTCGCTTATAAAGTTAAAGATTTTGTTTGTTTGGGTATAATTTTTGTTCATTAATGTTATGGAATATGGTTGTTCAACTTGATGAAAACAAACAGTCTTCTTCCTGCAGACTGTAGAGGTTTGGTTCAGCTCTTCTGCTGCAGATGTGGTCCGCAGACTGTAGACGTTTTACATCTGAAAAAACAAACAGCACCTATGTAGAAAAAAAGGTAAAAATGTTATATTACAAAATGATATATTAATGATATTTATCTATAACACATGTTTCTAGAAATATAGGCCTGGGCCGTAAATGAATCGAACGTTCAACGGATAGTTCGTGAACTGTTTGGCAGAAAGTTCGTTTGATAAATGCAAACACGAAATTTCGTCCATTTAGTTAAGTAAATGAATATGAACATAGGTCGTGTTCTTCTTTTATGTTCGTGAGTGTTCGCTAAAGTATTCGTTCGTTTGTGTTCAATAGTGTATTAGGGTTTTAACTTTTTATATATTATTTAAAAACTTTTAAAACTTCTCATTAATAAAGTATTTAATAAGTATTAATGGATTGTAAGTTACGTATTTTTTAACAATTTAGTTTTTGCAACCTTTGCAAATTGCAACATTCAGAAATTTTTTCTAAGTTTAAAATATGTTCGTTTACATTCATATTCATAAACGCTTGTTTGTATTCATTTGTGTCCATCAACGTTTGTTTGAGTTTGTTACCTAAAATAAACAAACCAACACAAAAAAACACGATCACGTTCATTTCCTTAATGAACGGACACGAATGAAAAATCTCATTTCGTAAGTGTTCATAAACACATTCTTTTTTTAACAAACGAACACAAACAAACCTTTATTCATATTCATTCGATTCATATACAGCCTTAGCATCTGTTGCAAAGAAATTCCCAAACACTTAAAAGTGTGTCTTAGTAACATCCACAAACTTTCCTCAAGTAATATATCTATCTCAAAAACATCCTTAAGATCTTCAGTATCTTTTACAACTATGCATACTACATAGTTTTTCATATCATATAAAATAAACATAATACGTTACCTTTCAATATTATATGAAGACTTAAAAAATGTAAACGAGATTACACATATCTCTTCTATTTTTATCTCCTTAATTATGGCTACCAAATTTTCTATTATTTCCTTTTGTCTGTTGTTTTGTTCCCCATATAAGGATTGGCTTGCATTGTAATAAAATTATCCTTTCCATAACAAATTTGTTATGGTATCAGAGCACCTACGATCCTACACACAAAACCCTAATCGCCACCATGGACGACGACAAAACAAACAAAGAAGATGAAGTAATCATCGACCACAACTCCCCATATTATCTACATCCTTCTTATTACCCAAAGCAACTACACGACAATGACGTGCTCACCGACGGCAATTACACCGATTGGTCCCAGGAGATGTTGAATTTCTTGTTCGCAAAAAACAAGGTCGGATTCATCGATGGGTCAATCAAGAAACCAAAATCTGCCTCTTCAAACTACATGGCTTGGATGAGGTGTGATGCCATGCTCAAAGGCTGGTTGAACACTGTAATGGAAAAGGAAATAATAGAAAATTTGGTAGCCATAATTAAGGAGATAAAAATAGGAGAGATATGTGTAATCTCGTTTACTCCCCTCAAGTTGGAGCATGGAGATCCATAATGCCCAACTTGCTAAGTAGAGTGCGGAAGCGGTTGGTGCCCAACGGTTTGGTGAGGAGATCGACAAGCTGCATTGTGGTATCAATCTTCATGGTTTTAATCTTGTTCAACTCAACACGTTCATGGATGAAGTAACACTCCATTTCAACATGCTTGGTTCGTTCGTGAAACACGGGGTTGTTGACAATATGCCGGGCCGCTTGGTTATCACAAAATAGTTGTGTAGGTTCCTCTTGAGGTAAGTCAAGTTCTTTTAAGAGCCACCTCATCCAGATGACTTCACTAACAGCCGCTGCCATTGCCTGATACTCGGCTGTTAGTGAAGTCATCTCGATGATGTGGCTCTAAAAGAACTTGACTTAGCTCAAAAGGAACCTACACAACTATTTTGTGATAACCAAGCGGCCCGGCATATTGTCAACAACCCCATGTTTCACGAACGAACCAAGCATGTTGAAATGGACTATTACTTCATCCGTGAACGTGTTGAGTTGAACGAGATTAAAACCATGAAGATTGATACCACAATGTAGCTTGCCGATCTCCTCACCAAACCGTTGGGCACCAACCGCTTCCGCACTCTACTTAGCAAGTTGGGCATTATGGATCTCCATGCTCCAAACTTGAGGGGGAGTAAACGAGATTACACATATCTCTCCTATTTTTATCTCCTTAATTATGGTTACCAAATTTTCTATTATTTCCTTTTGTCTGATGTTTTGTTCCCCGTATAAGAATTGGCTTGCATTTTAATAAAATTATCTTTTCCATAACAAATTTGTTAAAATGTCATATGCATATTTAAATATTGAGTTAAATGCTTGGTTGGTCCATGTGGTTTGCGAAAATTGCAGATTTGGTCCTAAGAGTTTACTAATTACATACTTGGTCCCGTTGAATTTTTAAACTCGGGTGGTCCTTAACACTAACCTATGTTAAATATCTTAGTTAAGTGTGTGTGAAATGTCTATTTTACCCCTGAGATTAAAAAAACAAATAGAAATAAGTGAGCCCCACCTTATCCCACCCTTCTTCTTCCCCACTTCACCCATTTTTGTTAAGAGCCACCCACCACCACATCTCTCCAAACCAGTGAACCACCACCACCACCGTTACAAACCACCACCTGCAACCAACTCGTTTCTGATATGCTGCTCACCGACCAGGTTCTATTCACACACACTTAACTAAGATATTTTTCTATTCACATCTTATTCAGAATATCACAGCTGAGTGTCTGCAATTTCACAAAATAACCGTTAGCCCGCGAAACCCTAGAACTACGAATTCATGCCCTAAAGGCTAAAACACCAATCAGTGCGATTAAATCCATCACAATTTGATTCAAAAGACGAGCAACAGAGGCAACAACAGTGGAAGCGGTAGCAACAGTACCACCGATTCCCCCAATCGGCTGAGTGGTTGCAACAGTACGATTTGATCGGTAAAATCGATGAAGGAACTTACAGACTCGTGTTCTTAGCGAAGATCAAATCAAATCAGGAGCAAGTGTATTGCGATTAAGAAGTTTAAACAGTCTAAAGACGATGATGGTGTTTCCCCCACTGCTATTCGTGAAATTATGGTCTGTTTCTATCTTGTTTTTTCTCCTGTTGTGAAATTTGTGTGGTGTGGTTTTAGGTTTGGTTGAATTAGGGTGAGAAGGAGACGGTAGAAAATCCATCTGATCCAAATGAAGACTGAGACGACAGAGTTGGTTGCAGGTGGTGGTTTGTAACGGTGGTGGTGGTTCACTGGTTTGGAAAGATGGTGGTGGTGAGTGGCTTTTAACAAAAAAGGGGTGAAGTGGGGAAGAAGAAGGGTGGGATAAGGTGGGGCTCACTTATTTCTGTTTGTTTTTTTTAATCTCAGGGGTAAAATAGACATTTCACGTACACTTCACTAAGATATTTAACATAGGTTAGTGCTAAGGACCACCCAAGTTTAAAAATTACAATCATCGGGACCAAGTGTGTAATTAGTAAACCCTTAGGACCAAGTTTGCAATTTTCGCAAACCAAAGGACCAACCAGGCATTTAACTCTTAAATATTATATAAACACGGAAAATTTTAAATCTGAAACCGTTAAAAAAAGACTAAAACACATTGTCATTTTTTTCCTCAAAACTCAATAACGTTTTTTTATTAATGAAAGCATTTTACTTGTATGTGAGTCCTACCATACTAACCTTAATTCAAGCGACTTATCAATTTATCATCAAAGTTTTACATTATATTCTTTTTTTCTATAAGGGTATTATCTATCACATGGTTCAATCCAATGCCGGCCCGTTAGACTTTCCATCTTAGGCGCAGGTCTAGGGCCACCAAAAATTAAAGGCCTTCGGTTTTTAGTAAGTTTTATATATTGTACATGTATTAGGCCAAAATAAATGCAAAACTAAACAGTTGTTTTATTAAAGGAGCCCAGCTAAAAATTATTTGAGAAAAAATGCCCGCATTCAAGGCCTATTATCGAATTAAACTACACACATAACTACAAGCCTTACAACAACATCGATCATTTACCTCAATTAAAGCTAGAAAAATAAAGTTTATTTAAGTATATACTTAATCTATATAAAACATATAACTTTAAAAAAATTTAGCGTCGCCAATTATAAACTTATTATAATTGTCGGTCCCAAGCCGGGTAAAGGAGGAGGGTTTTGTTACTAAATACGTCGAAAATGATAATTTTGCAAAAAGACCTCCACTTCTAGTTAGCTTAGAGTCTCCAAAAACGTTAAAAAGACCCTTGTTCAATCATCCCTTAAGCCACCTTTTAGTTCCCCTTTGAATGTTTCTTAGCCCTAGCCTTTTATGTGCCCATTAGACTCGGACAATGTGACATCCTCCACTTCAATGTCATGCACTGAAACAGGAATATTACGTCACGGTTTTATGTAAGTGTTTGCATTAGAAGATGTGGCTTCTCTTCTTGTGCGAGAAATCAATTTATTTCTTCATTTCCAAGAGAGGCTGGGGGAGCGCCCGACCCCTCGAACTTTTCGCTCAGTGGTATTAGTTTTCGTATAGAAATTTTTAGATATATACGTTTTCGACCCCCCGGTTTTATATTTTTTTAAGTATATACGTTTTCGACCCCCCACCCCCGGTCGGAAATTTCAAGTTTCGCCACTGTTCATTTCGACTCTTTTTTGACTAAATTTAAAATTCATGAATATATTGTCTTTCAAACTATTTAAAATATATCACATGAGTGTGTTTCGTTAATTGGTCATCAGACTAACCGCTTTTCTTACGTTATGTCACTTAGAGCATGAACTTGTGAATTTCATTCACATGGTTTGTAGCAGTGGCGGAACTAGCCCATTAAATCAGGGGTATCCCAAAAATTTTTTTTACCATACAATCATACAATATTAAAAGACGATAGCGGCGACATTGAATAAAGTATAATATGGAAATCCATCTCCGACGAACGTTCAGGCAAACTCAACGGCATAACCAATAGTGGCGACATGCGTATTAACTACGACATTTTGTTCAATAGCAACGGCCTCATTACCGCAAACATGTCGCCTCTAATGCCTATAGCGACGCTTTTCGAGGCGACTTACGTCACCGCTAAAGCTATGTTTCTCGTAGTGGTTATTGGCTTCTTTGTAAACACCAATCCAGTTCAATTGACATTAGCGTGTTTTTTTATTTGAGCATAAACTCTATTTTTTCTTATGTTCTTAAAACTTTTTCTTAAATTGCATAAACTAAAACTTCTGCATAAAACCGGATCAAAATGGGTCGTCTAAACACAAGTCAGGTCAAAACGGATCGTCTAAAAACAAGTCGGATTAAAACGAGTTGGAGAAAAACAAATCACCCACCATTCATCTACCTAATTTAAATAGTTATTATATATTAATACCTGTATACTAATATAAGATCTTGGCTATGGTTGTTTAAAAGTTGCATCAAACCTAAAGGTTGATTTTGTATTTTTTTTCTTAAATTAAAGGGGTAGTTTAAAACTTCTAATATTATAGTTTAAAACTAGAAATACTGACAATGTCTTCTTCTTCTTCCCTCTTTCTCTGCTTTTACCCTTTTAAGTTTTCACTTCATCATCACCATGGTTTCTCCATCAAAGCTCCGTTCAAGCTTTCAAATCCTCATTTTTATTCAGTTTCCTTCTCTTTTTCTCTCAGTTTGTAGATAGCAGGGAGCCTCCAATAAGTTTGGGTTGGTTAGGGGTATCCTTTGTATAAACCGGATTTTTTTTTAAAAATACACTACATGTACGGACTTCAGCTGTAGCCCGTGCTACGGCTCACATGATACTGGTTCCGCCCCTGGTTTGTAGCATATGCCAATGTGACCTAAATATGTCACGTGTTCTTGAGATACTAGGATTGTTTTCTGTCGTATGGCACGAGTCTCTTCCATAAAGATGTATATCTTTAAGTGTTTTTGACGAGGAATTCATACGATACATGTATGTACCCCTTTGTTAGGAGTTCATCTTCTTTAACAGCCCACAACTGTCTTTTAGGAGCAATTGCATGAGTGAGTCTCTTCATTTAGCAATTGCATGAGTGAGTTTGGAATCATGATCGAAAGAAATGTGAGAGGAGAATTGAAATAAATGTGAGAGTTGAAAGAAAGAAAGAATAATTGAAGGTAAAAAATAAATCAAAATTAATGATTGACGTTATAGTGATTTTAAGGGGTGTGAATATAGTTGTTTAATTTTAAAATAACAAGGGAGAATTGTAAATTAACTGAGGAAAAAATATTTTTTTATTAATATAGTGGTTTGTATATTGTTATTTATAATTTAACAAGGCTAGAAAGTATATAGATATTTAATTATTTATTAATATAATCATTTTGTGTAACATGAGGTATATAAATATCTACAAAATTTATTTTTGAAAACCTAAAACACAAATTACAAAAACTAAAAAAGTAAATAAAGTTGGGATACACTCATCAGTGGTGGTGTCTTATGTATGTGGTCATTAAAAATGAAGCAAATTGCATAAATGGTCTTTAAAGTTTATCAAAACAATTAATTTTAGTCATTTTTCGTTGGATTTAGTTTCCATGATTGTCATATTTTTACATTGTTGATCTAAATGCCTAGTTAACTTTTTTGGTTAAACTAAAGTAAAATAACCTTATTGCCCCTAGTTTTAAAAGCTAACCATGTTAGCATATGGATCAAAAATGCGAAAAATTTAAATCCAATGAAAAAGAACTTTAAGAACTAAGCTAAGATTTTTGACAAACCATAGAAAATGTAATTTACTCTTAAAGATGCCACACACATAGGGACGCATAACGGAGTGTTTAGGGGAATTCATCTATCAAGTTAGAGTTGGTCGTCCACGAAACCTCCATATTTTCATTCTATTTAGGTAAAATACTAATTATCATTTTAAATTGCAAAATAAATTCATTCCAAGAGATGCAAATTTATTTTTTGTAATTATTAAGTAGTACTATGAATATATATCGTTACATAAACACACACACACAATATATATATATATATATATATATTATTGAGATCTTGCTTCAAGTTGGATTGGTTTAACAACTAGTCATTCGAAAGTTGGGTTTTAAATTCAAATTGTGTTCAAAACCATTCAATAAGAACATACGAGTGTAATGTGGCATCTGTGAATCTCCCGCATGTCGGTTGCAGGCGTGGTGTTGTTTTTAGTGTACGTAGCATCCTTGTATGGGTGCTTTAACTGAAAAACCAATTTGACTATGTGTAGTGGTTTAGGTAGTGAGTGAAAAAGAAGTGTCAAGTCAGTGGAGCTCTCGCTAACTTAATCACTTAAAAACTTGTAATGGTGTTTGGTGCCCCCTTTCCTTGAAATCACCACCATTCAACAACAACAAAAAAAGCTTTTGGCGCTCGTTAAGAGGGTAACGCCATAAGCTTTGGCGCCCGTTAAAGGGTGGTGCGGCGGGGTGTTGGGCCCCATGCGGATGATGTGGCAGCAATTTAACGCCCACTACACATAACATTTTAGTTTTTTTTTTAATTCAATATGATTTCAATTTTAATTTTTCAAGTTACACTCAAATATCGGAGACCCACAATATTACTCGCTTCAGCTTCTGTTCTTAACAACTATCAAATAAATTTTGAAATATTATATGTTGTTTACATGAGACAAGATAGAAGTTCCAAATTGATGTTTCTTTTAAGGGACGCAAATAATGAGACCACAAAAAAGGGTAAAAAGACTAAAGAGGGTCGCTTTTACAAAGGTAGCATCATGGCATTTCTTTTCTTCCATCAACTCGGTTTTATAAATTGATTTTTGACCTAAAATTCGGAAATTCAGCTAAACGTTTTCAGTGGTGAAGCTTGAGATTTTCGACCGGAGGTCGGAAGTCCCCAAAACCTAAAATTATACCTTAAAAATTCTAAAACCGGGGGGGTCGAAAACATATATACCTAAAAAATTTATACGAAAACTACATATCGGGCACTACTGAGCAAAAAGTTCGGGGGCCGGGCGCCCCCCGGACCTCCTACTAAGCTACGCCCTTGAATGTTTTTACTCACCATAAATTATCTATTTGTACAAACTTTTTATGAATCCTATATTTTGAACAACTCTTGTCGTAAAGTTGGAGTAGTTTCATTAGTTATCTGTCGTAAATCGTAAGTAAGTTAGTACCCTTTTGTGTTCTACTAAGTTAGTACTCCTTTTGTGTTCTACTGGTTGCGTGATTTACTTTTATATAACACACACCACACGTAAGAGTCGAAAATTGTACAGCTTGAATTCTTTTTGTTTTAAATGTACATGTATCTTGTATGCGACATGTGTACTTTAGGGCGAAAATATATAAACTTGTCAAATAAGAGGTGGTTTATAAGACACACAGTTCTAACCATTTAAACACACCATTATATCCACACCTGTAATGATTTTGATACATCGTTATAATAGTTTATAAGGATTTAAGTGAACTATTGTAACTTGACAAATTGTATGTAGTGTTGTAACCACTTTATACACAAAGTCAAAAAATTACAATGTATCAACATCAATATAGCAACATTAATGCCATACCTTGACATCTTGACGACATGCATTTCTCACAATTTAAAAAACATACTTTACTGAAACTACCACAAAAAATATCATGATAATTATGTGAAATTGTTTGTCAATTGACCTAAATGATTAATAAATGCATTGAAATTATAGATATAGGACCTACAATGACATAAATACAGTAATAGTAACATATCAATAGCTGTTATTAAGTAATAAGCATCCATTAATTGACTACAATTATGATATGTGAAAGCAGCACAATTTTACAGACAACAAATTTTTCATATAGTTGGAATTTTTAACTGAACTGAGTTTGGAAGTAGCTAGGATGTTTGATTTTAGATTAAAAACTAAACAATGATTTTTATGTAAATTAATAATATTCGATATGTAATTATACGGTATTAGATAAATGTGGGGTTAGTCTCACTTGGCATAGGTATTTGTTTTTTAGATATGAGATCCCAAATGTAAACCTGTGTAATGAGGAGTATTTTAGGATTACTGGTGTAAATAGAGTATGATTAACATTTGTCATTATGAAAAGATAATTATATACACAGCACTAGGTTAGAACCCGTGTATTATACATTTTTAATAAATAAAATATTAAATAGTTAGTAATGAAGATTTAACAATTATAGAACAATATTTTGAGATAAGATATGCATGGTTGTAAAAATCCCGACTAGCATCCGACTAATCGCTAGTCCTAGGTTCACCGACTAATTTTCCTCTAATCGGTCAATTAATCTCTAGACGATCAACGACGTCCCTAAGCAGTCCTAATCGGCCAAAAATCGAATGGTTTGGGGCAAATTCCGATCAACCCTTGTGAATTTCGATGATTAATCTTGTCTACTTAAAAAAATGAGCCGATGAGGAGTTAAAAGTTGTCTTGCTAAAAAAATACACACAAACATGTGTGCGTATATATCAAAAACTGAAGATTACATATAAAAACCCAATTTGATTAATCCTGATTAACCGCTAGTCCGTACCCTACCGGCCGACTAATACCTAGCGATTCTTACAACACTGAAGATATGATTGAACTTTTCTTAATTAACTTATTAAAATTAAGAAACAAAATACGAATGGATGAATTAGGAATCTTCGACTCATAAAATTTTTACATGTGACGTATTTAGTTACCTATATATGTAGGAGATGGAAATTAGTTACCTATATATATAGAGAGGGAAAAAAGAAACCCACTTGAGTTAAGAAAACTAAGAAAACCTTATGTAACAAACTTTTTCTTAAAAAGTTAGGGAATGTAAGTTACATGTTATCAAACGTTTTGAGCCAAAAAAACAAAAAAGCGCCGAGTGGGTTTTAATTGAAAAGTTGAAAATTCAGTTTTTAGCACACACACACACACATATTATATATATATATAAAACACTTGGGCTTTTTGTTTTTTTTATTATTTTTTTTGCTCAAAACGTTCGATAATATGTAACTTATATTTCCTATTTTTTTAAAAAAAAAAAAGTTTGTTACATAAAGTTTTCGTAACTCAAGTGGTTTTCTTTCTATATTTCCCTATATATTTAGGTATGATCATAAAAGTTAATTTTGCCTAAGTATGATAAAAAGAGATCTTAACCTTTTATTTTTAAATCAATGGCTAAGATGAAAATATCGGGAAAAAAAGAGTGCAATTGAATTTTTGGAATAGTATTTTTGTTGACTTTCTTTCTTACATGCAATGCACATCTTTTAAATGTTTATAACTTTTTTAAACGACATTATTTTTTAATTTGCACCATAATATTGAACATATTTTTATCTTTAACTTGAGTACTCTATTGTATATAAAATATAACAATTAAAAAAGAGCCAAAAAGTTATGTTGTATTTCTATATTGTATAATATTTTTGTACTCGATTTGTGAACTATATTTTTGTGCTACATTTTTGTACTATAATTTTTGTGTTGGGGTTTTTTTGCTGGGGTTTTTGTACTAGATTATTTTGTGATGAATATTTTTTTGTGTTATATTTTTTTATAATTTTTTTGTGCTGTCTTTTTTACTAGATTTTTTAATAAAACAAAAGAGTGAAAATTTGTGTTTAAGGACCGAAATACCCTTACATGTCATCTCAACAATCCTATTAGCCTACACAGTATGAGAGGGATATGAAGAGAGGCATGAAGCGGTACGTGGCAACCATGTCAGCAGGGTGCATGATAAAGGAAGCACGTGGTGGAAGGGACCTTTTTTAGAATTAACCAATCAAATCATCCCCAAACTCCACAACCAACCACCAACCGCCATGTCACCACCTTGCTTCTATGCCTAGCAAGGTTCCGCGCCCATCCTCACGTCAGTCTCCATGTCCATACTCGGGCCGTTGTGACAGTGTGGTTGAGCCCTCACACTATCACCCGTATGATTGTAACAACCCGCATTTTCGCAGCTCGTTACTCTCGTTACGCCTATCACCAGAGATTCGGATTATAATGTAAACTATATCGCTTACTACGCTACATCGCATACTTTCGCACTACATCACTTATTTCAAACACACTACATCGCACCTCACAACCACAGCACTCGCTAAATACTATAAACTTTGCGTGATGTTTCCAAGAATATTTGCTCGCTTAAACAACAACGCGACTCTCGCAAGACTTGGGAACTGAGACGCCTCCTATCTCGCTTAATTATTTTATTTAATTAAATTTAAACGCTTAATGATTCGCCAAAACTTCATCGCACTTAACCTAACTAAGCGAAGCCTAAAAAAACTGCACGAATTTTTTGGCCTGAAAATAGTATTTTTCGCCTCGAAAATGGCATTTTTGCACGAAAATTGCATTTTCACAAAAATTTCACCAGACACCACTCCCACTCTCTTCTCCTATAAATACCTCACTTAATCACTCATTCTACTTGCTGTCATTCCACACCAAACACTCTCTAGCTCGGTTCCTCTATTCCAAGTAAGAAGACTACGTTTTTCACACGAATCACAACGGTTTCTACAACGATTTTGCACGAGATTATCTCCGATTTCATCTAAACTTCTCTTTTACGAAAATCTTCATCTTTTTTATCAAACTTTCTGATTTTAACTTAGATTTACACTTAACCGAGCATTTTGAGTTAGCCTTGGCTTCTTAGATCGAAATCGTGTTGTTTCAAGCTCACTAAGTGTTTATCTTGACAAAAACTGTTTTATCAAATCGATTTTCACACAAAAACGGATCAAACCGACTAATATTTTGTTCACTAAGTAGTGGAACGAGGCGCTGTCGAAACCGTCACGAAATACACTCGAAATTACATCCGTTTCAGACAAGATCTCAGTTCCGGTTGCACAAAGACGCAAGAAAAATCACTTGTGCAAACTGGACTGACTCGTACGAATCACTTTTGGTTCTTACGACCCAGTCCGAGTTTCCACAAACGACTCACTCGCTCTAAAGACCTCTCCGACACAAGGTTCGATTAGTGGCCTAAGGCTGGAGGGATGAACACTCGATTTCCCGAAGAATGACGAAAATCACCAAAATTTAGCACGGAATTTTAGCAAGAAAATTTCGCAAGCAAAATCACCAAAATTTTTACACGAAATTTTCGTAAGAAAATATCGCAAGTTAAATCACCAAACTTTTAGCACGAAATTTTCGCAAGAAAAATTCGCAAGTTAAATCACCAAAATTTTTGCACGAAGAAAATTTCGCAAGTTAAATCACCAAAATTTTAGCACAAAATTTTCGTAAGTTAAATCACCAAAAATTTTGTACGAAATTTTCGTAACAAAATTTCGCAAGTTAAATCACCAAAATTTTAGCACAAAATTTTCGTAAGAAAATTCACCAAAATTTTCGCATGAAAACTCTTTTCGTACGAAAATATCTGTTTCCCCTCACACCGACTCTCTGTTTCAACTGTTTCAACACTCTGGAAGACTGATGCACTTCCGTCTCTACGCGCAGGCTAAACCGACACTCTTTCTCTCCTCTCATTAACTCTCGATGTTCGTTGTTTACGCACTCACTGTGAGTATACTTGAACCCTTTTTCGCTTTAAACGCATTTTTGGGTGTAACATACGTTCATAACAAAACACATCAAACGCACAAACTGATTTATCACACGCGAATATCTGTTATACATGTCAATACGTGATGCTAGATACATATAAGCACTATCGACCTTTACCGTTGATTTCCCACTTAACTAGTATGATATCATAGTTCGACTCACACCCGACGGGGTCTAGTTACGCACATCACAAATGCGCATCGCAGTTATCTCGGAACTTACCTGGAGTATTTGTCCATCGATTTATACGTTATGTTGTATCTCTTTTATGTATATGTGGTATTTCGCGACACTTTTATCTACTATGCTATTATATCAAAACCTGTATGCTCGCCAATACATTTTTTTGACATTATTTTAACGTATGTTGCAGGTTAAACGCAGGTTAACACGAATCAAGATTAGGACTCTCTAGAAACCCACTAAATAAATCTAGGTTGTCGGATTTGGTTGTTTAAGAGACATGTAATTTGTGACGACGTTATGAAATGTTTGTTTAATTGTATGGGAAGTTAAACTTATAAATATTGTCATTTAATAGATGTTATGGATTCTCTTGAGCAATCTAATTCGCCTGTGCCGTGCCCCGATGATTCCACCATCGGTTGGGGTGTGACAGATTGGTATCAGAGCTATAACTATAGGGAGTTAGGTAATTTGCCTAGTCTATAGTAGGAAACTATGTGCTTATTCCTTGCTTATCTGATTAAAACATTTTCTTTGGACTTAAAATACTGTACGAAGTCTTTCCTAAGACTTGGACACAACACACGAAACTGCAAAGATACTCGTACATCACAAACGAGTCGATTTGTCGACATTAGGTGTGAAAACCGCGAACTCTCGATGAATCACTCACTCTGCGTATTTCGATTAGCACGAAATTATCCGTTAAGTTAGGAGTGATATCCACATCTTAACGGAAATTTCCCATTTTATCCGGTGGAAACCTCCTGATGGGTTCGGGAGGGAAACCACGATCAGGGATTCAAAGTTATTAAGTTAGGGTGAAACCCGAACCTTGAAAACTCATCCCACTCAAGGATTTTCAAATCTCACCAAAGACTCGATTGTTTCAATGATTTGGGACGCGTAGTAACCGAAAGGGTAATGTCGTTAGCCGCGAGGCGGTGAGAGCATTCACCTATTAGGCCAAAGTGTGTGTCCGAACTCAACGGAATGATCGAATCACTTTGGGTAGTCGCTGTCTCAAAACCCAGGACGCTCCATAAAATTTTAAAGCCTGCAATCGCCGATTTTACGCATCATCGAGTTTTATTTATGTTTATGTGTTTTAACATTTGGATAGATTTTACGCTTATTCGATTTCTCAATTTATCGTTTTTCGCTCCATAAACGTACGCACAACTCGCACAGCCATCGCAATCTAAAACAAGAGCTAATACTCGCAACAAAGTAAATCATAACAACTATCTTAAACGCGTCCTCGCTCTATATATATATATATATACGTATGCATATATGTACGTACAAATAGTACGTGGTTACATGTGCTTATGTGAATACGTGAGAATCTAGGAAATATGTGTTTTCCTATGTGATCTTAAAAAATACTTGTTACTATATCATCTATAACAAGTTTTTAACGCGCTAAATCGCATCGCAATTTCAAAATCATCATGATCGAATCTCATTCCAAATCTCTTTGTCAAGATGTCTTCGAACGCTTCCAACTCTGACGTCAAGCCAGAAGAAACGTCAATAAGAGGATCGCCTCGCTCGGGGCCAAGGAAATGGCCAAGGTCATTCCTCAAATCATCACCCAAATTCAAGCCCTCAACAATTCTCAGACATCGGAAGACTCTAAGTCCGATGCACCAAAGTCTACTTTCTCTTACAAATAGTTCAAGGCATGTGACCCAATGGTCTTAACAGGTGAAGGAAGTGTATCTCAGATGCTTCAGTGGTTTGATGCAATCAAGGTTACCCTCCGTCAGAGTGGGTGCCCTGACCATCTTTATACCATGTGTGCTATAGGAGTATTTCAATCAAGAGCACTCGACTGGTGGACAGTCGAGCGCATCAAACGTGGGAACGATGCAGCTTACGTGTTATCATGGGAAGAACTGAAAGAGCTCATGAAGAGAGAATATTGCCCTCCCCACGAAGTCCAAAAGCTAGAGAAATGACTTTTGGAAAATCAAGCAAGTCGAAGGTGACAACGCCGGCCTCACAGCAAGGTTTAAACAGCTTAGCATCATCTGCCCAAGCCAAGTCGACACTCCCGAAAAGGCTATCAAGAAGTATCTACGAGCCTTGCTTGAATGCGTGGGCGATTTTGTCGAAGCTGAAAACCAGCTACCATCGAAGAAACCTATCAATTGGCCGCAGAGAAAATTGACAAGCGAGTCTTTGGCTGAATTTTTCTCCAAGAATCCCACCAAGAAGCTGAACCAAGCTACTATCAAGTTATCCGACGACGACGCACCGCCGCAAGCCACCGTTGAACCTAGTCGCAAGAGAAAAAGCTCGAGCCTCAACTACTTAGCAACTGCACCGCTCAACCCTGAACCTCTCCAGGCATTTCCATTTTACCCAAGGCGTAACTACACAGGGACTCATCCCCAGTGTCCGAAATGTATGTATCACCACCAGGCCGGAGCCAGGTGCCGCTATTGCATTAACTGCAACTGTTTCGGTCACTTCACCAGCAACTGCCGCACAGGGCCACGACAACAAGGTATGCTAGCCCTTCCAGCACCGCCGACTCAACTCGCAGCCCAAGCATCTGCCGCACCAGCAGCCGCAGCCCCAGCAGCAGAAGACGTCAAGATCAACACCGACCAGACGCATAACGACGTGTTAATGGTACGATTTTCGACATTAGTACTTATGCTTTATAATTGTTCTATCGTTCGATGTCGCTTCAGCATATGACGACATCTCCCTCTATCCCTCTCTCGAGTCATCGCACTTAGTCTAAGCTCACACACTAAATCTTATTACTAACGCTACATAGTATATCACGATATAATATGTTTTTATCCCTACTATGCACCTTTAAAATAAGTTACGATAAACATGCAAACACCAAATTAATCACGGGTGCACACGAGATTATCTTGGGGTCTGCATGGGGATCGTAGTGAGTTCTAATGGTGCCCTAACGTTAAAAGCGTGGTTACAACATGGTGGATACGCCGCTGGTACTTCCTATATATAAGCGTTTTAACCATGTCGACAAAGTGTGACATCTATTCACGAGATAGAGACATCGTGGTCGTAGCATGGTGGATACACCGCTGGTACTTCCTATATATAAGAGCTTTTGCCATGCTAACAAACTCTCGTGAAGAAATGCCATGCGTAGTTGAACGATTATTAGACCTTTAATATTATGGTGATTATTTTCACACGCTAAAATCCTTCGCAACGCGTAACATCTCATCACTTTTCGATCGCACCATCGATAGACTTTCCGTAAGTCCACAGCAACGCAATCTCACTTCCGCTGGAATCCAATGCACGTCGCTTATCGCTTTCTCCTCTTGACGCTTTAACGTTATCGTTTCGCTTATCGCTTTCCTTTCTCAACGCTTACCGTTGTCGCTTCGCTTATCGCTTTCTCCCCCCCCAACGCTCGAACGCTATCTCTTCGCTTATCGTTTTCACCTCGTGATGCTTTAACGCTTATCGCATATCTCATTCTTACCGCTTCGCTATTCCAATCGCCGAACCATTCCCGCACCCTCTCGTCTTTAACCAAATTTGCAATCAGCTTCTCCGCTCAGTCTACTCTGTCTTCTTTTCAAACTTGGTCTGACCTTTTTGCCACTTGAACCAAGGTTATCGAAATCTATCCTTAATATGTAGGCACACCTGACATCGCTCCACGAGACGTAGGTGATATGGCTAAAACATGGTGGATACACTGCTGGTATTTCTTATATATAAGTGTTTTAGCCATATTAACAAACTTTCGTGGAAAGATGCCATGTGTGGGTTCAACGCTAATTAAACTTTTTGATATCGTTAAAAAAATTGTTCTTACCGTTATGTTTTGGAAATAAATGAAATTTTTTTCTAAATATTTTGATTTTTATTAAAACCTTTGGGCAGGTAAAATTCTTCTTGCAATGAGAAATCGACTCAGCCTAACGCCACGTTGTGAGAAAATTTTCATAAATCAAGGTTTCCTTAAACCTTTTTTCGTAATAATTTAACAAAACTTTTCGAGAACTTAAAACATTTTTGGATCGTCAACTCATGAGTTTCCATCCTTTAGTCAAACAACTCGCTTTCGCTCATCGATTTCCCATGTCGCCAAGACGCTCCCCACTTGTCAATCTTCGTTCAACAGCTCGTTCATTCTCAGTTCACCCTTAACGCTTTTATCGCTATCTATTCATGTAAATTCTCAAGGTATCCCTTTCGAATAAATTTCGGGACGAAATTTCCTGAAGCAGGGGAGAATTAACAACCCGCATTTTCGCAGCTCGTTACTCTCGTTAACCCTATCACCAGAGATTCAGATCATAATGTAAACTATATCGCTTACTACGCTACATCGCATACTTTCGCACTACATCGCTTATTTCAAACACACTACATCGCACCTCACAATGCTTACAATGCACTCGCTAAATACTATAAACTTAAACAACAACGCAACTCTCGCAAGACTTGGGAACTAAGACGCCTACTGTCTCGCTTAATTATTTGATTTAATTAAATTTAAACACTTAATGATTCGCCAAAACTTTTAGCGCACTTAACCTAACTAAGCGAAGACTTAAAAAAATAGCACGAAAATTCACATTTTTGCACGAAAATTTTGTTTTTGGCCCGAAAATTGCATTTTTCGCACGAAAAATTCACCAGACACCACTCCCACTCTCTTCTCCTATAAATACCTCACTTCATCACTCATTCTACTTGCTGCCATTCCGCACCAAACGCTCTCTAGCTCGTTTTCTCGGTTCCAAATAAGAAGACTATGTTTTTCACACGAATCACAACGGTTTCTACAACGATTTTGCACGAGATTATCTCCGATTTCATCTTGTAACGCCCGGCTTTTTCGTACCTTCCATACTTAGAAAGCATCCCTTGTATTTCCATTTTTTACGCCTTGTTGTAATCTACTTTCTTTTCTGTTTGTAATTTGGGGCTATTGGTCATAATGAAAGCGAAACTATTTTAATCATGTTTGAGCATTATATTATCTATAACATCCGTCAAAAAACGGATTTTACCAAACCCGCTCCGTTTATTAACCGAACAATCAGTTTAAAATTTCGTGGCGTATTTAATGCCCAAATTAATTTTAAACGATACATAATTAATTATTATATTGGAATATATAATTTGTTTTTGAAAATTTGTTAAAAATAATGAAATAAAAATAAAATGGCATTGACGGGTTTCGAACCTGGGTCAGTCAGCCGGGTCAACAACGACTTAACACCCACACACTCAACCACTGCGCCACTTGTATTCCTTGTTAATTAATGGAACAATTAATACATATTATAATTCTCGAATTCAAAATCGGCGCGCCCAAATGCAGTCGTCGGAAATCCCGGCGATCTTGCGAGATTGGACGGTTACTTCAGTTATAACGTAAACCTTAAACACTGCATCGGTTATAACCGACGCCTGAGTCCGCGACACAAGCTATAACCGCCGGAGAATTCCTAACCGACGAATCAAGTCGGAAATCGGACCAAATTCATCGATGACCTGCCTTATAAATACCCCCACAAACCTCTGCAAGCTTTTTCGCTCAAAACCGCACCTTTACCCGACGTAATTCCACTCGCCGGAAAAGTTCTGCACCTCGCCGGAAAACCGAGCCCTTCACTTCTGAGCCTTACTGAACCCCCTGAGCTTATACCGAAGTCACCCACATCCTTTTCAAGCTTGCTGAAGACTCTCTGCCGCAAGACACACAACGCCGGAATCTTTTGCTGTCACCGGAGTTCTGCCGGAGAAACCGAGAAGTCCAGTCGGTATACCTTACGCTTAAATCTTTCATTCTTTTTATATATCTCACATGTAATTAACCACCAGACACTAACGAACATGATTAAAACTTCGAACCAGTCAGTCATCATTTCTGGTTAAGACTGACGAAGAAGACGAAGTTTCGGTAACATATAAGTTTAATTTAAATCAATAAATAACTCGGGTTAGACACACAGTCCAGTGGTGGACTGTGTGCACATTAAACACGCTTACGTCTCGAGTTCGAATCTTGTCCCACGCATGCTTGCCTTAATAAAAATGTCTTTTTTTTAACCGAACCGGAGTCAAGGCGCAAGATGTTAACTTTAATAAAAACCGGAATAATAACCAAGATAGACACACAGTCCAGCGGTGGACTGTGTGCGCATTTAAAACACAGGTCACGAGTTCGAGTCCGGACTACCGCACCGGTCCGGACAATTATCAAACTTTTTATTTAAGTCAGAAATGAAAATACCTAGTTTGTATTTAAGTATAATAAAAATCAGTTTATTTAACAAGTTGGACACACAGTCCAGCGGTGGACTGTGTGTTAACATAAACCAAAGGTCCCGGGTTCGAGACCTGTGGAGCGCACCGAGTCACTGATTAAAATCTTTTTAGAAATAAGTTGATTTTCGGATTAATCTAATTAATATATAAATATAATTAAAAACAGAAATATTTCGGGTTAGACACGTAGCTCAGTTGGTAAAGCTGCGTGCACGCGTACGGGAGGTCTCGGGTTCGAGCCTCACTCAGCGCACACATACACGCATACGAACCGGTCAAAGTCAATAGTCAATGGTCAACGGTCAACGGTCAAAAAAGTCAACTTTTTTTTATTTTTATTTATTTATTTTAATTAAAAATCAATTAAAATACTTAAAAATAACATTTTTAAGGTTAGAAAATAGCCTTAAACTCACAAAAATACACCCAACAATCCTACTAAAATGGATTAATAAAATCCGTTTACTTACCGAACCATAATGCTATTTATCTAGGTTAATTTCACTCGTGGTTAAAACCACTTCGTGCGCATTCAACATTATCAACCGAACGCACCCACTGTGAGTGAATCTTACAACTCCCCCTTTTTAATTACACGTTTTGGGTGTGTCATGTGTCACAAAATAATTAACTCGTTTATTTAAACTTGTGCCATAACATATTGTGATCTAAACTTAGATTGTTTATATTGTTGTGGTTATGTATTTCATTTTGTCAACTTATATGAAAGTCATTCATTAAGCCCATCAGTTCCTTGTGGGAGACGAGTTGAGCAACGCGTGGCTCAAAACAAATCCATTATTGTTCCTGTGTGTATTATTGAGTTTATATTGTTTGTAGTTATGTATTTCATATTGTCAAGTTTATGCAATTCATTCATTAGGCCCATCAGTTCCTCGTGAGAGACGAGTTGAGCAACGCGTGCCTCTAAACGATCCATTATTGTTCATGTGTGTATTGTTTAATATTAAATTGATTGGTGAATAAGTTTACATCTATTTTTACTCATGTGTGGTTGTGCACTCTATTTTATAATCAATTAAATAAACTTGTTCAAATGTTTTCCATAGGATTCACTCGCCAACTTTTTGTTGATCCAAAAACCCTTTTTACACATGATACAGGTGAACAGGATGAAGCAAGGAAAACATAGGAAATGCCTTAGAAGAAAACAATGAAGCCTAGATTGATATTTAGGACATGTTGTAATATTGATTGTAATCTTCCATTAAAGTGTATTAATGAATATGAAACGTTAAAATAAATGTCATGAGCTTTGATGATAACCCAATCATGCCCCGATCACCTTTTCCGCTGCGGGTCGGGGTGTGACAGATTGGTATCAGAGCCATGACTATAAGGATATATGATAGGTTATTAGACCCTTAGAGCCTATACTATAGTCTGCCTAAATTTTAATTGATTAGGTGGTTACATACAAACTTATGATATTTATTTGTTTCATATTTGTTTATATTTACAGTCAAACATACATACTTACATACACATTCATTATACATATATCAATGTTCATATATTCAATTCATCTTCATACTTTGATTATTCAAAGATTTTGTTGCAATTTTCAAATCTCATCAAAGTAAGTTCTGCGACGGGCATGTAGTAACTGGAAGGGTACAAGTACCGGTAGTCGGAACGTCCTGTCTAGGTTGACATTCGTATAAATCCAATATAACGGACCAGTTTGCCTACCTGGGGACTAACGATGAGAGTATGAAGGACCTATTAGGCCAAAGCATGCCACACCAAACGTCGTTCGAACTAACCCCACTTTGAGGTGTCACCCTGGACACATTCCGAATCTCATACGTTATATACATATTTCTCGATTTTCTCCGGGTTTTAGTGTACGTAACCAGGCTAACACATGCGAACCATATGAAAAACCCGGTATTCATGGGGGCCCACATGATTACGAAGGTGAAGTATGGCGGCATGTAGGGCCTAATGACGAGCAAAACCCAAGACATCCTATGGATGTAGTAGATTTATTTTTCTATAATTATTTTATGAATGTTCATTCCTAGTGCGACCCATGAACCCAAAAACATCCAACTCATACTCTTGACATGTATTCCTTGTAGATGTCTTCTAGCCTCGCCAGTAGGAAGATGAGAGCAGGAAGAGCCCGCGAGCGCATGGCTGCCCAAATCGCTCAACAAATGGTTGCCGTAATACCCAACATTGTAATCCAAGTACAACAAGCACTTACCGCTAATCCTGCCAATCAAAAAAATCAAAACGTTATCAACTCTCCCCCAACTACCACTAAATGCACCTACAAGCATTTCAAATCATGCGACCCTCCAAAATACAAAGGGACTGAAGGCTTCACCGCTCTCCTCCATTGGTTTGAAGGAATGGAGAAGACTTTTCTAAATTGCGATTGCCCCGATGATCGCAAAGTGTGATATGCTACCGGTCGTTTATATGGAATAGCACTTACTTGGTGGAATACAGAGAAGGCCAAACGAGGTGTTGAAGATGCTATGACTTTAACTTGGAATGAATTAAAGGAAATCATGACTAGACGATTTTGCCCAAGGAGCGAAATCAAGAAATTAGAAGATTTCTATTTGTTGAAGCAAAAGGAAGGCGACCACACCACGTACAACAAAAGATTCCTCGAGTTACATCAAATGGTTCCCAACATGTTCACTCCCCTCTACCGTTTGATCGAGCACTACATTCGTGGTCTTCTTTCAAAGATTCAAGACTCTGTAATAAGTACCACGCCTGCAACCTTGGAAGCGGCAATGGAGTTAGCTACAGAGCTCACCGAGAACCGAATCCGGAACAAAGACTTCAAGGAGGAGAAGAAGAAGGATAAAGCATCGACTGAAACCTCTGACTACACCCAAACCGAATCCCCTTCTCAACCCAATTGTAAGAGAAAAAGAGACGGGCAACTTTTCGCTACTACCCAACGTAATCAACCAGTTTTACAAGCCATACCAATCCAAGCTATCCCAATCACTCAAGTGGCACCCAACTCAACTTACCCAAATAAGAAACTATATCTTGGACCTCACCCTCGATGTAACAACTGTTTTTATCACCATCCCCTTACTTTACCTTGTCGACTATGTGCAACTTGTGGACGCTATGGTCATTTGAGCAAGGTTTGCCGCACCTTTCAAAACCAAATCTCTCCCCCTACTCAAAACATGGTCCAAACCTATCAACAACCCCAATACCCCATGTTCCCATATGTTCGAGCTTGTTTCAATTGTGGCGACCCTACCCACTTTGGAAACACGTGCCCTCGATTGGTTAACATCATAAACGCTCAAGCCCAATCAAACCCAGTTAACCAAGTAAACCAAGAAAACCCAACCGCTAGGCCACCAGCAAGAGGAAGAGTTTTCAACATCAACGCCAATCCTGTCGAAGATAATGACGGCCCAAACGAAGATACCCAACTAGTCCTCTTCACCGAAAATCCAGATTCAACTCCAATCGTTTAGTTTTATGTTTTTCTTTATGTTTTAGAATCACATAGAACCAATCATAACTTAAGGATAAAGCCAATGAAACTTTGACAAGAATATGGTGGATACGCCGCTGGTACTTCCTATATATAAGTATTCTTGTCAAAGGATCAAAAGCATTATCAGGCGGTTATGAGAGGTTCCATGTGTAAACTGTTTGAGTAATTATTGTTTATTATTTTCAGTACATGCAATTTCATAGGCCGCCGCTCCCCATTACATTATGAGCGTTGAGCATGTTCCCCATTTCATTATGAGCGTGAACCCGGCGTGCCCACATACGATCGGCTCCGTTTGATTGAGCCTTGATCGCACAGACATTTTTCATTTTCAGTACATGCAATACGATCGGCTCCGTTTGATTGAGCCTTGATCGCACAGACATTTTCATTATCAGTATCTTGTGGTTGTTGTGTTTGTTGTAGAGTCACATAGAACTAATCATAACTTGCGGATATAGTCAATGAGAATTTGACGAGAATATGGTGGATACGCCGCTGGTACTTCCTATATATAAGTATTCTTGTCAAAGGATCGGAGGCATTATCAGGCGGTTATGAGAGGTTCCATGTATAGGCTGTTTGTGTGATTATTGTTTAGATTAAATTTATTATTTTCAGTACATGCAATACGATCGGCTCCGTTTGATTGAGCCTTGATCGCACAGACATTTTCATTATCAGTATCTTGTGGTTGTTGTGTTTGTTGTAGAGTCACATAGAACTAATCATAACTTGCGGATAAAGTCAATGAGAATTTGACGAGAATATGGTGGATACGCCGCTGGTACTTCCTATATATAAGTATTCTTGTCAAAGGATCGAAGGCATTATCAGGCGGTTATGAGAGGTTCCATGTATAGGCTGTTTGTGTGATTATTGTTTAGATTAAATTTATTATTTTCAGTACATGCAATACGATCGGCTCCGTTTGATTGAGCCTTGATCGCACAGACATTTTCATTTTCAGTACATGCAATACGATCGGCTCCGTTTGATTGAGCCTTGATCGCACAGACATTTTCATTATCAGTATCTCGTGGTTGTAGTATTTGTTGTAGAGTCACATAGAACTAATCATAACTTGTGGATAAAGTCAATGAAAATTTGACAAGAATATGGTGGATACGCCGCTGGTACTTCCTATATATAAGTATTCTTGTCAAAGGATCAGAGGCATTATCAGGCGGTTATGAGAGGTTCCATGTATAAGCTGTTTGTGTGATTGTTGTTTAGATTAAATTTATTATTTTCAGTACATGCAATACGATCGGCTCCGCTTGATTGAGCCTTGATCGCACAGACATTTTCATTTTCAGTACATGCAATACGATCGGCTCCGTTTGATTGAGCCTTGATCGCACAGACATTTTTTTTATTTTCAGTATTTTTGTGTTTGTTGTATTGGTTGTAGAGTCACATAGGACTAATCATAATTCACTGATAAAACCAATGAAAATTTGACGAGAATATGGTGGATACGCCGCTGGTACTTCCTATATATAAGTATTCTTGTCAAAGGATCAGAGGCATTGTCAGACGGTTATGAGAAGTTCTATGTAGGATTTAGTAGTTTCTTGGTAACTAATCATAACTTGCGGATAAAACCAACGAAAATTTGACAAGAATATGGTGGATACGCCGCTGGTACTTCCTATATATAAGTATTCTTGCCAAAGGATCAGAGGCATTATCAGGCGGTTATGAGAAGTTCCATGTAGGATTTAGTATTGCCTTGGTTGAAATTTGTGTTACATTCATATCATCTCGCTATTTAAAGAAATTGGACTGTGTTCTATTTCTACATAAACTAACCTCTCCATCATAACAAACGAGAGAGGAACTGTCACCATTCAAACATATATGCTATCAGAATGTGGATTCAAATATTGGTTGTTGTGTTATTTATGTTCTAGAGTTACATCATAGAACCAATCATAACTTACTGATAAAACCAATGAAAATTTGACAAGAATATGGTGGATACGCCGCTGGTACTTCCTACATATAAGTATTATTGTCAAAGGATCAGAGGTATTGTTAGATGGTTATGAGAAGTTCCATGTAGGTTGTAGTATTAGAAGTTTTGCTTTAGGATATAACCATATCCTTCCAAACATATCCAAACTCTTATGCATGATATCATAGTTAGCGAATCAATTCTGCTTATCAATATTTTTACAGTAGGCAACGAAAAGCGATTCCTGTAATAGGGTACTTAATCCTTACAAGGGACGTTACCGCCTCAAACAAAAATTTAAACTCTTACTTTTCTTCTAAGTCTGTAACTGTCAAGCTAAACACCATCATTCTTTTAGTCAAATATATCACTACTTAAATTTCGGGACGAAATTTCTAAAAAGCAGGGGATACTGTAACATCCGTCAAAAAACGGATTTTACCAAACCCGCTCCGTTTATTAACCGAACAATCAGTTTAAAATTTCGTGGCGTATTTAATGCCCAAATTAATTTTAAACGATACATAATTAATTATTATATTGGAATATATAATTTGTTTTTGAAAAATTGTTAAAAATAATGAAATAAAAATAAAATGGCATTGCCGGGTTTCGAACCCGGGTCAGTCAGCCGGGTCAACAACGACTTAACACCCAAACACTCAACCACTGCGCCACTTGTATTCCTTGTTAATTAATGGAAACAATTAATACATATTATAATTCTCGAATTCAAAATCGGCGCGCCCAAATGCAGTCGTCGGAAATCCCGGCGATCTCGCGAGATTGGACGGTTACTTCAGTTATAACGTAAACCTTAAACACTGCATCGGTTATAACCGACGCCTGAGTCCGCGACACAAGCTATAACCGCCGGAGAATTTCTAACCGACGAATCAAGTCGGAAATCGGACCAAATTCATCGATGACCTGCCTTATAAATACCCCCTCAAACCTCTGCAAGCTTTTTCGCTCAAAACCGCACCTTTACCCGACGTAATTCCACTCGCCGGAAAAGTTCTGCACCTCGCCGGAAAACCAAGCCCTTCACTTCTGAGCCTTACTGAACCCCCTGAGCTTATACCGAAGTCACCCACATCCTTTTCAAGCTTGCTGAAGACTCTCTGCCGCAAGACACACGACGCCGGAATCTTTTGATGTCACCGGAGTTCTGCCGGAGAAACAGAGAAGTCCAGTCGGTATACCTTACGCTTAAATCTTTCATTCTTTTTATATATCTCACATGTAATTAACCACCAGACACTAACGAACATGATTAAAACTTCGAACCAGTCAGTCATCGTTTCTGGTTAAGACTGACGAAGAAGACGAAGTTTCGTTAACATATAAGTTTAATTTAAATCAAGAAATAACTCGGGTTAGACACACAGTCCAGTGGTGGACTGTGTGCACATTAAACACGCTTACGTCTCGAGTTCGAATCTTGTCCCACACATGCTTGCCTTAATAAAAATGTCTTTTTTTTAACCGAACCGGAGTCAAGGCGCAAGATGTTAAGTTTAATAAAAACCGGAATAATAACCAAGATAGACACACAGTCCAGCGGTGGACTGTGTGCGCATTTAAAACACAGGTCACGAGTTCGAGTCCGGACTACCGCACCGGTCCGGACAATTATCAAACTTTTTATTTAAGTCAGAAATGAAAATACCTAGTTTGTATTTAAGTATAATAAAAATCAGTTTATTTAACAAGTTGGACACACAGTCCAGCGGTGGACTGTGTGTTAACATAAACCACAGGTCCCGGGTTCGAGACCTGTGGAGCGCACCGAGTCACTGATTAAAATCTTTTTAGAAATAAGTTGATTTTTCGGATTAATCTAATTAATATATAAATATAATTAAAAACAGAAATATTTCGGGTTAGACATGTAGCTCAGTTGGTAGAGCTGCGTGCACGCGTACGGGAGGTCTCGGGTTCGAGCCTCACTCAGCGCACACATACACGCATACGAACCGGTCAAAGTCAACAGTCAATGGTCAATGGTCAACGGTCAACGGTCAAAAGAGTCAACTTTTTTTATTATTTTTATTTATTTATTTTAATTAAAAATCAATTAAAAATACTTAAAAATAACATTTTTAAGGTTAGAAAATAGCCTTAAACTCACAAAAATACACCCAACAATCCTACTAAAATGGATTAATAAAATCCGTTTACTTACCGAACCATAATGCTATTTATCTAGGTTAATTTCACTCGTGGTTAAAACCCTTCGTGCGCATTCAACATTATCAACCGAACGCACCCACTGTGAGTGAATCTTACAACTCCCCCTTTTTAATTACATGTTTTGGGGTGTGTCATGTGTCACAAAATAATTAACTCGTTTATTTAAACTTGTGCCATACCATATTGTGATCTAAACTTAGATTGTTTATATTGTTGTGGTTATGTATTTCATTTTGTCAACTTATATGAAAGTCATTCATTAAGCCCATCAGTTCCTCGTGGGAGACGAGTTGAGCAACGCGTGCCTCAAAACAAATCCATTATTGTTCATGTGTGTATTATTGAGTTTATATTGTTTGTAGTTATGTATTTCATATTGTCAAGTTTATGCAATTCATTCATTAGGCCCTTCAGTTCCTCGTGAGAGACGAGTTGCGCAACGCGTGCCTCTAAACGATCCATTATTGTTCATGTGTGTATTGTTTAATATTAAATTGATTGGTGAATAAGTTTACATCTATTTTTACTCATGTGTGGTTGTGCACTCTATTTTATAATCAATTAAATAAACTTGTTCAAATGTTTTCCATAGGATTCACTCGCCAACTTTTTGTTGATCCAAAAACCCTTTTTACACATGATACAAGTGAACAGGATGAAGCAAGGAAAACATAGGAAATGCCTTAGAAGAAAACAAGGAAGCCTAGATTGATATTTAGGACATGTTGTAATATTGATTGTAATCTTCCATTAAAGTGTATTAATGAATATGAAACGTTAAAATAAATGTCATGAGCTTTGATGATAACCCAATCATGCCCCGATCACCTTTTCCGCTGCGGGTCGGGGTGTGACATTATCCAAGATTCTTAATTTGTTATTACGCAAGGAAACTTGATACTCATTAAACTAAATTAGTTTAGCTCGTTACGAATATGATTACTCGTTCGTTATTTAAATTAATTAATTAAATTAATTTTTTTTCAATTTTTACAATTTAGAAAGTTAATTATTATATGTATAAAATAATTTAGTAGATTAGGTAGTTTAATGGTGGAAAGTTATAAAAATAATATAGTCTAGGGTCTAATTAGTAATTTACTGATTTTAGAACTTCAGGGACCATTTATGTACATAATTATAAGGAATATAATTCTTTTAATAAAAAAAATATAAATAAAAATTGGTGACCGCGGGACTCGAACCCGGGTCACCCGGCTAAATAAGCGTGCAGTCAGCCACTCCACCACAAGCCTCACATCGAACCAAACCCAGCTCTAAATTTATTTAAACCTTCGTTACAAGAGACCTGGCCAGCGCGTCCAGATCCCCCAGCTCGTGTTTTAGGCGGGTTTTTGTGTTTTTTTTTTTTGTTTTTAAACTTGTTTTAGCATTAAATACTCAACTAAAACATAACCTAATCATTCCCTATAAATACCAAACCTTTTCCAAACTTTTCCAAAATTAAGCTCTAATCAGCTGTTAATTACAGATTCGAGCAGAAACACCAACACAAAAGTGAGCATAACTTACTCAATTCTTAACGAAATCACTCAATTCTATTTCCCACTTGTTTGGATTGACCTTGTGCATATTTCCAATGGTTTTCCAGGGAAAACCAGGCTCTGGAATGTCACAAAAAAGGCTCTAAAGTGGACTATTTTACTTTATTTTCATCAAAACTTTGTTAAACTTGTTCAAACTTGAGTCTAACTCATCTCAAACCTATGTCCGAATGCTTACAACCTCACTTATGGTTGTTAGGCTTAAAAACAAGGTTGAGACATGTCAAATCAGAGGTTAAAACCTCACAAACTTTCTGTTTTCGACTAGGGTTACACCCAAGTAGTGTTCAAGTTAAACTTGATGAATGTGTGATATTTGGACTAGCTTAGGCTATCCATCATTGATTCACACACTACTTGATGATTTCATTAGTATTAGTTGTTGTTCTTACTTAGTTCATGACCCTCATTGTGATTATAACACAAGAGTAGTGGTGAACATTTGAGGTACTTAAATGGAAGCTTGTTCTTCCTATCTCATACATGAAATTCATGACACAAAGAGGTACCTAAATGGAGACTTTGATCTCCTACCTCCTACTTGAATTATATGTTATGTATTTTATATAATCTAAATATGTATATGACTATGTAACAAAGACTTAATGATAACTTAATAATTAATTGTTAAGAAACTAGTTACATCATCTAAGGACCATATATTTGTTACAATTCTAATGGATCTTCGAATCCATGAAAACATACCAAACCCTTGAGGTTTAAATAGTGTCAAGGACAAGTGTTATGAGTACAAGATGATTAATTTCATAAGACTATTTTCATGTCGTTTAAATTCCGAAATCTTTAATCTTCCATTAAACTCCCAACACTCATACGCATTTGTTACTTCTTGTAGAGGGACGAGGTGCTCCAAGATAAACAACCAAACACTCTCGGAATTCAAGTCGGATAAGCTTGCAAAACCGTGAACATACTCGATCCCTTTTTTCCTTTTTCTTACACTTTGGGTGCAACATGTACATTATACAAAATCACACGACACTTAAATTATTTTAATCTCTATCTATGCTTAACATGAGACTATGTGATGCTTGTTAGACTTGTATGCTTATGTAAACTATTTGTGTCGATATATGCTTCATACACTTTGCTAGCCTGCCTTAACAATTATAGCGCTATATGATTAACTCACCGCCCACGAAACTGGGGTATTGTTAAGTTAAACATGTTAACCTCCCGCTACTCTATTGGGATAGGCTATTTTAATGCGTTGGATTCTTGGGTTTGAACATATGGTACACCGTTTCGGCATGCTAGTAAACTTGCATATTATGGTTCATGTTGGATATGAGACTTTAAACAAATTTATTCTATATTATGCTATGTAACAAAACTTGTATGCTCGCCAACTTTTGTTGATATATTTTAATACATGTTGCAGGTTGATTGATGAGACGATGTTGAGAAGAAATGCAATTTAGGTGGACTTAGACACATACCTAGATAAATTTTGTTATTTTAATGTTATGTTATGAACAATATTGATTTTTTTTGGAATCTTTGTATGACATTTTAGTCTTAAAATGAAATTTGAATTTAATTTATATTGTCACATAACGTTATGAAGTTTTGAGCAATTTGGTCGTCTCATCCCGATGTTTCCGCCATCGGTTGGGGTGTGACAGATTGGTTAACTATAGGGAATTAGGAAAAGTAGGAATGCTTTGCCCTAGTCTATAGTTTTAGGAACTTGATTCTTATTTGTTGTTTAAAACTTCATGCATTCTACCTTATTTGCTTCCTAATTTTTCTTCTTTGGTCTCTTAAATTTACATGCCTTTCCTAAGGCTAACACAAATACACTTGAAGACTTGAAGACACTCTTACTTTACCAATGAGGCTATTTGCACCAAGATAGGCCCAATGGCCCACAATTTTTGGTGAACTCCCTCATTCCGCGTATTCAATTTTGCACGAAGTTACGCCATCAAGCTAGGAGTGATATCCACATCTTGATGGAAAATTTCCACTTTATATTCTAGTGGACCTTACTAACGAGTTGGAATTCGCTCCTCGTTAGTAAGAAACAACCACATTAGGGTACGAAATCGTCAAGTTAGGGGTGAAACCCGCACCTTGTCGATTAAGTCCAATTCCTCGATTTTCAATCTCGCCAAAGTCTCGATTGTTTCAATCGATTAGAGACGTATAGTAACTGGAAGGGTAAGATACCGTTAATCGCTTCTCGACGAGAGTATCTTACCTGTAGGCCAAAGCACGTTTTTCTAATTCGAAAGTACTTTTGATCCACTTTAGAATAGTCGACGTTTCTCTACCCAAAACAATCCAATGTTTATGAGCCTCTCTTTTATGTTATCTCAATTTGTATGTGATTTTATACTTGATACTTCGTTCGTTTCAAAACCGTTACACAATTCGCATGTTTCTCGCAATCAAAAACAATAATAATCCCTCGTGAACAAACTAAATTTACGATACTTTCATTATACATGTTATGCTATGTGAAACCCATGATTATGCTATGTGGGAAAAAATTGAACATTTTATGCACTATGTGAAGCTATATGCTATGTGATTTCCTAATGAAAACGATTTCATCTTAAACAAACATTATGATCAAGTCTCACCTATTCATTCTTTTGAATCTTAGATATCTTCTCACCTCTCCAACTCGAGTAAGAAGTCAAAGACCAGCTCCAAAAAGAAGATGACGGCATTCATGGCCAATCAAATCGCTCGTATCGTCCCAAAGATCGTCACTGAGATCCAAGCTTCTGCTACTCCAAACTCCTCCGTCGATTCAAAGATTGATGTGCGCAAACCTGTGCCTTTCAACTTCAAACACTTTTCGTCTTGCAACCCTAAGCCATTCACTGGCAACGATGGGGTGACTGCTATGCTTGAGTGGTTTGACAGCATAGAGGTCACGTTCATCAATAGTCCCGAAGAGCTCAAAACGCGTAGTGCGACTGGGGTATTCCAAGCCCGAGCTCTAGAATGGTGGACAAACGAAAGGAATCTTCGTTCTAAAGTAGAGGCTTACGCTTTACCTTGGGAGGAAGTTAAGACACTCATGATGGAAGAATTATGCCCCCGCACGAGCAACAAAAGCTGGAAGATGAATTTTCGACTCTAAAACAAATTGACGACAATAACCTAGCCTACACTACCCGTTTCAAACAACTCAGTTTCATTGTTCCTCACCTTGTTTCGACCATAGATCGCAAAATCCGCAAGTACCTCAATGGGTTACCTCCTGCTATGCGTGATACCATCGAGGCAGCCAAACTCGATAATATTGAAGTCGTTTATCATCTCGCCACTTCCCTAAACAACAATCGCATTCGCGATAACAAACTGCAACCCCCGTTTCTTCCAAACAAGCCCATCAACTTACCCAATAATCAAGTGGCAACAAGGGGAAGAAGTGAAAGCACTCGAACCCTGGTTGTAACGCGATTGTACCAGCTGTTAATCCAAACCCTGCTACACCTGCAAACGATTGAAAGCCATACACTGGGATTCACCCAAAGTGTAATACCTGCAACTATCATCACCATGCTAATGTCAATTGTTGCCATTGTACCATTTGCAACCGTTATGGCCATAACACCGCCTATTGTAAGAACAATCATGCACCACAAGCCCAACAAGCTCAAAACGCTAAACCAACTAGAGCCTGCTACAAATGCGGTTACGCAAATCACCTTCGCCCTCAATGCCCTCAACTGAATCAGGAGCAACCACAAGCTGCTAGAGGACGAGCTTTCAATCTAAACGCAAATCAGGCGCGCAACGACAATGACGTCGTTAACGGTACGTTTCTTGTTAACACCTTTACGCTTCGATACTATTTGATACTGGTGCAGACAAAAGCTTTGTGTCCATTGAATTTAAACTTTTGTTAAATTGTACACGCTCTAAACTGCCTAAGTCATTTTCCGTTGAAGTTGCCAATGGCAAGTCTATCTTAGTCGATTCCATCCTTCGAGACTGTCTTCTCACTCTTAACGAGCACACCTTCCCTATCGATCTTATACCCATGCAACTGGGTAGATTCGACATCATAGTAGGCATGGATTGGCTTCGTAAGAATCATGCTGAAATTGCTTGCCACGAAAAGTATGTTCGTTTACCCCTTCCTTCTAGTGACACCTTACGCGTCTATGGAGACCGACCTTCGAAAGGACTGAAATTGATGTCCTGCACACAAGCGAATAGGTACTTACGTAAACAGTACTTTGCCTTTTTAGCCCAAGTTGTGGAAGAAAAGGCAAGGGAAAGGGCGTAAGTGAAGTTCCAGTGGTGCGCGATTTCCCTGACAACTTTCCTGAAGATTTACCTGGTCCTCCTCCACCTCGATCCGTTTATTTTCTTATTGATCTCGTACCTGGTTCGACTCATGTTGCCAAAGCTCCTTATCGTCTTGCACCTTCCGAGATGCAAGAATTATCTACGCAACTCCAAGAACTCCTCGATAAGGGTTTCATACGACCCAGTACCTCAGCTTGGGGTGCTCCTGTACTTTTTTGTTAAGAAAAAGGATGGCTTGTTTCGCATGTGCATCGACTTTCGAGATCTTAACAACCTCACCATCAAGAATCGTTACCCTCTCCCACGCATCGATAATCTCTTTGACCAACTTCAAGGCGCAACTTGCTTCTCTAAAATCGATCTAGTTAGCACAAACTTCGTGTTCTCGAAGAGGACATTCCCAAAACCGCTTTTCGCACTCGCTATAGGCATTACGAGTTCGTGGTTATGCCTTTTGGCTTGACCAACACACCAGCCGTGTTCATGGATCTTATGAATCGTGTTTGTAAACCATATTTGGATAGCTTTGTAAACGTTTTCATCGATGACATCCTTATTTATTCGAACACGCAAGCTGAGCACGAACGTCATTTACGCCTCCCATACTCGAACTTTTGCGTAATAATCGTCTATACACGAAGTTTTCCAAATGCAAATTCTGGATCAAAGAAGTCCAATTCCTTGGACACGTTGTTAGTGAAAAAGGAATCCATGTTGACCCCTCCAAAATCTAAGTAGTGAAGAATGGGACCGCACTAAAACTCCTTCTGAAATCCGTTCTTTCTTAGAATTGGCGGGTTATTACAACGATTCATCGTGAACTTTTCAAAAATCACCGTTCCTCTCACCTCGTTGACTCAAAAAGAGAACCTTTTGCTTGGGGTCCTGAGCAAGAGGAATCCTTTCAAGCTCTCAAAAACTTCCTTTGTAATGCTCCTATTCTTGCTCTTCCTGACGGGAATGATGATTTCGTGGTATATTGCGATGACTCGAACCGTGGTCTTGGTTCCGTTCTCATGCAACGAGACAAGGTCATCGCTTGAATGATGATTTCGTGGTATATTGCGATGACTCGAACCGTGGTCTTGGTTCCGTTCTCATGCAACGAGACAAGGTCATCGCTTATGCCTCTCGTCAGCTCAAAAACATGAGAAAAACTATACTACCCACGATCTCGAGCTTGGCGCAGTTGTTTTTGTGTTAAAGATTTGGCGACACTACTTGTGTGGTTTTCACTGACCATAAGAGCCTACAACACATCTTTAACCAAAAAGAACTAAACATGCGTCAGCGACGCTGGGTGGAATTGCTTAACGACTACGACTGCGAGATTCGCTACCATCCTGGTAAGGCGAATGTCGTGGCCGATGCACTCAGTCGTAAGACTCATGTTAGAAGCATTCGTTGTTTCCAAATCTCTAGTGATCTTCACACTTGCATTCGTGAAGCTCAATACTCGTCAGCCAATGAAGGTAGTCTAATTGACGAAGTACGAGGTGCTTCTATAGACCAACTCGTGACAAAACAAATGGACTTCAATACTACCTGAATCGCATCTGGGTGCCAGATCGCGACAATCTTCGTAAACTCATCCTGAACAGGCACACAAATCCAGGTACTCGATTCATCCTAGAGCTGATAAGATGTACCATGATCTTCATGCATCCTATTGGTGGCTGGGATGAAGAAAGACATTGACATCTATGTTTCGAAATGCCTCACTTGCTCAAAGGTCAAAGTTGAGCATCAGCGTCCTTCTGGTTTGCTCGAACAACATGACATCCCCGTCTAGAAATGGGATAGCATCGCTATGGACTTCATAACCAAACTTCCTTGCACGCCTTCTGTCATGATAGCATTTGGGTAATCATTGATCGCTTGACCAAATCAGCTCATTTCCTTGCTATTCGCGAAGAATTCAAAGTTGAGAAACTTGCCGGAATCTATACTGACAAAATCATATGTCGTCATGGCATCCCCATCGATATCATCTCTGACCGTGATGGTCGTTTCACTTCCCGTCTTTGGCAAACTTTTCAGTTCACTATGGGTACTCCTTTGAATCTCAGTACGGCCTTCCACCCTCAAACGAATGGACAGACTGAACGTACTACCCAAAACCCCTTAGAGGACATGCTCCGTTCTTGTGTCATCGACTTTGGTGGTAGTTGGATGTGCATTTACCTTTGATCGAATTCTGTACAACAATACCTACCACTCCAGTATTCAAACGGCTCGTTCGAGGCATTGTATGGTCGCAAATGCCGATCTCCTCTTAGCTGGCATGAGATTGTGACAAACAAATTACTGGCCCTGAGATCATACAAGAAACAACGGATAAGATTCTTCAGATCCGTGATAATCTACTCAAGGCTCGAAGTCGACAAAAGAACTATGCTGACAAGAGGCGTAAACATTGGAGTTTAACGTTGGTGACCATGTACCCTCAAAGTATCTCCTTGGAAAGATGTAGTTTGTTTTGGTTGCCCCTCGCTATGTTGGTCCTTTCAAGATACTCGAAAGGATTGGTAAGGTGGCTTATCGACTCGATTTACCTCTAGAACTCAACAACGTGCATCTAACGTTTCACGTCTCGAATCTCAAGAAATGTTTAGCTGATGAAGGACTTCAAGCTCCTCTCGAAGATCTCCAAATCAACGACACCTTGCATTTTGTGAGAAACCCATCGAAATCATGGACCGAGGTGTCAAGAAATTGAGGCGTAGTCAAATTCCTATTGTTAAAGTTCGATGGGAGAAAGTGGGCAAAGTTACTTGGGACCTGAGAGTATATGAAACTAAGTATCGATCTTTCGCTACTTCTCCCTAATTTCGAGACGAATTTCCTAAAGATGAAGACTGTAACGCCCGGCTTTTCATACCTTCCATACTTAGAAAGCATCCCTTGTATTTCCGTTTTTTTTAAGCCTTGTTGTAATCTACTTTCGTTTCCATTTGTAATTTGGGACTATTGATCATAATGAAAGCGAAAGTATTTTAATCATGTTTGAGCATTATATTATCCAAGATTCTTGATTTGTTATTACGCAATGAAACTTGATACTCATTAAACTAAATTAATTTAGCTCGTTACGAATATGATTACTCGTTCGTTATTTAAATTAATTAGTTAATTTTTTTTAAATTTTTAAATTTAAAATTTTAATTATTATATATATTATAATAATTTAGTAGATTAGATTGTTTAATGGTGGAAAGTTATAAAAATAATAAAGTCTAGGGTCTAATTAGTAAATTACTGATTTTAGAACTTCAGGGACCATTTTTGTAAATAATTATAAGGAATATAATTCTTTTAATAAAAAAATATAAATAAAAACTGGTGACCGCGGACCGAACCGGTCACCAGCTAACAGCGCGAATAGCCTCACCACAGCCTCACACGAACACCAGCTCTAAATTTATTAAATCGTATTGAATAGTCGATTTGCATTTGAGTGTGCGAGAGCGATGCGATAACGACGTAACAATAACCACAAACACACATAACACATAAATAACATAAAACCACATAATTAACTGCGATTTGCGATGCGATGAGATTAGCGATGCGATTTAATAAGCGATTAGATGCGATAATAACGTACAACACTAAAATTAATTAACATAAACTTTATTATAAACCAAATCTCGGGATTACAAAAGATAGATACATCGGAAAGACAAATGAAAAGATAATAACGAATTTTTGAGTTGTTACAGTCTCCCCTACTTTAAGAAATTTCGTCCCGAAATTCAAGTAGTAGCTGTAACAAATAGATGCGGGTACTTGGCCTTCATATCACTTTCCAATTCCCAAGTGAACTCGGCGCCGCGTTTGCCTTCCCATTGATGACCTTCACGATAGGGATGTGAGAGCGTCGGAGTTTCTTGGTTTCTCGGTCCATGATTTCCACATGTTTTTCCACGAAATGGAGAGTCTCGTTGATTTGCAGATCTTCGAGAGGTACATGGAGATTCTCTTCGGCTAGGCATTTCTTGAGGTTAGACACGTGGAAAGTCGAATGAACGTTATTAAGTTTTGCCGTCGTATAATAGGCTACTTTACCGATCTTTTCCAAAAATCTTAAAGCGTCCAATGTATCGAGGCATTAGCTTTCCTTTCTTGCCGAAGCGGACCACTCCCTTCCAAGGTGCAACCTTTAGGAGAACGTGATCTCCCACTTCGAACTGTAGGGGCTTGCGGCATTTATCGGCATAACTCTTTTGATAACTCCGAGCTTTCAAGAGGTTGTCTCTGATCTGGAGAATCTTGTCCGTCGTTTCTTGAATCAGCTCGGGACCGGTGATTTGTGCTTCTCCGATCTCGTGCCATGCAATAGGCGATCGACATTTTCTTCCATACAGTACCTCAAAAGGAGCCATTTGAATGCTGGTATGATAACTATTATTATACGAGAATTCGATTAATGGTAAGTGCGTATCCCAGTTACCACCAAAATGTATGATGCATGCACGAAGCATGTCTTCGAGGGTGCGGATCGTGCGCTCAGTCTGACCATCGGTTTGAGGGTGAAAAGCGGTACTGAGATTGAGAGTAGTACCGAGAGCGGATTGAAATGTCTCCCAGAGGCGCGAAGTAAAGCGACCGTCGTGGTCGATGTCACGAGGCGTCCCGCGTCGACAAATGATTTCGTTGGTATAGATTCGATCTAACCGTTCGACCTTAAAGTCTTCTCGTATAACAATAAAGTGCGCGGATTTAGTAAGACAATCAACGATAACCCAAATGCTATCGTGACCAGAGGAAGTGCGAGGAGGTTTCGTAATAAAGTCCATAGCTATACTCTCCCACTTCCACATCAGGATTTCAGGTTGTTCGAGTAAACCAGAGGGCCTTTGGTGTTCGGCTTTAACCTTCGAGCAGGTTAAGCACTTTGAGACATACACGGCGATATCCTTTTTCATGCCCGGCCACCAGTACTTAGGACGTCCTGGTACTTCTTGTCAGCAGCGGGGTGAATGGAATATCGAGATTTATGAGCTTCGGTCATTAGCAATTCATGAAGATTGTCACGGGTAGGAATCCAAATGCGATCGAGATAGTAATAAATACCATTAGGTTTGACAACAAGTTGAGTTTCGGCACCACATTTCATTTCTTCCTCTGAAGCATTCTCGTTAAAACAAGCAAATTGAGCGGAGCGAATCATGATTTCGAGATCATTCAAGCTTGAGAGTCACGAACACTATATACATAGCTTCGTCGACTTAGAGCATCGGCGACAATGTTTGCTTTGTCGGGATGGTAGCGTATCTCACAATCGTAATCGTTGAGAAGTTCAACCCATCTGCGTTGGCGCATATTCAGTTCCTTTTGGTTGAAGATATGTTGTAAGCTCTTATGGTCGGTGAAGACCGTACACTTAGTACCGTAAAGGTAGTGTCGCTATATCTTCAATGCAAAAACAACTGCACCGAGTTCGAGATCGTGGGTTGTGTAATTCTTCTCGTGGATCTTGAGTTGTCGAGACGCATACGCGATAACCTCGTCTCGTTGCATGAGAACACAACCAAGACCTAAGTTAGAAGCATCGCAATAAACAACGAAATCGTCGTTTCCGTCGGGTAAAGCGAGCACGGGAGCGTTGCATAGCATATTCTTGAGAGTCTGAAAAGCTTCCTCTTGCTTGAAATCCCAAACAAAAGGTTTATCTTTATGAGTTAAAGCGGTAAGCGGAACGGTGAATTTCGAGAAGTCGGCGATGAATCGACGGTAGTAACCCGCCAATCCAAGAAATGAACGGATTTCGGAGGCATTCTTCGGTGTGATCCAACTCTTGACGGCTTTAATCTTTGCATGGTCGACGTGAATTCCTTGACTATTAACGATGTGGACGAGAAATTGGACTTCTTCGAGCCAGAATTCACATTTGGAGAACTTAGCATAAAGGCGATTGCCCTAGAGAAGTTCGAGGACTAAATGGAGATGACGCGCGTGTTCGTCTCTCGACTTCGAGTAAATCAAGATATCATCAATGAAAACAATAACGAAACGATCTAAAAAAGCTTTACACACATGGTTCATCAAATCCATGAAGACCGCGGGTGCATTTGTAAGACCAAAAGGCATGACCACGAATTCGAAATGGCCATAGCGAGTACGAAAGGCGGTTTTCGGAATATCTTCATCCAACACACGTAACTGATGATAACCGGAACATAAATCCAACTTAGAAAAACAAGTAGCAGCTTGAAGCAGATCAAATAAGTCGTCAATACGAGGAAGAGGATAACGGTTCTTTATTGTGAGTTTGTTAAGTTCATGATAATCGATGCACATACGGAACGATCCATCCTTCTTTTTCACGAAAAGAACGGGTGCGCCCCAAGGCGAAGTGCTCGGGCGTATGAAACCTTTATCAAGAAGCTCTTGAAGTAGGCTTGATAGCTCGCGCATTTCGGATGGTGCGAGACGATAAGGAGCTTTAGCAACGGGAGTAGCACCGGGAAATAAATCGATACGGAATTCAACATCGTGAGTAGGGGGTAAACCAGGTAAATCGTCGGGAAAGACTTTAGGAAATTCACAAACAACGGGAACATCTTTATAAGTCTTCTTTTCTTTCTCCGGGTTTACGATATGAGCGAGGAAGGCAACACATCGCTTTTGCAAGCATTTGTGTGCTCGAGTACATGACAAAAGCATCAACTTCTTTGAGGGAGTTTCACAATAGACATGAAGTTGATCACCGTTAGGGAGAGGAAGCGAATCATTTTATCGAAGCATACAACTTCAGCATGGTTTTCACGAAGAAAGTCCATACCTACTATGATATCGAAGCTACCTAACTGCATAGGTATGAGATTGATCGAGAAGATGTGGTTGTTGAGATCGAGAGAACAACCACGTAGGACGGAAGTGACGGTGACAGATTTTCCGGTGGCGACTTCCACATCGAAAGTCTTTGGGAGTTTAGGGCGTTTACATTTTAAAACTTTTCGAATTCTAACGATACAAAACAATTATCGGCACCAGTATCAAATAAACATGAAGCGTAAATCCCATTAACGAGGAACGAATCATTGACAACGTTGTTGTCATTCTGGGCCTGTGGTGGTTCAGGTTGAAAGCCCTTCCACGCGCAGCTTGTTGTTGCTGCTGAGGCTGCGGTGGTGGCTGCTCTGGGGCTGCTGTTGCTGCGGCTCTTGCTTCAAGGTACGGTTTGGGCAGACATTTGCAAAGTGGTTCGGATCACCACATACGTAACACACACGTGCTTTTGGAGCTGCTGCTTGTTGCTGTTGGTTGTTCTGGGGAGTACGTTGAGGAGCTGGCAGTGCTGGAGCTTGAGGAGCCTGGGGAGCTGCTTGGCGAGGGCCAGTACGGCAGCTAACCGTAAAGTGACCGTAGATATTGCAGATTGTGCAAAAAAGGCAGTTTCCACCACCACGTGATGATATGTGCACTTAGGGCACAGTGAGTGAGGACCGGTGTACGCACGTTTAGTTGGGGGTGCGTCCTGAGCAGGAGCCTGATAAGGCTGAGAGTTGAGCAGTGTAGCAGTGGCATAGTTCTTGCTAGGGTTCCATCTTTTGCGTCCCTGATGCTTTCCTTCGGGTCGTTGGATGGTTCGATAGCAGTGGTTGGTTCAGTAACAGCTTGATTGGTAACTTTTGCATGGTTCTTGAAATAACCATCTTGAACTCGCTGATCATTGATCTCATGGCGAGCATGTAGGTCTCCTCACGAGCAACTTTCACAAAATTTGCAACACATTCGGGTAATCCACGGATATACTTGTTGATAGCTTTCTTAGTATTTATCAACTTGGCTGGGACAGATGATGCTCAATATCTTGAATCGAGCGGTAAATCCAGCATTGTCGGGACCATCTTGCTTTATGCCCCAAAACTCGTTCTCGAGTTTCTGAATCTCGTGGGAGGACAGAACTCCTTCATCATAACTTCCTTGAGTTCCTCCCAAGACAGATTATAGGCTTCATCATTACCGCACCTATTTCTTTCGGCGGTCCACCAGTCGAGAGCACGGGACTGGAAGACTCCTGTAGCGTTCACCGTGCAGAGGTCATCGGGGCATCCACTTTGCCTAAAGGTGACCTCAATGGCGTCAAACCAATGAAACATAGCAGTCGGTCCATCGTTGCCCGTGAAGGCGAGAGGTGCACAAGCCTTGAAATTTTTGAAGCTGAATCGTGGCTTGGGGTTTTCAGCTTTCGAGTCGACCGATGAGTTACTGCTCACAGCATGAATTTCCGAGACGATTTGCGGGATGACTTTAGCCATTCCCTTGGCTACCATTGTAGCGATACTCTTGTCGGCGTTGCTGCGCTGGAGGTTCCTTCGGGTGTGTGATCCAATTGAAGACATCTACACGAAGGATTTAGATTAGATGAGATTCGATTTAATAGAGTTATGTTTAAATATTTATTATTATTATCATTCATACAAGGCACAAAATCACATAAACACGTAGGCACGTAAACAGTAAGCACGTAAGCACATAAGCACGTAAGCACATATTTCACGTAAGCATATACTTTGCACATATTCACCCTCTTATAAGTAAAGCGTAGCGCGTTCGTGATGCGATATAATAGCGAGATATAAGCGAGTAATACCACTCATGAGGCATACATGTCCTCATAGGCGTAAGCAAGTTAAGCGAGTAGTTTTGTTGGTGTATTAATTTAGCATTTTAGATTACGAGAGCTGTGCGATTAGTGCATGCGTTTATGGAGCGTAAGCGATAAAGCGAGAAATTGATAATGCGAGAAATAAATAATTAAGCGAGAAATCGAATAAAGCGAAAATTCTCAAAATTTTAAACACATAAATAATAATAAACTCGATGATGCGTAAATCGACGATATAGGCTTAAATCAATTGAGAGTGTCCGGGTTTTGAGACGTCGACTACCCAAAGTGGTTCGATCATCCTTTGACTTTGGACCACGCTTTGGCCTAATAGATAGATGCTCTCACCGCAAGCGGCTAACGGCATCATCCTTCTGGTTCCTACGTGTTCCAAATCATCGGAATAATCGAGACTTTGGTAAGATTGAAAATCGAAAGGCGGAATTTGTTACTATCGTTCCTAGTTGTGGCTACGCGCACCGATCACATCGGGCGTTCCACTAGATAGAAATGGAGATTTTCGTCGAGGTTTGGATATCACTCCTAACTCAACGAAGGTTTCTCGTGCGATAGAGATTGCGCGGAGTGAATGATCTCATCAAAAGTTCTCGGTTTTCATACTTAATCTCGACTTGATCACTCGTTTTGTGTGATACGAGCGTTTCCAAGCGTGTATATTGTGTTAGCCTTAGGAAAGGCACATTTAAGCATTTATGGCAAGTAGTTTAACATTTGAGTCAAAGATAGGTCAATCGGGTACTTAAACATGCTACTAGGTCGAATCATGGCAATTCTACCTATTATCCTATGGTTATGGGCGCTGATACCAATCTGTCACACCCCAACCGATGGCGGAATCATCGGGGTAGTGGCACTAGGCAAATCAGATTGATCAAGAGATTCCATAACGATCGTTATAAAGACAATAATCAACATTTAATATCCCATACTATTAAACTCACAAAATCTTCAAACAACCATTACAATTCCAAATAATCCCTTAAACATATAATCTGATCCGATATCTCCTAGATTTTATTACAAACCGTTCTAAACAAACTAAACAAAACAAACTAATCTAAGCACGCAACATCCAAGGCATCCAAGCTAAAGATCCTCAACATGTTACATACGTTAAAATACAAGTCAAAACAATTAAGTAAAGGTGAGCATACAGTTTAAGTAGTACTAGCGTAATAGAGAAACCGTTCGCGAAATAGTCTAATTACATATCATGATACACCAAAACACATAACGCAGATAAACATAGGCTTATTCTCATGCTAACTACCGTGAGAAGGCTTGCGCGTCCATCCTAACTAGACCCCGTCGAGTGTAAGCCACACTATAGTACCATACTAGCTAAGGAGGCAAGTTAATGAAAATAAGTCCTAGTCACATGTTTCTTGTATCACGTATTGAGCATACATAATCAGATTATTCGCGTGTGATAAACAGTTTGAGTTGTGAGGTGATTTCGATATAGGAACGATGTAACACCCAAAAAGTGTATTAAAGCGAAAATAGGTCAAGTATACTCACTGTGGGTGCGTTTTAGGTAGGATTAGAGATCTAAGAAGAGTTACGGAGAGCGCCGGATCAGCCTGTGAACGAACAGAAGTGCATCAGTCTTCCGAATTGCAGAAACGGTTAAGTTTGGGTTGAGCAGTAGGCAAGTTCGGCCGAACTTGTATGTAAACATACAAGTTCGAGTGAACTTGTAAGGATATGGTGAGATTTGAGCCAAGTTCGGTCGAACTTGTAAGATTCTTAGGAATCTTGTCAAGTTCGGGCGAACTTGTAAGGAAATCTTACTGAAAAGACAAGTTCTGGCGAACTTGCATAGTTTCTTAGGAAATTGGGCAAGTTCGGGCGAACTTGTAAGGAGTTTGGTGAAATGACCCAAGTTCGGTCGAACTTGACCCAGATGGGTACAAGTTCCGGTCAGAATTGACCTGGGTGCTGGTGATTCTTGAGTGAACTTGATGTTTTCGGGTCCACAATCTTGCTTTTCACGTCGTTTGTTGAGGAAATCGAGTGCCCATCCCTCAAACCTTAAGCCACTGAGTAAAACTTAGGCCGGAGAGGATCTTTTGGAGTGAACTTAGCCATTTTACAGAAACTCAGGCTAATCCGGGCGAACTTGAAGGTTCGTACGGGTTAGTCCAGCTTGTGTAAAGTGACGATTTCGTCCTTGTGCTTCCGGATCTGAGATCTAGCTCGACAACGCCTCGTTCCACTCAAAAGTGAACAAAACATACTTCATTAGTCCAAAAATGGTGTAAAAATCAAGGTTTTTAAAAGGTTTTGCTCAGATCTAGTATAGATCTGAGTGAAAACAAAAGTTTTGATGGAAAAAGATGAATTTTCGTACAGAAGTTTGATAAACAAACATCTGAGTGAAAACAAAAGTTTTGATGGAAAAAGATGAAGATTTTCGTAAACAGAAGAGATTTGATGAAAACGAAGGCAATGCCTTGTGCATAATCGTTGTAAAACGTTGTGAAACGTTGATAAACATTGTTGTAGTTGAAATCGGTTGATTCTTACTTAGAAAACAGAGGGTTTCGGGTTTGAGAGCTCTGGGCGAACTTACAGCAAGTTCAAATAAGAGAATGGGGCTGGGTATTTATAGGAGAAGGCAAAAAGTGGGGCTGGTGGAGTCAAGTTCGGCCGAACTTGCATGAATTTCATGCAAGTTCGAGCGGACTTGAGAGATATTGAAGGAAATGAGTTAAGTTCAGCCGAACTTGACCCTTGAAGGGCAAGTTCGAGCGAACTTGAGGTTAAACTGGAGGTTCTGAGCTAGACAGCCAAGTTCGGGTACGTCGAACTTGACCTAAATTGTTGGGTTTTCTTCGCTTTTCGCGTTAATGTTCCTTTGGGATTTAGTTGTATTAGTTAGCTATGTTAAGCGTTATAATTGATATAATAGTGCAATTTAGGATTTGAGTGTGCGAGAGCGATGTGATAGCGAGCGTAACAATAACCACAAACACACATAACACATAAATAACATAAAACCACATAATTAACTGCGATTTGCGATGCGATGAGATTAGCGATGCGATTTAATAAGCGATTAGATGTGATAATAACGTACAACACCAAAACTAATTAACATAAACTTTATTATAAACCGAATCTCGGGATTACAAAAGATAGATACATCGGAAAGACAAATGAAAAGATAACAACGAATTTTCGAGTTGTTACAAAACCTTGAGGTTTCAATAGTGTCAAGGACAAGTATTATGAGTACAAGATGATTAATTTCATAGACTATTTTCATGTCGTTTAAATTCCGAAATCTTTAATCTTCCATTAAACTCCCAACACCCATACGCATTTGTTACTTCTTGTAGAGGGACGAGGTGCTCCAAGATAATCAACCAAACACTCTCGGAATTCAAGTCGGATAAGCTTGCAAAACCGTGAGCATACTCGATCCCTTTTTCCCTTTTCTTAACTTTGGGTGCAACATGTACATTAACAAAATCACACGACACTTAAATTATTTTAATCTCTATCTATGCTTAACATGAGACTATGTGATGCTTGTTAGACTTGTATGCTTATGTAAACTATTTGTGTCGATATATGCTTCATTAAATTTGCTAGCCTACCTTAACAATTATAGCGCTATAGGATTACGCACCGCCCAGAAACTTGGGGTTTGTTAAGTTAAACATGTTAACCTCCCGCTACTCTATTGGGACATGCTATTTTAATGCGTTGGCTTCTTGGGTTTGAACATATGGTACACCGTTTCGGCATGCTAGTAAACTTGCATATTATGGTTCATGTTGGATATGAGACTTTAAAAAATTTATTCTATATTATGCTATGTAACAAACTTGTATGCTCGCCAACTTTTGTTGATATATTTTAATACATGTTGCAGGTTGATTGATGAGACGATGTTGAGAAGAAATGCAATTTACGTGACTTAGATACACACCTAGATAAATTTTGTTATTTTAATGTTATGTTATGTACACTGTTGCTTTTATTTGGAATCTTTGTATGACATTTTAGTCTTAAAATGAAATTTGAATTTAATTTATATTGTCACATAGCGTTATGAAGTTTTGAGCAATTTGTTCGTCTCATCCCGATGTTTTCGGCATCGGTTGGGGTGTGACACATCTAAACTTCTCTGTTGACGAAAATATTCATCTTTTTCATCAAACTGATTGATTTTAACTTAATTTACACTTAACCGTGCATGTTTGAGTTAGCCTTGGCTTCTTAGATCTGAAACCGTGTTGTTTCAAGCTCACAAAGTGTTTATCTTGACAAAAATTGTTTTAACAAATCGATTTTCACACAAAAACGGATCAAACCGACTAATGTTTCGTTCACTAAGTAGTGGAACGAGGCGCTGTCAAAACCGTCACGAAATGGACTCGAAATTACATCCGTTTCAGACAAGATCTTAGTTCCGGTTGCACAAAGACTCAAGAATAGTCACTTGTGCAAACTGGTCTGGCTCGTACGAATCACTTTTGGTTCATACGACCCAGTTCGAGTTTCCACAAACGACTCACTCGCTTTAAAGACCTCTTCGGCACAAGGTTCGATTAGTGGCCTAAGGCTGGAGGGATGAACACTCGATTTCCCGAAGAATGACGAAAATCACCAAAATTTAGCACGGAATTTTCAAAAGTTTAATCACCAAAATTTTAGCACGGAATTTTCGTAAGAAAATCCATCAAATTTTTCGCACGAAAATTTTGTAAGAAAATTTTCACACGAAAACATCTGTTTCCCCTCGTACTGAATCTCCGTTTCAACTGTTTCAACACTCTGGAAGACTGATGCACTTCCGACTCTACGCGCAGGCTAAACTGACACTCTTTCTCTCCTCTCATCAACTCTCGGTGGTCGCTGTTTACGCACTCAGTGAGTATACTTGAACCCTTTTTCGCTTTAAACGCACTTTTAGTTGTAACATACGTTCATAAAAAAACACATAAAACGCACAAACTGATTTATCACACGCGAATATCTGTTATACATGTTAATACGTGATGCTAGATACATATAAGCACTCTTGACCTTTACTCCTTGATTTCCAACTTAACTAGTATGATATCATAGTTCGACTCACACCTGACGGGGTCTAGTTACGCACATCACAAACGCGCATCGCAGTTATCTCGGAACTTACCTGGAGTATTTGTCCATCGATTTATATGTTATGTTGTATCTCGTTTATGTATATGTGGTATTTCGCGACACTTTTATCTACTATTCTATTATATCAAAACTTGTATGCTCGCCAATACATTTTTGAATTGACATTATTTTAACGTATGTTGCAGGTTAAACGCAGGTTATCATGAATCAAGATTAGGACTCTCTAGAAACCCACTAAATAAATCTAGGTTGTCGGATTTGGTTGTTTAAGAGACATGTAATTTGTGACGACTGTTATGAAATGTTTGTTTAATTGTATGGGAAATTAAACTTATAAATATTTTCATTTAATAGATGTTATGGATTCTCTTGAGCAATCTGATTCGCCTAGTGCCGCGCCCGATGATTCCGTCATCGGTTGGGTGTGACAATGTTCTTAGGCAAAACCTACTTTTGATTGAATTTTTCCCCAATATATATATATATATATATATATATATATGATATATATATATATATATATATATATAATATATATATATACATATATATATACGGATGGGTTAAAATGAACCATCACGAGTTGCGAGAACCGCGAGAACTTTTTGATCCGAAACGATTTGGACCAAATTTTTTACATAAAAGTAGATGAAAAATTATAAACACATCTGTAAAAAAAAAAGTAAAAAAATTGTTGAGTTGGTAGTTTTGACTGATACAAGTTTTTTTTTACACCTGGTGTAAAATTAAATATAAAATTTTAGCTAGGCGTAAAAAAAAACTTGCAGCAGTCAAAACTACCGACTCGACAAATTTTTTTTGTACAAATGTTTTTATAATATTTTTATCTACGTTTTTGCAAAACAATTTGGCCCAACTCGCCTCGGATCAAAAAGTTCTCGCAATTCTCACAACTCATGATAGTTCTCAATTGAACCAAATCCTAATTGTAGGTTATTAGATTTATGTAATTTTAAACTAACAGCCTAGCATTTAAACTCATTTATTAAATAAACTCTACTTTTAACTTGAATTTGTGCTTCAACCCTCTTTTAGTTATTCGATTTGAATTTTTAATAAGTCTATCTTAAGTAACTTATAAATTTGAATTTGAACCCATTTAAAATCAATTCAATTGAATTTTTAGCAAGTCTGTCTTAAATAACTCTTAAGTCCCCACTGTCTCATCTCGTGTAGACTGTGATTGAATCAAAATTGATGACCGTTTTGTAACAAAAAATCGAATATAGGCATACCATAATTCAGTGGTGGATTGAGAAGAAAAGTTCAGGGATAGCGTAATTTTTTTAAACTAGAAAGATCCTAATATTTGTTCAGAGTTGTCTCGATAAATTGGAGAATTATTTTCTACACTAATATTACACTTTGCCGTTAAAGTTGAAGGGCAATGTGTGCTACCCTTTGTGTCTAAGACTATACGGTGTGTAGGTCATGAAATGGTGGTGTTATTCGACATGTGGCTGCCACGTTAGCACGCGTAAGAAAAGTTGTGTGGTGGAAAAAATAGAGGAGTGGGATGGGTCGTGGAAAAGTGACGTTATTCGGCATGTGACGCAGTTTTTTTAATTGTAATTTTATATTTAAAAATTATATAAAATCTATTATTATAATTTTTTTTAAATAACAGTAACTAGTATTAAGCACCCACGGGGGCGTAGGTGACAAATAGAATTAATGTCACACCACCGAGATCGACAACCAACACAAATTTGCGGCGTGTTAATGTGAAGAGATTAGACCGAAACGTAAAGCATAGAAATTAATAACCAAGTTGATCTGGACCCGCATGTTATGACATAAAAACACTGCACCACACACACATTGCGTCGTGTTAACTCGCAAAACTTAGAACGAAGTGTAAAAACGTTGAACCACACACACACGTTGCGTCGTGTTAACTCGCAAAATTTAGAACGAAGTGTAAAACAAAAGGTTTGCGAAATATGGAAAGTATAGAGGACCAAAGTTGAAAGTAAAAAGGTTGCGAGATTAAATTGCAAAAGATGAAAAGTTTTGGGCTAAAAGTAAAAAATTAAAATAGTTTTTGGTTAAAACTAATTTATCAAATACTTTTGACTAAAAAGAAAAAATCAAATTATTTTTGAAAAACTACCAAAGAATCATGTACAGCATCTATATGCACAAGTAACTTGCTAATTTATAGTATTTAAATTAAATTTTAAATTTAAATACTAGTATAATATTAAAAAGGATTACATAATTTAACTAAAAAAGAGATTGCATAATTTTTAAGAAAAGATTACATAAATTAAAAAACGAAACTTAAAAAAATCCGAAGTAGACTTCGGTACTTCGCCCACACAATTGAAGTTGCGGTTGTATGGATGTATTATTTTTTTTTATAAAAAGTAGAGAGATTTTATAAATTTTATAGTTTGTTAGAAGAGAATAAGGTGAAAAATGGTGGAAAAGATTAAGTTTTTCTACATAAGAGAGTTAATATTTTTCTTTAACTGAATATCTTTTTTTAATGTGCCAGGGGGTCCAATGGCTATAACTCACACCAATAGCCTAACGCCATATCGAAACCACCATTACCTTCACGCTAGTGGAAAATGTCCCGCCCAACGACAACGTTGCCTTCCACGTTGTTCCCGGAGTGGTGTGTCCGACGTTGATAGACATAAACACCACAAAACCACACCAGTGTTCTAGATTTGCCCCTCCACAATTCCTCCTAATTAAATTTATTTTCCTAAAGACAAACACGAAAATAATTAAAATGAAATCTATTTATAAAATGTAGATCGTTTACAAAAACATACAACCAAAAACTATTTCTTCTATTTAGATGGTCTCCTTACACCTGATATATTTTAAACCATAAATTTATATCAATTTGTTTTCTTCAAATTCGTTATATATCTATACATCTAATATATGAAACCATTGGAGGACACATGTCACCCATTGGCTTCAACACATGCTTGAAAATCCCCTAAAATTAACACAAATTGGTGACACGTGTACAAGACCCTTTAACAAAATTGAGGACCCGTTTATTTTGAACTTTCCTAAATAAAATTCCTCAAGCTCTCTCTCAATCTTCATTTGCACATTACAAAACCCTAAATTATCATCATCCCTCTCTCTCAAGAACATTGGCGACAAATATAACTTGCCTTCAATCTTCCGATCTTCACTTTCGTTCTCACAATAGAATTATTCAAAGGAACAGAGACAAATCTAAAGTTCCTCCAAGAATTGCCGTCCTCGCACTACGTTGATTGTGATCTTTTCATCGTTGTTTCTAATCAACAGTCGGTTCGTCAAGATCTCCATATGTTTAAGTAAGATTCTCTGTTCTTAACCCTTAATTTGTATTTTTAGGGTTTTGTTTGATTTCGATTTTAGATTTGATAACGAAGGAATGAGTTCCACTATTAGCAAGATTTTCGATTCAGGGATTTGATTATATTGGAGTACGTTTGTTACTTTTGGCGTTGATAAGGTTTTGTGTTTTTCTTGATTGATTTATGATATTAGGGTTTAAATTTGAGGATTTGAAGCTATGATGAAATATTGTTATACTGCAAATGTTTGTTTTTTTAATATTGTTCATCCACAAATAGGTTTACATTGCCATGTGCATTGTAATGCCTCAACTTTTGTCACATGTAAAGCTTTACGCATTTGTTTATTAGTTTAGTGAGTATTTGGTCAACAGTTTTATTCAAGTTTGTAGTCATACTTTTCAAATTTTACTATATACGATTCCTTTTAACTTTTCTCTTTATACAATAACAAACTTCCGTAAATGTTTTTTTATTTTTCATCAAAAATATTTGACCAGCAAAATGAGACGATTATCACCAAAAGACAACTTTAAGCAAGAAGCTACACAACACAAAAGAAGCATAACAATATAATTCTTATAATACCAGCAAACCAATAAGGATATATGAGTTTTTATATTCGCAAAATAAGCTCAAATATGGTTAAATGAGTTTTTTTTCCAGACTTCTATGATGTTATGATTCAGTAAAATCAAATAAAATTCCTGACCAAGCACAGTTTTTCAGGATTTGGATTTGTTGAAAACTTATGCGTCAAAAGTTCAAGAGTTAAGAGAGAGAATTGTTGCCCTTGAGAAGATTAAATACTCCCAAACTGTCACACCCCGACCCGCAGCGGAAAAGGTGATCGGGACATGATTGGGTTATCATCAAAGCTCATGACATTATTTTAACGTTTCATATTCATTAATACAATTTAATGGAAATTTACAATCATAATTACATCAATGACCTAAACATCAATCTAAGCTTCTTTGTTTTCTTCTAAGGCATTTCCTATGTTTTCCTTCCATCATCCTGTCACCTGTATCATGTGTAAAAAGGGTTTTTGGATCAACAAAAAGTTGGCGAGTGAATCCTATGGAAAACATTTGAACAAGTTTATTTAATTGATTATGAAATAAAGTGCACAACCACACATGAGTAAAAATAGATGTAAACTTATTCATAAATCAATTTAATATTAAACAATATACACATGAACAATAATGGATCGTTTAGAGGCACGCGTTGCTCAACTCGTCTCTCACGAGGAACTGATGGGCCTAATGAATGAATTGCATAAACATGATAATATGAAAGACATAACTACAAACAATATTAACTCAATAATACACACATGAACAATAATGGATTGGTTTTGAGGCACGCGTTGCTCAACTCGTCTCCCACGAGGAACTGATGGGCTTAATGAATGAATTTCATATAAGTTGACAAAATGAAATACATAATCACAACAGTATAAACAATCTAAGTTTAGATCACGATATGGTATGGCACTAGTTTAAATAAACGAGTTAATTATTTTGTGACACATGACACACCCCAAAACGAGTAATTAAAAAGGGGAAGTTGTAAGATTCACTCACAGTGGGTGCGTTCGGTTGATGATGTTGAATGCACACGAAGTGGTTTTAACCACGAGTGAAAGTAACCTAGATAAATAGCATTATGGTTCGGTAAGTAAACGGATTTTATTAATCCATTTTAGTAGGATTGTTGGGTGTATTTTTGTGAGTTTAAGGCTATTTTCTAACCTTAAAATGTTATTTTTAAGTATTTTTAATTGATTTTTAATTAAAATAAATAAATAAAAATAATAAAAAAATTGACTTTTTTGACCGTTGACCGTTGACCATTGACCTTGACTGTTTGACCGGTTCGTATGCGTGTATGTGTGCGCTGAGTGAGGCTCGAACCCGAGACCTCCCGTACGCGTGCACGCAGCTCTACCAACTGAGCTACGTGTCTAACCCGAAATATTTCTGTTTTTAATTATATTTATATATTAATTAGATTAATCCGAAAATCAACTTATTTCTAAAAAGATTTTACTGAATCGGACCGGTGCTCTCCACAGGTCTCGAACCCGGGACCTGTGGTTTAGGTTAACACACAGTCCACCGCTGGACTGTGTGTTTAACTTGTTATATAAACCGATTTTAATTATACTTATATACAAACTGAACATTTCCATTTCTATCTTAAATAAAAAGTTTAATAATTATCCGGGCCGGTGCGGTAGCCCGGACTCGAACTCGTGTCCTGTGATTTAAACATACACACAGTCCACCGCTGGACTGTGTGTCTATCTTGGTTATTATTCCGGTTATTATTATACTTAACATATACAGCGGTGACTCCGGTTCGGTTAACAAAAAGACATTTTTATTAAGGCAAGCATGCGTGGGACAAGATTCGAACTCGAGACGTTTACGTGTTTAATGTGCACACAGTCCACCGCTGGACTGTGTTCTAACCCGAGTAATAACTTGATTTTAATTATACTTATACACTACAGAAACTTCGTCTTCTTCGTTGATTTTAACCAGAATCGGAAGTCCGACTGGTTCGATGATTAAATCATGTTCGTTAGTGTCTGATGATTAATTACATGTGAGATTAAATAAAAATAATGCAGGACTAAGCGTAAGGTATACCGACTGGACTCCTCTGTTTCTCCGGCAAAACTCCGGTGACAGCAAACACTTCCGGCGACGTGTGTCTTGCAGCAGAGAGTCTTCAGAAAGCTTGAAAAGGATGTGGGTGACTTCGGTATAAGCTCAGGGGGTTTAGTAAGGCTTAGAAGTGAAGGGTTCGGTTTTCCGGCGATGAGCAGAAATTTTCCGGCGAGTGAAATTACGCCGGGTAAAGGTGCGGTTTTGAGCGAAAAAGCTTGCAGAGGTTTGAGGGGGTATTTATAAGGCAGGTTATCGATGAATTTGGTCCAATTTCCGACTTGATTCAAAGTCATTACGTTTTCCGGCGGTTATAGTTTGTGTCGCGGGTTCAGGCGTCGGTTATAACCGATGTAGTGTTTAAGGTTTACGTTATAACTGAAGTAACCGTCCAATCTCGCGAGATCGCCGGGATTTCCGACGACTGAAATTTGGGCGCCGGTTTTGAATTCGGAAAAACATGTTATGAATTAAATGATTCTAATAATTAACAAAGAATACAAGTGGCGCAGTGGTTGAGTGTGTGTGCGGTAAGACTTTGCTGGACCGGTTGACTGACCCGGGTTCGAAACCCGGCAGAAACATATTATTTTTATTTTCTTATTTTTAACAGTTTTTCAAAAACAATTTATATATTCCAATATAATAATTAATTATGTATCGTTTAAAATTATTTTGGGCCTTAAATTCGCAACGAAATTTTTAACCGATTGTTCGGTTAATAAACGGAGCGGGTTTGGTAAATCCGTTTTTTACGGATGTTACAGTATCCCCTGCTTTTTAGAAATTTTGTCCCGAAATTTAAATAGTGATATATTTGACTAAAAGAATAATGGTGTTTAGTTTGACAGTTACATGCTTAGAAAAAGTAAGGTTTTAAGTTTTTGTTTGAGGCGGTAACGTTCCTTGTAAGGGTTAAGTACCCTATTCAGGAATCGCTTTTTGTTGCCTACTGTAAAAGTATTGATAAGCAGAATTGATTCGCTAAATATGATATCATGCATAAGAGTTTGGATATGCTTGGAAGGGTATGGTTATATCCTAAGGCAAAACTTCTAATACTACAACCTACATGGAACTTCTCATAACCATCTAACAATACCTCTGATCCTTTGACAAGAATACTTATATATAGGAAGTACCAGCGGCGTATCCACCATATTCTTGTCAAATTTTCATTGGTTTTATCAGTAAGTTATGATTGGTTCTATGACTATAGAACATAAATAAACACAACAGCTAATATTTGAATCCACATTCTGATAGCATATATGTTTGAATGGTGACAGTTCCTCTCTCGTTTGTTATGATGGAGAGGTTAGTTTATGTAGAAATGGAACACAATCCAATTTCTTTAATTAGCGAGATGATATAAATGTAACACAAATTTCAACCAAGGCAATACTAAATCCTACATGGAACTTCTCATAACCGCCTGATAATGCCTCTGATCCTTTGGCAAGAATACTTATATATAGGAAGTACCAGCGGCGTATCCACCATATTCTTGCCAAATTTTCATTGGTTTTATCCACAAGTTATGATTAGTTACCAAGAAACTACTAAATCCTACATAGAACTTCTCATAACCGTCTGACAATGCCTCTGATCCTTTGACAAGAATACTTATATATAGGAAGTACCAGCGGCGTATCCACCATATTCTCGTCAAATTTTCGTTGGTTTTATCAGTGAATTATGATTAGTCCTATGTGACTCTACAACCAATACAACAAACACAAACTACTGAAAATGAAAAAAATGTCTGTGCGATCAAGGCTCAATCGAACGGAGCCGATCGTATTGCATGCACTGAAAATGAAAATGTCTGTGCGATCAAGGCTCAATCAAACGGAGCCGATCGTATTACATGTACTGAAAATAATAAATTTAATCTACACAAACAGCCTATACATGGAACCTCTCATAACCGCCTGATAATGCCTCCGATCCTTTGACAAGAATACTTATATATAGGAAGTACCAGCGGCGTATCCACTATATTCTTGTCAAATTTTCATTGACTTTATCCACAAGTTATGATTAGTTCTATGTGACTCTACTACAAACACAACAACCACAAGATACTGATAATGAAAATGTCTGTGCGATCAAGGCTCAATCAAACGGAGCCGATCGTATTGCATGTACTGAAAATGAAAATGTCTGTGCGATCAAGGCTCAATCAAACGGAGCCGATCGTATGTGGGCACGCCAGGTTCAACCTCATAGTGAAATGGGGAACATGCTCAACGCTCATAATGTAATGGGGAGCGGCGGCCTATGAAATTGCATGTACTGAAATAATAAACAATAATTACTCAAACAGTCTACACATGGAACCTCTCATAACCGCCAGATAATGCTTCTGATCCTTTGACAAGAATACTTATATATAGGAAGTACCAGCGGCGTATCCACCATATTCTTGTCAAAGTTTCATTGGCTTTATCCTTAAGTTATGTTTGGTTCTATGTGATAAAGAAAAACATAAAACTAAACGATAGGAGTTGAATCTTGATTTTCGGTGAAGAAGACTAGTTGAGTATCTTCGCTTGGGCCGTCATTATCTTCGACAGGATTGGCGTTGATGTTGAAGACTCTTCCTCTTGCTGGTGCCTAGCGGTTGGGTTTTCTTGGTTTACTTGGTTAACTGGGTTTGATTGAGCTTGAGTGTTGATGACGTTAACCGATTGAGGGCATGTGTTTCTAAAGTGGGTAGGGTCGCCACAATTGAAACAAGCTCGAACATATGGGAACATGGGGTATTGGGGTTGTTGATAGGTTTGGTTCATGGTTTGAGTAGGGGGAGAGATTTGGTTTTGAAAGGTGCGGCAAACCTTGCTCAAATGACCATAGCGTCCACAAGTTGCACATAGTCGACAAGGTAAGGTAAGGGGATGGTGATAAAAACAGTTGTTGCATCGAGGGTGAGGTCCAAGATATGGTTTCTTATTTGGGTAAGTTGAGTTGGGTGCCACTTGAGTGATTGGGATAGCTTGGATGGGTATGGCGTGTGAAATTGGTTGATTTCGTTGGATAGCAGCAAAAAGTTGCCCGTCTCTTTTTCTCTTAAAATTGGGTTGAGAAGGGGATTCGGTTTGGGTGTAGTCGGAGGTTTCAGTCGATGCTTTATCCTTCTTCTTCTCCTCCTTGAAGTCTTTGTTCCGGATTCGGTTCTCGGTGAGCTCTGTTGCTAGCTCCATTGCTACTTCCAAAGTTGCAGGCGTGGTACTTAATACAGAGTCTTGAATCTTTGACGGAAGACCACGAATGTAGTGCTCGATTAAACGGTAGAGGGGAGTGAACATGTTGGGAACCATTTGATGTAACTCGAGGAATCTTTTGTTGTATGTGGTGTGGTCTCCTTCCTTTTGCTTCAACGAATAAAATTCATCTTCTAATTTCTTGATTTCGCTCCTTGGGCAAAATCGTCTGGTCATGATTTCCTTCAATTCGTTCCAAGTTAAAGTCATAGCATCTTCAACACCTCGTTTGGCCTTCTCTGTATTCCACCAAGTAAGTGCTATTCCATATAATCGACCGGTAGCATATCGCACTTTGCGATCATCGGGGCAATCGCAATTTAGAAAAGTGTTCTCCATTTCTTCAAACCAATGGAGGAGAGCAGTGACACCTTCAGTCCCTTTGTATTTTGGAGGGTCGCATGATTTGAAATGCTTGTAGGTGCATTTAGTGGTAGTTGGGGGAGAGTTGATAATGTTTTGGTTTTCTTGATTGGCAGGATTAGCGGTAAGTGCTTGTTGAACTTGGATTACAATGTTGGGTATTACGGCAGCCATTTGTTGAGCGATTAGGGCAGCCATGCATTCCCGGGCTTTTCCTGCTCTCATCTTCCTACGGGCGTGGTTAGAAGACATCTACAAGGAATACATGTCAAGAGTATGAGTTGGATGCTTTTGAGATCATGGGTCGCACTTAGGAATGAACATTCATAAAATAATTATAGAAAAATAAATCTACTACATCCATAGGATGTCTTGGGCTTTGCTCGCCATTAGGTCCTACATGCCGCCATACTTCACCTTCGTAATCATGTGGGCCCCCATGAATACCGGGTTTTTCATATGGTTCGCATGTGTTAGCCTGGTTGCGTACACTAAAACCCGGAGAAAATCGAGAAATATGTATACAACGTGTGATATTCGGAATGTGTCCAGGTGTAGACACGGTGACACCTCAAAGTGGGGTTAGTTCGAACGACGTTTGGTGTGGCATGCTTTGGCCTAATAGGTCCTTCGTACTCTCATCGTTAGTCCCCAGGTAGGCAAACTGGTCCGTTATATTGGATTTATACGAATGCCAACCTAGACAGGACGTTCCGACTACCGGTACTTGTACCCTTCCAGTTACTACATGCCCGTCGCAGAACTTACTTTGATGAGATTTGAAAATAGATGTAAACTTATTCATAAATCAATTTAATATTAAACAATATCACACATGAACAATAATGGATTCGTTTAGAGGCACGCGTTGCTCAACTCGTCTCTCACGAGGAACTGATGGGCCTAATGAATGAATTGCATAAACATGATAATATGAAAGACATAACTACAAACAATATATAACATCAATAATACACACAATGAACAATAATGGATTGGTTTTTGAGGCACGCGTTGCTCAACTCGTCTCCACGAGGAACTGATGGGCTTAATGAATGAATTTCATATAAGTTGACAAAATGAAATACATAATCACAACATATAAACATCTAAGTTTAGATACGATATGGTATGGCACAAGTTTAATAAACGAGTTAATTATTTTGTGACACATGACACACCCAAAAACGTGTAATTAAAAAGGGGGAAGTTGTAAGATTCACTCACAGTGGTGCGTTCGGTTGATGATGTTGAATGCACGCGAAGTGGTTTTAACCACGAGTGAAATTAACCTAGATAAATAGCATTATGGTTCGGTAAGTAAAGGATTTTTATTAATCCATTTTTAGTAGGATTGTTGGGTGTATTTTTGTGAGTTTAAGGCTATTTCTAACCTTAAAAATGTTATTTTTAAGTATTTTTAATTGATTTTTAATTAAAATAAATAAATAAAAAATAAAAAAATTGACTTTTTTGACCGTTTGACCGTTGACCATTGACCTTGATTTGACGGTTCGTATGCGTGTATGTGTGCGTGAGTGAGGCTCGAACCGAGACCTCCCGTACGCGTGCACGCAGCTCTACCAACTGAGCTACGTGTCTAACCCGAAATATTTCTGTTTTTAATTATATTTTATATTAATTAGATTAATCCGAAAATCAACTTATTTCTAAAAGATTTTATGAATCGGACCGGTGCTCTCCACAGGTCTCGAACCCGGGACCTGTGGTTTAGGTTAACCACAGTCCACCGTGGACTGTGTGTTTAACTTGTTATATAAACCGATTTTATTATACTTATATACAAACTGAACATTTCCATTTCTATCTTAAATTAAAAAGTTTAATAATTATCCGGGCCGGTGCGGTAGCCGGACTCGAACTCGTGTTCCTGTGATTTAAACATACACACAGTCCACCGCTGGACTGTGTGTCTATCTTGGTTATTATTCCGGTTATTATTATACTTAACATATACACGGTGACTCCGGTTCGGTTAACAAAAAAGACATTTTTATTAAGGCAAGCATGCGTGGGACAAGATTCGAACTCGAGACGTTTAGTGTTTAATGTGCACACAGTCCACCGCTGGACTGTGTTCTAACCGAGTAATAACTTGATTTTAATTATACTTATACACTACAGAAACTTCGTCTTCTTCGTTGATTTTAACCAGAATCGGAAAGTCCGACTGGTTCGATGATTAAATCATGTTCGTTAGTGTCTGATGATTAATTACATGTGAGATTAAATAAAAATATGCAGGACTAAGCGTAAGGTATACCGACTGGACTCCTCTGTTTCTCCGGCAAAACTCCGGTGACAGCAAACACTTCCGGCGACGTGTGTCTTGCAGCAGAGAGTCTTCAGAAAGCTTGAAAAGGATGTGGGTGACTTCGGTATAAGCTCAGGGGGTTTAGTAAGGCTTAGAAGTGAAGGGTTCGGTTTTCCGGCGATGAGCAGAAATTTTCCGGCGAGTGAAATTACGCGGGTAAAGGTTGCGGTTTTGAGCGAAAAAGCTTGCAGAGGTTTGAGGGGGGTATTTATAAGGCAGGTTATCGATGAATTTGGTCCAATTTCGACTTGATTCAAAGTCATTACGTTTTCCGGCGGTTATAGTTTGTGTCGCGGGTTCAGGCGTCGGTTATAACCGATGTAGTGTTTAAGGTTTACGTTATAACTGAAGTAACCGTCCAATCTCGCGAGATCGCCGGGATTTCCGACGACTGAAATTTGGGCGCCGGTTTTGAATTCGGAAAAACATGTTATGAATTAAATGATTCTAATAATTAACAAAGAATACAAGTGGCGCAGTGGTTGAGTGTGTGTGCGGTAAGACTTTGTTGGACCGGTTGACTGACCCGGGTTCGAAACCCGGCAGAAAACATATTATTTTTATTTTCTTATTTTTAACAGTTTTTCAAAAACAATTTATATATTCCAATATAATAATTAATTATGTATCGTTTTAAAATTATTTTGGGCCTTAAATTCGCAACGAAATTTTTAACCGATTGTTCGGTTAATAAACGGAGCGGGTTTGGTAAATCCGTTTTTTACGGATGTTACAGTATCCCTGCTTTTTAGAAATTTTGTCCCGAAATTTAAATAGTGATATATTTGACTAAAAGAATAATGGTGTTTAGTTTGACAGTTACATGCTTAGAAAAAGTAAGGTTTTAAGTTTTTGTTTGAGGCGGTAACGTTCCTTGTAAGGGTTAAGTACCCTATTACAGGAATCGCTTTTTGTTGCCTACTGTAAAAGTATTGATAAGCAGAATTGATTCGCTAAATATGATATCATGCATAAGAGTTTGGATATGCTTGGAAGGGTATGGTTATATCCTAAGGCAAAACTTCTAATACTACAACCTACATGGAACTTCTCATAACCATCTAACAATACCTCTGATCCTTTGACAAGAATACTTATATATAGGAAGTACCAGCGGCGTATCCACCATATTCTTGTCAAATTTTCATTGGTTTTATCAGTAAGTTATGATTGGTTCTATGACTATAGAACATAAATAAACACAACAGCTAATATTTGAATCCACATTCTGATAGCATATATGTTTGAATGGTGACAGTTCCTCTCTCGTTTGTTATGATGGAGAGGTTAGTTTATGTAGAAATGGAACACAATCCAATTTCTTTAATTAGCGAGATGATATAAATGTAACACAAATTTCAACCAAGGCAATACTAAATCCTACATGGAACTTCTCATAACCGCCTGATAATGCCTCTGATCCTTTGGCAAGAATACTTATAATAGGAAGTACCAGCGGCGTATCCACCATATTCTTGCCAAATTTTCATTGGTTTTATCCACAAGTTATGATTAGTTACCAAGAAACTACTAAATCCTACATAGAACTTCTCATAACCGTCTGACAATGCCTCTGATCCTTTGACAAGAATACTTATATATAGGAAGTACCAGCGGCGTATCCACCATATTCTCGTCAAATTTTCGTTGGTTTTATCAGTGAATTATGATTAGTCCTATGTGACTCTACAACCAATACAACAAACACAAACTACTGAAAATGAAAAAAATGTCTGTGCGATCAAGGCTCAATCGAACGGAGCCGATCGTATTGCATGCACTGAAAATGAAAATGTCTGTGCGATCAAGGCTCAATCAAACGGAGCCGATCGTATTACATGTACTGAAAATAATAAATTTAATCTACACAAACAGCCTATACATGGAACCTCTCATAACCGCCTGATAATGCCTCCGATCCTTTGACAAGAATACTTATATATAGGAAGTACCAGCGGCGTATCCACTATATTCTTGTCAAATTTTCATTGACTTTATCCACAAGTTATGATTAGTTCTATGTGACTCTACTACAAACACAACAACCACAAGATACTGATAATGAAAATGTCTGTGCGATCAAGGCTCAATCAAACGGAGCCGATCGTATTGCATGTACTGAAAATGAAAATGTCTGTGCGATCAAGGCTCAATCAAACGGAGCCGATCGTATGTGGGCACGCCAGGTTCAACCTCATAGTGAAATGGGGAACATGCTCAACGCTCATAATGTAATGGGGAGCGGCGGCCTATGAAATTGCATGTACTGAAATAATAAACAATAATTACTCAAACAGTCTACACATGGAACCTCTCATAACCGCCAGATAATGCTTCTGATCCTTTGACAAGAATACTTATATATAGGAAGTACCAGCGGCGTATCCACCATATTCTTGTCAAAGTTTCATTGGCTTTATCCTTAAGTTATGTTTGGTTCTATGTGATAAAGAAAAACATAAAACTAAACGATAGGAGTTGAATCTTGATTTTCGGTGAAGAAGACTAGTTGAGTATCTTCGCTTGGGCCGTCATTATCTTCGACAGGATTGGCGTTGATGTTGAAGACTCTTCCTCTTGCTGGTGCCTAGCGGTTGGGTTTTCTTGGTTTACTTGGTTAACTGGGTTTGATTGAGCTTGAGTGTTGATGACGTTAACCGATTGAGGGCATGTGTTTCTAAAGTGGGTAGGGTCGCCACAATTGAAACAAGCTCGAACATATGGGAACATGGGGTATTGGGGTTGTTGATAGGTTTGGTTCATGGTTTGAGTAGGGGGAGAGATTTGGTTTTGAAAGGTGCGGCAAACCTTGCTCAAATGACCATAGCGTCCACAAGTTGCACATAGTCGACAAGGTAAGGTAAGGGGATGGTGATAAAAACAGTTGTTGCATCGAGGGTGAGGTCCAAGATATGGTTTCTTATTTGGGTAAGTTGAGTTGGGTGCCACTTGAGTGATTGGGATAGCTTGGATGGGTTATGGCGTGTGAAATTGGTTGATTTCGTTGGATAGCAGCAAAAAGTTGCCCGTCTCTTTTTCTCTTAAAATTGGGTTGAGAAGGGGATTCGGTTTGGGTGTAGTCGGAGGTTTCAGTCGATGCTTTATCCTTCTTCTTCTCCTCCTTGAAGTCTTTGTTCCGGATTCGGTTCTCGGTGAGCTCTGTTGCTAGCTCCATTGCTACTTCCAAAGTTGCAGGCGTGGTACTTAATACAGAGTCTTGAATCTTTGACGGAAGACCACGAATGTAGTGCTCGATTAAACGGTAGAGGGGAGTGAACATGTTGGGAACCATTTGATGTAACTCGAGGAATCTTTTGTTGTATGTGGTGTGGTCTCCTTCCTTTTGCTTCAACGAATAAAATTCATCTTCTAATTTCTTGATTTCGCTCCTTGGGCAAAATCGTCTGGTCATGATTTCCTTCAATTCGTTCCAAGTTAAAGTCATAGCATCTTCAACACCTCGTTTGGCCTTCTCTGTATTCCACCAAGTAAGTGCTATTCCATATAATCGACCGGTAGCATATCGCACTTTGCGATCATCGGGGCAATCGCAATTTAGAAAAGTGTTCTCCATTTCTTCAAACCAATGGAGGAGAGCAGTGACACCTTCAGTCCCTTTGTATTTTGGAGGGTCGCATGATTTGAAATGCTTGTAGGTGCATTTAGTGGTAGTTGGGGGAGAGTTGATAATGTTTTGGTTTTCTTGATTGGCAGGATTAGCGGTAAGTGCTTGTTGAACTTGGATTACAATGTTGGGTATTACGGCAGCCATTTGTTGAGCGATTAGGGCAGCCATGCATTCCCGGGCTTTTCCTGCTCTCATCTTCCTACGGGCGTGGTTAGAAGACATCTACAAGGAATACATGTCAAGAGTATGAGTTGGATGCTTTTGAGATCATGGGTCGCACTTAGGAATGAACATTCATAAAATAATTATAGAAAAATAAATCTACTACATCCATAGGATGTCTTGGGCTTTGCTCGCCATTAGGTCCTACATGCCGCCATACTTCACCTTCGTAATCATGTGGGCCCCCATGAATACCGGGTTTTTCATATGGTTCGCATGTGTTAGCCTGGTTGCGTACACTAAAACCCGGAGAAAATCGAGAAATATGTATACAACGTGTGATATTCGGAATGTGTCCAGGTGTAGACACGGTGACACCTCAAAGTGGGGTTAGTTCGAACGACGTTTGGTGTGGCATGCTTTGGCCTAATAGGTCCTTCGTACTCTCATCGTTAGTCCCCAGGTAGGCAAACTGGTCCGTTATATTGGATTTATACGAATGCCAACCTAGACAGGACGTTCCGACTACCGGTACTTGTACCCTTCCAGTTACTACATGCCCGTCGCAGAACTTACTTTGATGAGATTTGAAAATTGCAACAAAATCTTTGAATAATGAGAGTATGAAAATGAATTGAATATATGAACATTGATATATGTATAATGAATATGTATATAAGTATGTATGTTTGACTGTAAGTATAAACAAATATGAAACAAATAAATATCACAAGTTTGTATGTAACCACCTAATCAATTAAAATTTAGGCAGACTATAGTATAGGCTCTAAGGGTCTAATAACCTATCCTATATCCCTATAGTCATGGCTCTGATACCAATCTGTCACACCCCGACCCGCAGCGGAAAAGGTGATCGGGGCATGATTGGGTTATCATCAAAGCTCATGACATTTATTTTAACGTTTCATATTCATTAATACAATTTAATGGAAATTTACAATCATAATTACATCAATGACCTAAACATCAATCTAAGCTTCTTTGTTTTCTTCTAAGGCATTTCCTATGTTTTCCTTGCTTCACCCTGTCACCTGTATCATGTGTAAAAAGGGTTTTTGGATCAACAAAAAGATGGCGAGTGAATCCTATGGAAAACATTTGAACAAGTTCATTTAATTGATTATGAAATAAAGTGCACAACCACACATGAGTAAAAATAGATGTAAACTTATTCATAAATCAATTTAATATTAAACAATACACACATGAACAATAATGGATCGTTTAGAGGCACGCGTTGCTCAACTCGTCTCTCACGAGGAACTGATGGGCCTAATGAATGAATTGCATAAACATGATAATATGAAAGACATAACTACAAAAAATTAACTCAATAATACACACATGAACAATAATGGATTGGTTTTGAGGCACGCGTTGCTCAACTCGTCTCCCACGAGGAACTGATGGGCTTAATGAATGAATTTCATATAAGTTGACAAAATAAAATACATAATCACAACAATATAAACAATCTAAGTTTAGATCACGATATGGTATGGCACAAGTTTAAATAAACGAGTTAATTATTTTTTGACACATAACACACCCCAAAACGTGTAATTAAAAAGGGGAAGTTGTAAGATTCACTCACAGTGGGTGCGTTCGGTTGATGATGTTGAATGCACGCGAAGTGGTTTTAACCACGAGTGAAATTAACCTAGATAAATAGCATTATAGTTCGGTAAGTAAACGGATTTTATTAATCCATTTTAGTAGGATTGTTGGGTGTATTTTTGTGAGTTTAAGGCTATTTTCTAACCTTAAAAATGTTATTTTTAAGTATTTTTAATTGATTTTTAATTAAAATAAATAAATAAAAATAATAAAAAAAATTGACTTTTTTGACCGTTGACCGTTGACCATTGACCTTGACTGTTTGACCGGTTCGTATGCGTGTATGTGTGCGCTGAGTGAGGCTCGAACCCGAGACCTCCCGTACGCGTGCACGCAGCTCTACCAACTGAGCTACGTGTCTAACCCGAAATATTTCTGTTTTTAATTATATTTATATATTAATTAGATTAATCCGAAAATCAACTTATTTCTAAAAAGATTTTACTGAATCGGACCGGTGCTCTCCACAGGTCTCGAACCCGGGACCTGTGGTTTAGGTTAACACACAGTCCACCGCTGGACTGTGTGTTTAACTTGTTATATAAACCGATTTTTATTATACTTATATACAAACTGAACATTTCCATTTCTGTCTTAAATAAAAAGTTTAATAATTATCCGGGCCGGTGCGGTAGCCCGGACTCGAACTCGTGTCCTGTGATTTAAACATACACACAGTCCACCGCTGGACTGTGTGTCTATCATGGTTATTATTCCGGTTATTATTATACTTAACATATACAGCGGTGACTCCGGTTCGGTTAACAAAAAGACATTTTTATTAAGGCAAGCATGCGTGGGACAAGATTCGAACTCGAGACGTTTACGTGTTTAATGTGCACACAGTCCACCGCTGGACTGTGTGTCTAACCCGAGTAATAACTTGATTTTAATTATACTTATACACTACAGAAACTTCGTCTTCTTCGTTGATTTTAACCAGAATCTGAAGTCCGACTGGTTCGATGATTAAATCATGTTCGTTAGTGTCTGATGGTTAATTACATGTGAGATTAAATAAAAAGAATGAAGGATTAAGCGTAAGGTATACCGACTGGACTCCTCTATTTCTCCGGCGAAACTCCGGTGACAGCAAACACTTCCGGCGACGTGTGTCTTGCAGCAGAGAGTCTTCAGAAAGCTTGAAAAGGATGTGGGTGACTTCGGTATAAGCTCAGGGGTTTAGTAAGGCTTAGAAGTGAAGGGTTCGGTTTTCCGGCGATGAGCAGAAATTTTCCGGCGAGTGAAATTACGCCGGGTAAAGGTGCGGTTTTGAGCGAAAAAGCTTGCAGAGGTTTGAGGGGGTATTTATAAGGCAGGTTATCGATGAATTTGGTCCAATTTCCGACTTGATTCAAAGTCATTACGTTTTCCGGCGGTTATAGTTTGTGTCGCGGGTTCAGGCGTCGGTTATAACCGATGTAGTGTTTAAGGTTTACGTTATAACTGAAGTAACCGTCCAATCTCGCGAGATCGCCGGGATTTCCGACGACTGAAATTTGGGCGCCGGTTTTGAATTCGGAAAAACATGTTATGAATTAAATGATTCTAATAATTAACAAAGAATACAAGTGGCGCAGTGGTTGAGTGTGTGTGCGGTAAGACTTTGCTGGACCGGTTGACTGACCCGGGTTCGAAACCCGGCATAAACATATTATTTTTATTTTCTTATTTTTAACAGTTTTTCAAAAACAATTTATATATTCCAATATAATAATTATTTATGTATCGTTTAAAATTATTTTGGGCCTTAAATTCACAACGAAATTTTTAACTGATTGTTCGGTTAATAAACGGAGCGGGTTTGGTAAATCCGTTTTTGACGGATGTTACACAAACGTAGTGAACTTATTGATTACATGGATTTGGATGACAATGTTCTTAATCCAAAAAGTAATTTGTTTGCAGACTCTCTCTCTCTCTCTCTCTGATTATAATGTTGCTGAAGTCATTGGTAAGTTGTTTTAAACTATTATGCAACGTGACAAACATAACTACAAAAGAACTGACAGAAATAAGCCTAAAAAAACAGAAGTAGAAAATAAAAAGAACATTCTAATCTGTTTGTAGGTGATTCCGGAAGATGAAGTGAAGGAGCTTGAACATTGTTCTTTGCAAGAGAAGCTTGATAACGAGCTTAAAGAACTGGACAAAAGGCTTGAACAAAAGGAGGTACATCTTGTATAGAAATTAACTTGTGAAATTTAAAGTTATAAAAAACTTTCCTGGAGTCTGTTATTTAATATACACACATGGGTGTCTCTATAGGTGCAACTTATTAGGTCAAAAGAATATTACACTTGTAAATATTAGTTGTTTTAAATTGAAGTATTGAATTTGTAAAAGTCATGGAAGGTACGGATTTTTTTCAATATCTATAGATACATAAAAGGTTGAAATGAAGCAAGTTGCTGGTGGTGATACCTCCGTTCTCAAGCACAATTGCTAAGACAAAAACAAAGGAGTGACGAGGCAGCGAAAAAAACTTTAACATGAAATTCATAGAATCAAAACACAAAAGGTCCTCTTTTTCTGTTCTAAACTTTCTAAGCAGCGTTTTTAAGATTACTTTTTACTAAATCCTCTATTCTAAACTTTCTAAGCAGCGTTTTTAAGATAACTTTTTACGAAATCCATGTGTGTACGTCATTTGTGATTGTGGTCTGTGGATATACAGGTCCACTTACAACAAGAAATAAAGCAAGAATCTTAATAGTTCAGATTACGGAAGGCCTCACGGGAAAAAGAAGTACTTCAGGTATAGATGGATATATGACAAGTCATTTACTATCTTCATATATAACACGGATCTTCTTTTCATGTTGATTTATCAATATTCGTATGATTTCATATTTTGTCCTTTGTGAACATTATCATGATGTTTATTTGACAGAAAATTAATATTTATTGAAGAGGTGCAAAAATATATTTTGTTGTTAGACATTAACATGCTTATAATATGTGTATGAACAGCTTAAGAAAGAGGAAGAAGGAATGAGCCTATGTGTATGAAGGTACTAATGACATTGAGTATACTGGTTCTCATACTTCAGAGAATGAAGTAGCATGGTGATGACATGGAGGTTGATGTGGCAGAGAAAGCTGACTCTGATCATGAAAATGCGAAAAGAGGTACTAGCTGCCCTCCCTTAGCATTTGAAGACCCTATTGAAAACCATAATGAGACTGGTGCAGATGATGTGGTGCCAAATGTTGACTGTGGAGATGTAGAAATGCCATCAAAAAATGTTGTTCAGCCATAACATAGGAAAGATCACCATATGTTCAGCCGGTTTCTTCTACAGCTTCAGATCGTTTAGAGCCATTCTTTCCGGTAGGTTCTTTGCATTTTGTGTAGTCAAAGTTATTATTTTTTTGTCGTATTTATTGTAAGTATTATTAGATTTTTTTGGTCATATCTATCATAAGTATATTTCTTAAGAAAATCCATCCATTTTGGCTGTTATGTATACATTCATGGGCATGTCATTTTGGAGTTGAAACTTCTACGAGAATTAAATGCTACATAATTAGTGCTTATAAGAACATAAATATTGATTTCTTCTGCAGTGTGTGATATGAGAAAACATTAATAATTTTGTCATATTGTGTACATGACATATCACACAGGACTTAATTTTGAGGAACAGTGCATATAGACTTTTGCTTTTGTTTCTTCAATTCTGTAAGAAGATCATTTCTGGTGTAATGGGATCTAATAACGGGTGTTGGACTGAAATAAGCATTCATAACATAATAAATAACTTATTTTTGAAATACATGAGAGATGCTATGAGTAGAGAAACATCTATTATAAAGGTGAAAACTCAAGTTATTGTTTTTTCTCTTAAATTCTGTGTTTTACTTTGTGATTATTACATGTTTCTAGAAGATATTTGATTTATTTTCATATATATCTTTTAGGTTTGGATGATTTTACTACAGGAGAATGTGTTCAGGCTTCCTAATGTGTTTAAAATTGAATCATGTCATGCTCTATGGAATGAAAATGCAGGGCAACATTCTTCAACAATATAGTTCACTTACATGCGGCGTAGGCTTGCAAATCTAGAGTTCTTTTGAGGGATGTATATTAGACAAGATCTTTTTCGTTTTTTTTTTTTTTTTTGCAAAATCTTCTGACACTATGATGATCGAGTGGATTCGTTTATGCTTTTGTAGAATCTTTAACGACATTTTTATCTTATTTATTAGATAATAAAGTTGGTTTTCATGTTCCTTTGATTATCTATATGAAATTTATGAAACAAATTGTAGTGAAATTCTGATTCTTACCAGGAAATTTGTGAAATTTCAATAAATATAAATATTTTTTAAACAGCGTTTAACGCGGCAATAGCCTGTATATATATATATATATATATTTGAAGCTTTTTTCAAATTCTATTGACGTGTTTTTTTCATGTGTGAATAATATTTATTAATAAATAGAACTCCTAAAGCTTTGATGACCGCCATATCAACGAGAACCCGTGTTATGCTCAAGTGGTAATAACTAAAGTGATGTAGAGAAGAAACGATAAGTAAGATCAATCACGTTGATTCTATGAATACCGTGATAAACTTGTCTCAACCCCAAAATTAACCTAAAGGGCACGGAATTTGAAGTGAAAAACTGTTTTTTCCAAAACTGAAATCCAATCATTATCACCTCATAACCAACATATTAATAAGTTACAAATTCGAAACGGGCCCAAAATACACTCGGGCCAAAAACTAAAACAAAACAAAAGTTGGCAAAAAGCCAAAAAAAAACATAAAAATGAAAAATACTCATAGAAATAAGCCTTTTTTGGGCCGAACGTCCACCCAAACCGCCAAGGGCGTTTGCAGCAAAATGGGATTTTTCCTCACGATCGTTTTGACTGGTCGCACGCCCAAAAACGGACCCCCGTAGCCCAAGTTAGAGCCATTTTAGTAAAGCCCTGTTTGTCACGCGATCTTGGCCTCCAAATATAACATGGTCCGCTCCTCCACATTCTTACCAGGAAATTTGTGAAATTTCAACAAATATAAATATTTTTTGAAATCGCGTTTAACGCGGGCAATAGCCTAGTATATATATATATTATAAGAAGCTTTTTTCAAATTCTATTAACGTGTTTTTTTATGTGTGAATAATATTTATTAATAAATAGAACTTCTAATGCTTTGATGACCGCCATATCAACGAGAACCACGTGTTATGCTCAAGTGGTCATAACTAAAGGGATATTGATATAATTGTTTTGGACTTGTATGATTTTTTTTCTTTTTATAACTTTAGGGTTTGAATAATCGACCATTCGTTCCAATTTGGACTTAAATAATTTCTTAGTCGTTAAGAGTTGGTTGCTTTAAAAGAACAAACATTCTTAAATTATAATAGAGAGGGGCGTGCGATACATTAATAAAAATAAGTGGTTTTCTTTATCAAGTTATTGACTCAAATTAAGTTTTTATCGATTTTGAGTTTGGTTAGGGAGAAGGGGGCACTGTAGTAAGTACCCTAGCCCTGACCAATCATCACTCGCCATCTCAAAAAGTGCTTAAAAGACCCATTAACCATTAAGTGGTGACAGTGCCTATCTAGTCTTAAACATATACTCTTTGAACCATGGACCATGTGGTGTCGTTGATAGCCGAAAGACAATGGAGTACATGCATGAATCGGCCTTTGTCTTAATTGTTGAGCGTTATGTGCCTTTTGTCCAAGGCTTGATGCAAAACTTCTATCGAGCCGAGGGTCTCATTGGAAGCAGTCTCTCTATTCCTAAGGGGTAGAGGTAAGGCTGTCTACATCTTACCCTCCTCAGACCTACCGTAGTTGTGCTATTGGTGGGATTTACTGAGTAGGATGATGATGATGATAACCATGGACCCCACTATTTTACCCCACCCACCAATCTCACACACTTTTAACCTTAAACCCATAAAAACCCAACCCTAATCCCCTTACTCGTAGCTAGTAGAAGAACCCGCTTAACTACCCGGTGGAAGGTACCCGCATTGGTGGTGACACTTTGTTGCATGCATTGAAAGCCGGGGAGGGTACCCGCATGGGTGCCCCCTCTCTATAGAGAAGGAACTCAAGATATATATAATCAAACTTTTATCAAACTCAACTTCAGGCTGGTCGAAATTTTATTAATTTTGAACTCCAGTATAGATAATAACTTTAGTTTTTAAATGATTCTTACATTATGTTTAGAATAATATAAGGGGGAGGGAGCCGTCTAATTTTCGCTAGAGTAGTGTGTGCCACATTAGCATCACATTAGTCTTTTTCTCCACTTTTTATAATGTTCTTCAGATTCATGGTGTCGTCCCTAGTTTTACCTATATTCTCTTCAACACTAAATTATTTTAACTTAACTTAATATTTAAACATTTACATTATAATATTTAAAAATTAATATGTATAAATTTAAAATAAAATTATAACAACTAAAGTAATAAAAATTAATATATAAAAGCTCCCTTGGTGGAGGTACTCTTTAGTTTTTCACACCTAGATGATCATCTCATCCTCTCATCGTCATCTTCTCAAAATTAAACGTTTCTCCACCTCCGCTTATCATTTTCCTATGAATCTCCAGCATGGAACAAGCACTGATTCGAGGTATTACTATCCACAGACTCGTCTTGTCATTCCGAATAAAATCCTTATAGTATCGATCACTCAATGCTACCAACGAACTTGAATTTTACAACTAAAGGGGGAGGGGATTTTAGGGTTTACAAATTGAGGATGGAAGATGAAGAAGGTGTCCCCTTTTCCAACTCCTCAACAATTGGTGCCAGCTCCCAAATCATAGGTGAAAAAGGAAAGGCTGGATCCGAGGGGTGGTGTTCCCCGATGGGGTCGGATGTCACCGAACCCTCCCCAGCTCGCACTCCGTCCTCCTTAACTACCTAAAACAAATTTAAGCGTACACACATTTATAGGAACTCCTACATTGAAAAAATCAGTTTTTGATAAAAATTATATAGCGTATATCAAAGATAATCACATGTAATGGTGAGTGGGATTAATATAGATGATAACCTATTTTATGTATCACATTAAACATATTTGATATAATTGTCTATTTTCTATTTGATTGTATTAATTACTAAACGAATTAGTATAATTGTGTGTGTATATGTATATATATGTAAGGTTGTTCATTTTAAAACCATAAATTTGTGTATGTATATGTATATATGTAAGGTTGTTCATTTTAAAACCATAAATACATTGAGATGTGTGACAATCACATAATGATCCTGTACCTCTCTTTTAAAACCATAAATACATGGAGATATGTGACAATCACATAATGATCCTATACCTTTCTTTTAAGTATGAAATAAAAGAAGATTATGCAACAATATATCTTATCATGTCATTAAATTATCAATCGTATTATGTACAAGTTTTTATATAATGTTTATAATTCTTAAATAAAATCGGTTCTGAAAAGAAGATGGCAAACTTTTTTAGTGTTTATTGCTTTTCAAACCAACGCAATCCAGCAAGACACGCGTTGGTGCATATGAAATGAACCTTGTAAGTCACAACTTTTATTTATTTTCTAATTAGTAACCTTAAGAGTCCTCTGGTGTCAAGGTGTCCCCTCTATTTAAGAGCACCAGTAACGCTTTGATGTGGCACCCGCTTGAATTTGTGGACTAGCCTTGTGTTGTGGGGTGGTGTCCTGTTGTTCCAAGTTCGTAGAAGCAAACCCCACACAGATTGAGATGAATGAACTCTACAAAGACAAACAATATTATTTATAGTTTTTATGAGTTAAGAGGTTTGTGAAGGTTTATTATAAGGTTAAATGGTGTGAAGAGGGAGAAGTTTTAAATCACATATATGTAGAGATAGCTTGGTACCGGTAACGAAAATCATCCAATACGGGTACTAGTACTTAAAATTGGATAAAATACTGGTACTATACCGAACCGGTATTGAACCAAAAATACCTGTATCGAAAACGCTAAAAAGTGGATACCAAATCGGTATTGGAAATAATTCGGTATGAAAAATCGCCAAAAAGATACCTAATTATCCTATATATTAATGATACAAGTTTGTGAATAGTGCTCTTTATATATTTATAATAATATTTATAGTTTTTTAATACTTTTAGTATTTAATAATATAACAAATTATTTTACTTTTTAAGTTGGATAAGCTTGGTGTCAACCGACACTGATATCGAAAATACCGGTACGGTCCGATTCGGTATCGAGACATGAAGGTAAAAACCGACACTAGCCTGGTACAGAAAACACCAAAGTCGGTACCGAATTGATTTTGAAAGTCTTTTAGTTCGAGAAATTCGGTACTACCTGGTACCATTTCCTCATCCCTGATCAACAGTACCGTACGAAAAACAACGGTATCGTACAACTTTTTATTTGTTGATTTTCTTAAACTTTTAGTGATTTCCTTTTTTTTAGTTCCAGGGGTAGGAATGAGCTTGGTGCCAACCAATACTGAATTGGTATTGATGTTGAAAATATCGGGTACGGTACCGGTACATGAAGGTAAAACCAGTAGCGAACCGGTACTAGGAACCGCAAAAGTCGTACCGAATTGGTACTTAAGATCTTTCTGTTCGGGAAATTCGGTGCCGGTACCCAGTACTATTTGCTTATCTCTGACCACGGGTTTCATACGAACAGCATCATTACCATACAACTTTTTTGGTTAATTTTCTTTCGGTTATCTTTTAGTGTTTTTTGTACATTTTCTTTTTATTCTTGTTAGCGGTTCTGTGCGCAACGCGCTCGTAGTAATTTCCAAAGCATGTAAACACAGACTAAATAACAAAAGAAGTTCGTCGCAACGCGATGACGATGATAAACCTAGTTGGTAATGAAAATAACTCGTTACGAAAAATTTGGTAAAAAAAATTAATAACAGTTTGATACATTGATACTGTATCCAATACCAAATAGTCATCCCTGCATCTTGTTAATAAGTTAATAAAAGTAGTTAAGAATTAGGAGTTTTCCAATTAAGATATGAAATTTGTTAAAAGTTGGATTAAGCACAAATATCTTAAAAAGCCTCCAAACACTAACCCCATTGTAGACCCCACAAAAGTAAATATTCCTCTTTTCTTTCTTTGTTTCACTGTTTTCCTCACCACCTCCTCCCTTCTTCCCCACCTCTTTCCTTCCTTCTTGTTTCTTGAAATCTGGTGTGGTGCTAACACTCGCTCCCTCTCTCATTCCCACTCCACTCACAACAAATCTCTTCCTTCAACCCCTTCAAACATCAAAAAGGGGGAGATGGGTTAGGGCCTAAATCTGGGTTCAAGCCACAATCTTTTTAGTGGGTTTCTTGTTTCTTGAAATCTTGTTAAGAGTTAAAAAGACATGAACCAAATTATGGAAAATTTGATTATTTTTTTCATGTTGTTGTTTTCTTGATTTTATAAAAACTGGAAGAAGAGGGGGGTGTTCATCATCTCATCATCATCAAAAGGGTCTTATTCTGGATCCTCAAAGAGACCATCATCACCTTCCTCTTTACAACAACAACCAACTGGTGGAAGATTCAAAACAAGATATCCAAACAACAGGGTTTCATGGGTTCCATCAAAATCAACCACACCCACAATTAGCTACCAAAAAACGCCCATATTTCCAACAAGAATATGCACCGGAAAAAATGGGAGAGAAAGTTATCAATATCATCTCCAACAAAACAACCAACAGCTTCACAACAACCAACAAGGAACTGGGTCTTCAAGATTGGGTTTAAGAACCACCGGCGGCGAGATTGTAGAAGTTCAAGGCGGCCACATTGTCCGGTCCACCGGTCGGAAAGACCGGCATAGTAAAGTATGCACTGCAAAAGGACCACGCGACCGGCGCGTACGGTTATCGGCTCACACGGCTATACAATTCTACGATGTTCAAGACCGGCTTGGCTACGACCGGCCGAGCAAAGCCGTTGACTGGCTGATTAAAAAGGCGAAAGCCGCCATTGATGAGCTTGCTGAGCTACCGGCGTGGAAGCCCACGGCAACAAACCCTAGTTCGACTTCAGTGGCGGTTAATTTTGAGCAAAACCCAGATCAATTAGGGCATTTTGAGCAACACCCAGATGATAATATTGTTGATAATCAAATGGGTAGTAATCAAAATTCAAGCTTTTTGCCTCCGTCACTTGATTCTGACTCGATTGCTGATACTATAAAGTCGTTTTTTCCGATGGGTGCTTCTTCAAACCCTACAAATGATAATACTTCTTCAGGTATGCAGCAGTTTCATCAGAGTTTTCCACCGTCGGATTTGCTCTCACGCGCGAGTAATCGGAGTCAAGATCTGCGGTTATCTCTTCAATCGTTTCAAGATCCGACAATTCTTCAACACCACCACCAGAATCAAAACGAACAAGCGGATAATAATAATAATAATATTAATATTAACAATAATATGTATTTTGACGGGTCGGGTTGGGCGGATAACCCGGGAGGTGGTGGTGGGTTTCAAAGAATGGTGGCGTGGGGTGGAGATGCGGCGGGATCCACCGGATTCGTGTTCAGTTCGCATGCTGCGGCGCAAACGACGCCGTTTCTGCAACCATTATTTGGTCAAGCAACCAACAATCAGTTGTTTAACAATAGTTCTCAGAGGGGACCCCTTCAGTCCAGTACAGCACCTTCGTTTCGGGCTTGGATCGACCCGCCGCAACCGTTTACCGGTGTGGCGATTGATCAGCACCCGACCCTTGCGTTCCACCACCCGACTTCGATACCCGGGTTTGCTTCCGGGCTGGGTGGGTTCTCAGGGTTTCGGGTACCAGCTCGAATTCAAGGGCAAGAGGAGGAACACGATGGCATATCGGATAGGCCTTCGTCCGCTTCCTCGGATTCTCACCATTAATTTGTTTGTGAATTTGTAATTGTTAGCCTCCCTTAAACAGGTCAAAAAATGAATACTTGTTGTGAATTATCATTTGTTATTCATGTTAAAATTGTTAATTGTTAGTTTAACTTTTTATGATGATTTCAGGAAAATTTGAAGCAATTTGGCAAGAGAAGAGGGGGGGCACAATTCCACTAAATCAATCAATCAATGGATGCTACAAGAAAAGCTGAGTTCATTCAGGTTTTCAAGATTTAGTTTTCATGTTTGAAATGAGCTCTTTGTTAAGCTCTAAACCATGTTTTAATTTAAATTATTCTGGATTTTTATGTTTTCAGGCCATGTATGTGAGACTATGTTAATTGCCTTTTTTTGCTTTACAATTAAAATACTCTGCTCAAACAGGGAAAGTGATTTGTTTTTGTCCCTTTTTCTTTACCCATCTTGGTAAAAAAGGAATCTTTGATGATGATATAGAGTTAGTCGAATATATCGAATATAGGGCGAGTCGAGTATTCGACACATATTTGCATTTGGTTTGTTTGGTTTCCAGATTGAAGCCATGAGAGGAGCAAATGGGATGTTTGATCATGTTTCCCTATGTTTAGAAAAATTGTCAATTATGTGATGTGGGGTTTGAAAGTTCTCTCTTTTTTCCCAAATGTTACTTAAGTTAGCTTTTCATTAGTGTGCCCTAATGGAACATGATGGGTAGGTTCGTTTTTAACATCTCCATCGTTATCGTTGGCTGGACGCTCAAATTTCTGGGAGCCACATCGGTCTCCCACATCGGTGATCCGTTGTTTTCAAACGATTTTCGGGTGGTGATCTACACTTCATATTGAAATATATGTATATATGTATATCTCTTGATCTTGAAAGTTCCATGTGCCATTAATACCATTTCTTAAAGCTCTGTTTTGTGTTGGGGCAAAATTGAAATCTTCAAAAGGGTCATCTAGTTGATGTTTGTTTTGAGATGACTTGATTGTGCTTTTTGCCAAAACCCCATGTTGCTAGAAAAAAAAGGTCAGAATCTAATTCTTTCTTGATAAAGCTAAATACCCTTTTGTGGCTTTTTTTTGCCTTAAGTGTCTAGGTTTAATTTCTTGATAAAGCTAAATACCCTTTTGGGTTCAGGTCTTACGGACGACAGGAATAAAAGAAATTTGCCGTTTTTCTTTTATCGTTAAAAAAAGTGCCTAGATTAAATTTCTTGAAAATAGTCTGAATTTCAAGAATGAGAAGAAAAAAAGGTGTAGAAATATGTGCATTAAGAGTGGTACTTGATGGTACAACCAACTAACTACCTAACCAAATCCACCATTGAATTTGCAAGGCTTAATTATGGAGGGAACTCCCTTGCTCAATAAATATAAGTTTTGGTACTTCTTTCTGGCTTATGGTCCCCTACCCTGCAAATCTCTGTCAATTTAAAAACTAAAATCAATTTTTAGAACACACAAAAATTGTCTCTTATGGAGATGGTGACAATTGCTTGTAGGTTGATGAAGACAACTCATAGAACAAAAGGCTATTAATTGTCTAGTATTTTCCATTTACAAAGAAACTGAAACCAAAAAAGTTTAAGCATGATGATCAACTCTAAAGGATCCATTACTTGGAGATGGAAAATTTTCAGTTTTCAAGAATTTATGATAATATTAAACAGAATTAGTTTCGTAATAATTTCAAGAATTGATGGGTACAAAAATTCCAATTTTAATAGTAGGTTTTTTGGATCTTGGGGAAGCTAGGCTTTGTGCTTGAGGCTGAATCTAATTCCAAAATTTGATGTAAAATGTACTAATTGTAATGATTGTCATGATTTAATTGATACACCCTACTCCTAAATCCTCCTAAACCTTTCACCTCTTGGATAGAAAAGATGTATCATACATGTCTCTTGATGACATTTAATTGATACACATATGCAATTGGCCTTATGGTCCAACGGCAAGGGGGTGATGGTAAAAGTTTGGGATTTTTAAGGTCTCAAGTTTAAACCTGATTCCGCGTGGCCGGGGGACTCATAGTGGTGGATTTCCTCTTGATGGTGTTCTTGGGTGAGTCAAGCATGGAACGTAAAATCAGTATGGACATTTGACATCCTGTCTCAGGAAGACTCACTCGAATATTTGGGATAGTTTCAAACGCCATTCAAAAAATTTGATACACGTATAATAAAGAATATGTCATAATTTAATTTATATACACATTTGAAAACTTGATATTAGTTATTAATATTTTAACCCTTTATCTTTTAGACAAGAGAGAATATACCTTATCATCACGACATTTGAATTATACACATATAATAAAAAAAATATATCCATTTACACATATGAAAACTTGGTATTAGTTATTAAATTCACTCATTGCTATAAGAATCAGTTATTGTAATTTAAACAGTTGTGAAACAAAATTATACTAAAGATTATTTTCAATATATCTTTTAATCACAACTAAAAGTATCAAAAATTAGTTAAAAAATAATATAACCCACATCCAACTCATGAAGGTGACTGGATATCTATTTTTATAATACTCATCTAATCATTTTTGTAATATAAATTGTTTGGTTGGGTCAGAGGGATGTTGTCCAAAAAGAACAACTGACCTTTTAGAATTCTAAAAACCATTACGTGTATTAGTACCATGAATAATATTGTTTAATTAGGTAAAGACAACCCTAATCATGGCAAGAAAGCTATTTTACTACAAAAATATTAAAAAAAAAACAATAATATTTAAAAATAAAAATAGAACATAAAAAAGAAAGATCAGTTGGCCACAATCAGAAAGGAAAATCCAAGCAAAGTGTTCTAACTATTTTTTAATCAACTTTATGATATCAAACATTATATAATACTAAACATGATATTATATTATAATATAATATATTAATAATCATACCCCATGTTGTTCAGGTGAAAAGGATATGTCATGTAACACCTTACAAACACAATATAATATATTTGTCCCAATGACCCAATCCCATCCACAATAGTAATATTTAAAAAAAGAGTAAACTTCCATTTTACTTCTTGTGGTTTGTTTGTTTGTTTTAACGGTTTTACTCCAATTATTTAAAAATAGCTATTTTACTCCCTGATCTATGAAGCCTATCAAGATTTCACTCCCCGGCATCCATTTTAAACGTTAAAATTGTCACGTACATAACACATGATGGGCAATTATGACCGTAACTAGACCAAAACCTAGACTAAAACCTGACAATTTTTAACGTTTAAAATGGATGGCGTTTGTGCCGGGGAGTGAAATGGTGATGGACTTCATAGATCAGGGAGTAAAATGGCTATTTTTAAAGGATTGGGGCAAAACCGTTAAAACGACGAAAGTAAAAGAAGTTTACTCTTAAAAAATGTACCAACTATTATGCAAGAAGTAACTTGTACTATATGCAGTAGAAGTTGTACAATGAACAGGATGTCAATATGTCATCATTGATCATTTATGCTGAAAATCTTGATCTCCTTAACTTGAGGGTAACATGAGCTTAAGAAGTACCATTGCTTTCTTTGGTTGTACCTTTTTTTCCAGTAGCTATCTGTTGTGGTGTCACAGCAACTAACATGTTTGTTTTTGCATGCTTTATCTTTTTAGCTGGTTTATTCGCTTTCGCTGCCCGGGTTGAGGTGATGGGTCGGGCAATGACTCGGGTCTCCCACGGGCAAACTGCGATCCATCTCTCCATCCAGCTCCAACCCCAACTTTCTTTGCTTATGTCGTAATATGCTTGACCGAAATAGCGGTTAGAACTCGCCCTCCACTTGACACCAAAAGTCATCGTTTCACTATGTGTCGTTCTCAAGATATACGAATTTAAAAAAAATAAAAATACTAGAGGTGGAAATTTTGACCGGTTTACTTATGAGTCTCTTAACTTGGGTTTTGTTTTATCTCTCATACAATTAAATGGGACAAATTAAAATATAGAAAAGTGGGTCAGATTAGTCACACTTTTAATATGTATGTATACATATTGCTGCAAACGAACTGAACGAACACGAACAAGACCTTGTTCCTTGTTCGTGTTTTCATGTTTGTTTGTTAAGAAAATATGTGTTCATGAACTATTCATGAACACTTACCGAACAGGATTTTATGTCCGTGTTCGTTTGTTAGGGAAATGAACGTGTTCGTTTGTTAATTTTATGTAACAAATGTGCATGAACACAAACTAATGTTCATGAACACAAATGAAAACAAACAAACAAACAAACGCAAATAAGCGTTCATAAACAGAATATATAACACATTAATACTTATTAGATATGGTATTTATCGGAAATTTTAAACATGGCCTTCCTTCATGTTCGTTCATTTAACTAAACGAACGAAATTCCTAGTTCGTGTTTGTTCATTTGTCAAACGAACGAACACAAATGAACTTCCCGCTGAACGATTCACAAATTGTTCGCTAAACGTTTGGTTCGTTTGCAGCCCTACATATAAATCATTTTTGTAATTATATTGATATTGTAATAATCAGTATATTATAAAAAAAAATGCTTGCGGTTCAACCTAATCCAACCCGACTTATTTTCACAACGTTAAAAAGTGACCCGTTTCAACCCATACCTGTTTTAACCCATATCAACCGACATATCTTGTTACCGTTAAAGAAACACGTACTTGGTGAGAGAAGGCATACGCCATGGCCCGTTCACGCTTGTTGGTGGCTTCCTCTCTCTGGTGTATCTTGGACACGATGACATCCATTGACTCGGTTCCACCACACCATTCAGCCTATACAAAATTATCATAATAGATTCAGGGCTCGACAGGAAAATCCGAACGTATCTACAACATAAGGGACCATTTCGCATTATTTCTAGTCTAATGGGCTATACCCTTAGGTCATAGGGAAGGTGTGCACCAAATGCATTTAGGTTGGGCCACAGGAAGCATGAAATTACCTTGAAGCAAGGGTAGTTGTAACTGGTATATCCAATGATCATTGAAATGAATGCTAATAAATTTAATAAAAAATCAGAATAATAATTCCAGAATTTAAGTTGCTAGTACCTCTAGTTCATGAAACTTGGACTGAGTTTTCAACTGATTTTGAAGCTTCTTTTGCTTTAATCGGCTTTCTTTAACCATGCAGAGACGACGCGTTCTAAGTTCCAGCTGTATTTTGCTCCAAAAATGGATTCTATCAAGTGCACTTGAAGCTTGTGTAGTAAGAGCATCAGCCTTGATTAATGCCGGAAATTTTGCGGCCCCTTGCTGAGAATTTATTGATTTTTTTGCCTAAATTTGATTACATACAAATATAAATCATTAAGATATCTTCGTTCAAATAACACGATACTTACAATTTTTTTCAGTGTTGTAAGAATCGCTAGGCGCTAGTCAGCCAGTGGGGTACAAACTAGCGATTAATTAGGATTAATCAGATTGGATTTTTATATGTAATCTTCAGTTTTATATATATACGCACACATTTTTACGAATATTTTTAGCAAGACAAGTTTAAACCCCTCATCGGCTCATGTTTCTAAGTAGACAAGATTAATCACCGAAATTTATAAGGTTTGACCGGAAAATGGCCGTAATTTGGCCAGAATTTGTTTGGAACCGCCGTTTATTGGCAGATTAGGACTGCTTAGGGCTGCCGTTGACCGTCTAGTGATTAATTGGCCGATTAGAGGAAAATTACTCGGTGAATCTTCGACTAGCAATTAATAGGCGACTAATCGGGATTTTAACAACCATGATTTTTTTTACCAAGCATGGTGCTTTGAAATTCAAGGTATAACTAACAACTTTCGAATTGAAAGTTGGTACACGCGGTACAGGTTTTGATGATAAATTTGGTAACAGAATTGATTGTATCAGATTGTACAAACAGAAAATTTGTGACAATAGTGTAAAAAGTAGTTTGTTTGAATTTTCAATAGTCAACTCTTGCCCTCTTTACCTCATGGAACAATAAAGAAGACAACTCACAACTTATTAAAGAATCATAATGAAGGGTTGCATAGCGGATACATAGCTATACAGGAAAAGTTTTAAATAACAGGTCAACATAACCTGTTTTTACCGAGTGTTTTTTACTTGCCGGTTGTCAGTTGTGACCCCCCCCCCCCCTCCTTCTTTCTTGTCCCGTTTGAGGTGAACATTAAGGGCCAGATAAAGTGTCAAACTCGAAATAAGTAGCTAATATACGGCGTTACCTCCAGTTTTTTCGGCTTTTTATCCTTCTTTTTCTTATTGTAAATCATCCTCTTGAGCCAAGCCCACAAACCCATTTGTAGTTGATAAAACGAGTCGAAAACTGACAGAAAAGTATCATTTTCTTAATTAGAAACTCCATAGGAAACATTTATGGCTAAAAGTTAAAAGAGTCCATTGTTGAACTCATATGTTGGATCTCAATACTTCAGAGGCTAAATTTTTATATTTTTTATAACTAACAATATGTTTAAACTGTTTCATATACTCAAAGGTATACATCTAGTTCTATATAGAAATCGTACTTTAGAGTCAAACTTGAGTTTACAAGCAACCTATTTGACACCCAATAACATAAATATTTTGACTTACCGGAAAAGGAAGGTTTGCTTGGTTATAGTCAAACTTAGTAACCGGTTTCTTTAGACCATAGCAACCTTAAGTCGAGTTTGAATCTACCCGAAAGTCAAATTTGACTATAGTTATGGGAACAAGGAAGTAGTTGCTAGTGTATATAACATTGTCAATCATAAGGCTATAGCAACTAAAGTCAACTAGAATTTAATAAGAACACAAAGGTCAAATTTCGACTCTAACAAGATTATATGCATGTTTATAGTCAAACTTAGTGATCGGTTTCTTTAGAGTTTAGACCATAGCAACCTTTACTCGAGTTTGAAATTTGAATCTAAGAGCATCAACTTGATACCCAAAAGTCAAATTCGACTTTATTTTTCAGAAAAACTGAAAAGAAGTAGTTGCTTGTTTATAGAACATTGTCAACCATACACCATGTCAAACTTGAGTCAACTAGAATCTAATATCAATCCAAAGGTCAAATTTTGACATCTTAGCAAGAAATTATTTGCTTGTTTATAGTCAAACTTAGTGATCGGTTTCTTCAGAGTTTAGACCGTAGCAACCTTTAGTCGAGTTTGAATCTAATTGCAACCTATGTGACATCCAAAAGTCAAATTTGACTCTAGTTTGGGATCAATGAAGTAGTTGCTTGTGTATAGAACATTGTCAACCATAAGCTATAGCAACTTAAGTCCATTGAAACCTAGTAACAACCCAAAGGTCAAATGTTGACTCATAAGTCATAACTAGGAATCATTTGCTTGATTACATTCTAAATGTAGTGATTAGCTAAGTTGTTAATCCGGTAAAAAATCGGATATCGGTCAAGGACCAATATTTGAGATATCGGTTATCACGGTGGGATATCGGTAATTTTAATATCATGCTGAATTTATATATATAGCAATTTAACACTAACAGTTCGTATGCTTTCCTACCATTAACAAATTAACCTTTTGCAACTTGCAAAACACTACAATTGTAGCAAGTAGTAACTAACTAAGACTTACAACACTAACAATTAACAATCAAGAGTTAAAACACTAATAGCAACAATAAGAAGAAAGACGAATGGTATAAATAAGAAGAAAGGTACTAATATCGGGAAAATCGATGATATATTGGTCAATATCGCAGATACTATCAGGACCAATATTTTCCCCGTTTCTCTATACCCGATGCACCAACAAACAAAATCTGAATCCAAAAACAACCAGTTGACCATCAAAAGTCAAAGTTTGACTTAATTACAATAAGAAAGGAAAATTCTTGTATATAATAATGAACAATACTAGAAATGCTTATCAAAACTAAACCCAAATCCCAATAATCAAGAATGAAAGAAACAAGAAACCCTATTTATCAAAACCATTACTGAACAATGATTAAACCCCAATTCATTACACAAATAATACTTAACAAAAAACAAAATTATGAAACAGTTTTTGTGCTTACCTGCAACTGCAGTTTTGTAGAATGATCTTAGAAACTGAAGAGGTACAGAAAACCGATGAACATTTAACCATTATTTTGATCACACTGAAAGAAAAAGAATGACCATTTTAGGTGTTTAGGCATTGTCTGACACTGACGCAAAACCCAGAAATTGGGTGCGAGAATCTGATCAAGAAACCATAAAAAAAACCTACAGAAAACGAAATATTAGCGGTTCGGTTCGTGCTCAATAAGCAATTCAACCCAACCGGTTTAGTAACAAAAAATTAGAATTTTAATTGAGTTATTGGTCCCAGGCGGGGGTCGAACCCGCGACATTCGGCTCATAAGACCAACGCTCTAACCAACTAAGCTTCAACTGAATATTAATGTGAATATTTATCTAATTAATTAAGTTATTATAAATAAGTCTTAACATACAAAATACCCATGACGTAATAAGTAAAGAAGGGATTTTTTTTTTTTTTCCATCTTATTAATTACGTATTTTAATCTAAGAATAAAAAAAATTGTTATTTTACACTAGTAGATTAATTATGTAATTTTATGGAGTAAATTATAATTATCCTACAATAATTACTCTATTACTTAAAATAATTTTTTTTAATTATTTATGTTTTGTAATTAAATATCATTGTTACATTAAAGGCATTTTATATTTAAGAGTTATTTGTATTTTATCTTTCCACTAATAAATTAATCCAAAGTATGAAAGTGTAGTATTTATTAATAAAATGAGATTGTATGACTTTGATGATATAAATACAACTTATGATCCAACATTTTTGTCATTCAAACAAGTATTCATAAGGAAGTTTAATGGTTCACTTGTTTTTTTTTAACGTTAAGAAACGATGTGTCAACCACTGTGACACCGGCGCTGTGGCTAAGGTCGACTACTCAACCGCCGCTAGCCCCTTGGCTCTCCCAGATGCGCGGAAACCCGACCTCCACCCGCCGAAGGCACGACAGTGGAATAATCGGTAAAACCTCGCTCTCATCTAAGGCGAACCGGCGCCACCCGTATTCGCCATTCACCTGGATGCCGCAGAAAAATATTTTCTTTTAAACGTATTTTCTTTTACGGAATATGAACGAGTAATTATCACTTTTAGGCCGTAAAACAAATTGAATAATTTAAGCAAGAATATTAAAGAATAAAGAAAAAGGGGCTTGAATTTTACGTCGCTTTACACCTTCTAATTAGTTGGTAGTCATCTTACTTCCAAAACCATCACTTGATGTGCCATATACAAGTTGAAATCCTTCATTATTTTTTTCCCTCTTACGAGACTTTGTATCTTACGCTATAGAAGGCATGTAGATCTTATATTATCAATATTTTATCTACACCCAAAAATCTTACACTATAGAAAGCATGTAGATCTTATTTATCAATATTTTATCTACACCCAAAAAACAATAGGATATACCTCCTTGCTATGTCACTATACTTCTTGTACGAGTTATCAAGCCAATTATCAATGTTTGGGCAACCAACTCATTATTACAATCGGTTGCTTCGAACAACCTCCATCTCAACACTTGTACCAGTCAATGTTTGGGTAACAACAAAGGATTATTGTTTTATTTTGTTGAAGATGTCAATTTATGAATGGGGCTTGCCATTCACACACTCCTCAACTTATTTTCACACCCTGCAATGTCGAGTTGTGGCTAAAGCGTGGCGTTTTGATCTGGTTAACTAGACAAAGAATGACGGGTGTCTGACGGGTCTGTTGACCAGACCAAAATTCCAAGCTTTAGCCGCGTTGGGTGTCAGTCTTTTGTCTGGTTGACAGGACCAAAACGCGGCCAAAGCTCGGCGTTTTGGTCCGGTCAATAGACCGGTCAGATACCCGTCAGTCTTTGTCTGGTTGACCGGACCAAAACGCCGCGCTTTAGCCACAGCTCGACACTGTAGGGTGTGTGAATAGACATGGCCTTTATGAATATATGTACATATATAAAATATAATCAACAAAATTGAAGTTCTAATAAGAATATTGTTAATTCATATTATTATCAAATTCTTTTCAAACAAATCACTTTTCAAATATTTTAACAAGATTTATAACATAACATTTAGGGTAAAAAATATTAAACAATACTAACCAATGAAATTACATCGAGATAGAAGGTAAACGAGCAACAAGATGCGTCGCTACCAAATTTTTAATAGGAAAACTAAGTCTTATAAAAATTATATCGATAGATAACATTATTGTGCATGACCTTTGAACATGACATTTATACATGACAATATATATTCATATAAAATTCCAAAATATTATATAAGTCGTTCCGTCTGTAAATGAAACATGATGATGATTGTATGTTTAGAAGAAAAAAGTTTTGAGAATTTTTTTTTTATATGGTAGTAAATAAAAACTAGAGAAAAAGAATGACAAAAATTTGCATCTGTGAGAGAAGGAGACGAAGAATGAAAGTTATAACTCGAAACTTTGAAACCGTGAAAAATGTCATTGAATATTGATTCCAATTTGGTTTGTGGATGAGTTTGAGATCCGGTTTCATATCAGCATATATTTTTTAATTACGTAAGTTCATAAAGAGAAATTTTGATGCTTGCGGTTAATCTGTGTACCAGACAAGTAATAAGTAACTAAATATTTAACGAATATTGACAAAGTAAGAGATACAAAATTTTTAACTCGGGATGAGTATAATATTAATATTATAAAAACCAACTAAAATGACTAATAAACACATCCAAATTTATAAAATATTTGTTGGAGAAAAGAAGAATCCTATTAGTAGATGGTTTAGTTGGGATGTCAATTGGAATATCCAATAAAAATCTTTACCTTAAAACAATAATGGATGTGTTGTGACGCAAGCTTTGAAGTTGCATACACTTTGGTTTTGTTAGATGGCCAATGTGGGTCCATTTTGGAAAGCCGAATCCATTAACCTTGCATATATCAAGATTTGCGTGATGCCCATTGAATGTTATCTAACCTATGTTTATTTTTTTAACTTTCTAACCTACATATGTGTAACGATACAAAACTAAAACATTTATTCTTATAAGATAATGACACTAAACATTAACATCCTTTCATAAAAATATTGATTTATATTGATTTGTGTGATGTGTATTAATGAATTTGTTAATTGTTAAAAACTTTAAAATAATTGGATGGAGAATATAGCAAAGTGTATATGTATATACTTGAATTCTTTTATAATTTTGGGTGTCTAGCCAACCGAACTCAAAATTTGGCCATCCTTGATTACAAGTCAATATTATATTTAAAAAAAAAATCTATACCATTAATCTGTTAATACGGTTAGATTAGGTGTGTGACGTCTCGGTTAATTCTTATTGAGTGTGATATAAATACCACTTTTTTACGGATTTATAAATATGACTGAGAGGTTGTTTGTTTAGCTTTTAATAAGACTTTAAATGGTTCAGACCTCTTAGAACTCTTACTGTTCAACACTAAATGGTTCAAACTGTTTGTTTCGTAAGCAGATGTCTGAATGGTTCAGACATTTACCTCTGAATTGTTAAACATCATACTGAGTCTAAATGGTTAAGACTTATAATCTGAATTGGTCAGACATTTACATCTGAACGGTTAAGCATTATACTGACTCTTGGTTCAGGCCTCTTACTGACTGTTTGTTTACCTCTTAATGAGGCTCTTAATGGTTTTGGTTCAGCACTTAATGATTCAGACTGTTTGTTTCGTGAGCATATGTCTGAATGGTTCAGACATTTTCCTCTGAATGGTTAAGCATTATACTGACTCTTAATGGTTCAGACCTCTTACTGGCTGTTTGTTTACCTCTTAATGAGGCTCTTATTGGTTTTAGTTCAGCACTTAATGGTTCAGACTGTTTGTTCGTGAGCATATGTCTGAATGGTACAGATATTTGTCTCTGAATGGTTAAGTATTATACTAAGTCTGAATGGTTAAAACCTCTAATATGAATTGATCAGACATTTGCCTTTGAACGGTTAAACATTATACTGGCTCTTAATGGTTCAGACCTTTTACTGGCTCAGCACTTAATGGTTCAGACATCTTACTAGTTCAGCACTTAACCATTCAGAAGTTGCCAAACGGCCCCTTAATGATTCAGACCTCTTACTGGTTCAGCATTTAGCAATTCAGAAGCTGCCAAACAACCCCTGAATATATTTGGTTAAGTTTTTATATAAGTTATAAGATGCGGATTGCACAACTACACACTCATATAAGTTGATCTCAATACCAAACCCATCTAAAGACAACTTAAAAGTTGGATGAAGCTTTGATACCAACTTGATGGTCAACTAGGTGAAAATTGGCGATTTGTTTGTCAACTTTAGTGTAAATTAGTGTGAACAGTCTTAAAGTAACTTTTGAAATGATGAGTGTAACACACAAATGAGGTTTATCTTTTAAGGATGATATTTACTAAAATTTTTTATAATCATATGCTAATGATTATTAACAATTTGGTATAACTTAAATTAAACAATTATTCGAGAGCCGACATGCATGAAGTGGTAGTCATGATCGTTAAACATGTCTCGACTCTTTTCCCTTCAACATGAAAATGTATCATCTTTGTTAAATGGTAGAGATTATCTAGTCAACTTTACGTTTTACTGTACTTTAGATTTTAAACACTAATTTTCTTTTACGAGGAGACACATAACGAATCTACGTCATAAATTTTTAATTAGTGGTTCATATTTTAAATTTTGTACTTAAGGACCCATAAATTTTTTTTATATTTATTTTAATTTCGTGTTGTTTACATATACATATGTATGTTAGATTACATACATAAACGGACAATCCAACTATGTAGTGTATATTTTTTTTCTGCGTAAGGTTATTGTACAAATGGGTCTTAACATACATATTGGCTTAACGTGAAAGTAAATGAGAGAATTTTGTTTTTAATTTTTTTCCTCATCTATTAAGCATGCATTTTGGTTTCAAGAATTTAGAAAAAAATCATGATTTTATACTAGTAGAGTAATTATGTAATTACAGTAGAGTAATTACAAATATGTAAATTATAGTTACTCTACAAAAATTACATAATTACTCTACTAGTGTAAAATCTATTTTTTTTTACATTTTGCAATTAAATATCATACTTAAGTAGATGGGAAATTCAAAAAAAAAAAATTTCTTCACTTCTCATGTTAAGACCATTTATATTAAGTAGATGGGAAAAAATTCAAAAAAAAAAAACTTTCTTCACTTCTCATGTTAAGACCCATTTATATTTGATTTTACACTATTTTTCTAGTTTTTTTTTTTGAACGGCCAACTAAATCACCGGATAAACATCCCAGGATGCCCTCAATCGAGCAAATACATCCCCTCTTCCATAACGTCAGAGCTGGATGCATACTCAAGCCACCAGTTCCAGGGAAAACCCGTCCGCCCGAAGGCCCACTGCGGTAAAACCAGGTTCGGCTTGGTTTTGAACTGGCGACCTCCAGAGAGGCCTTGTTCTAAACTTCATTACCACACCAATGTCCTTCAAAGTGATGCTAGTGGAATTGAACTTAAGACTGTTGGCCCAGACTTTCAATTACGATCATACAAAACCAAACACAAACGATTTGGAGACTAACACGTCTCATACTCTTTGTATTATTAAATTGAACTCGACAAATAAAACTGAATACAAAACCCTGTATTTATACTAAACATGAACTAATCCTAACCCAACTCAAACTCTATTTAATATAAACATATCTAATAAACAAATAATTCAAACTAATTTTATCTCTAACTAACTTGAATTATCATTAACCTATATTAACTTTCTGATAATCCTTCAAATCAGAATTATCTCTTCACTCACCCCTTAATTCTGATTTGGACCCGCTTCACATCCGATCTTGTCCCAAAATCTGATCGCAACCACTTGTTGTGATTTAACTGAGTCGAATGATCAAACCACCCAAACTATGAACTCTTTCTTGATGGTATAAACTATTTGTGGTAACCACTGGTTTCTATAACGGTAGAAACTGTCCACAAAATACCAACTTATGTGTAACTGATCTTGCCGGATTCGATTACTCCTTAATTGAATTACAAGATTTAACACCATCCTGATTACACGCACGGATCTTCTCGGATTCGTTCACACCTTGATCAAATTACAAGATTTTGCGCATCCTTCGATTTCTTGGCCCGATCTTGTCAGATCCGATCACATCTTTTCCGGATACAAGATTGTCACGTCTCTTCTGATCACTTAAACGGAGTGATTAAACTTCTTCAGTTTCGACGAGATTAGCTGCTTCCACACAACCCAAAACTGACTCGTTTTCTTTTTCTAGTCTGGATCGGAATTAGCTTGATTCGATTCTTAATTGGGTCAGATCTTTGTTCTGTTGATCTTCTTCTTGTATTCACACAAAATTTTCAACTCGCTATTAACGGACTCAATCTTCTCCTTGATTGAATTATAGCTTCTCATGGATTCGACCTGACTGGTTACGGACTCAAATCACTTTCATCACCAAAACATCATAAAACTTAACCCACTATAACGAAAAGTTTGTCACCCACCAAGAACCGACCTACCCGTATTCTCCTTTTTTTTTTCTAGTCGCCAAACCAACTCATGTATAACAGCTCTCTAGTAATCTACATGCATTCACCCTTGCCGACAGGCCCATGCAACCTTCTTTTAATTTTTTATCCATCAACATTAACTCCATGGACCCAAAATTAATTATTCACAAATCTTTCATCCACGAAACCACTTTTAACATCTATTAAAAGATATTATGATGAATCAAGTTCACTACACAACGTTTTCATTCTTCTAATGATTCTCCTCTTTTTTTCTTTTTCTTTTCCTTTTCCTACTACGGTAATCAAACGGTATAAGCAGACGGATAAACTTACTCGACGATCCTTTATTCATCTCCGTCTCCCATGGTCGAGTTCGGCTTAATAGATCTTGAACGTCTGGTCGATCGTTGTTTCGGCTTATCTTCTTCGGCTCTCGATCAAGCTTGATACCAATTGTTGGCCCAGACTTTCAATTACGATCATAAAAAACCGAACACAAACGATTTGGAGACTAACACGTCTCATACTCTTTGTATTATTAAATTGAACTCGACAAATAAAACTGAATACAAAACCTGTATTTATACTAAACATGAACTAATCCTAACCCAACTCAAACTCTATTTAATATAAACTTATCTAATAAACAAATAATTAAACTAATTTTATCTCTAACTAACTTGAATTATCTTTAACCTATATTAACTTTATGATAATCCTTCAAATCAGAATTATCTTTTCAAAGACCTCAAGGAGAGAAACCAAATGACTAACCATTAGACTAACTTGTCAAGAAAGACTAGTTTTATAGTTTCGATTGAGAAACAATAACCATTACATTTGTAAGTTTTTTGTATTCAAATTTATTAAGATTGAGAAAACTCATATTTTAAAGTTTTGTACACAAGTACCCATCATATTAGTTTTTTTTATATTGTTTTTGGTTTGTTTTGTTTACATATACATATCTATGTTAGATTACATACATAAACAAATAATCAAACTATGTAGTGTATATATTTTATAGCTTGGATTGAAAAACAATGGCCATTACAATTATATTTTTTATATATTAAAGTGTATTAAGATTGAGAAAACGAACGGTTCACAATAGTCTGTCTTCTCGTTGGATGCTTACTCTAATGAGTGCCAACTTTTATCGAATCTTCCACAACCAAGTTCACATACAAAAAATACTCATACATTCTATGTGTTCTTGTGTAAATTTTTACAAGTACAATTGATTGTGATATATTGAATTATCTTAAAACAGATTTCGTGTAACACGAGATAATTATAAGATCAAAATTACCTACGTTAGATAATAAACTTATAAGCTATTCAAGACATTTACTCTAAGGTATGGGGCAATAAAATGGACGAGTGAACGCAATGGATGATTACCATTCGATTTCTTATTTGTTACCATGTGGGAATTGAATGAATTATTATGGGGTATTGTTTGGTAGGCAAGAAAAACGAAGAAATAAAATTGACGGTAAGTGGGGTGGTGGCAGTGATTGTGGGTGGTGATAGGTGGTGGTGGTGGTGGCAGTGATTGTGGGTGGTGATAGGTGGTGGTGGTGGCGGCGACGATAGGTGGCAGTGACGGGGGTTGGCAACGGCGACCATCGGTGGCTGTCGGTGGTGGTTGGTGGTGGTAGGTGGTGGCGAAGGTGGTGGGTTGTGGTGTTGTTAATGAAGTGTGCAAGAGGAGATAGATTGAAAAAAACATTGGGGGTGGATGAAATGATTTTTGAGAAATGCCTTATGAAATGGGTGATTTCATTCCATTGACCAACCAAACACCTTTTTCTTCATTCCCACTCTCACAATAATCCATTCCATTACGTCTCTCATTTCTGTATACTAAACACTACCTAAAATTCTATCTTGATTGCTTTACCCTACAATTAAACCTAAGCTTTTCCATAACACCTCCACTCCTAGTCACCCCTAATTAAGTGTCATTGTTTATTTAACATATCAATCCACTTTTTTTTAATTATATGTCATTGTTTATTTAACATGTCAATCCACTTTTTTTTATTAAATATGTAGACAAAACTAAGTGCAATGATGTCTAAGATATTACTAGTAAAATTTGTGCTTAATAAAAGAATAATAGTAATTACAATAGATCATCCAAAGAATAATATTTATCATTGTTAATCTGGTATTTATGAAGTTACCTTTGTATAAAAAAAATTGTTTACAATTATTCTTGTAAATTTTGAACAATGCACTTGCATGTGGTTTTAGAATTTTGCAAGTATTTATATCAGAGCCATTTCCCAATACTCTCATAATAATTTTGTTCTCGGGTGAAATAAGAAATTAGGTCCAAAATTATGGTAAGAGAAAATGAACTAAAAAAACTTATAACTTCATGGTAGAGCCAAACCTTGAACTTTAGACCTTTATATTATCTTGGGATTGTTTTTTCCACTCCACCACCACCAATTTTATGTACAATAAATGAATGCGCATATTAAATACATAATTTACTATATATATAAAAGCTTATAAAAACTTTTCGGACCCTTTAAAATTTTAGGAGTTGAGCGACGATACGGATTGGCTGACCCAAGAGCCGGCCCTGATTTATATATTACTTCCGTATATAACTATGTATTGATATATTATTCACATGTGAATTTAAACGTTCAATAAAATATTCTCTAATAAGATACTTGCTTTCTAGATAAGATATGATTTAAGAGGCAAGTTTCCTTCCCAAACAAGCGAAACTACTGTTCAACATTAATTCACATGTGAATTTAAACGTTCAATAAAATATTCTCTAATAAGATACTTGCTTTCTAGATAAGATATGATTTAAGAGGCAGGTTTCTTTCCCAAACAAGCGAAACTACTGTTTAACATTCTTACAATCTATAAAGATAATTGTACATACCTTATATTTCAATATTAAAACTCAACTGAATGCCGTTTGAAAAAAAAAACGTTCAATAAAAAAATACTCAATTGAATGGTCTAACATTTTAATAGATCATTGTCAATATTAATAGATCATTGTCAATAAAAAAAACCCTGTCAAATGTTACAGAAGTGGAAGTTGAGTTGAAGAGCATTCACAATTGTTGATTCTCTACCTATTTGAATACATTTTGACTTATATACGAGTTGTATAGATACAAAAGTCAAAATAGTAGATGTCAGGTTTTATCTGGCGACAACTAGATCCATACGGGTCATATTGAATTTTTTTTTATACAATAATTTGTAGTTTTAACAAAGTTTAATAAGACAATTCTTTAATTATTTTAAACAAAAACATTTTTAAAAATTTATCATATAGTATATGTTTGGTACATGTTTATTATACTATACTATACTTATACAATAGTATGTATGTTATAATCGTATTATATACTACACTTATACTGTAGTTTTTTATACTATACTATACTACACATATACTATACCATACTTATACTATAGTATCTATGTTATAATACGAGATCTATACTATACTATAGTTTAGCATAGTATTTCAAGTGTTTTTTATTTGTATAATGATACAATACGTCATGTAACTAATGATATACGCCAAAACACTACATTATACAAACATAATACGCAATAATATGACAAGTATAAACAAAATACGACTGTACAGACCAATCTACACCCTAATATGACACATACAGACAACAAACATCACGATACGACACGTATGGACCATATACTTCATAAAACGACATGTACTGACAAAATACGTCAAAATTCAACCCATATACGCATCGAAAAGGTAAAACCTAAAATTATAAATTTTGATTTTACCCCTATATGCATCGTATAGGTCAAAACTGGGTCATATAATACCATTATACGACTCGTATTGGCCTATACAACTCGTATAATGATGTCGTATCTTAAAAAAAGGAGACGTACCCAACATAATACGACATTATACGACTGCATAAGACCAATAAGTTTTGACCTATACGATGTGTATAGGGGTAAAATCATTATTTCATAATTTTAGGTTTTTCCTTTTCAATGCGTATATAGGTTGTATTTTGACGTATATTGTCATTACGTGTCATTTTATGAGGTATATGGTCTATACGTTGCATATTGATGATATTGCATTGTGGTCATAGTTGTGATATAATGTAACGTTTAATAAATTCTCGAATATACCATTGCGACATACTTCATTTTATCTATGCTTTGATAATTTTTGTTCCGTGAGTACCAAATAACATACCAGTTTTATGACGAACTGAATCGATTTCAACCCAACATCAGTATGGGTATTCTACTATCAAAATCTTTACCGATATTTACTTTTATGGTTTTCGATCAATGTAAAACACATGTCGATATCCTCTAGGGCGTGTCACAACTCTATCTTTTGGGTTTTCTCTTTTCGATCGATCTATACTAAGTGCCATTACCATAATGAATTGAATCGCTACGAATCGAATTCCGCTGCAATGCAAGGGAGAATTTCACTGGCGTTAGCAATTACTAATTGTTTTCAAGTAAGTAAACATAGATTCAATATTAAACCATGGGTAATGGGCATTATAGGGGTGTGAAGAGCCCTGATAACACCTCCAACACCATCCATGGGGCATTTAAGGCATGAAGAGGGAGGGGCATTTATAGTATAACACCAAATGAGAAGAAAAAATTGGAAAGTAATAATTGAATGGGCACCAAGGAGCGTCAACCATTACACATTTTTGAAGAGACGTTATGATATTGAAGTGGAGGAAGATGCCCCTTAGAAGCATTAACCATTACAGATAATCTAGGAAATCGCTACTTTACGGATCGCTAATAAATCTCTATACTAATAAACGAAAATCTTTTTTTGGCACGTGTCAATATCTGGTGCCTGCTTATTTTATATTTCAATTTATTTTTCTATTAAATAATAATATATAAATTAGATAAGGATAACAATTCTTTTAATAAACTTTGAATTAATATATATAATTTGTATCATATAGGTTAAGTTTCAAACTTTGAATTAATAATAATATATAATTTGTAGAGATATGATAGAGAAATAAGAAAATAATGTTAAATCACAAACTTCATGGATCTCTCTTATTTATTTATAATTCTTTTTATGTTTTCTCTTATTTATAATCATCTAAATTTCATTGGTTTTACCACGTGATAATATATATGTTTCTAACCTAAAAAATAGATAAAAAACAAATTATTTTTAAAAAAATAAATAATAAATCAAATTCATCATTTAAATATATATCTTGATGACTGTATTGTTGATCGATTACAGTATATTTATTTAATTCGTCCAATACACTAAGTATCTTATAGATATAACTATATTACTTACTATATAACATTTAATTTATGTAACCCGTGTAAAACACAGGGTTATAAACTAGTAATTAATACTACAAAATACCTTTCCATTAAAAAAGGAAAAAAATTAAAGTGTCTCCGTAATAAACTTATTATGGGTTTATTGTTATCTAACATTAAATGCTAATTATGTTAACATTATGTATGTTGTAAGTAATACTCTTTCATTTAATATCTTAATGGACGAAGGATCACATTTTCTAAATTTTCTTTATCAAACACACCATGAAATAGATTAATCACTTTCATTCCATGAAATAGATTAATTACTTTCATTTCATGAACCAATGTTATGGAATTAAATCTAGAATTGAATGCTATCGTAAGAGATTTTGAACCAAGACTTCTAACTTATCATTTTCAAAAAGAACGCCAAATATAATTAATTAAGTAGCAAAATAGACATAAGACCATGCATAGTGTAAGAGTGAATAATACCCCAACCCTTGGACGTTTTACGCCATGTAGCAGTCCAGTTAGCAATGGGACATTGTGGGGCAATATGTTAAAAGCGATGTAGTGAGTCTTAAAATCTTGTGGGGCATTATATTCTAATAGAATTAAATAAAAAATAAAATAAAATCCATACAAAAAGGGCTACTGGCCAAAGATTGGGAAGATGAGTGGTTATTGGTCAAAAAAATTGAATGCATGCGTGGATTAAAGCATGCCAAAAGAATTTTTTGGTCAAAAACGCCCAGGGGTCGGTATAGGGGCGTTGTGGGGTGTTTTTGAAGACAAAAAACAAATGAAACTACCCCACCATGCATGGTCTAACATAAAAAAATATATATATAAATAACACATACAGCAACAATAACATCAAACATAATAAATATAACAAATATGAAACATCTACACGAAGTAACATGTCCTTTTTGAGCAACAATAACATCAAACATAATAAATATAACAAATATGAAACATCTACACGAAGTAACATGTCCTTTTTGAGTTGTCATCACATATTAAATTGCTTCACAGTATAAATACAATTGGTGCTATTACGTGAGAGTAAAAAAACTCAATTTTGGTAAAAAGCATGATACGTAATTAAAAGTTGATACCAAATACTTTATAAGTATACAACTGATATGAGTGATTTGTTTATGACATAAAATTTTAAATCTAGGTAAGTAAATCACAATTAAAAAAAAACTAGATTATTGTAGAAGCATGTATGGTTATTTAACTAAGGGTATGTTTGGCAAAAGTAGCTGGTGGTTGAAAGCTGGTGGCTGGAGGCTGGTAGCTGTAGCTTTTTAGAATATTTAGGTGTTTGGCAGAGAGCTGAAACTTTTAATAAAATATAAAATGATCAAAATAGACATTAAAAAGTTGGTATATTAAAAAGTTTATTATCTTTAGAGGTTAAAATGGTATTTTTTTCCCTAAAAGCTTTTAGCTCCTTCTAAACGCTACTAGTAGGAGCGTTTAACCAAAAGCTTTAAGCTTCTAATCTAAAAGTTCAAGCTCCTTCAACTAACAAGACTTTTTATTGATTAGAAGTTTTTTCTTAAAAGCTTAAAACTAAAAGCTCCTTAAAACTAATTGCCAAACATACCCTAAAAGGTGAAATAGTAAATGTAATGGTGATAGAAGTTTCACAAACTTTTCCACAACAAAGTAATGGTTTAGTAAATGTGAAATACTATTATTTTTATTTAAATATGATTGTCAACCTACTCACTTAGTTTTATCCTATCAACACGACCAACACGACAATGTTTGACGCCCTTAGCTGGACATCAGTACTAACTCATTACACTTGGTCTAATTTACACATTAGACGAAATAAGTGGATGAAGGTAGTGGAGGTGGTTCTAATTGAAACGAAATGAAACCACTGATACTGTTTTTTTGTAATATTTAAACTATTAGGCTGTAATAGTTATTTTTAAAGATATTAGATTTAAATAATCAAAACTTTCACCAATTGGTCAATAACACTTCCATTTTAATTTGTATTACAACACTCTCAAGTTTCAACTTATTTTCCTCTAGCGCTTCCAAACTAACTGAACCCTAACCTAGTTAGCTTATGTCAGATGGCACGTCAGCAAAAATGCCACATCGAATGCCACATAAGCAAAAGTGTCATATCAGATGTCACGTCAATAAAAAATGTCATGTCAGATGACACGTCAGCAAAAAGGCCACGCCATAAAAAATTGTCATGTTAGATGTCATGTCATAAAAATGTCATGTCAGATGCCACATCAGCAACTAACTAACTGAGTTAGAGTTCAGTTATTTGGGAGTGTCAGAGGAAACTAAGTTGAAAGTTCGAAGTGTTGTGGTACAAATCAATGATTTGAAGTATTATCGATTAATTAGTAAAAATTAGAATTATTTAAATCAATTATCGTTGTTTCTAGCAAACATATAGAAATAAATTAATAATCTTATGTATACATATGGATGATTTAATAACAAATAGATTAGAGAATATTGTTTGTTTGTTAAGAGGGTATGAAAGTTGTCACCTTTATTAGCTCTATATAACAAGAATTCAGACAAAAGGAAAACGAAGATCCAAAAACAACACGAAATTGATGGCGGAATGTGAGAGAGAGTGTAGATCTTAGCGACCCAGAATTCGAAGAGTTGGTCTATCAATTAGAGCGAGGATTTGGGCGACTAATTACATGCCTAAATTCCACAAACTATTTAGATTTCCCATCATTTCTATTTAATTAATTTCACTTTCTTTTTTACCTAAATTTAATGCTTCAGATAATCACCCCATTTACAGTATGATGATTTTGTTTTCATTGCATTTTAATTCTGTGTAACTTATGGAGATCTGTACGTTTAGATGCACATTTCCCTTTATTTTTGATGAAATTTAATGGTGTTTGATATTCTAGTTTGATTTGTGAAAGTTACCTCATTTGAATTCTGTCTTCAAAAGAAATATATTATTGTGATTTAGATGGCAGTGATCAATGGCTCAAGAAGAGCATACCTCTAGGTGTAGTAATAGTAGTGGCGGTGCTGGTACGGGCGGTACCGGTGGTGGTACGGGTGGTCGTAGGAGTAGTTCTAAGAAGTTGAAGCATAAGAAAGTGCCTCAAAGAGGAATGGGTGTGGCTCAGCTTGAAAAGATTATATCTGAAGAGCATCAGAAGAAAGATGCAAGTGTTTTGACGCATAATTCGATTGTTTCGCCGAGTAGTTCGTGTTCTAATTTGGGTAGTGTTCAAAAAGTTGCTAGCTTTAGGCCTTCGATCCCTCCGCCACCGCCTTTGCCGCCTAATCACCATCCGTTGGTTGCGAAAACGGAGGGTGGGAATGTTGGTTCTGTGTGGAAAGCAACGAATTTGATCGGTGGTGGTGGTGGTAATTGGTCTAGGTTATGGAGTGATGGTGAGAAGCAGAGTCAAAGTTATGAGATGGACCACCCTAGATACGCTGCACCTGCACCGTTTTCAGGAAATCTTGGTGGTTTGCCTTACGAATCCAACCCGTCGATTTGGCCTCCGACCCCTAATCTAATGCTGCCAAGATCACACCACTTGCAGCAGCCTTGTTCGTCATCGATGGTAAACTTTTTGTTTTTTGTTTTTTGTCTACGCTTTTAGATTATATTGCGTTTGAAGTACTTCATCGTTATGAATTTTAACTATTTGTAGGTGAATGTTTCTGCAAACACTTCATCGTCATCTGTAATGAATTTTCAGATTGAGCCCCTTCAAACCAAAGCTATTGCGGCAACAACTACCAACCATTGTGGCCAGATGAAGAGAAGGTGTCGTTGCTCTTTTCTTTTAACGCTTTTCGACTATATGCATACGTTTCATACTTTCATACCTCTGTGTTTAACTTAATATAAAATTTATCATAAAGCTAATGTACATTTGTGCATGGTTTATAATAGATGGTTGGCATGAAAAGGCCAATCCCCTTTTCGTTGGAAGATATGCCAATTCCGTCTTTTCACTGCAAATTTCCGTCTGCATACGTGTCTCCCGTTTCCAGATCAGATGATTATGCTTCTTGTAGCAACGGTGGAGGCACTACTGTCATAGAATCTGCACATCCAGCTTCTTTCAGGTGAATTAAACGTTAGATATTTGCACAACTGTTGGGCCTTAAATTTGAAGCTTTTAACTTTTTCTTTATGATTTTGTGTTTGGGACGATACTGCAGAGAAAATTGTTCAAGCTCTGGTGCCATATCGGATGCCGTAACAAAAAAGTTCATCGATGAAAACCAAATTCTGACTCGAGATTTTCTCAAATTAGCCCCTCCTCAAACATCTCACTTGCGTTCAAGTTCGAAAGAAAGTTTACGTCTTTCACCTTGTACAGGAGAACAGCCTCAGTTTGAGAGACTACCGCTTCAAAAGGTGAGGGTTTTTTTTTTTAATAATGTTATCTCTTTGTATTTATTTTCTATCCATAAGGTTGCTAATGTTTTCTGTTTTTATTTTCTTTAGGACAAATTGAAAGATCCGAACCATTTGTCTGGAAGAAGCGGGTCAAACCCGCAGCCTTTTCTTACTTTCTTTCCGGCTGCAAAAACACCCGTGGGGCAGACCGGAAACGGCAATGGCGAGGCAGGGGAAAGTGTTGATCTGAATTTGAAGCTGTAGAAGGTTCTTATTTCATGATGTTTTTTTTTATATTTATGTAGCTCTTTTTTCATGCTAGAAAATGTGACCTTGAAAAAGTAATAAAACCTTAATTAAGTACCCCCTATCTCTATTTTTGAAGGCGATTTAGTTTACTTTGGGACAAGTTTAAGTTGTAGATGGAAAAAAACATCAGCCAGTCACATTGTAGATATGTTAAACATGATTCATGACCGAATCGAACCAATGTGGATTCTTACAATTTAAGGGTAGATTCAGTTTCCGTCAAAACCAGTGTTGTAAGAATCACTAGGTGCTAGTCGGCCAGTGAGGTAAGAACTAGCGATTAATCAGGATCAATCGGATTGGGATTTTTATATGTAATTTTCAGTTTTATATATATACGCACACATTTTTATGTATAATTTTTTAGCAAGACAAGTTTTAATTTAGTAGACAAGATTAATCATCGAAATTACGAGGTTTGACCGGAAAATGGCTGGAATTTGGCCAAAATTTGTCGGTAATGGTCGATTAGGATCGCCTATGGCGGTCGTTGACTCTCTAGCTATTAATTGGCCGATTAGAGGAAAATTACTCGGTGAATCTCCGACTAAATCGGCGACTAAACAGATGCTAGTCGGGAATTCTACAAGCATGGTTAAACCCGATGTGCAAAAGTTGGTCTGGACCGGCAAAACCGCACCTGGACCTGACTGTTACATGCATGATGCATGATAGTTTTATGTTCGTGAGCTTTTAAAAAGAATCGATTTTTAGTTCTATAAGTTGTTCAAAAGCAGAACTATAGTGGTTTAGATCCGTCTTGTTTCGTGTTTCCTTATTTTCTAACATTTGGTCATGGTTTGGACCGTTTGATCCTGTCTAGTTGTGGTCCGTCGAACACCTGTAGTTGGTGAGAGGTTTAGTGGTCTTTAATATCTCGGTGAGAGGACGGAGGGCACCACTGTAACAAACTTATGCATGTGGGTTCATGGCGCTTTCGTCATATCGGTCTACATCATTCTTGTCTTTACATATGTGGATATTGAGATCTTATCTTCCACATTGTGATTCTAGATTGATGATGAAACTATTGACCCACCACCAATAACAAAAACAAAGGAATTATTGTATGATGACAGCAGGATATCTTACCACTTGATTTGTTGTACAGCCAAAATTGTGCTAACTTTTTGTCTTAATTTAGTACCAATGTCAAAATGGTAATTAACTTCAATATGGTATGATCAACATTTGTAGAAAAGAATCAACAAACATGACAATCCCACCTTACAAAGAAACCAAACCTTTATTATTATTATTTCATATGTAGTAACTAACTAGTAAGCCCTTGATACATATGGATATAACTTAAAAATAAATAATAACTGTAAGAAACAGTCGGGACCACACGTTTTAAATGCAGTTGTATTCAAAATGTGTGGTCCATATGAGTTCTTAAAGTTTTATTTACGTTTAAGTTTATAATGTAACTGGTTTATTTCAAGCTAAATAGCATAAAAACCGTTGTATCTATGACCAACCGTAACCATAGTCAAGAACATATACGAGTACGAGGGAGAATGGATAGAGCAAGAAAGCCACGAACGAAGTCCATAGAGGAAAAGTGGTTCGACAACTGCCAAACACGCCCATAAAATGCAAACGACAAGAATCACCAAAACTTCCGATGAAAAATCCCATGTCAATCCTCTAGCATATACAAGTGCTAAGAACACCGATAAGCACAGTACGTTGTTCATCGTTACTGCTCCATATAACTGCACAGAAACAACGATTAGGTTTTAACATTTTTTGCGCACTTTATGTAAGTTAGTAAATCCATCAACAAGATGAAATTGTGGTACAAACCTCGGAAAATGTTAGAGGCAGATCTTTGTTTTTTACGGGTGGCAAAGATGATGGCCGATACTGCTTCACTGGAGTCGTTGCTAATGGTAATACCATGAATGAAATGAAGAAAGACGGGATATGCGTTGCAGCTGAAAAGTTATCAACAGCATCTACCAACGGATCAGCAAATACAGCCGCTATAACCGTGCCAAGTAACAACAATAACACCGCCTTAATGGTGGTTGTACGAGGGTCATCCACCCCTTCTTCTTCTTCTTCTTCTTCTTCTCTTTTCTTCTTCTTCTCTTCTTTTTCTCGTCTTGTCTTCGTATCATGAGTTTGATCTCCCAAAAGATCATGTTCTTTCTTCGTCTCCTGTAAAATCAATAAAATTATTAAATACCCTATTAATATTTTTTGATAACCGTGAGAATCTGTCACTGGAAAACTCACGGCCCCATGGATACCTTGCTAACCAGTGGGGCCAGTTAAAACACAGTTTGCGCTAGACAGGTGACCTTCAAGGGGTTAAGTAAAAGTATACCTCGTAATAGTCATGAACGTACTTCAACGAGTCAGGACCGGTAAGAGAAGTAGTCTTTTTAAAACCTTTGGCCTCATCGAGCCATCTTCCAATTCCGTCACAAATTCATCAAACTCAAAGTTCATTATTTCAGGCGTATCAAAATCTTTCATAACTTTAGTCACAGCATCATCTTCATTCATATTTATCTCATACAACTGCATTCCTACAACCAATGCCCTTAGTTCAGGGACCGAAAGGCTTCCGTCTTGATTAACATCAATCGAGTTAAACAGCCTGTCACAACAACCATAAATCAGACCCCATAAAAATTAATAAAACGGGTCGGATTGGGTCAGAACTAACTTGAGTAAAACTTCTCGGTTCGTTTCACCATTGCTATCAACGATTCTTCCCAATGCACGCTTTTTCAAGTACTTGAGAATCCTGGATCGAACGTGTTTATGTTTTGCAAAATCAAGGTGTCTCTTTTGCAATGTCGGTTGATAAACCTGCAAAACCGTTGCAGAATGTTTTAAGATAGTCTTTCTAACAAGAACATATATAGTGTTAGCCACTAGACAGCCAAAATGTTACCTGATAAAGGCAGTATGCATTAGAAGCGAAACCGAAAGGACTAAGGCTACTAAAACCGCAGTGTGTCTTCTGGAAGTCGAATGGAGGATTTGTGGGAGTTGAACAACGATAAAAGGAAGCACGGATACCGCCATTATCATTGCGGAATAGCTTGTCCAAATATCAGTACTCACACCAGACCCTGCACCACATTAAAAAAAAATATAACTATATTTGCAGTCTAACAAAAAAACTGACTCTTTTGTCATCATAAGTTTTCAAAAGAATCCATTTTTGAAAAAAAAAAAAAAAAAATCTACCAATGTTGTAAAGGGAGTGAAACTGACCTCTTAAGTTGAACCCTTTTGTATCTTTGTTATCTTGAGCCACTGAGTTTTGTAGATCACACTTGCCAACGACGGTACAGGTTCCCCATATGCTTGTAAGAAGCATGACGGTTGAACCGGCTAGCAGCCCCATTCCGACGAAGACTTGGTCTTGAGCAGTTTCTTTGCTTCCTGATAGTCCAGATACTGCAACCAGATGTAAGTTGTTAATGCGGATAACAGGAACCGTTGTTGGTATGGGTTCATAGATACGGGCTGAAGTCTGAAGGAAGGCTCAAACCATGAAGGATGGATTCGGGTTAAACACTGATTCACTCAAACTAGGCTGCGAATGAGCCGAGTTGAGTTAGATCATGGATAGGCTCGAGCTCAGCTCGATAGTGTTACAACAATCTAATAACCAACAAGTTTTATTGATAAAGTCCCAAGTTTGTTGTTTGATTATTGTCCAAAACTAGGGATGCTAAATGGGTTGTATTGTGGATTAGCGGATCAAACCCGAAACAAACCTGAAAATTAATTTGGTTTGAAACCGAGCATGACATAAACCCGAAACTTATGTCATATGCGTAAACCAGAACACGACACAAATATTTGCAGGTTAACACGAACACGGTTGGTTTCACCTAAACTTTATATTTTATCTTTTGCAAATTAATACTTTAAAATCACATATTTACAAAACCAATTACATTTAAACTATAAAAGTTGATGACAATTTCTCTTTTTTTATTATTATTTTTTTAATTTAGCATAAGATACTCAACCATTTTAATCTATCATATAAAAATACATTTAAAAAATATTAAATAAATAAATGGTTTAAACATTCAACCCACAAGCCCAACCCGTTTAGCAAAAAGTGTTCAGTTATTTTTTTGAACGGCAAATTTCTTTTTATTCCCCACTGTCTGTGGGACTCGAACCCAAGACCTCCCTCTTCCAAGGTGTTTAAAGACTTTGTCTTTGCCAATGGACTACCACCCCATTGGTTAGAAGTGTTCAGCTTGACCCAAACCTATTCCAAATGTGCAAATACCATGTTACCATGGTGTTGTATTTTTGTATCGAGTCAAAAATTTACCGCTGATGGAAATAAAGGTATAATTGTTTACCTAGAATAGCATAGCATCAGGAAGCGCACCAAGGGCCGGAAGGCAGAGTCCTCCAACTAGACCAGGCCCTAGAATTTGCAACAACAACTCACTACCGCGGATAGGTAAATCGCGGCAAGGTACATGAGGTAACCATAGACGATAATGAGGAAGAGGTTTCCGAATGCGGTGGTGGTGCATGGCATGAATCCGTACGTCTGTTCACACTCTTGTGGTGATGATGTGTAGAAAGGGTTGAGACGGAGTATGCCTCGCTCCCCATCATTTACGCCGTCGGATAGGGAAGGTGAAGTGGTGGTTATGAAGCGGGCAGCTGCGGCGACGGTGAAGAGGGAGAGGATGGTGATTAGAGTAAGGTATGTGTTGTTGTTAGCCATGTGGGCTGGGATTAATGTTTGGTTTATGGTTAAAGATTGAAAGGCAAAGGTGTATTTATATGTTTGTTTGCATGGTGAATTGTCGGAAGGTGTTTAAGATGTTTTTAGTGATATTCTTGTTTTTGGTTCCTTTGATCAATCCAAAAGAAAGCATAATTCCTTTTATTTTCTAAAATTCAAATACAAACATGAAGGAGAACAAGAATATACAATTACTTATTGTATACTTATCACTCTATTCATGGCTTTTTCTAGTATTTCAAAATTACTTATTTCATCCTCTAAACACAACTGAACCACATGAATAGGATAAAGAGTTGTATATAGTGTTTCAACTTTCAATTATGGTTTTCTGATTAATATTTAATCAAATTAGTAAAATAAAAAGAATGAATTAGTTCTCTCTCTTTAACTTCTTTTTACTCTCAACTCATCTCTATTTGATTTTACATTTGTTTATTAAAAAAAACCAAAATTCTCAATTTCAATTGAGGAGCTAACCTTGTAATTTTAGACCAAAGCCCAACAGACAAGGCCCACTAAAGGTAGGCCCAATTTCAGTAAGTCCAAGGATAGACTAGCCCATCAGAGTTTAACCCAAAGAATTCCGATAAAGAGGTTTCACAATGTGGCCCAACTGACTTGAGCGTTGGAGTATCCACGAGACTTACAACCCGTAGGCCTTCAAAGTGTGGGGGTTGTTGAATCTTTAATTGAATAAACTACATGAACAACCTAATGGATGCATGAGTAGACGAATAATATCTATGGTTTAATTTTTTCATTTTCTTTACTAAAATGTTATTTTAGTCATTTTGTATAAGTTAACAAAAACTTTAATGGTAGTTAGTGGTATGCTACAAACTTGTTCCACTTTTCACACTCCCCAAATGGAGTTTCACCCTTTTCAAATAGTTGGGTTGCACGTTTTGATTGGATTTTTAAATTAATTCAACACATATATGCGCCCACACAGTGGTTCTTCCTACGCCCAAAGTGAGTGATTTGGCAAGGCCGGAAGGGGCTTTAGCCCATTACATGTGATGATTTAAGGACAATCTTACCGCTCGGTTCATAAAAATTGTTTGCTTAATACTCTTTTTTCGGTTTGATTTATGGTGGCTTGCTTCTTACCCTACTGATAGATTTATATTTTTATAATTTTATTAATAAAACTTAGCATGCATTACATACACCCATAAAATAGAAATTAGTGAGCAAAAACCTCTTTACAACTTTCATTTTTTGACCCACGATTAAATTCATAATATTTTTCTTTTTGGTTCAAATTTGATCACTTTTGAAACATGGATGATGATCACAAAATGCAACTCAAAACTAAAGAAACTTACACTACACCTTCAAATTACACAGAATGATTTGGGTGGTCAACCCAAACATGCCTAATAGTGGCAAAAACAGGTGAGACATACGAGTCAACAACGACCTAGGTTCAGACTCTTCAGTTGCAGTGGCTGAATCTATGACCAACCGAAAACATAGTCGAGAACATATACAAGAACAAGGGAAAACGGGTAGAGCCCGAAAGCAATGAAAGATGTCCAAAGCGGGAATGTAGTACGCAAACTGCCAAAAATGCCCATCACAACGCAAACAATCACAATAACAAGCACTTCTGATGAGAAATCCCATGTCAATCCTCGGGCATAAACAAGCGCTAAGAACACCGATAAACAAAGTATATTATTCATCGTTGCTGCACCGTATAACTGCAAGAAAGAAACCCGCTAATAAGATATAATCTTGTCTCATTATCTAAAACTTCATTGATTTGCTAGCATAGTTGTTAATAGCGGTCGCTGCTATAGTGAATAGCGTAGTGAAGTGGGGCTTCCCACTATGAGGTGTTTAGCGCCTAAAAAGAGATGAAATAAAAATAAAATAGGTTTTTTCTTTTTAATAAATGCAAGTATCTACTGAAAAATTTAACGTATTTTAGGGTTTTCTGTTACAGGATTGAAATAAGAAGAGTATATTCTTCCATATTTACTGGATTTTTTTTATAAAATTATACATATAAAAGATTTTTAATTTTTTTTTTCTAGAGTATGGCTATTTATAAAATAGCGTCCGCTCTTTCATCGCTACGCTACGTAGCGTAGGTAGTTTGTCGCTATTTACCGCTATTCGCTATTAACAACTATGATTGTTTGTGTCAACACAACATGAACGTAACAAGGTTTTGGGTTGTCATATCTAACTTGTTTAATAAACGGGTCATGTTTGGGTTGGTCTGTTTAACCTTAGTAATTAAACAAATCAACCCACCCGCCAACCCTCTGAATTGTTTAGATAAACAGGTTAAACGGGTCATGTGCCCTGGTTATGGTTGATGTCTTTGACACGAACAAATACCGGGTTGTGTTTGGGTACAACAGTTCAACCTGTTTTGACTTTTACAAAACCAGCTTTGACCCGAATCCATTTCTTCCCATAATCCCAACAAGTAAAAAAAATCAAAGAAAGTCGAACCTCTGAAAAAGTTAAAGAAGCGGATCTTTGCTTTTTGCGAGAAGCAAAGATGATTGCGGACACTGATTCACTAGAGTTGGTTGCTAACGGCAAGGCGATGAACGAGATGAAGAAAGACGGGGTACTTGTAGCCGTAGAGAAACCATCAACAGCATCTACTAAAGGATCTGCAAATACAGCAGCAACAAGTGTGCCCAGTAACAATAATAGCACTGCTTTCGCAGTGGTCCTGCGTGCGTCATGTACACCATTCTCTTCATCATCACCGCCTTCGTCTCCCAAAAGGTAGTGTTGTCTCTTTGTTTCCTGCATATGCAAGGAGTGTTAGATGGGCCATGTTCACGGGTCAAACCCGATAGAAACCCGAATGTTTAACATGAATCCAAACACAACACGAACCTAAAAATTATGTTAGACATGTCAACCCAAAGACTGCCACAAATTTTCACTAAACCCAAAAGATTATTTTATTTTATTTTATTTTATCATATTGACACTCTAAAATGAAAATTTTGCAACCAAAAGTATAAAGTGTAATGAAAATAAGTATGTTTAAACTAAGAAAGCTAATGTTAATTTCTCTTTTATCTTTTAGATTTATGACGTAAAACACATCTTCAAAAACATAAAAATAAACGGACACCAGCGAACCCACCAAGTCAACGACCCGTTTAGCTATATGTGTTCGCTGGTCGACCCCAACCCGTTTTGGACTATATATTAAAACCCTTAAATTCCTTGTTAGACATGTTTTCGTGTCGTGTCAAAAAATCACACCCTTTACTCATACCAATAAGTGATGCCTTAAATGTTAACTAAGAGTCATCACAAATTGGAAACATCATAGAAGTAAAAAAAATACCTCATGATAGTCATGAATATAGTCAGGACCAGCAATAAGAGAACTTATTTTGGTCCTTCTGGCCTCTTCAAGCCAATTATTGATTCCGGTTACAAACTCCTGAAAATCTACTTCTTCGTCTCCAGACGTGTCAAATTCTTTCATAACTTTATCAATCGCATCATCTTCGTTTAAATTTATAGCGTTTAGTTGCATTCCTACAACTAGAGCTCTTAGTTCCACTAGTGAAAGGTGCCCATCTCCATTCGTATCAACCGAGTTAAATAGTCTGCCAAAGATAACAATAAAAGGTTATATAAAAATTTACAAGAAATTGCAAAAATAAATGGTAATGCAGCTTACCTGTATAGAACATCTTGATCAAGTTGGTTTTGATCGTTTGTAAGTTTTCCAAGCGAATTTGTTTTTAAGTAACGCAGAATTCCAGACCGAACATGCTTATGCTTTGCAAAAGCAATGCGTCTCTTCTGTATATTAGGTTGATAAACCTGCAAAAGATTTTCAACCGACGTCAATCAACCAATAAGTAATTGACTAATATACACCTAAAGAACTGAATCACTGATCTTGCTGATTGAGTACGTGTCTATACCTGATAAACGCAGTATGCAATTAAAAGAGAAACGGAAACTATAAGACCGATCAAAACCGCTAAGTGTCTTCCAGAAGTTGAATGAAAGATTTGTGGGAATTGAACAACTATAAAAGGAAGCACAGATACAGCCATTATCATTGCAGAATAGCTGGTCCATATATCAGTACTCACACCAGAGCCTGCAGCAGAAAAAAGAATATTATAAGCCAAACGGGTACGACATTTCCCAAGGGTTTTCGTTTTTAACCATGAGAACCCGTTACCAGAAAACTCACGGGACCCACCAATTACCTGCTAAGTTGAATCCTTTAGTATCTTGGTTATCTATAGCAATTGAGTCCTGTATGTCACATTTGCCTTTGATGATACATGCTCCCCATATGACAGTTAGAAGCATGACTGTTGAACCAGCCAATAAGCCCATGCCAACTGAGACTTGGTCTTGAGCTGTTTCTGGGCTTCCAGATAATCCAGATACTATAAAAAAATAGATCATATAAAAAAATTATATTGCTATATAATATGTGTTGGATAATTCAAAGAATCTGAATATTCTACAAACATATGGATAATGTTTTGAACTTCTTTTCTAATTTAGTATTGAGTACTTGTATTACTTTTTAGTATTATTATATTTAACAGAACTTTAAATGTGAAATTTAATATCATAAAAGTATTGTTTGTACTTTTCGTGTTTAATTCATCTATGATTTCCTCATTCCACAAAGAATAATTGAACACGTCTCCATTATAAAATGAAGAAAACTACACCATAAACAGTAACAAGTTTGAGTAAAATTAACACCAAATAGTATAACCCATTTATCTAGAAAACGGGTTCTGTTAAGATGAGTTTGGCTCTTCACAAATTGTTATGCTGATTTAGGGGCTGTTTGACAACTTCTGAATGGTTAAGTGCTGAAGCAGTAAGACAGTATAATGCTTAACCGTTCATAAACAAATGTTTGATCAATTCAGATTAGAGGTCTTAATCATTCGGACACGATATAATGCTTAACCATTCAGGGAAAAATGTTTGAACCAATCAGACATTTGTTAGTGAAACAAACAGTCTGAACCATTAAGCGCTAAATTTAAATTAGTTCACATGATCTGGTAGGATTTTGTACCACCAACACCTAGTAGGCGCACTATCACAGTCATCACCATCATCGCCTCTCGCAATCACCGCCGCCACCACTATAGTATTCACAACCTCCACTGCTATAACCACCACAGACACCGTCGCCTCCACAGGCCACCTTAGCTGTCACTAGCCGTCATAAAAGCAAGCATATCATGCGAATCCATTCGATGCATGTTTTCCCTAAATCCACCCATTCCAAGATGAACCATTTTAGTCGGAACTTGTTTTGACCCGTGTATCAAATTGACACTTTGAAACACTTCATTTGACCTGAACCCATTTTTACCGGAACAATGTTTTTGACCCGTTACAAGACCCGCCCATTTTCCCAACTTAAAGTCAAATAATCAGAAACTGGAAGTACAGTCAAACAAACCAAAAAAGATAAAAAAATAAAGAAAGCCGAAAAGATAAAGCCTAAAAAAAATAAAGAGCTACATGTCAAAAGATATGGATAAACTAAATGACACTTGTTCAAAAGTAAGGCCTTCAATAACTCCCAGGTAGGTTAGGAGTTGGAGTACAACCGAATATCACGACCTAAAGTAACCACATATCACCATCATATAAGGTATAAAATACCTTCAGCATCATTAATTCTAACTCAATCTTGAAAAACAAACATACCTAAATTAACTAACAACATTAACCAATCAAATTAATCCATAGCAACAATACCACATATTCAACAATAATCGTATGAATTTGAGAAGTAAGACTAAGGATGATTATCTGTTTACTTAAGCCAAAAGACTAGTTTGGTAGGTGAGAAAGCTGATTTGGGCTATAAACCTCATATTTGTTGTTGCTCATACAACTGCTGTGAAACAAGTCCCAAATCTTGCAATTGTTTTGGTCCATAATAATTTGGTACCTAGTATATGTACCATACTGGATAGAACTCAATACAACACTTTTTCATAAATTCATCTATCGGTATTTTCGATACTGGTATGATACTGAGACTATACAAAGATGAGCATTTTGTAACTAGCATCGGTACCGATAGAAAGTACTAATAGATTCGATGCTGAATTCTATACCCACTTTTCAATGAATTCGTTATATTTGTATTTTCGGTACCGACAAGGTACAGTATTGGATACCCTTTTCTATAAATTCATAATCTGTGTTTTTAGTACCCCTAAGATACGACTATGGATGAGCATTTGATACCGGATACTAGTACCGAATATCCCGTACCAAATTATTTCAGTACTGAATCAGCACCCATTTTTTAAAGTTTTCGGTACCAATACCAGTTTGGTACGGTACTGATATTTTACCGAATTTTGCCTTCAAATACCGGTAACGACTGTACAGAACATTTTCGGTACCGGTACCCATATTTGACGAATTTCGATACCTATATCTGTACGGTACCGAGCTCATCCCAATCCGACCTCATAAGTAAAACAAACCGAAAAGATTCTAGAAGTAAAAAAGTTGTACCAAGAATAAGCATAGCATCTGGAAGAGCTCCAAGAATTGGAAGAAACAAACCGCCAACAATACCAGGACCTAAAATCTCCAACATTAACTCACTACCGGAAGACAAAAAGGTAGCAGCAAGAAACATGAGGTAACCATAGACCAAAATGAGAAACAAATTGCCTAAAACAGTCGTGTTGCACGGCAAGAACCCGTAGGTCTGCTCGCATAACTGTAATTCGTTCATTGATGATAAGCCGTCGGAAACGAGATCGGTGGGGGAAGTGGTGGTGGTGATGAGGCGGCCGGTGGCTGCGACGGTGAAGGAAACGGAGATCGTGAGGAGGATGAGGAGATTGTGAGTCATGTTGTTGGTGTGTGTGATTAGTGTGTGTTTTGGTGGTTTATAGTGATTGCTCTGGTGTGGTGAACGAGTGGGAAGCGCGTAAAGACTAAAGAGAGAAAACGGTTTTGGGAAGACGAATGGCAGCGTGTAGTTAATAATTGTATCTTAAAAGTTCGTTAAGTTTATTTAGAATTTTTTTAATTATTTTATTATATTGAGAGTAAAATGCCCTTGGTTACCTGATAGATAGTCACTGTCATTTGCTATTTTTTCATCCTAGTTCTTAACTTTCTAATTATATTAAGAGTAAAATATTTGGATAGTCAGCGTGGTTTGTTATTTTTTATCTTTATCTTTTAACTTTCCAAAATTATAAATTACAGGTATCTTCCATGTAGTTTGATCGTATGTTACTCAAATAGTCTCTAGGCTTAATGAATATTAGTTTTTCTATAGAGTTGATGTAAAAAGACTAAATTATCATTACTAAATTAAAACATTTAAAAATATAATTAATCATTTAAATTAAATATTCAAGTGAGCCTCATCGCTATTATTTAAATATAAACATTTTAATAGTAAGAGTAATTTGGTCATTTTATATGGACTTAACTAGATAAAGTAACGTTCATCCAGTCTAGGGACTATCCGAGTAACAAGTGAACAAACCACAGGGAACATACATGTAATTAGTATAGTAGGGACTAAAGGTGAAAAGTGGCAAACCACAGGGACCTTCCGGGCAATTTACTCTTATGTTTACGATTAAAATTTGCATTTGCTTGATTTAAAAATACGTTTAAACACCAAGAGACCAATCTAAGCTATAAGTTTTCGCACTATTCCCGGTCCATCAGACTGTGTGGACTTTTACCTCGTTTACAACTTTGGTTGGGTAGTTGTTAAAGTTGTTGAAAACTTTGTCGTTTCGCGTCTTCCAAATGCCCCAGAATGTTCCCACGAAATTCTAAGCTCCCCTAAATTGGAGTAGGATATTTTAGAGCTTTGGAACTTCCAAGCTCCCCTAAACAGAGCTCCTCACTAAACGCCGTTGGCAAAATTACATTGTTCAAGAAGGTGATTTGTCGGCACTTCCTAGGTTGAACACCAAACATAATCCAAAGAGTCTGTCATTATTCCTCTCTTTCATAACGTTGCGTTTGCTGGAAAAATCAACTTTTTTGGGTAACCAGTTGTTCCATGTATGTGTATAATTGAAATAACCAAACATTTTTTATTTAATAAGCTTCCTTAAAGATCGTATAGAAATGAAATTGGCCCGCTCCCCAACCAAAACCATTTATCCCTTTCAAGGATAAACTCATACAATTGCATCATATTGCCACAATTTTGCAACTCTAGTATCTCTGTGGTTATGGACGGTTCTCACTTTCAATCATATCCCATAATCAAGGAGTCATCCTACTGTGTATATTTTTATCTTGCACCAAACACATTTGATCCATTTCTAATTTGTAAACTAAGGGGATTTAGGACCTAAAAGACAGATTATCAACCCATGGATCCTGCCATATGATATACATTAAAGTGTACATGTTTTAATCCCCTATTTTACTCATGTTTTATGCGTTTTTGGCTAAAAATTCGATGTTTAGGTACTTAATCATGTACTTTTGGTTTTCAGGTCTTAAACAGCGTGCCAAAGACAAAGTTGGAGAAAAAACAGAAGTTTCCGGGCATTTCGGATTTAAAATGCCTAATCCGCTGAAGATACAGGTCATGCACGGTCGTGCGACCACATGCACGACCATGAAGACTTAAGACACCGTAAGCAATGGCAGTGCACAATGCAGTGCAGTTGGATTCTCGGACTCGCACGGCCGTGCGTCTCAGACGCACCCATGTGCAACCTCTGTTCCTCCGAAGCACCCCTGTGCGATCAAGCGTGCAACCATATTCTCAGGTCTATCAATCGGGCAGCCTAAAATATAATCAGATTGGTGATTGACTTTTGTTACCAACTCCTTTTTATTCTAATGCCATGAGTGGCTTTGAAAGTTTATGTCCACATGCTACTTGGATCATTGTGTATCTCCACCACCACTTTAACGATACAGCCAACTTACAACCTTAATACTCCCAATATCGAGACCCCCTTGATCATAAGGGGGTAATATCTTGTCACAAATGATCCAACAAAGCCTTTTATTTTGCGAGTCACAGACAAATTAAAACGTCTACGTATACTTCCCAAATCATCAAAACGTCTACGTATACTTCCCAAATCATCAATAACTTGTTAGGGGGCTTTGAAAAGAGATAACCAGTATAGCAAGAAACAACCTAATATTGCTTATTGTACCTCTAAACGAAAGAACGTTAGCTTTCCACATGTAGAACCTCTTTTTAAATTTCTCCATAACTGAGTTCCAACTTTTATGAGGTTCATGTGGATACTAACCGAGAGACCTAACACACGAAATGGAAGGAATCCAGTTGGAACCTAAGAACATTCACCATAATACTTGTTTATAGCTCATAGACCCCCAATCCATAAACTTTGATCTTCCAAAGATTGACTTTAAGACTCGATGCTAAGCGAGATACATACATAACTCTTGCCAAATTCGAGAAGTTTAAAAAAATCCAATCACCCATAAAGGTAATGTTGTCCATATATATTAAATAAGGGGTACCATGCCATCATTAGGGGTTCTAAACCCATGAATAATCCTTAAATGTCTTGTTTATTGAGTTGACACATGAAAAGCTTTCATAACAATGATGACAAGAAACGACGAAACTGGATCGCCTTGACGAACTCCTTTTCCACATTAAATTCTTTCATGGGGGACATCTTAATAAGAATCGACATATTAGCGGACAAGAGTCAATTGTGAATCCAATTCCTCCAAACCTATGGAAATTCATCTAATTTACGGTTGTTCAGGAAAAGTCCAATTAAGGTTATTGAGGGCCTTTCAAAGTAAATTCTAAGAACACATCATCTTTTTAGTAAATTTTAGCCACGCAAACACTTCATTAAGAATCAGGGGGTCATTAGTAAGAGTGTTACAGCCTGCTAAAAGGCCAATTGTGTGACAACCCGCAACTCTAGGTTAATACGTTAACCTAACCACAGTTAATTTAGACACACATTCATAGCACTGCATTTAACTAGGGTTAGTTAAATGAGTCTACTTTGGTAATTCGGGGAATTACCGGAATACACACATGATAACTCTCGAACGTTGTTGACTAACATGAATAATAATGATAAACTGATGGTTTATATGAAACTTATGGGCTGCATGACAAATACATGAACTACATGCTTTAAACGTAAATTAGCTGATATTGTGTGCTTCTTAGTGAAAGTTATAAAGTTAGGGGTATTTATAACTAATATTGAAAATGGAATGAAACTCCTACAACCCTAATCATTCCTCACAATTCACTGTACGACAGTTCATCTTTTCTCTCAAACCCTCCTCTAATCATTTGGCTTTGCAACAATTCTCCATCCTCAATCTTGATCATTCCGATCCTCTTAGAACAATACTAGATTGAATCTAAGGTATGTGTTTATGTATATGATGTTAACTTGTTCTTTTGAATTCATGCAAACCCTAGATGATCCAAACAATTGATTTTGTATAACTGATCATACTTGATGAATATGAAACTGTTGTTTGATAATTAGTGATGCCTTTGCCATTATAGGAATGATAAACTGCTAGTGTGATTGATTGCATTGTTGAGATCAGGGTTTTGATCGTAGTTGAAACTGTTGTATTGTGAAACTGTTTGTGGATTCTGCTCAATTCTGTGTTACTGTGCGTTTGCAAATGACCCGATCTTGTGAAGTCACAAGGTCCGAGTTTCCTTGGAAACTCAGGGTTCGAGTTTAACAGGAGAGTATACTCCTCCGAGTATACACCTCCGGATTAACATGAGAGGATACTCCTCCGGGTTTGTGTATTTTAAATGGGTGCGAACTTATATAAACAAAAGTTGTCCGAGTTTAACTGAAATACTTGTCCGAGTTAAAGAATAAGACTTGAGGAGTCCGAGTTTGTGATGTGAGTTCTAGTTATTCGAGTTTACATGAATAATTTCCATGTTGTCCGAGTTTAGCATGAGTGAGACTAGAAACTATGTTGTCCGAGTTTAGTAAAGGCATTAGGTGCATCTGGGTTTTTGTAAAATAAAAAGGGGGTTCGAGTTTATTAAATGAACTAGATATGTCCGAGTTTAACATGCTTGTCCTTGTCAGGGTTTAGCCCTCAGAGTTTAGTTGTCAGGGTTTAGCTCTCAGAGTTTAGCTCTCAAGGTTTAGCTCTCAGGGTTTAGCTCTCAGAGTTTAGCTCTCAGGGTTTAGCTCTCAGAGTTTAGTTGTCAAGGTTTAGCTCTTAGGGTTTAGCTCTCAGAGTTTAGCTCTCAGGGTTTAGCTCTCAGAGTTTAGTTGTCAGGTTTTAGCTCTTAGGGTTTAGCTTCAAAGTTTAGCTTTCAGTGTTTAATGTGTTACATATGCTAGGTCCTTTTTTAAACGCATGACTATGTTGGTTCCGAGTTTAATAAACCCAACTAGAATATACATGTGTTAAATTCTTCTGAATTATGTGTATGTGTATGTGACGTCCATGTTTCCTAAAATCACATTAAATGCCAGCAAGCAACCGATATCACCAACTAGAGAATTCACTGTGTGTTACTATATGATAAACATGTTAACCTGATCACATGAAAACTAGGTTGTTTGGACACTTAGTGTATTGCAAACCATACTTATATATACTTAAATTTAAACGTGCACTAGGTTGCGTGTAACGGACCTAACACTGATCTAACGCACAAAGGCACAATATCATTTGCCGAGCAAACTAAGGTGAGTTCACAGCTTTTTTACAAGCATGCGTCCAGTGGGGACAAACAAACAAACTTTTATCCCTGGAGGGGATGACTACTATTCCTTGGAGGAATACTTTGTTATACCTGTTTTGTTTAATTTCGATGTTAGTTAATAAACCCTCTATCACGGAAAGTCCCTACTTACATACCGAACTAGTTGCCTGGAGGGAAACGGGGTATTAGTTGATAGCGCTATTAGGCCTGACAAACCTCACACCGTGCCTTGGAGGACGGGCGTGAACTAATGACCTTAAACACGTTGATCAATGATGATAGACATTGACGAGGGCACCAAAAACAGAACAGTCAATCGGTACAGAGTTTATTAGTTGTAACATGTCTTTAAACTAAACACCAACTGGTTTTCGAGAACAAAAATGTGAACTCGCCGGCTTAATCGCTGATACACTTTTTCTGCATGCTTGAAGGTTGTTAGATGATTCATGCATGGGAACTTGCAGTCTGGGGAGCTTGAAATGTCATGGGGCGTGTTACGTGATTGCAAAGAATAAAACTTTACGCATTAAAACATTTTGATTTTTAATTGTTTGAGAATTTTACATTTGCTTCCGCTGAACACATACTATGTTGGAATGTTTAATTTGAAATTCACTATTCATGTTGAATACGATGACTTGTGTGGTATTATTTATTATTTGTTCGACATGAATAGTGGCTAGATCTTGGTACGTCACACGCTTCGCGGTAAAACTCCGCAAGTGGTAATTTGAGGGTGTGACAAATTGGACATAACTTATAATCAAGACACGCACCCCTTTAAGTCTGCTTGCTAAGGTTTTGGCAACAACCTTGTAAATACATCCTATAAGGCTATATGTAAGGTTGTTAGGTCATAGATACGAAAGCAAAATAGGACCTATAAGTTGAAATTGTGGTTAATTCAACCTGAAGAGTGGAAAGTGTTCCTGATGTCATGGATGTCCTGTTCAAGGATTTAAATAAATGGAAATCTAAACCATTAGGCCTAAGGGCTTTATCGTTGTCACATTCCAAACAAGCATTTTAATTTCCCTAAAAGGAAAACAACTTGATAAGATTGATCGCATCCTAGGAAGAGAATCTTTTGAAGTAGTTACTCACCACCTTTGATCTTTAATGCGAGGTTTCTTTGAAATTTTGTTGAAAGAATGACAAAGCTGTCATTTTCATATTATCCGAACTGGTAATCAAGACCCTCATTTGCCACCAATCCGTTAATTCTACCTTTGACATATAGTTCTAAATGAACTCGTGAAAAAAAGTCGTATTTTATCATTGAAAATAGACCATTTAACTCGACGCCTCCTCGTTTTATCTTAGTTTTTTGAACGCCAAAATTTTTTACGTGTTCTCCTCATCTGTAACATATTTTGATTCTGCTAAAAGATTCCGCACATCCAACTTCATTCTGATGTCCATCGTAAACCTTAAATCCCCTTCGTATTGATTCTCAATTGTAAAATCCCACCTCTCGTACCATAAATATCGTCCGTTTTACCTACGAAGAGCTCACATGTTTGTTTTTGGTTGCCTAAGTGAAGACTTTCTAAGAGGTCACTCATTTTGATACTACCAAATGGAGATTTTTTTTCTTTCTTTTTTATGTAATTTTTTTTAACTATTTTATTGTTTTATTGGATTGTTGTTTTTTAATCAATGTTAGGAAATCATTCAACTTTTAATAGATAAAAAACAACTAGTAAAATTACCCGTGCGTTGTCGCGAGAATCAGTCGGTAGCCGATATGATTATTCATGCGTTGCGATGTAACGCTGCATTATATGATTGTTTTTAAAAGTCAAATCTACATCTTTGTGTTTTAATAGTCAATCTATATCTATTATTCTATCAATAAAGGATAACAAACTTTCAAATAAATTTTGTAATACATAAGTTCAAAAAAGTGTTTCTTTATTAATATCTCAAGTAATATTGAAAGTACAAACACGTTTTTGGATGTTGAAAAAGAAATATTATGTTGATGTTTGGAAATAAAAATAAAGCTTACTCCTTTGTTAAAGTTGTCAGCTTTTGAGACCACAGTTAACCCTTTAGGAGTTGTAGCCATTACCACCACCACTTTGTCACTCCCTCTCTCTCACCTTTTCTTTCTCCCCACACCATCACCACCACACCAACACTGTAGCAGCAACACCAGCACCATCATCACCACCCCATCTTTGTCATTATCACAAACACTACAACCACCTCATTCACGAAACAGTTCCGCCGTCACAAAAACACAATCACCGCCACCATCAAACAGTTCCACCCCACAAACACCGCCAGTTTGATGACTATTATTTTCTTTCTTCTCCAAATCAGTTCATTAAAATCATAAAAGAAAAGAAAGAAAAAACGAAAATAATAAAACCACTCTACTCAGATCTACAGATCATCATCGAAAGAGCAAAGAGGCTCACATGCACAATTCTTCATTACCATTGCCAATAAAGCACGACTCATTTCCGCCACGGCTGCAACCGGGGTTGCCATGCCAAGTGGCAAGCCACTCGCCATCATAGCCGGTGGTAGGGACGGCCTGTGTAAAAATGGTGGTGGTTTTTAGACAGTGAAAGAAGAGAGTAGAGAGATGCCGCCCCGGTCGACCACCGGTTACCACACCTCTCACCCAACCTGTTTACCGGTACCAGCGTCCGAGAGTTCACCGGCAGTGAGCGTGGTAACTCCGGTTTTACACCATTCACTTTCTGTGTCCTTCACCCTTTATTTCTCTGACATGTCTCTGTCTATATTACATGCGTGGAAGTGTAGATATATGGTGAAAGATGAGTGTAAAGTGTATGTGGCAAAGTTGAAAAATACGTGTCAAAAGAGAGAAAGGATGCATCACAAAGTTGTACTTCATGTTTTAAAACCTATACTAACATAGCTACAGTAATACATACTCACTAACAAAAGTTTGGTATTTAATATATACATATATATGGTGAAAGATGAGTGTAAAGTGTATGTGGCAAAGTTGAAAGATACGTGTCAAAAGAGAGAAAGAATGCATCACAAAGTTGTACTTCATGTTTTAAAACCTATACTAAAATAGCTACAGTAATACATACTCACTAACAAAAGTTTGGTATTTAATATATATATATATATGGTGAAAGATGAGTGTAAAGTGTATGTGGCAAAGTTGAAAGATACATGTCAAAACAGAGAAAGGATGCATCACAAAGTTGTATTTCATGTTTTAAAACCTATACTAAAATAGCTACAGTAATACATACTCACTAACAAAAGTTTGGTATTAATATATATATATATATATATATATATATATATATATATTATGGTGAAAGATGAGTGTAAAGTGTATGTGGCAAAGTTGAAAAATACGTGTCAAAAGAGAGAAAGGATGCATCACAAAGTTGTACTTCATGTTTTAAAACCTATACTAACATAGCTACAGTAATACATACTCACTAACAAAAGTTTGGTATTTAATATATATATATATATGTGGTGAAAGATGAGTGTAAAGTGTATGTGGCAAAGTTGAAAGATACATGTCAAAAGAGAGAAAGGATGCATCACAAAGTTGTACTTCATGTTTTAAAACCTATACTAAAATAGCTACAGTAATACATACTCACTAACAAAAGTTTGGTATTTAATATATATATATATATATATATATGGTGAAAGATGAGTGTAAAGTGTATGTGGCAAAGCTGAAAGATATGTGTCAAAAGAGAGAAATGATGCATCACAAAGTTGTACTTCATATTTTAAAACCTATACTAAAATAGTATACATAGTCACTAACAAAAGTTTGGTATTTAATATATATATTAATGACTAGGAAATAATTTCACTTTGTTAAAAGATGTTCAATTAAAACATCATTACTTATGTGGCAATGCCATTACACCTTAACTAGCTATTTCATGTTAAACTAGAACAACTAACCGCAAGGCCATTACACTTTAACTAGCTACTTCATGTTAATCTAAAACAACTAGAACTAGTCATTTGATGTTCCATGACAGATAGTCTAGTAGTGGGTATAAAGTTATGAAAATTTATTATTATTTTTAAATAATAAATCTTACATAGTTTTAAATTACATCAAATAATTCTTAATTTACTCTTTGTTTGGTACACCAAATAAATTCTAGTTTACTTTTTATTTGGAATTGAACTCAAAATCTTCCAATAAGAGGCAAGAACTTGAATTAAGTGAGCTAGCCCGTTTAGTAGAGGCTCATACTTCTTAGAGGATTGATTCTAGGTTCAAATCTAGACAAATGAGCTATTTGATTAAATAGTCTAATTAAGGTAGGAGTAAGCTTTGTCATTCAAAAAAATAAATAAATAAATAAAAAGAGGACCACGTTGTCTATAAATATGTTATTAATGTTGAGATCTTCCCGTATTGCTTTTCATGTAAAGCGATGAAATGATCAAGGTCAAGGGAAAACCACTCTGAGTTGTGAAAGTTTAGAGAACCCGGTCTTCCCATACGAGTTTCCCCCCCCCCATTTTTTTCACACGCCTAGATTATAATGTTAGAAAAGCTGCCGTAAAAAAAATTGACGTAGTGTTTTTCGGCCCCTTACAACAGCTGTAAAAACAAAACTGATGACATAAACATGACATCACTTTTTACAGCATTTACGGCTGCTGTAAATGAAAAAAAAACTAGTTTTTTTTTTCTTGGAAAAGTTGATTTTCTTGGGATTTTTGGTAATTCTTTTCTTTAAAAAAACATTTTGATAAAGTCGAGTTCTTTAAATTCTCATAACTCATACAAATTTTCATTTTGCGTAACCCAACGATGAAATCAGATTAAATATATTACATCACTCGAAAGATGTTTATTATACGAGGTAGATTGTTGAGCCTTTAAAAAAAGATGGATTGTTGCAAATAGTGAGGCACACGTGAACCTTGTCCGTTGCTTTCCTTGTCGACAAGATTAGAGACATCCTTAAATTGATGCTAATATTTTATGATTCTTATTCTTCTTTTAAAGATTTAATTACTTTTCATTATATAACTTAAAAATATACATTTAAAATAGAGAATAAAACTTGGTATCTTTAATTTTGGATGATTTGTTAGACATTAAAGGGGTGTGAATAGTGTTGGGTTGGATACTTCAGCTTTAACTTAATTCATATGTTTATTCATTTCGTGTTAAGACGAATCCATTTAAAATTGTATTGACATGCTTAATGTTCATTTGCAAATACGAGTGATTTTGTAACAGTTTGACCTAGCAATTACTTCACTCCAAATGATTTTTTTTGTAATTGTCTAGTTTAATTAATTGTTCTTGGTTCTTATTTTTATTCCCAATTTAAAATCGTGTTTATATATTTAGCTCATAATTAAAATTACCGAGTGGGGTGATTAGAGAACCGATTATTAACTTAAAAAAGTTATATATTTTCAAAGGGGAAAATAGTGTCACTTTTCAAAGTTAGTAGTTCGAAGAATAACTAAATACTTAACTATAAATATAACCCTTTTCATATTAAAATCCAAATATTTACGTATTTAGAAACTCTTAATTGGTTTGATAGGTTAACCGACTTATCTAATAGATTGTGTTTGACAGGTTAACCGACTTATCTAATAGATTGTGTTCTGGTTAACCTATTTATTAAACAAGCCGTGTTCTTGTTGACATGCTTAATAAAACCGGTCACGTTCAGGGGCGGACCTACGTATTGCGGGTCGGGGTCCACGGACCCCAATGTTTTTAAAAAAGTAGTAGATTCGGTATATTAAATTGTATAAGGACCCCATAAATAGAATTAGGTGGACACCATAGAAAGAAAAGGAAAGCTGGTGTGGTGGTAAATCCCCTTTTTTTAACAAGAGGTCATGGGTTTAATCCTTGTCTAGCACATTTTTCCTGTTTTTTTTAAATCTAGTTCAAACCTTGCTATGATCCGACCCGAATGAGGACCGACCCGAAAATTTTAACGTTTTTTTATAAAAATTTTGAACACCGAAAAAAATGGACCCCATTGAAAAAAAATCCTGGGTCCATCACTGGTCACGTTAGCCACCTTAAACCTGTATTTTTTTTTTTCATATATCAGAAATTTGCCACCCTTGTATATGAACTATTGAATTTGTACTAGTAACTTTTTTTTTACAAAAAAAGACACCCTACATAGACGTAGCGTGCCAATGTGTTATGGTTAGTGAATACGGATGTAAAGGCACACCACATCGAAGTAACCTAAACTGATGGGTGATCATAATGATATCCTTTGAGGAGTGTTATGGTTAGTGAACGTGAAAATGAAAGTGAGATGATTGCCAAGATGGTGTAATCTCATTGGTTTATTATTAAAAAAATGCTTCTCCTTTCATTCATGCATCTTTTCATGCTCGTGGTTCCAACAACATTTCTCCTTTCACATTCACACCACATTGGAAGGGCGTGGTATTCTTGTGAACGTGAATTCTAGGTGACATCTTCTCCCTTCACTACCACATATCATGGCATATGGTTTAACTAGAAGAATAGATAGAATCGTAATATTAACACAAATATTATGAAGACAAGTAAAAAGTTAAAAGAGTTTTAAAAATTAGATAATCATGGTAAAACTTATTTATAACATGCTTAATTGGCTATCAAACACTTAACATTGTCTCTTTTAATATTTGTATGTTATACATAGACAAATATTCATATTGTATTTCATCTCAAATGTTGGATTAGATGATACTTTTGGGTTAATTATGTTGAGTTGTTAAGAACCTTATAAAGGAAACTTGATTATGGAAAAAAGAGTGAAACGCATATAACGTTTTCCCACTCCATTTTTATGCCTAAATAAAGTCGTATAGAGCAATATGTGAATAACACAAAAAGTAAATGGGTGCTTGTGCTAGCTAACGAAACCCGTCTTGCCTAACTTTGAGGATGACGGCGGTGTTCTGACATGGATAACGACCCTATTATCTTGGTTTGAGCAAGACATGCTCCATTAAATCACCTAGTTATGTGTGACTTCCATGATTGGCATGGGTGTCCACTTTTTTATGTGCTGAATCATTTTTCTTAACCAGTTACATCTTTCATTGCACCGTATAAAGTAACTAATACAATATGATTTGATAATATCGTTGTCAACATGTTTTATACTTCGTCATGAGATTGCAAATAACTACATATTTGGATTATGATCGAGCGTTATGTGGGTGTCAGGATGTTAAAAATATATTGTGTCTAAATGTCTTAACTTTTTATTTTAATAATTATAATCTAATCCATTCTTAAATTTATATCATATTCATCGTAGGACTTGAACCCTCAACCTTATAGGAATAAACACCTAACTACTGGTAGACTAAATCCCTTTCAATTGAATAATCTCGGAGCAAGTGTTCCATAACGATAAACGAAATTAATTCCATTCCAAGTGTAGACATTTTGAAACAAAAAACTATATCTATACTATATTATAATGTATTTGGGAATGACATTTTAAAATACAAAAAAACACTAAGGGCTCATGAGTTGACATGTTTAAGCATGTTCGGCCGAACTTGCATAGGCAAGTTCGGGCGAACTTACACATGTGGAGCGAACTTGTAATCCTATAAATACCTAGTTTGTGTGTCTCATTTGTAATTTGGCATTGTAGAGGCGAAGCTCTGTCAGTCTGTAATCTAAACGTTTAATCAATAAAACTGACGATTAACTGATTAAATCTTGCCTGTTGGTAACACGACGTAATATTTCCGCTATTATAGACGTTAGATATCAAATTTAGGTTCCTAAGCATCGAGGATCGGTCCTACAAGTGGTATCAGAGCCAGAACAGCCTGATTTGATAGTATCAAGACAAGATCACTTCTATTTCTACTCCATTCTTCTTTTTCTTTAACTTTTGATCACAAAATGAAGAATTCATGGTCAAAATCTTTTGAATTTTGAATATATCATGTAAAATACAACATAGATAAACCCTTGAAAGATTGGAGACCAAATTCAACCGAATTCATGTCGAAATTTTGAAAAAACCATGATTTTGAAAATTTTCTGGAACGAACTTGTTGGCCATGTTCGGCCGAACTTGCACTAAAACATCACTTCAAGTGATTTTTTAGTAAGTTCGCCCGAACTTAGGTGATTTTTGAGGAAATTTGAGTCAAGTTCGCCCGAAGATACTAAAATTTTCATTAATTTTACATCAAGTTCGACCGAACTTGTATAAAATCAAGAAGATTTTAAGTAAGTTCGCCTGAACTTGCTTGTATTTCATCAAAGTTATTTTGAACAAGTTCGTTTGAAGATCTGTTTAATTGGGTTATAAGTTCGACCAAGATAATTGAAAATTTTCAAAGTAAATCTAACAAGTTCGACCGAACTTGTTAGAAAATTCAAGAATTCTTCATTTGTCACTACAAGTTCGACCGAACTTGTAGTAGGACTAACTGTTTTCAAAGTTTTTGAAAAATTTTCAGCGTATACGTTTCGTGATTCCCAACGGAAGATCAACTAAGAGCTTATATGTCCGGAGTTAGTTCGTCAAATGCCAATGTGATTAATCAAGTCAATCTTGATAACAAAATGGGAACGACCGTCAAACCGCCCAAGCTGATGAGCATGGACGAATACGAAGCATGGAAAGAGAAATTTACTACTGGGTTTAAGCCATGCACTTCGCTGGCTGGGTGTCAATCGAAAGAGGCTACACTATTCCGGTAGATGAACATCAACAAGTTCTTGAGAAGTACAACTACTCGACAGCTCAGAGAGACGAATACATTGCAGAGAAAAAGATGATCAGTCTCATCCAACAGTCTGTCAAAGAAGATATTCTGATCTTGCTACCAGAGTATACTACAGCAAGAGAGCTTTGGTTGTCATTACAGAAGAAATACCAAGGCAGTGCCGAAATGATCAAAAGCAAGAAGGCTCTCATTTTGAAAGAATTCGATATTTTCAGCATGCTAAAGAATGAGACCATTAAGCAAATGATTGACCGTTTCTGTCACCTCAAAGTGCAAATGCGAAGACACGGTTTGAGAAGACGGAACAAGAATACATCGACAAACTTGCTGACCACTACCAGAGGGTGAATGGACTACGTATTTGATGGTTCTGAAGAATAGTGATAAGTGGGATTTCTTCAAGTTGTCAACATTTATCGATAAACTCGAAGGCCACGAAATGGAGCTTCTGAAAATAGCAAAGTCAAAGAATGCTAATGTAGTTCAAGACATCAGTTTATACTACAAAACCGGAATGCAAGATAACATTTTGAGTCCAAAAATTGGAACTGCTTTTAGTGCAAACATGAATGCTTCTCCACAGAACCAGAATCATTCACAGCCTCAGTATGACCAAAGTCCACAAAATTCTTACTCGAGCACTGGTTCAACTTCAACATTCCAAAGTCAAGTCAAATCAGAACCAACAGCAAAGTTCTGATCCGAATGTTTACAAGTGCAACACTGCAGTGTTCATGAACAATGTTGTTTCAGAAGAAGTTGCAAAACAACATATGTCACTACTCGCTACCGTCATAGAATCTTATGAATGTCTTGTTGCCGGTAAGATCGGAAACCCCGAGATGACCGCAGAAGATTATGACCAGGTAGACGAGGAAGAGCTCGAACTAATGGACATCAAATGGTCATTAGCTTCGATTATCAGGAGAGTGACAAAGTTCGTTGCACTCACAGGCCGTGACATTGGAAACTTTCCAGCAACAAATTGGGTTTTGACAAATCCAAAGTCACGTGTTTTAGATGTCGACAGAAGGGACATTTTAAAAGAGAGTGTAAGAACACCGAGGAAACCGGAAATCAAAGTCCGTTCGGAGGAGGGAATGAATATTACAAGAAGGCGCTTCAATATAAACCGTTCCCGAAGAAAACTCAGATTGAGATCTAAGAAAAGCCAGACAAGAGTACCACGGAGAAAGCCATGGTTGCATCTATAGAAGATGACGGTTTTGACTGGAATTCTTATATTGGGAAAAAGACCGGAGTTTCTTTGATGGCAGAGATAGTTAAAGATAATTCTGCAGAGGAGGCAGCGGCAGCAGCTGAAGCAGCGGCAACAGAAGAAGCAGCAGCTTTCGAACAAGCTATTCTGGAACATACTGTCAACACAGAAGAAGAGGAATATATCCATATGCAGAGACAAGGAATTTTATCCTCTAATTCTTGTGATAGTTTTGCAGGTCACTTTGATGGAAGCACGAAAGAACAAGTGGTTGAGGAGAAAAAGATTGATGAAGTGATTGTTGATATCACTCAAGAAATGAAAGTCGAAGACCTCAAGGATATGGCAGATAAAGCTTTAATGGCAAATCTAACCAAGGTAGGTCCAGAGGTAAAGATTGTCGAAAAAGAAGTTGTTAAAGTACAAATTGTAGAGGTTGAGAAACCTTGTACAAAATGTACTAAACCTTGTGCCGAATGTGCCGAAAAATCAAAGATCATCGCTGAAAACAATGTGCATAACGATTTGTTAAAATATGATTATCGCACAATGAAAGAAGCGTATGACAAAATGAAAAATGATTATGGCAGACCCGACAGAAATAACACCGAACAACATGATAATATAAGAATGTTGAGTGGTACAGTAATGGATAAACAAAGAGCAATTAACATTTATATCAACACCATTGCTGAAATCAAACAACAACTTCAAGATATGACAATTGAAACTGAAAGAGTTCGACAATTGTTAAGAAGTTATACCACTAACGCGTATGTTATCGATCACATTCTTCCAACAATCTCATCGGAAGAAAAACCTAAAAAGAAAGCGGGCAAAGAATATAGCAATGTTCCTCCACCCCTTTGCGAAAAATACTGTGTTAAATCTGCAGACGGGATGGACAAGGCACTCAATGTTGAATTACTTTCTAAAAAGAAAAACGAGTTGCCAGAGAACATTGATATAGTCTATGCTAAATCTGATGATGAGAACAACGTTGTGGTTAACAAAGTTGTTGAAAATGTTTTAAGTGATTCTGACGATGGCAGCTTCAAACGCGCCAACTCGAGTTCATAGAATTCTGATTCACAATCTGAAAATGACGATAATTCGTCAGAAGATGGTCTAAGTGATGATCCTAATATGGTAATGTACAAAATTAAGGATTCGGATAGACTATAGTTTGATGATAGCTTCCCAATTCAGAATGTGAAAGAAGAAATGCTTGATAAATTCTTTAAACTCGTGGAAGTTACATAAGAGGAATTGGTAATCAATGAACGAAAATTCTATTCCAAACCTAAAAGAAACAATTACCGAAGAAACGGTGGTGATCATCCGGAAAACCGGAGAGCGGGGTTGGGTTTAGAAGAAGAAACTGATGAATCTGTAAAGAAACCGTCACCATTTCATGAATATAAAAACAAAAACATGAAGTTTATATATGGGACGAATACAGTTCATGAGGAGAATTTGATTGGTAAGCAATCAAATGATGAGTTCAAAAAGGAGAAAGAAATTCGAGATAAAGCCAAGGTTACAAGTGGTGCCAAAACCTCTAGTAGGGTAAAACCACTGGTTAAAGGACATCCACTTGATAATCAGACATGTTTCAAGTGCAATGAAATTAGTCATGTGGCACGACATTGTCCGAAATCAAAATCGGCTTATCCTCGAAGAAGAGATTCTAATGTTGTTAAACCAAAGCAACCAGTGTTTGTAAAACCTGTAAAGATTTTGAAATGAAATGAATCAAAACCAGAAGATAAACCAAAGTCTGAAAAGATTTTTAAAAATTCCATTTACGAAAAAGGTGAAACTTCTAGGTCTAATGAAAACAAGTTTTACATCAAAAAGGCTAATATCAAATCTCAAACCTGGATTACCAAGAAAAGGTCAACAACATCTGGTGTTGTTAAGTCTGAGCTGGTAAAGACTGACACACAAAAGAATCAAAGACTGAAATCACTAAGTCTGAGCAGGTAAATACTAGTGAGAATGTGAAAGAAATTAAAACAGATATAAAAAACGATAATGTAAAATCTTTAAAAGATGAGAAAAAAGTGAAATTTTCAAACATTAACATTGTTGAAACAGATGATGAATTTGATTTTGATGATGTTGATGAGTTTGAATATGCTTTTGTTGATGGTTATCCTGTAAAACCCAAGACCAAGAAGGCTTGGGTAGAGCTTTTCACCTAATTTCTTTTTGCAGGGGCTCCAAAGATCTGTACTTTCAAAGTGGATTTTGGATAGTGGAGCATCCAGGCATATGATAGGAATGAAGGCATTACTATTTGACATTAAAGCTATCATGGTGGATATGTTGGATTTGCAGGAAATCAAGGTGGAAGGATAATCGCCAAGGGAAAACTCTCTAATGGCATAGTTTCTTTTGATCGCGTGAACTATATTGCAGAGCTTGAGAACAATCTTCTGAGTATATCGCAGATTTGTGACAAGAAATTCACAGTTCATTTCAATGATATGGAGTGTATTATCTTGAAGCCGGGATTCAAAATTCCAGATGAGTGGATTCTGATACGAGCACCTCGAGAGAATGATTTATATGTTCTTGATATGGGTGTTGCTACCACTTCATCACAATCAGCACAATGTTTTGTATCAAAGGCTACTGAAAAAGATTCTATTCTTTGGCATCGTAAGATGGGGCATATTCATTTGCGAAAAATGAATTTCTTGGTTCATAATGATTTTGTAGAAGGCGTAAATCTTCGAAGTTTTCAGATGTCTGATCATTGCTTGGAATGCAATAAGGGAAAGCAGATCAGGAAATCTCATCCGAAGAAAATTCTAAACTCAATCAAGTTGCCTTTAGAACGTCTCCACATGCATTTATTTGGTCCTGTAAATGTTCGAAGCATATCAGGAGACTTATATTGCTTGGTCGTGACAGATGACTATTCAAGATATTCGTGGGTATTCTTTCAAGAATCAAAAGACGAAACGTTCGAGAACTTGGTTATTCTATTCAGGAAACTCGAGAACATTTATCATCTGCCGGTCAGACGCATTAGAAGTGACAACGGCACAAAGTTTAAGAATAACAAAATGAAGGAATACTGCAACGCAAAAGGGATTCTGCACGAGTTTAGTGCTCCCTATACTCCACATCAAGACGGAGTTGCTGAAGGAAGAATCGAACTTTGATTGAAACTGCGAGAACCATGCTTGCAGATTCTAAACTTCCAATCCGTTTCTGGAGTGAAGCGGTTGCTGCGGCTTGCTACACGCTAAACAGGGTTCTCGCTGTCAAACCAACAAAGAAAACATGTTTTGAGATGATAAACCGATGGAAGCCAAATTTGAAGTTCTTAGAACCATTCGGTGCACCTTGTACCGTAATAGACCAAGATGGCAAATTCGGAGCTAAATCTCTCGAAGGTTTCTTTGTCGGATATGCGAGTCCGTTGAGAAGAGTATATGTTCCTTCATTGCGAAAGGTTATTGAAGCACAGCACGCGGATTGTTTCAATTACACGGATCCTATTCAAAGGAAAGGTGACGCGTGGCTGTTTAACTATCAAGACCTATGGAAGTCATTTGACTTGCCCAAAGAACCAACTGATGAAGAAGTTGCAGCGTTATACTATCTTCACCAGTCAGTGAATCAAGAGCAAATTGTTCGACCAATTGTGGTTAATCAACCCACGTTGGATCCATCTTCTTCTGGCGCAAGTTCAAACAATAGTGGTGTTCCGACTGAAAATGTTTCTGAAACATTATCTTCACCCACTCTCTTCCATGAATGCCTCTACTGAACCAATGAATACAACAACGGAGCCCAGTATGCCTCAGAATCAAGATTCTGATTCAGATGAAGCACCAACATTTGATGCTGATGGGGAATCATCTTCTTCAGATGAAGAAGTGGAGCAGATAACAAGTCTTCTTAATCAACCTGCAGTCCCAAACAACAGAAATGAAGTTTCATCAAGCTCTCCAAACATTGAATTGGTTGTTGATCTCAACATCACTAATCAACAAAACTCAGTAGAAGTTCCAAGTGAAGAATTGCCGCGATCATATTCCTATCATCCGTCAACAAATATTATCGGAGAACTTCAAAATGGTGTTAGAACTCGAGGGAAAATTAATAAAGCACTCAGTGGTTTCTATACACGTGTTGCTTCAACCCAGAACTATTGTTTTCATTCATGTTTCATCTCTCAGATTGAGCCTAAGACAGTTAATGAAGCTTTAGCAGATGAAAACTGGGTATAAGCAATGCAAGAAGAATTATTGCAGTTTGAGAAGTTGGGTGTGTGGAAGCTTGAAGATCTACCAGAAAATCAGAAAGCAATTGATACAAAATGGGTCTTTAAGTGTAAACGTGATGATAGAGGAGTTATTGTTCGTAACAAAGCTAGGCTTGTTGTCAAGGGATTTCACCAGCAGGAAGGTATAGACTACACTGAAGTCTATGCACCAGTAGCTCGATTGGAATCTATTCGAATATTTCTAGCTTTCGCATCATGGAAAGGATTTAAGGTCTATCAATTGGATGTCAAATCAGCTTTTCTGTATGGAAAATTACGCGAGAAGGTGTACGTTGGACAACCACCAGGGTTTGTCGATCCACTTAACAAGAAGAAAGCGTACCTACTGGATAAAGCACTCTACGGTCTACACCAAGCCCAGAGAGCTTGGTACGAGACGTTATCACAACATCTCATCGGAAACGGCTTTATCAGAGGAATTGTGGATGGTACCCTTTTCACCAGAGAAGTTGATGGCCATCTGATTATAGTTCAAATCTACGTTGACGACATCATCTTTGGATCTACAACGATAGTCTCTGCAAAGAGTTTGAGGGAATCATGAAAAAGAAATTCGAAATGTCCTCGATGGGCGAAATGAAGTTCTTTCTTGGTTTGCAAGTAGATCAGCTTCCGGATGGTATTTTCATTCATCAGACTAAGTATCTTCACGACATCTTGAAGAAGTTTGGAATGGAAAGCTTGAAACCTCTATCTACGCCTCTTGCTCTCAACCACGGCATTTGCGTTGACGAGACTGGAGCCAAAGTTGACGAGGCGTTATACAGATCGATGATTGGATCACTGATGTATCTAACGGCATCGCGCCCAGATATTATGTATCCAACCTGCCTATGCGCCAGATATCAGTCAAGCCCGAGGATCTTACACATGCAGATCGTGAAGCGTATCTTCAGATATCTAAAAGGATGCCCAAGCACCGACTTGTGGTACCCGAAGAACGACAATTTCGACCTCACAGGCTATGTTGATTCCGATTTTGGTGTAGATAAGTTGAATTCTAAATCAACTACAGCGGGATGCCAGTTCTTCGGAACAAGAATGGTAACCTGGCAGTGTAAGACTACGGTCGCTCTCTCTACCTGTGAAGCTGAGTATATCTCGGCCTCCAGTTGTTGTTCACAGATTCTGTAGATTCAACAACAGATGAGAGACTATGGTCTGCAATTTCTAGACACTCCGCTGTATGTTGATAACAAGGCAACCATCGATATAACTAAAAATCCGGTTCATCACTCACGCACAAAACACATTGAAATTCGTTATCATTTCATTCGGGATTGCTACGAAAAGAAATTGGTACGAATAGAAAAAATCCACACCAACGAACAAAAGGCTGATTTTTATACCAAACCATTTTCATTATCGCGGTTTAAATACTTGTTGAGAATTAACGGTATGAAAAATTTGCTGACAGGTGCGGATGCTGAGGTTGAATATGGATCGGATGACGAGTTCGCGTGATCCACATTGGTTTGTAAATTCTTTTCTAGCTTAGAATTTTTTTAAAAACTAAAATCCAAAAAGATGTTTTTGATTTTAAGGGAGAAATGTTAGAGAAAATACAAAAACATTTTCGAAAAATTTTAAAATCCAAAAACATTTAAAAACTCAAAATGTTCAAAAACATTGAAAAGAACAAAAAGAATTCAGTGTCATAAAAGGAAATGATAGTACATCAGTGGACTATCTCAGTATGCTAAAGAAATGTAAAGTTTAAAAGTAATAAACGAGTCTTACTGTGGATGTGTCGATAGGCTTAACACATTCAGTAAACTGTTTTCGAGTTATAAACTAAATTTTACAACTGTTTAATCTTGTGGATTAACACATCTTGGATATATGGACTTAGTACTCTGAAATTTCGTTTGAAAGATTGCCTGATTATGAGATACGAGGTCTTTATAGATAGTTGATATCTGGGATATTATATAAGTTCTTCTGATTTTGCGGAAGCAATGGCCTAGAACTTCTATAATATTTTCGCTTTAAACCCCCATATTGCATGCAATATTGAAAAGTATCGAAAGATATAATCATATGCAATGCTGAAAAGATTCCTTAAGTGGAACACTCCTTAAAGACGAGCCTTCATCTCTTTGTCTGTACGGTATTACTAACCTGAGCTCTCAAGGTCTCGCACAATCCAGATACAGATATCAATTACGCTATATTCACTTGTAAGATGAAATCTAGGGAATCTGAATACGAGAGTATATTCAAGAAGTGGGAACCATAGATAAGTCAAGTTTCATGAATTCTATCTTAACATATCTTGAAACAGTTGAGAAATATGGTAAAGTTTAAGTGGACAAACATATCGACAATCTTGGTAAACGAGTTTAAAACTTAAAGTCATATAAAGGTCAACGGTACTGGTGATATGTCTCAATCAACTGATATGATCCTTAGACATGAATTCACAAAAATATGTTTGTAAATATGTTTGTATATAGTTTACATTGCTTATTTCATTATTTCAGCTTTACAAATTAAAATCAAAAAGATTTTCGGTGTGTTTTAGCATAATCTTACAAAAATAGAAAAAGATTTTGTTTCTATATTGTTTTCAGCAAACCAATGTTGGAGAACGGATCTTCGGAGTCTGGTAAGATGCTAGAACTGGTGGGAATCTCTTTGACAATGGGCTGGGAACTAATCTGTTAAAATCTGAAAAGTTAAAATGATGAAAAGTTCATTAATTTGAAACTTTGATTTTGAAAATATCAACAGTTTGTTTGTAATGGGTCAAACCGGGGTCATTAACTTGGACTCGGTAGACAAATCGGTTAACCAAGGTCATTAGCTTGGACTTGGTCAACTGAGTGGATTTTCATAACTGGTAAAAAGTTGGAAAGTTCAGGGTTAAAAATGAAAATTTTGAAAAAGTTTGAAATTTTTGACGTTTGGCAAGTTCGGCCGAACTTGCAAAGAATTCGAGTTTAATAATCAGTAAGTACGACCGAACTTGCATATGGCTGATTGTTAGTTTTATGATAAGTTCGCCCGAACTTCTCTGGGCCTCAGGATGGGCTTAACAAGTTCGCCCGAACTTGACATGGTATAAATACCATTCAAGTTCGGCCGAACTCATTTACTTGTTATCATAAGTTTTGAGCGAACTTGAGTTTGTTGAGAGAATTTGTGAGAATTTTCAATTTTAAGTCGTTATACTGTCCATTTGAAGATAGTTTTTGGTGATTAGCACACCAAATACGATGGCAGAGGTAATTAATTGAAACTAAACCATGATTGACCTGTTAACAAACAAAACCATATCCAAAAACTTAAAATCTGATAGTTTTAGGTGTTATTGGACAAAATTGAACATAGATCTTTGATCTACACTTAAAAACGACCGAGAAACTGTTTTTGATTGAACTGAAATCCATGTTTGCATGCTGAAACTTGGTTGGTCAGATTGAAGAAGACGACACGTTCGGCCGAACTTGTTGTCAAGTTCGACCAGACTTGTCCAAAACATACTTGAATAAATCAGGAACACGTTCGACCGAACTTGAGTGTTGAAATATTTTTGATCATACATGTTCGACCAAACTTATGTTAACAAAAAGTGTTTTGCTTGTATGGTAAGTTCGACCGAACTTGGTCTTTAACATGAAACATGTGTCTCATACATGTTCGGCCGAACTTAGGAAAAATTGTATAATAAAACAGTAAGTTCGCCCGAACTTGCATTAAGGAAAAAATTGAACATGTATGTTACATGTTCGGGCGAACTTATTAAAATCAGTGTGTTTAACACTAATCAAGTTCGCCCGAACTTGATTAAAGTGTTAGAAAAATTTAGAAAAAATTTTGTGATTTTTCCTCGAAAAGCGTGCTAATTGTTTTATGTCGTTTTTCATGCACAGATTCCAGCGCATGTTGTCTCAGTTGAGTTTTCCAAAACTCACAACACATGTATTACGCTTGATAAGTCTATTTGTCCGTCGCTGAAGGAATATGACAGCATTTTGAAGTTTCTTGAAGATAGTCATATTCGCCAAGCTATTACTGAGCGCACTGTTTCTTATCGATCTCATGTTATTCACTTCTGGATGAACGCGAATCCAAGTGCTGATGAGAAGACAATTTCTTCTATGGTTGGTGAAGAGATAAAGCCGATTACAGTTACTGAAGGCGATATTCGAAGAATTTTAGAGCTTAAAGATAAAGAAGATGATCCGATTCATCTAGATGAGAAGATGGTTCGCGGATGTTTCTTTCGCATGGGTTATAAAGGGAGTGTGAATAAACCAACACTGAAGAAAGGGGAAGTGCCCAACCCTTATAAACTTTTGATGCATGCTCTAATTCACACATTCAGCCATCGTAAATGTAACATTTATCAAAAACGGGTTTTCCAAACCCGCTCCGTTTGTAATCGAATATCAAGTTATAAATGTCTCGTTGCGTATTTATGTCCATTTTAATTTTTAATGATGCATAATCAATAAACAAACTAAACTATAAAAGTTATAATTGATAAAAAGTAAAAATAAAATAATTAAAAAGAAAATGAGGCTGCCGGGACTCGAACCCGGGTCAGCCGGGCTTAAGCCCAAAGACTTATCACACACACACATAACCACTCCGCCACTTGTTGTTTTCTGTAAATGTTAGGAAACAATTGAATTTTATGGACTACCATGAATCAACCGGTTACGCCCACTGTAACCGAAATCGGTCATCAAACGTCCAAAGACGTTTGATTGATCGCAGTTTACTGAGTTTAACCGATGCACCGACACCTTCAATCAATTTTACTTTGAATGAACTTGAATTCTAGAGTGAATCGGTTTTAATAACTGAAAACTTTCAATTTCCTGAATTACTTCAATCAAAGACTCCTCTCGCGACTCAAACACACTCTGCAAACCTTCAATTGCATTTTCGCACAACTTTCAGTTCGCCGGAGAATCTATTTGGACTCGCCGGACTTTCGCCGGAAAACCGTATTTTCCATCAAATCAGTAAGTCTCTCAATTCTTTCGTTGTCTATCAATTGTTAAGCTATTGCTAACTCAAACCCTTCAATCGGAATCAATTTCAGACGTCGATATCGGATAACTCACTCTCGCCGGAAAACTTCTGAAAATCCTTATCTTCAGCTGTGAAACGGTATAGACATTCAAACCTTCGGATAACTCTTGTTTAATACTTCAATTCCTCACGTAGCTAATCAAAACTGTTAATTTATTCGTTCAGTAGAAATCCGTAAAAACAGAGCCGACGACTTGCCGGAATTCTGAGATAAATCGTTCTCCGGTATGTTTACTTCTAAAAATCGTCTCTGTCATTTCATATTAGTCTGTTGAATGTTTGTCAATCGAATTAAACAAGAAACAATAGAGTAATCGCAGACTGTAATTTTGTAACAAAGAAGACGATGATAGTTTAAGTATAAGTTTAATAAAATCTGGATATTATCTCGGGTTAGACACACAGTCCAGCGGTGGACTGTGTGCACATACATATCACATGCCGCGAGTTCGATCCTTGATACACACACACCCTCTGTAATTAAAATGTTTTATTTTTCTAACCGAACCGGATTAACTTACGTTAGATGTTAAGTATAATAAAAATCTGTATACTAACCAAGTTAGACACATAGTCTAGCGTTGGACTGTGTGTAACATTAAGTCACAGGTCCCGGGTTCGAGACCTGTTGACGGCACCGGGTTGATGATTAAAATTCTTTTTAAAAATAAATGAATTTTGAATAAACTAATTAGTATATAAATATAATTAAAAACAGAATTATTTCGGGTTAGACACGTAGCTCAGTTGGTAGAGCTGCGTGCACGCGTACGGGAGGTCTCGGGTTCGAGCCTCACCCGGCGCATACACTTACACAGTAAAACCGGTCAAACAGTCAAACGGTCAACGTTCAACGCAAAAGTCAACATATTTTGATATTTTTATTTTTTTAATTTAATTTAAAAATCAATTAAAAATACTTAAAAAAATAATGTTTTTAAAGATAGGAAATAGCCTTAAACTCACAAAAATATATCTAAAAACCCTATTAAAATTATTAATAAAATCCACTCATTTACTATATCTTCCGTTATTATTTAGGTTAGTTAATTCTCGTTGTTCAATCCTTCCAACTCGTGCGCATCTCATCATCTCCAACCGAACGCACCCAATGTGAGTGAATCTCTACAAATTCCCCATTTTAATCACGTTTTTGGGGTGTATCATGTGTCTTACCATTTAATATATTTAAATCATTGTGCATACATCATATCATGAACAAATGTGTATTCAGCTTGTATCATCTGTTGTGTGGATATTGTTTAGAATTAAACTTATTATTTTCAGTACATGCAATTTCATAGGCCGCCGCTCCCCATTACATTATGAGCGTTGAGCAGTTCCCATTACATTATGAGCGTGAACCTGGCGTGCCAACATACGATCGGCTCCGTTTGATTGAGCCTTGATCGCACAGACATTTATCATTTTCAGTACATACATTTATCATAGGCCGTCCGTTCCCCATTACATTATGAGCGTGAACGTGATGTTGCCAACATATACAGTTTCATTCATGTTATACATTCATGCAAGTTCACATGTTATTGTATGTTATGGTATGTTATTGTATGTTATAATTTGTGGTGGTTATTGCTATTGTTTGATTATTTACATTTGCTCACATATGACTATTGCACAATTTTTCCTTGATAAAAATAACAAGAAATCAATAATAAATGTTTATCTAACAAGGTTCACTCGCCAACTTATGTTGACCCAAAAACCCCCATTTTTACATATGATACAGGTGAACCAGCTGCAGCAAGAAACACATAAGATTGGCTTAGAAGAATAAACTGGTTTAGAGCTTAGATTGTTGAGTTGGTTATTTTTCTTTGTATTTGTATGGACATGTTTGGATTATTGAGAATGTAATTTTGACTTTAATAAATATGAAACATATTAGTAAATATCATGAGCTTTGGTGATAACCCAATTATGCCCCGACTCTTATTCCGCTGCGTGTCGGGGTGTGACAGTAAAGCCGGGTTAGATGATGTTCAAGATTATTTGGCTAGCATGGCAACGACGCTTATTTTGAAGAAGCCGTTCAATGTTTCTAAGATGGTATTCGTTCACATGTCAAAGAATATGGAGGATTCAAGACTGTGTTTATATCCAAGATTTATTCAGATGCTGATCGATGAGAAGTATCCCAACATTGCTCGAGATCCGAATGATGTTCTTTATTTGGTTCACCTCGACGAAACCACTGTGAATAAGCTTATCAAGTTTCAGAAACAAGCTTCAGCTCCTATCGCCAAACCAGTATTCAGAGCAATTAAAGATTCAGATTATGTATCGCCACCTGGAAGCAAATGGAGAAAAGAAGGTAGCGACGATGAGAATGAGCTTAAAGCTGAACGAGAGTGGTTTAAAGAGTTTAAACCGAAGGCAAGAAGTGAATGGTTTTTGAAAGATGAAGCTGATAAACCAAAGAAGAAGCGAGCATCAAAGAAAGCTGAAACTTTGCTTGTCGATGAGGAGGAGATTGAGAATGTTGAGGCAGTGGCTGGATCTAGCGCTGCAGTCGTTAATAAGAGTCAAGAAACAATGAAGTCGACTCAAGAAGAAGTAATTTCTGCTACATCTGATAATGAAGAATCTGATAAAGAGCCTGAAAAGACAGAGGCTGAAATAAGAGTAGAAAAGGAAAAAAGACTTGATGCAGATTTTGATCCGAATGCAGAAATAGAATCTGATGAGGAGAGGCCAAAGAAAAAGTCTAAAAGAACAAAGTCTCCCGCAATCGATATTTCTAAGAAAACTACAGGGTCACCTCACACGAAAGGGAAACGAAAGGCCAAGAAAGCTCAGAAAGCAGTCAGCAAAAGATACAAGAGCAAAGTTAAAAGCCACACAAGAACCTTCTGGTGTTTAGGAGAAAGGAGTAACACAAGAACCCCCTACACAAGAACCTCCTGTTATCATTCATGCTGAAGCAGAAAGGCAAGGAGTTAAAAGCACAGAAGCCACACAAGAACCTTCTGGTGTTCAGGAGAAAGGAGTAACACAAGAACCCTCTACACAAGAACCTCCTGTTGTCATTGTGTCTACACCTGGACACATTCCGACCATACATCTCGTAAACATATTTTGTGGTTTTCATTCGGGTCATGCGAGTGTTAAATCGCCAATACTAATGTGAATCCTACCAAGCCAATAGTCATGGGGGCCCACATGACTATACAGGTGAAGGTATGGGGGACATTTGAGGCCCAACATGAGCAAACCCAAGACATCCTATGGATGTAGTTGCATTATTGATATTTTTGTTATTTTCATTTTCTTTAAGACACATGACACCTAAAAAGACTCCATAAACTCACAATCTTCTTATGTATGTTCCTGTAGATGTCGGCTAGACAACAACGAGGGGGTAAAAGATCGGGACAAATCGCAAAACAAATGGCCGCGGTGCTTCCTGACATTGTGGTTCAAGTACAACAAGCTCTCGCCACAAATCCCACTAATCCTCCCCCACAAAATGACCAGAACATCGGCAACCCTCCTACCAGCAAGTGCTCATATAAACATTTCAAGTCTTGCGATCCTCCTAAATTTGAAGGGACCGAAGGTGTCACTGCTCTCCTCCACTGGTTTGAGGAAATGGAAAACACCTTCCTCAACTGCGATTGTCTCAATGATTGCAAGGTTCGATACGCGACCGGGAGACTATTTGGGGTAGCTCTTACCTGGTGGAATACTGAAAAGGGTAAGAGGGGAATCGAAGATGCTATGGCCTTAACGTGGGAGGAGTTAAGGGAAATCATGACTAGGCGGTTCTGTCCTAGGAGTGAGATTAAAAAGTTGGAGGACGAATTTCATTCTTTGAAGCAAAAGGAGGGAGATCATACTTCCTACAACAAGAGGTTCTTAGAGTTGAACCAAATGGTCTCTAACTTGTTCACCCCAGTTTACCGCTTAATCGAGCATTATATTCGAGGTCTTCCCTTGAAAATTCAAGATTCAGTTCTCAGCACTTCGCCAGCAACACTTGAAGCTGCTATGGAACTAGCTACTGAACTGACCGAGAATCGAATTCGCAACGGTAAGTTTAAAGAGGAGAAAAAGAAAGCCCCCGTTGAGGCCCAAACTTCAAACCATTCCACCTCCTCCTCTAAGTTTGCTAACAAGAGGAAACGTAACACCAGAAACTTTGCTGTCACACAAACCAATTTCCCTATCCCTGCTGCACCCATTACCCAAGTTGCCCCTTCACCTGCACCATACAAAAGGCCATACTCTGGCCCATTACCAAAATGCAACCGTTGCCAATACCACCACTTTCCTGATCATCCCTGTCAACATTGCACCGGCTGTGGTCGCGCAGGTCATACTGTTCAAACGTGTCGCATACCTCAGCGAACGAACCGCCACCAGCCTTCAACCCAAACCCACCAACAAATAAGGGTCAAGCCCAACAACCCCTATTATTACCACCTACCCAACATTTAGCCCAATCATACTACTAACCCAACTATCCCATGGTACAACCTATGCGGGCTTGCTACAATTGTGGAGACCCAAGCCACTTTAGAAACACCTGTCCAAGGTTGGTGAACATTATTCATGCTCAAGCCCAAGTCAATCTGGTGAATCAAGCTAACCAAGCTCCTCCACCTGCAAGAGGAAGAGCTTTCAACATCAACGCTAATCAGGCTAGAGCTGACGGCAATGTGGTTAACGGTACGTTCCTTATCAATGGTAGTTATGCATCCATGTTGTTTGATACTGGCGCGGATAAAAGTTTTGTGTCCTTAGAGTTTGAACCCATCCTAAACCAAAATCGTGATAAGCTCATGGAATCCATAACAGTAGAAGTTGATGACGGGAAACCAGTCTCATTAAACTCTATCATACGCAATTGTACTCTCACTTTAAACGATCACAATTTTCTAGTTGACCTCATTCCAATGAAGTTGGGAAGCTTTGACATTATAATTGGTATGGACTGGCTCAGCCAACATCAGGCTGAAGTTATATGTCGCGAAAAGTTTATACGCATTCCTCTTTCAAACGGTCAGACTCTATGAATCTTTGGAGAAACCTCGTCGAAAGGGCTCAGATTAATGTCCTGTCTTCAAGCTCAAAAATATCTTCGCAAGAATTATGTCGCTTTTTTAGCTCATATCGTCAAAAAGGGAACCATGGAGAAGAAACTTGAAGACATTCCTGTAGTAAAAGATTTCCCGCAAGTTTTTTCCTGACGACATTTCAGGACTTCCTCCAGTAAGAGAAGTCGAATTCCGCATTGATCTTATACCTGATGCTACACCAGTTGCAAAGTCTCCTTATAGGTTAGCCCCCTCTGAAATGCAATAGCTAGCCAGTCAATTGCAAGAGTTGACTGACAAAGGGTTCATACGCCCTAGCTCCTCGCCTTGGGGTGCACCTGTCCTTTTGTGAAGAAGAAAGATGGATGTTTCGCATGTGCATCGACTACAGAGAACTCAACAAGTTAACAATCAAGAATCGCTATCCATTACCTCGCATTGATGATCTTCTTGACCAACTTCAAGGTGCCAGCTGTTTTTCAAAAATCGACCTTCGATCTGGTTATCATCAACTTAGAGTACATGAAGAAGACGTCCCAAAGACCGCTTTCCGAACACGATATGGTCATTATGAATTCATGGTCATGCCATTTGGTTTAACCAACGCTCCAGCTTTCTTCATGGATCTAATGAACAGAGTCTGCAAACCCTATCTCGATCGTTTTGTGATAGTCTTCATCGACGACATCCTCATTTATTCAAAGTCTAAGTCTGATCATGAGCGACATCTTCGACACATCCTTACACTTCTAGAGAATGAAAATCTTTACGCCAAATTCTCCAAATGCGAATTATGGTTAAAAGAGGTACAATTCCTTGGACATGTAGTCAATGACAAGGAAATACATGTCGACCCCTCAAAGATCAAAGCGGTACAAGAATGGCAAGCGCCACGTACACCAACTGAAGTAAGATCATTCCTTGGTCTGGCTGGTTATTATCGCTGTTTTATTTCAAACTTCTCTCGCATTGCTGTACCACTCACGGCTTTAACTCATAAGGGAAAACCTTTCATATGGGACCCAAACAAGAAGAAGCCTTCCAAACCCTTAAACAAAAACTTTGTGATGCACCAATCCTCACTCTTCCTGAAGGTTGTGATGACTTCGTGGTTTATTGCGACGCGTCAGGGCAAGGAAAAGGCTGTGTTCTAATGCAAAGAGGAAAGGTTATAGCTTATGCTTCGAGACAACTCAAGACTCATGAGAAGAATTACACCACCCATGACCTAGAACTTGGAGCCGTTGTGTTCGCTCTTAAGATATGGAGACATTATCTCTACGGAACTAAGTGTGAAATATACACTGACCACAAGAGTCTTCAACATATCTTCAATCAAAAGGAGTTAAACATGAGGCAACGAAGATGGGTCGAACTTCTAAATGACTACGACTGTGAAATTCGGTACCATCCTGGCAAGGCAAATGTAGTGGCTGATGCACTCAGTCGAAAGGGTTATGCGAACTCCATTCATCTTCTATGTTCGCAAATCATAACCGACGTTAAAGATCAAATTCGAGAAGCCCAACATGTTTCAGTAACGGAAGACGACGTACGAAAGGAGCTGTCCTGTGGAGCTGAACTTAAAATTGAAACTAAATCTGACGGTATTCTGTACTATCTAGATCGCATATGGATTCCTGACCACAACAACCTTCGTGAATTTCTTATGAATGAGGCTCACAAAACGCGATACTCTATACACCCAGGAGCCGATAAGATGTATCAAGACCTTCAATACACCTGTTGGTGGCCTGGAATGAAAAAGGATATTGCTGTTTTTGTTTCCAAGTGCCTTACATGTTCCAAGGTGAAAGCTGAACATCAAAGACCCTCAGGACTTCTGGTCCAACCTGAAATACCTGTATGGAAGTGGGAAAACATAACCATGGACTTCATTACCGGGTTATCTCGCACTTCTGGTGGGTATGACACTATATGGGTAATCATTGATCGTCTTACAAAATCAGCTCACTTTATTCCTATCCGCGAAGATTTCAAGAACGAAAAGCTAGCTCGTATTTATATCAGCGAAATCGTAAGCTGACATGGTGTACCGTTAAGCATTATTTCAGATCGTGATGGTCGTTTCACTTCACGAACATGGCAAGCAGTACAAGCCGCTTTGGGTACGCGATTAGATCTCAGTACCGCTTATCATCCTCAAACTAATGGACAATCTGAACGCACCATTCAGACTCTTGAAGATATGCTTCGAGCATGTGTCATAGACTTCAAGGGAAATTGGGACGCTCATCTACCATTAGTTGAATTTTCGTACAACAACAGCTATCATTCAAGCATCGGCATGGCACCCTTTGAAGCTTTATATGGTCGTAAGTGCCGTTCTCCAGTATGTTGGCACGAAATTGGGGAAGCTCAAATCACTGGTCCAGAATTGATTCAAGAAACCACAGACAAGATCCATCAAATTCGAAACAATCTTCTAGCGGCTCAAAGTCGTCAAAAGAGTTATGCAGATAAACGACGGAAGCCTTTGGAGTTTAACATTGGTGATCATGTACTTTTAAAAGTATCACCGTGGAAGGGAGTAGTTCGTTTTGGTCAAAAAGGCAAGCTAGCACCACGCTACGTAGGACCTTTCAAGATACTCGAAAGAGTAGGACCTGTAGCATACAAGCTTGATCTACCAGAAGAACTCAACAGGATTCATCCCACATTCCACGTATCAAACTTGAAGAAGTGCCTCGCTGATGAGAACCTCCATATCCCTCTGGAAGATATTCAGATTGATGAATCTATGCATTTTGTTGAAAGACCAGTAGAGATCATGGACTACGGAGAAAAACGTCTTCGACGAAGCCGCATTCCAATTGTTAGGGTACGCTGGGAGTCGAAACGGGGACCTGAGTTTACTTGGGAACGTGAAGACTCAATGCGCGAAAAATACCCGCATCTTTTTCCTGCTACTACTACTTAAATTTCGGGACGAAATTCCTAAAAGTAGGGGATACTGTAACATTTGTCAAAAACGGGTTTTCCAAACCCGCTCCGTTTGTAATCGAATATCAAGTTATAAATGTCTCGTTGCGTATTTATGTCCATTTTAATTTTTAATGATGCATAATTAATAAACAAACTAAACTATAAAAGTTATAATTGATAAAAAGTAAAAATAAAATAATTAAAAAGAAAATGAGGCTGCCGGGACTCGAACCCGGGTCAGCCGGGCTTAAGCCCAAAGACTTATCACACACACACATAACCACTCCGCCACTTGTTGTTTTCTGTAAATGTTAGGAAACAATTGAATTTTATGGACTACCATGAATCAACCGGTTACGCCCACTGTAACCGAAATCGGTGATCAAACGTCCAAAGACGTTTGATTGATCGCGGTTTACTGAGTTTAACCGATGCACCGACACCTTCAATCAATTTTACTTTAAATGAACTTGAATTCTAGAGTGAATCGGTTTTAATAACCGAAAACTTTCAATTTCCTGAATTACTTCAATCAAAGACTCCTCTCGCGACTCAAACACACTCTGCAAACCTTCAATTGCATTTTCGCACAACTTTCAGTTCGCCGGAGAATCTATCTGGACTCGCCGGACTTTCGCCGGAAAACCGTATTTTCCATCAAATCAGTAAGTCTCTCAATTCTTTCGTTGTCTATCAATTGTTAAGCTATTGCTAACTCAAACCCTTCAATCGGAATCAATTTCAGACGTCGATATAGGATAACTCACTCTCGTCGGAAAACTTCTGAAAATCCTTATCTTCAGCTGTGAAACGGTATAGACATTCAAACCTTCTGATAACTCTGTTTAATACTTCAATTCCTCACGTAGCTAATCAAAACTGTTAATTTATTCGTTCAGTAGAAATCCGTAAAAACAGAGCCGACGACTTGCCGGAATTCGGAGATAAATCGTTCTCCGTATGTTTACTTCTAAAAATCGTCTCTGTCATTTCATATTAGTCTGTTGAATGTTTGTCAATCGAATTAAACAAGAAACAATAGAGTAATCGCAGACTGTAATTTTGTAACGAAGAAGACGATGATAGTTTAATTATAAGTTTAATAAAATCTGGATATTATCTCGGGTTAGACACACAGTCCAGCGGTGGACTGTGTGCACATACATATCACATGCCGCGAGTTCGATCCTTGATACACACACACCCTCTGTAATTAAAATGTTTTATTTTTCTAACCGAACCGGATTAACTTACGTTAGATGTTAGGTATAATAAAAATCTGTATACTAACCAAGTTAGACACACAGTCCAGCGGTGGACTGTGTGTAACATTAAGTCACAGGTCCCGGTTTGAGACCTGTTGACGGCACCGGGTTGATGATTAAAATTCTTTTTAAAAATAAATGAATTTTGAATAAACTAATTAGTATATAAATATAATTAAAAACAGGATTATTTCGGGTTAGACACGTAGCTCAGTTGGTAGAGCTGCGTGCACGCGTACGGGAGGTCTCGGGTTCGAGCCTCACCTGGCGCATACACTTACACAGTAAAACCGGTCAAACAGTCAAACGGTCAACGGTCAACGCAAAAGTCAACATATTTTCATATTTTTATTTTTTTAATTTAATTTAAAAATCAATTAAAAATACTTAAAAAAATAATGTTTTTAAAGATAGGAAATAGCCTTAAACTCACAAAAATATATCTAAAAACCCTATTAAAATTATTAATAAAATCCACTCATTTACTATATCTTCCGTCATTATTTAGGTAAGTTAATTCTCGTTGTTCAATCCTTCCAACTCGTGCGCATCTCATCATCTCCAACCGAACGCACACAATGTGAGTGAATCTCTACAAATTCCCCATTTTAATCACATTTTTGGGGTGTATCATGTGTCTTACCATTTAATATATTTAAATCATTGTGCATACATCATATCATGAACAAATGTGTATTCAGCTTGTATCATCTGTTGTGTGGATATTGTTTAGAATTAAACTTATTATTTTCAGTACATGCAATTTCATAGGCCGCCGCTCCCCATTACATTATGAGCGTTGAGCAGTTCCCCATTACATTATGAGCGTGAACCTGGCGTGCCAACATACGATCGGCTCTGTTTGATTGAGCCTTGATCGCACAGACATTTATCATTTTCAGTACATACATTTATCATAGGCCGTCCGTTCCCCATTACATTATGAGCGTGAACGTGATGTTGCCAACATATACAGTTTCATTCATGTTATACATTCATGCAAGTTCACATGTTATTGTATGTTATGGTATATTATTGTATGTTATAATTTGTGGTGGTTATTGCTATTGTTTGATTATTTACATTTGCTCACATATGACTATTGCACAATTTTTCCTTGATAAAAATAACAAGAAATCAATAATAAATGTTTATCTAACAAGGTTCACTCGCCAACTTATGTTGACCGAAAAACCCCCATTTTTACATATGATACAGGTGAACCAGCTGCAGCAAGAAACACATAGGATTGGCTTAGAAGAATAAACTGGTTTAGAGCTTAGATTGTTGAGTTGGTTATTTTTCTTTGTATTTGTATGGACATGTTTGGATTATTGAGAATGTAATTTTGACTTTAATAAATATAAAACATATTAGTAAATATCATGAGCTTTGGTGATAACCCAATTATGCCCCGACTCTTATTCCGCTGCGTGTCGGGGTGTGATAGTAAAGCCGGGTTAGATGATGTTCAAGATTATTTGGCTAGCATGGCAATAACGCTTATTTTGAAGAAGCCGTTCAATGTTTCTAAGATGGTATTCGTTCACATGTCAAAGAATATGGAGGATTCAAGACTGTGTTTATATCCAAGATTTATTCAGATGCTGATCGATGAGAAGTATCCCAACATTGCTCGAGATCCGAATGATGTTCTTTATTTGGTTCACCTCGACGAAACCACTTGAATAAGCTTATCAAGTTTCAGAAACAAGCTTCAGCTCCTATCGCCAAACCAGTATTCAGAGCAATTAAAGATTCAGATTATGTATCGCCACCTGGAAGCAAATGGAGAAAAGAAGGTAGCGACGATGAGAATGAGCTTAAAGCTGAACGAGAGTGGTTTAAAGAGTTTAAACCGAAGGCAAGAAGTGAATGGTTTTTGAAAGATGAAGCTGATAAACCAAAGAAGAAGCGAGCATCAAAGAAAGCTGAAACTTTGCTTGTCGATGAGGAGGAGATTGAGAATGTTGAGGCAGTGGCTGGATCTAGCGCTGCAGTCGTTAATAAGAGTCAAGAAACAATGAAGTCGACTCAAGAAGAAGTAATTTCTGCTACATCTGATAATGAAGAATCTGATAAAGAGCCTGAAAAGACAGAGGCTGAAATAAGAGTAGAAAAGGAAAAAAGACTTGATGCAGATTTTGATCCGAATGCAGAAATAGAATCTGATGAGGAGAGGCCAAAGAAAAAGTCTAAAAGAACAAAGTCTCCTGCAATCGATATTTCTAAGAAAACTACAGGGTCACCTCACACGAAAGGGAAACGAAAGGCCAAGAAAGCTCAGAAAGCAGTGAGCAAAAGATACAAGAGCAAAGTTAAAAGCACAGAAGCCACACAAGAACCTTCTGGTGTTCAGGAGAAAGGAGTAACACAAGAACCCCCTACACAAGAACCTCCTGTTATCATTCATGCTGAAGCAGAAAGGCAAGGAGTTTTCACAAGAACCTCCTGTGTCTGAATTTATTGAAGTTTCGATCGTTGAATCGCCGAGTGCTCAAAAGACTTCTATTCCTGAAAGCTCTACGCCAAAGAAGTCTACACCAAAAGCTGCAACACCAAAAGACTCAACACCAAAGACGCCGAGGGGAAGTATGTTTGGTGATATGCCACATGGTTCTATAAGTCTTGAAGACTTTGATGAATTTTTCCCTGAAACGAATGCTGAGATGTTAGAGAAGCGTGTGAAGGTTTTGGAAGATAAAGTTGCAAAGATTGAGTTAGAAAAGGCTGAGCTCGAAAAGAAGGTGAATAAAAGCGAAGTCGAAAAGGAAATTCTTGATGATAGAGTGAAGGTACTCGAAAATGAACGTGAATATTACAAAGCGCTGATAGAGAGTCTGCAGGACGCAAATGAAAAATTACAAACAGAGATTGCAGAGTTAAAGAAAATTCAAGCTCTGAATGATCGAAGATTCATTAGATTACAAAAAGTGTTATCCAATAATCTGAATATTGATTTTATCGCCGAATACGATCGTCTGGATCGTCAAGAAGCCAAGAAGCGTGCTTAAAAAGAATTGGCTGAGGGTGGTAAAGGGAAGCAGGTAGAGGGAGAAGCCCTTAAATCTGCTACAGAGAAATCTTCTGATGTCCCCGAGAAGTCTGCTGAAGATGTTTCAAAAGCTTCTGAGTCTGATATACAAAAGGTTGACGAATCTGTCAAGCCTTCTGATCCTATTGGCGTGACTGAAGAAAAAGACGATGATGAAGCCGAGAAAGAGGATAAGAATGAGGATGAAGAAGAGGAAGGATATGAAGATTAGAATGTAGGGGAGGATGATGACGATTTTGATCAGGGTTATGATGATTTTGACCAAGGTGGTACTGGCTTAAAGATCAATGAAGCTAAAGTCTCTGATGAATTTGATTTCTCTGATCTGATGAACGATGAATCGAATCAAATGGAAGATAAAAGCCAGGGGAGTCAGGGCAAAAAGGGCCTTCAGATGATATTGATATGTTAGATGTTGATCGGTTTGTGAAGCCTATGACTGTAGTACCTACGAAGCCTTTGATACTGATGTTGGAACACAATGTTGAAGAAGGTGAGTTTGTACATAATTATTCGAAAGAAGATCTGGCGAAGCTAGTTGAAGCTGAAGTTGAAAATTTGGAGTTTGATTTTGAGGAGATAATGAATGTCAATACATTTGGCCAAAAGAGTATCAGTATGAAAGAAGATTTGAAGCTGATGAATACAACCGAGTGATTGTTGAAGACTGGTCCCTCAGATGACGAAACAAAAAAGAAAGATAAGTATGTTGGTCAAGATTCAGAAAGCTTTCCTACATTCGAAGAAATGTATAAACAGCTGAATGAGGACATGTTAAAAGATAAGTATGTTGGGCCAATAACCAAAGAGGAGATAGCTGAAGCTAGAAAGACCTGGTTCAAAGAGATGCCTCGTGAACGTAAGTTTCGACGTCCACTAGCATTCTTCACCAGAGATAAAAATGTTTCTTTGGGAGATATTTTGAGTTGGGGATGGTTTAAGGAGCTCAACGTTTATGCAATCAAAAGACAGTTTGGAGTACAATACTTCAAATATCTTGCTGATTTAAAGACTTTGTCGTATTGGGATATGGAAGAGCTAGTGCAAACAGTGAATGTCACTTATCAGATGAAGACGTTGATCAATTGTTATGGAAGACGATAAAGTACGAAGCTGAAAAAGGTTGGAATCACTGGAAGCCGTTTATTCCAAGACGAAGAATAAAGATTAACAAGGTTACAGAGAAAAGGACATAACGTTAATCATGACACGTCCTAGAGCCATGAGGAATATGCCGCTTATGCCGATTGAACATAACTTTTATCCATTATTCAAGTGGTGGCAGATTAATTCAGCTACTTGTGAAGCAGTGATTGTATTAAAGTTTGAAGATCACTTAGATATTGCTAAAGAACGAGTTGAAGTGATGGGTTATCAGGGTATGAGAGGATTGTGGGGACGATAAGGATTTTAGATCCTATGTGGTTGGTAAACTGCTCGAGAGAAGATATAAAATGCCTTTTCTGCAGCAAGATTGTTTTTGAAGAAAGAGAAAAGGTACAGGCGATGCAGTATTAGAAAGTTGTCAATGTTTGCTATGCACGTAATGTGAATTCAGGGAAGATGTGGCAAACAAAGTGGAGGGATCTGGAAAGAGTTGAATTCTTGAAGGAAGAAACAAGAAGTGAGGCGATTAAAGAGAAGATGGAAAAAGCGGTAAGAGAAAGTTCGCTCAAGATGGCTAACTTCAAAAGACCACCGCCAACTGATCAAATGCCGGATCCGAAACAAGAGAGACGAAAGAAGCCCTACAAGAACTTCTTTGGTCGGGTACGTTAATGTTTATATGAAGACAGAGTTTTTGAAGACTGATAAAAGACGAAGACGATATCCAAGGGGGAGTCTGTTGGTGCAGAATGTCTATGTCTTAGTCTTATATCGAGTCTGTATTGTATAGAGCTGGATAGACTAGGTTAAGAAGTATTTATGAAAAGTTAGCTAAGTTCGCTCATGAGTTGACATGTTTAAGCATGTTCGGCCGAACTTGCATAGGCAAGTTCGGGCGAACTTACACATGTGGAGCGGACTTTAATCCTATAAATACCTAGCTTATGTGTCTCATTTGTAACTTTGGCATTGTAGAGGCGAAGCTCTATCAGTCTGTAATCTGAACGTTTAATCAATGAAACTGACGATTAATTGATTAAATCTTGTCTATTGGTAACACGACGTAATATTTCCGCTATTATGGACGTTAGATATCAAATTTAGGTTCCTAAGTATCGAGGATCGGTCCTATAAAGGTAGCGTTTGGTATGCAGGAATGAGATAGGGAATGGAATGGACCATTGTGAGGGAATGAAGAAATGAGTGTTTGGTTGGTCAATGGAATGGAATCGCTCATTCCAAAATGCATTCCATTCCCTCAAAAGCATTCCATCCATCCCCATGTTTTTTTCAATTCCATTCCCTTCCACCCTTCATTAACAACACAACAACCCACTACCGTTGCCACCACCCACCACCACTACCACCACCCGCCACCGCACCACCCACCGCTACCCGCCACCACCGCCACCCACCTCCGTCGTCACCCACCACCACCACCACTGTCACAACTCACCGCCATCTCCGACCACCACCACCGATGCCGCTACAACTGCCATCTATCACTACCCACCATCATCGCCTATCATTGACCACCTCCATCCGATTTTATTCATTCGTCTTTTCACGCATACCAAACAACAAAAAAGCAATGGTTCGTTCCATTCTTACATGGTAACCAAAACAAGACATGGAATTATAACGATCAATTCCATTACCCCATCCATTCCATTACCTCGTCCATTCCATTCCCCCGCTCATTCCATTACCACATACCAAACAGACCCTAAAAGGTTGTTTCTTCTTTGTTTTTTTTTAATTTTATGCATAGTATACAACCTTGAGGGTACATTATTATTTCAAACACTAATTACTAATTACACTTTAATCTTTCATATTGTTTACAGTTTAATTCCATCATATTTAAACGAAATTTTGCTTAATTAATTAGTAGTTATACCTTTGTCCCGTCATTTTAAACCAACTACCCACGATTTCTAAACGGCCATAGTTTATCTATACGTTTATATATATAACTTTTTTTAAAAGTACACCATAAAAATCGGGCATTTTATTATCTTTAATTTGAGTATAATATTGCTATAGTTTTTTTTTAATTAAAAAACATGATATGTTATATGATTGATTAGTACTTAATAGTGTCTAGAGGTGAACAATAACCGTACTGTTAACCGAAACCGAACCGAAAGCAGATGAAATCGAACCGAAATCAAGTAATAACCGAATTAATCGAAAACCAAACTAACAAAAAATCATTTATCTTTTTTTTTCACCCTCGAAAAACCAAAATTAACCGAACCGAACCATTCATATTTTCATATTCTAGCTTGTATACATCTATTTCATGTTATATACTCTCATTTCATGTATTTATATATGCATTTCATGTATTTTTAAGGAAAATTTTTAAATCAAATTTGGCTTGGTTAGTAACTGATATCAACCGTACGAAACCAAAGCCAACAACGTAACCAAATAACTAAACCAATTAATCAAAAAACCGATTGATTAATAAAATAAATTAATCGATGACTTCAGTTTCAATTTCTCTTAAAGCTAATAACCTAACCAAACCATACTAGCGTTGATAATGTATGTCTTTCCCGTAGTATTACACAAGCACATTGCTAGTGCTGGTAGTACATTTATTAGATCATGTGTAGTGGTTAACACTTCAACCTTGGGCGTTTTGCGTCATGTGGCAGCCCAGTCAAGAATGAGGTATTATGGGGCGTTTTCTAAAATGGGTGTAGTGAGGATGTGAGCATTATGTTAAAAGAGGTAAAATATAAGTTAAATAAATAAACCATTAAAATTTGTTATTGGCCAAACAAATAACAGGAGCACAGTCATTGGTCAAAATATCAAACCCTCGTGCCATTTCAGCGTGATTAAAAACATACTGCTGGAGATTTTGTGAAAGAAAACGCCCAAACAGCGGCGGGGACAGTGAGGATGGCGTTTATGGGCGTGTTTGGAGGAGATACCGCCCACTACGGACGGTTTAGCATGATTTACTAAATCCACTTTGGCAATGATATTTGGAGTGCGTATGTGTCATTATTTTTTTTCTTTTGACAGTTTGTCATTATGTGTTTTAGTGTGAAAACTTGCTCCGGCGTGTTGGATGTGTAAGAAGCGCGTAAAGATACAAATCATTCATGTGAGGACGAATGATCTTTTCTCAATAAATATATAGCCGATATATTAGACAATGACATCGTAAATGTTCATTAGATTTTATTTATATATTTTCTGAATGCCAAATTGTCAACAAGTGTCTACAACTTTATATCCTAAAATTACCAAATTGTCAACACGTGTTTACAACTTTATATCCTAAAATTAAACAATGCTCATGTAATAAATTTGAGACATTCTGCTAAAAGGTAAAAGAATCAATTAAATGAGCTAGTTTTATATTGACTTAACTCAAAGTTGATAAATTAAATAATTATATTATTATCAAAAGGCAGTGGTGAAGCTTGAGATTTTCAACCGAGTGGTCAGAAATCTGAATCTAAAATTATACCTAAAAAATTATAAAATCGGGGGGATCGAACGTAAACAAAAATTTATACGAAACGTACATACAAACACCAATGAGCGAAAAGTTAGGAGGGTCGGGTGCCCCTCTCGGCCCCTTCAAAGCTACAACCCTGCCAAAAGGTATGCGGCCTGTCAGTACCAAAATGGGTAAGAAAGATGTCTCTCCAGTTGAGAATTCAAGTCCTGCAGTGGACAAACGGTGTATATAAAGAAGCAGGATTAAAGCGTGTATCATGTATGTATTAGCCGTTAAAAGAAATATATTTTTATGATTCTATCATTCACTCGGTGGTTGATTGGTTAATTTGAGTTCGTCAGGTAGTTTCCAAGGTGCCCCCTTTATTCGAAGAGAGGCATATGGGCAAGAGAAATGATGCCATGAAGTGGGACCGCTCGGTGAAAACAATCAACAAATTGGAAAGGGATGGGGAAGGCCCTTGTGGAGCGGGGTCAGATGTGTTACATGTGGGGTTGCGGAAACACCACACCCCACATGTGTGGCTACAGGGTAGCGTGGTGCAAGAAATACATACCTGATGACTTTATTGTTGATGATGTTAAAAAATATATCTATAGTATGTAAAAATATCATATAGTTTTATAATTATCTTCATGGAATGAAAATATTATTCCAATTCAACATAAAACAAGATTTCTACCAAAGAAATAAACATTTGATTAACAATATGTTAATGTAAAGACTACGTTCTTCTAGATAAAATCGTGTTAAAATTTGACCAGTTGCTAATACTAACAACGAAATAACGTCATAGGTTTACTAGAATAAACACGAATAGAAATATTATGAAAATAAATAGTCAAACAGAGAACTTAAAGAGTTCTAGAATTTAATTAAGTCATAATTAAATTATAATATAACAAATAAAGAAAAAAAGAAAAATTATTAGGGCGTTAAAATGTATCAAACTTTTATAATCTGCAAACATTAACATGGATTATACTCTCTTTGTTCTTTTCTAATTTAATTTTTTTGCATTAACCAAAATAATTATTGTTTTTTAGTTAAGAAATAAAAATTTACTAGTTTTCTCAGTATGATATTTTATAAATAAAAGTATTAATTTTGGTTAGTGGAAGGTAAAATTGAGATGAATTGAGAAATTATTTTTGTGGGCTAACTAGGGCTTCCTCTTTCCCTTTTGGTGGGCTAACGCCGTGATTTGATGGTGGTAGGCTGGTAGTTGACTGTTGCCAATCCGGGCCTCCGGCTATTAATTGTAGCATTTGAAATTAATTTTAAGAGTTTTATTGGTTCGAATTAGATGATGCCATCTCATATTCTCATCCATGCCCTAAAAGTGGCGTGAGATTTTACTTTGCAAATGCAATAAATTCAGTGGTAAGAGGTATGCCTTCACTAGTAGAGACACATGTTCGATTTCGCTCGGATCATTTTCGACGAACATTTGGGTGAAGGGACGAATAGGGGCTTTAATCCCGGGTTCGACCTGACAAGGGGTGAAGGTTTACGGATTCTATCCTGTTCCCGCGCATCAGCGGGTACGGTCTCATGGCGGTTAAGGAGTCGACCTTGTACATAGCGCCGAACAGAGTGGGTTACACGTGAGATTCTTTGCTATTAAAAAAAGTGAAAAAAAATGGTGTTTAAAAAATATACCATCTCGATCTATAAATAGATATAATACTAGTTATAATCTAAAAACCGAGTATATGATATAGTATTTAAAATAAATATATTAAGGTTGGAAACACAAAATATTAAAAACCTGGAAATCTTGTAATGTACTTGAATATATGACATTTTACGTCGGTTTATATTATAAAGAGTTTGAGATCGGGTGATGAAAATCCTAACATGTAATTTCTAACCACCCATGATCATAAACAAGATCTCCAATTTCCGAGGGGCACCCACGAACGAACCCAACGGGTATTAGGCAACGAGTAATCACAAACTTGCCATGTATGAGGCCAAATATCAGTTAATGTATTACAATCATGAATGTGATTAGGAATAGAAAACTCATCTCAAACCCAACCCATTTTCTTTCCCAATATTTATATACAGAATACAAATGATTTCTCACATCACATGATAAATTAGAGGTGCAAAATGGGCGGGTTGGATGGGGTTGGTTGCCGGGTCATGATGGGTTTGGGTCAGGATGGGCAGATTAAGAAAAAGGGTCATGATGAGTTTGGGTTAGGGTTAGGTTTAGGAAGAGCTAAAAAAATATAGAAAATAAAAATAAAATGAGAAAAAGAATAAGAATAATAATAAAATTTTTGCTCGTTTAGGCAAGCGAGCTCCATAAGTGAAGCTCGGGCGAAGCTTGAGCTCGTTTAGTAAAGGGGCTTACATTTAGGCTCAGCTTAAGCTCGGCTCGATTCAAGTTTTTAGTAAGCGGATCTTGAGTAGCTCACAAGCGCTTGACTAATTCACACCCTTTATCAACAACCAACTTTGTTGCAGGTAAAATCAAACTCATTACAATCAGATAATCACAATACAAAATCCCCATTAAAACACCTTTTTGACACTGATAGAATGTAAACCCTTCCCTTCTTTCATTAATTCATAACAATATATAAGAATACAATTGGGCTTTTTTTAGACGAGAGATATATATTAAACGATAAAATATCTTCATTCCTATTTTATATAAATAATATATAATCTATTAGACCCTCGCAGTCGAATCGAGAGGAGGCCGAATGCTGAGACTGGAGCGAAAATCATCAAAAAGAACTCTGGGTAATCTCTTAGTGAATATATTTGCAACTTGATAACACGTTGGGACGTGAAGGACACGGACAGTACCACGTTGAACAAGGTCACGGACAAAATGAATATCCAACTAGATGTGTTTTGTTCGTTGATTTTGAACCGTATTACCAAATAAGTAAATAGCACTCATGTTGTCACAATAGACCAAACAAGCAGTTGTATTGTGAAGCTCGAGTAATAAATTGCGAAGCCACCAAATTTCAGCCACAACATTTGCAAATCCGCGGTATTCAGCTTCCGTACTAAACCGAGATATGACAACTTGACATTTCAAGGACCAGGATAGAAGATTAGGCCTCAAATAAACACATAGCCTAAAGTGTACCTACATGTGTCTGGGCAGCCATCCCAGTCAGCACCAGTGTAAGCTCATAAAGAGAATCAGATAATGACCTAATAGTAAGGTCTAAGAAGATGTACACTACAGTATCTGATAATGTGTTTAATTGCATTCTAGTGATCAATCTATGGCAAGTGTATATGCATACATATTTGTTGAACCGCATAACTATGTCAGGTCCAGTAAAGGTTAAATACTGCAAAGCCCAAGCCAGACTACAATAAAGGGTCGGATCATGAAACTCAGTACTGGAAATGACACTTATTTTTGTTTCTAGTCTACACGTGTCATGACTGGTTTACAAGATGACATACCAGCCTGATCAATGATATGTTTAGCATAAACCTATTAAGATAGAAACAACTGTCCATCATGTCTCGTAACATGGACCCCAAAAAAATGAATAAGAGGTCTAAGATCTTTCTAGCAAATTCAGCCGCTAGACGAGGCATAAGTTGCACTCGTAATCGATAGTGGAGACATAAATATTGTTTTAAAAGATCAGCAACAATATTGAATTTCAGCAACATTTTCAACTTGGTAAATAATTTTTTTATTCTACTGGTTTGTATGCAAATTATAATCTTCTTTCAATCACTTAATATATAAATAAGTAGATGTAAGCTCCCCCGCGTTGCGGCGGGGGCTAAAAGCGTGACATCTCGCTCTGTTTCTCTATCTAGAAACCGCATTGATGTTCCTCTCTCTACAAAATATGACCGTGTAAGGTCCGTAAATGGTCAGACAAAAACTCGTCGGAAAGTGTCTGCAACTAAGAGAGAGAGTTTCAGAGAGAGTAAGAGATCTAAGAGAGAGATAATGAACAGATGTCTGGGTTTTAAAGAGTCAAAGAAACAAATGTGAAACAAATATAAATATTGGATAGGAAATAAATACATGCCATTATTTTAAAAGCTTACAATCAAATCAAACTTATGATACAAGAAATTAATGCAGGAAAAAACAACAAAGTAAAGTGTACAATATCCTTATGTCTTTAAATGTAGGGATGGGCAAATGGTACCGGGTACCGGTACCGAATTTACCAAACCGGGTACATTTTTGGTACCGCTTCGGTACCGACTTTTAACATTTTTCGGTACCGGTATTTACCAGTTTTTACCCTCAAATACCGGTATTGTACGGGTACCGAACTGTACCGTACCGGGTATATTCGGTACCGGTATCCACTTTTGGGATTTTCAGTACCGGTTGGTAACGAGCCCATCCCTATTTAGATGTTGCAATTTATACTACTATATATGTAATTATAAATATACAAATTTGTCTTTAGTGGATACAACCCACCAATGTTTTAAAATTCGGTTTTTATACGTACTGGGTTTAGCTCAAAAGCGGTTTAAAATTCACCCGGTGCAATCGGCCGGTTTAAACCGGTTTTTAAAACATTGCAACCAATAAGTATTATGGTAAATATAAATATACAAGTTTGTCTTTAGTGGGTACAACCTACTAAACATTATGGTACAAACCATAATACATATGTATGTTGCATTTATAAGTTTGTCTTTAGTGGGTACAACCCACAAAACTTTATGGTACAAACCGTACTGCATACCCATGTTGCAAATTATATGTATATATGATATAATGAAAAGTAAACTAAAATAAAGAAAGAAGGGCCACAAATTAAAAAAACACCAATTAAGCACAAGGTACAACATACATAGCTTAAAAATGTTACAAATTATATTTATATAAAATATAATTGCAGGATCTTCAAAGATATTTGACCTTTGGGTGTTACGATTATGTCAATTATTTTCAGATTTTTACTTTGACACGAATTGAATATATGTTTTGGTGTAGGGATATCATATACATTAAACGGGATCTAGAGAAAACGTTTTGAAGTGTGAGAACAGTGAGAACGGATCCTGGCCAACATGTGGCTAAGGGCGCAAAATTATATGCAGGGCACGATCGTCATTCTACTGTTCCGTGCAATAAAAGGCGTTTTCAATTAGTTTTGTTACAAAAAGTGCTTACCTGCTCCCCAAGCTTTTGAGACACTTGGCGTTTAACATGGATTCTTATTTACAGAGTAATTGTTTGAAGATGACGTTTATTTTTTTCAGTTTTGTTGCGTTTGTAATATTAATTCGTATAATAGTTGTTGTTTAACACGTTGAACCTCATATAATGTTTGCTACTATTAGTTTTCGCGTTTATTAGCATGTGTTTTTTATGATTATTGTATTGTCTGTAAATTTCATATTTATCTTAGTATGGCGTTTATTTTTTTCAGTATTTGGCGTTTCTATTATTCATTCGTAAAGTAGTTGTTGATACACGCGTGGTACCTCCATGAAACAATGTTTGCTACTATTTGTTTGGCGTTTATTTAGCAAATTTTTGTTATGATTGTTGTATTTGTCTGTACAATCTGATATTTGGCGTTTTCATTAATCCAAATTCTTTTGTTATCATGTATTTTGTAATTTTATGTTCCACGAGCTGGAAACATTATTCATTTATTGTTCTTTTTTATATGTGTGTACAACTTCATATTTGTTTACTCTTCAATAAATGGCGTTTTAACAATAGTGTTTGTTTGTTGTCGATAATGATTTTTTCAGACGAGAGTTTTTCATCGAGAACTGGTTTTCCATTGATTATTCCCGACGTTAGTGAAGAGATAAAGCCAAAATAGACATGATATTTACAAGCCTCGATGATTGTTATTCAATGTATGTTAAGAATGTGAAGGCTTGTGGTTTTTCTGTTAGGAAAGGTACTGTAAAGGTAAACGCCAAAGGAGAAACACATATTAAGTATTATATGTGTACGAGAGCTAGGGTGTATAAGGACAAGGAGGTTGATATGTTGGATCCTAATCAAAAGGAAAGGAAGGTGCGGTCCAATTTCTCCAAGAGGACTGATTGTGGAGCACAATTATGTGTAATTTTTGAGTCTGGATCATGGAAGGTCTATAAGTTTGCCGAGGAGCACAATCATGCTCTTGTTGGACAGCCTGATATGCATTTTCTACCGTCTGAACGACATCTGACTCAGCTCCATAAGCATGTTATACATAGCATGTCTAAGTTGAATTTGTGACCAGTTAAGGCGTTTAATGTTATGAAGACTTGTTTTGGTGGTTTTGAAGACGTTGGTGCAAGTAAAGTTGATTTTAAGAACTACAAAAGGCAAATCAACTTGTTTATAGGGGAACAAGATGCTGAGATGGTTGTGAGACATTTGCATGAAAAAAAAAACAGTCCAGTCTAATTTCTCGTACGATTACTTCACAGATGATGACAATCGTTTGATTGGCCTTTTTTGGTGTGATGATCAATGCAAACGTAATTATTATGTGTTTGGCGATGTGATTTCATTTGACGCCACGCATCGTTCCAACAAGTCATAGTAATTTCATTTTTATTTTTTTTATGTGTATTTGGTGTTTATATGTATAGAATTCAATGGCGTTTTGTACTTGGTTATTTATCAATGTTTTTATAAGCAGATACTCTATGGTCTTTGTACCATTCACTGGTGACAATGTCACATTTGGTGTTGTATTATTGGCGTCAGAGACTGTTGATACGTATATATGGTTGTTGAGAGTTTTTCTAAAAGCTGTTGGTTCTCAACCAAAAGTTGTTGTCACTGACCGGGGCCCAGCAATGCAGAAGGCTATTTCTATTGTATTTGTTGAAACCAGGCATCAGTTATGCATGTGGCATGTGATGCATAAACTCTCTCTGAAGGTTGTTTTTTTCTAAATCCAATGTGTTTGGCGTTTTAAGTGTCACATCGTGTTTTTATTTTAAATGTGTTACATGTTTAGTTATTTGATATTTCAAATGGTATTTTTTTCATGGCGTTTTGCTGTTTTTATATAGGTTGGTGTTAGGCTATGCAATTCAACCACTTTCAAAGAACGCATTTGTGGTGTTGTGTGGACGGATGTTCTTACTCCTGGAGAGTTTGAAACAGAATGGGAAGAGATTATTAAAGAGTTCAGTTTAGAGGATAATGACTGGCTTTCTGATATTTTTGGGTCTTAGGGATTCTTGGATTCCTGCATACTATAGAATGGAGAAACTGTCTGGCCTTACGCGTACCACATCGAGGTCGGAGAGTGAGAACCATTTTTTTGGCCAAATTTGAAATTTAAAATCTACACTTGTTGAGTTCATGACTCATTATGAGACTGCAATAGAAGGACAACGTCACACACACCGGAAAAATGATCATGAATCTCGTTATAAACGCCCCCAGTTGAAAAGTAATTATAAAGTGTTGGAGAACCAAGCTGCTGCTATATACACAAAAACTATTTTTTGTGATATTCAAGCTGAGATAATTGGGATTGGGGAATGCATAAATAAACGTTATGAAGAGCAGGACGATGGGTTTGTTAAGTTCTACATAAACGATTTCCAGCAACCTTGTACATCCTTATTTGAGGTAATTAATGGCGTTTTCTGAGTATGGCGTTTATGTAGGTTTTTCAATATGGCGTTGATATATTGGTTGGTTTATTGATGTTTTATGTATGTTTCTTCAACATGGCGTTTTATACATTAAATTGTGTTTTGGCATTTTTATAGGTAATGTACCGTAAGTCTGATTGCACCAGCACTTGCTCATGCAGGCGATTCGAGCAGTTTGGTTTGTTATGCAGACATATATTTTATGTTTTGAGAAGTTTGGATATTAGGGAATTTCCAAAACAGTACATTTTGAACAGATGGAGTAAAGATTCTTCTCCAAATTGCTATTCAGACTGCTCAATGAGTCGCGATTTTATCCAAACCAAGCTTGATCCCGATGTGCAAAGTATGATGTGTGAAATTATTTTTGCAATGGAGCATACTTTGAACCATTTATCTGGTAATAAGGATGAGCTATCCTTATTTAAGGATCATGCTCAATCTTATATGAAGAAAGTTCAAGATATGCAGATTGTTGCTCCTCCTCCCCTAGTACAAGGGACAGATTTGCCGAGATAATAGGGCAATACCAAAACGACAAGAATCTGATTAGAGTCCCTATTGGGTATAACTCGAAAGGTTCTGGATCTCGCAAGCAATTAAAATCAAAACAGGAGTAAGCTATCGAAAAAACAAAAATAAAAGGAAAAGCCAGGGCTAAAGAAAGACAGTGCAAGAATTGTAAAGCTTTCGGACACTATGCATCAACATGCTCGATGCCCGTAATCAAAAGAAGAACGACACGGTCTTCGAGAGCATGTGAAGACTAGCCTTGCGTTTTTATTCATTATTCCTTTTTACCCAATCTTTGAGAATTTCAGAATACACAACATACAATTGTAACAACCCGCTTCCTCGCAAGCTCGTCACTCTCGTTACACCTAGCACCAGAGATTCGGATCATAATGTAACCTAAATCGCTTACTACGCTATATCGCACATTTTCGCACCACATCGCACATCACAACGCTTAAACTCATATCGCACTCGCTAATACTACAACTTTGCGTGAAGTTTCCAAGGCTATCTGCTCGCTTAAACTGCAACGCGACTCTCGCAAGACTTGGGAACAAAGCCGCATGCTACATCGCTTACTCATCGAATCTTAACTTAATTTAATCGATTAATACGCTTAATGCTTTGCTAATACGCTTAATATATCTATATAATACGAACCGAATCGCCAAACTAACTCCTAACGCGAATTAACCGAACAAAACTTGGCCAATAGGGCAAGTTCGGCCGAACTTGTCTAGGCTACCAGAATTCTTCAAAATCACCAAGTCCGCCCGGACTTGTTCTAATACTCGGGAAAAACATACAAGTTCGCTCGAACTTGTAGCAAGTTTGCCCGAACTTGATACAAGTTCCGCCCGAACTTGATGTGTCCAGCCCATCTTTCCTCCTCACCTATAAATACTCAGCTCCATTCTTCATTTGCACTTGCTGCAAGTTCGCCCGGATCCCCCCAAAACCGAAACCGTTTGTTTTCTAAGTAAGAATCATCTCGTTTTCAAGCTACAACAACGTTTACAATGATTTTACACAAGGCTTTGCCTTCGTTTTCATCAAATCTCTTCTGTTTACCAAAATCTTCATCTTTTATGCAAAACTTCTGTTTTTCACTCAGATCTATGCTTAGATCTGAGCAAAACCTCTTAAAACATCGATTTTTACACAATGTTCGGACTAAATGACGTATGTTTCGTTCACTTTGAAGTGGGACGAGGCATTGTCAAGCTAGATCTCAGATCCGGAAGCACAAGGACGAAATCGTCACTTTGCACAAACTGGACTAAAACCGTTCGAACCTTCAAGTTCGCCTGGATTAGTCCGAGTTTCTGTAAAATGGCTAAACTCGCTCCAAAAAGACCTCTTCAGCCTAGATTTTGCTCAGTAGCCTAAGGTTGGAAGGATGGACACTCGATTTCCTCAGCAAACGACGCGAAAACGCACGATTTGGATGCCAAAACAGTCAAGTTCGCTCGGAAGGCATCAAGTTCGCTCGAACTTGTCACTAGTGTGGTGATCAAGTTCGCCCGAACTGATCAAATCTTTACCAAATTCACAAAAGTTCTCCCGAACTTGTACTGATTCCAAGGAATCAGAACAAGTTCGCCCGAACTTGTATCACCCTCCATCAGACAGGACAAGTTCGCCCGAACTTGTCAGTTTCTCAGGAAACATGACAAGTTCGCCCGAACTTGTTCCCTCAGTAAGCTAGTTAGTCAAGTTTGCCCGAACTTGTACTGCAAGGTACAAGTTCGCCCGAACTTGTACGTTTCAGCAATTCGGAAGACTGATGCACTTCTGTTCGCTTACAGGCTGATCCGGCACTCTCCTCAACTCACCTCAGAACTCATCTCTCCTTTAATCGCACCAACTGTGAGTATACTTGACCCATTTTCGCTTTAATGCACTTTTGGGTGTAACATACGTTTATATCAAAACACACGAAACACGCTAAACTGATTTATCACACGCGAATATCTGTTTTACATACTTATACGTGATGCTAGAAACATGTAAACTAGGACACATTTTCGTTGACTCCACCCTAGCTAGTATGGTACTATAGTTTGGCTAACACCCGACGGGGTCTAGTTAGAAGTCCACATCGCGCATCGCAGCCTTGTCTAGAGCTTAACATGTGAAATTTGTCTTTTGAGTTTGTATGTTATGTGTATCATGTTTATGTATGTGGAAATTCGCGACACCGTTTTATCTATATGCTATTATATCAAACCTGTATGCTCGCCAATACATTTTTGTATTGACAATTATTTTAACGTATGTTGCAGGTTATTGAGTTCTGCTTGCTGCAAACCGGACTTAGGATTCATCTTTAGAAACGCATGTAATAGAATCCAGGGAAGATCGAATTATGTTTGTTTGAGAGATGTTTGAATATTTGTAATAATTATTTATGGATTATTTGTTTGTTAGTATGGGATAACGAATGTTTAAATATTGTCGCGTAAATAGTTGTTAGGGATTCTCTCGAGCAATCTGATTCGCCTAGTGCCGCGCCCCGATGATTCCACCATCGGTTGGGGTGTGACAACAATCATCTGCCGTTTTAGTTTATTTCATATATAACCTTTGAGAATGTTATAACTCACAACTTTGTGGTGTTGCAATCTATGATTTTTGAACGTATTGGCTTTTTTGGAACAACTAACAAATGATGTTTATCTCAATAAGATTCTACTGAATGAGATGGATAACATTTGTTAATCATCAATTTTAAGAATGACCTAAAAAAGTTGTCCACCCCATTCAGCGGAACTTTATCGAGAATAAAACTGGATCGCAAACAATGGAAGCTTTCGATATGGCGTTTTTTCTTGTTTTTTGGTGTAATCTATCGGAGTGCCTGAGGTTGTTTATATAATTGGTTTTTTGGCGCGTAGTTTGGGCGGGAACCTTCAACTCTATGTGATAAAGACAGCACGTTCCATCATCAGGTTACTGTTTGTTCAGCTTTATCTTTTCAAATCTTCAATCCATCAGTCCTTTTTATTACGCTTGGCGTTTTGTATTTATGGCATTCCACCCCTCCCATATTTAATTAGATGAGATGTATTTATTAACCATGTCCCATCATACGTTACTTTTTGTTCAGCTTTATCAGTTATATCTCCAAGCCATCAGTCGCTTTATTAATCCATTTGGCGTTTCATTTGTATGGCGTTTTAGTCTTTACAATTTAATTATATGAGATGCATTTATATCTAAAGTTGTCACGTGTCATCATTGCGTTACTGTTAGTTCAGCTTTTATCTGTTTAAATCTGCAATATATCAGTCCCTTCATTAAGTTCTAGCGTGTTGTATCAATCGGGTTATAGATTAAAAGGTTTTGAAAACTTAATTTAACTAATTTGGCGTTTTAATTAATATTTTTTTTGCATTTTGTACTGTGATTAGATGACTTGTTAGATATTGTATATTTTGACGTTTCATTTATAAAATTATTCTTTATTATAAGCCACTGAGAATGACATTCTACAAAATAAAAAAAGAAGAAAAACATAAAAAGAAAAAAAATTAAAATCCCTCGTCAGAAGGGATCTGGTCTGAGAAGTATCCATCGCTTCCTTCGTCTTCATCTTCCGATTCCTTATCAAAATTCTCATCCAGATCTTCAATGTCATCATTTTCTTGATCTTGAGGACTTTGACACCTCCATAAGAACACGTTAGTCAACAACGCCAATTTGGTACTCATGTTTGGGTTCAAACATGTTGTGCTGCATAGCTCTTACATGAAGTCAAGTTTTTGTTCGGTCATGATGTTTTCAATTGGGTAGGTCTGCTGCTCACCGTTGTCCCATACAACACTCACTAATTCGTTGTTTTCATCATAACGCCAAGATTGGATGACTGGATTGATTATTGGATATGCAGGGTACGGACTGAATTTTCTTGTTAATCTTCTTATAACTGTCTGTGTTTTCTCACAGAGGTTATCAAGAGGAATGCCAAGCGTTAGGATTCCCCTTTGAACTTCTTCGTCCAAGTTCAGTATAGCGTTGGCGGTTCTCACAAACACTCTTCTTTTGTTGTTAAATAGGATTACGAATTTATTGATTCTCGTGTTGAACCTCCATGAAACAATATTTGCCATTTGTTCCTTTTTTTTGGAGTGTTTGGTTAAAAAATGGCGTTTTTCTGATTATGAATGAATCCAAGTGACGTGAACATCATTTTTATACTATACAATGATGTATTTGGCGCTTAGTTAAGGCGGGGATTTTTTTTTATAATAAATGTTAGAATTAATTTTTCATTTTTTTTGGTCCAACGCCTGATGGCGTTTTAGGCAGATAATGGCGTTTCATACTGTTCACGACGCTTTATACATCAGTATGGCATGTTAAGTTTCATATGGCGTTTTATACATAGTATGGCGTGCTATGTTAGCGAATTAAAAAGACCCTTTTACCCTTAATGAAGCGCACCAGCTTAATAAAGTTGAGGTTATTTACGAAAACGCCACCGTGCCAATTTAATCAATTGATTGTTTTGATCCCACTGCTGATGGGCGTTCTCACTGTTTTCACACTTTTCACCGTTTTCTCTAAATCCTGGCCATATATATATATATGAGGTTTTTCTATGTTTTCGATATACCACACACTTTGAGAAGAAGCAGAAAGTCTTTTAGAACTTCAAACATAATTTTTTAGTTTTCTCTTTATAAACAGAACATCGTTCGTATTTCTTACTTTTTTGGGCTATCCGGCTATGTAATATATATGGTGTGAGTGTTTGTAGAGAAAACATTCAGAATTATATAGACATGCCATGTGCAATTCATCCCATAATGTTTTCGTATTCAACGCCAGGTGTAGTGTAACAAAAAAACATGTAGGTTGGCATCATTGTATACTGCTTGCTAACAAACAAGCATGCTGTATAATCAATTTATTGTATGAGTTTGTGAATGTTTTCATATTATCTTTACCAAAAGGTGTTACTCTATTATCATTCATTCATGATATTCCATATGACAGTGAACAGAGAGTCAAGTGTTCAACATAACATATTACGAACCAACATGGTAAGATTGTCAACTCGTATGCGTTTGTTAAGTTTTGTGTGTTCTTATAAATTATGTTTTTCCTTTTGTTTGTTTACCTTTTATTAGATGAGGTTGTGAGCCCCCAAATTTTATCACTCACCAGGCGGGACCAAAAGTATTGGATTCTTAATGTTCCTACACATTGGAAACCTGCTACTGGATTGGTGTTTGGGCGATGGGAAGACGTTACCTTGTACAAAGATTACGCAGAAAGGGTTGGCTTTGATATGAAGTTATCAACTGTTGCACGTTATAAGGGTGTCATAACACACACGTACATTGTATGCAGCAGATTTGGTAATCCAAACTCTAACTCTGGTGAATCCATGGATGTAACACAATCATTATCCAAGCAACGTTATAGTAGTCTTAAGGTCACAAACTGCCAGACACGCATAAAATTTTAAGTAGTACATGGTACAATATTTATAAGTTCATTAAACTCCATAACCATGGTCTTGTTGGTAAGAGGTACAAAAATTGATCACAAGAACTTTTCTCGAGATATTTGGGAGTTTATCGGTGAAAGGGATGCAAAATGGCTATCGAGATAAGCTGAATGGTAACATGTCACTTGGACAACTTTTATTTCAATCACACCGTGGTGAACAGTGAGCTAAGATCACTTTTTTGGGCGGATGATATATGCAAGTGTAACTACAATTGTTTTGATGATGTGGTTGATTTTGATGTTACGTGCAATACAAACAAGTAAGTCTTACACTTTATTAGTTTATAAATACCATGTATTAGCTTTACACGACTAAATTTTTGGAATCAGATTTTTTATATGGACCCACACAAATAATTTGTTTGTAGGGCCAACCGGTGAGGTTGTTTAGGGTCCTACACTTAGCGTATATGACTATTGAGAGTAGATTTTTATATTACATATTTATAAACTAACCAGACAGTTTGTGTGTAGGGTCAACTGGTGAGGTTGTTTGTTCCATATAGTTACACATTAATGTCACTAGGTGTCCCTACACAGTTACTGTTTGGTTGTTTTATAAATATTATTATAAAAATTTATTCAGAATAGTCATATACATTAAGTGTAGGACCCTAAACAAGCTCACCAGTTGACACTACACACAAACTGTCTGGTGTGGGTCCATAAAAAATAGATTGCAAACACTTAGTCGTGTAAAGCCGATACATGGTATGTATAAACCAAGAAAGTGTAAAACTTACTTGTTTGTATTGTACGTAGCATCAAAAGTAACCACATCACCAAAACAATTGTAGTTACACTTGCATATATCACCCTCCCAAAAAAGTGATCTTAGCTCACCGTTCACTACGGTGTGATTGAAATAAAAGTTTTCCAAGTGAAGCATGTAACCATTCAGCTTATCATATCGATAACCATTGGTGCAACTCTTTCGCCGATAAACTCCCTAATATCTCGAGCAAAGTTCTTGTGATCAATTTTTTTACCTCTTACCAAGTGTTGGCCACCCTTTAAAGAAGTTTGCATCATGTGCGTTACGATTGCACCGAACCCAGATGTTTGAGCTTTGTGAATAAACTCTTGCTCCGTAAACGTTAATTGTCTTCTCCCTCTTATTAACTACATGTTGTCCACATCAACAAGACCATGGTTACGGGGTTTAATAAACTTATATATATTGTACCCTTAGCTGGTTTAAATTTTATGCATGTCTGGCAATTTGTGACCTTAAAACTACTATTACGTTGCTTGGATGATGATTGTGTTACATCCATGGAGTTACATAGTTACATTTCCGATTACCGAATCTGTTGCATACAATGCACCTGTGTGTTATGACACCCTTATAACATGCAACAATTGATAACCTAATATCAAAACCAGCCCTACCTGCATAATCTTCATACAAGCATCTTCCCATCTCCCAAACACCATTCAAGTAGTAGGTTTCAAACGTGTAGGAACATTAGGAATCAGTACTTGGTCCCGCTTAGTTAGTGATAAAAGTTGGGGTTCACAACCTCATCTAAAAAAAGGCAAACGAAGAAATGGAAAACATAATTTGTAAGAACACGTAAAAACTCAACAAACGCATACGAGTTGACAAACTTATCATGTTGGTTCGTAATATGTTTGAACACTTGACTATCCGTTCATTGTCATATGGAATATCATGAATGAATGATAGTAGAATAACACTTTTTGGTAAGATAATATGAAAACATTCATAAACTCCTACAATAAATTGATTATACTGCATGCTTGGTTTGTAAAAAAAACTAGACAATAATGCCAACCTACATGTTTTTTTTTGTTAAACTACACCTGACGTTAAATACAAAAACATTAATGGGATGAATTGCACAGGGGATGTCTATAAAATTATGTACATTTTCCCTATAAACACTCAAACCATATATTGCATAGTCCAAAATAGTAAGAAATACGAACCACATTCTGTTTATGAAGAGAAAACTAAAAAAATATGTTGACCAAATCTTTAGTGATGTTACCATCTTGAATACTAGGGCCTTAATTGGTCGACATCTTGTAAAACACACGTTTTTAATACTAAAAGACTCTCTGCTTCTTCTCAAAATGTGTGGTATATAGAAAACATAGACAAACCTCATATATATAATGTATATGATATCCCTACACCAAAACGTATCTTCAAATCGTGTCAAAGTAAAAATATGAAAATAATTGACATAATCGTAACACACAAAGATCAAATATCTTTGAAGATCCTGCAATTATTTTTATAGGAAGTGATTGAAAGAAGATTAAAAGTCTGCATACAAACTAGTCGAATAAAAAAATATTTATCAGGTCGAAAATGTTGCTGAAATTCAATATTATCGAAAATGTTGCTGGAATCAATTTAAAATCGACGCATTTCACAAACATCCGAAAAAAGATATCCATGACTGATGAAGAATCAATATTTGGGAATCCATTTTTTTTGTGAATCTGTAATAGTTTAAATCATGGGAATCGAAACGGATGAATCCCAAATCGAAGTTGAATGATGAATTTAAAGTTGTTGATGATGAGCTATCAAAAAAACCTTCACAAACTGCAAAATAGAAGGCATGGAAATATAGTACGGGATATCGTCTTCGTTATGATTTTCAATTCTTTCCAAGAAAAAAAGACGAAAAAGGCGCTGGCCGGGTTAAACCCGCGCCTGAGCTGGTTTGTGGCTTAACGACCAAGGGCGTAGCCCTGAACTTTTCGCTCAGTAGTAGTGTCCGGTATGTAGTTTCGTATAGAATTTTTTAGGTATATACGTTTTTTGCCCCTTGGTTTTATAATTTTTTTAGGTATATACGTTTTCGACCCCGTCGGAGATCTTAAGCTTCAGCCACCGTTAATGACGCGCCACATGAACACCCGGGCTACTGAAGTTTTCTGGTAGACTCAGGGGTTTAAGTTTTAAATATCGATGACAGAATCATCCCTAAATCCCAAATTAATACACATGAACCCTGATCTCTACAATCCTAAAATTCATCAATCAAGAGGGACTTGTATGGGGTTATTGCTCTGGATGGAATAACAATCAGAAAGTATGAGGAAAACTCACGGATTTGCGAAAGGGTGATCAACTGCAACGACGGCCGGAGTTCATCCAATTCCGGCGAGGTTGTTGCTCCGGCTAGTTTTGCAGACGAAGAACAGAAACTTTTAGGTGAAATTGTTCGTGTGTAAAGTTTCGAGTTGTTGTTTTAGACTCGTTTTAATACTCGAAATCGACCGACACTCTGTTAAAAGGAATGATTCGCGAATGAAGGAAAGCTTTGATTGATGATTTGATTCGATTTGATAATGATTCGGTTCATTATTGCCTGAAATACGACCAATATATATATATGTAAACTCAGTCGGAAAAAACCCTAACCTTTCAAATACAAACCCTTACCCCTTGGAGTTGAACAATTGCCGAAACTTTTATTTAAACAAGGATTGAAGTTTTGAAAATAACAGGATTGATCACTGCAGTTTAGGTTTAACTAAAAACATTTATTTAAATTTGATTTTTATGTAAAATCTTATAGAGTTAATTATGATTTTCGTTCATTGGTTTGTTGAAAATCATATTACAGTTCATTAGTTTAAAAATTGCTAAAATAGTCCATATACTTCACTTTTGTAACTATTACAGTCCACGGTCCACCCACTTAACTCCATACATTTATTTTGTTAAGTTTTGGTGAAATGACCAAATTGCCAATGTTGACCCAACTGGCTATACACAAATTTTAGTAAAACGTGGTCATATGATTTGAACTTATGATCTTTGCATGAAATGCGGGTGTGAAATCATTGAGCCATGTATTCAGTTTGTGAATGAAGGAAATGTGGAGGATCGTATTAGGGTGATACCATGATAGAATGTAAACCTTTAGCCTTCTTTCACTAATTCGTAACAATATATAAGAGTATAATTTGGCTCCTATTTTAGAGGAGAGGCATACATTAAATGATAAAATATCTACATTCCTATTTTATATAAATCTATAATCTATTAGACACTATTTTATATAAATCTATAATCTATTAGACACATTGTGACATTTTTAGGGCTGGCAATAGATATCCGTATAAGATACGATTAGACGTGTTTACTAAAAAAGTACACAACGTGATTTTTTACTTTTTTAAAAATAAATAAAATTATAAGGTTAGAATCCATCATTTCATTTTCTTGGTACATAAAACTGTGTTATAGCCATGGGATATCAAGTAGTTAAACGAGTTGTATAAATATTTAATACTTGTGTTATACGCGTCGTCAGAGACCTGTTAAACCCGATAAGACACGATTTGCCAGCCCTACACATTTTCAATCCTTGGAAACACAACTATGTGAATCAATAACATAACAACTACTTTCATCCTAAATTCACAAGCCAATTCAACAGATTAACACAATTTCAATGTCCTTTTATTTACACAAATTAATTATTCCTTTAACCAAACAGATCACCAGTCACAAACAAATATAACATAAACAGTCAAAACTATGCCTAGAAAAATGAACGGGTTGGGTTGGGTTGGGTAACGGGTCAAGTCAGGCTGTTTTAAAAGAATGTCCATTTGGTCCGGGTCAAACAAGTATTGACAAAATTGGATACGGGTTGAAACGGGTAGCAAGGGAAGGTTGTGGTGCAAGATCTCTTGCTTTCAAAAACATTAGATACATTGTAATTTCCAGTTCACATGACCCCTTAAAAAATAATAGTTTACCCAGAACAAACCATGAACATGTTTTTACAGTCCAAATCAGCCCAGATTTAAAGAGGTGGGCTAAGATTGCCAGGTCTTATTAAATATCAATGATATATGATACAATATCAACAATAATTCTGCTACAAATAAACAAAAAAATGAATGAATTTCCTTTTTCGCTTTCCAAGTTACAATTTATTAAAAATGTAAACGAAGATCAAAGATAAGGGATAGAGCATGTACGCTATGAACGAAGTCCAGATGGGTAACTTCGATCTAAAGCTAGTCGTCACACCCACAATGATACAAACGGTCAGCACGGCCAAAACTTCACCGGAGAAATCCCAAGTCAAACTTCGGAAATATATAACCGCCAAAAGAACCGAAAATCCAAGAACATTGTTCATGAACACACCGTTGTATAACTGCACATCATAAACAAATAGCCAACAAATTATTCATCAAAGAAAGACTTCTCATAATGTAAATGTAAGGTCTTTAGTCTGAAATGTGCGAGTTAAGTAAACGGTCAAACATGATTACAAGGTATACCTCGGAGAAAGTCAAGGAAGTCGTTCGTTCTTTTCTTTGATTTGCAGTTTGGACGGCCGAGATCGCTGCTCTAGCATTAGTAGCTAAGGGAACGAGAATAAAAGATATGAAAAATGAGGGTATGTTTGCGGCACTTGATACACTCTGAACACTGTGTATCAGAGGTTCAGCTAGAAGTGCTAACATGACTATCCCAAGCACCAGCAACATTATGGCCTTTGTCCAGGCCCATATAGATCTATCTATTCCATCATCTGTCCATCTTTCCCATGGTTTCTGCATACATTTTGACTTTTTTTGTGTCAAATTAGTTAATAACCTGATACAAAGCTAGAGCGACCAACTAGACATAACTTTGACTACATCTAGAGATGAACAACAACCGGTTAACTGAACCGGTTTTGCCAACCTGACCCACCCGGAACCGGTATCATACAAACTGGCCCCGTTTGTACCCCCATACGAAAAACCGTATTTTATATAAAAAATTATAATTTTATATAAAAAATATATATATAACAAAAATTGTACCAGACGGTTTCTACACATACATATTAATAAAAATTATAAAACTAATAAGTTTATTTTTATATAAAAAACTAAAAAATTTAAAATGTGCGCGCAAGAACCGGTTGACGAACCGATACTAACTGAACCGAAACCGGACTTTCAAACTGGCAGTAAAAACCGACTAAACCGGGACGGAACCAAACCGGTTTGACTTGGAACAGGTCAAAGTCAAAACCGGTTTGGGTTTGGAAACAAAACCGTTTTGTTCACCTCTAGCTATGTTTGGAGTTATAGGTCCCATGTAATGGACGGAAACATCTAAACGAGCCGGATCATGTTGGCGGGTCATTTATACAAGTAATATACATGAACATTTATATGAGTAATACACATGTTTATTTAGTAAGTCAATTTAATAATTAGGCGGTCAATTTCAGTTTTTCAAAATAGTCTAGGCATTGAATATTAGATCAAATTTCTCTTCAGATTATTATCTTTTATTCTTTCTTTTGCTATGCGTCATAACTTTACGAGCTAAGGGTTTCTGCAGGGTTATGTTCAAAACAAGTTTTGGTTGTTATGCGAGATCTCTGTTAAGAAATTTAAGCTTACCAGGGATGAATCACTTTCAGTACTAGGTGAGCTGGAAAGGATTTCACCGTTCGACGTGTGGAGCCATTCTTTAAATCCATCTATGAACTCTTTTTCGTCAACCTTCTGATCTCCACTTTTGTCAAGATCTTGCATTATTTGATCTGTTGCTTCATTTACATTCCATTGCATCTTCTCAGAATCTACTTCCATGATCAATCTCTTCAGTTCAGATTGCGATAAACAATTATCTTTATCAAGATCAATCCTTCTAAATAACCTGAAATTTCCCACAAAGTCGCCATCACAATCAAAATTCTTCAATCTTATACCCAATAAAAAAATATAATAATAATTCTTTATTCTCACCCCTTTATCACGGATACGTTTGGTGTCCCATTTTCGTTGTAAAAGTTTCCTAAAGGAAGGCTTTGAGCGTGTCGAATGATTTCAGATATTAGGATCTTCATCATTTCTTGTTCTTTCTTTTTGGTCTGAACCCATGGTTGGACAATCTGTAAATAGATATATATGATATTCAATATTCAGTTTACATAATCTATTTAATAAAATATTTGTTTGCTATGGCAAGTTGATAGTTTAAGTATTTAATTACTTGATATAAATCCTTCCACGAGCTAACGGATCGATATGGTCGATTATCCACCGCTCCCTTTGTCTCATCAAGCCATTTTGTGAATCTATCGACAAATTCTTCTATGGAGACTTTAGAATCATAATCTTTATCGAATTCTTTCAATATTTCTTCCATTGTTTTCTCCTTGTTCCAACTTAATTGCCGGAACTTAATATCCTGGAGAAGCTCTTTAAGTTCAGAAAACGATATGTAACTGTCGCCATCTTGATCAATCTTTGTAAAGAAACTGCATAATAACTTAATAAATCATGTTTATTCAAACCAAAATATATATATACAAAAATATTGGAAGGTGAAAAAAAACCTTTTTATCGTGGGTAGATTTGCTGAACCATCTTCAGTGAGTAATTTTTCGGTAGTGTGTTCTTGCAGATGTTTCAGTATGTCTACAACTAAATGCTCGTGTTTAACGTACGACAATCTTCTTTTTTGGATTGAAGGCTCGAGCACCTACGTTGGAACATTCATGAAAAATAGTATGTTTTATCAAGTATGGAAGTATGCTGGATGCTATAACATTGATGGCTCAAGTGAATTACCTGATAAATGAAGTATGTGAGCAAGAACATGACTGAAACAGGAAGAGCAATTATGAAGATGTATCCCTGAGACAAATCTACACCAAATAGTTCGGGAATCAGGAGAAGTGTAAATGGGAAAACCGAAAGAATCATAAGTTTGGCTGCCCAACTGGTTTCTTGATCTGTAGTTACACCAGTATCTGTGAACAAACAAACACAAATCGTTATACTAAATGATGGGTAACAAATTATTGAACAATGGGAACATCGGAGTAACAACATTAACATGAAAACTGCAACATGAACACGACACATATTGTTGTTCGTGTCAAAAATTTTAACCCTAACCCGCACACACATAATTTCGAGTCAACCCAAACATGACACATTTAACCCGTTTTTTTAAAGAGTCATACATGTTGACGAGTTATAAGCGTGTTGTTGGGTTGTAACCGGGATATCGATAACGTGTTTAGTAGTGAGTATGAGTGTAACAAGTAAATAATATGGTGTGCCGAAACTAACATTACTATAATAGGGGTGTGCAATAACCGAACTGTTAACCGCAACCGAACCGAAAACCGACAAAACCGAACCGAAAATAACCGAAAGTCGGTTAATGGATATTTTTTTTACCATCGGTTAACGGAAATTAACTGAACCGAACCATTTATTTTTTTATATATTTCTAGCTTTTATACCACCATTTCATGTATTTCATATTTTATACTTTCATGTCATGTAATATTACCTCCATTTCATTCATTTATACCTTCATTTCATTTATTTATACATCCATGTCATGTTTTATACTTCCATTTAATGTGTTTATACCTCCATTTTATTAATCTATACATCTAATTCATGTATTTATACATCTATTTCATGTATTTATACCTCCATTACATGTATTTCTAAGAAAAAAAATTGGTCCTTGTTTGAATTGGTTATTAACCGAAAATTAACCGAACCGAAAACCGAAAAATTAACCGAAGACCTCGGTTACGGTTAAGGATAAGGGTAATAACCGAACCGAACCGTGCACACCCCTAACTATAACTAACCATGTAAATGGAAAATGGAAAAAAAGAAACAAAATATAAAAGTTTTTCTTTTCTTCTAAAAACTTAAACGGGTTAATGGGTCAACCCAAACCCGGCCCTTTTTTAAATGGGTCTTGTTAGTCGACCCACACTTTTTTTTTGTGTGTGTGTGTTAGGTTTAGTCGTGTCTTGCATTACCACCCTTATCTTCAACCACAACTTTTGATTTTAGTGAAGCCATGGGCCAGTGCCAGATCATCGAAACATCTTAATGGACCACATGAATAGGCAACACTCATGCCCAAATCTCATCATTTGAGCCTACAAATTTGAACTTCCCCATTTTACTTCATATTTAATTAATGTAAATAGAAAGAAATCAGAGGCTTACTCATCTTAGTTAAGGAAAATATGTGAAACATTTTGCAGCATTTTTTCATAAAGATCTCATTGTATGTTTATAAAAATATTATAAAATATGTTAATTTTCTCCTTAAGACGTGTGCTTAAACAATCGATTGCTGGAACCCAACCAGCACGCTTCTGTCCGTGTCTTCAAAGACGACAACATTTTGATAAAAAATAAAAAGGGATATAGGAAGTGAAGAAGATTAGAGCTAACCAGTTAAAAGTGACAATATGTTTTCATATGGATTTTGTATAGAAGTCAGTGAAGAACTAGAACTTGATTCAGCATCAAACTTTCGACTGCCAATGATGACACAAGTTCCCCATATTAAAGTGAGAAGAAGTATCGTTGATCCAGCTAGCAATCCAACTCCCGTTAGGACATACTCTTGAGCTACATCTTTCGTGTTTGAAAGTCCAGATGCTGCAAATAAACGACAAAGATTATAATGAAATTTAATGAACAACTATACGGGTATATATGGGTTTAATTGATATAAGAAGAAAGAAAGATATGTGAGACATACTGAGAAGTATTAATGATTCTGGAAGGAAACCGAGGACATGAAAAGCACTTGCACCAAAGATCCCAGGACCAAGAATCTTGAATATTCTTTTACCTCCAGAAGCAACATATGATTCGCCATGACACAACAAGTACTCGTAAACAACAATAAGGAAGAGATGGCCTAAAAGAGTTTCTGAACATGGCAGAAAACCGTACATTTGCTCACAATGCTGTTCAGGAACATCGATTCCTTTGAGATACAAGAACGATGATGGATATTCTGAAGTTGGTTCTTTGGTGCCATCCGAAATTAACTCGGAATTACTGTGATGTAACAACCGTCCTGTAACCTTGACGGATAAGACAATAAGAAGAAACGAAGCGTAATATGTGATTTTTTCAAAATTTACCATATTAGAGACTTTAATGATGGTTGGTATCGTTAAACATTGGTTATATAGAGACGGTAATTGATGGATTAAAGTTGAAAGAAAATCTTAATAGATTTGAGGAAGACTTGTACTTCAGGTTACTTGAATGTCAACACGATGTTATTTACTGGTTTTTGTTGTGTTCAAGTTTTAAATAACAATTTCTAGATTCATTTCCGTTAGATTCAATTATAAGATAACTATTGAATATTTCAAGTTTTCTGAATCATCAACAGATCATTGCCATGCAAGATTAACCTTTAATTTAATTCCACTTGTAAAATAGAAAAAAGATTCTATAATCTATTACTTTAAAGTTTATATCACATTGAAATTTAAGAACATGAGAAAGGTGATTGAGAAACAAGAAACATAGAGTTTAGTTGGTCGGGTAGTACATGTGAAACGGTATAATTTCAAATGGCCATAACTGTTGGTTTCCATGGTGATCATTTAAAGTTTTATTTATCAAAACCCGGTTCAATAAATAATAGTCAATTAATCAAGCAAGTTAATTAATAAAAACGCAGCGGAAATAAACTAGTGATCAACAATGAACGAAACCCGACAGGATCCGGTTACAAACAAATACGAGCACCGTAATAATAACATCTAACTACCGATGAGAAAGATATACCTCGGTTAGTGACTAACCGGTCGAGACACCGAGGTTCAACGAACAAGTGCTAGTGAAACGAACAAACGAAACACGGGTATAACCATGAGTAGCGGCGGCGGTCTAGCGGCGGTGGCGGAGGCCAGCGACGGTGGAGCGGCGACGACGGCGAAGGGGCAGCGGCGGTACCTGGCGGTTCCGGCGGCGGCGGCAAACGGCGGTTCGGCCGATTGTGGGTGTGTGTGTTGTGAGACTTTTTCCTTCAAGTTCTTGCAACCTCAAACCAAGACCCAATACCTTCCTTTTATAGCCATATGGAGATGCTTTGCATGCATGATCATTGGTGGATTCTTGTATGCATGCCAAGTGTCCGAGATTCCTTGCATGTCCAATAGGCACACATACAAAAGTGCATGTGTGACAAGTGTCATAGCTCGAGTATATGTGCAACAAATGGCGAGACGAATATACCCGTCTCATCCGGTCCATGTACCCGCAACAATGACATAATCCCGCTCATGATCATAATTATGATCTGTTTCGCATGTTGTTCGTAATTACCAGTTAAACTAGTTAAGTGGATTTAAGTTCGTTGCCCACGGTGTAACTCTTACGGGTCAAGACCCGGTCAGCAGCGTTGACTTATCGAACCGGACATAAATATCCAACAGCTCCCACTTGGACGGTCTCTGATAAGATCCCAACGCAAACAGCCAGCGGTGCTCTAGCTACACATAGCTGCCCCCAACAGGTCATGACACTTTAAAGTCACTAACCAAGGTATCTTCCCTTCAGCAACAACTTGCTACTTGAAGACAATAGACTTATGGTAATCGTCGTCATTTATCCTTTCTGTAAATGGATCAGATTCAATCTCACACGGCGTTCGATCATTATCGTTTCGTTCAAGAATAAAAGTGGTCCAATCAAACACACAGTAAGTTTGGGTAAGGCCTTACACTTCACCATTTTGAATCAACGAGGGCACCCAGATGTCTAACTGTTACATATATTGTAAGAGTACATAATCCCATCTTGACTACATACAACTCCCATTGAACTTCAGAACTACTCCCAACCAATGCCTTTATGACTGGCAGTTACGTGACAGCGGTTGACACTGATCAAAGAATAGCCTTTAGTAAACGACAGTTCTAGTATGTATCTCAGGTCAGAGGATACTAAATGAGTATACCAAAATCAAATACATCTTATGACTAAGATCCATGAAGATGATTTGATGCGAGTTACATCCAACGTCATTCATAATGAGGTCCGTGAGTTTGGAAGTCAACTCCTTGAGTCCAAAGTCAGAATAGTCTTAATTCAGAGTCGTTCCCACGAGACTGGCCGACTACGGATAATTTAGAATACAAGATTCATGGATTAAACGTATTAAAATCGAACACAGTTGTAAGATTCAAGCTTTGCATTTAACCAGTAAATCAAAGGTGAATTCAAAAGGTACAACTGTTTGAATGTTCGTGCATCCAAATACTAAATCAAAACAAATGGCTAGCTAATCTAAGACCGATAACATTCCTATGTTGGTCGTGCTTGTCCTGAGTCATCGGTTTAGTGAACCAGTCTGCTAGGTTTTGATCTGTGTCTAATTTGCTTATTAAGATGTCTCCTTGTTCCAGTATTTCCCATATATAGTGGAACTTTCTTAGAATGTGCTTGGCCCTGTGATGAGATATGGGCTCCTTGGTTTGAGCAATAGCTTCTGTGTTATCACAGGACACCTCGATTGGTTTTGAATATTCGAAACCACATTAAGGACGGTGATGAACTCCTTCATCCAAGCAGCTTCTTTTGCAGCACGATGCAGCAATCTATCGAATTCAGTGGTTAAATCCGCCACTACACTCTGTTTGGAGCTTTTCCAACAAACAGCGCCTCCATTGAGAGTGAATACGAATCCTGATTGTGAGCGAGCATCACCTCGGTCACTTTGGAAGCTAGCATCAGTGTAACACCTTACAGTGAGCTCTTTTTCCACTCCTCCAATCACCAAGAACACCTCCTTTCTTGGAGTTTTACATCTTAAAGCGTGTCATCATTTCATCTATGTGAGTACTTTGACTTAGCCCTAGAAGCCGCTTAGATCTATCTCTATAGATCTTGATTTCCAGAATGTAAGCAGTTTCTCCAAGATCTTTCATTGCGAAGCAAGATCCCAAACAGTGTTTAACCTTGTTAAGCATAGGGATGTTGTTTCCAATGATTAGATATCATCCGCATACAGGATGATGAATGATATGGTGCTCCCACTAGCCTTTCTGTAAACACAAGGCACATCTTCATTCTTGACAAAACCAAACTCTTTGATCTTCCGGTCAAAACGAAGGTTCCAGCCATGAGATGCTTGCTTGAGTCCATAAATGGACTTATTTAGTTTGCAACCTTAGTTGGATATTTTGGATCGACAAAACCTTCAGGCCGAACCACATAGACATCTTTAGAGAGATGTCCATTAAGAAAAGCGGTTTTGACATCCATTTTCCATATTCCGTAATCATAGTACGGAGCTATAGCAAGCAATATCCTGATTGATTTAATCATACCAACGGGCGAGCAGGTCTTATCAAAGTCAATACCTTGAGTTTGAGTGAAACCCTTCACAACTAGCCGTGATTTATAGGTGTGGACATTTCCATGCATATCGGTTTTTCTCTTGAAAATCCATTTGCTCCCTACTGCCCGATAATCGGGGGGTAGCTTAACCAAGTCACATACTTGATTTTTATGCTAGATTGAATCTCGACGTTCATGGCTTCTTGCCATTTCCCAGATTCTGGATCTGAGATAGCAGATTTGTAATTAGCAGGTTCGTCATTAGATTCAGCTACTAATAAGACTTCGGGACCATTTAAATGCCAAAGGTATCTATCGGGTTCTTTGCGAATTCTCCTACTTCTGCGAACGTTTGTGTTTATGTCTGATTCATAGGCAACAACTACTTGTTGATCAGACGGTCCGACGTCATTAGCGGTTATTTGTGGTTGTCAAATTTCTTCAAGACCAACAATATTATTTCCAGTTTCTCGATTAAGGAGTTTTTCCTCGAGAAAGTGTCCCTTCAGTTTGATGGAAATCACATTTGCATTAGGATGGTAGAAATAATATCCGCCTTTTATAGTATCTGACGAAAACTACTTTTCGCCTCGAGGATCAGGCTTATCATCAGAATCACTTGTGATGTATGCTTAATATCCCCATACTCTAAGGTATTCCAAATCGGGTTTACGCCCATGCCATATCTCATATGGTGTTTTGTTTACCTTCTTAGTCGGAGATGTACTGACAATGCGGGCAGCGATCATAAGAGCATGACCTTAAAATAAGTGAGGCATGTTAGTTCTACACATCATCGATCGAACCGTATTAATTAGGGTTCAATTTCTCCTTTCACTCACGCCATTAAGTGGGGTGTGCCAGGTGGAGTGGGTTGTGAAACTATTCCACGTTCCTTTAGATGATCGAGAAATCCTAAGCTGAGGTATTCAGCACCTCGATCTTATCAAAGTACTTTTATCTTTCTAGCAAGCTGGTTTACTACTTCGTTTTTTCAAAGTTTCGTGCTTATTCTTCATAAGATAGACACAAGCATATCGACTATAATCGTCGATAAAAGTAACAAAGTATCCTTCATGGTTTCTAGTCGTGGTTCTGAAAGGGCCACATACATCAGTGTGAGTGAGTACTAGAAGACCATTGGCCCGTTCACCAACACCGGTGAAGGGGTGCTTTGTGAGTTTTCCAGCTAAGCAAAATTCGCAATCATCAAAGGAGTCCTGTCTAGCGGATTCAAGAATCTCCTCAGACTGGACCTATTTTATGCGTGTCTTACTTATGTGGCCAAGTCTACAATGCCAAAATTACGTTTCGTTTATACCAGCTTTGTTACGCTTAGAAAGATGATATATGTTATTATTTATTTGAACATCAATACCACTTCGAGGTCTAGCCTCAAAATAAAAGACATTCTTCAAGTAGGTAGAAATGGAAATTCCATTAGAACGTACTTGAATCCTTGTTCAAACATTGAAGAAACTGAAATAGTGTTTCTGGTTAAACCAGATGCAAACAAACAGTTATTTAAAGTAACTACAAGGCCAGAAGGACATGAAAAACAAACTGTTCCAGTTGCCAGAACTGGAACTCTCTTTCCATTATCAACTATGAATTCCATGTCGCCTTGTTTCAGTTTCTTCCATTTTTCAGGTTCTTGCAAGACATTAACGATATGATAACCACATCTGGTATATAATACCCATGTGTTGCTAGAAACAGTGAAAAGTTCAATAACATAAATGAGAACACTAGAAGAAGTGCCAATGTTATTGGCCTTGTTCATTTTCAGCTTGGCTAGATACTGTGGGCAGTTTCTTTTAATGCCCCATTTGGTTGCATTCAAAGCATTGACGCTCCTTAGGTGTAACGCCTCGCGTTTCTGTACAAATTTGTACTTTTAGGAAATGCGTAAACGTAATAACTTATTAAATTTTATTATCATTATTATAACTATTTCTTTATTTATTCTTTTATAAAATAATAATAATAATAAAGATAATAGTAATAATAATAATAAAAAAATAATACGTTTTTTTATGAAGCTTGTAAATAAAAAAACGGAATTCGTAATTGTGACCGGCCGCTCTGTATCCTAGAAACCAGCTACCGGGCTTTAAGCCCAACACAAACCAGCTCACACCCTAAATCTAACCCTAATATATAACACTATACACACACACACACACCCTCACACAAAAGCAGCACGCACACCTAGCCACCCTCTCACCCCGATCACGGCGCCGCCTCTCCGGCCGGCCGCCGCGACGGTTCTCCGGCCCTAACACCCGCGACACCAGTCAACAACCTCCCCTTCTTGTACCGTCACACACACACAGCAACTCTCCTTATCTCTCCTCGATTTCTCGGTGACGGCGAAGCCGACGGAACCGGCTAGGGCCGACAAGACCTCTCCTCCCCTGACACAGTCACCGGAGAAGCTCCGGTCATCTCCTCAGACGCCGGTAAACTCACCTCTCTCTCATCGAATCTCTCTCCTCTCTCGCTCCTCTCTCCCTCCGTTACGGACGGTGACCCACACCTGTGATGGCTATGCTGTGGTTCGAGCTTTGGTTGGTTCACTCCCGTTCAGACGTGGATTCAGGTGTTTTGGCTCAGATTCTGTCAACATAGTCAACTCAGGTCTCGAGTCTCGGTCCAACAGGTCGATTCAGATACGAGTTTGGGAGTATGTTTTGGCTCGATTCACACCGGGTCAACTACGGTCAAAAACTGGTCAAACGAAGCCGACCGCAGTCAAACGGGCAGACTCGGGTTAGGTTTGGTCACGAGTTAAACCCACTCGACTAGGTCAGTTATGGTGGCTCGGGTCAAACCTGGTCAACGAAAGTCAACCGGTCAGCTTCAGTAAACTCGGGTCAAACCCGGTCAACGGTGCTAGCCACGGTCGACGCAAGCTCGGTAAAATTTATAACGCGTTTTCAATTAGATTATTTTATATATATATATATACACACACATCTTGTTTAAAAAAAAGAGGGAAACTTTAAAGATAAAACGATCCGATAGCGAACGATGCAAATTTTGTTGATTAAAACTAATAAAGTTAGCATAGTCGTTAATGTTCTTTTTATGCTTGTTAGAAGATATACACATGTACTTATTTTGAAATCATATATCGATTTGTTTATCAATGAGTTTTGAAAAGATTATAACGACGACTTGGGTTGTCGGGATTGTCCTAAAAACAGAGGAGACTCGGCCCGTTTTTCGCCAAAATATTTGTATTCAACTATTGTAACTTTCGATAAAGTATAAAGTATATCTATCTCTTTCGACAAAAATATATACATGTCTATTATAACTTGAGATAAAATACTAATATTTCTATTAATGGCATTCGACAATACTTATATCAACCATGTTTACTCGCCAAACTAAATATATATATAGTTATTTAATATTCGCTACGCTAAGGGACGTATCGCGACACCAATAAGGTTATAAAATAAAAACAAGTGTATAATTATTCTATAGCACGTCGACAATTGCTAATATTTTGTACCTTCGTTTGTCATGTGAGGTGACCCCGGTGTCCATCTTTCGACCTTCAATACTTCGCGGTATACCAAAGGAAGCTTAGCAAAATGTGAGCATACTCGACCCCCTTTTTTACACACTAACGCATTTTGGGGTGCAACATGTATCAATTAACAAAAGTTATATTATACGAAATTAAATGAATTCAAATTACCAAACGCGTTATCAATTATGCTTATGTGAGTTATGTGTGTTAGCTTAAACTTGTTATTACTTGCTATCTGTTACGCTCATGTTAGCTATATGTGCAAACTTCAACTTGTATTCTCATGACCTTGTTATGCTTAGGATGCTATGCATGCTAGTTAAAGTTCTCCATTACATGCTATCGTTATGCTAAATTGTTTATATGAATGTACGATTTAACAAGAATGTAACTTGCCATGTTGTAATTGAAACACACTTATACTTCTTTTAAAACTTGTATGCTCGCCAATACTTTTGTATTGATCCACATTTAAATACATGTTGCAGGAATACTGATGATGCAAGGAATCTAGTAGGAATGACTAGAAACACATTTAAAACTCTATATACTTGTTGTATCGTATCTTATTTCAAACATTATAGTATGTTATTTTCAAAGCTTTGTATGTGAATCTTTAGTCATTATTGAAATTTGATTTAAACATATTGTCGCAAATAGTGTTATGATGTTTTTGAACGATTTGTTCATCTCATCCCGATGTTTCCGCCATCGGTTGGGGTGTGACAGATTGGTATTAGAGCCATAACTATAGGGAATTAGGTAGAATTGCCATGTTCGACCTAGTCTATAGTTTAAGTACCATACTCTTGACCATTTGTAATACTTGTCTAAATTGTTATTCTTTCTATGATGCTTCTCCCCCCTTTGATCCTAAAACTTACAATATGTCTTTCCTAAGACATGAAACACAACACACGTTTTTGAGTATATTCATGTTCCACAATCGAAATAACTCATCAATACAGGGGTGATTCCCGCCATTGTGACGAGTTTCAATCCGTGTTACATGTTATTTCGCACGAAATTCACCATCAAGTCGGAGTGATATCCATATCATGATGGGAGTTTCATTTCATAATCTAGTGGATCCTTATTGACGATTTGAGATTATATATTGATACGTTCAATAAACCACAATTTGGGGACGAAATTGTCAAGCCAGGATTGACATCCACACCTTGATGACTGGTTCCGCTCCTCAATTTTCAATCTCGCCAAGTTTCGTATTTTTTGATCAAATTAGGGACATGTACTAACTGGAAGGGTAAAGTAAAGGTAATCGCTTGGCGACGAGAGTATTATACTATTAGGCCAAATCATGTCTCCCTAATTCGAAAGCACTTACGAGTCACTTTGGAATAGTCGAAGTTTCTAAAACCGAAACACTCTAACATTTTAACAAGCCTCTCTTTTATGCTATCTTACATTTTATGCTATATAATTCTTAATCCTTCATTTTTTTTTCAATGTCACACTATACTAAAATCGAATTTATGCACGACAAACTTCGCATTTATACTAAATCTATTACGCAACGATTCTATAAGTGCATACTAAACATCATACTTGATTTAGGATTACTGGAACATTATATGTGATAAACTCGTTAGAAAACCACATCTTAACATGTATAGCACTATGCGTAGTGCTATAGGAGTAGCGCACCGCCCTTGAGACTTGGGGTCATGTTAAGTAAACTATTTCATACTAAGTAAACTATTTTACACTATGTTTCAACAATATTGACTAGTCAACATTGCGTACACGATTGTTTGACTTGTTTATTCACATGTTTATGTGGTAGACTCGTCATTAACTTTGATCAAGCCACACCTTAACATGTATAGCGCTTGTGTAGCGCTATAGGAGTGACGCCCGCCCGTATTCTTGAGGTCATGTTAAGTAAACTATTTTACACCCTCTTCGTTTTAACGATGATGGGTAGTCTACATTGCGGTACACAATGGTTTGACCTGTTTATTCACATGCCAGTAATCCGTTAATCTTGGTTAAACTAAAATATATCATCAGTATTGTACACGAATGTGCGATTACGCACACTTACACTTATACTCATACTTATACAGTATACTCTCTCATACTTAAATACAATTATACTTATATACTTGAGACTCTATGTATGCTATCAATCCCACTCGTAATACGCTAATAAACCCTGATTGTGACACGGGACGTAACATAGCATCGATTAGCGAAACTGATGTAATATGGTATGAACATGGTGGATACGCCGCTGGTACTTCCTATATATAAGTGTTAATACCATATTGCTAAGATTTCGTAAAACGTGCCGTGAGAAATTCGGTGTTTCATTGTTATGTTTAATGCAAACTTTAAACACTCACCACTTAATTCTCGGTTAAACCCACATACTTCAAAATGCCATTACCTCATTCCTAAAGCCTTCATCTTGAAAGAATTTCGGGACGAAATTCCCTAAAGTAGGGGAGACTGTAACGCCTCGCGTTTCTGTACAAATTTGTACTTTTAGGAAATGCGTAAACGTAATAACTTATTAAATTTTATTATCATTATTATAACTATTTCTTTATTTATTCTTTTATAAAATAATAATAATAATAAAGATAATAGTAAAAATAATAATAAAAAATAAAAATAAAAAAAATAACAAGTTTTTTTTATGAAGCTTGTAAGTAAAAAAAAACGGAATTCGTAATTGTGACCGAGCCGCTCTGTATCCAAGAAACCAGCTATCGGGCTTTAAGCCCAACACAAACCAACTCACACCCTAAATCTAATCGTAATATATAACACTATATACACACACACACACCCTCACACAAAAGCAGCAGTCGCACACCCTGCCACCCTCTCACCCCGATCACCGGCGCCGCCTCTCCGGCCGGCCGCCGGCGACGGTTCTCTCCGGCCCTAACACCCGCGACACCAGTCAACAACCTCCCTTTCTTGTACCGTCACACACACACAGTAACTCTCCTTCTCTCTCCTCGATTTCTCGGTGACGGCAAAGCCGACGGAACCGGCTAGGGCCGACAAGACCTCTCCTCCCCAGACACAGTCACCGGAGAAGCTCCGGTCATCTCCTCAGACGCTGGTAAACTCACCTCTCTCTCATCGAATCTCTCTCCTCTCTCGCTCCTCTCTCCCTCCGTTACGGACGGTGACCGCCACCTGTGGTGGCGGTGGCGATGGCTATGCTATGGTTCGAGCTTTGGTTGGTTCACTCCCGTTCAGACGTGGATTCAGGTGTTTCGGCTCAGATTCTGTCAACACAGTCAACTCAGTTCTCGAGTCTCAATCCAACAGGTCGATTCAGATACGAGTTTGGGAGTTATGTTTTGGCTCGATTCACACCGGGTCAACTACCATCAAAAACTTGTCAAACGAAGCCGACCACAGTCAAACGGGCAGACTCGGGTTAGATTTAGTCACGAGTTAAACCCAGTCGACTAGGTCAGTTATGGTGGTTCGGGTCAAACCTGGTCAACGAAAGTCAACCGGTCAGCTTCAGTAAACTCGGGTAAAACCCAGTCAACGGTGCTAGCCACGGCCGACGCAAGCTCGGTAAAATTTATAACGCGTTTTCAATTAGATTGTTTTATATATATATACACACACATCTTGTTTAAAAAAAGAGGGAAACTTTAAAGACAAAACGATCCGATAGTGAACGATGCAAATTTTGTCGATTAAAACTAATAAACTTAGCATAGTCGTTCATGTTCTTTTTATGCTTGTTAGAAGTTATACACATGTACTTATTTTGCAATCATATATCGATTTGTATATCAATGATTTTTGAAAAGATTATAACGACGACTTGGGTTGTCGGGATTGTCCTAAAAACAGAGGAGACTCTGCCCGTTTTTCGCCAAAATATTTGTATTCATCTATTGTAACTTTCGATAAAGTATATAAGTATATCTATCTCTTTCGACAAAAAATATATACATGTATATTATAACTTGCGATAAAATACTCATATTTCTATTATGACATTCGACAATACTTATATCAACCATGTTTACTCGCCAGCTAAATATATATATAGTTTATTCGCTACGCTAAGGGACGTATCGCGACGCCAATAAGGTTATAAAATAAAAACAAGTGTATAATTATTCTAATAGCTCGTCGACAATTCCTAATATTTTGTACCTTTGTTTGTCATGTGAGGTGACCCCGGTGTCCATCTTTCGACCTTCAACACTTCGCGCTATACCAAAGGAAGCTTAGCAAAATGTGAGCATACTCGACCCCCTTTTTTACACTCTAACGCATTTTGGGGTGCAACATGTATCAATTAACAAAAGTTATATTATACGAAATTAAATGAATTCAAATTACCAAACGCGTTATCAATTATGCTTATGTGAGTTATGTGTGTTAGCTTAAACTTGTTATTACTTGCTATCTGTTACGCTCATGTTAGCTATATGTGCAAACTTCAACTTGTATTCTCATGACCTTGTTATGCTTAGGATGCTATGCATGCTAGTTAAAGTTCTCCATTACATGCTATTGTTATGCTAAATTGTTTATATGAATGTACGATTTAACAAGAATGTAACTTGCCATGTTGTAATTGAAACACACTTATACTTCTTTTAAAACTTGTATGCTCACCAATACTTTTGTATTGATCCACATTTAAATACATGTTGCAGGAATGCTGATGATGCAAGGAATCTAGTAGGATTGCCTAGAAACACATTTAAAACTCTATATACTTGTTGTATTGTATCTTATTTCAAACATTATAGTATGTTGTTTTCAAAGCTTTGTATGTGAATCTTTAGTAATTATTGAAATTTGATTTAAACATATTGTCGCAAATAGTGTTATGATGCTTTTGAACGATTTGTTCGTTCATCCCGATGTTTCCGCCATCGGTTGGGGTGTGACATTAGGAGGGTGTGGTTTTGCAACTGCTTGTTGTTGGTGACATTTCTGTCAGCAACAACAACCTTTCTCTTGCCTTTGCTCTTATGATCTATTTTCTTGTTGTTGGGCTTCTTAACACCATAAGACTTGACCATTAGAACTTGGTTGGTTTTATGTGGTATGTTCATCTTGACCGTTTTGAGCATACCATGTAGCTTAGGCATAGTCTTCACCCACGCATTCATATCATAGTTCATAATGAACTGGTCATATGAGCTAGGGAAAGAGTTCAAGATGAAGTCCGCTGCAATTTCTCTTTGCAGGGGATAACTAAGTTTGTTCATTTGGTCAATGTATTATTTCATCTTAAGCACATGAGTACTGAAACATGATCCTTCCAGCATTTTACAGCTTATGAGCTGTTTCATGGTGTCATATCGCTCCTGTCATGCTTGTTTCTGAAACATGCCTTTCAGTTTCCAGATCATGTCATAAGTATCTTTATCTTCCATGTTCTTCTGAAGTTCAGGAGACATGGTAGCTTGCATAAGGCAGGCTACCTCAATGGCATCCTCGTTATGTTTTTCCAGTGTCTTGCGAGCAGCAGTAGTATTACTTGCTAGCTCGGTAGGGACTCGGCCATTTAAGATACATAGCTTTTTCCATCTTGAGAACTATTCTCATATTGTGGTGCTAATCGAGAAAGTTGGTGTTATTCAATTTTTCCTTTTCAAGTATAGACTTGAGAATGGAGGAGCTGTTTTCTTTAGCATCTATTATATAAGCAATGATTTTAATTAGTATTTTCGAGGTATATTTCCTTATTTAATTAATGACCCATTACAGTAATTGTAACAAGGAATGAGAATCCGGTTAGAAGCTCTTTCTAAAGGCAGCTGTAGCACGCAACATTAGCAAGGGGTTCAAGCGGACTGACAACAATTGTCAGTTGTGAGAAGAGCACAACTCTCGGGTATGAGGCCGCTAAGACAACTCTTGTCTATGCATTGATACGTTTAGCCTCATCTATGCCACTTTTGTTCTAGAGACAGCTGTAGCACGTAACATGAGAATAAAAGTAATACTCGTCCTAGAACGGTCACATGTGGAAGGGTCGGATGTGTCGACGAAGCCCTTGCACCTTGGAAGGATAAACTAGTCACCAAGTGTTGTGTTGTGGCTCCAACACTGATGGTTCGCATTATGCCCCAATGTTGCTAGTAGTAGGATGGCATCGACCATTGATTTTAATTATGGGTTAATTTTGATTTTTACCAAATAGGGTCGTAAGAGCCAATTTTAGTAATATTTTAGTCGTGACATCTTGATGAACCCTTTCATCTCTCAGGACACTTAGTTTTATAATCCTGTTAAAACTAAATTGTCGCGACTTGAATAAACAATTTTAAGTTAATAGAAAACTATTAAGTTAATAGTTTTGGAAAATTAAATCTAATTTAATTTGCAAAACTTAATTGGTTATGTGTTTGTTTAAAACAACCTTTGTTTTATAATAAAGTTTTAACAAGTTGTAAAACAATTTAGAACATGTTATAATGTAATTGTTCTTAATATTTTAAAACTCCTTTTATAAATCATGTTGGTATTTAGGTTGGTTATGTTATAACAACTTATAAGATAAAAGCAACCACAATAACAAGATAAATATGTAAACCTATATGGCCAAAAATTGTTCGATCTTGCTAGAGCCTAATAGCAAGATCAAACGGGTCACGGGGTCACAACACACAAACAACTACAAGGATGGACTTGAGTGCATCCAGTCGTCTCGAGCAACTCCCACTGACTTCATGACTCCTGTTTAGCGTCCTCGGTTTTGTCTCCGGGTCTTCGTTTATTACAATGTTTTACAAAATACAATAAAGTAAGAAACCCTATCTATTACAACTTTGAACCATCTAAATGGCCATAAAATATAATAACAAAACCGAATCAAAATATGCAACCACAAAACAAGTCGCGCCAGATTTACATATTTCATAACAATCACCAAATAAATCGGGCAATGTTTTGGTCAAACAAAACAAATAAAATATTGACCAAAAATAAAGTTGGCCTTAAAAACATATAGATCAGAAACTTTAAATAAATAAAGTTTGTGTTCTAATTCCGGTTAAAAGACCGGTACCGACTCGTATGTTGTAACCAAGGCTCTGATACCACTGTTGGGTTTCCATGGTGATCATTTAAAGTTTTATTTATCAAAACCCGGTTCAATAAATAATAGTCAATTAATCAAGCGAGTTAATTAATAAAAACGCAGCGGAAATAAACTAGTGATCAACAATGAACGAAACCCGACAGGATCCGGTTACAAACAAATACGAGCACAGTAATAATAACATCTAACTACCGATGAGAAAGATATACCTCGGTTAGTGACTAACCGGTCGAGACACCGAGGTTCAACGAACAAGTGCTAGTGAAACGAACAAACGAAACACGGGTATAACCATGAGTAGCGGCGGCGGTCTAGCAGCGGTGGCGGAGGCCAGCGACGGTGGAGCGACGACGGCGGCGGCACCTGGCGGTTTCGGCAGGCGACGGCAAACGGCGGTTCGGCCGATTGTGGGTGTGTGTGTGTTGTGAGACTTTTTCCTTCAAGTTCTTGCAACCTCAAACCAAGACCCAATACCCTCCTTTTATAGCCATATGGAGATGCTTTGCATGCATGATCATTGGTGGATTCTTGCATGCATGCCAAGTGTCCGAGATTCCTTTCATGTCCAATAGGCACACATGCAAAAGTGCATGTGTGACAAGTGTCATAGCTCGAGTGTTAAAAGGTTGATTGAAAATACTGAATTGGTGTATATTTCTGTATATTACATTACAGAGAAAAGTATACAATTTATAGCAAAAACGATAATCTAAATATGGTAGATGAGCTCTGTTTACGGCTGGATTTGTAGCTGTTACTAGCTGTCTTTGACCCTCCTAATTGGGAGATGATGCTTGACTGATCCCGCAATCTTTTGATATCTTTTATTTTTAACACTCCCCCTCAAGTTGAATAGTCGGATTTCCAAAATTCAACTTGCCCAAACAATCGCTGAAAATTTTTCCGTTAACCGCCTTTGTTAGAATGTCAGCGAGCTGATCCTTTGATCGAACAAACGGTAGTTCAATCGTACCATCTTCCAATTTTTCTTTGATGAAGTTCCTATCAACTTCCACGTGTTTAGTTCGATCATGTTGTACTGGGTTTTCTGAAATCTGAATTGCAGCTTTATTATCACACATAATCTTACTTGTTTCTTTTGACGGAAAACCAATCTCAGCTAAGAGTCTTCGCATCCACATGGCTTCTGTTAAACCTCGAGCTATACCTCTAAATTCAGCTTCTGCACTTGAAAGAGCAACCACCTTTTGTTTTTTACTTCTCCAAGTAACAAGATTCCCCCCAACTAAAGTGAAGTAGCCTGTTGTTGACCTCCGACTTCCCTTATCTCCTGCCCAGTCTACATCGGTATAGATTTGAACATTTAGGTGTCCATGTGATTGAAACAGGACTCCATGACCCACTGTTCCTTTGAGATATCTAATAATTCTCCAAACTGCTTCCATATGGGACTGTTGAGGTTGGTGCATGAACTGACTTACTACCCCTACAGCATAGGCAATGTCTGGACGAGTATGTGAGAGATATATTAGTTTTCCCACCAGCCGTTGGTATCTTTCTTTATTTGCTAACTTTGCTCCTTCCTCCATATAAAGCTTTTGGTTTACACTCATAGGAGTGTCTGCTGGTTTGCAATCGATCATTCCAATCTCTGCCAACAAGTCTAAGACATACTTCTTCTGACTAATGAAAATTCCTTGTTTTGACCTTAGTACTTCAATTCCGAGGAAATACTTAAGTCTGCCCAAATCTTTCATTTCAAATTCAGCAAACAAGTTTTCTTTTAGTTTTACCATTTCTTCTTTATCGTTCCCTGTAATGATCATATCATCTACATAGATAATTAGGCAGGTTACGAATTTTCCTCTTTTTTTGAGAAACAAAGTATGATCGGCATTACTCTGTTTATATCCAAACTTTTTCATAGCTACCGTAAATCTGCCAAACCAAGCCCGAGTAGATTGCTTCAAACCATAAAGAGACTTCTTCAGACGGCAAACTTCTCCAGTTTTGAAATCTTTTGTGAATCCTGGAGAGCATCCATAAATACCTCTTCATCTAGGTCCCCGTGTAAAAAAGCATTTTTTACATCAAACTGTTGAAGTGGCCACCCTTCATTTGCAGCTATCGAAAAGAGAACCCTAATTGTGTTCATTTTTGCAACCGGGGAGAATGTTTCAGCATAGTCAATCCCATGTGTCTGGGTATACCCTTTTGCTACCAGTCGGGCTTTATATCTTTCAATTGTATCATCTGGTTTATACTTAACCGTATAGACCCAACGACACCCCACGGATTTCTTTCCCAACGGGAGAGTACACTTTTCCCAAGTATTGTTCTTGATTAGGGCTTCCATTTCCGTTTTCATCGCTTCCTTCCAATGTTTAGACTTAAGGCTTGATCCACGTTTGTAGGAGTTTCTTCGGAATAAACAGATGAGATAAATGCTTTGGCTTCCTTAGTGAAATTTCCATCAGCCACACTAGCTATAGGAACTAGATCTTCTTGGTTCTTTTTCGGAGAGTACCGTTTCGGAGGAACCCCTCTGTTTGTTCTAGGGGGTAACACATATGTTGATGGTGGTTCTTCTTGTCTGGATTCATCTGCCTGCAAATTTTCAGCTTGTTCTGTGGCAGTTTCATGGTTAGAAGTATTGGTATCTTCGGAGTCATTAGAAACTTCAATTGTATCACCAGACTGAATAGGGTGAGTATTACTTACCTCGGACACCATGTTAGGAGGAACATTAGGACCTTCAGTGGCACTGAAATTGGACTCTGGTGACTCTGTAGTTGGTACATAGGGAACATATTGCAACCAACTTAGTGTGTCTAAACATTCCTTCTCCCCCTGACCACTGAGTTGGGAATTGTAGTAATACTCGGTTTCAAGAAAGTCACAGTTTATTGTGGTGAACATATGACGTGTCTTTGGGTTATAACATCTGTATCCTTTTTGATTCATTCCATACCCAACAAAGACACATTTTTCAGCACAAGGGTCAAGTTTGGTTCGATCTGATTTAGGTATGTGAACAAAGGCAGTACATCCAAAGATTCGTGGTTGAAGAGTAAGAACTGAGGGTAGTTTGAAGAATTTTGAAAGGGTGTGTAATGGAGTGTTAAGTTTGAGGATATTTGTTGGGAGTCGGTTGAGAAGATAGGTAGCGGTAGCAAGGGCTTCAGGCCAAAAATATTTCGGGACCTGGGATTCAATTAGGAGAGCTCGTGTCATTTCCAGCAAAATGCGATTTTTCCTTTCGGCGACACCGTTTTGTTCGGGGGTGTTTGGGCATGTAGTTTGGTGGATTATTCCCTTGTCTTGGAAAAACAATTTAAATGAGGTATTAACAAACTCACCGCCATTATCGGATCGGAATATTTGGATGTTGGTTTGAAATTGGGTTTGGATCATGGCGTAAAACATAGTGAATTTTTCAAAGACTTCGGATTTGTTTTTCAAAAAATAAACCCAGGTCATTCGGGTACAATCATCAACGAACATCACAAAGTAACGAAGGTTTTGCCCCCCAAGAACTGGGGCAGGACCCCATACGTCAGAATGGATTAATGAAAATGGCAAAGCAACCTTAGTATTATTGGGTTTAAAAGTTTTCCTGTGGCTCTTTGCTAAAACGCATGTTTCACAATGTGACATAGAATTAACTGGAAATAGTTTTGGAAATAAAATATGCAAATAACTTGTAGAAGGATGACCTAATCTTCGGTGCCATAGCCAAGCTTCTCGTTCCGATGTCCCATGAGTCAACATCACAGCACCACTTTGAGTCACCTCATCCACATAATACAACCCTTGATTTTCAGTGCCACGCCCAATGATCACTCCCGTCCTGATATCCTGTAAAATACAAAACGTAGGGTACATTAGGACAATACAGTTGAGTTCTTTTGTGACGTGGCTAATGGAAAGCAGCTTATGTGACAACGAGGGAACATAAAGACAATTAGAGATTTTTATTGTGGGTGAAATCTCAATAGTCCCTCCCGATTTACATCCATTATCCCTCCGTTCGCCGTTTGGCTATGTGTTTTTTCTGGTTTGGTTGTTGAAATAATATCCGACAGCTCATAAGTCATTGTGTCGGTCGCGCCACAATCGAAGATACATAGTTTTTGTTTTTTATGGTGTACTTGGGCCATATTAGCATTTCCCCTATTTCTAGGGACTAAATATGACATATTTGTTTCTTTATTATAGTTATAACACCAAGGGTTTGAGGACTGCGCCGCAAACCCGTTACCTGTTGCAGTGTCTTCTTCTTCATTTGCATCGGCCATTCCGCCGAAACCAGTTCTGCTCCGGCTTCCATCTCCGGTGACGTCTCGGTTGCCGGTGCTGGATGATTTCCCTTTTTCTTTAACTGTAGCCTTTGTGCCCTTCTTATGACCATCAGACCACCATTCGGGATACCCAACGAGTTTGAAACATTGTTCCTGGGTATGCTTCGTCATGCCGCAATGATCACATTTGAGGTGAGTTTTGTCATCTTTGTTACCTACTCCGGTTCTTTTTCCATCGACCCGTCGGTAGCCTTTTGATGCAAGCCCTAACCCGTCAATTTCAGAGGCCATTAGACCCACTGTGATGCCCTGTGTGTCATTGAGAGGTGTTCCTAGAATATTCTGGTGAGCGGCCTCCTTGCGAACAGTGGCGTATGCAGTTTCTATGGTTGGAAGAGGTTCTAACCGGAGTATTTCCCTTTTTATAGGGTCATATTTCCGGTTAAGAGCGTTTAGAAACTGAAACAATTTCTGTTCAGTCCTGATTTTGTAGTATGCTTGGATATCGGTTGGGCAGGTCATAGGGTTTGGGTCAATCCGATCAATTTCTCCCCATACCCCTTGGAGTATAATCCACAATTCTTCAAGGGAGAGATTGTTCTGTTTGATTTCATTCGCCTTGACATGTAGGTTGAAGGTTTGGAGCTTGTCACGTCCACTGCTATATGTTATAGCCAGGGCATCCCACAGCGATTTTGCTGTCGGAAATTCGGTTAGATTGCTGGCGAGGGTTGGTTCAATGTTTTGTATGAGCCATGAGAAGACGACTAGGTCGTCTTGTTCCATTGTTCATACTCTTCGCTGGTTTGGTTTGGTGGATTGGTTGATAAATGGTTTAAAAAGGCTTTTGATTTACCGCCTATGGCTACCCTCATCATTCGGGTCCATAGAGCATAATTCTGGCTGTTGAGCTTGAGGTTTATTTGAAGGTTATCGGACAATTTTGGGTTCCGATTTTGTGGGTTGAGGCCATTCTTGAGCAGATTAGCGATTTGGATTGATAGATCTTCTCCCAAGTTACCGGCTTCGGCCATGGCAGCTTGGTTGAGAGGATGATTGATTTGGGTAAGTGATGAGCAGGGTAAGTGATGAGCAGGTCGGTATTAGAACGGTGAACGCTGCTCTGATACCATGTTAAAAGGTTGATTGAAAATACTGAATTGGTGTATATTTCTGTATATTACATTACAGAGAAAAGTATACAATTTATAGCAAAAACGATAATCTAAATATGGTAGATGAGCTCTGTTTACGGCTGGATTTGTAGCTGTTACTAGCTGTCTTTGACCCTCTTAATTGGGAGATGATGCTTGACTGATCCCGCAATCTTTTGATATCTTTTATTTTTAACATCGAGTATATGTGCAACAAATGGTGAGACGAATATACCCGTCTCATCCGGTCCATGTACCCGTAACAATGACATAATCCCGCTCATGATCATAATTATGATCCATTTCGCATGTTGTTCGTAATTTACCAGTTAAACTAGTTAAGTGGATTTAAGTTCGTTGCCCACGGTGTAACTCTTACGGGTCAAGACCCGGTCGGCAGCGTTGACTTATCGAACCGGACATAAATATCCAACAGTAACTTCCTATTAGGGCCTCGCGAGGCGAATCAATAACATTTGTGCATTGTTTTATGTAACATTTTTCAGTTATTAGATTTTGAATTATTAGACGAATTAGCGTAAAATATATAAAGGCTCTTTTGTAACTTTGCAACTATTTGGTTGTATTGTAACTGTTTTCTAATTCAAATACCTGTTGCTTGCGTTATACATAAGAAGAAGTGTGAGAGAGATAATCAAGAAGAACTGGTTACTTGAGAAAGATGGAAACAGTTCTCCCTAACCTGTATGGCAGCCTGTACACGACACATACGAGAATAAAATCGATATATTAAAATGACATAAACATGTTGCTACAATTATCATAATATCATTAGATGTTACTTTTTTTTTCTTAATAATTTAAAGTCAAGTGGTATAATTGTCATTTGTGAAGATGAATAGGATAAAGATTACTTCTTTTAGTATCTTTCTTGCAAGCTACCTACACACATCATCATTCTTGAGTGGCTGGCAAGCTGTTATTAACCTCAGTGGCTTGTTTTGCAAGTATATCCACTGGTTGTATATGCTTATACGGTATAACAACAAAAATCACACCTTTTATTCTTCTTAAAACTTAAAAGCAATTTGTTGATCAAAAGTAAAGTACATGCCCCAATATAACAATCATTGGTTTATACTCTGCATATATTACCTTTATATATGTTATTTTTAGCTATATCTACTTCACAAAGAGCAAGCAAATTCAAATTAAAGAAGTTAAGTTAGTTGTTTAGAGTCATACCCATTGCCTGGATATGTCAATAGGCTGCAGCCAAATAGCTTATTGATGATATGATCATGACAAGAAGGCCGTTATATGCGAAGCTGATCATGCGACCCGAAAATATTTCTTTTGTTAACTTGCATAACCGCAATCTCTTACGGTCTTGGGGATACACCAAGCGACTGTGGTATACGAAAACTCACCGTCTCTCAGTCTCTTGCCTCCTCGTCGGCATCATCGGTCATATCTTATCCCTCTCAGGCATTTCAACAAACAGGTTGTGTCATTTTCATAACTCATGTCTCACATATCACGTCGGGTTCATGTTTATTCTAAATAATCTGAAAAAAAAAAAGTTCTGGTAAGAGTTCAGATGTGAGAACCGGTAGCAGTTTTGCAAGAAATGATGAACCATACACCACAATTTTTCACATGGTCTTCATTTTTTTCCACGTAAACTGCTGATACAAAACCTAAGAGTTCACAAGAACTCAAGAACTATAATCTTTTTTGATTTATTTAGTTTTTTAGGGATCTTTCTTGAATTTTAAGTTACAAAAGACAAGAAAGATTAAAGAAGAGAGTGGACTTAAGTTAATTATTAAGGGAAAAGGTGAGGATTTTGCTTTGAATTCAAGGGTTTCTGATGAAAATTTTGTTCAAGAAACAAAAGGGTTTATAAATTGCAGAAATATATTGTATTTAAATTGAATTTATAAATTCACTGGCCAATCAATTAGAGTAAAATAACAAAATCGTTCACTTTTGCTTGTTTGGAATTGTGGGGACCATCTACGCACAAACCTTTAACTGTTTTTGTTTTTTAGTGTAAAAAATGGGTGTGACTTGAAGTTTAGGAATGGTTTAATGTTGTGAGAAAAAGTAAGGTTTGGAATGATGCGCCATGCTGAATAGGCAGTCTGGATTTTGGATTCAAGAATGTATTTCTTCACACATTGATATCTTTTCTTGTTATGGTCCCATAGGTTGTAACTTGTAATCGCGTTTCCAATGGAGCGTGGAAGGGATAAAAGAATACCTACCGGGTGCCATGTGGGAATCTTTGATGGCATGGTGGTAAGGATCTCACTCATTCTCCATTTCATTCTGTGTCGCTCTGTTCACTAGGTTTAAACAAGATGTTTATACAATGAAATGTTAATCCGAATGGTTTCTTGGACTTAACTTTAAAGTTTAAGGCTCTAACTTACGCATTTGTGTATCGTAAAGACTTGGACCACATTATAGGTGACAACTTGGACCCGCTTTTTATGAAGGGTTTCATTAAGTATAAACTAGTGTTAACTAGGTTTTTTAATTTATATAATAATACTTATTATTATGGGATAGTATTTTAATAAGTGTAAGCTAAAAGGGCTGTGTTTAGGTTGATATACTTAACCCATTTAATGTTTGAATATCTCGAAGTCGTTTTATTATTTGTGAAATTATACAAAGTAATACAAAAGTACTTAACAAATAAACTAAATTCAAAACAAAATCATTATTGTTCTTGAGCAATGACTCATGTTCCATTTCTAATAGCAATTAATTGAACATATTTGAAAAACATCAATTACAATTACATGAATCTCTTGTGGGATATTATGTATGAATGCAATAATTCTGTACAAATAAACATTTCTTTTCATTTTAAAATCTATAAAGAAGAAAAACGAAGATCAAAGATAACGGGTAGAGCAAGTATGCTATGAACGATGTCCAAATAGCGAACTTTGATCTAAAGCTGGCTGCAGTTCCCATGATGATAGTAACTATCAACACCACCAAAACTTCAGCAGAGAAATCCCATGCCAAGCCTCTAAAATATATGACTGCCAAAAGAACCGTAAATCCAAGAACATTGTTCATGAACACTCCATCGTATATCTACATATCGTTAACAAGCAAAACATTACGTTCAAAACCATAATTAAACAAAAAAGACCCAAAATGCATCATCAATATTATAGAACAAACCTCAGAGAAGGTCAAAGAAGTAGTTCGTTCGTTTCCTTTTCTGGCAGTTTTAACGGCTATGATTGCTGCTCTAGCGTTAGTGGCCAACGGAACTAAGATAAACGATATGAAAAATGATGGTATATTTGCAGCACTAGAGACGTTTTGAACACTGTGTATTAGCGGTTCAGCCAAAAGCGCTAACATGGTTATTCCGAGCACCAACAACATTATAGCCTTTGTCCACGCCCATTTGGATCTATCGACTCCATCATCTATCCATCGTTCCCATGGTTTCTGCATACATTTGACTTTGTCAATAAATTTATAACTTCACAAACTTATATCCTATGCTGTTAATGAGATAAAAAAATCGGATACCGGTCAAGGACCGATATTTGAGATATAGGTTATTGCGATGAGATATCTGTAATTTTAATATTATGCAGAATTTATATAAATTGCAATTTAACACTAACAATTCAGTATACTCTCCTACTATTAACAAATTAACCTTTTGTAACATGCAAAACACTAACAAGGGTAGCAAGTATGCACTGATTACGACGTAAAACACTAACAATTAATAATTAAGACTTAAAACACTAATAGCAGCAATAAGAAGAAAGACGAATGGTAGAACTAAGAAGAAAGGTACTAATGTTTGGAAATTCGGTGATATATCGGTCAATATCGTACCAATATATTGACCTATATACGACACTGATGTTACACATGGGGACCGATAACTGATATATCACCGATAGTAACTGCATAGCTTATATCTAAAATCTTGTTAAAAGGTGACTTTGCTTACTTGGGAAGCATTGGTTGTAGGACGAGGTGACATGGGGAGGAGTTCGTTGTTAGATGTGTTTAGCCAATCTTTAAATCCGTCTATGAACTCTTGTAAGTCAATTTGCTGGTCTCCATCAGTGTCGAGATCTTGCATTATTTTAGCTGTTGCTTCATCTACATTCTCTGGTATTTTCTCAGAGTTTAGTTCCATGATCAGTTGCTTCAATTCTGATTGTGATACAAAGTTATCTCTATCAAGATCAATTCTTTCAAACAAGCTGCAATTTCCCATAAAATCAGCCAGATGAGCAGAGTGTACCATACTTTACTAGTTTATTATTTACTAATCTGATATTTGTTTCTCACCTTTTTATTGCAGATATATTTGTTGTTCCATCTTCGTTGTAAAAGTTTTCTAGTGGAAAGCTCTGGACGTGTCGTATGATTTCGGATATCAGGATCTTCATCATCTCTTCTTCTTTCTTTTTGGTCTGAAACCATGGGTGGATAATCTGAAAACAAATATATATGAGAAATTTCAGAATTTACGTTAAAACATTTGTTGGTAAGGCTAAGAAATTTCAGAAACAAATATATATGAGAACTTTAACGTATTTTACTAATTTCGTAAAAATAATTTTAAAAGCGGCGGATGGTTAATCATGCATCATGTGGTGGCATTGATAGCTGAAAGACACGGGGGTACATGCACCAATCGGTCTCTCTGTCCCGATTGTTTGAGTGTTATGTGCCTTAGGTCCAAGGCTTGATACAAATCTACAATCGAGCCGGGGGTCTCACTGGAAGCAGCCTCTCTATTCCTGCGGGGTAGAGGTAAGGTTGTCTACATCTACCCTTCTCAGACCCTACCTTAGCTTTGCTATAGGTGGGATTTACTAAGTATGATGATGATGATGATGATGGTGATGATGATGATGATGACTTTAAAACATTTGTTGGTGCAAAATTTCTAGTTCAAGTATGAAGTACCTGAAGTAAGTCCTTCCATGATCTAATCGATCGATATGGTCGTTTATCCACTGCATTTTTGGTCTCGTCGAGCCATTTTTTAAATATTTCTACAAACTCATCCTTAGTTACTCTACTATCGCCATCTTTATCGAATTCTTTCATTATTTCTTCCATTGTTTTCTCCTTGCTCCAAGTTAATTGCCTGAACTTAATGCCTTGAAGAATTCCTTTTAGTTCAGAAAAAGATATGTAGCTATCGCCATCTTGATCAATCATAGTAAATAGCCTGCAAAATATATATTTATATATTTAAAAAAACAAAGGGAATTATAAATGGCACATAAATATGAAAATGAACGCGAATCTAACCGTTCTATAGCAGGTAGGTTTACTGAACCATCTTCAGTGAGTACTTGTTCTGCAGTGTGCTCTTGCAGATGTTTTAGTATGTCAACAACTAAACGCTCGTGTTTCACGTACGATAATCGTCTTTTTTGGATGGAAGGCTCACACATCTACACCAGAAGATATTGAAAGATTAAGGAAACATGTGTTATACTTATACAAATCAAATAATGTTAATTCTGTTTTATTTCTTTTAATATACCTGCCATATAAAGTATACGATCAAGAACATAAATGAGACAAACAGAGGAATCATGAAGATGTAGCCCTGAGACACACCGAAAGATATTTGGATAACTAGGAAGAACGCAAACGGTATAACTGAAATAACCATAATTTTGGCTGCAGAACTTGTCTCTTCATCTGTACTTACACCAGAGCCTGCAAATAAGAAAACACACTTAAAAAAAAAGGGTAAATGCACGGTATCCCTGACCGCGCGAGGGTTCTCCCTCCCCAAGCTAGCTTAGCCCCATAGTTGCCTGGCGGTTACTACCCAGCAGGATTATTCGGGCCGAGCTGGACTCGAACCCGCGTCCTCCCGTTTGGAATGGGTGAGGCTGGCCACTGGTATAGTAAATACTAGGAGTGCTCAAAAAGCTCGCGGCTCGTTCGAAGCTCCCTCGGAAAAAGCTCGAAAAAAGTGTGGTTGTAAACGAGCTGGCTAGGCTCGGCTCAATTTGTAAACAAGCCAAGCTCGAGCTAGGCCTGGCTCGGCTCGTGAGCTCACGAGCCGGCTCCAATTATTTTATTTTATACATATTAATTTTAATTTTAAGTCTATTAGAGTAAAAAAAAAATATGTGGGAGTGTGCTGAGGTGCTAATATTTTGAGTTTAATTAACCTAATAACATATAAAAATATGAGAAAATAAGCAAAAATTACACATATGATACTTCTAATATGCCTTTGTTCTTTAACATATTAGAAAAATAAAAATAATACATACAATTCTTGTTTTTTTATTTTATCAATATTTGTAAAAATATTAAAGAGCCGCCTCGAGTTGGCTCATTTAAGTTTGAGCTCGAGCTCAACCTGGCTCAGCTGGATTACAGCCCTACTAAATACTAAAAACCATGATCATGTAGGGGTGGTTGTTAACCCGTTTAATTAATCGGGCCGTGTTTGTGTCAACTTGTTTGACCTGTGAATTAAGCATGTCAACCCGCTAGCCCATTACGACCCGTTTATCATGAGGAAAAATAAAAACTAGAATGTAAATGGATCGAGGAATCGGGCTGACTAACCAGTAAAATATGATAACAACTTTTGGTATTGATTTTGGGTAGGAATCACTGATGTGCTTGAACCGGATTCCGATGAAAACTTTCGACCTCCAACGATGACACAAGTTCCCCATATCAAAGTCAGAAGAAGTATAGCTGACCCAGCTAGTAACCCAACTCCAGTTAGAACATACTCTTGAGCTACATCTTTAGTACCCGAAAGTCCAGATACTGCAAAAAAGGATACACACATTTAGCATTTTCAATCTGTAACCAAGCGATTTTTGTGGACTTACCAAGAAGTATCAACGACTCGGGAAGGAAACCAAGGACTTGGAAAGCACTTGCACCGAAGATCCCGGGACCAAGAATCTGGAATATTCTTTTACCTCCAGACGAAACATATGACTCGCCATGGAACAGTAAGTACTCATAGACTACAATAAGGAAGAAATGGCCTAAAAGAGTTTCTGAACATGGTAGAAAACCATACATTTGTTCGCAATGCTGTTCAGGAGCGTCGATTCCTTTGAGATACAAGAAAGACGAGACGCTTTCTTCATTCGGGTCATTAGTCCCGTCTGAAATGAACCCAGAACGTAAAATGCGACCCGTAACTTTTGTAGATAAGATGAAGAGAGTAAGGGAAGCATGGCATATGGTTTTTGAAAAGTTAACCATCTTTTTAATGATGGTTAGGTGAGTGTTTAACTTTTGTGTGGATTAAAATCTTAATAAAAGTGTTTGATTATATAGAAAAAGTTGATTAGCTGGAAGAAAGATCCTAGAAAATCTTAAAGATGACGACTTTGTATTGTGGAATATTTAAGGTCAATGAGACTTCGTTTACAATTCAAACATCTTTTGTGACTGTAGATGTTTGAGTGAGCCCTGCCACATGATTGGATGTTTGATCCTACGTGGCAAGATTTGATCTGCCAACGTGTCAGGTACAGAGTCTAATTCTAGTTTTCATCTTTGATTATTTCATGATAGTCCCTTATTTATAACGGAAGCGTTCAAGAAACTGCATTCGAGATGAAAGTGACGTGTTTTGGTTTCTTGTGTCGCAAGGAATCTGTATGAATTTAGAAATTTCAATTTGACAAGTGAACGATTTAGTTTTCAATGGGTCAAAGACCATAAACCATCATTAGCGCGGATATGTTTTCCAAGCTCAAGGTTAGCTGTTTTTTCTTATTAGTTATTTTATTTAGAGAAAGTTTATTGTAGTGTAGGACGTGTAGAAGAGGAGTTTGACATGTGATTTGCAACATAATGGTTGAGATTAGATGTTCTAAATTAGAATTTACACAACTAAAAATAGGGAAAACAAGTGAGGAAAAAGACAAAACAAGAAAATACAATGTTGTTAGACTCATAAGTCACTTTCTCTTTGATTTTCAAACGACTATAATTTTTTCATACGTTAATATATTTTTTTTAAAAACTACATCGTGTTAACGAGGATTTCATTCTCTATAAATCGAGCAGCCTATTGTTATAGTTTTTATCATTTAATAAGCATGATTGTAATCACGTAATGGATTTCATTATAGTATTTTTATTATTGAAATGTGTAATCACGTAATAAGCATCAACGTAATGGCATTAGTTATAACAAATCATCTTGAATCTGTAATCACGTAATGGATTTATATTGAATGTGTAATCACGTAATTAGTTTATGTTGAATGTGTACTTACGTAATGGATATTCAAAATCACGTAGTCATGTTCTGGGTATTCAAAAATCACGTAATGGACTAATGAATATTCAAATTCTTGTAATTTTTTTATAAGAAAACTATGGTAATAGGCTAATCGAATTAAATAGGATGATATACTCACTAATACGCTGTATCTTTTTGAAAAAATATTAACGTATAAAAAGTTATAGCCTTTAAAAATCAAGAGAAGAAGTTTTTAAATGAGAATAAACTAACTTACCCTTCATACCAATATTGTCATCCTCTAATAATTGCGTACACTTCGTACCTAAATTTGCCCTTGATCCAACCACATTTTATTTATTTGTATACTTTTGTTACTATTTACGTATATATTTATCATTATTATCATAGTTTATATTTAGTATACGATAAAATAACATGTATACTTTAATTATTATCAAAATAGTTTTATACATTATGATGGTTATTATATTAATATAATAAATAAAGATTAATGAATAAAAAGCTCATTAGTCTTATGGGCTGGCTCAAGCTCGATATGTGAAGATGAGATCAAACTCGTTTATTAAATAAGCCCCATTAGGTCAGCATTTATTTAAGCTCGGCTCGATTTGAGTTTTTAATTCGTTGTTTCAAATAGCACGAATGATTTGGATTATTTATACACTAATTAGCGGATGTTGAAACAAATACATCAAGTTCTTTTTAAAGGGAAATTTAGAAGATATTGTCAAATTTTGAGATTTAAAATAGACAACTAAGACAAATGATTAAATTTTAATTACAATTTTCCTGACTATAGTCGGTCTAGTGGTTAATCATTTGGTTTCTCTACTTGAGATCCCAAGTTCAACTCCCACTAGCATCACTTTGAAGGACGTTGGTACTGGCTATGAAGTTTAGAACTAGGCCTCTCTGGAGGTTGCCAGTTCGAAACCAGCTGAACCGGGTTTTACCGCAATGGGTTTCCGGGCAGGGTGGGTTTTCCCCGAAACATGTGGCTTGGTGTCTCGGGTATGCATCCAACTTTGACCGTTATAGAGGAGAGGATACATTTGCTCGATTGAGTGGATCCCAGGATGCTTATTTGGTGATTTAGTTAGCCGTTAAAAAAAGACAAATGATTAAATTATTGTAGTTAATGAATTATGGTTTTTGTAATCAAAATGGGATAAATAGTAGTAGTTAAAAATATGAATTTTTTGAGATTCGAAACTGGGACTTCAGGGTTGATTTAAGCCGATTATGGGCCAAATAGAGTGAAAGCTATCTTGGCTTTAAGTTTCTCTTTTTTCCAGTCTACTTGTCTCTGTCTAGTTGATTCAGTTATGAATTTTTCAATTTTTAAATAAGTTTTAATATGTTTTTTATGAGTTAATCAACTTTTAAATAAGTTTTGATATTTTTTGAAAGAGTTAAATGTTATTTTAGTTCCCTGTGGTTTGAGCTGTTTTGTCAGTATATTCCAAAGGTGTTGCCAATTTGGTCCAACTGACTTAACCCCATCTATACACCTCTATTAACTCAAGGGCAATTTGGTCTTTTTCTAATAAATTAATTTAAAGCTTTTCTTTCCTCTCCTCTTTAATTTTGTTTACCCTTTATAAAGAATCGAGTAAACTGTCATTTTGGTCCCTGAGGTTTGGCCAGTTTTGCTATTTTAGTCTAAATCTCAAAGTTTTTGCATTTGGGTCCCTGTGGTTTCATTTTTGTTGCAATTTTGGTCCAAAAGTGAAATTAGGTCAGATTCTAAACGAAAAACCTGTATTTTTTGTCCTTTTCCTCAGGGGCATTTTTGTCCTTTTAGGGGGTTTGGGGTTTATTAATGCTTAAATGACCAAAACGCCCATGAGGAAAAGGACAAAAAACCAGGTTTTTCTTTTAAAAATCTGACATCATTTCACTTTTGAACCAAAATGGCAACAAAAATAAAACCACAGAGATCCAATACAAAAATTTTAATATTTAGACTAAAGTGACAAAACTAACCAAACCTCAGGGACCAAAATGACAGTTTCCTCTAAAGAACCCTAATGATTTTAGCCATTCACCATTGCCATTTCTCATGATTCTAACTTCAAAACACAATAATACACTGATCGCACGTACTAGAAAGGATTTCAGCCCAAGAACTCCAATCTACACAGTGTGGAGAAGCAAAAATCGATCAAAAATTAGGGTTCATAAGGAGTAACCCTAGGTGCCACCTCTATTATCCCCTTCTCTACACCCAATTAATAACTTGTTCTTTTTCGATTTTGGAGGTATTTACTGAAATTTTGGGAAGTCCGAGCTCCTCGTTTTTCCGGTGATGGTTGTGGTGGTCGGATGGTGGTGATGGTTGTGATGATCGGGTGGTGGTGATGTTGGTGGTTGTCGGGTGGTGGCGATGGTTGTGGTGGTCGATTGTGGTGATGGTTGTTCATCGCGGCTGTGACGGTGGTTGTTCATCTCCGCCGGATCTGAAAAAGGGGAAGATATGGGGGCGGATGACTAATGGTGGTGAGGTTTGGTTGATGATGGTGATGTTTTGGTTGGTGAGAGTGATAGAGAAGGTGAGGTAGGTATGGCGTTGGGCTGAGTGGTGAAGATAATCTGGATTTTGAAGGAGACAAAGAGAGTCATTGTAGAGAGAGAGGGAAGTATAATAATCTGGGTTTTTTTTAGTTTTATAAGATTTAAAAGCATGGGTCAGTAAAGGTTGAATTAAAATAATAAGAGAAATGACAAATTTGCCCCTGGCTTAACATAGGTGAATGGATGGGTTAAGTCAGTTGGACCAAAATGACAATAATGAAACCTTTTGAATCCAGATGCAAAAAATAAAACTTTGAACTATACTGACAAAATGACCCAAACCACAGAGACTAAAATAACATTTAACTCTTTTTGAAAAGGAGTGAATAATTTACACATAAGAATAAAAGTCCATAAGATGTATTAAAGAAGATGAATAATAAATAGAATAAAAGTCCATAAGATGTACGGACTCCTGTGCATGAGAATAGAATGTACTGAATTATTCAAGTAGATTTAATTTAAAAGTCAAGTGGTTTAGTTGTCATTTGTTAAAATTACAGAAGATGAATAATAAATAGAAAAAAAATGTGGTTGCTACTAGCTAGTATGTTTCTTGCAAGCTACATACATGCATGTCCATTTGTTGACAAGATTTGATAAACCCAAGTGGTTGTGTATGCTTATTAGTATACATAAATGCATTAAAGAGTAACACTTGGTGTCGGTTTCAACAGCAATACACATGTTGGCTTATAGACTCCATTATTTTCGTTTTGGTCACTCGAAGATTTACGGTTTGTCAAAAAAAAATCCACTAAGGGGTTGTTTGGCAACTTCTGAATAGGTAAGTGTTGAACCAGTAAGAGGTCTGAACCATTAAGTGCTGAAACCAGTAAGAGTTCTGAATCATTAAGAGCTAGTATAATGCTTAACTGTTCAGAGGCAAATGTCTGACCAATTTAGATAAGAGGTCTTAACCAGTCAGACTCAGTATAATGCTTAATTATTTAGAGGCAAATGTCTGAATCATTCAGACATCTTTCCGCGAAACAAACAGTCTGAACCATTAAGTACTGAACCATTAAGAGCCTTATTAAGAACTAAACAAACAGCCCCAAAGCTTGAGGACGAATTTAGTCTCGTGTATTCTTAGATCATCTTTTCGTGGTCTTCTTCGACAGTTACCTAGCTTTAATTAATCATGGACAATAGATTAAAAGTGGTGCCAAACTAATGTAATTTTTCCCTCTTTCAGTAATAGTTTTTTCTTCATAATTAAATTATTCATTTCAAAATCTAGCAAAAAAAATTGCCCTATCATTTCGGGCCTTTTGGCCCATTGGGTCAATCTTAGCACCTAGGGCTAGGCCTAGGCTATCCGCTATTGTTGCTCCAGCCTCTTAAGCCCAGACTTTTGACATAAATATTTAATATTGAACTTTATGATGGACCATTCCTACTGGGCTTATCCGTTATAAGCAAATAATAAACATTTTAGGCCATGTAACAACCTAATGTGGACTATGATTACCATGGCCCATGGGCCTAGTTTGTATAATCTTCTAAACTTCAAGTGGGTTACACAAACCATTAATGCTGACATAACTCATGACAACAGACAAATATCAATATCTAATCTGGAAGACTAAGACCAACCAATTTGTCTGATATCCCTACCAATTGACTTCCTGGCAAGTGCCAATATCATTCTAGAAATACAAATCTAGCTTACAGAATAACTAACTTTGGAGAGAATGTTGGGTCCAAATTTCAAAAGATATCTTTCTATGAGATCTTAATTGGTTAATTTAAACAACTATTTTAGTGACCCAAACTGTTAAACCCGCTAAACCAAGATCGTCATATCTAACTAGTTTGGTAAAACGGTCATGTTTGGGTTGACTTGCTTAACTTGTTTATTAAAAGGGTTGTGTTTAGGTTTATATGTTTAACACATTTGATTAAATAGGTGTATAGATACAATGTATAACGTTTACCTGTCTACCCATTTATGACCTATTATAACTTGGTTACAACCATGTTTGCAAAAGTCGCTAGGCGTCCCATGGTTGGTCGAGCTGGGAGTTGAGAGTACTCGGCCTAGGCGGAGAGTACTCGGAAATGCTAAATTATAAAAAACTAGTTTTCGGAAATTAAATATATGTCAAATAACATAAATTTACTAATAATTATAACAAAATACGTGAAAATGGTTTTCATTTTTTAATATGCTAGACATAGAAATTATGTTTTATTTTTTTAAAGTCAAACTCGGCCTGAGTTGACCTACTAGATCGGATTCTGGCCGAGGTTTACCTCGATTGATCGATTCCGAGTAATTAGGCGGAGTTGAAGAAAGTCGGCTCGGAAACTTACCTTGGAAGGATTACTCGGAGAGTACTCGGACTTGAAAACCTTGTTTTTTACAAACCATAACCCTCCACCCTGTTAAAACTTGTCTACATGTTTGACTCGTTTAGATACAACCCATATATACTTCATGTATATGATACACGAATAAATTATTGATCAAGTTCAAGCTCATCATTCAACCCGAAACCCCTTAATCCGCCAACCTTGACATGATTGCCTCCCCTAAATTATACAGTGTAAACCGAATTAAACTGTTAGACCGTGGGGTATGGTGGGACGGGGTTTGGGGCGTTGGTACCCCACGTGGATTGGGTGGGCTCCGCTGGGCTAACCCACTTTGAAGGCGGTATGGTGGGGCGGGAGTTTGGGGCGTGGGTTGGTTGGGCTCCGCTGGGCTGACCCACAAATGACCCAATTAGTTTTTTTTTAGAAAATTAAAAAAAATACATAAATTTAGAAATTAAAAAGGAATTACAATAGAAATAAAAAAAACTTAAAATCCTATAAAAAAACTACTTTTGGAGCATTTTCTCTTGATCTCCTCTCTCGTTTCCAACATTAGTTCCAGCTCTTCACCTGATAGGTGATCGATGGCTGGGCTAAAATTTCATATCCTCATGTTTTTGCTTGAGGGCATCCCTAGATTCTCTGTTCTTACGGATTTCGGACCGTTGTTGTTTGAATATGTTAAATGTATCCAACTTGGATGCAATGTCCTCCAACTGCTCGCTGTAGACTCCCATGCGCGAGCCCGAACTCCACAACTGAAGGCGAAGGAGTACCCGATTTGGAACCTCTAGCGCGCCTTTTTGCGACGTCTCTTCCAAATTCTGGCCGACTTGGCGAATCATCCAAGTCGTCTGAGTTGAGATCAAACTCCTGATCTCGTGCATCTGATTGGGCTTGGGACGAGGTTTCCTAGCCCTTTTGGATGACGTGGTAGTTTCACTACCACGGGGATGTTCGCCCACTTTGGATGGTGTTTGCAAATGTCCCAACAATGCATGAACCGAAATTCGGTATCAAGATTGTCCTTGAATGCAACCAATGCATTCGTAATGTAGTCGGCTTCATCTTCGCCGCTTTTATGGTTTCGCCTTGCCTTATGCAAATAACCACTAAACTTGGTTATTTGCCCTCTATCTCGGTCCACTTCGATGACAAGCTGTCATTTTCACGATACAACGCCAATCCCATTTCTTCGTGGAATTGTTTATTCACCGCTCCCACAGGCGTTTCTATGCAGGGAGTTTCCTATTATAAAAAAATATAAGCTTTGAACATATTTTCAATTATTAAAATATAAGCTGTAACTCAAAAAATTACCTAGGACCGGATGTTGCGATATCTGAACCCAAGCCCTCGTCAACACAATTTCTTCTTTGGTGCTCCATTTTTTTTGCGTTCTTTTAGCGCGTTGTGCCGATTTCTCGGCCTCTGTTTTCTTCTTGTGACTCCTCCTCTTAGGTTTGGGACGGAAGAACCTTCAACTTGGGGTTGGGTTTCGGGGACGGTTTCGGTTTGGGAAAGGGGGATAAGTTTTGTTGATTCGGGATGGGTATGCAATCGTCCATATGAGGAAAATTAGTATACACACAGTTTCCTAGATAAGATGCGTAGCCGGCCTATCCGGTACAGGGGAGTGTATTAGAAATGGAGGCCTTGGCTGAACGGACGGTGGACTAGGTGTGGGTGTTTCGTTTAATGACCACGGATTGTTCGCGATGAAAGAACGGTTATATGATTCATTTTTTGGTGTTGAGATTGGTTGAAAGAAAATGTAAGATGTAGTAGAAGTGTGTGTGTATTTATAATGAAATTTATTTAATTTTTTTTAACCCAACGGCTACTTTTTCTGGCCCAATCACAACCCGCCACCTCAGCTGGGTAGCCCCGCCCAACGCCGGGTGCCAAACCCCCGCCCAAGGGGCCACGCCGAAACCATGCCCACCCGGGGTGGTAACACCGCGTTGCCCTCCGACCCGCGCCCCACCCCCGCCCCATACCCCACAGCCTTATGAATAAAATCAGCTAATTCGTGGTTACATTATCCTAAACGGTTACATTAAACATTTACGGAATACAGTTCAAATCCCTGTTCGTTACAATTTGAAATTTCGTTAAGTTTTCAGTTGCGATTTATAATGGTTCAATTGATTTTAAACAATTACTTGTTTCAGAATAATACATTAGATTTACCCATGATTTATTAAATATATATATTCAGTAAAAATTAAAATGTGTGCCTGGGTTCGTAAATCAGTGTCCCATTAAATACGGCATCCACCACACCAATAATCTCACCCATTGTTGCTTGTAAAGTAAGATCGAAATATTATTTAAATTTTAAAATACACCCGAATATAAACATTCGTTCTTTCTGCGTAATTAGATCATTCATAGGAAAAGATGAGACATACTTACGGAGTTTTGGACCACGTTCCATATGACGGATACTCACACTTAAATTCTTGAGCAATATTAACAAAGGGTTGAATAGGACTGACATTTCGTATAAAAAGACATAAATTAATGTGCAATCAAGACCAATTAATACACATTAGCCTTTCCAGATATATAATAAACTTAAAACTTAAAATAGTATCGCTCAAAACACATTGTTTTGTACCTGATCTTTCTAGGTCCGTTTCTCATAACAGTTTTCTTTTCGCGCAACCATGCACCGGAATTACTACCTGCCAAAACCGTAATAATGTTATATAGGTGTATCCTTAAAATTGTTAGCCCGAACCTTTGCAATAGTTAGCAATTCAAGATCTTCACACAATCCAAATGTTACACTTTAAAACTCTCAACAAGCCTGATTCACAAATTCAGGAAGCAACACTTTTGACCCGGAAAATCTAGAAAGAGTAAAGAATTGAGTTGGTTATTTAGAATCCAAGTTTTAAGCATTGCTAATTTGAATTTACAATTCTACAAAGTGTTGTGTCAATTTAAAACAAACATGGTCTTCTATGTTCGATCCTTTTTAATTAAACAAGTTGAAAAAGTGTGATTTACATAATAATACATCAGTTAATTTCAACCTTGAACACTCGAAGTGATTGTCATATAAACAGAGTCGGAGTTACATCCAAAGTTTGTAATGTGACTTGCAGCTAAAAACATTTTAAAAACAAGTCAAAGCCAATTTTAGGTATATACATAAAAGCATTAATACCGAGGTTATAACAGGAATTGATCACGCCAGCCCAACTCTTCTTCTTCGCGCACATCCACTACAACAACCGATTTGATCCGTTTATTCGACCATATAAATCATTTTTAATAAAAACCAATTAAGGTAAAAGTTAATCAGTATATAAATATAACTAAACAGAGAATATCACGGGTTAGACACGTAGCTCAGTTGGTAGAGCTGCGTGCACGCATACGAGAGGTCCCGAGTTCGAACCTCACTCAGCGCATAGAAAACACAGTCTGGACCGGTCAAGACCGGTCAACGGTCAAAAAGTCAACTTTTTATTTCTTTTTATTTATTTATTTAATTGGAAAATTATTTAAAAATACTTAAAAATAAGATTATTAACGTTAGAAAATTTCCTTAAACTCACAAAAATAAATCACATTTAAGAACACTAATTAAAAATATTAATCTCAAATAAAATTTAGTTATTTATCGAATCGTTTTGTTATTATCTAGGTTAGTTCTTCCCTCGTCGATTGAATCATAAATTCGTGCGCCTTCATCGTCATCAAGAACGCACCCATTGTGAGTGAAACTCTATAAATTCCCCGTTTTAATCATGTTTTGGGTGTATCATGTGTCGTATAATTCTTTTGTTATATATATAAACACTTGTGCATACATCATATCCGTGATCAAATGTGTATCAAATGTGTATCAATTGTTGTGTGAATTATATGTAGATTGGATTTATCATTTTCAGTGCACGCATTTCATTAGGCCCATCAGTTCCCCGTGGGAGACGGGTTGAGCATCAGGTGCCTCCTTAGATCGGCTCCGTTTGATTGAGCCTTGATCTCACATACATCATCATTCATATCATATACTCATTCAAAGTGGTTTGTGTTTGTTTATCTATATATGTTTGCTCACATGTGATTATTGCACAAATTTTCCTTATTAAATAAAACAGGAAATTAGTAACAATGTTTTATCAAGGTTCACTTGCCAACTTTTGTTGACCCAAAATATCCCCTTTTTTTACACATGATACAGGTAATCCAGCTGATACAAGAAACACATAGGAAGGCCTAGAAGAATAAACAAGTTTAAGCTTTGGAATAATTAAATAGTTTCAATTTCTTGTAATTGTATGAATTTTGTTTTGGATATTTAAGTTGTAAATTTGAATTTAATAAATATGAAACATTTTAGTAAACATCATGAGCTTTGGTGATAACCCAATTATGCCCCGACTTTTATTCCGCTGCGGTCGGGTGTGTGACAGATTGGTATCAGAGCTTATGACTATAGGGATATAGGATAGGTTATTAGACTCTTAGAGCCTATACTATAGTTGATTAAAATTTTAAATTGTTTATGCGTTACATACAAAATTCATGATGTTTATATGCTTTATGTTTATTTTTACACTCAATGTTATGCTAGCATGCTCACAAATACATGTTATTATACAATGCTTATCATGAATCATATCCTCATAACATATCATATCCATGAGAGCACACACCTCACGATTCCCATGATTTTTGCAATGATTATTTTTGTATTTTTCAATCACATCAAAGTGAGTTCTCATGACGGGCATGTAGTAACTGGAAGGGTACGAGTACCGGTAGTCGGAACGTCCTGTTAGGCTTGGCATTCGTATAAATCCAAAATAAAGGACCAGTTTACCTACCTGGGGACTAACGTAGAGAGTACGAAGGACCTATTAGGCCAAAGCATGCTATACCAAACGTCGTGTGAGCTAACCCCACTTTGAGTTGTCATTGTGTCTACACCTGGACACCCTCCTACCATACATCTCGCAATCATATTTTACGATTTTCATTCGGGTAGTGCGAGTGTTAATCCGCCAACACCAATGTGAATCCTACCAAGCCCAATAGTCATGGGGGCCCACATGACTACACAGGCGATGGTATGGGGGACATTGGAGGCCCAAATATGAGCAAACCTAAGACATCCTATGGATGTAGTTAAATTATTGCCAATTATGTTGTTTTTCATTCTTTTTACGACACATGACACCTAGAAAATTCTTAAACTCACAATCTTCCTATGTATGTTCCTGTAGATGTCGTCTAGGCAACTACGTGGAGGTAGAAAGTCAAGAAGATCAAATGAACGCTTGGCCACACAAATTGTTAAACAAATGGTCGCAGTGCTTCCTGACATCGTGATTCAAGTTCAACAAGCTCTCACCGCAAACCCCATCAACCCTCCCAATCAAGAAGACCAGAGCGTCGCCAACTCTCCCTCCAAAAAAGTGCTCCTACAAACACTTCAAATCTTGCGATCCCCCAAAATATGAAGGGACCAAAGGTGTTACCGCCCTCCTTCACTGGTTTGAAGAAATGGAAAACACTTTCCTCAATTACGATTTTCCCGAGGATCGCAAGGTACGTTATACAACTGGAAGACTGTTTGGGGTAGCCCTTACTGGTGGAACACGGAAAAGGGTAAACGAGGAGTTGAAGACGCCATGGCCTTAACATGGGAAGAGTTAAGGGAACTCATGACAAGACGCTTCTGTCCAAGAAGCGAAATCAAAAAGTTGGAAGATGAATTCCACACGCTGAAACAAAAGGAAGGAGATTACACCTCCTATAATAAGCGATTTCTTGAACTGAACCAAATGATCCCTAATTTGTTCACCCCGTGTACCGCTTGGTTGAACATTACATTCGAGGCCTCCCCTCGAAAATTCAAGACTCGGTCTTAAGCACTTCGCCTGCAACACTTGAAGCCGCGATGGAGTTAGCTACAAAACTTACTGAGAATCGCATCCGAAACGGCAAATTCAAGATGAAAAGAAGAAAGTACCCATAGAGACCTCAACTACAAACCACTCAGTCTCATCCTCAAGGTTTGAGGGTAAGAGGAAACGTAATGGCAAGAATTTTGCTGTCACTCAAACCAACCCTCCTATCATGTTGCACCAATCACCCAAATCGCTCTCTCAGCTGCACCATTTAAAAAGCCATACACCGGACCACACCCAAAATGCAACCGTTGTTAGTACCATCACCCTCCCGAAAATCCCTGCCAACATTGCACCAGCTGTGGCCGTGCGGGTCACACCATCCAAACCTGTCGCATCTTCAACGAATGAACCGCGATCAACCCCCAACCCAAACCCACCATCAGATAGTGGGTCAAGCCCAACAACCCTTACTTCTACCACCTGTACCACACGCAGCCCAAACTTACTACCAACCCAACTACCCCATGATGCAACCCATGCGAGCTTGTTACAACTGTGGGGACCCAAACCACTTCAGGAACACTTGTCCACGCTTGGTGAACATCATCCATGCCCAAGCTCAAGCAAACCCAGTAAACCAAGCTCCTCCACCTGCCAGAGGAAGAGCTTTTAACATCAATGCCAACCAAGCTAGGGCTGGCAACAACGTGGTCAACGGTACGTTTCTCATCAATGGTAGTTATGCATCCATATTATTCGATACTGGTGCGGATAAGAGCTTTGTGTCCTTAGAATTTGAACCTATCCTCAACCAAACTCGCGTTAATCTCATGGAATCTCTAACGGTGGAAGTTGCTGACGGAAAACCCGTTTCATTAAATTCTATTATACGCAATTGTACCCTCACTCTAAACGATCCAGTTGACCTCATTCCTATGAAGTTGGGAAGTTTCGATATTATAATCGGTATGGACTGGCTCAGCCAGCATCACGCTGAAGTAGTGTGCCGCGAAAAGTTCATTCGGATTCCTCTTGAAGACGGTCAGACCCTACATATTTTTGGGGAAACCCCTTCGAAAGGACTCAAATTAATGTCCTGCCTTCAAGCCCGAAGATATCTCCGCAAGAACTATGTCGCATTCCTAACTCACGTCGTCAAAAAGGGAAACAAGGAGAAGAAACTCGAAGATATCCCAGTTGTGAAAGAATTCCACAAGTCTTTCCGAAGACATTTCAGGACTTCCTCCTGTGAGAGAAGTCGAATTCCGCATCGATCTTGTACCTGGCGCTACACCAGTCGCAAAATCTCCTTATAGGTTAGCCCCATCCGAAATGCAAGAGCTGGCCAGTTAACTGCAAGAGCTGACTGACAAAGGATTCATACGTCCTAGCTCCTCGCCTTGGGGTGCACAGAAAGATGGAATGTTTCGCATGTGCATTGATTATAGAGAACTCAACACGGTTAAAAATCGCTATCCACTACCTCGCATCGATGACCTCCTAGACCAACTTCAAGGCGCCACCTGCTTTTCAAAAATCGACCTTCGTTCTGGTTATCATCAGCTCAGAGTACATGAAGAAGATATCCCAAAGACCGCTTTCCGGACTCGTTATGGTCATTATGAATTTATTGTCATGCCATTCGGTTTAACCAACGCCCCCGCTGTATTCATGGATCTAATGAATAGGGTATGCAAACCCTACCTCGACCGTTTCGTCATAGTCTTCATCGACGATATTCTTATCTGCTCCAAGTCTAAATCCGATCATGAGCGACACCTTCGACTCATCCTTACACTCTTAAGGACTGATAAGCTCTACGCTAAGTTCTCAAAATGCGAATTCTGGTTAGGAGAAGTACAATTCCTTGGACATGTCGTCAATGACAAGGGAATTCATGTTGATCCTTCAAAATCAAGGCAGTGCAAGAATGGCAAGCGCCACGTACCCCTACCGAAGTAAGGTCATTTCTTGGTTTGGCTGGTTACTATCAACGCTTCATTGCCAATTTTTCTCGTATTCCCGTCCCACTCACGGCCTTGACTCATAAAGGAAAACCCTTCATATGGGACCTAAGCAAGAAGAGGCCTTCCAAACTCTAAAGCAAAAACTTTGTGACGCACCTATCCTCACACTCCCTGAAGGTTGCGATGACTTTGTAGTATATTGCGACGCATCAGGGAAAGGACTAGGCTGTGTATTTATGCAAAGAGGAAAAGTGATAGCCTATGCTTCTAGGCAACTCAAGGTTCATGAGAAAAATTACACCACCCACGACCTGGAACTTGGAGCCGTTGTGTTCGCTCTCAAGATATGGAGACATTACCTCTACGGTACCAAGTGTGAAATATACACTGACCACAAAAGTCTCCAACATATCTTCAACCAGAAGGAGTTGAATATGAGGCAACAAAGATGGGTCGAACTTCTCAACGACTACGACTGTGAAATTCGGTATCATCCTGGCAAGGCAAACGTGGTGGCTGATGCGCTCAGTCGAAAAGGTTATGCGAACTCAATTCGTCTTCTATGTTCGCAAATCATAACCGACATCAAAGATCGAATCCGAGCAGCTCAACATGTTTTTGTAACAGAAAATGACGTACGCGATGAGCTGTCATGTGGAGCTGAACTCAAAATCGAAACCAAATCCGACGGTATTCTATACTATTTAAACCGCATATGGATTCCTGATCGCGATAACCTTTGTGATTTCCTCATGAATGAGGCGCACAAAACACGGTACTCTGTACACCCAGGAGCCGACAAGATGTATCTAGACCTACGATACACCTACTGGTGGCCTGGCATGAAAAAGGATTTCGCTGTTTTTGTTTCCAAGTGCCTTACCTGTTCCAAAGTAAAAGCTGAACATCAAAGACCTTCAGGACTTCTAGTCCAACCTGAAATACCTGTATGGAAGTGGGAAAACATAACCATGGATTTCATTACCGGGTTACCTCGCACCTCCAGTGGGTATGACACCATATGGGTAATAATCGATCGTCTTACAAAGTCATCTCATTTCATTCCAATCCGCGAGGACTTCAAGAACGAGAAGTTAGCTCGTATCTACATCAACGAGATCGTAAGCCGTCATGGTGTACCTTTAAGCATCATTTCAGACCGTGATGGTCGTTTCACTTCACGAACATGGCAAGCCATACAAACCGCTTTGGGTACACGATTAGACCTCAGTACCGCTTTTCATCCTCAAACTGATGGTCAATCTGAACGCACCATCCAAACCCTTGAAGACATGCTGCGAGCATGTGTCATAGACTTCAAAGGGAATTGGGACGCTCATCTACCATTAGTGGAATATTCGTACAACAATAGCTATCATTCAAGTATCGGCATGGCTCCTTTCGAAGCTTTATATGGTCGTAAGTGCCGATCTCCAGTATGTTGGCACGAAATTGGGGAATCACAAATCACCGGTCCAGAATTAATTCAAGAAACAACCGACAAGGTTATTCAAATTCGAAACAATCTTCTAGCAGCTCAAAGTCGTCAAAGAGTTATGCAGACAAACGACGAAAGCCCTTGGAATTTGACATTGGTGATCAAGTACTTTTAAAAGTATCACCGTGGAAGGGAGTGGTTCGTTTTGGCCAGAAAGGCAAGCTAGCACCACGCTATGTAGGACCTTTCAAGATACTCGAAAGAGTAGGTCCTGTAGCATACAAGCTTGACCTACCAGAAGAGCTCAATAGAATTATCCCACATTCCACGTATCAAACTTGAAGAAGTGCCTCGCCGATGAAAACCTCCATATTCCTCTAGAAGACATTCAAATCGATGAATCTATGCACTTCGTTGAAAGACGGGTAGAAATCATGGACTTCGGAGAGAAGCGTTTAAGACGAAGTCGTATTCCAATTGTCAGGGTACGTTGGGAGTCAAAACGAGGACCTGAGTTTACTTGGGAACGTGAAGACTCAATGCACGAAAAATACCCGCATCTTTTTCCTGTTACCACTACTACTTAAATTTCGGGACGAAATTTCTAAAAGTAGGGGATAACTGTAACATTCGTTGAAAAACGGGTTTCAAAACCCGCTTCGTTTATCAATCAAATATTCAGTTATAAGTTTCGTTGCGTATTTATGGTTCATATTAATTTTAAACAATACATAATTAATAAATATATTAGAATTTAAAAACCCTAATTTATAATTAATAATAAATAATGAATAAAAAATAAAATAGAGACGCCGGGTTTCGAACCCGGGTCACCCACAAACACAAACACACACCACACCACTCCGCCACACACTGCTTTTGTAATAAACACGGAAACAAATAAGATTTATAATAAAACCGAAAAGTCAAATCTGCAATCAGCGCGCCCAGAACTCGCACTCACCGGAAAAACCGACATTCCGTGATTTTGGCTACCTTTCCTTTGACTGAAACGCACAATTTAATCTCGACGCCAGTTATAACCGTTGCCGGCAGTCAATTTCGGTCATAACCGCCGGAAATCTTTAATCGCGAATCAAGACCCAATTCAAACCCAATTCAGCCTGTTTCCACTATAAATACCCACTTGAACACTCTGAAAATCCTTTCGCTCAGAACCACGTTCGTTTTCGAAGCTTTAATCTTTCCAGAGCACGTCGCCGGAGATTTTCATTTTCGCCGGAATCATGCCGGAGTCGCTGATCAGAAAACCATATTCGTTCATCAGACGGTATAAATCATCTAAACCTTTTTGCTATCTTTTGCTTAGTATTCTAATTTCACAACACAATGATCAAAACTGTTAAACAGTCCACTCAGCGGGAAATCACAAATCAGAGCCGACGACTCTTGCCGGAAATTGAAGAAAACACTCTGAGTTGGTACATCCTAATCCTTATTCTTCTTTTTCTATTCCAATTCAATCAAATTATAAGTGTTGTTGGTCAATTAAACAAACAGTCGGCTTCACTGTTCTGAGTTCTTATTAATGAAGAAGACGAAGTTGAGTTGTGTATTAATATAATTAAAACCAGATATTCAAACGGGTTAGACACACAGTCCAGCGGTGGACTGTGTGCAAATATAACACGCACGTCTCGGGTTCGAATCGCACACGTTACCGACTTTCAGAAATAAAACCAACATTTTTAAAACCTAATCAGATCAAGTCACAGTATATACATAAAAGGAATATAATCCAGTAATTAAACAGATTAGACACACAGCCCAACTGGTTGGGCTGTGCGCACTCGAACCAAAGAACCCGAGTTCGACTCCGGGTCTCTGCAACCGGTTCGGCCATATAAATCATTTTTAATAAAAACCAATTAAGGGAAAAGTTAATCAGTATATAAATATAATTAAAACAGAGAATCTCACGGGTTAGACACGTAGCTCAGTTGGTAGAGCTGCGTGAACGCATACGAGAGGTCCCGAGTTCGAACCTCACTCAGCGCATAGAAAACACAGTCTGACCGGTCAAGACCCGGTCAACGGTCAAAAAGTCAACTTTTTATTTCTTTTTATTTATTTATTTAATTGGAAAAAATTTTTTAAAAATACTTAAAAATAAGATTATTAAGGTTATAAAATTTCCTTAAACTGACAAAAATAAATCACGTTTAAGAACCCTAATTAAAAATATTAATCTCAAATAAAATTTATTTATTTATCGAATCGTTTTTTTATTATCTAGGTTAGTTCTTCCCTCGTCGATTGAATCATAAATTCGTGCGCCTTCATCGTCATCAAAGAACGCACCCATTGTGAGTGAAACTCTATAAATTCCCCGTTTTAATCATGTTTTGGGGTGTATCATGTGTCGTATAATTCTTTTGTTATATATAAACACTTGTGCATACATCATATCCGTGATCAAATGTGTATCAAATGTGTATCAATTGTTGTGTGAATTATATGTAGATTGGATTTATCATTTTCAGTGCACGCATTTCATTAGGCCCATCAGTTCCCCGTGGGAGACGGGTTGAGCATCAGGTGCCTCATTAGATCGGCTCCGTTTGATTGAGCCTTGATCTCACATACATCATCATTCATATCATATACTCATTCAAAGTGGTTTGTGTTTGTTTATCTATATATGTTTGCTCACATGTGATTATTGCACAAATTTTCCTTATTAAATAAAACAGGAAATTAGTAACAATGTTTTATCAAGGTTCACTTGCCAACTTTTGTTGACCCAAAATATCCCTGTTTTACACATGATACAGGTAATCCAGCTGATACAAGAAACACATAGGAAGGCCTAGAAGAATAAACAAGTTTAAGCTTTGGAATAATTAAATAGTTTCAATTTCTTGTAATTGTATGAATTTTGTTTTGGATATTTAAGTTGTAAATTTGAATTTAATAAATTTGAAACATTTTAGTAAACATCATGAGCTTTGGTGATAACCCAATTATGCCCCGACTTTTATTCCGCTGCGGGTCGGGGTGTGACAGTTACGATATAAAAGCATTTAGGATGACTAGTCAGATCCTGGTGCAAGTTGACATTTGAAATTTGGGACGGTTAAGCTTGTCAAGTCAGAACTTGCAATTTATAAAATTGGTGCAAGTTGACCTTTTAAATCATTGACTTGTTCTCCAGAATACCATACATTATGATTTATTCCCCATATTTATTACAATATATTTTTCAGTAAAATTACATGCTTGTGTCCCTGTGGTTCGGGTCAAATTACAGATTTAGTCCCCAGTCAAGCTTTTTACGGGCTCGGTCATCCTACATTGTTCGTTTTCAAATATGATATCTCGACCCGTTAGTTGCTGTCAAAGTAAGATGAAATTATTATTTTACCATCTTAAAATTTCCGCCCCTGAATTTATAAACATTTCTGTTTTTCTGTGTTATTTTAAGATCATTTTCTAATAGAGATCATAAGATGAGATCATACTTAGGAGTAGTTTTGTGACCCAAGCGTCCCCATATGACGGGTCTACAATCACAGCTGAAGGGAATTTCTTGGGCAATACTTTTCAACCAAACGTGTGATATGATATATGGACTGACTTTTAGCTACTAAAAAGATCATTATAAATTAATGTGCTACATATGAACAAATAGAATACACATTAGCTTTGGAGATATATACATAGGAATCTTCAAAAATATTAAGTAGAATCTCAAAAACATGCATAATGTTTTTAGTTACCTGATTCTTTCTTTGGTTGCTTTCTCATTAACATGTTTTCTTCTTCTGCAAGCAACCATAGCAACCGGAAGCTTAACTACCCTACCAAAAGCCGGTAATGAGATGGTTTTTGGTGTCATCCTTGACCAAACGTCTAGGCCTGGCAAAGAGGCCAAAGTGGCAATCGAGTTAGCAATTCAAGACTTCAACATCAATACCGATAAACCTTTGTTTTACACCTTAAAAACTCTCGAAACAAGCCTGTTCATGCATTTATTGCAGGTAAACAATTCACTTTTGTTGCTACCCTTTTCGGCATAAAATCTAGGAAAATTTGTAGTAAAGAATTGAAGTTGGTTATTTAGAATCCAAAGTTTGTAAGCATTGGCTAAAGTTTGAATTTTACATTCTACAAAGTTGGTTAATTTCAAAACGTTGATGACTAATGGTTCTTCTATTTGCTTCGATCCTATAATTCTACAAAGTTTGTAAGCAAGTGCTGCATCTTCATATAATATCATCAGTTTAATTTCTGAACCTTGAGACACTGAAGTTGCTATATAAACCAGAGTCGAAAAGAAGTTACATACTAAAGTTTTGATAATGTGAACATGCAGCTAAAGAACTTATTGAAGAACACAAAGTGAAAGCCATTTTAGGAGCTCATACATGGGAAGAAGCATCTACCATAGCCGAGGTTATCAGTGACAGCGAACATGATCACGCCATCCCTCTCTTTCTTTCCTTCGCTGGCACGACTCCACTACAACCAACCGATCAATGGCCATTTTTCATTCAAGCAGTTCCAACACAATCCACAAAGATGAATGCAGTGGCGGCAATATTACAGTCAATGGGCATACGCCAAGTTACCCTCATATACGAAACCTCCTCATCTGCATCAATCGTTTCTCATCTCACTCAGGCACTTCATCAAAGTGGTTCGGAGCTAACAAACATTTTACCAGTCACATCTAGCTCGTGTTCTTTAGATAAAGAACTTGAGCTTGTCAAGAGACAACAACGTAAAGTGTTTGTAGTTCATACATCTTTGGAGCTTGGTGTTCGTTTGTTTCAGACAGCCAAGAAGATGGACATGATCGGAGATGGGTATCTATGGATTGCAACTAATGCAATCACCGATCTTTTTCATTCCGTTAATTCCACAATGATTTCATCATTGAAAGGTATGGTTGGAGTCAAAAGTTACTTCCCTGAAAACACTCCGAATTTTTTACATTTCAGAAAAAGATTCAGGCAAAAGTTTCGTTTGGATTACCCGGAAGACGAGCAGGATGAACCTGGAATCTTTGCGGTGCAAGGATATAACACCATGAAAATGGTGGAAAAATCCTCACCAGAAAAGTTTAATGAATTGAAAACAGTTTTGGCGAACACAGTAGAGATTGTTAATGTGAATGGAAAGGGGTATCACAGCGTGTACTGGACAGAAGGATCAGGGTTTTCTGAGACGGTTGAAAGCGCGATCAATGGAGCAAGTAATTACACTCATTTGATAGATAATGTTGGAGAGATTCTGTGGCCAGTGCAGCCATGGTATGCTAGTAGACGTCGCAGGAATCTGGCTGAAAGTTCACAGAATCGGATGAGGGTTGGCGTTCCGGCTCAATCTTTGTTCAGGCAGTTTGTTCTTGTGGATTTTGATCCCGAGAAAAATGAACATGTCTTCGATGGATTCGTAGTTAATGTATTCGATGAAATGATGAAAAAAATGAATCAACCATATGATCGGATTCCATATTATGGTTCATATGATGACTTGATAAAAGAAATTCATTTAAAGGTTAGAAAACTCATGCTTTCTCATTACCTGTTCATAATATGATATTCATATGTTTATTCATTTTTATTTTATTTTTTAATTTGGAGCAGAAGTTTGATGCTGTAGCGGGTGATGTAACGATTCTATCGGAAAGACATGAATTTGCAGATTTCACACAACCGTACACTGAGTCAGGTTTGGAGATGATTGTACCTGTTCGATCTAGATTATCAAACCAGCCGTGGTTGTTCTTGAAGCCTTTCACTGCAAAAATGTGGAGGATAACAGCAGCAATTACTATTTACAATGGCTTTGTTATCTGGTTGATAGAGAGAAACCACAATAAAGATCTTCAAGGTCCCAACCCCATCTCCATCATAACCCAAATTGGAATCATTCTTTGGCTTGCATTCTCGACACTCTTCACTTTGCGTGGTAACTTACTAACTTACACAATTTTGAGTTGAATGATCAAGGGATCGTGCCTTCAAAGGGGGTTAAAAGGCACATAGTTGGGAGTTTCGGCACATTGACATATGAATGGGCCGATTCAAATGGTGTTTTCTCAACCCGGTTAAGTAACAAATTTAGGTAAAAGAGAAACATGCCAAACATGAAAAGTAAGTCAACATGTGAAAGTCTAGAAGATAACAAAAAAATGGACAAAAAAAGTGTTTTATAACTTATTATTGTGATAATATTGTTTTTGAAATCACAACTAACAAATAGAACATTTTTTTTTATAAAATATAATAAAGAAATGGACAAGTAGGCGTTTGCGCATCAACTCCGATAGTGCCACATCTAGTGCTATCTTTGCTTGTAATTTTACTTATGATCAATTTCTCTCACAGGTGATAAGATGCATAGTAATTTGTCAAGAATGGCGGTGGTCATGTGGCTATTTGTGGCACTAATTATCACACAGAGCTACACAGCTAGCTTGGCAAGTATGCTCACGGCTCAAAGGCTTGAACCAGCGATAACGAGCATTGAGATGCTTAGAAGCATGAATGCAACCGTGGGCTACTGCAATGGATCGTATGTAAACAGATATTTGGAAAAAGTTCTAGAGTTTAAAGATTTTAGGATCAAGAGCTATAATTCGACCCAAAGATATGCTGAAGGCCTTAATAGCGGCGAAATTAAAGCCATCTTTCTTGAAGTTCCTGCAGCTAAAGTTTTTCTAGCTCAGTACTGCAAGAGTTTTATCAGAACCGGAGAGACATTCAAAGTTGGAGGTTTCGGATTTGTGAGTCCTCTTGCTTTTAGTTTATCATAATCAATATATAGTCGGCCTTTCAAGTTCAATCATTAGTTATCCAAATTCCAATTTTTTTCGTATAAATGATATATGAATTTGCATTCATTAAAATACAATTCGGGAGATCTTTGATCCGTTTGAGCAAAAACAATATATAAACCAAAAATTTTTGAGTTATAAGTAAACAGATTTAATTGATCACCTCTATATAAGAGGTTTAAAGCTTGAAATTTTAACTAAAAACTAAATGGGACACCATGCATTGAAACTGCTTTATGGGCCACTCAACTATCTAACCAGTTTTGTAAATGACAAATCCGGAAAACGACAGTGTTGAAAATGCCCTTAAAGTCCCTGATACACCGAATATCATTCACCATTGTAACGAGCTATAATAAGCATCGATTCAGTGTAAAAAAGATTAGTGTGTTTTTGTCATTTTGCAATTTACCATCATGTTTTTACTTGGATTTGGTATAGGTGAAACTGAATCAATATTTGGTGACCTATAAATAAGTTTCATATATAGGGAGCCTTAAGGTTCGAGCGAAAACTTGGGTGACCATCTATGGACATTCTAACTTGATGTGTAATTTATACAGGCGTTTCACAGGGGGTTTGAAAGACTTTCAGAGGCGAACGCGGCATTAATGAATGTATCAGAAAGTGGGAAACTCAAACAACTTGAGGAGAAACATCTTATTTCCGAGGAGTGTGTGGATGAAGAATCTTCACCTGATGAAAACGGAAGGCTTAACCTTGACAGCTTTTGGGTACTATTTGTGTTAACCGGAGGGACATCAACGGTTGCTCTTGTCATCTACATTGTCATCAGCATCAAAGAATTCAAAACATCCAATCAAGAAAACACAAGTTCATTCAAACTGTTATCAGCATTTATTAAAGATTTGAAACGTCGAATGAGACGATCATCTAGCATAGTTGCCAGCGTAGAAAGTGCTAGACACAATAGAAACATTGATCAGGCAAATAATACAGATGATGATTCATAATAAGTACATTCAAGCCCCCATAGATACGATCTTAGTTTAATGTTCAACTCTTAGTAAGAACAGCTTTTAAAAATGTTCAAGTTAGTTCTCTTTCTTGTAAAGCATATTATGTACACATATGTTTTAACTAATTGGCATTGGATGCAGCCTCTCTACTCCTACCGGGTAGAGGTAAGGCTGTCTACATCTTACCCTACCTTAGCTTTGTTATTGGTGGGATTTACTGAGTATGATGATGATGATGATACGTTTTAACTAATTACAAAGCGATCATTGTACCATCTTCGTTGCATATAAAATAATTCCATGTGGTGTATCTATTATTGTCGTATAACTAATTTGTAACTAATTTTATAATAAGCAACGATTCGGTTAAAAAAGATTAATTTGTTTTTGTCATTTTGCAATTTACCATCATGTTTTTACTTGGATTTGGTATACGTGAAAATGAATCAATATTTGATGACGTATAAATAAGTTTCATATATGGGTAGCCTTAAGGTTAGAGCGAAAACTTGGGTGACCATCTATGGACATTCTAACTTGATGTGTAATTTATACAGGCGTTTCACAGGGGGTTTGAAAGACTTTCAGAGGCGACCGCGGCATTAATGAATGTATCAGAAAGTGGGAAACTCAAACAACTTATTTCCATAATTTCAGTCTATTAGTTTAAAAGTTGACAAAATAGTCCTTGTACTTTCACTTTCCTGACTATTAGAGTCCACTCCGCTAACCCCATCTAAACTACCGTTAGGTTGTTTTCTGTGAAAAGTCTAAAATATCCTTGTGTTGCTTAAATAAAAAACTATGGAAATTTAAAAGACTGTATTGTGAGACCCATTTGTTAAAACACAACCCCCACCCTACCCTACCCCACCCCACCCATTCCATCCCTGCCACACCCCACCCCGATTTGTAAATCAAGAACTGTAACAAGACTGAAACAAGAGCAATTGATGGAATGTTACGTATCAAAGTATTGAGCGAATTATAGAGAAGAAGACCAAAAGAGAAGAGGAAATTATCTCAAATCGCTACTCTTCTTATCCATCTACATCTACTGGTTGCTTAAGTACAACAGACATGTTCGCAATAACCCCTACTCTACAATTACACTTCAAGCCCCTCTGTTATTTAACACATAACATGGAAAAAAGATGAAAATTTGTAACCTAAATACCATAATTTCAGACCCTTTTTATGAAAAAAAAGAAATCTCATGCTAAAACAAAAACAATTAATGGAAAAGATGATAAATTTTAACTCATAAATCATATTAGCCCTTTTTTCTGCAAAAGGTAAAAAACAAAAATTCCACACCGGAACATGAACTGCAGAACTGTGTTCTGATATCAATACAGTAGTTTCCAATTTTCCATGAAAAACATGAATTACAGAATGTGAATAAGATTTCAACCCTTAGACCACACGGTATGAGCGTTTTAAAGTGGCGTTGTTGTTTCTCAACGCCGTGCACACCGGCCCGTCCACGGCGTTTAGGACGACGTTCTTCAAAAGGCGGTGGATTCTCCACCAGCGTGGAGATGTTTTGTGAAACGACGTGGCACGTGGTGATTTGACGTGGAGATGTCTCGTTTTAGAGTAATCTATCTAGATTGTGAAAGATTCGAGACGATCACACCGCCATGGAGCACGAGGGTGATGACCTCGGGGAGGACGACATCATTCAAGTGGCTCTCATCAACTTTAGGCACGAGCACCACGTGACGTCAAGCTCGTCTTGGGGTGGGAAATCATTAGTTTTTTTAAGTTATGTGTTTTTTAAGGCTCTCGCTATTATCACATCTGATATCTTATTCTCTCACCCCTTTTGACTCTATATATATCTCTCTCGCTTTATATAAATCTATGTATGTATAGAGAGATCGAGAAGAGGGATGTGTTAATATTAGCTCCCATTTTTTAATCTTAAAATATTAGGTAATGTTTAATTTTATGTAATGTAACGTTTTATAAAATTTAATGTTAGTAGTAATGTTTTTATTTGAAACATTTCATATAACATAATTTGAGTTATAAAATAATACAAAAAGATGTGTGTCATGTGTCGAAAAATGCCACGTTTCTTCGCGACTTGAGCCACACCGTCTGTTTTAGCACTACGCCATGTTCTGACGCATGGTCCACGTGTTGTATAATGCACCATCTTCAAGCACCGTGTAGTCTTAAGAAACCCGCCCTCACCATCAACACTCTTTATCTTTCACACTCTACTATCTCTCTCTCTACAACTTCACTTCGTTTCCTCTACTTCATGGTTCAAAACCTGTAAAATCCCACACCTAATCAACTACTTTCGTCAACTTCTCAGTTTTTGAAAACGTGGTGGTGTCGTGAGGATTCAGAGGTAATCAAGTGAAGCGGTGGTAAGAACTGAATGTTCTAAACCTCCTACTATAACCAGACCTCTGGTTGCACACCGACGGACTAACTTCGGTTCGTCTCATTTTCAATTTAACTCCGATGAACCAGTGAAAAGCTTGAAAAGTGTGAAATTGATGATTCTGTTATGAAATTTAGCGGAGATTTGTGGAATTGAAGGTGAAATGTGGAGGAATTGGTGGAATTATTGGGGGATTTAGGGATTATGAGTGTGTAGAGTGGAATTAGGGTTTGGTTATGGAAGGAGATATGGAGATGAAATTTGGGGGAAACTGAGAAAAATGTAATTAACTCTCGGTATTATTTAATTTTGAGCTTAGTGTTTATCGGTTTGTTTATGTTTATCAGTTTGGTTTAAAACCTCTGAACGGTGAACCATGGAGAGGATGCTGAATATCTAAAACTAGTGGAATAGTCCCGCGTGTTGCTGTGGGAATTCGGTAAGTATTGGTTCGATTTATTACGGTATCGGTGTAGCCTAAAAGGATGTCGACACGTTTGAAAATCATAAAAACGAATACCAGTAACGAAAAATATAAATAAAAGTGTATTTCAAGAATAATTCTACGAAAAAATATTGATTTTTGTATAAAGCAAAGTAAAAAACCCATGTCGGTGGTGAAGTAAAATGCTTTAATGTGGTGTTGCTAAATGAAAATAATATTTTTTATAGACTTCAAAATTTTCGAATCTTATATAGTGATAACGACATTCATAATCAACATCACGACGTAACAAGCGGGTTAGTGTTAACTCGTTATTAGTACGTTGTATTTATGAGTCAATTATGTATTTATAGATAGTTAGAGGCTAATTGTATAAGTGTGTATGATCGATACAAGAATATGCCATTTAGTAAAGGGTTGTCTCTATTTGGTGAATCGACGCGCCGGTCTTGTATATGTTTTCTGACCCCTAACCCTAATAAATTTAGTTCAAGGAGTTCTTGTTAGGGAAGCATAGTAGAGCTTGTTTGTGATACCGCATTAATCATTCATGGGCGATGCATTTTTGTTAGGGAAGCATAGTAGAGCTCGTCTACAAGTCAATCTAAGTCTAAATCATCGATACCATTGGACTTAGTACATGGAGAACTTTGTGGTCTCGTATCATCATCAACACATTCAACCAAGATATATTAGTTTCTTCTAGTAGACGACTATACTAATTTACATGCGGGTATATTTTCTCATGGATGTCAGGTTATTTTTAGTACCAGTTCCAGAGATATGATCAAACAAGTACATGGTATGGTCAAATAGGAAACACCGTTTTCCCAGTGAAAAATCCTAGTTAGGGTAGAGTATGGAACTAGGTATAAAAAGAAGGTTTTTTTTATAATAATTTTTTAAATGATATAAAAAGTAAAGTTTTTTTATTTAGTTATTTATTTTATCTTAACAAAAACAAAAATTGGAAAAACTTTACAAAAAAAACATATTACAACTATGTTTTGATTTTGGGGCAATTTCATATATACCAATACAAATTCTAAAATATCAATGCAAAATTATAAGGCTAGGGGTTTGCTACAAAATCCATATTTCCTAAAAAGCGTAAAAAGTTATAAAACACCAAAATGTCAACTATAAAACACACCCAAAATCTACAAATAACAAAATGAATATTACTAAAACATCCTATATGTGGGTTCCTATATGTGGGTTATGTTTTGTGTATTGGATAATAAGGCTCTGATTATCGAATGACAAACATTATTTTTTTTATGTTTATTAGCATGTTGTGTTTTTATTCATAGTTCTACGATTGTGTATTTAAAGTTTTGATGGACTATTATAGTTAGAATATGGTGTTTTAGTATTTTTCATTGTGTTATTTGTGAGATTTAGGTGTGTTTTATGGCTGAAATTATAGTGTTTTATAATTTTTTACATTTTCTAGAAAAATTGGACTTTGTAGTCAAACCCCATCCAAATTATAAATATCATATATACCCTTACAATTAGTTGAAAACAATTTAATAAATAGCAATTTTGCCTGTATTATTCTAGAACTTTGAAGTCTCATATATGACCTTTAACTTCAAATATTATGTTTGCTCATTTCTATCATAATTTATTTAACTTAAATAAGACCATTTGTAAATGCCCATCCCTTGAGTATGAAGGGACATGTGGCATCCTAGTCATGGAGGGTGAAGTTCAAAAGTGGTGTAGTGGTGTAGTGTCCTTGCAATGGTTACCTAATTATTATTATTTTTTTAGAAAATAAAACAAAAACAAACAATTCTATTGGCGAAACCAAAATCATTTAGGCATTTCTACAAACACACCATTCAAAATTTTGGATGAATCACGCCCACGGGGGAGGTGTACAGGACATTTTGGGGCATGAAGTGGCAAGAACACACCACTTCACATTACCACTACACGTGCTCTAACGTATATTTAATATATTGTTGTTTGTAGGTAAAAATAAAAATGGGTAAAAATAATTTAAGTTAAAAATGTGTTATAAAAATATAAAATTAAAAGATGAGTGCATATATGAAAACTTGAAGTTAAAAAAAATAAGGATAAAATGATCATTTATTAGATTATTTTTAATAAATTAGGTATATTTGATATTTCAAGTATTTTGTAAGATATTTTTAGTTTTGGTTAAATATATATAAAATATTTTAAGTTTACAAAAGTATATATAAAATTAATCCTCTAATTTTTAGTTATAAAATAATGGTTTTTTATACCCGGTTCCATAACAAAAGGATATATGAATACCCGATAGGAAGGGTTGGGTCCATAACCGGTACCTTAATACCCAGTTTCTCACTAGACCCACTTGTCACTTCCGGGTTTTTTTCTATACAGCTCATTGATTCCTGTTTTTCTCCTGGGCCAGGAAGAAATATTCCCATACTTCAAGTGGGCTACACCTCCTAATCATCCAAAAAAGATTATCCAACCATGCAACGCCATGCCGACATATCTAATCTAGAAGCTAGACCTACCAAATTTGGCTGAGAATCCCACCAATTAGTAATATCCTGGCAAAATGCCAATATCTATCATTCTTCTAGCATTACCAATTGTGGATCATAATAACTAACTATTTTGTTGGGCCCACAACCTTTTATAATGATCCAAACAGTTAAACCATTTTGGCTGGTATGGCTAGTCTAGCAAAGTTGAAAGTTGATTGGTTTGGTTTGCTAGTTTGTCAAACCATTTACCTTACAGGTTTTGGATTTTCTGATCTAAGTTAGTAAATTGTTCGTGTTTGATTGATACGCTTAACTTGTTTATTAAAAGTGGTGTGTTTAGGTTGGCAAATAAACATCTTTGATTATACATGTCGACTCATCAAACCATTTAAAATTAGAATTAAAAAAATATATTTTTATAAGGTTTACACGTCAACACATTTAACCCATATACTACAACTGCCAACCCATTTATGACATATTTTAACCTGGTTACAACCCATTTATCTACCCAGATAAAACTCATCCATACAGTTGACTCGTTTACTAATATGGTATATGTATGGTGTCGGGTTTACACAATTTTAAATTTGTATGAGAGTTAAGATTGATCTCTTTAACACACAAATAAATATATTGATTATGTTCAGGCTCATAAATTCAACCAGAAACCTCTTTAGCTGCCGACCTTGTATTGCCACTCAAATTACAAACGTATTATATACTGAGTGGTTACAATATCTTATGGTAGTGATTAGGATGAATAGTCACATCCTTGGTGCAAGTTGATATATGAGATGTGGATGCTTAAAGCTTGTCAAGTCAGAACTTGCAATTTAAAATCCTGGTGCAAGTTGACCTTTTATGTTATATTACTAGGAATATTACCAAAATATACTTTGAACACGTTTAAAAGCGAAAATAAAAATTAGAAAAAACCACACGTAGAGCCTTCAAAAATAAGGTGTGCAGAAGAAAGAAACATGGAGGAAACGGCTTAGGCGTAGTTGTTTCCTTAGGTGAAGGACCCACCATTGCAACTAATAAAAATGACACCATGGCAATTTTTTGAAGGCTTAGAGGCTACGTAGTCTCTAAATTTGGGATAGCGTCTAATTCCTAGCCGATACCCGTGAAAGAAACGATTAGGGAATGAGGTAAATGCGAGAGTGTCAGAGGTAGAGGCTGCCTAGCCTTTTCCTATTTTCTTTAATTTGGTGCAATTCTTTTTAAAATACCAACGAATGAAAAAATTGTGCCGTTTAAAAAGTCAGGTTCATATGAAAAAGTAAAACCCGTTTAAAAATCGTGTGGGAAAAGACTAGGCATAGCCTCTACCTCTATTCCCTGCGTGTTACTTTTAGGGGTAACGACTGGGGATTAGACGTTACCCCAAACTTGAAGGTTGTGTAGCCTCTAGGTCTTCAAAAATTGCTACGTGTTTCCTTTTTTATTGGCTGCAACAGGTTGGTCTCTCAACTAAGGAAACAGTTAGATATTAGCTGTTTCCTTCATGTTTCTTTCTTATGCACAACCCCGTTTCTCGTAAAGTCCCAATGTATAGCAATTTCCAATATTATTTTCGCTTTTCGCTTGAACGTGGGCAAACTATATTTTTATGATTTTTCCTTATATAATGTCTCTCTCTAGAATAGCATACGATTATTCCCTATTATATATATTAGTTATTATTGTTATTATTGTATTTTTTTATTTATTATAAAAAGTCTTTATGAATATAGGAGTTTCATATTATTCCTCACGTAATATCATTTGCTTCTATTTTTTTTTGTGATAATTCAGTGATTCAAATTCAATTTATTGTTTGTCCATTTGAACATCAAGTAAATAAATAAATTTTTATATTTATACTATTAGCTAAATTTTTGAAATAAGTATTTGAGATGATCAATTATTTTTAAGCAATTTACCACATAACTTCTGATTTGTAAATAAATAGATTTTTAATCATAATAGTAATATTTTATTTATGGTTTACGTGACGATTTATTTATACATACTAATAGAAAGTCTTCATGAATAGTAGGAGTTTTACACATTATTATACATATAATTATTATTATTATTATTATACATATAAATAGGAAGTTTTCATGAATAGTAGAGTTTCATACTTACATACATATATATATTATATATACATGATATATATTATTATTTATTAATATATATAAATATAAAGTGGGTATGAATAGTTTGAATAGTTTAATTTAAGTGATTTTGATTTTTAAAAAACCTATTCATTTTTTGTCTTCATGAATAGTTATTTTGAATTTTTAAATAGTTGTTTCAAATTTTAATAATACTGTATATATCATATAATTTGATTATATTTCTAATAACTTACGTTATATGTTTATTTTTTCAATATTGCGATTTATCACATAACTTGATTATATTTCTAATAACTTGCGTTTTATGTTAATTTTTTCAACATTTCGATACAAATTTATTGAAAATGGATATTGTGCTGCTATCTTATTAAACTGGAACATAAACCGATAGTTTTTTTTCAACATTGCAATATAAAGTTTATTGAAAACGGATATTTTGTAGCTATCGTGCCATAAAAGAACCGAATCGACCGAATAATATTTATTTATATTGTTTTTGCTTTCGATCAACATCGGTACTATACTTGTATTCATTTGTATGGTATCTGTTTGGTAATGAATTTTGTGTCGCTACCGTAGTCAACCAAAACGAAAGTGACTGAACAACATCGGTACCGGTACTTATTTTTATTGTTTTTCCTTTCGATAAACTGATGTACCCTACCGAAAAACATTGGTACATTAATTAACCTGTCTGCAATGATAAACGAATATCAATACCAGTAATGTGACGATCTAAATTGATCGATACTGTTTGAACAACATTATTGTCGGTATCAGTGTTTGTTTTTTCCGTTTTGGACGATGTAAAACATGTATTGATTTCTATACGAAGTGCAAGTATCACACCAGTATTATAACGAACATAACCTATACCAATCGAATACCCTAGATAACATACCGACGCACCACGCGGGAAAACAACCTAGTATATTCATATTAATAGGAAGTCTTCATGAATAGTAGGATTTCCTACATATTTTATTTTTATTATTATTATTATTATTATTATATTATTTATTATTATTATTATTATTATTATTATTATTATTATTATTATTATTATCAATAGAAAGTCTTCATGAATAGTAGGAATTTCATACATATTCCTCCATGTAGAACCACTTTGCTTTCATTTTTCTTTTAGTTCAGTGATTCAAATTCAATTTTGTTATTTAAACATCAAGTAAATAAATAATATTTTATATTTGCACTATTAGCTAAACTTTTAAAATAAGTATTATTTTTTTAAAACAATTTACCACATTACATCAACTTTTGATTTGTAAAATAAATAGATGTGATATACTTAACATATTAATAGGAAGTCTTCATGAATAGTAGGAGTTTCATACATATATTATTATTATATCAACTTTTAATTTGTAAAATAAATAGATGTGATATACTTAACATATTAATAGGAATTCTTCATGAATAGTAGAAATTTCATACATATTCATCCATGTAGAACCACTTTGCTTTCTTTTTTTTTTTTAATTCAGTGATTCAAATACAATTTTGTTATTTGTTTATTTAAACATCAAGTAAATAATTTTTTTTATATTTGCACTATTAGCTAATTAGCTAAACTTTTAAAATAAGTATTTAATATTTAATATGATCATTTTTTTAAAACAATTTACCACATTGCATAAACTTTTGATTTGTAAAATAAATAGATATGATATACTTAATTGTAATAGTAATCTTTTATTTTATGTGGTGATTTACTTATACATTTTTATATATAATTGAAAATTGGCTTTGAATAGTACTTTGGCCAATAAAATTTTATGTTTTAATATTGTTTTTCTTTTTTAGTTATTATGATTTAAAATTTATTTATTTATTTATTTACATATTAAAATAGAATTGGCTTTGAATAGTACTCTGGCCAATAAAATTTATGTTTTAATATTGTTTTTCTTTTTTAGTTTAAAATTATTATTTAGTTAATTTTATTTATTTATTTATTTTACATATTAAAATAGAATGACTATAAATTGTACTTTGACCAAAAAAAATTTTGTTCTTACAATGTTTTTATTTTTTAAATAATATTTATTTAAATAAAATGGAATGCCCATAAATAGTACTATGGCTAATAAGAATTTTTGTTTTATTAATTTTTTCTTTTTCTAAATAATAATTTCTTTTGCATTTAAGTCACTAATAAGTTGTGATTATTAACTTTGAAAGAAATCTAGATACATAGTTGTGTTTAACATTTTTACTCGATATTCTAGTATAAATTTATTGTGAACAGCTTTCATGATGGACCGATTTAATTCCGATCAAACCACATACGTACCTGTATCACTATTAACAGAAATGTAACATCATTCGATTTTATGGTTTCTGTTAGTTGTAAAGCATGTGTAATATTTGTTGGATATACCATGACTTTGTTCTCTTTCGATTGCTATTGCTATAATGAGTGTTGGTACTGTAACACGCCAAAGTTTCCGCTGCGTAGCGCGTGGAATCATATGTCACACCCCAACCGATGGCGGAATCATCGGGGTAGTGGCACTAGGCGAATCAGATTGATCAAGAGATTCCATAACGATCATTTTAAAGACAATAATCGACATGTAACATCTCATACTATTAAACTCATAAAATCTTCAAACAACCATTACAATTCCAAATAATCCCTTAAACATAAAATTTATCCGATATCCCCTAGATTTTATTACAAACCGTTCTAAACAAACTAAACAAAACAAACTAATCTAAGCACGCAACATCCAAGGCATCCAAGCAAAAGATCCTCAACCTGTTACATACGTTGAATACAAGTCAATACTGTTTAAGTAAAGGTGAGCATACAGGTTTTAGTAATACTAGCATAATAGAGAAAGCGTTCGCGAAATAGTCTAATTACATATCATGATACACCAAAACACATCACACAGATAAACATAGGCTTATTTCTCATTCTAACTACCGTGAGAAGGCTTGCGCGTCCATCCTAACTAGACCCCGTCGGGTGTAGCCAAACTATAGTACCATACTAGCTAAGGAGGCAAGTTAACGAAAATAAGTCCTAGTCACATGTTTCTAGTATCACGTATTGAGCATATATAATCAGATTATTCGTGTGTGATAAACAGTTTGATTTGTGAAGTGATTTTGATAGAGGAACATACGTAACACCCAAAAAGTGGGTTAAAGCGAAAACGGGTCAAGTAAATCACTATGGGTGCGTTTTAGGTAAGATTGGAGATCTGAGAAGAGTTGCGGAGAACGCCGGGTCAGCCTGTGAACGAACAGAAGTGCATCAGTCTTCCGATTTGCTGAAACGGTTAAGTTTGGGTTGAGCAGTAGACAAGTTCGGCGAACTTGTATGTAAACATACAAGTTCGAGCGAACTTGTATAAGGTAACTGCTGAGGTTTGGATCAAGCTCGTGGGCGAACTTGTGGGGTGTTGGTAAGTGAATTGACAAGTTCGGCCGAACTTGTGAAGTTTCCTGAGAAACTTTGCAAGTTCGAGCGAACTTGGAGGGTTTCTCTATAAGGTTGGCCACTTTCACTCAAGTTCGGCCGAACTTGACCCCTTGAGGGCAAGTTCGAGCGAACTTGAGGGTGTTTGAAGAAAATCTTGAACACTTCCACTCAAGTTCAGCCGAACTTGACCCCTTGAGGGCAAAGCGAACTTAACTACTTATGCGCAGTGCAATCTCGAGCGAACTTGATATTTTCGGGTCCAAAATCTTGCATTTTCACGTCGTTTGCTAGGGAAATCGAGTGTCTATCCCTCCAACCTTAAGCCACTGAGTAAAGCTTAGGCCGAAGAGGTCTTTAGAAGCGAACTTAGCCATTTTACAGAAACTCGGGCTAATCCGGGCGAACTTGAAGGTTCGCACGGGTTAGTCCAGCTTGTGTAAAGTGACGATTTGTCCTTGTGCTTCCGATCTGAGATCTAGCTTTGACAACGCCTCGTTCCACTCAAAAGTGAACGAAACATACGTCATTAGTCCGAAAATGGTGTAAAAATCAAGGATTTAAAAGGTTTTGCTCAGATCTAGTATAGATCCGAGTGAAAACAGAAGTTTTGATGGAAAAAGATGAAGATTTTCATAAATAGAAGAGATTTGATGAAAACGAAGGCAATGCCTTTTGCGAAACCGTTGTAAAACGTTGTTGAACATCATTGTAGTTGAAATGGGTTGATTCTTACTTAGGAAACAAAGGGTTTCGGGTTTGAGAGCTCTGGGTGAACTTACAGCAAGTTCAAATGAGAGAATAGAGCTGGGTATTTATAGGAGAAGGCAAAAAGGTGAGCTGGTGGAGAACTTGCATGAAATTCATGCAAGTTCGGGCGAACTTGCTAGGTTTTCAAGAGACATTAGCTAAATTCGGCTGAACTTGTACATATTTGTACAATTTCGAGCGAACTTGAGGAATATAAGGGATTTTTGTGTCTCAGGCAAGTTCGGGCGAACTTGTGGTAGTCAAGTTCGGCCGAACTTGGCCTGGTGACCAAGTTTCGTTTGCTGATTTCGCGTTAAGTGTTCGTTTGGCGATTCGGTTCGTATTAGTTAGTTATATTAAGCGTTATAATTGATATCATAGTGCGATTTAGCGATTCGAGTGTGCGAGAGCGATGCGATAGCGATTTAAGCATAACCACAAACACACATAACACATAAATAACATAAAACCACATAATTAACTGCGATTTGCGATGCGATGAGATTAGCGATGCGACTTAATAAGCGATTAGATGCGATAATAACGTACAACACCAAAATTAATTAACATAAATTTATTATAAACCGAATCTCGGGATTACAAAAGATAGATTCATCGGAAAGACAAATGAAAAGATAACAATGAATTTTCGAGTTGTTACAGTCTCCCCTACTTTAGGAAATTTTGTCCCGAAATTTAATTAGTAGCTGTAACAAATAGATCGGGTACTTGGCCTTCGTATCACTTTCAAATTCTCAAGTGAACTCGGCGCCGCGTTTGCCGTCCCATCAGACCTTCACGATGGGATGCGAGAGCGTCGGAGTTTCTTGGTCTCTCGGTCCATGATTTCCATAGGCTTTTCCACGAAATGGAGAGTCTTGTTGATTTGCATATCTTCGAGTGGTACATGGAGATTCTCTTTGGCTAGGCATTTCTTGAGGTTAGACACGTGGAAACTCGGATGAACTTTATTAAGTTTCGCCGGTAGTTCGAGACGATAGGCTACTTTACCGATCCTTTCCAGAATCTTAAAGGGTCCAACGTATCGAGGCGCTAGCTTTCCTTTCTTGCCAAAGTGGACCACTCCCTTCCAAGGTGCAACCTTTAGGAGAACGTGATCTCCCACTTCGAACTGTAGGGCTTGCGGTGTTTATCGGCATAACTCTTTTAACGACTCCGAGCTTTCAAGAGATTGTCTCTGATCTGGAGGATCTTGTCCGTTGTTTCTTGAATTAGCTCGGGACCGGTGATTTGTACTTCTCCGATCTCGTGCCATGCAATAGGCGATCGACATTTTCTTCCACACAATGCCTCAAAAGGAGCCATTTGAATGCTGGTATGATAACTATTATTGTACGAGAATTCGATTAAAGGTAAACGTGTATCCCAGTTACCACCAAAATCTATGATGCACGCACGAAGCATGTCTTCGAGGATGCGGATCGTGCGCTCAGTCTGACCGTTGGTTTGAGGGTGAAAAGCGGTACTGAGATTGAGTGTAGTACCGAGAGCGGATTGAAAAGTCTCCCAGAGACGCGAGGTAAAGCGACCGTCTCAGTCAGAGATGATGTCACGAAGCGTCCCGTGTCGACAAATGACTTCGTCGGTATAGATTCGGGCTAACCGTTCGACGTTAAAGTCTTCTCGTATAACAATAAAGTGCGCTGATTTAGTAAGACGATCAACGATAACTCAAATGCTATCGTGACCAGATGAAGTGCGGGGAAGTTTCGTAATAAAGTCCATAGCTATACTCTCCCACTTCCACATTGGGATTTCGAGTTTTTGAGTAAACCAGAGGGCCTTTGATGCTCGGCTTTAACCTTCGAGCAGGTTAAGCACTTTGAAACGTACACGGCGATATCCTTTTTCATGCCCGGCCACCAGTACTTAGGACGAAGTTCCTGTTACATCTTGTCGGCACCGGGGTGAATGGAATATCGAGATTTATGAGCTTCGGTCATTAATAATTCACGAAGATTGTCACGGGTAGGAATCCAAATGCGATCGAGATAGTAATAAATACCGTTAGGTTTAACAACGAGCTAAGTCCCCAACTTAGATACAGGTAAATCTTTCTATTAGATGCACGTAAAATGGCCAATATACCCTTAAAATACTAAGAGTAAAATGCACTTGATAAGTTTTGTGGTTTGGCCACAAACACTAGTCTAATAATGAGGTTAAGAGGGTACGATTAGCACGTTCCTCTCGAAGTCTGACAAATGATTATTTGGCTTGTTTTCCAGTGTCCTAACGTTGGTAAACTTAAGGTACACACCTGGGTTCACCTTGATAGTGGAATATCACCAACTATTATAAAAGTGAAACTGCCACAACACAAAATTCCCATCTTCATGTTCAAAGGGCGTAGTATTATAGGGGCCAGGCGTGTCTAAGCCTTCCTGTTTTTGCATCGTAGTGTAATTTTAAGAAAATTTCTATTTTTTAGCATAAAATATTAGATTTTTCAGAGTTCGCGGCCCCACCCATTTTCGCTCAAGCTCCGCCACTGTTCATATTGTGTCGTCAATAGTTTTTCTAAATTTCACACACATAAATGTCGATATCCTAGATATCGACTAACCTAAAACTAAATTTCATTTGAGCGCAACTATAGTTTAGATGACGTGAACTAAATTTCATTTGAGCGCAACTAAAGTGTAGATGATATGAACATGCAGCGAAAGAGCTTATTGACGAACACAAAGTGAAGGCCATTTTGGGAGGACATACATGGGAAGAATCATCTACCATAGCCGAGGTTATCAGCGACAGCCAACCTGATCATGACATCCCAGTCTTTCTTTCCTTCGCTAGCATGATACCGCTACAATCAACTAACCAATGGCCATTTGTAATTCAAGCAGTTCCTTCACAATCCACACAGATGAACGCAGTGGCTGCCATTTTACAGTCAATGGGCATACGCGAAGTTACCCTCATATACGAATCGGCCTCAATAATTTCTCATCTCACTCAGGCGTTTCGTGAAACAGGTTCTGAGTTAACCCATAGTGTACCAATCACATCTAGATCGTGTTCCTTAGATGAAGAGCTTCAGGTTGTCAAGAGACAACAACGTAAAGTCTTTGTAGTTCACACATCTTTGGAGGTTGGAGTTTGCTTGTTTAAGACAGCCAAGAAGATGGAAATGATTGGAGATGGGTATCTATGGATTGCAACTAATGCAATCACAGATTTTTTTCATTCCGTTAATTCCACCTTCTTTTCTTCGATGGAAGGTATGATTGGAGTCAAAAGTTACTTCCCTGAAAGCACTCCGGAGTTTTTAAATTTCAGAAAAAAGATTTAGGAAAAAGTTCCATTCGGATTATCCGGAAGACGAGCAGGATGAACCTGGAATCTTTGCGGTGCAAGGATATAACGCCATTAAAATGTTGGAAAAAGCCTCACCTGAAAAGGTTAATGGATTGAAAACAGTTTTGGCAAACAAAGTAGAGATTGTTAATGTGAATGGAAAGGGGTATCACAGTGTGTATTGGACAGAAGGATTGGGGTTTTCTGAGACAGTTGAAAATGATGTCAATGGAGCAAGTAATTACACTCATTTGATAGATAATGTTGGAGAGATTCTGTGGCCGATGCAGCCATGGTATGCAAGTAGACGTAGCAGGAATCTGGCTGGAAGTTCACATAATCCATTGAGGGTCGGTGTTCCGGCTCATTCTTTGTTCAGGCAATTCGTGCTTTATAATTCCGAGAATGATCACTTCAGTGGATTCGTAGTTGATGTGTTCGAAGAAATGATGAAAAAAATGAATGAAACATATAAGCAAACATATAAGCTGATTCAGTTTCCTGATTATTCATGTGGTAACTTGATAAAAGCAATTAATGATACAGAGATCAGAAAATCATGATTTCCCAATGCTAATGCTTCATTTGAGATACATATATTTATTTATTTTTAATTTGGAAACGCAGTTCGATGTTATAGCGGGTGATGTTACGATTATAGAGAAAAGACACGCGTATGCAAATTTCACACAACCGTTCACGGAGTCAGGATTGGAGATGATTGTACCCGCTCGATCTAGATTATCAAACCAGCCGTGGTGGTTCTTGAAGCCTTTCACTGTGAAAATGTGGTGGATAATAGCAGTAATTATCTATACAATGGCTTTGTTATTTGGTTTATTGAGAGAAACCACACAAAGATCTTCAAGGCAACATCATTACCCAAATTGGAATCATACTTTGGCTTGCATTCTCAACGCTCTTCACTTTGCGTGGTAATTAACTAACTTACAAAATTGTGCTATCTAAATTCTATGCTCGGAATTGTTTTGGTGGCTGTGAGAATCTGTTACCGTTGAACTCAGACTTCACCAATAGCCTGTTAATCAATGGGATTGTGCCTTTAAGGAGGTTAAAGGCATGGAGTTGGCAGTTTCGGTCCATTTACATCTAAGTGGGTCAGTTCAATGGTGTTTCATCTCATACGAGCTAGTTAGATAACAAATTTAGCTAAAACGGATACATTTCAAACATGTACAATAAATCAATATGTTGAAAGTCTAAAAGATAATAAAAAAGAAATGGAAAAAAATTGCTATAAGTTATTATTGTGATAAATTTTTTTTTTTGAAATTGTAGTTAACGCATTAAATGTTTATTATAAAATATAATACAAAATGAACAAATAGGCGTTTGCGTGCGCATCAACTCAGCCCAACTTTTCTAACTCGTCCATATTGCCACATCTAGTGCCATCTTTGCTTGTCATTTTACTTCTGATCATTTTCTTTCATAGGTGATAAGATGCATAGTAATTTGTCAAGAATGGCAGTGATCGTATGGCTATTTGTGGCACTAATTATCACGCAAAGCTACGCGGCTAGCTTGGCAAGCGTGCTCACGGCTGAAAGGCTTGAACCAACGATAACAAGCTTTGAGATGCTTGACATGAATGCAACCATAGGGTATTGCAATGGGTCATTTATAAACGAATACTTGGTGGATGTTTTGAAGTTTAAAAATTTTAGTATCAAGAGCTATAACTTGACCCAGGGATACGCAGAGGCCCTTAATAGTGGCCAAATTAAAGCCATCTTTCTTGAAGTTCTGTAGCTAAAGTCTTTCTAGCTCAGTACTGTAAGAGTTTTATCAAAACCAAAGAGACATTCAAAGTTGGAGGTTTCGGATTTGTAAGTCTTCTTGTTTTCAGTTTCTCGTTATCCCTAAACGCTTAAACTTTCAAGTTCAAAAATTAGTCATTCAAATTCAGGTTGGGTAACGAGACATGATATGATTGTCCTGAAAGCATTGTTATATATATAACTCGAGAACTTCTTAGCTACAGTAGAAATTAATATGCCTTGTAGGTGACTCACAAACAAATCACACTTAGCCATATTGCATGATCTTGACATATCTTATCCATTTATTTGTCAAATATCTTTATTATATAAAAGATTAAAAATAGAGAAACACATGATTCCTTATATTAATTTGCAACCATTACACTAATGCTTTCTTTTATTTATTTTCTTTAAATTAAATAGCTGAATAAAATCTTTGAAAATAAAGTTCTATTGAAAAGAGAGTAATTTTTTTGTAGTCGTGAAAAACTGAAGCGATTTTGACCGAACAACAATCGGTATAGTTATTCCTATTATTGGAACCGGTACCGGTATATGATTATTTCAAAAGAAATTAAGGTTTTCGATCGATGTAGGGCACGTGTCGATATCCATTTAGGTCGACTACCGTGCCGAATCAAACTGATGGTGTCTAGATAACATCGGTACCAATATCAGTATTATCTCTTTCGATTGATATACCAAGTCTCAGTATCGTAACGATGTTGTAACTCAACGAGTCGATATCGATTAAAAGCCCGCAGAGAAGCGCGAGATATCCTACTAGTTATTTTAATAATTGATAAATAACTAATGCATTAAATATAATTAAAAGATCGACTTGATTACATGATAATCTTAGTTTTTGAATACATGATATATGAATTTGCATTCAACTAAAATAGAATTTGGGAGACCTTTGACCCATTCGTTTCAGCTATCAGTAAACGGATTTAAATTGTCACCTCTACATAACAAGTTTAAAGTTGGAATTTTTAATAAAAACTAAATGGGGACACCATTCATTGAAACTACTTTTTTTTGGCGACTCAAGTATGTGACCGGTTTCGTTTATGCAGTGGCGAAGCTTGAGATTTCCGACCAGGGGTCGAAAACGTAGATACCCAAAAACTTTTATCAAAACTAGGGGTCGAAAACGTATATACCAAAAAATTTCTATACGAAAACTACATACTCTCCCTACTGAGCGAAAAGTTCGAGGGGTCGGCCGCCCCCTTCGCCCCTATTAAGCTGCGCCCTTGCGTTTATGCCCAATCCAGTCAGTGGAAACGACAGTGATGAAAATGCCCTTAAAATCAGTGATAAGATAGATTACCATTGCATCAAGCTATAATAAGTAAAAAAAATCTAGTGTTTTTGTCATTTTTCAATGTACCATCCTGTTTTCACTTGGATTTGCTACAAGTGAAACTGAATCAATGTTCTAAGACGTATTAACTATTTTCATTTATGGGTCTATAGACATTCTAACATGATGTTGGATAACTTATACAGGCATTTCGTAAGGGGTTTGAAAGACTTTCAGAAGCCAATGCTAGCATTATTGAACGTAACAGAAAGTGGGAGACTCAAAGAACTTGAGGACAAACATCTTATCTCTGAGAAGTGTGTGGATGAAGAATCTTCACCTGATGAAAAAGGGAGGCTTAACCTTCATAGATTTTGGGTACTATTCGTGTTAACCTTAGGGACATCAACAGTTGCTCTTGTCATCTTGTAGGTCAACTTGGAGGATCAAGTATACCTACTTCCTTGTTTGTTAACACACACAAGAGTGCGGAATCCAAGTGTGAATGCAAACCGAAGCAAAACAACGTATGTAAAGCAAACACAAGTAACCAAAAGATTCACTATCTTTAGATTAATGGAAGAGAACAAGTTTACACATACACACAGTGAACAAACTCTCTAAGTGCTTTCTTAGTTGAAACTGTGAAGTGTGTTGTATATATATAGACCCAGACACCCTGCACACTACGAAGAATGTGCAGGGCCACGAACCATCAACAATCCTACGAAGAATGACTCTTCATAGGTCTTCTCAACGAAGAACATATACCACGAAGATTGAATCTTCGTGGCCTTCTAGAACAGCGAACAATAGAAGGTTCGTCGATGAACAATCCTACGAAGAACATGGGTTCTTCGTAGGGAGCCCATACACAGACAATCACATAGACAACAGTACAATAACTAACACAATAACAGTAGCACACTTGCTAACTGTTTTACATCATAAACAACATAAACATCATGCTAAGTTGAGATAGGAGGATATCTCGACTTGGCCGACTCGACCTAAATACATACACGTAAAATAAAGATCGTACAAACTACCAAAAGCTAAGAACAAGCTACAGACACAAAACTGCACCAACAAACTCCCCTTGTCTATAGCTTGGTCTTCGGTCTTCACTCTTGTGTTCTTCGGTCCATGAATTTCCGGCATGAATACCTCGGTAGAAACAGAAACAAACGACGCGTTGAAATAGCAACGCTTGGTACGCGTCCTTGTCTTCATAGAAGACATCATGTTGAAGGAGGGTCTTGATGTCGCGGGATGACATGTTCACAATCCACATCGGATCGAGCATACGGAAGTTGTCTTCATTATTCCTTAACACGATAACCGCTTCTTGAGTGTCTGAGTCGTAACACCAAAGCTTCATATTCCCTAGAAAATCTTGAGGCATGGGCATGAGAGGAATCTTCTCCAAAGCTTTCACCGTCTGGTACACAAGCTTGTAACAAGCTGTGTTGGTATCCGGATCCAATGTATATTTTATTTGCTCATGCATTGGGAACTGAGGCTTGTACATCTCATCCTTCCACCCTCGTATTCGCTCAATTCTTATCTTCTTTGCAAACAACGATGGTCCTTCATAGTTGGATCTGTTGATCAGATTTAACTTGGATAGCGCTGCAACATCATAAAAGGGCAAAGTTAAAATGCTCAGTAAAGAATTAAAGTACTAGATCATGTGTTCTCTTTTCACCGCCATGCAGTGAATGTCTTTCACAAACATCCAACTAAGGATCCTTCCCTGTGGTCGATCCTTCTGATACTTAAAGTAATCAACCTGAGCGGGTGGAGGGGATGGCTTTTTCGCCTTTGCGAGAAACTGCTTCCGTCATTCTTCAAAAGAATCAGCTGAATGTCAGATGTATCTCTACCTTTCAACTTTTCATCGATATCATCTACATTCTCACGAAGCCAGTCGCCCTCAAATGGCTCAAACACAGACCCGTCATCACGTACATACTTTGACTTTCCAACGTCTCCATCAAACACAATTTCTTTCAACCCTTCAACGTTTTCTACCTTGTTCACTAGGAATTTCGTCAATGGTAGCGTCGTCTACCTCTTTCAATTCTTTGAGTTTCAAGATCTGTTCTTGAGAGAGTTCAGAAACAAACTCCCTTTCCTCTAACTCCTCACTGGTAAAAGGATGTAGAGACTGTAGGGGTGGTACATCAAAACCTACAGAAGTAGAAATAACCTGACCAGATCTTGAACCTTCATCAACAACCACATCATCTTGATCTTCCACAAGAACCAACTGCAAATCTATGTTGTCCAAAGCTTCTTGAACATCACTTGAGCTAGCAACAACATGAACAGAACTAGAAGTACCGACTGGGGTAGAAACAAAAACTTCCGGTTGTACAGATGATGCATGTGCATCAGGATTTTCGGGATCCTCACTATCATGATCTCGCTTTCTAAGGACCTCCTTTGCTTTGCATCGCTCCCCCCACAGAGTGTTGACTTGCTTCCTTGTAACTTCATAACTACTCGTCATCTGTTTAACGTTTTCAGCAATGATCTTGTTACGGGAGTTTTAGAACTCGGTGATATCATCATACGTCTTAGTGAGTTTTTCACCAGTTCTCAGCACTTCAGTACTTCGATCTTTCAATCTGTTCATCTCTATACCTCGAGCGTTGTCAGCCACTCGCATCTGCTGTAATTGTCTTGCACGTTCTTCATCTGCAACTTGCAGTCGAGCATTCTCAGCCCTCAACTGTATGATTTCTGCCTGCTGTTTCTGAACAGTTGCGCTCAAAGTATTGATCTCCATCTGTTGTTTAACAGCGGTGTTTCTTGTTGCAGACATGAAATCCATATGATGGTTTACTTGGTCTGTCGACGCCTGAAGCTGTGTGAACAAAAAAACGTATTTTCTCGCTATCTCTGAACTTTGTTTGCGAGTTCTCTCACGAGCAGCTTGAGTAGCAGCAGGGGCTGTAAACTGAGGAAGAGGTTGTTGTGGACTAACAGTAGCAGTTGCAGTTCCCGATGACCTACCAGGAGAAGCTACCAAGGCTTCAGCCTCCTCGGCAGTGAAGACTTCTTCTGGTATTGGCCCTGCGGAGGGATCAGATTGTGGAGTAGATTCAGGTTGCACTAATGAAGAACCAATTGTTTTCCGACTCCTTTTCTTTCGGCGGAGAGCAACTTGCTTCTTTCAAGCCTTCGCAGACTCAGTGTCAGACGGAACATAATCAGGGTCAACTTCAGTTCTTTCAGTACTAATCCTTCTAACCTGTCGAACACCACGATTATCAAGATAGTATTCATAACCAGGTTCAGGAGGGTTATCTTCCTCTTCAACATCTGTGACACCTTCCGGTTGTTTTCCTAAGTCAACACCGATTGGTGCAACACCACTATCACCGCCTTTTTGCAGCGTATCATTTAAAAACCTTCAATGAACATTATGTCATTGGCTCCATTTTCAGAACTTCATTATCCTTTCTAGGAAGATCGGGATGTTGAGTATTCAAAAGCATCTGCAGAAATCTAGGATACATCCAGAATTTGCTTCCTGTTGTGACGGCTCCTGTTTTGGATAGATTTTCTTTCATGTTGGAGAATATATACTTAGATATGCTAAACGGCTTGTTCAACACCAAAGCCACCATCAACCCAACTAAGTCCGGATTTGCCATATCATAACCGCTTCGTCGATTGCTCAAACATTGTATCAACACATGTAACGGAAACTTTTAACGAAGAGGTAAACCCGACTTGTTAAACTGATTTCCAAATATGCCTCCAGTACACTTCATACGCAACAAACATCCTCTTTGACACATTATCGGAACTGAGTATGGCGCATCAGGGTCATCACGAAGCTGTAATACCGTGTTGAGAATCTCAGCTGAAACAATAACATCTTGATTTCTCACACGTCCTCTTATAACTTCCTTTCCATCAATATCTTCAACTTTTGCTGAATCCCAAAACGCTTTGATCAGGGACTTGTATATGACAGTTTGATGAGTGATGGCGTGATGGATCCTTGATTCCCTTAGCCATTTCATGATTCCGGCATAATCAGCAAGTTTGTTTTCTGGATCCAAGTATGCGATCATGTTATGTCGAGATTCCGACATAATTTCAACCTCACTTTTATCCTCCCTCTTTGTAGCGGGCTTTCGCTTTTGACCTTTAGGAGCCATTCTATACAAAACATACCCACAATGTGAAGAAAGATAAATTGAATGTTGAAAGCAGACTCATAACATGTAAAGTATGTGAAGGTATGAATTCATTGTGAACTTAAAGTGTTCCTACGAACCATTCTGTGTCCACTGTGAATTCATTCTTTCCACGAAGAACCTCCAACGAACATTTAGTTTGGACGAAGGATTATGTAAACCCAACGAACAATCAAGGTCAGCGAACAATCAAGGTCAACGAAGAACCCATTCTTCGTTGACTATGATTGTTGTCTACATCTTTCCAGCGAACAATCATTGTCAACGAAGAAGGGGTTCTTCGTTGACTATGGTTCTTCGGTTAATCAAAATCTTCGTCGGAGGGATTCTTCGTCACAGTTAATTTCATGTCAGAGACAAACATCCAAATGGTTAAAACTCCCTGACAAACAAGATCAAAACACTCAGTTCATTTACTTTTACCAACATTCTTGGTACAAACCCAAAAACTTCACAGTTCATGTAAAACCCATTCATGTCTTTCATAAACCGAATGAATCTATTGTTAATACACCAAATCAATAACATTCATAGACCAACCGATTACAAGTTTATATTCTTTACAAACAATGAGGGTTACACATGACTCTTAATGGATTCAAGTGAATGATCTTGTTTGTGATCCTAACACCGAAACATTATGATACACTTGTTAATAAACACGAGTTCTACCTTAGATTTGTATCTAAACAAGAACAAATAACAAGAGTTTCAAGGTTGGTTAGGATTTCTTCATAATGAAGAAGATGAACAGTGTTTTTCTTTAGAGAGAAAAAGGATGAGTGTAAAAAGGTGATTTTGAAAAAGTGATGGGGTTTGGTGAGAGGCCATTCCTTTTAAACCACCCCTGTTTCACCGCCTCTTCGACGAACCTTCAGCTCGACGAAGAACCATTCTTCGTCGAGGGTTTCTACGAAGGATCCTATGTGGGCCAACGAACTATCAGTTACTGGACTCAACACCTTGGCCTGTTGGTGCAGATTTTGTGTCCGCTGCTGTGCGAATAGATTAGATAGTGTTCTACACTGATTATGTAATAGTTAGTGAAATGGTCAAATGAACGTGTATAGACCCGCTTGTTTGAAGTGGTCAAACGAAGGGTTATTTGTTTGACCATGTGTGTTTGCAAGTGAAGGGGGTGTGGCTATAAATACCAACCCTTGGTCATTTGCAACATTTTGAAGGTTTTAGACTTGGGGAGAGATCACCACTTGGTCTCTCCCCGGATGTATGCTCTTTCGGTATATTTTGGCTAGCTAGTAACCGGGTCAGTTTGTAACGTTATGCTACCGAATTTATACAAGAGAGTTTTGTTTATCCGTCTCTAATCCGCCCATCTTGAGCTTAATCACACACTAATCACGGTTTCGGTCCGAAACATGAACCTACAATTGGTATCAGAGCCATGGTACCCGACTTAGTGAATCTAACCATTTGCTAAGTCACATGAGCTCTTGATTAGTGATTTTTATGGTTTTTGTTCAAGATGTAAAAGTTGTGTAAACATGAAGAAAACTCAGATCCAGACCCGAATGTATGGGTCTGAGATGAAACGGAACACACTAGCGGGTTGTGTTTTATGTTTCACACCAAGTTCATCCAGTTTTCATCATCTATTATCACTTTTGAAGGGTATTTTGTCAGATCTGCAAATGTTTTTCTTTGTCCTGTTCTTGAGGTGTGTGGCGGCTGTTAAGAAAAGAACTAGGGTTTCTTCAGGGTGAACTACGAAGAACCCTCCACGAAAAATAACATCTGACGAAGAAATTCTTCGTTGCCTTGTTTGTTCACTGATGTTGTTCTATACGACGAAGAATGGTCATCACAAAGAACAATGGTTCGTGGGTATTGGTTGTTCGTCGATGTGGGAGATCACGAAGAACCTTCTTTGTCTGAATGTGTCCGCCGAAGAACCAATCATGAAGTCAACGAAGAACCATTTTAGTCAACAATATACCAAGTGTTTTGTCCTATTCATTCACTAAAACTTCAAAACCCACGAAAAACCTCCTTCACAATTTCATGTTTCAAAAGCTTGTAATTTCAAATTCAACGAAAAACTAAATGAGTCAACAATAGACAAAGTGTTTTGTCTTGTTTTGCACAAAATACATATTTATTGAATTCAACGAAGTACTTTGGTTTTTCGTGGACAACTGTTTTTCTGGACTTTGTTCATTCACAGAAGGTTCATATTTTTCTTGAGTTGATTATTTTCATTTCGTCATGAGTTGCAAAGTGGGGTCGGGTGTTCGTGAAGCTTATTTGAATTAAGCTTTAACATCGAATTCGTATGGGTTCAGGAGCGCGCTGGGTGATTTGGGATGATGAAAACAAATGATATTTTAAGGATGTGGGATAGTCACAGTTACCAGTTTAAACGTAAAAAATTGGTGACTTGATATTATGGGCCAAAAACGCTATATTTATTTCCGCACGTGAAATTTAATTGTTATCGGTGTTCTTGAATGTTTGGAAGTGTTTGGTTAGTCGTCATATTCTCGCATTTGGTAACGATTGAAAGAACCTGGAGTGCCAAGAACGGTCCTAACGAGTCCACAAGGTCGAAGAGTTATGCCTATGATGGAAGTTTACGGGTAGGTGTTAGCAGAACTTTGGGGGATACTAGTCAGATCCTACGGGGCCAGGGACTTTCTTTATCAACTAGAATATGCAAAGAAGAAAGCATCTTTCATGATTTTTTGAAAAACCGAGAAAAATTAAACAAATCTGTTTTGTGAAGCGAATTTGTTTAAGTGAAATTGACGAAGTTCTGCTCAGAGGAGGGAATTTGTTAAGGTTTAGAGATTTACCAAAGAAATAGGGGATAAAAATTGTTCCTATTTGTGAATTTCTTCGGTAAATTTCTAAACGCAATCACAGGTGGTAGAGTTTGTGATTTTCTGGTGGTATCAAATGGTCTGCGTTGAATGTTTTGCACAAACATATATTTGAGGATTTTAATTAATTCTCCATCCAGCGTGAAGGGTTTTGCACGGAAACATACAGGTATCTAAAGTAAAAGTAGTTTCAAAACGCTGTTCACTGAAGACCCAGGGAATCTTTATGAGAGCGGATTGTTCAAGGCTGATAAGTGTGGATTCCAACTCTATCAGTTGAGGGGGAATTTGCTAGGATTCGGTTTTGGGTTTGATGTTTTCTTTGGGATTTTACAGGGATCTGGGTGTAATTCAATTCGTTGAGTTTGCAAACGATGTACTTGGTCAAGCTGCCATCCTGAGTACTGATGCTGAAGATCCGTAGTGCATTACGTGGTCGACTTCACAAAGGCGAGATAATGAGATCTGGACGTAGTTCAACTAAGCGTGCTGGTTGAGCTTGCAAATGATATACTCGGTCTAGCTGACTTCCTGAGTGTTGATGCTGATGATCAAAGTGCATTACTTGGTCGATTCTACACAGATGATTTACAGAAGATAGTTCACCAGAAGACTTTACTAACGCGTATACCTTGAAATGGATTTGAGTTTTTCTTTATGACAAGGTCAAGACTTGAAGCAGTTATTACAGAATTGAAACTGTATCAAATGTCAATTGTAGTGTTGGAAGATCTAGTCAGTGTTTCCTTGCGAGGACATTGCACAACACAACATGGATTGGATATGCGTTCCTTGAGGGGGAAATGTGATACGAGAAGCTTCAAAGGTTTTGGTTGGATGTGAAGACTCAAGTCAAGGATCTGCGTGCCTGGATCATCGGTCAAGGGGGAATCTGCTCGAAGAAACTGTCTTCAACAGATACTTGATTGAAGAATGATTGCAGTTGCATTTTCAGCATTCGAAGCAACAGACAAGGGGGGATTTGTTGGTGCAGATTTTGTGTCCGCTGCTGTGCGAATAGATTAGATAGTGTTCTACGCTGATTATGTAATAGTTAGTGAAATGGTCAAATGAACGTGTATAGACCCGCTTGTTTGAAGTGGTCAAACGAAAGGGTTATTTGTTTGACCATGTGTGTTTGCAAGTGAAGGGGGTGTGGCTATAAATACCAACCCTTGGTCATTTGCAACATTTTGAAGGTTTTAGACTTGGGGAGAGATCACCACTTGGTCTCTCCCCGGATGTATGCTCTTTCGGTATATTTTAGCTAGCTAGTAATCGGGTCAGTTTGTAACGTTATGCTACCGAATTTATACAAGAGAGTTTTGTTTATCCGTCTCTAATCCTCCCATCTTGAGCTTAATCACACACTAATCACGGTTTCGGTCCGAAACATGAACCTACATGGCCCAACTCATTTCAACGAAGAATCCCATTCTTCGTCAATCTGATTCTTCGTCGACTAGTTCTTCGTAGAACCAGATTCTTCGAAGAGCACCAATACCAACTTATGAAGTTATTTTAACAAAACAGATTTTGAATATCTTTGGATTTAACAAAATGCATTGTGACCTTTATGAAGTTGTGTTGTTTAAGCAAGGTTGATTTTAGGACTTCACCGGTAGAAACCATTCAAGCTTCAATATCGACTAAACGAAAATTAATGGTAAGACTAAATATCTAAAATAAAACAACCTATTTTAAATAACTACTAACTACACTATACACTACTTAAACATCTCTTGCGAGTTTCAAGGTAAGAGAATCATACCAGCTTACGGTTTGGTCAAGCACGATTTTCTAATTCGTTTTACTTTCGATAAGCATTTTACCTCGATTGCCGATATTGTTGTCCACATAAACTCAACTTATCAGATGTAATCACGTTTGAGAGATATGATTTAATGTACGATTTATACTTACTAGCCGGTGTTCATCCACTTCACGACACATTCCCGTATCAAGACATGCACAAGAATTCGTCTTACCGACGAGTATACCGCTTATCATCTGTTTAACGTATATGATGTGAGATACTCACTTATTTTTGGATGAAAACAAGCCCTATGTGATAGAATCACTTATTGATGAGGAACTTGATTTTCGGATGCATGCAGGGCACATGTGCAAGTCCGTGAACAAGTTAGTACCATCGTACCGACAAAGAGACGAACTTGACACCCGTAACAAACTGTGATATTTTATCACTTATTCGATTTGGTGGATGTGATATGATTATCACTTATTGATGGTCGTACGCAATATTTACACGTATGTATGGTATCGTGGAAGCTCTCGATTGCGTCCCCGTTGTTTTCGGTAAAAGATTCAACCATGATACCCAGATGATAAACAGCATAAGCACCACGCATTTCAGAACCTTGGCATACTATCAAACGAAATTTCGGTACCAAGATCATATGCCAATGAATTGTTCCCACCTGACTTTCAGTTTGTTAAGTTTATATCAACCTGCACGTTTTAGTCTGATTGTGAGTCTACCGGTACATCGTTAGTAAAGCTACTATTTCATTTTCCAATTTTTGACCGCACTTGACTAACCACCGGTGTATCATCATCTTCTCTTATCTTTCCAAGAAACTCATTTTGGTTTTTCAATTTTCTATTGTTTTTGTTTTTTCTGAAATTTTCTCCTTCTTAAATGCAGAAAGTAAATAAAAGAAAGACATATTTTTGTATTTTTGAGATTTTCTCATATTTTTGTATTTTCTTGAATTTTTCTCCCCTAAAAAACAAAAAGTAAATAAACAAAGAAATCTTTTTGAATTTTTGACGTTTTTTTTAAGAAAATATTTACAAAAACGATTAGTCGATGATGATTTACTCGGGTTTCACCTTAATGCCATTTATCAAAAGCAAATAATCAAATCGAGATTTATCAAAAGCTTTTGTAAATAAGTCAGTACGTTGGTGATCAGTGTGAATTTTAACAACATCGATAAGTTTCTTTTGATAACAATCTCGTATGAAATGATACTTAATTTCGATGTGTTTTGTTTTCGAGTACTGTACGGGATTACGAGTAATCTGTAATGCAGCCTCATTATCAACATGAATAGGAGTAGTTAGAAATTCAAAACCGTAGTCGCGCATCTGTGTTGGATCCATAAAACCTGGAACAGCAACTAGAAGCTGCAATATACTCAGCTTCACATGTTGAAGTAGCCACACAGGTTTGCTTTTTTCATTGCCACGTTACTAAACGATTTCTAAGAAACCGACATCCTGCCGATGTTGATTTTGCATCAATTTTGCAGCCACCGTGATCAGAATCACTGAAAGCGATCAACCGAAGTTATCATCCTTAGGGTACCAAAGACCAGTGTCTGGACATCCCTCCAGATAACGAAAAATCCTCTTGACAGCGATGAAGTGAGAAGACTTTGGATTTGATTGATAACGAGCAAGTAGGCATGTCAGATACATAATATCAGGTCTTGAAGCTGTGAGATACATGAGAGATCGAATCATTGCACGATAGAGAGATGGATCCATACTATCACCCGACCCCTCAGGAGTAATCCCATGATTCTGAGCTAATGGAGTTCCAGCGAGCTTTGAATCTTCCATCTGGAATCGCTTGAGAATATCCCCGATGTACTTGGTCTGATGAATGAAGATCCCTTCCTTAGGTTGATGTACCTGCAAACTTAAGAAAAAGTTCATTTCTCCCATTGCGCTCATCTCGAATTTATCTTGCATCACCCGTTCGAATTCTTTGCACATTTCATCATTTGTAGACCCGAAGATGATATCATCCACATATACTTGAACCAGCAACAAATCCTCACCCCTTTCCTTGATGAAAAGAGTGCAGTCGATCAAACTCTTCGAAAACCATTCTTGAGAAGATACAAAGACAAAGTCTCGTACCAAGCCCTTAGAGCTTGATGAAGACCATACAACGCCTTGTTTAGAAGCCAAACCTTATCAAGATGAACTGGATCTTCAAAACCAGGCGGTTGCTCAACATATACCTCTTCTTCAACCACACCATGAAGAAATGCACTTTTCACATTCATTTGATACACAATGAACTTCTTGTAGGACGCATAAGCCAAGAAAATCCTTGTTGCCTCAAGACGTGCCACTGGAGCATAAACTTCATTATAATCAATGCCTTCTACCTGTGCAAGCCCTGAACAACCAATCTTGCCTTGTTACGCACAACAACACCTCGGTCATCCCGTTTGCACTTGAACACCCATCTTGTGCGAATCTTCTTATAGTTCTCAGGTCTGTCAACCAGTTTCCATACTCCCAACTTCTGGAACTGTTGAAGCTCTTCCTGCATGGCTTCCACCCATGAATCTTCTTTCAATGCTTCTTTCCAAGACTTTGGTTCTACTTGGAAAACATAGCATGCGGAAGACCAATCGTTTTGCTCCCCTGATTCTCTAATAGCTGCATACAATCCAACATTCTGATTGTTTCTCAACTGGTTACGTGTCTGCACACCGCTTTGAACATTTCCTATAATATACCGCTGAGGATGAGTATTATGAATTCGAGTTTCTGGCACATCAGGAACACGGGCATTGATACCCAAATTGTTGAAGTTCAAATCAACTACCAGATCAATATTTGGCATCACCGAAGACGTTGAAGCATTACCTTCACCAGTACCTACGTTGTTATCCACAGAAGCACCTTCAGAGACACCTTGAACAGGAACTGATGTAGCTTCATTTGCATCGTGATATTCTTCATCTTCAGACGAAACATTGTAATCAGATGCATCTTTAAACACCTCATTTTGACCAATATTGTTAACCGATGCCTAAGCTTGAGGATTAACAATAATCGGTCTCACCAATGACGAATCAATCGCAGTATCATTTTCCAATAACATCTGTGCTGCTTTAGAAGCTTCATCAAAGGTTGGCAGATTAAAGGAACCAAAAAGACCATCATAGTCAAACATCCACGGATCTCCCGGAGCCCTAACAGACTCTGTGTATCGTTGAACCTTCACTTAACTCCATTCCTCTATCTTTCGAGTAGATAAATTCCAGACTCTAAAATTTGTAGTAGCATACCCAAGAAAGAAACCTTCGATCGCCTTTGCCCTAAACTTACCATCCGGCTCAATCATAGTGCATGGAGCTCCAAAAGGTTCCAAATACGACACGTCAGGTTTCCGTCGATGCAACAGTTCAAAGCAAGTTTTACCATGTCTCTTCACTGTAAGAACCCTGTTTAGTGTATAACACGCAGTTGCCATAGCCTCCCCCCAAAATTGAACTGGAAGTTGTGATTCCACTAACATAGTTCTAGCAGTTTCTATAAGCGTCCGATTCTTCCTTTCAGCAACACCGTTCTGTTGAGGAATATAGGGAGAACTGTATTCATGCAAAATACCTTTGGAAACACAATACTCATCCATAACCCTATTCTTAAACTCAGTGCCGTTGTCGCTTCAAATCCTCCTTATCTTCAAGTTGTACAAGTTTTCAATGAGGGTAAAGAGATTCTTGAGAATATCTGGAGTCTCGCTTTTGTGTGCCATCACCGCTATCCATGAAAATCTTGAGTAGTCATCAGTAACTACCAAGCAGTAAGCATCACGAAAGGTTGTCTTGTGTTTCATAGGTCCGAAAAGGTCCATATGAAGACGTTCCAATGGCATGTTAACAGTATTGACTTTCTTGATGGGGTGTGATTTCTTCGCTTGCTTTCCTTTCTGGCATGATACACAGACGTCTTGAAGATGAAATTTTTTGACAGGCACACCATTCACAAGATTGTTTTTCACCAGATGGTTCATCTTCCTCAAGTGAATATGTCCCATTCGTCTGTGCCATGAGATAGGCTCCTTCTCGGTAGCTTTAGAAACGAAACAGGTAACTTGTGCAGTCGTCGTAATCGCTTGGCTCATATCAAGGATATACAAGTCATTTATCCTTGGAGCCGAAAGAAGAATCCATTCCTTTGGGATTTTAAAACCGGGTTTCAACACATAACAGCCAGCATCATCAAAATGTACGGTAAACTTCTTGTCACAAATTTGAGACACACTAAAAGATTGTGATCAATTTGTTGCACATAATTGATCTTGTCGAAACTCACCACACCATTAGAGATCATTCCCTCTCCAGTGATGTATCCACTTTGTCTCCAGCAAAAGCGACATAGCCTCCTCTAATGTTTTTCACATCATACAGAAGTCTAAGATCGCCTGTCATGTGCCTAGATGCCCCACTATCGACGATCCAATGACTGTTAATAGTTCCTCCTGAAGCACCCTGCACATGTGGTTACACAATTAGTTGGAGATGGGGACCCAATCCTTAGTGGTCTTGGGTCACCCCTTATCATCAAGAAATGTAATTTCAATTTCTTGATGATTCGGAAATGAAATACCTTCCCCTGAGATTGTATCCGACTTAGGTTTCCAAGATGACTTTTGTGACTTACCAGATTTATTTGTATTATTTATGGATTTTGAAGATTCTGGTTTTGACACATTTGACGAACTTGGTTCCCTTTTAACAATTTCCAGTTTAATTGCCTTTTCGAGAGCTTTAACATTTTTCCGTTTTTTGTTTAGCTTCTTGTTCTTTAACGACTCGTTTATCTTGTTTAGGGGATACCGATCATTGCTATTCTACTTTCTCAGGTGGAGCCTTATCCGCAAACTTTGGTTTGGGTGAGTTTGTACAATTTTTGATGATGTGTCCAAACTCACCACATCTAAAACACGATCTCCTCTCAACAAATTTAGGAGATGAGTTTTTCTGACTGGATATAGAACTTGTTGGCTGTGAGGTACTTGGTTCACTATCACACCCATTGGTATTTTGGGTTTAATTGTTTTGTGCATTTCGTTTCAAAATCTTGACTTTGTTAACAAAATCCGTGTTAGATAAGTTTTCAAAAGTCTTGATTTTATCAGTACCCGTTGAACTCACAAATTTTACATCCTTTTGCTTCTTCTTGTTTCGAGTCGATTTCTGATTATTCTTAGGTTTTGAGACCTTAGAGTTATTGACTCCATTTTCTTGTTGCTTTCCTTTTGAAGCCGTTCGTTGTTGAGGTTTGAGAGGTAATTTTTTGCATTGAGTTACGATAACATTTGAACTTTTCTTTCCAAAAAACTTATTTGTTGAGTTTACAAAAACTTGATCAATCAAGGCTGGATTGACATTTCTGATAGGGAAGTCCTTGTTTGAGTAAACTCTCTCATCATCAATCAACGTATAGAGCAAATTGTTACTTTCAAAGGTATCAATGAGCGCTTCAACTGACTTAGCAGGATCAATCTCTTGTTTAACAACAGGCTCAACAACTGGAGTGGGAGGATCACATGAAATGTGATTTTCAATTGGAATTTCCACTCTTTTCTTATTGTCAAGAGATTGGTCTTGCTCGATCATGTCTGATTCATCGTCTGATGTTTCGGCATCCTCAACTACTGGAGGACTTTGTTCAGAGGATGAATTATCAGACTGCTTGATTTCATTAGAAACCTCATCTAATTTGAACCCTAATCCTGCTGCAAACTCATCAGGATTGAGTGGTACAGAAGGTTCAAATTGAGGCATTTCCTCTTCATCGGGCATCTTGGAATAGTTGTGTCTTAAAGGGGGCAGACACGACTGATATCCGATGCATGTCACATTTCCTTTAACTTTTGAACATCGATGATGTGATCAAGCACATACTGGGAATTTGAGTAACTTTCCAGTTTGAGCTTGATCGCTTCATATTCACATTTTGCAATTGCTAACTCCTTTTTGGTTTCTTCAATGATATTAATATAGTTATTAATACCTTTTTGCTTGTTTAAAACCGTTTTGGTTAACTCAGAAACGATTCTTTTTAATGTATCAACTACATCTTTGAAATCTTTTTCGTTTCTTGTTAAGGCCAAGTTAGCTTCTTTGCATTTTGACAGTTCAATTACTAAATTGTGATTATGAAGATTTGTTGTTTCAAACTTTTGTTTAGAACAGAGCAATCACTGCAGACTTGAGTAATATCAGATTGTACCTGACTTGTTGAGACTGATACATTCGCCATAAATGCGGTGTTGCAAGAGAACGATCCATCCTTGTTGAACAGCTTTTCAACTTCCCTTGCTGCAACTTCAGCCTTCTTGACTAGCACCGATTTCTGGTTGTTCAGCTTCTCAGCTTCTTTCAGCAGACCCTCAACCTCAGCATCAATATCTAATTTTACTTCAAGATCCAGACCATACCCTCCAACACTTGAACTTTCTTCATCTGAAGTACCACTGTAACCTGAACTGTCATCATCTTCGGAAGCTTCATCCCTTTGGACCGATTGTACATGATTGATGACTTTGGTATAGCAGGCAGTACCTCCTTAATTACCATCACCCAGTTGAACGGACCAGTCACATCCTTCATCAGGTTGTACCACCAATGCTCGGTTTGTATTGGAAGACCCTGCTTGACTTGGGTTGTTGACAACCACTATTCCTCTTTCATTATTGACTTGGGTGGTGTTGGATGTAGTTTAGTTTCTGAATGTGCATTCTCGTTTGAAATGCCCTTTCTCACCACAATGAAATAAGTAACGGCATCCTTATCAAAGCCGTACTTAGTATCCTTTTTGCTCTCCAGACTTGTTCTCCCTGTTCTAGCCATATAATCCTTTGCTCTTCGAACTGCACTCGCAAAAGCCCATCTGATATCCATAAGATCCATCTCGTCTTTGTCAATTTGTTGGTAGTCTTCATTTGTCAAATTAATGTTTCCAATTTGACCAGCTATCAAACCACAATAAGCACTAACCATGGTGTTTAGAAGTTCCATGTGTTCCTTAGAAACTTCTACACTCACCTTGGAAAGATGTGAGGTATCAAATCTAACAGTGTTGGGACATTTAGATTGGAAATTGTTCCCATAACAGGCTTGTTGTGTTGCTTGTTGAGCACCAAAATCTTGAGGTTTTGGTAAGAAGGCACTAGGATCAAATCCTTGACTATATGATTGGGTTGATTGACGTGATTTTGGTGGTGGTGGCATGAACGGATTTGCATTTGATACAAATGCCGTTTGTAATTTCGGTTGCGAAGAAGTACCAACACCTGTGTTGATGCCGCCAAAATACATATCCGGATTCTGAGGAACTGGAACTCTTTTTGCTTTTTGAATTTCCTCTTCATCCTTGTTTTCCAACTTCTAAATGAATTCATAGATTGTAATTGTATCTAACACTCCAGTGTGTTTAAGCAAATCTATGAATTGACCCCACTTTAGTGGCAACGCATCAGCAAACCTTGATACTATTTCCTGTTGAGATGCATTCACATGATATGAGTACATTTCACTTAGCAAGTGATAGAATCGAGTTGTCATATCATTTAGCGTCTCATTTTTCATAAACAGAAAACCTTCAAACTCCTTCTTTAGCAAGTCGTGCTGAACTTATCTTGTAGCCGCATTTCCTCACCTCTTGCTTCTAATGTATCCCACAAGTTCTTGGTTGAAGTACAATAGATGAACTGATGATAGATATCTTTGTGAAGAGCTTGTGTGAGAATTGCAAAGGCCTTTTTCTCAAGGTCATAAGCCTTCTTGTCCGATTCGGTCATGCTTGCCAAAGTAGTTAGGTTAGAACCAGCTTCTTCAAGTGTGACATTGTAAGGCGTGGTAAAACATGTCCATACTCAGTATTTTGACCAATGACATATGTATGAAAACGTCCCTTCCATACGTGATAATCATTCATATGACTCAGTTTGGGTGGACGATTGTTACTACCCGCTTCACTTTCGCTTATCAGTAAAGTTTGAACGCTTTGGTTTTGGTTTGCGACACAAGCCCACTGACTAGCGATAATCACTGAGGCTTGTTGAGGCATTAGTCCTTTGACCCATGACATGTCGGGGCTTGATTGTGAAGTACCTTGACTTGTACTGGTCGTACTGCCCCAATCCCAAGGATTAGAGCTCAATTTGATTAGTTAAAACAAAATATTAACTTGAAAATTCAAAGTTGTTAAATTTGAGCAAGTTATGAACTCTCTGTGAAAATATTATAACACACTTTCAACGAAGAAACAGTGGACGAAGAATGAATATCTACGAACAACTGTTGTCTATGAAGAATCAGTGTCCAACAAAGAACTGGTTCTTTGTTGGAGACTTGATCAACGAAGAATAAGGATTCTTCGTCAGTAAGAAACCAACGAAGGATTATTCTTCGTTGAATGATTGTTCGCAGGAGATGGTTCACAGCTATTTGATTGTTCGTTGCCAATGATTCTTCGCAGGAATCTGGTTGGTGAGATTTTTCTTAAAATAGAAACATTCTTTTTCTGACAAAGAATAAAGCAAAGATTTGTTTCCAATTTTAGTAAGATTTCAAACAGTCTAATGTCCAGTGGATCCTTTGAACACCTTATCTTCACCAACCTTATCCGGTGACTTTTCCGGTAAGGTATCACCGGAAAGTTTTCCGGAAAACAATTTTGACGAAAATCCTACCACAAACTTAACCTTAACAAGTATACACTTGTTTTAGTTGAGTTTACGCAAAGATTAGTCTCAAACAACAAGTTAAAAACAAGTTTTTCAACACTTTTCTAAAAAAAACTATGTTTTCTAGCTTTCAAGTTTGAAGAACCGTCAAGAACACTTCACTAACAAGCTTACATACAAGGTTTTCCTAGGTTTTGAACAAGTAAGAGAGCCAAAGCTCTGATACCACTAGTAGGTCCACTTAGAGGATCAAGTATAACCTACTTCCTTGTTTGTTAAAACACACACGAGTGCGGAATCCAAGTGTGAATGCAAACCGAAGCAAAACAACGTATGTAAAGCAAACACAAGTAACCAAAAGATTCACTATCTTTAGATTAATGGAAGAGAACAAGTTTACTCATACACACAGTGAACAAACTCTCTAAGTGCTCTCTTAGTTGAAACTGTGAAATGTGTTGTATATATATAGACCCAGACACCCTGCACACTACGACGAATGTGAAGGGCCATGAACCATCAACAATCTTCGTAGGTCTTCTCAACGAACAACATATACCACGAAGATTGAATCTTCGTGGCCTTCCATAACAGCTGTGACAACCGGCATTTTTCTGGTAACTCCCGTACATTTAATTACTATTTATATTGTTCAACTTACATGTTAAACGTCATCATTTCATGTCTATATCTCATACATTTAGAAATATCGCGAATTTCATTTTAATGATGCATATTATACAATGTTACTTGTCGCGACTAGAAACAATTACCGGGTAGACGAATGGTGCTGGCACAGTCTCGAATACTTAGCAAACACAAGATTGTGGGCTAGAATTGAGTCAAACGCCAAAATTATATTAGATCCCAAGTGGAGAAACAGGGAGTTGTGTTAATATTATCAGAAAAAATAAAACGCTGAAAAATTATACCTGATGAACTATAAATGATAACTCCGACAAGATTCAGCACTTACAAGTTTATTTAATATCTAGAAACGACGCTAGACTTAAGTCCAACGTCAAAATCTTACCAAATCCCTAGTGGAAAATAAGGATATATGTTAACATCTTCCGAAAAACATTCTAGCAACAAAAATGTTCGTTTCAAGCAATAAATGAATAGTAATATTCAGCAATAATTCAGCATTTATAATTTCCTATTGTCACACCCCGACCCGCAGCGGAATAAGAGTCGGGGCATAATTGGGTTATCACCAAAGCTCATGATATTTACTAGTATGTTTCATATTTATTTAAGTCAAAATTACATCCTCAATAATCCAAACATGTTCATACAGATACAAAGAAAAATAATCAACTAAACAATCCAAGCTCTAAACCAGTTTATTCTTCTAAACCAATCCTATGTGTTTCTTGCTGCAGCTGGATCACCTGTATCATGTGTAAAAATGGGGGTTTTTGGGTCAACATAAGTTGGCGAGTGAATCTTGTTAGATAAACATTTATTATTGATTTCTTGTTATCATTATCATGGAAAAATTGTGCAATAGTCATATGTGAGCAAATGTAAATAATCAAACAATAATAATAACAACCACAAACAATAACATATCAACTTGCATGAATATATAACATGAATGAAAACTGTATATGTTGGCAACGTCACGTTCACACTCATAATGTAATGGGGAACGGACGGCCTATGATGAATGTCTGTGCGATCAAGGCTCAATCAAACGGAGCCGATCGTATGTTGGCAACGCCCGGTTCACGCTCATAATGTAATGGGGAACAGCTCAACGCTCATAATGTAATGGGGAGCGGCGGCCTATGATAATGTATGTACTGAAAATGATAAATTAAATCTAAACAATAATCACACAACAGTTGATACAAGTTGAATACACATTTGTTCATGGATATGATGTATGCACAATGATTTAAATATAATAAATGGTAAGACACATGATACACCCCAAAAACGTGATTAAAACGGGGAATTTGTAGAGATTCACTCACATTGGGTGCGTTCGGTTGAAGATGATGAAATGCGCACGAGTTTGGAGGATTGATCGACGAGACTTAACTAACCTAAATAATAACGGGAAGTATGGTAAATGAATGGATTTTATTAATAATTTTAATAAGATTTTTATATATATTTTTGTGAGTTTAAGGTTATTTTCTATATTTAAAAACATTATTTTTAAGTATTTTTAATTGATTTTTAAATTAAATAAATAAATAAAAATATAAAAAAATGTTGACTTTTTGCGTTGACCATTGACCGTTGACCGGGACTGTTGACTGTTTGACCGGTTCGCTAAAGTGTAAATGTGCGCCGGGTGAGGCTCGAACCCGAGACCTCCCGTACGCGTGCACGCAGCTCTACCAACTGAGCTACGTGTCTAACCCGAAATAATTCTGTTTTTAATTATATTTATATACTGTTTTAGTTTATTCAAAATTCTTTTATTTTCAAAAAGGGTTTTAATCGTTGAACCGGAGTGTGCAACAGGTCTCGAACCCGGGACCTGTGGATTAGTATTGCACACAGTCCACAGCTGGACTGTGTGTCTAACCTGGTTAATATACCGATTTTTATTATACTTAACATCTTCCGTGAGTTAATCCGGTTCAGTTAGAAAAATAAAACATCTTTATTACAGAGCATACGTGTGTGTCAAGGATCGAACTCGCGGCGTGTGATATATGTGCGCACACAGTCCACCGCTGGACTGTGTGTCTAACCCGAGATAATATCCAAATTATATTAAACTTATAAACAACCTAACTTCATCTTCTTCGTTACAATATCACAGACTACGATTACTCTACTGTTTCTTGTTTAATTCGATTGACAAACATTCAAATGACTAAAATGAAATTGCAGAGAAAATTTCGGAAGTAAACATACCGGAGAAACGATCTATCTCAGAATTCCGGCGAAGTCGTCGGCTCTGTTTTTACGGATTTCGTCTGAGCGGACAGATTAACAATTTTTAATTAGCTAGATGCGGAATTGAAGCACTGAACAAGAATTACCAGAAGGTTTAAAAGGCTATACCGATTCACAGCGAGAATTGGGAACTTTCAGGAGTTTTCCGGCGAGAGTAAATTATCCGATATCGTCGTCTGAAACTGATTCTGATTGAAGGGTTTGAGTTAGCAAAAGCTTAACAACTGATAGACGATGAAAGAATTGAGAGACTTACTGATTTGATGGAAGACACGGTTTTCCGGCGAAAGTCCGACGAGTTCAAAAGGCAATTCCGACGATCAAAACGAGAGTAAACGCGAGAATAGAAGTTCTGGGAATGTAATTGAGTCGCGAAATGAAGCTTTTGTTGAAGTAATTCCAGAAATGAATGTTTTCGGTTATAAAAACCGATCACCACATGAATTCAAGTCCATTCAAGACTATATTGATTAAAATTGTCGGTTTATTGGTTATAATCAGAATTCCGTGATCACTCAAACGTCCAGGACGTTTGGAAGCCGTAACGGTTTCAGTTAGCGTAAACAGATCGATTCATGGTTGAACATAAGATTTAATTGATTCCTAGAACTAACAGAAAACATCAAGTGGCGGAGTGGTTATAAGCGTGAGTGTTAAGTCTTTAGACTCACCCGGCTGACCCGGGTTCGAATCCCGGCAGCCGGTTTTCTTTTTTTATTTATTTTCTTTTCACTTTTTATTAATTATAGTTTTTAAATTCTAATTTGTTAATTAATTATGCATCGTTTAAAATTAAAATAAATATAAATACGCAACGAAAAATTTATAACTTGATATTCGATTACAAACGAAGCGGGTTTGGAAAAACCCGTTTTTGACAAATGTTACAGTATCCCCTACTTTTAGGAATTTCGTCCCGAAATTTAAGTAGCAGTAGTAGGAAAAAGATGCGGGTATTTTTCGCGCATTGAGTCTTCACGTTCCCAAGTAAACTCAGGTCCCCGTTTCGACTCCCAGCGTACCCTAACAATTGGAATGCGACTTCGTCTTAGACGTTTTTCTCCGAAGTCCATGATCTCTACTGGTCTTTCAATAAAATGCATAGATTCATCAATCTGAATATCTTCCAGAGGAATATGGAGGTTCTCATCAGCGAGGCACTTCTTCAAGTTTGAAACGTGGAATGTGGGGTGAATTCAGTTGAGTTCTTCTGGTAGATCAAGCTTGTATGCTACAGGTCCTACTCTTTCGAGTATCTTGAAAGGTCCTACGTAGCGTGGTGCTAGCTTGCCTTTTTGGCCAAAACGAACTACTCCCTTCCACGGTGATACTTTTAAAAGTACATGATCCCCAATGTTAAACTCCAAAGGCTTTCGTCGTTTATCTGCATAACTCTTTTGACGACTTTGAGCCGCTAGGAGATTGTTTCGAATTTGATGGATCTTGTCTGTGGTTTCTTGAATCAATTCTGGACCGGTGATTTGAGCTTCCCCAATTTCGTGCCAACATACTGGAGATCGGCACTTACGACCATATAAAGCTTCAAAAGGTGCCATGCCGATGCTTGAATGATAGCTGTTGTTGTACGAAAATTCAACTAATGGTAGATGAGCGTCCCAATTTCCCTTGAAGTCTATGACACATGCTCGAAGCATATCTTCAAGAGTTTGAATGGCGCGTTCAGATTGTCCATCAGTTTGAGGATGATAAGCGGTACTGAGGTCTAATCGTGTACCCAAGGCGGTTTGTACGGCCTGCCATGTTCGTGAAGTGAAACGACCATCACGATCCGAAATAATTCTTAACGGTACCCATGTCGGCTTACGATTTCACTGATGTAGATACGAGCTAACTTCTCGTTCTTGAAATCTTCGCAGATTGGAATAAAGTGAGCTGACTTTGTAAGACGATCAATAATTACCCATATAGTGTCATACCCACCAGAAGTGCGAGGTAACCCGGTAATGAAGTCCATGGTTATGTTTTCCCACTTCCATACAGGTATTTCAGGTTGGACCAGAAGTCCTGAGGGTCTTTGATGTTCAGCTTTTACCTTGGAACATGTAAGGCACTTGGAAACAAAAACAGCAATATCCTTTTTCATTCCAGGCCACCAGTAGGCGTATCGAAGGTCTTGATACATCTTGTCGGCTCCTGGGTGTATAGAGTATCGTGTTTTGTGTGCCTCATTCATAAGGAATTCACGAAGGTTGTTGTGGTCAGGAATCCATATACGATCTAGATAGTACAGAATACCGTCAGCTTTAGTTTCAATTTTAAGTTCAGCTCCACAGGACAGCTCCTTTCGTACGTCGTCTTCTGTTATTGAAACATGTTGGGCTTCTCAAATTTGATCTTTGATGTCGGTTATGATTTGCGAACATAGAAGACGAATGGAGTTCGCATAACCCTTTCGACTGAGTGCATCGGCCACCACATTTGCCTTGCCAGGGTGATATCGAATTTCACAGTCATAGTCATTAAGGAGTTCGACCCATCTTCGTTGCCTCATGTTTAACTCCTTTTGGTTGAAGATATGTTGAAGACTCTTGTGGTCAGTGTATATTTCACACTTAGTACCGTAGAGATAATGTCTCCATATCTTAAGAGCGAACACAACGGCTCCAAGTTCTAGGTTGTGGGTGGTGTAGTTCTTCTCATGAGTTTTGAGTTGTCTAGAAGCATAAGCTATCACCTTTCCTTTTTGCATTAGAACACAGCCTAGTCCTTGCCCTGACGCGTCGCAATAAACCACGAAGTCATCACAACCTTCAGGAAGAGTGAGAATTGGTGCATCACAGAGTTTTTGTTTAAGGGTTTGGAATGCTTCTTCTTGTTTGGGTCCCCATATGAAGGGTTTTCCTTTATGAGTTAAAGCCGTGAGTGGTACAGCAATGCGGGAGAAATTTGAAATGAAACGGCGATAATAACCAACCAAACCAAGGAATGATCTTACTTCAGTTGGTGTACGTGGCGCTTGCCATTCTTGTACTGCTTTGATCTTTGAGGGGTCGACATGTATTCCCTTGTCATTGACGACATGTCCAAGGAATTGTACCTCTTTTAACCAGAATTCGCATTTGGAGAATTTGGCGTAAAGCTTTTCATTCTCTAAGAGTGTAAGGATGAGTCGAAGGTGCCGTTCATGATCAGACTTTGACTTTGAGTAAATGAGGATGTCGTCGATGAAAACTATAACAAAACGATCGAGATAGGGTTTGCAGACTCTGTTCATTAGATCCATGAAGACAGCTGGGGCGTTGGTTAAACCAAATGGCATGACCATGAATTCATAATGACCATAACGAGTTTGGAAGGCGGTCTTTGGGACGTCTTCTTCATGTACTCTGAGTTGATGATAACCAGAACGAAGTTCGATTTTTGAAAAACAGCTGGCGCCTTGAAGTTGGTCAAGAAGATCATCAATGCGAGGTAATGGATAGCGATTCTTGATCGTTAACTTGTTGAGTTCTCTGTAGTCGATGCACATGCGAAACGTTCCATCTTTCTTCTTTACAAAAAGGACAGGTGCACCCCAAGGCGAGGAGCTAGGACGTATAAATCCTTTGTCAGTCAACTCTTGCAATTGACTGGCTAGCTCTTGCATTTCGGATGGGGCTAACCTATAAGGAGACTTTGCAACTGGTGTAGCACCAGGTATAAGATCGATGCGAAATTCGACTTCTCTCACGGGAGGAAGTCCTGAAATGTCGTCAGGAAAAACTTGCGGAAAATCTTTTACTACTGGGATGTCTTCAAGTTTCTTCTCCATGGTTCCCTTTTTGACGACATGGGTTAAAAATGTGACATAATTTTTGCGGAGATATTTTCGAGCCTGAAGACAGGACATTAATCTGAGCCCTTTCGATGAGGTTTCTCCAAAGATTCGTAGAGTCCGACCGTTTGCAAGAGGAATGCGTATAAACTTTTCGCGGCATACAACTTCAGCCTGATGTTGGCTGAGCCAGTCCATACCAATTATAATGTCAAAGCTTCCCAACTTCATAGGAATGAGGTCAACTAGAAAATTGTGATCGTTTAAAGTGAGAGTACAATTGCGTATAATAGAGTTTAATGAGACCGGTTTTCCGTCAGCAACTTCTACTATTATGGATTCTATGAGCTTATCACGAATTTGGTTTAGGATGGGTTCAAACTCTAAGGACACAAAACTTTTATCCGCGCCAGTATCAAACAACCAGGATGCATAACTACCATTGATAAGGAACGTACCGTTAACCACATTGCTGTCAGCTCTAGCCTGATTAGCGTTGATGTTGAAAGCTCTTCCTCTTGCAGGTGGAGGAGCTTGGTTAGCTTGATTCACCGGATTTGCTTGGGCTTGAGCATGTATAATGTTCACCAAATGTGGACAAGTGTTTCTAAAGTGGCTTGGGTCTCCACAATTGTAGCAAGCCCGCATAGGTTGCACCATGGGATAGTTGGGTTGGTAGTATGATTGGGCTAAATGTTGGGTAGGTGGTAGTAGTATGGGTTGTTGGGCTTGACCCATTATTTGATGGTGGGTTTGGGTTGAGGGCTGGTGGCGGTTCGTTCGCTGAGGTATGCGACAGGTTTGAACAGTGTGACCTGCGCGACCACAGCCGGTGCAATGTTGGCAGGGATGATCAGGAAGGTGATGGTATTGGCAACGGTTGCATTTTGGTAATGGGCCAGAGTATGGCTTTTATATGGTGCAGGTGAGGGGGCAACTTGGGTAATGGGTGCAGCAGGGATAGGGTAATTGGTTTGTGTGACAGCGAAGTTTCTGGTGTTACGTTTCCTCTTGTTAGCAAACTTAGAGGAGGAGGTGGAATGGTTTGAAGTTTGGCCCTCAACGGGGGCTTTCTTTTTCTCCTCTTTAAATATACCGTTGCGAATTGATCTCGGTCAGTTCAGTAGCTAGTTCCATAGCAGCTTCAAGTGTTGCTGGCGTGCTGAGAACTGAATCTTGAATTTTCGAGGGAAGACCTCGAATAAATGCTCAACTAGGTGGTAAACTAGGGTGAACAAGTTAGGGACCATCTGGTTCAATCTCTAAAAACCTCTTATTGTAGGAAGTATGATCTCCCTCCTTTTGCTTCAATGAATGAAATTCGTCCTCTAACTTTTTAATCTCACTTCTAGGACAGAATCGTCTCGTCATGATTTCCCTTAACTCCTCCCACGTTAAGGCCATTGCATCTTCGATTCCCCTCTTACCCTTTTCAGTATTCCACCAGGTAACAGCTACCCCAAATAGTCTCCCGGTTGCGTATCGTACCTTGCGATCCTCGGGACAATCGCATTGAGGAAGGTGTTTTCCATTTCCTCAAACCAGTGGAGGAGAGCAGTGACACCTTCAGTCCCTTCAAATTTCGGAGGATCGCAAGACTTGAAATGTTTATATGAGCACTTGTTGGTAGGAGAGTTGCCGATGTTCTGGTCATCTTGCTGGGGAGGATTGGTGGGATTTGTGCCGAGAGCTTGTTGTACTTGAACCACAATGTCAGGAAGTACCGCGGCCATTTGTTTTGCGATTTGAGTGGCCAAGCGTTCGTGTGACCTTCCTGATTTTCTACCCCCTCGTTGTTGTCTAGCCGACATCTACAGGAACATACATAAGAAGATTGTGAGTTTATGGAGTCTTTTTAGGTGTCATGTATCTTAAAGAAAGTGAAAATAACATAAATATAATAATGCAACTACATCCATAGGATGTCTTGGGTTTGCTCATGTTGGGCCTCAAATGTCCCCCATACCTTCACCTGTATAGTCATGTGGGCCCCCATGACTATTGGCTTGGTAGGATTCACATTAGTATTGCGGTTTAACACTCGCATCACCCGAATGAAAACCATGAAATATGTTTACGAGATGTATGGTCGGAATGTGTCCAGGTGTAGACACAATGACAACTCAAAGTGGGGTTAGCTCACACGACGTTTGGTATAGCATGCTTTGGCCTAATAGGTACTTCGTACTCTCATCGTTAGTCCCCAGGTAGGCAAACTGGTCCTTTATTTTGGATTTATACGAATGCCAAGCCTAGACAGGACGTTCCGACTACCGGTACTTGTACCCTTCCAGTTACTACATGCCCGTCATGAGAACTCACTTTGATGTGATTTGAAAATACAGAAATCATTGTAAAAACAATCATGAAAATGATGTGGTGTGTGCTCTCATGGATATGGTATGTTATGAGAATATGATTCATGATATGGCATTATATAATAATATGTACTTATGAACATGCTTGCATAACATTGAATGTAACATTAAACATAAAACATATAAACATCATGAATTTTGCATGTAACACACAAAAATCTTAAAAATTTCTAATCAACTATAGTATAGGCTCTAAGGGTCTAATAACCTTTCCTATATCCCTATAGTCATGGCTCTGATACCAATCGGACACACCCCGACCCGCAGCGGAATAAGAGTCGGGGCATAATTGGGTTATCACCAAAGCTCATGATATTTACTAGTATGTTTCATATTTATTTAAGTCAAAATTACATCCTCAATAATCCAAACATGTTCATACAGATACAAAGAAAAATAATCAACTAAACAATCCAAGCTCTAAACCAGTTTATTCTTCTAAACCAATCCTATGTGTTTCTTGCTGCAGCTAGATCACCTGTATCATGTGTAAAAATGGGGGTTTTTGGGTCAACATAAGTTGGCGAGTGAATCTTGTTAGATAAACATTTATTATTGATTTCTTGTTATCATTATCATGGAAAAATTGTGCAATAGTCATATGTGAGCAAATGTAAATAATCAAAAATAATAATAACAACACAACTACAACAATAACATATCAACTTGCATGAATATATAACATGAATGAAAACTGTATATGTTGGCAACGTCACGTTCACACTCATAATGTAATGGGGAACGGACGGCCTATGATGAATGTCTGTGCGATCAAGGCTCAATCAAACGGAGCCGATCGTATGTTGGCAACGCCCGGTTCACGCTCATAATGTAATGGGGAACAGCTCAACGCTCATAATGTAATGGGGAGCGGCGGCCTATGATAATGTATGTACTGAAAATGATAAATTAAATCTAAACAATAATCACACAACAGTTGATACAAGTTGAATACACATTTGTTCATGGATATGATGTATGCACAATGATTTAAATATAATAAATGGTAAGACACATGATACACCCAAAAAACGTGATTAAAACGGGGAATTTGTAGAGATTCACTCACATTGGGTGCGTTCGGTTGAAGATGATGAAATGCGCACGAGTTTGGAGGATTGATCGACGAGACTTAACTAACCTAAATAATAACGGGAAGTATGTAAATGAATGGATTTTATTAATAATTTTAATAAGATTTTTATATATATTTTTGTGAGTTTAAGGCTATTTTCTATATTTAAAAACATTATTTTTAAGTATTTTTAATTGATTTTTAAATTAAATAAATAAATAAAAATATAAAAAAATGTTGACTTTTTGCGTTGACCATTGACCGTTGACGATGTTGACTGTTACGGTTCGCTAAAGTGTAAATGTGCGCCGGGTGAGGCTCGAACCCGAGACCTCCCGTACGCGTGCACGCAGCTCTACCAACTGAGCTACGTGTCTAACCCGAAATAATTCTGTTTTTAATTATATTTATATACTGTTTTAGTTTATTCAAAATTCTTTTATTTTCAAAAAGGGTTTTAATCGTTGAACCGGAGTGTGCAACAGGTCTCGAACCCGGGACCTGTGGATTAGTATTGCACACAGTCCACAGCTGGACTGTGTGTCTAACCTGGTTAATATACCGATTTTTATTATACTTAACATCTTCCGTGAGTTAATCCGGTTCAGTTAGAAAAATAAAACATCTTTATTACAGAGCATACGTGTGTGTCAAGGATCGAACTCGCGGCGTGATTGTGCGCACACAGTCCACCGCTAGACCGTGTGTCTAACCCGAGATAATATCCAAATTATATTAAACTTATAAACAACCTAACTTCATCTTCTTCGTTACAATATCACAGACTACGATTACTCTACTGTTTCTTGTTTAATTCGATTGACAAACATTCAAATGACTAAAATGAAATTGCAGAGAAAATTTCGGAAGTAAACATACCGGAGAAACGATCTATCTCATAATTCCGCGAAGTCGTCGGCTCTGTTTTTACGGATTTCGTCTGAGCGGACAGATTAACAATTTTAATTAGCTAGATGCGGAATTGAAGCACTGAACAAGAATTACCAGAAGGTTTAAAAGGCTATACCGATTCACAGCGAGAATTGGGAACTTTCAGGAGTTTTCCGGCGAGAGTAAATTATCCGATACCCGTCGTCTGAAACTGATTCTGATTGAAGGGTTTGAGTTAGCAAAAGCTTAACAACTGATAGACGATGAAAGAATTGAGAGACTTACTGATTTGATGGAAGACACGGTTTTCCGGCGAAAGTCCGACGAGTTCAAAAGGCAATTCCGACGATCAGAAACGAGAGTAAACGCGAGAATAAAAGTTCTGGGAATGTAATTAAGTCGCGAAATGTAGCTTTTGTTGAAGTAATTCCAGAAATGAATGTTTTCGGTTATAAAAACCGATCACCACATGAATTCAAGTCCATTTAAGACTATATTGATTAAAATTGTCGGTTTATCGGTTATAATCAGATTTCCGTGATCACTCAAACGTCCAGGACGTTTGGAAGCCGATAACGGTTTCAGTTAGCGTAAACAGATCGATTCATGGTTGAACATAAGATTTAATTGATTCCTAGAACTAACAGAAAACATCAAGTGGCGGAGTGGTTATAAGCGTCGTGTTAAGTCTTTAGACTCACCCGGCTGACCCGGGTTCGAATCCCGGCAGCCGGTTTTCTTTTTTTATTTATTTTCTTTTCACTTTTTATTAATTATAGTTTTTAAATTCTAATTTGTTAATTAATTATGCATCGTTTAAAATTAAAATAAACATAAATACGCAACGAAAAATTTATAACTTGATATTCGATTACAAACGAAGCGGGTTTGGAAAAACCCGTTTTTGACAAATGTTACACCTATAATGTCCAGAAATATTATTAAACATCAAAATTTATATAAAAAGGCATTGGGAATATCATCTAAATAAATATGCAAGCATTATACCTTACATATTACACAAACTACATCTATATGAACCATTAACAAGACTTACACTGAAGCGAACATCCGAATTAGAGCTGGACATATTATGTGAGCTAGGTAACATTATGTTGACATTGTAAGACTAGTAAAGGCTATTATATATATGATCACACATCAAAGGAATATCTAGAACATATATGAGAATTATACTAAATAATAACTAACTTAAACACTTAAACCAACATTCACCATGCATGTCCCAAACCCCCCTCCCAAACCGTTTACAATGTGGGCCCCCTCTTCTCTCATTCCTTCTAATTTAGCACATGGGTTTAAGGATAAGTCTAGATGCCACCCTATTAACCTAAGTTGTTGGTGAGATTAGATGGAGAGAGAACATGAAAGATAACCATAAAAGATCCTAATCTTGTCATCACTTAATCTACACCAAAAATTCAAAACACAACACCCCATTTCCCTCTACAATTACGGTCACCACTATCATCTCCCAACCTCCATTTTTCCTTTTCTTTACAAGCTTTTGGGTTGTACTTCCATGGATACAAGGATGATCAAGGGTGCCTAGAAGTTGAAGGAGTCCATTTCGCCCACCTTGAAGATTTCGGCCATCATCATCTTCATCATCTTGCTTCTACTTTTCATCTTGATCATCCCTACCCTTGTGCTAGTAGTGAGTGTTCCAAACATTTTCTTTTTACTTCACTTTGTTCATATAATATCTACGTACAAAAGAACCATCAAGAACCACACCTTTAAAATGGTGAACATCATGAATACATATAACAAAAACTAAAGAAACAAGTGTTCTTGATGTTAAAATGAAGCTGTTGTTTGATTACTTTTTGTTATGGGTGGTATCCACCACATGTGGACTTGCTAGATGATGGTTAGAATGCATGTCTAACAAGTGTATATGTAAACCTCACAAGATCCGTGATGATCTTGATGATGAATATGATGAACATAGAAGATTGTCTTGTTAAAGTGGATAAAAAGGATCACACTTATGTTTATAAGCTTCTTGAAAAATGGATGGACAAAAGTCTCTAAATTATTTTTACAAGGTTTGTAAAAGATAACAAACAAGAACCTATTTTGAAATGGTTAAACGTGCTAAAAATATATGTTTAAAGAAGCTACATGTTCATATAAATATATCTATGCTCATCACCCTAAATATGGTATTTAATGAAGATTGTTACTTTAAATTGTCATGGAAATTGTGGATGAGTTTTTAAAAGAAAAGGATATGTTTTGAAAACATGGAAAACCCTAAAGTTAGGGGAAACTATGATCGATTTTTACTAAGAATGTTTGTGTTATAAAAATGCGTTTTATCAAGTCTTTAACAAGAAAATATGTTTAAAAACATTGACCACAATTTTTCCTATGTATTAATGTAAAAATATAAGTTAAAAAGAATGGATTTTCTTAAAAATAAAAATGAGTATAAATATATATTTAGGGAATATATATTTAGTGGTCACCCAAAAAGTACAAGTATGTGTATATGTATGTGCTTTATATACTTAATGTATGTGTAGGGATTTGAACTTAACTAAAATAACCTTCACGAATCCAATACAAGATTATACATGGAAACAAATAAATGAAAATACATATACTTACCCATGCTTTGGTATATGGACAAGAATACGAAATATATATTTATATATACTCCCTTATCAAATTATGAACGCTTGGGATAATTCGGACAAACTATAAACATATATTCCGGATTAAAAATGTAGGTTACATTAAAGCTTGGTAAAATATATTTTAAACCGAACAAGTAATGAAAATTATATTTTCACTAGTATAGAAAATATATAAGTTTTGTCAAACCTTAAAATATATTGTTATTTTGACAACGACAAAATATATTTTTGGCACATCTCAAAAATATATATTTTGACTAATCTACAAATATATATTTTCCTAAATAAAAACTTATAATTGGGCTATTTTGGAATCTACAAATAATATACACGTTACAAGTATAAAAACCATGTACCTATATACATGTAAACCAATTCTTGAAATTATAGATTTTAAGTATACGTATACAAAGACAAGTCAAAAATATATTATTCTTAACATCTAAGAATCTTGAATCATATATATATATATATATTATTATATATATATATATAATATATTTAACTCAAAATATATATAAACATACATATCACTCGTGCGAGGCACGAAGACACAAGAGGGCTAGGCCCGCTAATACAACTCACAATTATACAAAATATATATTTGTGAAATATATATTAACAACTTAGAAACTATCCATCTAAAACACAACTTAATAAACATTAATTCCATACAACTTAAAATAAGTCCAAATACACATTCAATTACAAAGACCTAAGTGTCTAACGAAATTTAGGACGCTTGTAGGTTACGATGCGAGACGAGAAGACCATCCGTGATTTTTTAGTATGCTTACGGAACGCATTCAGTGAGTTCATGTCCCCTCTTTTAAACGCTTTCTAGTTTTAAACATTTGGGGGAGATACATGTACACGTTGTATGATAAGCTAGGGAATGGAACAACATAGATCATGTGCGAATAGGGTTGTACTTAAGCACCATTAATCAACATTAGACCGAGGAACGGAAGGGGTAGATCTATTGGGTTTTGACGAGCCCCACTCTTGGTCCACGAGACCGGAAGCGTGCTTTTGTGTCCCAGTCGAGGGTAGTCAACACAATAAATCGTCAAGGGTTGGATTGCTTCCTATGTCGTCACACATATTAATGTCCTAGCTATACATTAATTGATCAACGATTTCATTGACGCTTTAGCATACCGGTTTTTATACAAAATGTATCTCACATTTTAAAGATTCATTTCATACAACTAAAACACATGAATTCACTAACTTTGTTTGACGTTTTCGAACTTAACATGTATTTCAGGCAATTAGTGGACCATGCGCATGAACAAGACAAGAAATCAAGAATCAGAACTCGATGCCACTTTGCAGGATTTGACTATTATATACCGCCTCCTTGCGGAAATATAATGGGCAAAACCTTGATTTATAAACTCTCATTTTGTTAATGATGTCTTGCTAAACTTGAATCCTTTTGGAGCTGTTGTAAACAATACTTTAACGTTTTGTGGTGTTTTCAAAACTATCTATGACGGTTGGCATTCGAGTTATTCATTTTATTTAGTATGTTTACTTACTTCGTATGCAATGAGAATCAATCATCGATCACACCGCGCGCTTCCGCCTATGAGCGGGTGTGACAACAACGAACAATAGAAGGTTCGTCGATGATCAATCCTATGAAGAACATGGATTCTTCGTAGGGAGCCCATACACAGACAATCACATAGACAACAGTACAACAACTAACACAATAACAGTGGCACACTTGCTAACTGTTTTACATCATAAACAACATAAACATCATGCTAAGTTGAGATAGGAGGATACCTCGACTTGGCCGACTCGACCTAAATACATACACGTAAAATAAAGATCGTACAAACTACCAAAAGCTAAAAACAAGCTACAGACACAAAACTGTACCAACACATCTACATCGTCATGAGCATCAAAGAATTTAAAAAATCCAATCAAGAATACAAAAATGTAGTCAAACTGATATCAACATTTTTAAAGATTGGCAACTTCGAGTGAGACGATCATCTAGCATAGTTGCCAGTGTAGAAAGTGCTAGAGGCACAATCGTAATGTCGATCAATTAGATAATACAGATGATGATTCTGTATAAGTAGTTTAAAGCCCCCATATATATGATCACAAGTTTAATCTTTAATTCTTGGTAATATTAGTTTTTAAAAATGTGCAATTAATGTTTCTTTCTTGTAAAGCATATTATGTACACAGATGTTTTAAATAATCGTAAATCATTGTACCATTTTCGTTGCTTGTAAAAAACTTGTATCTTCTATATTTTTTATGGTCAAATAACTGACAGAATATTTTTAATCTATTTGACTAATTGAACAATAGCTAATCACATCTATCTTTAACCTCCTTGAAGCCCACCTTCCTAACATAAGCTACATCTTATCCGGTCTTGTTGGTTAACAGGTTCTGTAGCGATTAAAGGAAAATAGTTAATAACGTCTGCATAATTATCAGTAACAGGTTCTCTAGTGATTAAAGGAAATTATATTATCAGGATTGCGTGTTTGTTTGCATTGGGTGTGAATTTACTTACTACATTACAGAGTTACAGACTGTATCCATCATTTTAGTTTGTTCATGAACTATACGAATTGATATATTAGCTCAAGTTTTTTATATGTTTGTCTGTATACATATTGATCATGAAAAATTATACGAGCCACTGCCTGAAACGGTTAAAGTGGAAGTGTGTGCTTCTGCCCTTCACACATCAGTTACCGGGCGTAATGAATCTCTTCATCTGCCGTAGCCGATCCCCGAATCAACGCTTAATTCATCTTGCATATCGATCATTTACCCCTTACGAAAAGTGCAATGATCGGTGTTGTTTGACGGCATCTGGTGCTAGCGGTGGCAATCAACAGTGACAACAGCCAAATATTCAAGACATCGAGTCTTTGAGATGCGTATTACAAGGGTTTAGAATCAAGCATGGTGAGTTAAGATGAAATTGACTTTCATTTTTTGTTTGTTCTTCTCTGATAACTCTATTCGTTTTTATGGGTAATTTAGGTTCTTGGGTTTCGACCACTATCCCGGCTACCCCCTTCGAGATGCATGCTCTGTTTTGGTCGACTCTGCAACAAGGTAAAACCCGATAACCGTAGTTCATTACGTTTTGACTCTTGTGCCTTTCCGGCAAATGATGTTTATGGCTTTTCCGATGGTTATGGCGTTGATTTCGGTAGCAGTTGATAGCAGCAATCATTGATTATAGCATGCCAGAGCCAAATGTTGATGGTAGTGGTGATTATGGAGGTTGGAGATGGCTGTGACAGGTTTACGCTTTTTTGCGCTTCAATTAGAACTTATAACCTTGATTCTCTTCGTTTGCATTTTGTTCCAAACTTTATGCATATATTTGAGTCAATTGGTTTCTGTTGACCGGTTTTAAAGGATTTGGATCTTAATTATACTCCAAAATAATTCCCAGAATGTTTATGGTATTTTGTTGTTTATTTATTTTGAGGAGACTGATGAAACTAACAAAACCAAAACCAAAATTAATATTGTGTGGATTCTATGGTCATGATAACAGCACAAATGGAATTCACTTATTATATCTTCAAAATTTCAAAATTGCTAGATGTTAAATTGATATTTAAGAACTATTTCTAATATTTTGTAATTTGTGTATATATATTATTCATGTTTGAAGACAAACGACCTTGAATTGTACTAATTGGGCAATGCTATATACAAGCTTGTGGATCAAGAGCTGGTAAGAGCTGGCACCTCACAGGTGGGAAATTTGTATCGCTCCTGATTATTGTATTTGTATACAGTTATATAGATGCATATTTCATGGTACTATTATATCATTACAAAGTTGAATTGAAAGTACTTTGTGCTCTTGTTTTGTGTGCAGGGTAAAAGGATAAAGATCAGTCGACTAATGTCACGGGTCAAAACCAAAATCAGGAACAAAAGTTAAGAATGGGCTTCTACAAAAGCGACTCTATTAGCAGTCTAAACTCTAAAGAATAATACACTCATTGATCAAAATGCAACAGGTTTAAATCCACCTGGGCGCATGGTTAGTGAGCCAGTTCAATGTGAAGTGTTGAACGCACATTCCTCTACTTGGGCCCGGGTTTGTGAGGCTGCAGCCCGAAGAACAGAAGTCCTTTAGCCTGAAAATCTCGGAAGTATTTGGACCAAACGAAGAAATTACAAAAAGAAAACTCAAAAGCAAGTAGAAGGTTCTGGAATAAATGGATATAATCAGCAAAATCTTGATGGTAGAACTTTGAGTGGTGAAAGCAAGATATCAAATTCTTCGGATTTAATTGATGGAAATAATGCTAATGTTGTTATTGGGAGTAAAACAATCCCGGAAAGTTCAAAAAGAGTTTCTGATCAAAACCAAGTTGTGGACCGAAATTATCGAGTTTTATAGTACGAATGTTGGTGTAGATACTGATGTACATAACGTTAATTGATGTTGGTTCTGATAAAGTAACACGTAATGAAGGATATGTTCCAAATCTCAGGTGTCGGGTAAGATTATTTTAAGGATCTTTAAGTTCAGCTTATTAATTTTATGCTGATTTATTCACATTTTAAAGGTATACAATATTGACTCAAACTCATTTCACAGTCTATTCCATTGCAGTGACAGATGCCGATAACTTGGTTTGTGAAAAGGAAGGTCTTGTTCCTGAGCTTTTTCTGTTAAATGTTTCTATGATTACCCGAGAAATTAGGTACTAATTTTTTATTTCTAATTTGTTAACAGATACAGGAATTTTGATAGACTGCATCAACATTTTAAGACATTCCCAATTATTACATATTAAAGAATATTCTCATCTAACACAGAGGATGCATTTGTTTTCAGCGTTGTATACAACTTGATAAATATCTTCAAGTATGTTTCTAGATTTTCTATATATTCCAAAAAACTAAATCTTATTTTAAAATTTAAAAAGTTATGTTTTTGTAGAATCTTTTGTCTATAGCTAATATTGCTAAGCAACATAAAGTTTGGGACTTCTTTAGCATGTCTTCAAGGGTTTGTGCATATGTTTATCTATGCTAATATTAAAGAGTTGTGCTTCTAAAAGAAATTACCAATTTACCACTACAGAGTTACTCTGGACAACCACCGTGACATCGGGTGCTGTGGCCAAGGTCGACTACTCGACCGCCGTCAGCCCCTTGGCTCTCCCAGATGCGCGTAAACCCGACCTCCACCCGCCCGAAGGCACGACAATGGAATAATCGGTAAAACCTCGCCTCCCATCCAAGACGAACCGGCGCCACCGTATTCGCCCTTCACCTGATGCCGCAGAAAATAATGGAGAGAGTGAGAGTTGAACCTGGGTCACAAAGAACACCAAGTTTTTCCCCAACCACTCCACCACTACCTCATTGGCTGTTAAACGTAATTTAACTTGTTAACAAAATTAGAACACTTTAGTATGCTTTAATTATTAATAAATTAATTAAGATGGTAATTATTAAATAGGTTCAATGTTAATGAAAACTTATAAACAACTATTTAAATTGTAGGATAATATTTTTTTCCTTGTTTAAACCCAAGTGTCAGAAGCCATTTATTTTAAACAGACCAAGTGCCCAAGCCCATTTAATTAATTTTGAACAGCCCAAATGACAAAGCTCCAAATTATTAAATTTATGGTATTAGTAAATAAGTGTAAATAGTTTTACAACATCATTAAGTGGATAAGTACGAATTCGTTTTACCCGACTCATTCTGCCTCGACTTGTTTTGACCCGCCTTATTTTAACCCAACTAATTTGTGCCTCCTGTCAAAAAAAATCTAGATGCACCATGGGTATGGATGATCCGTTACAGATGCCTCTAAGATTGAGCAGAAAAACTCATAGGCTTGGCAATTGTGCCTGCTGGTATGTAAAACATCTGCCTTTTTCTATTTGATTTTTATTTTTATTTTAGGTTAATGTATAATTTGTTAAAGTATTTGACTAACAAATATAGAATATTTTGTAGACGCTTAGACGGTCAAACATGCACTTTGTATCGAGTCTTGCTAACCTTATTCTTAATGGCTTTGGCAATGACAATTTACCAACCAACTTCAACTCTCACAACTTCAGTCCAAGGACCCTAAGCTGGTTTAGTAGTGAATCCTTGCCTCCGTTGATAAATCTACGTGAAACAAAATATTGCCTTTGAACATATGGTTTGAGCCCTCTGGATTTCATACCAATGTAGCAATTTATGATTTCAGGCTTGTATTGTTCTTCACTGCAACTGGCTTCATGTTGTTGTTTACGTTTAAACAACTTGCACACACACACAATCACTTATGATCAGATATAACGAACAAGATGAAATTCAAGTAAAACAATTGTCTTAACCCATAATAAACTATCAAAACATAAATTTGCAGCCCAAAGATGTTGGAATTTAGGTGTGAATGTAGTCTTAAATGTGGACTTGTCCCACATTGTGGGATGAGAAAGTATGGAGGGATTTATAAGTTAAAATCTTTAATGCTCCATTGAATATTTTAAGACTCTTTTTACCACAAGCCCTACCCACGTGCGCAGGGGGGGGGCAATCGAACTAGAAAATTTGGCTTGGCTCGTGCATGCCTGCGGACACGAATGCAGCTTCAAAAAAACCGGGCATTCAGTCATTAGTTGCTGAAATAATTCGCGTCATTACTAGCAGATTTCGGTTACGTTCTGTGCCTATAAAAGCAAGCCAAGGCTACCAGTTCTCTATATCTCTCTCTGCGATCTTACCATCTTCTCCATTACGATTTCAGGCGAGTGTCAGGTCCGGCACTGCGCTGTTACTAGTCTCGGACCGGCGTACTCTGGGAACAGACGACGAATCTGTTTAAGGGAATTGTGTCAAACACAAGCCCGATTATATTACTAATTCTTGTTCCTGTTACGATTTCAGAATGGAATCCAGCTGACCATGCTCTGTTGTCTGCTATCGTGACTTGCTGTGCTGTCACTACAGTTTGTACGCGTTTATCGCATGCTGAAAAGCCCGAGAAATTCAATGGTGTGAATTTCAAACAGTGGCAGCAGAATATGTTCTTCTACCTGACCATGTTGAACCTTGCTAGGTTCTTGAATGAAACCGCTCCCCATGTTGAAGAAGGGGAAATGGATGCTCAATCAGTGAGCGCGGTTCATGCTTGGAATCACTCAGATTTCTTGTGTCGTAAGTATATCTTGAATGGTATGGTGGATACACTCTATAACGTGTATAGCAAAGCCAAGACTGCCAAAGAATTATGGGAGTCCTTGGATCGCAATACAAAACCGAAGATGCGGGCACTAAGAAATATGTGGTGGCTAAGTTCTTGGACTACAAAATGATAGACTCTAAAACGGTCATGAGCCGAGTCCAAGAATTGCAAATCATTCTTCATGATATTCATACGAAGGACTGGTTCTTAGTGAGACATTCCAAGTTGCGGCTATGATTGAGAAGCTACCACCAAGTTGGGTGAACTTCAAGAACTATCTCAAGCACAAGCGAAAGGAAATGACCATTGAGGATCTCATGGTCCGCCTTCGCATTGAAGAAGATAACAAAATGTCCTTGAAAAAGGTTGATGGTCCGGAAACGGCAAGGGCTAATGTTGTTGAACATGGCCAATCGTCAAAAGGAAACAAAAACAGTGGAAAATTGGGAAGAAGGGCCATGGGAAACGTCCCAATCTTGGTCCTAATAGGGAACTTGGGAAGAAGAAGTTCCAAGGAAGTTGTTACAATTGTGGGAAGCAAGGCCATAGGGCCCACGAATGCAAGCTCCCAAAGAAAGAAAATGCTCAACAAGTGAGCGTCGTTCAAGAGGTTGAAAAGCTTATCGGTATGGTCACGGATCTATCGATTTGGTCACCGAAATTAATTTGGTTGGCCAAAATAATGAGGATTGGTGGATTGATACGGGAGCTACCCGTCATGTATGCTTTGACAAAAGTCTCTTTAGCACCTTCAAGGAGGTGACTAATGGAGAAAAAGTCTTCATGGGAAACTCCGCCACGGCCGATGTTAAAGGTGAGGGGAATGTGGTCTTGAAGATGACTTCGGGAAAGGAACTCACTTTGTCAAATGTGTTGTATGTTCCAGAAATTCGTAAGAACCTAGTGTCGGGTTGGCAGTTGAACAAGTTTGGGTTCAAAATGGTTATTGAGTCAGACAAGGTTGTGTTGACCAAAAATGGTGTGTACGTTGGTAAGGGCTATGCCCTCAACGGTATGTTTAAGTTGAATGTAACTGTTGTCAATGGAATGAATGAAATAACTACTAGTTCTGCTTACTTGCTTGAGTCTTCTAATGTTTGGCATAGTAGACTAGGTCATGTTAATTTTAATTCCATTCGTCGTATGATTAAGCTTAATTATATACCAACATTCGATATCGACTCAAATAATAAATGTGAAACTTGCGTAGAAGCAAAACAAACGAGAGCTTCATTAAAAAGGTTGAACGAATTACCGAACCCCTCGAAATGATCCACACTGATGTGTGTGATCTAAAAGCAATTCCAATTCGCGTCATTACTAGTAGATTTTGGTTATGTTCTGTGCCTATAAAAGCAAGCCAAGGCTACCAGTTCCAACACACCAGAACCAGTTCTCTATCTCTCTCTATGCGATCTTACCATCTTCTCCGTTACGATTTTAGGCGAGTGTCAGGCCGGCAGTGCGCTGTTACTGTCTCGAACCGGCGTACCCTGGGAACAGACGACGAATCTGTTTAAGGGAATTGTGTCAAACACAAGACCGGTTCACCATAAACGTTTTTCGTTTCTGTTTTTCTTTCAGATTTCTAACAAAAGATACTAGGGAAGTGATTAAAAATATCACATTTAATTGAGAAGTGGTCTTAGTAGGTTATTAGTAGCGCTCTAGAGGTGTATCTTGTCTACTACTTAAATGTATATAATTTATCTGATCATGTGGTGTGGTCTTTGATTCCCATTAATGAGTGTAAGTTCAACCTGTAAAATACATATTCTATTTATGAGTTTTCTTTTGTGTGATTGGATCTAAACGGTAGAACCAACAATATATTTTTAATAAAAAAAGAAAGAATGATGAAAACATGTCAAGTATAGTCATTAAAGGGTTCGACTATCTGGTATACTGTTGGGTTATGGAGGATTTGACTCCAGTAGAGGATTATTCCTCTAGTTTGATGATTAGTTCTCTAGGTAGAGGGTTGTTCCTCTGGGAAGAAGACTGTTCCTTTTTCTAATATGATGAAGATATATTATTATTATATTTAGTAACCTAATTTGTACCCTATAAATACTTCTTATTCTTGTGGATGTACACTTTGAGCACCTAATACAAAGAAAGAACTAGTTGTGGAGAGTGGATGTAGATCAAGCTTGATCGAACCACTATAAATCTTGTGTCCTTGTTCTTGTGATATAGAGTATGTCCGTGTGTGTTCTTGCCGCATTTTATTCTAGTGTTAGTGTGATATCTGTTCTGACCTAACAACTGTTATCAGAGATTCAAGCTCTTGATCAATTAACACGAACTAGCAACTAACAGAGGTGAAGAGGAAGATACATGCCAAGGAGAAATCGTGACTAGGGTTCGTTGACCTAGTAGCCGCTGCTCATCTTCCACCGTCACTCAGCCGTCAGCAGCCACATCTACGGTTTCGCTTGAAGGCATCTTGCGACTAGGGTTTCGTTAACCCAGTAGCTGCCACCGCCTATGATTCCAAAATAAGAGATTCTTGTTGCTAGAGATCGCATCTAGGGTTCCAAACATCGAAGATTAGGGCTTTGATTTTGCATCTTGGTGACTGAATTTTGTGAAGCTGTTGGAGTAGAAGTTGCGTTCAGGAAGAAGAAGACAAAATTATACATGTTTTTTTTCCTTATTTCTTTATGGGAAAATCAGCTTTCCCTTATTTGCAAAAAGGCCCCTCAACTTTGAACAAAAGATTTCATCATCTACCATTATTGTTCATCGCCATTTAAAGCTTGAAAGATGCTTCTTTTGATTGCTTCGCTAGTATAATTATCCTTTAGTAGTACGAACTCGTTTGGTTTGTAGAAGTTGATAATTATTTGTTAAAATGGCAGAAGACGAAAAGGTGCAAATCGAAAAGTTTGACGGGAAAAAGTTTGGTTGGTGGAAGATGCAGATTGAAGCACTACTTTGTCAGAAAGACTTAGATGTAGTGCTCGAGGATGAAAAGCCAGAAAAAAGCCATAAGCAGATTGGGATAGGATGGATAAGAAAGCCAAAGCAGTGATAACGTTTTCTCTATCAAAGAATGTTGCATTTACTATCCAGAAGGAGACCTCAACTAGAGGAATGATGTCAGCATTATCGAACATGTATGAGAAGCCTTCTTCAGCGAACAAGGTTTGTCTTATTAGAGAGCTTGTGAATACTAGGATGAGGGAAGGTGATTCAGTCACATCGCACATCAATAACTTAAACTCTATCTTGTCTCGGTTGGTGTCTGTGAACATCAAGTTTGATGATGAGGTCCAAGCCCTATTGTTATTGTCCTCATTACCCGATATAGTTGGTCCGGAACTGTAACTGCTGTTACGAGCTCTTTAGACACGAGCAAGTTTACGTTTGTGAAGATGAAGGATCTTATTCTAGGCGAAGATGTCAAAAGAAGAAATTCAGGTGGATCATCGGGTGAATTAATGCATGTTGGCAGAGGAAGGAAGAATAACAGAAGTAGTGGCAGTAAGAACAGAAAGAGGAGTCAGTCTAGGGCTCGAAATGATGTAACCTGTTTGAACTGTAAAAAGTTTGGACATTTCAGGATTCAATGTCTAAACGACAAAAAAGAAGTTAACCTTGTATTAGACCACTCAGATGACGAAGTTTTGATCTGTAACGTGGAGAGCAGTGTGGATTCCTGGATTATGGATTCGGGTGCTTCATTTCACGCTACCCACAACAGTGAAGCACTACGGAATCTTAAAATTGGGATTTTGGTGAGGTATGACTTGCAAATGATGAAGTCCTAGATGTCACAGGCATGGGTGATATTGATCTAGTTACTTTAGTTGGATCCACTAGGACTTTGAGAGATGTCAGAGTTATTCCAGGCTTGAAGAAAATGCTTATTTCAGTCAGGCAACTGGATGATTAGGGTCACGAGGTTAAGTTCGGTAGTGGAAAGTGGAAGGTAATTAAGGGAAATTTAGTAGTTGCACGTGGCAAGAAGAGGGGCTCATTGTACATAGTCAGTGTGCCACCTAGGGAGAGGTTCTCCTAGTTCAGATGAAGACCAAGATACGATTCACAGAATCTCGGGGGCTGAATAAGGTTTGTTTTGCAGGAGATAACCCAGAGTCACTAGGTCAGATTTAGGTTAAACGTGCTAGGAAAGGTTCAGAGATTCCAGTCAAGGGTTTTGTGGCAGTGGGAGCACAGGCAGTGCTTCAGTCAGAGCTCCCAGATGACAGTGGGTTAATAGAACTCGTATTCCAATGATGAAAGTCTCTCTAGTGAATTATCTGTTTGTGATGGAGAGTGTTAGTTCTCAGGATTTCTCAGGGTCTGGCAGCTCGTTTAAGTGGGAGCCAGAAGGGACAAACGACGAGTCACGAGTAGTGACTAATGAGTTGAAGCTCAGTGGGAGCTTCAACGAGCTTTCAAATTAGTTGATAAGAAGGCCGCCCACAACTAGTGAAGATGAAGTGTTTACAGAGGTACTTATCGAAGATGAAGTTTTAAGGAGAGCAGTTTGAAGTCGTCAAAGCCTCCAAGTTGGAGATTGTTGGGTTACAGAGGATTTGACTCGAGTAGAGGATTAGTCCTCTAGGCATAGGATTGTTCATCTAGGAAGAGGATTGTTCCTTTTTCTAGTCTGATAAAGATATATTATCATTATATTTAGTAACCTGATTTGTACCCTATAAATACTTCTCATTCTTGAATCTGTACACTTTGATCAACTACTACAAAGAAAGAACTAGTTGTAGAGAGTGGAAATAGATCAAGCTTGATCGAGGCACTATAAATCTTGTGTTCTTGTTCTTGTCTTGTGATTTAGAGTGTGTCCGTGTGTGTACTTGCTGCATTTTGTTCTAGTGTTCGTGTGATATATGTTTTGAACTAACATATACAACTTCTAATGAACAAGTGATAATGTGACATGAAAGGCGCTTCGGTTACTATAAATACACATGTAGAATATGGCGGTCTGAATGTGACAAGACCCAAAGAGTCAATTAACATATTCTTTATTTTTCGCTCAAAACATTTTGTGGCTAAAACTAGTTTTTTTTTTTGGAATATTTAATGTTGATTTGGTATAACCCAAAACGGCAATACATATACATGTACATGGTTAAATTACTATTTTTAAAAGTCTACTGAACATACCGTTTTGTTATCCAAGATTCCTTAATTTGTTATAACTCACCCTCTTAACACATTATAAATTATAAATTTGTAATACTTAAACATGTTTTCGTTATTATAAAGTCAATTGAATCATTCAACCATGTTGTTTATTCTTGAAATAGACTGCATAAATTTTTAAAATATAAAGCTTGCTATCCATGGACCATGGATTACATATTTGAAAGAGACTGCGTAAATTTTTAAAATATATAAGCTTGTCATCCATGGACCATGGATTACAAATATATATATATGACTGTTGTGAAGCAGGTGCGTGGAACTTTCTATTTTGGAATATAAATTAAGTAAATCTCAATCACAGTAGATAAACATAACCATTTTTGTCTTTTATATTCAATTATTGGTTGACTTGCTACTTGTTGACACAATTTTAATTTCAAGAAATTTTGTGTACCCATATCCAATCCAACAGAACTAATTAAGCATTAGAAGCATAGACATGATAATTTGTCAATTGATTGGTTTTCATATTGTGATTTTGATTACAGTGTTACAATCTTGGTTTACATATAAGTCATGGTTGTTTGCTAATATAGGATTAACACGTACTAGAAATCCTTTGGACAATTTCATTCATTTTAGAGGAAGTGATTGGATGCTTTAGTTTGTAACTTGGTATGTAAGAGGATATCTACTAGCTTTAGAACTAAAAAAAAAAGAAAGATCTTAAAGACGAACTCTGCTTAAAGCCGCAAAAAGTCCACCATCATTATGAGTGTATGTGTTTATTTGTTTAGGGGGGGGGGGGGGGGGGGGGGGGGGTGTTAGGGGCCCATCACTCACCACTCACTCGTCACTCATAACATCTAATCACGTTCCGCCACCTCATCAAGCTTTATTCCATCACTAGTGATAGATTTTAGTGGAAATGTTCATCACTCACCACACCCAACAATTTCCCTCACACTCAGCAACTTCAACACGTGTGATCATTGCAACGAGTTATAAAATCCACGCTTGTTCAAACATGGTGGCGGTGGTGTATAATGCGTCACCACACGTGATGAAATCCATCACGGTGGGCGCCCAGTGGCCTTATATTGATATGTGTGATTGTATTTAATGTATCATCCACGATTATTAGGAGTGCATGTGTTTATTTGTTTATATTGATATGTGATTGTATTTGATAAATCAAGTAGACTCTTTCGCACAAGACTATTGTTTTTTTTTATTTTGATATCGAAATAAATAATTAAAATCGAGTTTCTTTATTCTATTTGCACACTGTCATATTATACCACAATAAAAATAACTAGAATATATATGTTAAAGTGGACTATTACAAGCATAACTAGTGAGGGTTGCTTAAACCACCAGTTGTTGCATACTTTAACAATAAATTAATCTCATTATTGTATTTTTTTATTTATTACTAACTGCATATTCAAACCTGATCTATACCTCTATATATGGTGAATGAGAACTTGGAGATTTCAGTCTAGCTGTGGATTCTCTTTAGGCATCATTATTCCTTATAATGGCAATTATATTGTTATTGTTGTTATTTACTGTACATACGAAAACTACGGCCGCATCTGTTACAAGAAGGATTCAAATTATTACAAGCAATACATCTGTCATAGGTGCGGTTATGGACATGACATCTCGAGCTGGCAAAGAAGCTAGCGTTGCCATGGAAATCGCGATAGACGATTTCAATGCAAAAACATCTCAAAACACGACGTTGTACATAAGAGACTCTAAAGGAAATCTCGTTGGAGCAATCCGTGAAGGTAAACCACTTCATTCCTTAACTATTGATTAACCTGCTATTCTGAATAGCATTGATAAATTGGATCGGCACTCAAAATGGTTAAAGTAAACTTGTTACTTACATGTACCTTTCAAGTAACTGATTGAAAGGATCCGAAATGGACTGATCGAGTTTGCTCCGTCTTTGGATCAAAGCAACATCCATTTTTCTTTTTTGTATATTATGCACTTATATATGATCTACTTTTTCGAATTAAAAAGATTTTTGACACAAATAAATGCTATCCTCATAGAAATGACACCATTTTTTGTTAATCCCGAACAAGTAGCCATTGTATATTATCCTCCTATTATGTAACTAGTTGATGCCCCGCCCGCGTTGCGGGGCGATGGCCGAGTAATGAGCGAGTATTAGGCAGCTTCTTGACACGAAAAAACAATTAAATCGAGTCAACCAATTAAAAAAACACTTTTATAGTTTTGCTAAAAAAACTAAAACAATGGCAATACTGTTATTTTTAACTAATGGAAAGTTATATTTTTTGACTGGGTAAAATCGTAATTTGCCAAAAGCTAAAGTGATAGAAGTACTGTAAAATTCAAACAGGGGCACAATTGTAAATTTGCGCAGGGGCAAATTCGTAATTTTGAACTTGGGGCAACACAGTAATATAAATTTGAACTAAAGGCAAAATCGTAATTTTACGCCGAGGCGAAACCGTAATTTTATTTTGAACCGAGGGCATAATCGTAATTTTGAATTGGAGCCAAAAGCGTAATTTTATTTTGGACAGGGGCAAAAGCGTAGTTTTTAACTGAGGGCGAAATCATATTTTTTTAAACGGGGAAAATCTATTTTTGAAGAGAGGGCAAAATCGTAATTTTAAGGTGTGGGCAAAAACATATATTTTTTTAACTAGGGCGAAAACGTAATTTTGAGCTGAGGGCCAAATCGTAATTTTGAGTCGAGGGCGAAATCGTAATTTTGAGTCGGGGGCAAAATCGTAATTTTTGGCTTGGGAAAAAAGCGTAATTTTATTTTGAACCGTATTTTTAAAGTGTAAAAAAAATGAATAAACGGTTGGTCCAATGGGTGAGTGCCAGACCAGCTGTCTGGCACTATTCCCCCATTTGTGTTTTGTAGATGTAGTAATAATTTGAGCAGGGGGTAAGAACGTAATTTTAAACTGTGAATAAAACCGTATTTTTAAAGTATAAAAAAATTAATAAATGGTTGGTCAATGGAGGAGTGCCCGGCAAGCTGCCTGGCAGTATTCTCCCCTTTTGTGTTTTGTATATGTAGTAAATAAATAAATAGGTGGCAAAATAACACGTTGAGTAATTGAGCAACAAGTCCAGCACAAGTATAAAGACTTAAAGATATTATATATACACATTTTTATTTGAACTACGACTATTTTATATATCAATCATAAAATAGAAAAAAGGGACCGGTATGATGCTGGAAATCCCTAACAAAAGAAAAAAAACATTACATAGTTATGTCTCGAATATTAAAATCTCTTCACCTCTCCCATTCCAGATCTCTAAAAGGCGACCTATAATGGCCTCCACTCGACTTTGTTTCCTTTCAAAAATACAATCGTTCATCGATTTCCATAATACCCATTGGTGGCCATATGTACACATAATGATCTAGCTGTTTTAAATAACAATGCAAACAAGAAATTAATTTTCATGTAACTGTTTAGGTTACTTTGAAGTTTGAACATGACTTTTAAAACTTTTGACTTTTTGATAGATTATCTTTTTATTATTTTTTTTATTTTTATTCTTTTACTTAAGTTTACGTGGGTATTTGATTAGTATATCCATATGGGAATACTCGTGAACAGAAGGAGAGAGAGAGAGAAATTAACACACTCCTCACATAGATTTGAAGAAGTCAATGTTTAATTTTATAAGGTTCTATTTTTTTGGATTCGAAGAAGTCAATGCTTTTATAAGAGTTTTTTTTAGAATAAGCCAATAGCATTCACATTCAATTCTTTATTCTTATTTTTAAAATTACAAAAAATTTCTATTTTTTTCTCTTATTTTTTCAATTAAATAATATTTTTTATATCTTTATATTATCTTTTATTTTATCTCCATTCACAGTCACTTTTAAAAAAATATTATAAAATTAATAGGGGTGAACAATGTTTCTCTCTCTCTCTCTATATATATATATATAGGTATAGATGAAGAAGTAACATTTTTTCACTCCTTTATTCACAATGACTCCTTATAATATAAGTAACACATTCAGAAAATATATATATATATATATATATATATATATATATATATATATATATATATATATATATATATATATATATATATATGGGATCTATTGTGAATGCTCTAAGTCTCTAACATATTCTTACACTAGGATAATTAATTATTGGATATTGTATATGTGTCAAAATAAGCGTAATTCATGTCAAAATTAGGATAATTCCGAGTAAAACAGAGTAGGCCGAGGTTGACCGGGTAATTGATCAAGTATTCTGAGTAGCTGCCAAGGAATTCCAAGGCTCCCACCGAGTAGTTGACGGGTATTTCGAGTAGCTGACTGAGGATTTCAAGTAGCCGCCAAGTAGGCCGAGTTTGACCGCCTCCGGCTTATAAAAACAGACTTGTCGTAACTCTCCATGGTAAGGTGTCGAGTACTAAGTACTCGTTGAGTACTCGGCCTTGGGATACGACGTGAGAACTATCAAAGGCTCTCGTTAACGGTTTGAAACTTCCAATAGAGCTACACCAAGATGCTTATCATAGTGGTTGGAGCAAGTAAGGACCCGCCAACGAAGTGACTAAGACTTGTAGGCTTCCGATTTCTAACAGGAGAACCTGAACTTGTAGGTCTAGCTATCGATCTTGAACAATGAAGATTTCTTGTTCTTAATGATGCAAGAAGTGCGGAATCCAAATTACACCACAAACCAAGCAATGCGTAATCAATAAACACAAGATATCCTCACTAAACTTTTGTATATTGATTTGGCAGAGTTTTGTTACAATAACACAATGAAAAGCACTCAAAACCTATGTCTCACACACTCCATGTTTTGGATGCTTGTTCTAGAAGATAAGTTGGTATTTATACTGAACACATAGTATCCCAAATGACATATACAAGGTCCAAATGACATGTATGTCGTTTGGACACAACTAAAAGACATCTATGGGATCAAACGACAATGCATGTTGTTTGTGTGTTCTAAACGACACCTAATGTCTTTTGAATTCTTCCAAACGGGCAACAATATTCAAACATCATGCCCATGTTGTTTGGATTGTGATGTTTGACTCAAACGATAGAGGAATGTCGTTTTACTTCGGTCAATCTACACATACTTAACGTTTAAACGAATGATCGAAATTATACATCACAACTAATCACTAGCTACAGACATAAATGCATCAACGGAACATATAATGAAGAGGTCATTTGTGATGTGGTCGTGACATGGATGCTTTTAGTGTCCTATTTGGTAGATCACGGCAACATGACATTGGTGCAAAATACTGTAGGAAGCAGAATATATATCTATTCACATGGGAAGGGAAACACGTTGCTATCTTGCCTACCAGAACAAAACCACCAATGTTGGAGACAAGAGTAGAGGAAATGGGGAAAAAAGTCAACAAACTTTGTCCTATCAAAAACAACTTCTTCCCTGGAGGCACCTTCTTCTCCCACCATAACCTCTCTTTCAAAGGAATCTTCTCTATTGATTGTACCTTCTTCCTCTAGGGCACATTCTTTTCACATGGTGTCCAAAGAATCCGATGACAAAGAAGTTAGTGGCTTAAATTATGTGCTCACAGCCATTGGTATCAAAAGTTCAAAAAAAAGTATTATGATAGAAGAAAAGGTAAACCAAGACACGACGATGAAAACATTAATGAAATTGGTGAAGTTGTTCAACACATCAATTAAAACTTTCTAGTCCAATAAACCGAGGACGAGTTCTTTTCAAATGAGGGGGAATGATGGGGGACCGCTTGCTCAGTTGGTAGACCCGTACATGGAACAATCATAACGCGAAAAACAAGTGAAGAAAAAGAAAGATAAATTTCAATTTTTTTAATTTGAATTTGAATTCAAATAGAAACAGAAGATTCTTCTTGACTTTTCATAATAAGAAAATCACGAGTTGTCACCAACTCAAGCGATTAATAGTTGTCACATTAATTTTCTTGATTGTCGTATTTAATTTGTTAGTTGTCACACAAAGAAAGATTGCTAAAATTTCCTTATAAGAGGGAGTTCTATGTAATCGTTTTATTCATTCAATAATATTATGGTTTACTCTTAAAATTAGTTTATCTCTTGTTTTCTATTTGCATGTTCTGTCCTGTGTCAAAATACATCCATAACATATTAGTTTTGAGCATTTCGCCGTTTACCAGTTAAACAATTTTAATACCATCTCTTTTAGTGTGGGAAAATATAAGTATAAACCATTATTATAGCAATGTATAGAGCTAGAAATTTGATGGTGTACAAATTACCTCGGTGCTACTTTTTTTAACAGTTAACTCACACACACTCTCTAATCTACTATAAATTCTATACCTTGTCTATCAGACAACTTGAACTCTTAACCTATAGAGACCAGAAAGCAACACCTTTTCAAATACCTTACCTTGCTACTACTAGGCTATATGCCCTTTGGTCTCACTGCTAATACATTGACAAAAAATATGCAAAATCGAGTATCACAGCTATTGTTGTAGTAATCTCCAATATATACTTCCTAACGTTTATTCTAGTCTATGGAAGTACAAAACTCTCAACTACAAGCTCACACTACGTATTTAGGCTTCTCAATTTCAGTAGTGGATGAGATTGAACGGAAAATCAGTGAGGTTGGACTCTCAAAATTCTAACTAGTGGGGTCAGAATACTAAAAATCCAATATTTTACGTTATAAAAAAATCTCTAATTCTGTAAAATTTAGATTACGAGCATTGGTGGCTGGGGCACCCCGGGCCACAAGAAAGTTGTGCCCCTGCTCAATTTTATGAACTTATCAAATTTTCATCTTTTTTAGTATTGTTTGTTCTATGTGCCTGGTTATTATCGTCACAATATAATTAGTAATCTTATAAATAAGTTGTTACTTAAATTTCGATGTTTTTACTACTAATTCATGATTTTAAAACAGTTTAAACATCCTTTTTTCTGAATAGAACTCCTAAATATTCGGTTTCCTCACCAAATCATTCACGAGTTGTATGGATGTGCTCAACTTCTAAAGAAAGTTCTTCTCTATTGCCTTTATTTAGTCCAATTCTAACCAAATTTTGTCACTAGTTTTTTGTAGGTATAATTCCCAATCCCATGTTAATCTCTCCTTCAACAAATTTTACATCCCTGTTCACACATATTCGATTGTCAATTGGATCAATTAACCTGTATGCTTCGGATCCTGGTTCTACTCCAAAATATATCATCCTTTTACTTATGTCTTTCTTAATTGAGGTGTGTATTTTCGTATGAGCAATGCAACCAAATACTTTATTATGCTATTAATTTGGTACTGTGCCCTATAAGGCTTCATACGGCGTTAGTTTCTTCAAGGATTTTGTTGGAACACGATTTAGGATGTATATTGCATGTCTTGTGCTTTCAGCCCATGAATCTTTTATTGTTAAGCAATGATACCAAATGATACGGTTCGTTAAGCAATCACATGGTCAGACTACATTTAAATAAGAAAAAGCCACAAACTTGAAAACTTCAATAAACATTCATCCAATTAATCCACTTACAAAACCATATACTTACACAACAACGAAAACCATACCAGTTAATCCAACAAATAGCAAAGTTCAGGACTATGTATCCGCTCAATCCATAAGAATTCTTCTATCTTTATCCAACTACTACAACAACAACAACCATAGGAAGTTACCCATACCAAATAAGTGGTGAGAGAGTAACACAGTGAAAATATAAACATGTATAACATCATACAACAACATATAGGCACAAAAATAAAAAGGAAATCATATGTAAAGTCCCCCCTAAAGAATAGGAAAAATCTAAGCCCCTAAGACATAACTAAAACCATAATGTACCATCCCCTAGAAGTCCTTAACCATAATCATACGCCTCCACGAAGTCTTATCTGTCCTCAGAAAGGTGCAACTCTAGTAAACCATACCTAATCCGCTCATAAGGCTGTGAAACACCAAGAGTTGAAGGCAAAACTTAATAAGAGATAAATATAAAACAAATAAACCAAATAGAGAAACGAAATAAACCTTCAATTAAAATTTGTAGATAAACCCTGCATCATGTTCATTGATAGGTTTAACATTATGATGATAAACTGGGTAGGTTCATAACAAAATGTAGTACTGTGGGGATATCTCTAATGTGTAGCATTCTCCACCTGTTTTTCTCATTCTTTCTCTATCCTATGTGCAGAGATACTTTATAATTTCTGTATTTCGTTGAAATGCAGCAACATATCTTATTAATAGATATAAGATGGAAGCATTTTTAGGACTACAGACCATGGAAGAAGTGCTTTCAATTGGAGAGATTTGGTAGTAAATATCAAATTCCAACTTTCTCTCTGCTTGATTCAGTTCCTCAATGGGCACTAGATCGTTTGCCCTTCCTTTTTCAAGCATCACCTTCTCAATTTGGTCAAATGAAAGCTTTTGTTGCAATTATGAAATCCTTTCAGTGGAATCGCTTTACTTTTATATACGAGGATATCAATTCAGCATCCACTGAAGTCATCCATCATCTCATGGAAACCATCAAAGAATCTGGTGTACAAATGAACAATATGGTAAAGCTCTCACCTTTAGCTTCTTCTACTTCATTGCTGGGAGAACTTGAAAGGATCAATAAAGAGCAATGTAGAGTGTTTTTGGTTCATGCCTCTTTGGAAATGGGTCTTCGCCTTTTCCAAAATGCAAAGATCATGGGAATGATGGAAAAGGGTTATGTGTGGATTACCACAAATTTAATTACAGATCTTCTCCATACCGTAAATCCCTCTACCTTTTCCATGATGGAAGGCATAGTGGGAATTGGGAGTTTCTTCAACAATACTGGCTCACTGTTTGATGATTTTAGCATAAAGTTCCAGACAAGGTTTAAACTTAAGCAACCTGAAGAAGACATTTACATGCCTGGGATTTTTGCAGTGCAAGCCTATGATGCTACGTGGATTTCAGCCTTGGCATTGAGCCAAAAAAACATGAGTGGGGAAAAGCTATTGGATACAGTTTCGTCAATATCTTTTTCTGGGATCTCTGGTGAAGTTCAATTTGTAGACAAGAAATTAACTGCATCACAAAGATTTCACATTATCAATGTTATAGGAAAATACTACAGGGAACTTGGGTTCTGGTCCGAAGGACTTGGTTTTTCTGAGATTGTTAATGATAGAGCTAATTATTACACATCTTTGCAAAATTTAGGTCACATTTTTTGGCCCGGAAGACCATTGCATACGCCAAGAGGGTGGGCTATTCCTACTAGCGTCAATCCATTGCGAGTTGGTGTGCCTACCATGGCTGTTTTTAAAAAGTTTGTGGAAGTTAAATATGATCATATGCATCATAACTTTACTTGCATTGGATATTCAATTGAGCTTTTCAAGGAAACGATCAAACGGCTGCCATATTATTTATCTTATGAATTTCATCCCTTTAATGGATCATATGATTCCTTGGTGGAGCAAGTTTATCTCAAGGTGAAGAGTCACGTACTACAAACTTTATATATAACATTTAAGCTCAAGTTCCTTCTATTACCAATTGCATTCTTTTAAGAAGCATTCTTTGATTAACAAACTTAATTAACAAATTCTGCATCTAAGCTATGTTATATAGTTTTTATCTTCTTGTTGCTGTTTTCTTACAACTTTGGATATATTCAGCAGAAATTTGATGCAGTGGTTGGTGACGTCTCAGTAGTATCAAAACGGTATCAGTACGCTGAGTTCACACATCCATATACAGAAACCGGGTTGATGATGGTAGTGCCGGTCATATCATACCATGAACAATGGTTATTTGTGAAGCCCTTCACATTAGGCATGTGGGCTCTAACGATTGTGATATATATTTATAATGGCTTTGTGTTATGGCTGATTGAGCGGAAACACAGTCCTGAACTTCAAGGCTCCGCACTTAATCAAGCTGGAATTCTTCTATGTTTATCCTTTACTAGATTATTTTCTCTAGATGGTAAGTTATAAATACTTTGAACACCGCATCTGAAATGAATTCTTTCCCATATAAGTTGTGACACTACTCTCATCATTCAGGTGACCAACTTAAAAACAATTTGACAAGAATGATAACCGTTGCATGGCTCTTTGTAGCAATAATTGTTGGTCAGTGTTACACGGCTAGCCTCACCAGTATGCTCACTGTTAGAAGACTGGCACCTAGAGTAGCTGATTATGAGACCCTGAAGAATGCAAATGCTGCGGTGGGGTAGGAAGAGGAGCCCATGTGGCTAGTTACTTGGTGGATGTCTTGGGTTTCAAGAACGAAAACATTAGGGGCTTTACGTCCCCTGAAGAATATGCTCACGCCCTTCGAAACAAAGAAATAGCAGCAGTTTTCCTTGAGGCTCCTTTTTCTAAACTATTTCTTGCCTAGGTACTGTAAAAGTTTCATGGTAGCAGCGACATTCGGAGAAGGAGGATTCGCATTTGTAAGATTCTTAAATTTCGGCTGCAGCCATGATTTGATTTTTTGATTCATAAGTGAATAACAACTTATTAGTTGTGCTCGTAATACAGGTACTTCCTAGAGGTTCTTTTATGGTCACTGATTTTACAAAGGCACTACTAAATGTATCTGAAAGTGGCACTCTCCAAACAATAGAGAAAAGAATGCTTGGTTCTGAACAGTGTGTAGACATGGAATCTGACCATGATGAATATGGGAGTTGGGTCTTAGCAGCTTTTGGTCGCTTTTCATTTTGACAGGTGGCACATCGACTATTGCTCTTGTCATCCATGTCATCATTACCTTGCGAAATCATTTGAGATATTAGAAAATAATTTTTACATCTGGGAATGATAACGGTTCTACAAGAAAGTTAGCGATGTAGAAAATCATTTCCATGCCAGTCATTTGATCTGATTTAGTATACTTGTATTAGAAATTAGAGTAAAGTGAAGACTAAAATGAATAGTTATTGTATAAAATGAAATATGATAAAATGCATCAATCTAATATGCGTATGCATGTATTTTGTGTATGTATGTGCGCCTATGTCATCAATAATCACACGGTTAAAACAAATTCGTAGTTAACTGTATTTTAACAACATTACGACTCGGTAAACATAATTAAACCCTACGTAAATTATCTAGTCATTAAGTACATTACATTTATTACGTTCATACAACTTCTCACGTTCAATTACTCTTGACTTCATTACAAGTTGTTTAAACTAAATATTAACAATCACAATTACATATTGTCATGTGTAATCCAACTGGTGGCTTAATATAATTTATAAATTAAGTTTGATAAATTTTCTTAACGTAACTTATAATAGGGTAAAAGCATGATTAGCATTTAATATTCAACACTTTTTCTTCAAGATGTTTAACAAAATTTACAAATTTCTCATTTGGCATATTTTTAATCTAGAATTAGCAATCTTACCAATCAGTGGAGGAGTAGCAACATTTTACAGGGACAGATTACAAAAAAGATTACCACAGATACCTGAATTGAATAATAATTGAAAAATCTATTGGCAAGCCCGAGCCGCCCATCTTAGTTGTTACACATTTTGATGATTTATTATGTTATTTTTTACATGGTATATAGTCAGATGGGTATTAATATGAAGGTGAGAATATGAATGATTTAGTCAGATCTTGCCTCATACATCTTGATTTGGTCAGATCCTGATGCATGTTGACTTTTGATATTGACACAAGTGGATATAAGATGCCTTGTGATATCTTGCAAGACTTTGAATGGGTAATAAGGCAGACTAAATTAAATGTCTATGCATTCTAAACCATTGACCATAACTCTCCAGGATAACTTACTTTTATTCATCACCGATTTTGTCAATTTATACGCCCATTGTAGATGTTCTCATTGGGTCAACATCAGAGAAAGTTTACATGAAACTTCATGGGAAAAATTTAATAAACTGTGTGATTGATTTTTGGCTAGAAAATGATCTATAATCTACACTGTAATCAACAAATGATCAGGTGAATGTACTACATCTTTTGAGACATATATGAATCAATAAAGGGAATGCTTTTTAAAAGAACGGAATCAACTGAAATGCGTTATCTTACAACTTACCTGATCTTTTTGGTTATCCTCTCTTCTCCCTGGTTTCTTGATCTGCAAGCATTACCAACCACCGAAAATTTGGTTAAAGTCAGACATCAAAACGGGTTCACTAGGATTGGTGCCATTCTTGATCAAACATCCAGGTCTGGGAAAGAAGCCAAAGTGGCCATTGAAATAGCAATTGAACATTTTAACAATGAAACTGATCACCTTTTGTTTCATATCTTCAAAACTCTCGAGGAAAACCAATACACGCAGCTATTGCAGGTACATCTTTAACTGATTACCATTTCTTCAAGAAATCTATCAATTAACTTTGATTTGATTATCTAAATTAATTAATCCTACCTATACGAATGCAGCTAAGCAAGTTATTGATGAACACAATGTGAAAGCCATTTTGGGAGCTCACACATGGGAAGAAGCATCTGCAATAGCCGAGGTTATCAGTGAATCTGATAACGAAACCCCGGTTTTTCTATCTTTAGCTGGCACCACTCCCCTGCAAGCAACAAATCAATGGCAATTTTTCCTTCAATCCGTACCTACACAATCCGCACAGATGAATGCAGTGGCTGCAATTTTACACTCATGGAGCATAAGTCAAGTTACTCTCATATACGAAGCCTCACATCTAGCCTCCGGTTCAGCAGCAATCATCTCTTATCTCTCCCAGGCATTTCGTCAAACAGGCGGTACACTAACCCACATCTTCCCACTAACATCAAATTCACATTCCATAAACGCAGAGCTTAAACAACTCAAGAAACAACAACGTAAAGTCTTCATAATTCATACATCTCTGGAACTAGCCGTTAGCTTGTTTCAGACAGCTAACAAGATGGAAATGACTGGAGATGGTTATCTATGGATTGCAACTAATGCAATCACAGATCTTTTTCATTCCATTAGTGCCACCGAAATTTCTTCATTGAAAGGTATAGTTGGGGTCAAAAGCTACTTCCCTGAAAACAAACAGGATTTCCTTAATTTCAAAAAAAGATTCCGTCAAAAGTTCCGTCATGATTACCCAGAAGAAGATCAAGACGAACCTGGAATCTTTGCAGTGCAAGGATATAATGCTGTGAAATTGTTAGCACAAAATTCACGTAAAAGTTTCGATCACGTGACTCCAATTCAGGCAACTACAGTTGAGATTGTGCACCTGAAAGGAAAGGGATATCACAGTGTGTACTGGACAGATGGATTAGGATTCTCAGAGACTGTTGATGACACTAATGGAGCAACTACTTATACAAGTTCAATGGATAACTTGAAACAAGTTTTGTTTCCTATGCAACCATGGTATGCTAATAGACGGGGCCGGAATCTTGCTGAAAGTTCAGCGAATCGGATGAGGGTTGGTGTTCCGGGTCAATCTTTGTTTAAGCAATTTGTGAATGTTGAATTTGATCACAAGAAGAATCAAACTGTGTTCAACGGGTTTGTAATCGCTGTGTTTGATGAAATGATGAGAGAGTTGAAGCTACCATATGATTACTTTCCATTTAATGGTTCTTATGATGAGTTGATGAGACAAATTCCTGCAGAGGTCAGTTGTTTTATTGCAAGTAAACTGTATCAATTGGCTCAGTTCAATGTAATTTGCACATACTAATTTGGTGTCTTTCATTTGATACAGAGATTTGATGCAATAGCTGGCGATGTAACAATCATGTCAAGCCGGCATGAGTATGTTGATTTCACTCAGCCGTACACGGAGTCAGGTTTGGAGATGATCGTACCTGTTAAATCTAGATTATCAAACCAGCCGTGGTTGTTTATGAAGCCTTTTACTGCAAAAATGTGGTGGTTCATAGCAGCAGTCACTCTTTATAATGGCTACATCATTTGGTTAATTGAAAGGACTCATTGCAGCTACCTTCGTGGCTCAATCATAGAACAAATTGGAATCATCATTTGGCTTGCGTTTGCGACCCTCTTCACCTTGCGAGGTAGTAACTAGTAACACATTTTTAGTTCTATCCAAAAATATTATCTTTGCTTGTGATTTTACTTATGGTTATTTTCTTTGACAGGGGACAAGTTGCATAACAATTTGTCAAGAATGGTAGTGGTTGTGTGGCTCTTTGTGGCACTAATCATCACACAAAGCTACACGGCTAGCTTTGCGAGCATGCTCGCGGCTCAAAGGTTGGAACCAACAATAACCAGCGTTGAAGTGCTTAGAAACATGAATGCAACTGTGGGATACTGCAACGGTTCGCTTGTCAATCACTACTTGAAAGATGTTTTGGGCTTTAAGAGCTTCAAGGTCAAGAGTTATAACTCGACTCATAGATATGCTGAGGCCCTTAATAGTGGTGAAATATCTGCCATCTTTCTTGAAGTTCCTGCAGCTAAAGTCTTTCTAGCTCAATACTGCAAGAGCTTCATTAGGACCGGAGAGACCTTCAAAGTTGGAGGTTTCGGATTTGTAAGTCCCCTTGATCCGATTGCTCATATTCCTATGATGTTTGACTTTAATTCTATTCCAAACGAATTGGTATTACATATTGGATAATTCCAAAATAGAAGTATTTGTTATTGGGTTCATTATGGTTGTTAATAATCAAAAAGAACAAAAATGTTTTTTCATCTTTGGAAACTCAGAGTTGTGCACAGGGCCAGCCCAATGGGCTTGGTTTTAAAACAAAGGCTTTCAGGCCCATTGTATGGTTATTGTTTTATATGTGATTGGGCTTAGATTTTGGAATGTGGGTTAATTATGAGTTAGCATACCTAAAATGTCAAATTATGTCATTTACGAACATACCCTCGCTCTTACACGACATAGTTTGTACTTTCAGGCATTTCCTAGGAGATATTCATGGCTTTCCGAGGCAAACAAAGCTCTAATGAATATATCAGAACGTGGGAAGCTTAAAGAACTTGAGGATGCTTATCTTATATCTGAGAAATGTGTTGATGACAAAGCTTCTCCAAACGAAGATGATAGTCTTAGTCCTCGCAGCTTCTCAATCCTGTTTGTGCTAACTGCAGGGACATCAACAGTTGCTCTTGTCCTCTACGTCATCACAAGCTTTAGGGAATTTAAAAAGGCTAATCCAGAACGCGTAAATTTCTTCGAATTTATCAAAGACCATATGAGACGGTCATCTAGTGTTGTTGTCCACAGAGATAGCCCAACACACTCTTCTTCTGATGTGTCCGATCCATGGACCTGATCTGACATAATCAACCTTAAATACAAGAAAGCTCCTAACAGCATATTATCATGTTAGGACCTGATAGCATATACGATCACTCGTTCAAATTCCATCTTTTCAAGTAAGATAGAAACATAAAAAATATTTAATTTTCTTTTATTCACATGTACACCCGATGAATGTAACCCAGTGTCCCCAAGGGACATCCTGGTGGTTAAGTGTTGTACTTCGACAACTAAAAGGTAGGGAGTTCAAATCTTGAATGTAATACAAGTTGTACACATTTAAACTTATTTTAATGGAAACTGTTTACTTCTTAGCGCAATGATTGCTTACAAGTTACGATTAAGATCCCTCACACAAGGTAATTATATTTACTGGTATCTATATTGTATGAATAGTAATGGGGTTGTGTTTCATGGTTCATCATGTAACCAAAAGCAACACACTCCGAAACAGTGAGAAAAGAATGGTTGGATCCAACCAGTGTGTAGATATGGGAGGTTGGTGTTGGTTAAGGCCCTGGTTATACACACAAAAACACACTATGGAACAAACTATATAATGTTTATTTCTCACGATTCAAAAGAAACGATTACAAGGCCAACTGAAAACAAAAAAAATACTACTCCTATTTATAATAATGAAAACAAACAAAATCAGACGCTATATAAACCACGTTGTCCTTACTTTTAGCAACAACCTTTAACGTCCACATCCCATAAATCTTGGTCAACTTTATTACTAGTAGCGTTTAGAAGGAGCTATAGGCTTTTAAAAAAATGACTATTTTAACCTTTAAAGATAATGAAATTTTTAATGCACCAACTTTTTAATGTCCATTTTGGTCATCTTTTTACATTTTATTAAAAGCTCCAGCTACTCTGTCAAACACCTAAATATATCTAAAAAGCTACAACTACCAGCTTCTAACCACCAGCCAGCCACCAGCTACTTTTGCCAAACATACCCCAAGTCTTCACCAAACCCACATTTAAAGTTGAGTTTGATGACCCATTATCTGCTGACCCATGACCCGTATGTATTCTAACTCATGACCCGTGACCCATGAATAAACCCGATTAACCCAATAGTTGGGTCTTAATTAATCGCTTTTTATCACTGAATTAATTGGACAGCGACTTTCATTTGTTAATTCTAACTTCAGTCCATGAGTTTCCTCGATGCTTCCACATTCTTCCTAGGATCAGAATTGTGTGGAGTAGCCAAAGGGTAAAATTGTGATTAGTTTATAATAATCATCTCTAATTATAGCCTTTTTTTCTCTTCTAGATGTCTTCTAAAAATTACAAGTATCTCATTTCGCATATTTTTAATCTAGAATTAGCTACCAATCGGAGATGCTAAAGACATTCCGCCCTTGTAACTTATACACCGAATATTTTGTAGTTGATCTCCATCTTTCCAATAAATTTTATACATGGCATGTGAAGTATTTTTTAGTAGTCAAAAAAAATTTACACGACTCTACAAATGGGTATCGAATATGATGTCGACTTTTGATAGCGACACAAGTGCCTTGTAATTTTTTTCCAAGAGTTTGAATGAGTACTGAGCCAGTCTAATTCAAAAATCTGCATTCTAAACCATTAATAGCTTCTGTAGATATTGGCAATGGGTCCACATTAGAGAAAGCTACAAGAAATTTCATGGGAAACTTTTAGTCAGCCTTAGGATGGACTTTTGATTGCAAAATGATTTTTATCAACTGAAAATGGTCAAATGATCGAATGAATTTACTAAAACTTAAATTTGAAACATATTTGAAGCAAAGAAAAGATTTTTTTTAAAGAAAGAATCTAATTGAATTGAATATGCCTTATTTTACAACTTACCTGATCTTTTCGGTTGCCTTTTCTTCTTGGTGGTTTCTTCTACAAGCAACATACACTGACCGCCGAAAGAAGGGTTCTCTAGGATTGGTGTCAATCTTGATCAAACGTCCAGGCGTGGGAAAGAGGCAAAAGTGGCCATTGAAATAGCAATTTAAGATTTTGTTAATTATCTAAGCTAGACTTTGAATTGTCCTAAGCATTATCTAGTGCAAGGTTATGTCAGTTGGCAAGGATTGTGTTGGTTGGTATAGTTAGTAGTCAACAATCTATTGTAATGTCAATGTATGTTTTTATATTATTATTATCTTAAAACCTATGAGACTATATTTGCCCAACATCATGCCATGGTTGTAAATGCCCAACAAATGACTGATCTACGTGAACACAGGAGGAAGGATAAGAAGGCTTTACTTCTTATTTTTCAAGTAGTGGATGAGAGTATATTTGAGAGGATCTCATCAGTAAATTCTTCAGAAGAAGGATGGAAACTCTGTATAAAACCTATAGGGGCGAAGACAGAGTAAAAATTATATAATTATAAACATTAAGATTGTTGGATTAATCGGTTCATTTACGGTCACGGGTCGGCACGTTATCAGGTCACGGTTCAAATGGTTAATTGTTTCCGGGTGTCGGACTCGCGGGTCACAGGTTGCAACTCGGGTAAGCTGGTTGCGGATCAAGATAGCAAATGATTAAGAGTTGAATGAGTCTATTAGCATGTGTTGGTGTACGTGAGTTAATGAAGAATTGGTCTAAGTTTAACAAACTTCATGGATGTGCACGTGGGATGTGGAAGACTTGGTAGTGCTTATTATTAGGAATTTTAATTAGTTAGTTTGTTAATGCACGTTTGTATTTTCCATTATAAATAGAGGTAGTCTACACTTGTTTTTGTAAGTTGTAATTGAGTTCCATTTAATTAAACAAAGCTAGTCGAACCAGTTTGGGTTCAAGTGTGTTTAGTGTGTGTAATCAAAGGGGCCTGAACCAACATTTGGTATCAGAGCCTAGGGCTTGTATCGGAGGAAGCCTCCGCCACCGGCGGGTGTGTCGGTCGGTGGAGGGCAGGCGTAAAAGAAGGTTTCGGGTTGTTTAACAGCGAAGACGAAGACGTTGTGGTGTTCGGGTCAGCCGTTGTTGCGGAGAAGTACCGGTTGAGATGACGGGGGTGACTATGATGAACATCGGTGTTCGTGGCTGTTAGCGATAATCAAAGGAAGAAGATGCTAGGCGGTTGGTTGTTAGTTGCGGGTTTGCGTAGCTGGTATACAACCGGTGATAACAGTAGATGGTGAGAACGGGTAGCTTGATCAGATTGTTCGTGATAAGAGGAGACCGGCGTGGTGCGTGAAAAGCGAGTAGAAAGGATCCGTCAAAGCAGGTGGCTTTGGATTCGTCTCGTTTGGCAAGGTGAGAAAACGGAAGAAGCGTGTGGCTTTTTTCTTTGTCGGTGGAGAGCCTCTTGAAAAAGGGAGATCGGAAAGAGGTAAAGGAAAAAACAAGGTGTAACATTATGGCGTTGGATTTCAAATCGGGTGGCTTTGGATGTGACCTGGGAGTGGTCGTTGATCCGTGATAAGTCAAGATTGTTAGTGAACGTTTCCAACGTGAAGCCATGTGAGATGTTAAAAGTGTAGTGAATTTTTTTCGGGTTGAATCGAGAAGACTTCGGACGTGATCAGTGGAGGTCGGGTGTCCGGCATAGGTTGTGACGGTTCGGGAGAAAAAAAAAGTGGTGGTTCAGTGCTGCAAGTGATGGGTGTGAACAAACCGATTAAGGGGGTGATTGTTGGATTAATCGGTTCATTTACGGGGGTCGGCACGTTATCAGGTCACGGTTCAAATGGTTAATTGTTTCCGGGTGTCGGACTCACGGGTCACAGGTTGCAACTCGGTAAGCTGGTTGCGGATCAATATAGCAAATGATTAAGAGTTGAATGAATCAATTAGCATGTGTTGGTGTACGTGAGTTAATGAAGAATTGGTCTAAGTTTAACAAACTTCATGGATGTTCACGTGGGATGTGGAAGACTTGGTAGTGCTTATTATTAGGAATTTTAATTAGTTAGTTTGTTAATACACGTTTGTATTTTCCATTATAAATAGAGGTAGTCTGCACTTGTTTTTGTAAGTTGTAATTGAGTTCCATTTAATTAAACAAAGCTAGTCGACTGGGTTCAAGTGTGTTTAGTGTGTAATCAAAGGGGCCTGAACCAACAAAGATGCGAATTTGATATACTTAAAATGAAGGAAACAATAACTATTTACAAATTTTTATAATTGAGTGATTGCCTTGTTGGTTTAGGCCCCACTCCACACACAATGACACTCATAAGTCACGAAATGTGGATTTTTGATTGCTGTTTGAAAAACTTTCATTGATTGCAAAACTTACATCATATAAGAACCAAAGAAACTTGATCCTAAAACATGGAACTAACTTAGTGCTATGTGATTTCCCTAAAATCCAGGAAAAAAACAAATAGACTTTTGACCCACTAGACCTAGTAAAATAGAAAATTAAACGGTAGTAGATTAAACCACTTGTTGATCCGTTTAAGCCTACGAAGCTCCATTTATCATACCCAAATTCAGCTCCATGACCCAAGACCTGTGATCTTTGAACAAACCCGGTTAACCCAACAATCACCCCCTTGATCGGTTTGTTCACTCTGTTCATTCACAACAGTAATCACATTTTTACAAACCATCTCAACCTTTTACCGAACACCTAACCTCCACCTCATGCACTTACAACATTTAACCCATCATGCCTTGATAAATCAAACCACTTGTTGATCCTTTCAAGCCTACGAAGCTCCATTTATCATGCCCAAATTCAACTCCATGACACAAGACCCGTGACCTATTTGACCTGTGATATGTGAACCACCCATATTAACCCATCATGCCTTGATGAATCAACTAAAATGAAACGGTGAAAAAGTTGAAGAACAAAGAGTTGTTGAGATAGTTCTAAGGAGTTTAACTCGTACATATGAATATATCGTGGTTGCAATTGAAGAGTCCAAGAACCTTGCAACACTATCAATGGAAACTTCCTAGTACATTTGAGGCCCATGACTTTGAGACAAAACAAACAAGCATTTCAATTCCAAACAGCACAAAAGGAAGATGTTAAGGAGAAAACATATGGAAGAGGATGTTGAAGGCCTCATATGAAGATTTTGTACTCGAAAATTCAATTGAAGGAACATCAATGTAAGGGAAGAGGAAGAATATGTCCCGTTTTCAATCTTGTTACTATCAAAATTATGAACACTTCAGCAAAATTGGTAAATAAAGAAATAACTTATATGAATGAAGAAGAAAGTAAAAAAGATGACATTGTATTTATGATCTATAATGCATGAGGAACAATTTTAGATATGGTATATTCATAGCGCTTATAGCGTTATTTGTAGCTTTGGATGAAACATTTAGAAATAAAGTAAGAATCAAGGATGAGAAGAAACATCTGGGGGGTAAGGCATCATGCATGTACCGACTAGCAAAGGTTTTAAGAAAATTTCAAATATGTATTATGTCCTCTCACTAAAGCATAATTTACTTAGTGTCAGGTAATATCTATTGAATGAATATAAAATTTACTTCAAAGATTGAGCATGTATAATAAAAGATAAAGATAGCAACATTCTTGGGACAGTGAGTATGGCTTCAAATAAGATGTTTCCACTTGTTGTACCATCAATTATACATATTTATAATATGAATTTTCCCACTTGTGAGTACTTTTGAGCCAATCTACGATGGAAACACCATCTAAATCGTTCATTTTCAGTTTTTACAGGATTTAAACGTCTAAAATTAAAGAGAAACAAAAATACGAAGTTTCAAAGAAGCACCCGTGCACAACAAAGGCATGGTCGTGCCTCTCGCTTCAGCCAACCTTTTGGAAGAATCAGAACAACTTGGTAGGCAAGACAGAACGACAACAGGCACGTCCATGCATAGGCATGCACGATCGTGCCCCCGTAAAATACAAATCGAAACAACACAAAAGCTCAAGACCAAAGTACACTTGCTGCCAATATTGTCGGGACTACTCACAATGCATGGTCGTGCATGGTCTGGCACGCTCGTGCCCAAGAACCCCAGAGATACAAAGGAAAAATTCTCAAAGCTTCCAACAAGATTCAGGCGCAAGCATTGTTGTGCCCCTAGGCATGCATGTGCACCCCTACGCTTTGATCAGCCTATAGATACCGCCCCATTTACCCATTTGAGGCATGCTCTTCTTTGCTCTCTTGTCCCCTGTTGTGCTACAGCTACAAGGCTGATAGACTTGTGCCTCTATGGCCTTGTTCTCTCACCCTTAAAGGCTCTAGTCCCTTGGAGAATGTGTGGATGATCCATGAAGCTTGACTAGTCAATAACCATGTATGCTATGATCATGATGTTTCCTAATAAGATTTTAATGAATACATTTGATCACAATGCCTCGCCTAAAATGCAGATTATACCTTTCGGGCTATTCAAGACACGTTAAGACTTGCTCGAACATTTCGAAGAATTCTACAAAATTCTAGTCTCAAAAGCCAACCTGCAAAAGTGTGAAACACTCTTGAAAAGGCTAGAAATTCAGCTCAAAAATCTGGCAATAAAGGCTTTAGAATGACCTTGAATCATCATGTAAATACCAAGATATTATCATGGAATGGGCTAAAAAAGTGAGGACAAAATTGCAGCCAAAGAACCCTATAGATCAGCCAAGAAAGTGTTCAAAATGCTGGACAGCAAGAATACTCTAGAATCACCACCATAACATAATTTATGGAATGCTCTAGACTAGGATCCTTCTAGATCTAATTCAACTAGTACAAATAGATGCTAAGGGTCTCATTTGAGTCACCCAACTTCCATGTAAGCTCACTACTTGTAACTGGTTCCAAGTAATGTAAGACATATTTTTTTTGTATTATAACTTGTTCCAAGTAATGTAAAACATATTATTTTTTTTTGTAATATTGTACTACGAAATTGTTCTTGTGTTATCACAAACAAAGACTTTTGCTGTCAAACATTATCAAACGCAACCGAAAGACTTAATTTAGAAACTACTAAATCTTGTATGTGAGTCTAAAGAATTACTCCGTGACAATAAGTGTCCTAATCCTAGACATTCTATGAAGTTTGATGCCGGATTATTATTATGAGCTCAACTGGTCTTCAATATGATTTCTTCTTTATGTCTCGTTTTTTTTATGGGAGCGTCCTTCCCTTTCTTTATCTAGCTTTTATCAAGTTTTAATCTATCTATTTAAACCCTCTTAATTCTTATTAATGGTCCTTCATAAATAAAAACTCCAATGGTCCTTGATAACTAAAACCCCATATTTAAGTTTTCGTTTCCATAGCTAGAAATCAAAATATATATTCAACAATTTGGTCACATTTGTGCAATGATAAAATGAATAGTTGTTGAATCACAAATGTTTAATTACTATAAAAATCAAATGATGCCTATAGTAAACTTATTTGAGTGAGATTATGTGGATGCTTCGTTTTGTATTTGTCAAGGTTATTTACTATAAAAATCAAATGATACTTATAGTAAACGTATTTGAGTGAGATTATGTGGATGCTTCGTTTTGTATTTGTCAAGGTAAGTGTTTATTATAACTTAATTGTTTGATTTCATACTGTTATGGCATCGCATAGACATTGTAAAACAATCCAAAAGTATTCATTATTATTAATGGATTTTTTCTCTGGATCTCTTTGGCTATCCTTCAAATTTGTAGACATTTGAAACCGAAAAATGGTGACACATGGTAAAAAAATTTCTAAGTTGGCCATCACATGCATAGATATATCTTGTTAGTTATTTAGTTAGGGTTAAGTTATTATACAAATAATTTTAACATACAAGTGAAAGATCAGGATTTTTTTTCTTTTTTGATTTTTTTCTCATCTTATTAATCATGAAAATCATCATTTTACACTAGTATAATAATTGTGTAATTTTGTAGAGTAATTATAAATTATTCTAGTACTGTAAAATAACGATTTTTTTTACATTTTGTGATTAAACATCATTCTTCCTTCACTTTTCACGTGAAGGTCATTAATTTGTATCTTAAGACTTTGTATTTCTTTTTTACACTATTTAATTATGCCTTAACAAAATGGTAAGATATAATCAATAATAACAATCTCAACTATGTGTTATAATGTAATTAAGTATCCCAACACATTGTGGCTTCATGGTTTCATGCAATATACAAAATGATTAAGAATAAGTTTGATATGATCATGATTGGTGAAACAGTCTTTTGGAATATATTATAAGGTAAACATGTGATTATTTCTAATATTCAACTCTAGTTATAGTCTTTGCAACTATAGGCGCTTTTTTCTTCTAGACGACTTACAATAATTACAAATTTCCCGTGCATATTTTCAATCAGGAATTAGCTCTTGCCATTCAGCGATAGTGAAGACAAAAAGTTAAACGACTTTAGAAACGACCATAATTGATAAAAAGCATTTAGTCGCCACCACATATATTATATACTAGATTTTTGACTTGTGCCGCGCGTTGCGGCAACAACACGCTTGCAACGTCGTTACACACGTTATGATGATGACATCTAAGTTGGCCATCACATGCATAGATATATCTTGTTAGTTATTTAGTTAGGGTTAAGTTATTATACAAATAATTTTAACATACAAAATATCCTTAGCGTGGGAAGTGAAAGATCAGGATTTTTTTTTCTTTTTTGATTTTTTTCTCATCTTATTAATCATGAAAATCATCATTTTACACTAGTATAATAATTGTGTAATTTTGTAGAGTAATTATAATCATTCTACTACTGTAAAATAACGATTTTTTTTACATTTTGTGATTAAACATCATTCTTCCTTCACTTTTCACGTGAAGGTCATTAATTTGTATCTTAAGACTTTGTATTTCAATTTTACACTATTTAATTATGCTTTAACAAAATGGTAAGATATAATCAATAATAACAATCTCAACTATGTGTTATAATGTAATTAAGTATCCCAACACATTGTGGCTTCATGGTTTCATGCAATATACAAAATGATTAAGAATAAGTTTGATATGATCATGATTGGTGAAACAGTCTTTTGGAATATATTATAAGGTAAACATGTGATTATTTCTAATATTCAACTCTAGTTATAGTCTTTGCAACTATAGGCGCTTTTTTCTTCTAGACGACTTACAATAATTACAAATTTCCCGTGCATATTTTCAATCAGGAATTAGCTCTTGCCATTCAGCGATAGTGAAGACAAAAAGTTAAACGACTTTAGAAACGACCATAATTGATAAAAAGCATTTAGTCGCCACCACATATATTATATACTAGATTTTTGACTTGTGCCGCGCGTTGCGGCAACAACACGCTTGCAACGTCGTTACACACGTTATGATGATGACATCAACGTGTTATAACTGCGTGTGACATGACTTGTTTTTGACTTTGCACACACGTTACGTTCGTGACATTAACGTGGTTAGGTGTAGATAAAGAAGAGTATAATGTCTCGCACGTTGCGGTGTAAAGTCGTAAAAGTAATTTAAAAAAATTGAAATATCGAAAAAGATGAGCTGGGAAGTTATTAAGTAATAAAAAATTTTAAAATTTCTAAAGTTGAGGCTCATATGAAAATGGCATGGCGTAAGTAATTACCATTTTTTGTCTGTAAAGATTTTTATTTATTTATTTACTAGTGTTAATACCCGCAAACTTCGCGGTTTTAAGAAATAATATGTTTTTTTATTGTTTGACAAAAAAAATACGTTTATACTGATTATAAAGAAATTGTACGCATAAAAAATTATGGAAATCTGAAGTTAACGATGAAAATACAACGAACCATCGTACGATAGCTATAAAATAACCGAAAGGATAAGTAAATGAAGGAAATACGTTTTTGTGGTTTGAAATATAAATTGAAATCCTATTACTGTAATACTTCTGCTTGCTGGAGTCTTGTAACCAATAATCTCGAATTCGTACTTGCAACACTTATAACAAAAGAAAAAAATGTAGAATATATATTTAAGGAAGAACAATACTAAATCATACTTAAAAGAAGAGTTATACATCAAATCTTGACAAAACTGAGAAATATTTTACTAATAGTATGTAAAGAATTGGTTATTTCATTTTTCATATATAAAACAAAATTGAGAACTTTAAATCCATACAATACGATGAAAAATATCAAATATGAATTATGTAAATCAATACACTGAATGAGATAAAAAAAACAGAAAAAATAAGATACATGTATTGACAAAGAACATTATACGTTTATGATAATCATAACAAAATTCTCTGAAGGAAATTATTATAGAACTCTTAGGTTCATAAAGTAAATAAAATAACCAACGTACTATTGATAAAAAAAATATTAAAAGATTCTAACCGTATATAGAAAATTTGTGCTAACCTTGCAGCTTCTATTTCATTGTTAAACAATCCAAGATAGATGTACCTAATGCAAAACAATGTAAGGCAAACAAAAGTGTACACTAAATAATTCATATTTTCTAAAATGAGGGTTAATATTATAAGCTACATTCATCTCAGTCAAGGATGTTAACATATTTCATATTTAGTTATTATTATCTGCCAAAAATATTAAAAACATATTTTATTGATGTTTTATAAAAATATTAATATATTCTTAAAACATACTTCTAATAATTCAAATGATATTGTAAAACATACCAATGCTAGCATCTTGAGGAACAGAATCATCTAAAATAGACTGAAAGCTCCAAAATTATTATTTTAATGATTTAAAACATATATAGTAACAACTAACAAATGTTTTAAAAATGATTGTTAAATAATCTGAATCTAATTAGTTATATAGAAACCAATAATTGTTGATTAGAGGTTATTAAAAATTAGGATAATTAGAAATTGTAAAATATGAATTTTGTCGAATTTTATTTTAGATAACTTTTTTTTAAAATAAGTCAAAGACAATTTAATTTAAAATTACTATAATATTCTAAAAGAATTTAATCAAATGTTATATATAAAATTTTGAATTTTAAACATTAACATGTCTACATACATTGAACCTACCGAAAAAGGCAATCCAAATAATGTTATTAATTGCATATCATTGATTTCCATATTATCATCAAAATCAAAATTTAAATTTAGAATCAAGCAATTATATTTCTTCTACGAAAATAATAAATTAGCAATTATAATTTTATAACAATTAGATGGATAGTATCAAACCATTATCTCCGAAATTCAAATGTCAAATATCAAGGATCAAACCATTAAACTACAAGAACACATGTGATATTCAAACAATCTTAAAAAAATCAATAGAAATGTGAAGCAAAAATTTGACAACATATTAAAATATAAAAACAACCAAACACTTCTAAATTTTTAAAAAAAAAATTATCTAGCCTAACGACAAATTACAAACACAACAATCATAATCCGATGATCAATCACAATATCAAGTTACTAATTTAAAAATAAGTCAAAGATAATTAATTTAAAATTACATAAATATTCAAAAAGAATTTAGTCAAAAGTTATATATAAAATTTTAAATTTTAAACCATTAACATGTCTAGATACATTGAACCCACCAAAAAAGACAATTCAATTAATGGTATTAATTTCAAATCATTGATTTTCATATTATCATCCACATCAAAATTTGAATTTAGAATCAAGAAATTATATTTCTTCTAAATAAGGAAATAATAATTAACAATTATAATTTTATAACAAATAGATGGATACTACCAAACCATTATCATGATCCGAAATTCAAATGTCAAATATCAAGGATCAAACATTAAACTCCAAGAACACATATGATATTCAAACAATCTTCAAAAAAAAAAAAAACAATTCACATGCAGCGATTAAAATGATAGAAACTTAAATTATTAATTTTGTACGGCTAATCAACTTCTTAACGGGTATATACACATGCAGCGATTACCTGTTCAAGTTGTGAAGAAATGTAGACTGACAAAGAAGGTGCATCTTGTAAATCTGAAACACAACACAAACAAATGACAACGAAAAAAAATCAGATGAATCGGCTACTTAAACGAAATCGATGAATGTAAAGAATGAGAAAACCTTGATGATTAATTGAAAGTAATAGTAATCTTACATTGATTTTGAGAATTATCAGAAGAACTTTGCTCGGCGGCAGAGAAGGAGGAGAGAGCAATAGTTGAGAAACCCTAATTTTTTAGATTAAAATATATGTCTAACGGGTTATAAGCTTTTATATGGATTCATTGACCCATATACTATCTAATGGTCCTCACTTTCAAGGAAATAGATTTGGTTTGTGTAAAGAAGCTTAAAAATGTCATGTGGCATATATAACTTAATAAAATTGTCATGTGCCATATTTTTCCTAAAAAAATGCCAAGTAACACCCTATGTTGTTCTTTATTAGGATGTATAGATTTTTTGAACAGTGATAATATTTAACTTGTTGTGAGAGAGATCTCACGTCTTTCTAAAACAGTGGGCCCTAACTACACCCTAGCCCGTCAGACTATATTGTCTTAACCGGGTCCACGCTGGCGTCAGATTTCTATTTAGACTATATTGATTAGACATAATATATTTTATTTATTTATTATAAATATAAATTTGAGCATTAATAACTTATGATACATTATTAACTTGCTAATGTATACTATAAATTTAAGAGTATGTTAAGAATATGTTCGTTTATATTTTACATGTTGAGAAGGTGGTTATTATTATTATTATTATTATACACGAAATGTTTCTAATTTCATTTCTTTTTATTTTTTATCGTTTCAATCAATAAAAAAAATTTACAGTAAGTTGTTCGCTTTTATGTCAGTAAAGGATTTCAATCAAATTAATGACCTCTATTCACGTCCGGAGTTGCATCTTTTTTTCAAGTTCTGGACCCTCAAATTAATCTCAATCTCTCAACTTTGTGTTATCTTTCCAAACACAAACCCAATTTCAACCCATAAAAAGCAAAATACGGAGCCGGACCTCCACGGTGTTTTCACGCCAAGGCGGACGACGACGATGACGAAGCTATCGTTTGCAGGAGGCGGAGGTGCCGGCTCTGGTGGGTCCCGTGTTTATAACCGTGACCTCCGGACCCAAAATATTAGCTAAACGTGGATGATAACTGCATCTGGGTTTACATTGGTGACTGCATAGGCTATTTCCGACGTTTTAAGGTCACCGCAGTCCCGATCTAGCGTTGCATGTGGTTATCTCGACCTGGTCTATGTCAGCAAGGGTTTCAGGGTAAATTTCCGACTTCTTTTGCGATTTTCTGGCTATGATTTTTTCCTTTTTCGGCCTTTAACGACATTCATGTCGTATTAGGGATTATGTTAGCAACAATGAAGTATTCACAGTTGTAGTGTTTAGTGTTTGTATCGTGTTGTTTCTTGATATTAAACAATGTTCCTATTCTTTGTTCGACGGAAGTTGTCCCCATACTTGGTGGTTGGATCCCAGTCCTGCATGGTGGTGGTTGTCTTGATTGCATGACCGGAGGTCTTACCGTTAAAAAAGAAAGAAAGAAAGAAAGCAACAGTTACTTGCGATGACTGCCTTGACTTCGGGAAAATTATTAATCAGGGATATTATTGTAAATTGCAAGCAGGGGATCTTTTGTAATTATGTTATAACTGTTGTCCCAACATTGTTCTTTAAGATTATACTGGTAATTAGACTCGCGCGCATTGCGGCGCGTGTCCATTGCAAATATCGAACGGATTAGTCGAAGAGTTATGTGATGTGTTAAATATATGGATAGGTATGTTTTGACATATCCAATTTAACTCAATAGCATTGGTGCTGGGTACAAATGTAAAGTATATTATATTATATTATATTTATATGTGAACTGACTAATACATTGGAAGCGTACAAAAAGCGTAAAATGTGTATTAAGAAAAAGCTAACACGTGTAATCGAAAGGCAGATTCATATCAAGGGCACATATTTTACCCCTATTGGGTTGCGGTGAGGTCAAAACGTCGAATTGAAATATACATAAAATAAGCAAAAAAAACATATTATATTTGACCTCACTTTCTTCCCCAAAAAATTTTACGTCGAAACGTAGATCAACTCGAATATATACCGATACATAAATTGCAATTTGCATAATATGACCCGAAGGCGATCCGCCGTTGACACGTTGCAAACACCGAATGGATTAATTCAAGCGTTATGTCATGTGCAAACCATATGAAAGTGCATGTCTCAACATACTTAGTTCACTCTATGTACGTTTGAACCAAAATGTAAATTAATTCGAACATACAAATTAGTTCTTTGAAAAAGAAATTAGCGAACGAAAATCATTAAAGAATACTATAGTTAAAAATGTATATTATGTATGATAAAGGGATAAAATTAAAACATTAAAAATTTTAGCGACTATACCTTGAAGGTAGCAAAGCCAATGTAGTGGAAATTTGGGTTGAAAAGATGAGGGACTAAAAATACAATTTGATAAAATCAAAAGCAAGGGACCAATAGTGCAATTTGCTCAAAGTGTGAGGGAATAAAAGAAAAATATGTTAAGATTATAAATTATATTTCGACGTAGAATTACTGCTTTTTGAGTTTGGATACTTCCAAAGCCAATGAAGTCATGCATTTTGATGAATATGACTAAAGTTTATGACTAAAAACAAAAGTAGGCGTAGACATATGTGTACAAACCAAGAAAACGGAGGGGTATCCAAGTAAAATTCACCGACATTCTAATTTAAGATAGCATAAATAAATTTCTTCTAAACGCTTACTACCCGCTTTGATTTTGATATTAATCCCCACCATTTTCTTACGTGATGATTATTAACAAAATAGTTATTAAAAAATTTTAATTTAACGAAAAATAAAAATTGACACCAATGATATGACACGTGGCCAAATAATTCATGTCTTACATCCCGGCATCGCAAGTTTGGAGACAACCTTGTGCCAAAAAATAAAAGAAACTTCAAATAAATAAACTTAAAACATTTTGAAAAAATATGTATATTATTATAAAATATAAAGTATAAATATTTGATAATTTATTGTTCAATAAAAAAGTTTGTACGTGTAAACACTTAAAAAAATACATTAGAGTTAATTACATAATTAGTCCTTCTTGTTGTTTATATGAAGAAAAAGGTCAAGTGTTAATAGTTGTTTTATGTAAAGTCACACTTTAAAGTAACAATTTTTAATTTTGTAACAAGAATTAGTTTTTCTTATAGTTTAAGGACATTTAAGTCATTTTACATATAAACTATATTGTTAACGAGGGACTATTTTTGTAATTTACAAAAAAGATAAATATATTGTTATATTTTGATTAAAGGTAACTAAAAATAAATTAAATATATTAGTTCCCTAGTTAATCTACACTAATTTACCATCCCCAATTTCATATCCATTACTCAGCCGATAATTATTATGAAGCCTGTTCAATTTGGTGTTCATAATTGCAGGGGAATTTACGAAAATGGTCAAAACCAAGTTTGACTTACGAAAATAGCCATCTCATGCGTCTTTGGAGCAACGCATCACAGGTTACGAGACACCTTTATGCATCTTTAAATGTAGAAGTGACAGTGTCTCAATGAAATCCATGTGATGTGTCCGTGACTAATCCCATGCGTCCGTGACTCATCCCATTATTCCATGCGTCCGTGACTCATCTCATGCGTCTGCTGACTCATCCCGTGCGTCTGCCAACTCATCCCATGCGTCTGTGACTCATCCCATGCATCCAATTGTGACACGTGTCAACTCTACATTTAAAGAGGCATCCCGTGCATTTGAATCCGTGATGCGCCACTCCAAGGACGCATGAGATGACCATTTTGATAAGTCAAACTTAGTTTTGGCTATTTTCGTAAATTCCCCTTTTTTTTGGCAACCAAAGTTATTTCAGTTAGCGACAAAAAGTGCCACAAAGGAGTTAAGAAAAGCACACAATCTGAATACATCAAGCCAAAAAGAAACTAAAACAAGAAAGTAGACAGCACCAAACTTAATCCTTCAAATATGCTCCAATGCTCAAGGGTTCGTAGTAACTCTTGGTTGTGTTTTTCATCCCTTCAAGTGGGGCTTACACACACACAGAGAGACACATATAAGATTCGATTCAATTAAAAACCATCACAAGTTGTGAAAACCATGAGATGTCCAATTTCACATGCGAGTTGGGCAACCAATTTTTTGCACAAGCATAAATGAAAATATTATAAACACATCTGTAAAAACTAAAAAAAAATTGCCGAGTCATTGTTAAGCCTGATATAAATGTTATTCACGCCTGAAGTGAATTTTTTATTACAGCGATGTAATTTTTTTTTACATGTGATGTAAATTATTTACATATGACATTTTTTTTATTTTAAAATTTTTTGTTGGAATGAGTGATTTTTTTAAAGATTTTTTAGAATTTTTTTTGAAAAAACCTTTTGTAAGGCCTAGTTCCAATAGTTCTCACAACTCAAGGTGATTCTCATTTTACCCTTTCGTACATTTCTCTAGGATTAATATCAAATTTTAAAATATTTTACTATTTGAACATCTATTTTTATTTATATTGATATTCATATATTTTGTTATAAATATTAGTAAACTAATGATATTTTACATATATATAATTTTCGGAAAACTAATTTCTTTTAAATTTAATATGTCCAAGTACTCCCCGAGTACTACCGCTTAGATCGAGTATTCGAACTCCCCAGTCGACCGACTTGGGATCACCTAGCGAGTTTTGCAACTATGACTATACAGATAATAATGTGTTACTATATATATATATATATATATATATATGAGAAGGATCAGTTAGGAACCATCCTTTATTGTGAGAACCGCGAGAACTAGTGTGAAAGTGTGAACACAAACATTAATACCTAAGAAAATCTAAAAAACACCAAAAAAATTTTTTTGATTTTTGTTAGTATTTTTTTGAAAAAGTTGCTATATTTTGTCAAAAAAAATTTCACAAAAAAAAAATTGAGTAACAGTTATCCATGCACATGTGCATTTTTATCATTTCTTTGACAAATTCCGTAATACATTATAAACATTGGATAATTGTATTTTTATTTACACTACCACGTGTAATACACTAATGTTTACGTTACCAAAATTAGAAATGCACATGTGCATCTATATGTATCAACATGAAATAAGGTGTTTTGGTACACTACTTTGAATAAACTTTCTCTTTCATCTATCATTTCATCCATAATATACTACCATGCATATGTATCATTTCTTCGACAAATTCCGTGATACGTTACAAATATTAGACAATTGTACTTTCATTTACACTACCATTTGTACCACACTACTTTTTACGTTGCCAATATTATAAATGCACATGAGCATCTATATGTATCAACATAAAATAAGGTGTTTTGATACACTAATTTGAATATACTTTTTTCTTCATTTATCATATCATCCATAACACACTTTCATTATGTCCTACCATCCATTTACCAATACCAATATTTTCATTTTATTACATGTATATCATCACCATTTATACCATCCAATCAACATATTACATCATAAAGTGACAACTATAACCAAACCATCAACCACTAGATATAACTAACCAAAAAACATGTATATGGGCCTACTTCATCATTCAAAAATATAAACTTTTTGTACCAAAACACGTTATATAATGGTTATACAAAATGATGCACATGTGCATTTTGAATATTGGTTATGTAAATAGTAGTGTATTACGGATGGTATTGTAAATTAAAGTGCAACTGTCTGCTACTGATAATGTATTACGGAATTTGTCGAAGTTATGATACATATGCACATGTGCATGGATAACTGTTACTGGAAAAAAAGTTTTTTTTTAGGGTAAGAAATGTAGCGATTTTTTTTACAAATAGTAAAAAAAGATAAAAAAAATTTTGAGTGCTTTTTTCGATTTTTTTTAGATTTTATTTTGCAATAAAGGTGGTTTTCGCGGTTCTCGCAAAGGTGGTTCTCGCATGAACCTTTCCTATATATATATATATATTGTAGGTCCACTTGGAGGATCAAGATTAACCACCTACTTCCTTGTTGTTTAACACACACACGAGTGCGGAATCCAAGTGTATATGCAAATCAAAGAAAGAGCACAACCAATATAATAAAATATATAACATCAAAGATTCACTATATTGATTTGTAGAGATACCCATTACATAAACTCTTGACAAACTGCTTATCTCTCAACCTGCACTCTTACAAAACCAAAATAACATATGTGGGTATTTATAGGTAAGACGCAGCTAACACCCACAAAGAATAGGCATGTCCCACGAAGAACAGACCAGGCCCACGAAGAAATAGGTTCTTCGTGGCCTGACCCACGAACAACTAAGGAGCTCCACGAAGAACTAAGGTTCTTCGTTACTTTCAAAATTCATATGTTGCATGGGTTCTTTGTCCATATATAACAACATTGGTTCTTCGTTGACTCATAAATATACACACCCATGCATCTAATTGCATGGGTTCTTCGTAGGAACATGTTTGGTGTATGGCCATGACATCATCAGATGACATCATCATGTGACATCATCATGATGATGACGTTCCGCGGCTTTTCGTGCTTCAAGTGTCGATCTTTGGGTCGTACGACAGAGGAATGTCGCGATGTCGGGCTCGAACCAAGTCGAGGGTCGAACCGAATCAAACCGAAACGAGCCGTAGCCACAATATGCATCAACATATATATATATATATATATATATATATATTGGGTTCAATGTGGAACACTAAAAAAGCGGAAAACAGGAGACGTTGTATTTAACATGGTTAAATCTATCTTAAAAATTCAATTTAAATGTCAAAAATTATATATATATATACTTTTTTTAAAATAGAGCTTTTGCATATAAAGATATGTAGAAAGTATTTCAATAAAAAAATTTTAAAACCTTTTTTGATGTTGCTTAAATTTTTTTATTAAATTTATTAGTTATTGATTTTTTTTATTAAGACTTATATGCAAAAGCTCCAAAAAAAATTTTAAAATTTGATTTTTAACATCTTCAATTAAATATTTAACATGTTAAATAAATGGTCCTTAGTTCTTCATTTTTTAGTGTTCCAACCATCCCATATATATATATATATAGGACAAGGATCCGTTAGAAACCACCATTTATTGCGATAACCAGTGTGAACACAAACAGTAATACCTAAAAAAATCAAAAAAATACCAAATTTTTTTGTTTTAATATTTTTTTTGAAAAAGTCGCTATATTTACTCAACAATAAAAAATTAAAAAAAATTTGAGTACCAACTATCCATGCACATGTGTATTTTCGTCATTTCTTTGACAATTTCCGTAATAGATTACAACATTAGACAATTTTACTTTTATTTACACTACCATGTGTAACATACTACTTTTTACGTTACCAATATTAGCAATGCACATGTGCATCTATATATATCAACATGAAATAAGGTGTTTTGGTACACTAATTTAAATATATTCTCTTTCATCTATCATACAATCCATAATACACTACCATGCACATGTGCATTTTCATCATTTCTTTGACAAATTCCGTAATACAATTACAAACATTAGACAATTGTACTTTCATTTACACTACCATGTGTAATACACTACTTTTTACGTTACCAATATAAGAAATGCACATGTCCATCTATATGTATCAACATGAAATAAGGTGTTTTGGTACACTAATTTGAATACACTTTCTCTTTCATCTATCATACCATCCATAATACACTTCCATTACCTCCTACCATCCATAATACAATACCATTACCTCCTACCATTTATAATACAATACCAATACCAATATTTTTACTTTATTACATGTATATAAACACCGTTTATACCATCCAATCAACATATTACATCATAAAGTGACAACTATAATGAACCCATTAACCACTAGATATAATTAACCAAAAAACATATATATATGAGCCTACTTCATCATTTAAAATCACAAACTTTTTGTAACAAAACACGGTATATAATTGTTATACATAATGATGCACATGTACATTTAATGTAAAATTGAGTGTATTATGGATGGTATAGTAAATTAAAGTGTAATTGTCTACTAGTGATAACGTATTACTGAATTTTGTCGAAGTTATGATACATATGCACAAAAACTGTTACTCGAAAAAAAATATGTTTTTTTAACGAAATATAACGATTTTTATTAAAAAAAATATTTTAAAAAATGAGTGCTTTTTTTTATTTTTTTTAGATTTTTTTTGCAATAAAGGTGGTTCTCGCGGTTCTCACAATAAAAGTGGTTCTCGCATGAACCTAACCCTAGGATCCGGTTCAAATGAAACCACCACGAGTTGCGAGAACCACGAGAACTCTTATCATGCAATAAAATTTTAACATATCACCTATATTTAAATTAAATCAATAGGGTAATTTAGTCTTTTACTCACGATATCACATTTTTTCTTTCTCCTTCTTTTCAAAAGTCACACCCATGATAAGTTAACCTAAATAACTAATAATAATAATAATAACATAATAATAATAATAAAATAATAATAATATCTACAACAACAGTTAAAATCATTAAAAAAGTTTTTTAAAGAATGTTTGCATATGTAAAAATGTGCGACAATGAAACGTAACATGTAAAATAGTTCATTTATTTTTTATTTTGTTGTGTAAAAAAATTTACGGTTGATGTGAGTTTTTTAGAAGAGAGGCACCTTTCGCGCCGATGTAAAAAAAACGTTTTAATGCAATACACCACCGTGTAAAAAAATAAACAAAAACATTTACGTTCAATAAAGACAACACGCGTAAAAAAAATTCGACGAAGTGCGTTAAAAAATGTAACGCGTAAAATAGTTTTTTTTTTTTTTTTATTTTGTTGTGTAAAAAATTTACGGTTGGTGTGAGTTTTTTAGAAGGGAGGCACCGTTCGTGCCGACGTAAAATATCAAACGTAAAAAAACTTCTTTACGCAATATACCATTGTGTAAAAAAATAAACAAAAACATTTACGTTCGATAATGACAACGCGCGTAAAAAATATTTGACAACGTGCATTAAAAAACGTAACGCGTAAAATGGTTTTTTATTTTTATTTTGTGTGTAAAACAATTTACGGTTGGTGTGAGTTTTTTAGAGGATGGATGTGCAAATTATCATTTACTAACGACGACTTCGCTTTATTTATTTTAGTTTACTTTTCTGGTGATTTATTTGCAATGTAAACATTTACCTTAATTTTTAAATTTTTTTTATAGAAGAATCTTATTAATTAAAGCAAAATTATTAATGAGACCAATCATTAATGGTATATTAAAAAGACCAAATAGCTCTTATCTAACTAAAAACAAAAATTTCATTAATTAAAGCACAATCATTACTATGCTTTATTGTCTTTTAATCCCATCCATCAAAACACATTTGATCAATGGTTACAGTTCTCACAACTCAAGGTGGTTCTCATTTTACATAATCCATATATATATATATATATATATATATATATATATAGTAAGTATATGGAGAAAACCCCTCTAAGTGAGAAAACAATAGGAAACTCTAAGTTCTCGACTTTTAAAAAAAATTACACATGTAATATACATGTTTTTAAGGTATTTGAGCAAAAAAAATCAAAAAAGCGCCGAGTGGATATTTAAAAAAAATAAACAAGTTTTCAGCAACATATGTTATACATGAATGTAACGTATGTTACACATGAATGTAACATATGTTTCACAAAAAATTGTTTATCTTTTTAAATATCCACTCGACGGTTTTTTGATTTTTTTGCTCAAAACCCTTAAAAACATGTATATTACATATGTAATTTTTTTCAAAAAAAAAGTCGGGAGCTTTGAGTTTCCTAGGTTTTCTCGCCGCAAGGGGGTTTTCTATATATCATTTCCCTGTATGTATATGTGTGTGTATATATATATATATATATATATATATATATATATAAACATTTTAATTTTATTGTTTCATTTATATATAAAAGTATATATTGTACTAACAACTACAAAAAGGGGAATTAACAAAAGAAAGATTTTTTTAGAAAAAGATGCAAGTATAATGTAAGTTATAAAACTTTTTTTATTTTTTTATAAAATTGCAAATCACAAAAATATATCTCTTTATACTTCAATCATACATATAATTTTTAAAAAAAATATTAATTTTATAATAGATTTCTTTTTAATTTATTATTTGATTTTTATATAGTTATAATTTATAATTATTTTGGCACAAGGTTGCCACCTCTTGCGCTAATATGGTGCCAATGAGCTGGGTGTCGAATGGTAAGGGAGAGACCTGGTATTCAAAAGTGATCCAAGTTTGATTTCTGCCTACACCATTTAGTTTCGACGGTACCTGGTGATGATGAGAGACTAGGCGAGTAGGCGGCGACTACTAGTTCGATCCTTGAATTGAGCGGGTTTTACCTCACCGCACTATTGTGCCTTCGGGCGAGTGTTCACAGGCTTCGGCCTTAGGTGAGGGTTTTTCCTGGTTTGGAGACGAGTGTATCCCGATATAGTAATAATTATTTATAATGTTTTTAGTATTTTATAATTTTTGACGTAAGGTTGATCTTACGCGCAAGACGTGATTTTTTTAATATGTTTCATGGTGTCATAGGATGATTGTTTTTCCTTTTTTTTTCTATAACTAAAATTCAGCGACTATTTTGTAGACTTTACTTGATGATGAATCGATAAATTTTACATTTTACCCTTTTTCTATAATTGTTTGCATGGCATATAAAGCACTTATTAGTAGTCAACATACATTTTCAAATGGGGTATCATCGTTATACTATTGAAAGTGGCAAACTTATTTAAATTACTAAACTAGCCATTGATTAAAATTATATTCAAAAATAGTCATCTCATGCCTTCTTGGAGCGACGCTTCACAGATTCAAATGTGGTCGAAGCGTCTGCGAGGTACCAAAAGCTTTGGGCTATCTCCAAGAGTTGCAGACGTCGGAAACCATACTGGAGGCGTCATCGATGTAGCTGAAGCGTCTAGGTGCCGGAAAATCGGAAATTGTAGAAGTCTCTAGTGCCGGAAATTGCAGACATCTTCGGTGCCGGAAAACAAGCAGTTGAACCACGTTTCATGTGTCCTCCAGTGGGAGGTGAACAAGTTGCAGACTTCCGGCGAGATTTAAGTCGTATCCGTGGGAGGCGAACAAGTTGCAGACTTCCATCGAGTTTCATGCGTCCTCTTCAACTATTACATCGTCCTCAAGTTGCATCGCTTCCGGCGAGTTTCAACACCTTCTCAAGTTGAAGCACCACTGGCGAGTTCCGGCAACATTTTTTCCTTCAAGAAAGATCAAGGAAACTTCGTAGCATTTTGCCCATCTTTGATCTTGATTAAAAACAGTAACCCCCCCCCCCCCCCCCCCATGCTTTTGATATGATCTTTAAACAAGTTGTGGAGAAAGTGAAAAGGTACCAGAAATTGGCGCTTGAAACTTGATTATACAATGTAAAAAGAGAAAGCTGTAGACGCAAGAAAAAGCTTCAAACGCATTCCAATTCCAATGTGTTGGCCTGCAACATTTTTTATTGGTTTCAGTGAGACTCTGCAAAAAACGCATCAGGTACTTGAGGCGTCTTCATATGGACGCTTCAGGTGGCTATTTTCATAATTGGTGTGTGTCAATGCCTATTTTTGTTTTTTTTTCCCAATTTATTAGTAGTCAAAATACATTTTCAAATGGGGTATCAATGTTGACTATTGAAAGTGACACAAGTGCTTTGAAATTTCTTACATTACTTGGAATGAGTTCCCTAGACTAACCCTAATGTCTTTGCATTCTGAACCTTTAACAAAGTTTCATTCATAACTTCTTAAATATGTCCACATCAGAGAAAGCTACAAGAAATTTCATGGATTTTTGGCTACAAAGTGATTTATTATAAACTGAAATGGTCACATGACTGCCTACAACTAGTGAGACATATGGATCGATGAAAACAACATTGTGTTAAGAAAGAATCTCACAGAATTAAAGATGCTTTATTTTGCCACTTACCTGATCTTTTTGGTTGCCTTCTCTTCTCGGTGGTTTCTTCTGCAATCGACATTGACCGCTGAAAAAGGGTTCTCTAGTATTGGTGTCATTCTTGATCAAACATCTAGGCGTGGGAAAGAGGCCAAAGTCGCCATTGAAATAGCGATGCGTGATCTTAAAAATGAAATTAATCAGCCTTCTTTTTTATATCTTCAAAACTCGCGAGGCAAACCAATACATGCAGCTATTGCAGGTAAATCAGTAATTTCCATATTTTATTGTTTTTAATAGTTGGCAAACTCATATGAAATAACTTCTATTTGATTGTTTAAGACATTAATATAAAGTATTCTGACGACCTATCACCAACGGTCGCGAGATCCGTCGATATCTACTAAAATAAAAAATATAAAAACGAAAAAATCAAATAATTATAGGTCATCTCTCCTAACCCATGAAGTTAAGTTTATCATTGACGATTTATTGATGACCACCAACGCTAGTAAATCGAAACACTGGTTGTTGGTTGTGGTAGTTGTTTAGGCAAGGATATTCAATCGGTAATCTGACGTTGATACTTCGGATAAAATTTCAGACATGGTCATCGATGATAGTACTATGGTAACAACCACCAACTTCCGTTAGTAATCTATAAATTGCTAAAACAACCGTTCGTGATTACTCCATACATTGTGTTGGTAATCCATCAATATAAGTATTAACTAGATGCATTACACATGCCATGTTTACCGAATAGATTATCAGTGAGTCTCTTTATTGACTGAAAATGGTGTATATTGTAGTTGAATCCTACTTGTATGCTCACTTTTTGATGATATGGAATTGCAGCTAAACAACTTATTGATGAACACAATGTGAAGGCCATTTTGGGAGGTCATACATGGGAAGAAGCATCTGCAATAACCGAGGTAATCAGTGAATCTGAGCGCGATATCCCAGTGTTTCTTTCGTTAGCTAGCACAACTCCACTTCCAGCAACAGATCAATGGCCACATTTCCATCAATTCGTACCTACACAATCCGCACAAATGAATGCAGTGGCTGCTGTTCTACAGTCATGGGTATAACTCAAGTTACTCTAATATACGAAACCTCACATCTCACCTCCTCATCTGCAGCAATCACCTCTTATCTCACTCAGGCACTTCATCAAACCGGCGGTACACTCACCCATATGTTATCACTCACATTGGGTTTAAGTTCCTTTAATAAAGAGCTGGAGGTACTCAAGAAACAACAACGTAAAGTCTTCGTAATTCATACATCTCTGGAACTCGGGTTGAAGTTGTTTCAGACAGCCAAGAAGATGAAAATGACCGGAGATGGGTATCTATGGATTGCAACCAACACAATCACAGATCTTTTTCATTCCGTTAGTTCCTCCAAGATTTCCCAGTTGAAAGGTATGGTTGGTGTCAAAAGTTACTTTCCAGAAAACACACAGGATTTCCTTAATTTCAAAAACAGATTCCGTCAAGAGTTCCGTCATGATTACCCAGAAGAAGAGCAGGACGAACCTGGAATCTTTGCAATGCAAGGATACAACACCGTGAGATTGTTAAAACAAAACTCACCTGAAAACATGGATCACGTGACCCAAATTCCAGAAACTACGGTGGAGATTGTTTACGTGATGGGAAAGGGATATCACAGCGTGTATTGGACCAAAGGATGTGGGTTCTCAGAGACTGTTGAAGATGACACAAAAGAAGCAATCACTTACACGCATTCAATAGATAACCTGAAACAAGCTTTGTTCCCGATGCAACCATGGTTTGCTCGTAGACGGCGCAGGAATCTTGCTGAAAGTTCAGAGAATCGGATGAGAGTTGGTGTTCCGGGTCATTCGCTGTTTAAGCAATTTGTGAACATTGAATATGATCCCGAAAAGAATCAAACTGTGTTCAGTGGGTTTGTAATCGCTGTCTTTGATGAAATGATGAGACAATTGAAGCAACCATTTGAATTTATAGCATTCAATGGTTCTTATGATGAACTCATGATACAAGTACCTTTAAAGGTACGTAATCTGTTTATAATAAATTTTGTTTTGCGTGAACATATACTTGATACAAATACTTTTTATTATAATTAATGCACTAGATTTGCGCATCGTGATTTGGTAGTTTCTTCTATGATCTTTTTTTCTGGAGCAGAAATTCGATGCAGTAGCTGGTGATGTAGCCATCAGGTCAAGCCGGCTGGACTATCTGGATTTCACTCAGCCGTACACCGAGTCAGGTTTGGAGATGGTTGTACCTGTTAGATCCAAATTATCAAACCAGCCATGGTTGTTCATAAAGCCTTTTACTGCTAAAATGTGGTGGTTAATAGCAACAATTACTCTTTACACCGGCTTCATCATTTGGTTAATTGAAAGAGCTCATTGTGAGTATCTCCGAGGCTCGATTATAAACCAAATTGGAATCATCATCTGGCTTGCGTTTACGACCCTCTTCACTTTGCGAGGTATACAGTAAACAAATATTTAAGGGCAAATTACCAATATAGCCAAGAATTTGGTCAACTTACCAATCTAGCCACCTCATGAGTCCTTGGAAGGCCACTCAAGCATGGATGAGTCCTTGGGGCGAAACCCAATAAAAAATAGACAGACACATGGGATGAGTCCGCGGACGCATGGGATGAGTGACGCATGGGATCCGCGCATGGGATGAGTCTCAAGCATGGGATGAGTCTTTCAAGCATGGATGAGTCTGCGGACGCACAGGATGAGTCCGCAGACGCAATGGGATATGAGTCTTTCATGTGTGGGATGGGATGAGTCTTTCCACGTGTCAGATGGCCATAGGAGGACGCAATATTTGGCTATGCAAACGCATCATGTGACTCGGGATCTATGAAGGGCTCTCCAAAGACTCATGAGGTGGCTAAAATGGTAACTTGACCAAATTCTTGGCTAAAATGGTAATTTTCCCAATATTTAATTCCAACCAAAAATGTTATCTTTGCTTGTTACTTCATTACGTATGATTATACTCATTCACAGGTGACAAGTTACATAGCAATTTGTCAAGAATGGTGGTGGTTGTGTGGCTCTTTGTAGCACTAATCATCACACAGAGCTACACGGCTAGCTTCGCAAGCATGCTCACGGCTCAAAGGTTGGAACCAACAATAACCAGCATTGAGGTGCTCAGGAACATGAATGCAACTGTAGGGTACTGCAATGGTTCCCTTGTCCATCACTACTTAAAAGATGTTTTGGGTTTTAATAGCTTCAAGGTCAAGAGCTATAACTCAACTCATAGATATGCTGAGGCCCTTAATAGTGGTGAAATTGCAGCTATCTTTCTTGAAGTTCCTGCAGCCAAAGTCTTTCTAGCTCAGTACTGCAAGAGCTTCATCAGAACCGGAGAGACCTTCAAAGTTGGCGGCTATGGTTTCGTAAGTTCTCTTGATCAAAATTCTTCATAATCCTGGAGCAGTTTGACTTTCAAAGCCAAATGAACCGCTTTACACGTTTGAAATTCAACCGTTATATACTAGTACTTTTAGATTGAAAATGGAAAATTAAAATACTTATCACTGACTGACTACCAACATAGATTTTTTCGTTGGGTGTGGCAACTGCCTTCCAACAGACTATTTATCGGTAATCCGTCAACTACAATGAGATTTCGGATAAGATTCACATTCAGACTTTTAAATTGTTTTGCGACAAGTTATATCGTTATATATTATACATAGCAATGAAAACTTACCCTATATGACAATCTTTTTGGGTCCCGCCTTTATCGATGGATTACGGAAGAATCTGTCCATTGGTGATAGCCTTCTGTTTTATAGTGACATTCACATGCTTACACGACATGGTTTGGTAATTTCAGGCGTTTCCTAGGAAATATACGCTGCTTTCTGAAGTAAACAAAGCTCTAACGAACGTATCGGAAAGTGGGAAGCTAAAAGAACTTGAGGATGCTTATCTTACATCTGAGAAATGTGTGGATGAAAAACCTTCTCCGAATGAAGATGAGAGTCTTAGCCCTCGTAGCTTCTCAATACTGTTTGAGATAACTGGAGGGACATCAACGGTTGCCTTTGCCGTCTACATCGTCACCAGCATTAGAGAATTTAAAAAATCTAATCCAGAACTCAATAATTTCTTCAAATTGATGTCATCATTTATAAAAAACCAAATGAGACGGTCATCTAGTGTAGTTGTCAATGCAGAAAGCACCTAGCTAACGATATACAGTATCATATATGTTAGGATCTAGTATATAATAGCAGAATATGATGTTCGGTTCAAATTTCATGTTTAGTAAGAAAACCACAAAAACTAAATAATTTCCTTCTATTTACATTCGTTATGGATTAGACTTCTAATAAAACTTGTTTATTTTTTAGTGCAATGAGAATTTCTAAACAATCTTTATAAAGGTTTATTGTTCTGTCAATCAAAACGGGGTTGTTTTTTACGTGAAGAAGTCTAGGATTTTGAAAATGATTCACGAACCTTTTTGTGAGCAGATAATAATTCTAAATGAAAAAGATAGAGTTTGTTATCAAATGGGTTGAAAATGAAGTTTGTATTGGTTTAATTATCTACTTGTCTGAGGTATATACTTATTGTTATGTTATTAAAGGGGTATGTTTATCAGCTTGGTTTATTATAATTATTTTAGTTGAGTTTAAGTTGGGTTAGGAGTAAGAGGGAATTAAAAATTTTGTTCTTGATTTACATCATTTTTCAGACGGTGTCCTTTATCTTTAAAATTGATAAATTATGTAACTATTGTTTCAAAATTTTACACGTTATGTCCTTTGAGCCTAAACAAGTTAAATTTTATTGGTAAATTTGGTAATGTGCCTTTCAAATAATGGCATTTTTGTCAATTCACAAATATCCAACCATTTAAAAAAATAAAAAGTTAAAAAAAAAGTTATATTATATAAATAAATATAGAAACTACTTTCTCTCCCTCTCCCTCTCTTTGCCAATAATCACCACCATCCACCTCACACCACTACCACCATCATCCACTCCTGACCACCACACACTTTATCCCACTTGCCAAACCACCACCACCCACCGCACCACTCCCAATACGAAGTCACCAGCCACCACATGCTACAAACCCACTACCATCATCACCATCTGAAAACCGATCCCCCACCCTAACTAACTTGAACTCATTGTCTCTCCTAAAATCAACAAAATTGGCACCATCTATCGCCCTCTCCACATCACCAGGCCCCACTATCCATCCCTGCCTCACCATCCACTACCCACTCAACACCAAACAACCACCCATAAGCAACCTGTTCTAAACTACCCATCTTCTAAAATTACACACTCTCTCTCAACCATCAGCACCCAGATCTGACTACCTATCAACAAACCTATTACCTTTTTCACAATTTAATCTCCTTACAGCCCCAAAGCCCTTCCAGAGTGGATGTACAATGAATTCTTGAAAGTTACCAAGAAAGGGAAAGTTGAGAGGTTAGGTTTAGTAAAGAAGTTGGGTCTTGTTGCTACTAAATATGTTAAATTATTTGTGGCTGTTGGTGCTTCTAGAGTTAGGAACTTGTTGGATTTTGAGTAGGTGAAGAGAGAGAGAGGGAGTTTAAACTTTAGAGAGTGAAAGGGTGATGGGAGAGAGAGTGTGTGTTTTGGGGTTATATTTATTTTATTCTTTGACTAAATTTTAAATTTTATCTTTAAAATTGATAAGTTTTTTACTTATTATTTTAAAATCTTGTAAGGTATGTACTTTGACCCTAACTAAATTAGTTTTTTCTGTTAAATATGAGCATGTGTCTTGAGTGTGAGGGCATTTTTATCATTTCACTCTTAAAAGGACTAATTATGTAAATAACTTCAACAAACAAAAGGTTTAAATAAAAATAAAAACATATTCTCTCTTATTCTCACATCTCTATTCTTAATGTCATTTACCACCACCACCATCATAAGCTATCTACCACCGTTCACCCCACCATCACGACTTACCATCACTTCCAACCCCAACCCACAATCGTAACGCACCAGCAACAATTACCAATCAAACCCACCCACCAATATATATATATATATATATATATATATATATCCTATACCCCACAAACAATTCACGATTAAATCCCAAGAAATCTCACATCACAAATTCAAATCAAGAAACAGATTCATCAGAGTCCTTAAGACTCGCGTAAATCTGGTCAAAATTTAAAGCAAGACACAAATTCATCAAATCCAAAATTCCCACTTAACAACCTGTGGTGGTTGGGTACAAACCACAACGGCGGCGCAGATGAAGGCAAAGCAGATGACGGCGCAAATGACGATTGTGCAGATAAAGGCGAAGCAGATGACGGCGATGCAGATGACGATGATGCAGATGACGATGGTGCAGATGACGGCGATGAAGATGATGACGATGCAGCTTGGATTTCAGCGAGGAGAAGGTTGATTGGGTGGAAGAGAGGGTAGGTGGTAACTATGGCTGTTGATGGCTGCGGCGATCGTAGGTGGTGTGGTGGTGGATGAGGGTTAGTGATGGTCGTCGGTGTGGGTGGTGTGGGGTGGTGGTGGTGGTGGTGATAATGGTGGTGTTATCTGATGTTGGAGAGTGGTGGAGGGTGGTGGCTAGAGGTGGTTATTGGTGGGTTAATGGTGTCTGTTGAGTGAAAGGGGCAGAGAGAAAGGCAGACAAGGTTTTAGTTCATATATACATATTATATATTATATTAGTTTTGTTTGATTTATTTTTGTTTTATTTGTTCATTTAAAAAAAAAGTAAAAAGACTAAACTATTCTTGTGTGATTTAACATAAAAAACTAACTTGGTTAGGGTCAAAGGACTTACCTTGCAAGATTTTGAAGTAATAAGTACAAAACTCGTCAATTTTAAAGATAAGGTACACCGCTTGAAATCAAGTATAAGGACAAAATTTGAAACTCACTGTTATTTTTTAATTAACAAATTTTTTAATTAAATGAGTAAAATTAGAAAACTACCCTCATGTGAATGCACACGAACTCATTTAACGCTAAAAAAACTGAGTTAGGCACACAGCACATAACGTGCAAGATTTTGGAACAATAAGTATAACATTCGTCAGTTTTAATGACAAAGGATACCGTCTGAAAAAAAATGTATAAAGATAAAGGACAAAACTTATAATTCACTCTAGGAGTAATATGAGCTTAGTATAGATAGATGATAGATTATTGTAACACCTCGTAAAAACCCGTCCTGTAAAACTTCGACACGTGTGCCGCTGATTCTCGTATGCCACGTGCTAAAACGAGAGGGACTAAATGCGTCGTTATGTTATTTTATAACCTCTGAACGACTCTATAATAGTTAAGGGACTAAAAGTGTCAACATGCTCAACTAAGCCTCTGAGTGACCTTTTAATGATCCAAGAGTCTTATAATATTATTCATATTCATATGTGTTCCTATTATATGCCAATGAAGACTTTACCCACTAATTATGACGTTTCACGCAAGTTTGGAAGTCCAGGGACTATTCCTGACAAACTGTGGAAGCTTGTCGATTCTCGTATTTTGATATACAGACCCAATATATGGATCCAAATATATTGTATACAATAAAATATTATGTTTTATTGATACGGATGCAAGGATGTCCATCGTTGCGAAATTTCGATCGTTTTTGTGTTCGTTTAAGCATTTTACGCATTTTAGCGAAACACACAACCGTACAACCGAACGAACCGACATCCGGGATATTTTCGGACATAATCCAAGTCACATATACCTTAACACTCTTATAGAGCCTAGAAATCAGGTTAAAAGGGGTTACGGGTGACAAAACACGACGAAACAAAGTCTAGGGGCCAAACATGATAACAAGTGAAACTAGTGGTTGCTGACTAGGGTCCATACGGACCGTATGAACACTACCTTACGGTCCGTAAGGTGATCTGCAGATAAGAAAATGCTTGCTCATCAAGCATAACCTCCTAGCTCGCCACCTAGCTCGTTTTTGCCACTCTTAACCTGGTCTTGACCCATCCCTAACACTTGTAATCATCTCCTTAGCCCTTTAAACACTTGGAATGATCTCCTTAATCTTCTTCAAGTATAAATAGTTAATGGGTTTCACCTTGTGAACTTGAACCTTTTCTTCTCTTCTCCTCTATACTCATATTTGGAGGTTCCTGATCTTTTGGGGACTTCCTTTGAGTTTTCTTCAGTCCATAGGACCACAAGTAAGTGTTCCTTTCATGGCTAGTTCTTTTATTAGGCTTTTAAAGCCAAAAAGTCAAGTGTTTTCGATAAACGCCTTGACTTTCGGTTAAGACCATTATGGTCAAGCCAATGCTCGGTCCGAGCATGGCTATGTGATCGTAATTAGGTAGGTGATAATCCCTCAAAGGGGCATCTCCTAATTACCATGTTTGCTTAGTCAAATGACGAGTCAACATATTAATCTTTAAAAAAGTCAAACGGGTCAGATTTCGAAATATTCATAATCTGAGTTTTTTCATATTCTAAAATATGTTTTAACACTTAAACAACTTGGTAATAATTATTAGAACATGTGTAAACATGTTCGGCTCGTCAATTTTAGCTTTAGGGTCGGTTCGCAACCGAAAGTCGCGAAGTTTGACTTCTGCGTTGACTTTCGATTATGAACCGAATTAGATTACTATGCTACTGATTTAAGGTCTCATTATGATCGTATTATGATGTAGCATAACCCTCCGAGGTTACATTACATGATAATAATAGTTATCCGAGTTTTATGCGAGTTTCCGTAAAAATGCCAAACTTTGACTATGTTGCCCTTTCATTTGAAATGGGATTTTAAACACCAATGAACTTGCAAATAAATTAGTTACTGATATAATATCATGTTTAACAAATTTTGATGTTACAAATCTGATTAGAAACCGAGTTTTCGAAATACATCGTAAATAAGGCTTTAAAGTGACCGTAAAGCCCTTTCGGCACATGGAACGGTTTTAAATGTAATCTATCATACCAGACTCATTACCTACTGATGTAATATCATAATTAGGGTATTTGGGACATCATTTCAGTTTATAAACTGAGTTTATGCACACGATCTTGTATTACGCTTTTAAATGACGATAACGCCCTTACAGCACTTAAAATGGTTTTTAATCATGATTTTCATATGGAACCTTCTTCCTACTGATATGTTATACTAAATAACACATTTTAATTATTTAAACCTGGTCATAACATCAGTTTTCACAAAATATCGTCATTTAACGACTTTAACGCCTTTCTGGCGCATAGTATGTTTTAAACCATAATTACCAACCAAGACTTGTTACCCACTGATAATTGAAACTCATTTAAAATATTTTTACAGTGGGTACATGTTATAAACTCAGAATCCCAAATATACTTTCGAAACTATGTGTGAAATTACCAAAATGCCCCTTCGGAGCATAGATTGGATTTAAACTATAAAACACACATACATTCGATATCCTACTAATATTATATCATAAATAAAGTATTTTCAAAAAATATTTATGGTTGTAACATCATATTATACGCAAGTTCCTTTTATACGTCGCTAAAAGACCAAAACGCCTTATGAGACATTGTTTAATTTTAAAACCTAAATGAGCATACAAGTTGATATCCTACTGATATTATAACTTGTTTAAAGTATGTTAGCATATGTAACTTGTTCATGACTCATCCGGTTACCCGGTATCGCTTATATGCGTACGGTTAAGCCTAGGGGCAAGTTTACGTAATTTAACCGAAACGGGTTTAACCTTATCATTTTTTATTTTAAAATCCAGAATTTATATGTTTACCCATATTATACAAGTCATTGTACTTGTCGGGTTTAAACTACATTCTTTTTCGGTCATCGCTTAATTAAACGCGTCGTACCGTTTTGATACTTAAGCTAGCCGGTCTAAGTCTACGACTTAAATAAGATCCGCTAGCATTCTAATTGGTTATTTATACCATCATTCCAGACTAGAGCCTTCCGGTAAATTGTACGTACGCTTACTTAAATTGGATATAGCTGTGCTTATTATGTTTTCTTATTCCAAAAGGATTGTTATGCTCAGGTAAATACTCTTAACCTATTTTCCCTATACGGGCTTGGGATACGGTAAATTATTACCGCATGGTCGGGTATGGGATTCGAAGACCTATGTGTCGGGAAATTCAAATAACCCGTTTTGATTCGTATTGCTTGACTTAAACATTTGGGGTTAATGCAACCGTGTCTTGAATATCCTTGACTCATTTAATTGTAAGTGGCCACGACCTAAACACGGGGTGTAGGCATACACCTGACAGATGCGAAATGGTTTAAATAAATAATTTTATAACCCAATACGGGTTTACCCAATATGGGCGTTCCCAATAAGGGAATAAATTAAAGTTTTATAACACAATATGGGTTTTTCCAATAAGGGAATAAGTGGTGTGTCGGTTAATCATGAACCCGCATAGATTCCGGTCCCGATATGTATTGTCAAGTTATGTAAAACTGATAACATGAGATATAGTTTATCCCAAGTATAAGAAGATTTTTTTTGTGACTTGTGCACCTAAATCAACTTTGAAAAGGTTTTCAAAATGTGTCGGTTGATTGTATTTACCAGTGTAAACTGACGTATTTTCAAAATAATTAAGTACATGTATAAATACGTAAATAGGCTGGAAGCTGCTCAATAGCAAGATAAGAGGATCTTGCAAGTCCTTAGATGTGCCCAAAGTCTGTTGAACCTCTTTTGTGTATATTTTTGATCCGCCTGTGGATCTTTATTACGAGCCATTGTATTTGATCCTTGAACCTTTCGGCTTGTAATAATATTTTAAATTCAAGACTTCCGCTGTGCATTCTGATGTGTTAGGTTATGATAATATCAACATACGTCACGATACTCCCCACCGGGCCCACCGGGATACACGTGGAAATCGGGGTGTGACAATTATTCATTGTAATGTTTGCTTTGATGTATAATAAAAGACTCGAATTGAACGTTTAATATAGATTTTTGTGTTTGATTTGGGCCTGATCTTCCAACAATTAGTACCAGAGCAAAGTAGCTATTTTAAGAGTCGTTCTTCGAGTAAGGGGTAGCCTCCTTTAAGCTGCAGAGCTTCAATACTGGTTGAATGGCATATAAGATAGATGGTTGTGTAACGATGTCTATTGATGGTCCTTCTTTGGCTCATGGTAGTGATACACCATAGGAAAGGAGTCAACAATTGGATTTCACATGGTTGAAAATATGTCGACTGACTTAATTAACTGTAAAATTCAGAGTATCACATGAGAATGTAAAGATCTAAACGACAAAGATCTAAACGACAAAGATCCAAACTCCAACTATAAACCCAAGAAACAATAACAAACAATGTAAACACTCAGTCTAACGAACACTAAGAACAAATGATTATCAATGTGATAATCATCTACAAAACAACCAGGTTGTAATCTTTTAGACCAGATTCAACAAGAATACGATCAGAAACTATGAACAAAACCCTAAGGTGTTTTTGAGAGAGAAAGTGTATACTGAGACTAATGATATCAGTGAACCCACTGAGAAGTATCTAGAACTTCTTTTATATTCTCCTTGAGCAGCAAACCTAGCCCAGCAATAAATCTTCATTCACAACATCCAGCCCATACCTCGCATAAGCCCAAATCACATACAAGCCCATGTCACGTACAAGCCCACTCTCTAACATGAAACAAAATTATAAAACCAACATTTATATTAGAATTATAAAACGAAACAGAAAAAATAACAAGACAAATTATTAGACTTATGTATAAAGTGTATATTTTCAACACCCCCCCCCCCCCACCACCACCCACTGTTCCACTACTAGATTGGATTGAACATATGCAAATCATTGCACAACAACCGATGTATTTTACCCAGCCCCCCTTTTGTAAACAATTCGGCTAACTGTTTACTCGACTTAAACACCAACACATTTTATTACACCTCTTGAAATATGTTCTCTTAAGAAAAACAAGTCTAACTCAAAATGATTGGCTCTGTCGTGGAATAGTGGGTTCGCTGCAATAGCTATTGCAACAATATTATCACAAAACAAATTAATAAGGAGCTTAATATCAATACACAACTCACTTAACAAATTTTTAAGGCAAATTAACTCACATGCAGCTACATATATAGTCCTGTATTCAGCCCAGCTAAAGACCTTAACACGATAGTTTGTTTTTTTACTTTTCCAGGAAATTAAGTTAGACCCAAGAAACATACAAAAACTTGTTACTGACTTCTTGGAAACTAAGCACTTTGCCCAATCAGAATCGGCAAATACTACTAAATCAAAATTTTGACCTTTACTGAACAAAATACCATAACCAGGGGCCTGTTTCAAATATCTTAAAACATTAAAGGCTATTTAAACATGTCCTACTGTCGGGCTATGCATTGATTGACTAAGATAATGTACTTCATACAAAATATATAGCCTGGTGTGAGCTAAGTATATTAATTTCTCTACTAGTTGTTGATAACTAGTAATATCAGAAAGAGAACGAGAACGAGAACTACTATTTAGCAAAGCATTTAAAACATGATTATGATCAATCGGATTGTTAACTGGTTTGCATGCTAACATACCATATTCAGATAACAAATCAGTACAGTACTTCCTTTGAGACAAACAAAGACCTTTATCAGATCTAATAACTTCAATACGTAAAAAATATTTGTAGCTCACCTAAATCCTTGATCATAAACTTTTTTTTTATACTCTGCTTAACAATCTTAATCTCAGGCACAGAATTACCAGTTAACACGATATCATCAACATACATAAGCAGCACAACAAATACACCATTTTTAGCTTTAATAAATAAAGACGCATCACATTTACTTTGTACAAAACCCAAAACTCCAATCTCACTGGCATTACAAATACAACGGGTCACTAGCATCCAATTTATTGACTGAGGTCTCTGGTGGTGGTTCAGATGGACCACCGCCAGAGGTAAGAACAAGACCATCTACCATGACAACTTACAAACACGGATGATAAAACACAGACTACGACCTAAAAAAACCACTTAGAACACACAGGCACAATCAAGACAGAGGGACAGATCAGTGGTTCATCAATCTAAAAGTGACACTACAGTCCGTATCAAGAAGCCACTACCTAATACAAGATTAGAAGCAACAAAATCAATAACAACGTAATCTTAATACAATCAGGCAACAAATCAAGTAATAATGCAACAACTAGCACCAATAAGACATGTATCAACTAGCACAAACAAGACTCGATTAAACCGGTCTGACTAACCCGGCACCAGCAATTCCTAGACTCAACAAACAAGTATGAAATTCTAAAAATAAAGAGTAATAAAAGGAAAGATGTCACCATGGAGAGCGTATAACTCCATCAAACTAATCTTGAAACTTTCACTTATGGTTTCAAGAAACAATTAGAAAAGTAATTTTTTAGCAATCTGATCTTAAGACCTCACTTAGGATTTCAAGAATCAGACAGAAATAGCCTTCCAAACAAGCAATCAGCAAACCTTAGGAAAAGTATAACACCAGAGATCCAGCACGTAGCCCAAGAAGACTGATCAACCCAGATCTGCAGTTGGCAGACCAAATCCCTGTCAAGATCAACAATATCTTCGAGAAAACTTCAGATCTAACCAAGTCAAGACTCACAGCTACGCGACGGGATAACATTTATTTTTAAGTTGCGAGTTACGGCTAGTTATTTATAAAATTTAAACGTAGAAAACACGCACTTAACAACTATATATTTGAAAAGCACAAAAATGTATGTCGTTGTAAAAGTGTATACATAGAATACCCAAAAATAAATTCAAAGGAAGTCGTTTATCATTTAATTTGACCCGATTGTTTCCAGAAAAAAAAAATACGAAAAAACGTAAACCAATTGAAAACATACATAAAAATAAGCACAGAAATGTAATATATTTGATTTGACATATTTTCAAATATCATTTACGCCGAAACATAAACCAACTTGAATTTATACCGACACGTACATAAAAGTAAGCACCTAAGATAATGGTGTTTTTTAAGTTAAAGAATGGTACGGCACGTTGCGACGGTGTTGAAACGTAAAGTGGCTCGTATTTATACCGTCTAATGAAAATGTATTAAATTAGACTGGACTCGTTTCCGAACAAAATTTACATCAAAATGTAGACCAACTGAAAACTTAATGTATCTAACCCGACTCATTTCTAGAGAAAAAATAAAATTCACGCTAAAACATAACTTGAATTTATACCACATGTAAGTAAAGCTAAACACGTAAAACTTGATTAAAAAAGTAAATAGAAAGTTAATGGGTTGTAAGCTGAAAGTTGAGAAAACATAAAAAAATATGTCGAAATGTAAATAAACTTAAATTTATATCAACTCGTAAAAAAAAAATAAACAGTAATACTCGATTGCAAAGTATTTAGAAAGCTAAGGGGTTGTAAGAGTCAATATTGAAAATTGAAGGTTAAAATTGTAAAAAATACATAAAGAGACAAAAAAAGCCTTACTGTTCACCAAACTTGCAATTGTATATATATGTATAAACTTAAATTTATATCAACACGTAAAATAAAAATAAACACATAAAACTCGATTACAAAGTATTTAGAAAGCTAAGGGGTTATAAGAGTCAATATTGAAAATTGAAGGTTAAAATTATAAAAATACACAAAGCGACAAAAAGAAACGCTATACTATTCACCAAACTTGCAATTATATATATATGTATAATATAATATAAATGTCCTTCTATAGTTACAATGGTGATACGTCAAACGAAAGGAGTCCACAACTGATTTACCATGGTATTGAAAATTGTCGGCTGACATTTAAAATAATAAGAGTGAGGTGGAAATAAGTTGCTGTTGATTGCTTTTCAAGATAATGTTACTTGATATTTAATCATGTGGAAAAATAATTTGAAGTCCATTTGTGAAGTACTTGATTGATTTTATTGGATGAAGTAAAAATTTAGAATATTTTTACACAAAGTATGAAATGTTTTTATCCAATAGAGGGTGGAGGGTGTGGCTATGTTAAAAGAGAGTTTGTTTTTTATGAGCAAGGATCCAAATAATAATGTGTTATACAGAGGCGAACAGTTGTTTGGGTGGTGACCATCAATAAGCCAATTAAGTGATGGTTCGGTTACTAACTTTTAATCCAGGTATGATCAAAATCGGGTTTTTCCTTGCCTATGAGATGAACAAAAACGCGGGGTGGCTAATTTTTTTAGCAAAAGTAATCCAATAGGTAGCACAGAAAACAAAAATAGCAGGTACAGATTTTCCATTTAGAGAACTGGAGGAAATGAACATAACATGGGGCTAGTTGTTGAATTCGTGGTCGATAACAGGTGGCTTACATCCAGGAATAAATCGGAACAATTAAAATACGCTTGTTTTACCAATTAAAATAATCACTTTATTTGAATAAACCTTTCACGACAGGGGCAGACCTATGGTATCCCAGGGGTTGCCCGGAATACCCCTCAACTTTCCTTGTCGAAGTACAAATTCTCGTTCTCCGTTTAGTTTTTATGTATTGAATACCATTAAGAAATTATTAGGATACCCCCTCATCAGTTGAAGAAAAGAGTAGAGATGAAATAGAAAAAAAAAGTTCAAGCCAACAGTGGTGGTCGTGGGTTGCAGGTGGAAGTTTTCAGGTTTGGGCCTTATATAAATTAAACCCAAGTGTTTAGAAGCCCACATTAATAAAAACTCTTCATTTTATTATTATATTATTGGATTTTCTCCTCTTATTTCTCGTGGTTAGTCCAATGCCATATACAGATATTATTGGATTTGTTTTTTCTTTTACGACATATTGATTTTTCATTTGATTTACCTATCAATTCATTCAATCTAATGCTTACTATTTTATTTAACTATGTGATTCCAATATGTAAAAATATTGAATACGCATGAAATCAAAATAAAAATCCTCGAGATAATAATTAAACTATCAAATGTGAAATTGTTAATGATTTGTCCTTGTTTAAATCAATTAATAATTATCCTTATAAATATCTGAGAGCGAGTAAGGAGACTATGGCTAGCAAAAGGCCCCCTTTGTGTCAAGCATTTAATTAATATACTAAAATATTATATTACAACACTCAGGCCAAAAACTCTTATAACTAGGGGTCCGTTTTTTATGCTTGCACATGATTCTTTTGTGTTTAATGAAATTAGATTTTAGTTAGGGTTTAGTTCCATTTTTTTTATTGTGTATTGAAAGTATAAATGTACGATATAAAAAATTACATTGTATGAACGTACGGTAAAAAAAGTTAGGATACCCCTGAATTTACTTCTAGTTATCCCACTGTTTCACGAGATTATCACTACAAACAAAAACTATTTAGTGACTCATATTTATAATCGCACATAGCTATTATGTCTTTAATTTAGATTTTTAGTGGCACTTACCTTTTATACCACCAATTCAAGTTTTTAATAATGATTTAAGTGACACTTAACTATTATACCACTAATTATTTTTTAATAAAAAATGGAAATTTTGAATTGCTCTTCCAAAGATCTCTCTTTCCATCCTTGAAATCTTTCATTAGAATTATCAATTATTTCCCTCCCATCAATGTAGTGGTGGTCCATTGGTAAAGACAAAACCTTTAAAAACCTAGGTTGGGAAGGGAAAAGTCTTAGGTCCAAGTCCCACAGGCGATAAAGGATTAAAAAAATTAGCCGTTCAAAAAAAAATTATTTCCCTCCATTACACCTCCCACGTACTATAATATTTTCCCAATAATAAATCTAAAAATTATGGTGAAATAATGTCACAAGTTTCGCTTGATGAGTCCTAGCCTTAAGAGGTGGCAAAACAGGCGAGTTAAGCAAATTTAGGTCATGGTTTAGGATTATTTTGGGTTAGAATGGGTTTATAAAGTAAAGAAATATGATGGGTTTGAGTCATAAAGGGGAAAAATAAACTAAAATATTTTTAAATAAATTCATAAAAAATTAAAATGAATTGAAGAAATTAAAAAAAATAAAAAAATTGTATCAAGTTCTTATTAAAAATTAAAAAGAATTGAAGAAATTATAGAAAAAAATTATTACAAAAATTTAAACATGAATAAAAAAGTTTAAGAAAATTAAATAAAGACACTGCTCCTAATGTATTGGATTGTATATTCTGTTGCATTTTGTATCTAAGTTATTTTTTTTAACGGCCAACTAAATTACCGGATAAGCATCCTGGGATGTCCTCAATTGAGCAAATGCATCCCGTCCGCCATAACGGTCAGAGTTGGATGCATACCCGAGTCACCAAGCCACCAGTCCCGGGGAAAACCCACCGCCCGAAGGCCCACTGCGGTAAAACCCGGTTCGGCTCGGTTTCGAACTGGCGACCTCCAAAGAGGCCTAGTTCTAAACTTCATACCACCACCAATGTCCTTCAAAGTGATGCTAGCGAGAGTTGAACTTGAAACCTCAAATAGAGAAACCAAATGACTAACCACTAAACTATCTTGTCGGGACATTTAAATCAAGTTCTAATTCTAATTAACATTTAAATCAAGTTCTAATTCTAATTATTCATTGTAATATGTAGTCCATTAAAGCCTACCAAATTGTAGCTGTTTCCAACCATTTAATTAACATGAAACCCGAATTACACAAAACCCAATAACCATATAAGTGGGTTTTGAGTCGCTCAGGTCTAACGCCATCCGTAGTGGGGCGTCTTAGTCATTTTTTGTTGCCGAAAACGCTCCAAAGCGCCGGCAACACCATTACGCCGGGCGCTTTGGGGTTGAATTTGGATCCCCCGTTGTGTTGATGGCGGCGTTTTGAATTTGTTTTTGAAAAATCCGACCGTTGCAAACGGTCATTTCCAAAAAAAAATATTCTAAAAAATACAAATAATACTCATATATTCTCCCTCATCTCTCATTTTTTTTAAAAACTTCAACACACTTCACATCCTTTCATCCTATTCTTTCCCTTTTTTTATAAAAATTTACAATCTTTTAACCATGAATCCTTTCAACCGAGGTTTTATTCCTCCACGTTCGAGTGGCGATACGAACCAAGCTAGCCACTCTACCCGTCCAGTTTCTCCGGTACCCACTTGGCCCACCCCATACGGCTCCGGTTTCGTCGAGTTTAATCAAAATCAACACGGGTTCTTGAACCTTTTGAACCAACCACTTTCTTGGGACCCCAACATGTACGGTTGGAAGCCGAACCAAAACATGGGCGGAATTGGTTCGTCTCAAGCATTCGGTTCCGCACAAGCATTCGGGTCGCCCTTACACGAGCCCGAGGTTGTTCCGGAGACACAACCGGACATAGTGGCGATGCAAAAGGGTATAACAAAACCTCGCATAAAAAGAGACTCGAGAACACCAATACCCGACCAAAAAAAAAACGTTCAACCGTGGAGTGATGATGAGTATTACGCGTTAACCCGAGCATGGCTCGACGTGTCGGAGGAGCCCGTAATCGGTAATTTTTGTTATTATTATTTTTTTTGTGTCCTTTTTTTATAATAATTATTTGTTTTTTTATAGCCAACAACAAAAATAAAACCATTTTTTGGAGCCGTATCCGAGCGCTATTTTTCGACCTAATGGGTAGGGGAGAGGACTACCGACAGGCGGACTCACTATCAGGCAAATGGACCGACATGAATAAAAGTGTACAAATTTTCATACCGTTTACCTACGCACGAGAAACGGTTGGAAAAGTGGGAACAGAGATGAGGACGTTACGCAAGCCGCGTTGATCGAGTATCGACACAAAAATTGTACTTTCTTGTACATGAGGTGTTGGCAAGTTCTCCGGCATAGTCCCAAATGGGCCAACGTCCCTAGCTTTGGAGCGAATTCGGGTCGGTCGGCGAATAAAGACCGTCGAAAAAATAAAAAAACAAACGAATCGGGTGAACCCGAAACGCCGACGTCCGACGCCCGAAACATCGACGTAAACGATGATATTCAAGAGGACCCGCCGGAAGAGCCGCCGGAAGATATATAGTCAGAAATTAATATTAAATAATGGAAATTAAAAATTGAGTAATGTGACGTAGGGGCGTTATGACTACGACATCTAATGTCAAAACGCCCCAAAATGCCCCCTGCTAATGTGGCACGCCACATGTCAGACAACGTCCCTACAAGGGCTTTTTGACTACACATGATGAAGGGGTATGGTCACAAAAACCTTGCGCCAAGCAAGGGAACCATACCCACTCTTAACTGTCAGGAAAACTTCGCGCAAATATGTGTACCAACGATAGAACTTAGCAAACGCTGCGCTAAATAACAAAGAAGGGAAAAGATCATTTAGCTACCTTGCGTGGTTCTGCGCAAGGAAGATAGTTAATCTTGAGGATTCCCTAAGTCACTCTTGGTTCACAGATATCTTACGCAGCCCACAACACAACTGAGGAAGTTTACAATTCTCTACGCCAGGCATCTAGAAGGGAAAATGATCATTTAACTACCTTGCGCCTTCTGCGCAAAGAAACAGTTAATCTTGAAAGACTTTTCCTTAGCGAAGAACTTCTGTTCACAAGATATGGTGCAGAGGCAAAAGGAATCTTTTCTATTGTAACAGAATGCACACGTGGCAGCAGGTCATAGCTGTGAAACTTCTGGAAGCATTTAATGTTCAATCGTGCTCAGGCACCTTTCGGTTACAACCGAATGCCACGTGGCAGCATCTCAGATAATCAAGAAGGTCACGGTGATGGCATGGTCACCTCGAGAAAGCTCAATGATCTCACGATGACACGTGGCATCTCCCTAGCCGTTGATAATAAGCCAATCCGTGTGCACTAACGGTAACAACAACAGTTAACGGAATGGCAAAGATTCCGTTAAGTTTTCATCTCTCCTTTTGGCGCCCGAATCTGGCTATAAATAAGTAACTTTGGATTCAAGGAAAGGTATTTACTCTCACTTACTCTCTCTCTTACTTCACTTGAACTATTTTCTCTCAGTACCGATACTTATTCTCACGCCGGAGGGTGGTCATGGAGAGAACACCCCTTCTCCCCGTGACGAGGCTAACGACGTTCTGTTTTGTAGGTATCGTCGGAGTGTAGTTGCGATCATTTTTGAAACCACCAGATTCTGATCAGTTAGGTCTACGTTTCTTCATTGGCGCCCGCTGATTTTCTATTCTCTTCTATCTTTCGTTTCGTTTCATTTAGATCTACAGCATCATGGCTGATGGATCATCGTTTCCAGGTCCTCTATCGGAGATCCATCGCGTCGTTGGCGGTCCTCAGATCGACGGACAAATTGTTGAGGACTCGTCCGGCGAAGCTGATGCTCCGTATGATCCAGATCATGCAAGCATTCCAGTAACTCCGGCAGCTCCTCATGTTGATGTCGCGTCAATTCTACCACCTGGAGAGACTCCGTTGTCGTGGTTAATCAAATCTCAAACTGCTTTAAATGCTATGTATGCTCAACTATGTGCTCAGACCGGAACTCCAGCTTTTCAAGCTCCGGTTAACGCTCTTCAGGTCCGTGCTTCGCCGGCACCTCGAGTGTTGAGTTATAATACTCAAAACCATGCTCGTGCGCCTTCGCATGTGTCTGTATATGGAAATGAAATGTACTCTAAAACCTAGAATGATTCTGTTCATTCCGGTAGTAGGAAGCAAGAAGAAAACGTTCAACGTCGCACATCTGTTCACTCACGTTTGGGCCCGCGATCGTCTCAGAAGCGGGACACCAACATGATGAATATGATAAGACTTATGAAGAAGGAGATAGTGCAAGTGTTTTTAATCGTCTATCTGCAAATCATGTTAATTATAAGCCCAAAATACGTGCAACATACAATTCGGAGGCGGAACATTATTACAATCTGGTATATCGACCAGCTGAAGCAGCTGAGCAATCTAAATTTGTAAGAGAAATAGCGTTGGCTCTGCTAGAACGAGCAAAGTTACCATCCAATGTAGGTAAGTTTAACGGCTTAACTGATCCTGATGATCACATGCACCTCTTCACTGGCGCAGGGCTAATTGGGGGATGGACATTACCGATGTGGTGCCATCTGTTCGTACAGACTCTTACCAGCGCCGCGCGCCTCTGGTTTGATAACTTACCTACCGGTAAACTTTCCTCTTGGAATGATCTTAAGGAGAAGTTCCTTGCACACTTTAGTCAACAAAGGCGATACGTCAGAGATTCCTCATATGTGATGAACGTCTGGCGAAGGGATGATGAAAACCTTGAAGATTGTATCAATCGATACAACAAAGAAGTATTAGAAATTGGAGATGTTCATGAGGACCTTATCCGCGCACAATTCAAATACGCGGTGAGGTGCGATGAAATGATAAAAGTACTTTATGGGACAACTGGTCTTCCAAAAGACTGGGATAAGCTAATGGCAGCAGCCAAAGTTTATGCCCAGACGGAGCGGAACCTTAATTCTAACAGACAACCGCTACCTCAGAATCGTCCTCAGGATCTGAGTGGAGGTGGCCGGAAGTTAAAGAAAGGATGGAAAGACTCCAACCAAAGCTCATATTCCCCGTATTCACCAGTAGACGCTCGCGCAACGATTAGTAAAATTACTACCCAGAAAGTAATCAAACAGGAGAATCGTGATCGACAATGGACGCCTTTAATGAAATCTCCTGCAGAGGTCCTGAGTATAGAAAATTATCAATTTAAACAACCGCAGCCCATGAAGAACAAGAAGGGTCAAGACCCGAACCTCTTTTGTAACTTTCACAAAGACACAGGGCACACAACTGATAACTGCATCAGTTTGCGCACAGAGATCGAAAAGGCATTAAAAAGCGGTAAGCTGACACATTTAGTACAGTCAGTATGAAAAGAGGTCAGGCAACTCACGCGCGGGGATGAAGGTCCAAGCAACAAAAAGATGAAACAAGTTGCTATGATTCAAGGAGGACCGTCGCGCAAGCGCAACTTCCAACGTTTTCAAGATAACAAATGGCGTGAGAAGCAAGTAATTTTCCTGTTGTCCTTGGCGGACCTCCAGAAGAGAGACCAGTCGTAATCACATGTATCTTTGGCCATTACCAGACTGACTATATGTTCATAGATCCGGGAAGTTCTATGGATATCATATATGAACAATGTTTCAAGCAGTTAGATCCGGAAGATAAGGCACGCCTGGAACCAGTTGACTTCCCGTTAACTGGATTATGCAATGAGGCTGTTTTTCCTCTCGGACAGATAGTTTTTCCCGTGATTCTTTCATACAGAAAACACTCACGAACCATTCAAGTAAACTTTATGGTAATGTCGGCAACCTCTCGTCACGATGTTTTGTTAGGACGTCGTGCGCAACGAGATTTCAGCATGGTCACGTCTGCGGCTCACGCTGCTTGTGGTTTCCCAACGCCAACTGGAGTAGCTATCATATTCGCTTGAAAGGAGATTATGTCTATCGAAGAACCAGTTGTTAAGGTGCTAAACCCACGTCGCCAAATGAACCTGAGAAATGGGTTCTAAACAACAAATATCCAGAGCAACCAATAATACTCGGTCCTACGATATCTATGGCAATTCGCGTAAAACTCAAAACATTGTTGTTTCGAAATATGGATATTTTTGCCTGGATACCTACAGACATGGTAGGGGTTCCGCGCAACGTGGCAGAGCATTGTTTAAATATCTTCCCATCAGCAGAACCAGTGGTTCAGAAAAAGCGCAGCTTGGGTACCGAAAAACGGAAGCTATGAATGAACAAGTTGCCGAATTGCTTAAAGCTGGTATTCTACGCGAAGTCAAGTACCAAACCTGGGTGGTGAACCCCGTTATGGTCAAAAAGCATAACGACGGGTGGCGCATGCGCGTCGATTTTAAGGATTTGAACAAAGCATGTCCCAAAGATTATTACTCGCTTCCAGAAATTGACAAAAAGTTGACTCCTTAGCATCATTTCGCTGGAAATGCTTTTTCGTCTGTTACAAAGGGTACCATCAAGTGCTGATGAAACAAGAGGATGAAGATAAGACGGCTTTCCGCACGGAGAAAGGTATTTTCTGTTATACCAAAATGCCTTTTGGGCTCCGCAATGCGGGAGCTACGTATCAATGGCTTATGGATTCAGTTTTTGGTAATGACATCGGAGTAACCGTTGAAGTGTATATCGACGATCTAGTTATCATGAGTAATACAGAAGAAATGATGTTGGAAAACATTCAGAAGACTTTTGATTCTTTACACAAAGTTAATTTAAAGTTCAACCCAAGCAAGTGTTCCTTTGGCATGGAAGAAGGCAAGTTCCTCGGATTCATCGTCACAAAGGATGGGTTCAAGGTTAATCTAGAAAAAGTTGAAGCAATTCAAAGCATGACATCTCTAGCAAGTGTAAAGGAGATGCAATGGTTAGCAGGACGGTTAGCTGCACTTAACCGTTTCCTTGCAAATCACGCGGCAAAGTCTTATCCTTTCATCCGTACTCTGCGCAACTGCGTAAAGAAAGAAAAATTCCAATGGACGTCAGTGGCAGAGAAAGCTTTCCAAGATATGAAAGATTGTTTAATTCAATTACCAACTTTGACAATGCCACGCAATAAAGAACCTCTGATTCTCTATCTTGTTGCATCCGAATTGGCAGTAGGAGCAGTTTTTCTTGTTGAAAGAGAAGGTATTCAAATGCCTATTTATTACATTAGCAAGATGTTGAATGACCCAGAGTCTCGGTATTCAATGATGGAAATGCTGGTACTGGCGCTAGTTCACGCTTCGCGCAGACTTCGTAAGTATTTTTCAGGGCACATCATAAATGTTTTAACAAATTATCACCTTGGTCAGATTCTTTCAAAGCCAGACGTCTAAGGACGATTAGCTAAGTGGGCTATCGAACTAGGCGGTCACAATATTGTCTACAAACCAAGACCGGCAATTAAAGGGCAAATCCTTGCCGATTTCATAGCTGAGGTTCCAGTGGATAAAGCGAAAGAATGCGAAGAAATCCAAAATCCGATTCCCATTACGGTTGACAGAGAGTAGCTGTTACATACGGATGGCGTATCTAATAGTGACGGAGCCGACGGCAGGCCTCCGACTAGTCAATCCAGATAACTAAGAGTTCACTTATGCTATACGCCTGGATTTCAAGAGCACAAACAATGAGGCTGAGTATGAGGCGTTTCTAGCAGGCTTGCGCCTCGCTATAAAAATGGGCACTGCAAATTTAACAGCGCATGTTGATTCTCACCTTGTAGCAGAACAAATTAATGGTACTTATGATGTAAGGGGCAATATTATGGCATTATATTTGGAACAAGCCAAATCGTTAATCAGTCATTTCCGATAGTTTAAAGTTATACACATCAACAGGAGTGACAACAAGCACGCTGACGCATTAAGGAAACTTGCAGCCACGAGTTTTCAACATTTAGCGAAAGAAGTCAAGATTGAAGTTTTAAAAATCCATTTGCTCCACTAAAGCAAGTTACCATGGTCGAAATGGGGAGTCCATCCTGGATGTCTCCGATTATCCTGTTTTTACAACATGGCTAACTTCCTGACAACAAGGCACAGGCACGAAAGATCCGATGCAAGGCTTTAAACTACGAAATGGCAGATGGTATTTTGTATCGCAAGTCGTACATGGGTCCTTTACTAAGATGTGTCGATAAGAATGATGTGCAATACTTGATTAGAGAAATCCATGAAAGGTTGTGCGGCATACACGTGAGACCGTGCATGGTCGTCGCTAAGGTAATGGGCGTGGGATACTACTGGTCAGGAATGTACATGGACGCTGTTGACATGTTGCATAAATGCATGGCTTGCCAAGACATGCACCAAAGACTTTGCGCCCTAAAAATCCATTGGTCCTAGTAACGTCAGCATGGCCTTTCAACAGTGGGCCATCGATCTTGTAGGACCTTTTCCTGACGCGCTGGGCGCAGTGAAATTCATTGTTGTTGCCGTAGATTACTTTACCAAGTGGGTCGAAGCAAAACCATTAGCCTCAACAACAGCCATGGTGATTCGGAAGTTTATCTGGGAGCACATTATTTGTCGACTCGGATTACCGATGCGCATCGTCACAGATAATGGCCCCAATTTAGCATCTGAAGATCTGCAAAGATAGATGCAAGAAATGCAGATTGAACATGTGTTTTCATCCCTTGCGCACCCCCAGGCGAACGGGCAGGTTGAAAGTATTAACAAGCAGATAGTTGACGGCATTAAAGCCCGCCTTGGCTCGGCGCGTCGTGGTTGGGTCGATGAGTTGCCCAGCATTCTTTGGGCGCATCGAACAATGCCCAAGACAAGTACGGGAGAAACTCCATTCAGTTTGGTATATGGTACGGAGGCAGTAGTCCCTGCTGAGATAGGTCTCCCATCACCAAGAATACTCGCACTAGAAAAACAGAACAATGACGAATAACGCCGCTTGGATTTAGACTTAGTAGAAGAAAGACGCCGAAAACACAGCTATCTGCGAAGCCAAATATAAGTCTTAGCTGAAAAAATATTATAACAAACGGGTACGCGTTTACACATTTTTACCGGGGGATTTGTCCTCCGTGATAATGAAGTATCCAATACTGAAAAACCGGGTAAACTTGCGCCAAGATGGGAAGACCCCTATGTGGTCAATGAAGTCCTTGGCAAAGGAGCATACACTTTGAAGTGCATGGACGGCTCTAGCGTCCCGCGGACCTGGAACCCAGCAATTGCGCAGATGTAACATGTAACCTCAGTCCTCGATGCGATAGCCGCGCGTTGCGTAGCAAGACTGTTTATAGCTTTTTCTTATTATGTAATCTTAGTGACAATAGAAGCTTGATGCTTTATCAATACAATTCTATTCTGTCACTACTTACATTTACTTCTTTGTTAAATATCTTACGTACAAATGCATGCAATTACTTTGGAAACACGAAAATACTAAGGCTAATAACAACTCATGAGCTACAAGATATCACAACTTACACTCTTACATGAGTTAGCCACTTACGTTTATTTGTCTATCCTAAACAAGTAATTGTACCCATACACATATTGTAACTCAAAAGATATAATATACCAAAAAAAAGTACTTGCGCAACCGCGCAGATGTACAATACAAGTATTAAAAATTGTCTTAAACAGGCATAAAGAAGACAATTAAAACTATCTACTTGGTCTTTGCGGCCTCTTCTTCTTCTTCAACACCAGCAAATATTTCCTTCAAACGATTAACAAAGTCATCATGTGACAAGGCGTCATCAACCAAGTCCGTAATCGGGATTTGTAACTGGTCATAGCGCTCTTTCGCGGTCTTGAAAGCAGCCGTAGTGTTAACTCCGCGAGTAGCTGCGCGACTGTTATCCCATTGCACCTTGAGCGCATGGGATACGTGTTCTGAACACTCAGTGTAGCCCTGCGCATACCCATTACTCCGCGCAGCTACCATTACTTGCGCGATTGCCTCGTCAAGCTCCGTGGAATTCAAAATAGAATTGGCAATCTAAATACAAGTACAAAGGATCAAGAGGCGCAACTATTAAAACAGATTACTATGTATAAAGAATAGTCATTTACCTTGACGACTCCATATTGTTGAATCCAGGTGAGCTTACTCATGAGGGATTCAGAAATACTCACCGCCGTCGTGCGAGCAGTTTCGGTGGTCTCTATTTTTTGCTCACCCTCGGTTAAACACGAGTAAGCTCCGCCTTTTCAACCTCATACAGCTTAGCATCTTTCTTCAAAGATGTCACACCCCAACCGATAGCGGAAACATCGGATAAGACGAAAAATTGCGCAAAACGTCATAATACTACTTTGCGACAATATTTAATAATTCAAAATTTCATTGATGCTAAATTTAGGTTACAATGGTTCAAAAAGGGAAAATACAACAATTACCAAATGACAATACAACATGGAACGAAATACATTAAGTTAAAACTAGATGTGTATCTAATCCACCCTAACATGTTTCTTCAACGGCATCAACTTAGTTTCCTGCAACATGTATTAAAATAATATATATATCAACAAAAGTTGGCGAGCATACAAGTTTGTTACATAGCATAATAGTGATAAAATTGTCTCTTATCCAACATGGTAATCATGGCATATATTCGTTACGGCATACTAAACATGTGATTCTTATATGTCAATCCAAAGTCTAACGCAATCGTGTTTACCCAAATCATCGAAATAAAAGGGGTGTAATATAGTTTACTTAACAAAACCACAAGTTTACGGGCGGTCCGTTAATCCTATAGCGCTATATTTGTTAAGCTAGGATAGCAAACTTAATGAGCATATAACACAAGTCTAACATAGCATGCGATAATCAAGCATATGGATAAGTATCATGTTAATAACGGATAGAGTAAATTGTGTAAACGAGTTTTATAGTGATTTGTGATTCTGTACATGTTGCACCCAAAGTGTTTAAAATAGAAAATGGGGTCGAGTATACTCACGGTTTTGCAAAGCTTTTCCTTTGTTATTCCGAGATGGAACACCGAGATTACACTACATGGGGTAAACGAAGGTGTGTGAGTTTTAGAATGATCATGGAGAACTTAGAAGTTGGAAAGTATAGTATGACAAAGTATATATACAAGAAAGTAGTCACCTAGGTTTAGCACTAGTTTCCACCCTTCTCCTGCTTATGCCACGATCCTAGCCACTTGTATTCATCTCCTAACTCTTGCCAACACCTGGATCCATCCTATGAAGCATCTCCAACTATAAATACCCGTATAGTTGCAACATGGAGACTTGCTCATTTCTACAATCACTCCTCTCATCTTATCTGGAGGTTCCTAACCCTTGGGAGCTTCCTAATTAGTCATATTTCGTGCTAAGGACCTTGTGTAAGTGTTCTTAACCCTCCTTTTCAGTTTTATTAAGTTTTAAGTCAATGTCAAAGCGTTGATGTAAAAACGCTTTGACTTTGTGCTAAGACCATTATGGTCCAGCCAATGCTCGTAACGAACATGGCTACATGGTCGTAATAAGGTAGGTGTTAATCTCTCAAGAGGGCACCTCCTGATTACCACGTTTGCTTGGTCAATTGACGGGTCAAAGCTATGCTAATAAAAAGTCAAACGGGTCAGATTTGAAATAAAATCATAACTAGCAATATAGGTGTTATAAAACCTGTTTTGACATTCTAATAACTTGGTAATAATTATAAGAACATGTAGCAACATGTTCGGCTCGTTAATTCCAGGCCTAAGGTCGGTTCGCAACCGAAAGTCGCAAAGTTTGACTTCTGCTTTGACTTTCAGTTCTGACCTGATTTAGCAACATTACCTACTATTCCTAAGTTGCATTATGACCATGATATAGTATACTATAACCCTCTGGAGTTATAGGACATGGCCATGTAGTAATCCAAGTTTTTACACAAGTAACCGTAAATATGCCTAAAACGCCCTTTTTACACGTAAAATGGTTTAAACATAATTTTGACATAAAAACTCAGTACCTACTGATGTAATATCATTATTAGGACTATTTGGTATATTCATTCAGGTTGCAAACTAAGTTTAAGCTATAGTTTGCGCATTATGTCCTTAAATGACGATGTTACCCTTTCAACACTCAAAATAAGTTTTAGACATTTAAATAAACCAAAACCTTGTACCTACTGATGTAGTATATATCTTAACATATTTTGGTCATTCAAACCTGATCACAACAACAGTTTTACTTAAAATACCGTTTAAATCGTCATTTAGCGACTTAATCGCCACCTTGGCGCATAATATGGTTTAAAACCATATTAGAGTATAAAGACTTGATACCTACTGATTCAAAACATATTTTCAACCTATTAACAGTGGGTACATGTCCCAAACTCAGATTCCCAAATAAGTTATCATTTATATGTGAAATGACCAAATTACCCTTTCGGGACATAGTTTGGTCTTAAACTATAAACCACGCATATAATTGATGTCCTATTGATATAACATCAAGTATTTTTACAGAATGTTTATGTTAATAACATTAGTTTACATATAAGCTCGTTTTATTATATTTTAAATGACGAAATTGCCCTTTTAAGGCATAATTTACTTTTAAAACCACAATGGGCCATCATATCAATAACCTACTGTTATAATAACATATTTTAAACATAATGACATATGGAACTTGTATAGGACTCACCCGGTTACCCGGTTTCGCTTATATGCGTACGGTTAACCCTACGTGACTAGTTTACGTAATTTAATCGAAACAGGTTTAACCATATCGAAATATCTCATATTCCAGAATGTAAAAAGGTAACCCATATTATACAAGTCCTAGTACTTGTCGGGTCCAAAATACATCGGTCACCGGTTAATCTAGTGTTTTGTACCGTCATCTTATTTTAAGTTACCCGGTCCAAGTCAATGACTAAATAAAGACCCGCTAGCTATCTAATCGGTTAATAATACCATCTACTCTAGACTAGAGACTTCCGGTAGATTGTCGCCAAGCTAGTTATTTTGATTACGGCTGTGCTTTGCTTATTTTCTTATTTGCAAGCCAGGTAAATACTTTAACTTATTTTCCCTTATACGGGCTTGGGATACGGTATACTAATACCGCATGGTTGGATATGAGATCAAAGACCAATGAGTCGGGAATTCAAATAATCCATTTTAATTCGTATTGCTTAATATTAAACATTTGGGGGTTAAAACGACCGTGTCCTGAATATCCACGGCTCATTTAATTGCAAATGGCCACGACCTAAGCACGGGGTGTAGGCATACACCCGTCAGATGCTAAATTAAAATTATGACCCATTAGGGGTGCACCTATTAAAGGTGTTAAAGTGGTGTGTCGATTAATCATGATCCCGGCATAGTTTTCGGGCTCTAAATGTATTATTAGCATGTAAAACTGATAACATGAAATTATTTATCCCAAGTTATTTATTAGAACTAAGTACCATTGCGTACACTAAATGTTTTCCAAATATTTTCAAAATGAGTCGGTTAAATGTATTTACCAGTGAAAACTGACGTATTTTCAAAAGACTAAGCGCAAGTGACAAGTATACGTAATTAGGCTAGAAGTGCTCGGCGAAGCTTAAGAGGAATTGCAACCCTTTGCTTAGAAGCCCTTAGTCTGTTAAATTTCTTTTTGTAATTACATTTCGATCCGCCTGTGGATCTAGTTACAAGCGTTGTATTTATTATTTTGAATTTCGAACATTCAAACATTTGTAATAGTAATATCCAGACTTCTGCTGTGTTTTATTGTATTGTGTGGTAATGATGATATCAACTTACGTCACGATATTCCCCAACTGGGCCCACCGGGTTACACATGGAAATTAGGGGTGTGATAGGTTGGTATCAGAGCCAACTCTCGAGTGAATTAAACACTATCTTTTATGTTTAATCTCGTGAATACATACTAACACATATCTCTTAGACTTTCGAGTCTAGACTTTGACCTAGGTGTAATCATTTCCATCTTATTATTCTAGCTTGTATTTTGTTTAACTTGTTTTTGAAACAGGAACAATGCCGCCTAAGTTTAGACGTGGAGGAAAGGGTTAAGGACCCATGAGGGGTGGACCCTCAATGACTGGACCATCCTTAGCTGGAGCAGCCAACTTACCTGAAAACAACCCTTACGAAGGATCCGGAGATTCTTCATCCTCCTTTGAACCTTACCGACATTCGATCTCACATGAATACTCCCCGCCTCATTCACATTCTCAGCATTCCTACAATTCTCACCATTCCCATTAATCTCACCATTCACACTCCCATTCCCAACAAGAATACTTCAACTCCTATTTCGATAACCCAGTCAACCAACCCGCACCAGAAACCCCTCCAGTTGACTCACCCACACATATGGAGGAAGATTCCGACCGGAGGAATTCCCGCAAACCGGATCGTATGGTCATCCTATTGAGCTGTCTAGCGGCTCGAACTCCGTGGAAGGATCTCCATTTAGAGGTCCTGATGAATTTGACCAAAGATGGGCACAATATGTGTTCATCAACACGCCCTCATACCATAGCACTCCCCAACACCAAAACCTATCACCCCATCCTCACCAAGAGGATGTTGAAATGCAACAGGTGGATCAACCTCAGCCACCTCCTGAATCATCATCAAAACCACGCTGAAGGCATGGAGCATGTATTTCAGTACGTGCTGGTCAAAGGTCGGGTTCCCTACCACCTTTGCCACCCTCTTACCCCATCATCCCTGAGGACCCACAAATGGGTGGACCCTCAAACACCTCGCCAGTGGCGGAACCCCCACCGCAACCAGCTGTTAAGCCTTTGCCTCAACCACCTCTACCACCGCTGGATTTTGCCAATCCAATACCTGCATATACAGGACCATCAGGGTTTCACACTATTAACCCTCCTGGCTTGTATAATTACATTCACCATGGTTTAGAGCAAGATCCATATTATGATGTAATTATTCATAATAACCTTTATCATTCCTCTTACCCTTCCTACCCACCCCCTTATACCTCTACCGGGCATCCACCTTATGGATATCCGTATCCAGTTGCGCCTCAGCCGCAACCACCTCCATCTCAGCCGCAACCCCAACCACGAGTACCACTCGAGGCCATTAATGAGGCCTTGGATCAAGTAAGGGAAATGTGACAACAGGTCAAGAAATCAGAGAAGAAAAGAACGAAATTTATCAAGAAGCTTTACAAAGCCGTAAAAGAAAGGAAGGATGACTAACTTTGTATTTTCATATATGTTATTTAAATTCCAAAAGTCCCTGCGTGGACATTGTTATTTCTGTTAAGTTCCTACGTGAATATTTTTGTTATTTTAAGTCTTATATATTAGGCAATTTTGTAATGTTCCTTTTAGTAAAATTTCCTTATTATTATTTACTTCATCCAATTAATCATCATGATTTTATTCACGAGTTATTGATCCGCTATATTAACCCAAAAAAAATCCATCAGCCAATGGCTATAATAGATTGGCAAATGAAAATTTCGGAAGTAGCCTCCTGTCTAGCAAAGGTGAACAATGTTTAACTTCCGAATTTATCATTTCTCTGTGTCAAACCCTATCGCCTAAGTGATTAAGTTAGATCCTGGCTAAAATGTTCAAACACTCAATAGTAGTGTAAAGCCAATGAGCAATAATACAGTAGTGACGCATGACGCACTAACTGATATATTCTGGATTATGTCCAATCTATAAATGCCTATGATGGTCCTTTGAGACCTAGGTTATATATAAATATACTACATTTAATATTTAAAATTCCGTATGGTCATAGAACCATGTTGTGAATAAGGGTACGCCATAACATCTAACCAAAATTCATCTCAGAATTTTGAAGTAAAATTTGCAACAATGGCGGAATCAAACGAAGTAAATAGCAAACGCATCGGTGACGACGCCAATGAGAATATCATCATAAGTAAGAATGACTTGAGAGAACTTATTGCCACAGAGATTGGCAAAGCCTTAAAGGACAAATCTGATCACTGATCAGAGTCGAGCGCTTCTCGCTCTAACCTAAAACTAGCCTAGCCACTTAAGGACGAAAAAGAGTGAGGCACACTCCTTGAATGTGAGGAGTATAGAAAAGAGTGATGAACATCCTAAGAAGCCGAATGCCGATGGCGATGGTTGTTCCTACAAGTACTTCGTGTCTTGTAGGCCCGTGATTTTAATGGGGAAAAAGGAGTTGTTGAGTGCTTGAGATGGTTGGACGAGATGAAGACGATGGTGGATATCAGCGGCTGCGCTGATAAAAATGTGGTTAAGTATGTGTCTCAGTCATTCAAGGGCGATGCCCTTATCTGGTGGAAAGCCTTGGTTCAATCTACAGGCAAAGTTCATCTCTACAACTTAAGTGGGTCCAAGTTTGTGGACTTGGTGAAAGATACCTACTGTCCGCCCCATGAGGTAGAGAAAATTGAGTCAGATTTCTTAAATCTGACTATGAAGAACATGGATTGTCGGAAATTTGTTACCGACTACAACTCTCTCTCAAGGCTAGTGCCTTATTTAGTCACCCCGGAGCCCAAACATATCGCATGTTTCATCAATGGGCTAGCTCCTGAAATCAGGAGTATGGTTAAGGTGGTGAGCCTGGCACCTACAAATCTGCTGTAGAACTATCCCTCTCCCTCACACAAGATTATGTGAGGCAAATGTCAGTTAAGACTGACAATGATGGGAAGCGAAAATGGGAGGACGGAAACTCTCAGAAATTTAACAAGAAATGAAAACATGGGTTTAGTAAGGATAATCAAAAGTCGAGCGACAAACCCACGTGCAAAACGTGTGGAAAGCAACACTACGGACAGTGTCGCTTAGATCAGAAACCGAAACAATGCAATATCTGCAAGAAGACTGGGCATCGGTCACATGAGTGCCGAAACATAAAAGATGCAACTTGCTTTGGATGTGGTGAGAAGGGCCACATCAAAACAAGTTGCCCAAAGGCAAATACCGAGGGTAAACCCAAAACCTCAGAGGCAAAGAAAGCCACTGCTAGAGCCTTTCAAATGAATGCTAGGGAAGCAGTGAAGGATAACAATGTTATCACGGGTACGTTCCTTATCAACGATACTTTTTCTAGAGTTTTTTTCGATTTCGGGCGCCGATAAATCGTTTGTAGATCATAAGTTTAGTGAACTATTAAACTTGCCCGTAAGAACTCTAGACATAACCTATGAAGTAGAGCTCGCTGATGGAACTATAGAAATCGCTTCATCCATTCTTGACGGATGCTCCATATCCATCAAGAATCATTCTATCCCTGTCTCTCTTTAACCTATGAAACTAGCAGGATTCGATGTAGTCTTAGGCATGGATTGGTTATCGCATAACCAAGCTTGCATTGCCAGTGATAAGAAACTCATTAACTCAAATCCCCGTCTGGTAAAATCCTCACCATTCATGGAGACAAATACTTTGGACTGCCTGATAAAGCAGTTTTGCTTAAAGCATCTAGATGTATGACGAAAGGATGTGTCATCTATATGGCACAAGTAACCGTTGATGAACCCAAATCGAAGATTGAAGAAATACCTATCATCTCTGAATACCCAGACGTGTTCCCAGAAGAATTACCTGGTCTACCTCCTGATAGGCAGGTAGAGTTTCGAATTGATATCATACCTGGAGCAGCTCCCATAGCTAAAGCTCCACACCGTTTAGCGCCAACCGAGATGAAAGAATTGAGAACCTAACTGGACGAACTTTTAAAGAAAGGTTTTATCCAACCTAGCTCTTCGCCTTGGGGAGCTCCTATCCTTTTCGTTAAAAAGAAGGACGGATCAATGCGGATGTGCATTGATTACCGTGAACTCAATAAGATAACAATCAAGAATCGTTATCCTTTACCCAGGATCGATGATTTGTTCGATCAGTTGCAAGGTGCGACTTTCTTCTCGAAGATTGATTTAAGGTCAGGATATTACCAGCTTAAACTTAGAAATGAAGATGTTCGAAAACTGCTTTCAGGACAAGATATGGACATTACGAGTTCTTGGTGATGCCTTTTGGGCTCACTAATGCACCCGCAACATTCATGGATCTCATGAATAGAGTCTGCAAGCCATACTTAGATAAGTTTGTCATTGTCTTCATAGACGCCATACTTATATACTCTCGTAATCAATCCGATCACGAGAAACATTTAAGGTGCATTCTCGATATACTACGTCAGGAAAAGTTGTACGCAAAATTTTCTAAATGTGAATTCTGGCTCCGTGAGGTTCAGTTCCTTGGTCACATAGTAACTGAACATGGTATCCAAGTAGATCCAGCAAAGATAGAAGCAATAAAGAATTGGGAAGCCCCAAAGACACCTTCCGAGATACGTAGTTTCTTAGGACTGGTTGGCTATTATCGAAGGTTCATTGAGAACTTCTCACGAATAGCCGCTCCTTTGACAATCTTAACTCGTAAGGATGCTAAATTTAACTGGGGTTCAAAGCAACAAGAATCCTCTTTGAGACGCTAAAGCATAAGTTGAGCAATGCCCCGGTGTTAACTCTGCCAGAAGGTGTGGAGGAGTTCGTAGTTTATTGTGATGCATCGCACACAGGCATGGGATGTGTGCTTATGCAGAAAGGCAAAGTGATTACTTATGCATCACGACAACTAAAAGTGCACGAGAGAAACTACACCACCCATGATTTAGAATTGGGTGCGGTAGTATTCGCACTTAAACTTTGGAGGCACTATTTATATGGAACAAAGTGTATCATCTACACTAACCATAAAAGTCGGCAACACTTGTTCAATCAAAAGGATTTGAACATGAGGCAACGTCGTTGGATGGAAACACTCAACGACTATGATTGCGAGATTCGATATCATCCAGGAAAGGTGAATGTAGTCGCTGATGCGCTTAGTCGCAAGGAAAGAATAAACCTTTAAGGATCAATTCCAAGAGCATTGAACGGAAGAACAGCTTGAATGAAAAGCTGCTAAATGCACAAAGGCAAGCCATGTCTGAGTACAACATTGTCAAAGAAGGATTGGGTGCAACTATTGACCAGTTAGCACCTGGAAAGGATGGGATGTTAAGGCTTAACAATCGGATCTGGGTTCCGACCTTTGGTGGAATTAGAAATATAATCCTCCAAGAAGCACATAGCTCTAAATACTCGGTTCACCCTGGTAGCGACAAGATGTATCAAGATCTTAAACCCAGCTATTGGTGGATGGGTATTAAGAAAGATATAGCCAATCATGTAGCAAAATGTTTGACGTGTTCTCAAATTAAGGCAGAACACCAGAAACCGTCAGGACTTCTACAACAACTTGAAATCCCAGTATGGAAATGGGAAATGATAACAATGGACTTCATCACTAAGTTACCCTAGACCAAGCGTGGCAATGACACGATATGGGTTATTGTAGATAGATTAACCAAATCCGCTCACTTCTTGCCAATTAAAGAAACATACGACTCTGACAAGCTGGCTAAGCTTTATGTTGATGAGATTGTGTCCTTGCACGGTGTGCCGGCATCCATTGTATCTAATAGAGATACAAGATACACATCTCACTTTTGGAAAAGCTTCCAACAATCTCTAGGCACGAGATTAAACTTCAGTATGGCTTACCATCCTCAGACGGACGGACAACGTGAGCGTACCATTTAAACCTTGGAGGATATGCTTCAAGCTTGTGTGATCGATTTAGGTGGAAGTTGGGATGATCACTTACCCCTAATCAAGTTCTCTTATAACAACAGTTATCACACAAGTATTAAGGCCGCTCCTTTTGAAGCCTTATATGGTAGAAAATGTAGGACGCCTGTGTGTTGGGCAAAAGTTGGAGAAGCCCAACTATCTGGACCTGAAATCGTCCTCGAAACCACGGAAAAGATTGTACAAATCCGTGATCGACTTAAGGTAGCTCGTGATAGACAAAAGAGCTATGCTGGCAAAAGGCGTAAACCTTTACAGTTCCAAGTTGGGGACAAAGTTATGTTGAAAGTATCACCTTGGAAAGGTGTAATGCGTTTTGGGAAAAAAGGGCAAGTTAAGCCCGAGGTACACTGGACCATTCGAAATATTCGAATGTGTCGGACTCGTAGTTTAAACCGACATAAGCTACCGGAAAAGCTCAGTGGAATTCATGATGTGTTCCACGTCAGCAATTTGAAGAAATGCCTCGTGGACGAGGCATTGGCAATGCCACATGAAGATATACAGATCGATAAAAACTTGCGTTTCATAGAGAAACCAATTGCGATCGAGGATCGGCAAGCTAAGAAGCTTCGTAGGAAGCACGTACCCATTGTAAAAGTCAAATGGGATGCACGTTGGGGTCCCGAATATACTTGGGAGGTCGAGTCCAATATGCGACAAAAGTACCCTTATCTATTTGAATAAATCTCGAGGTCGAGATTTTTATTAAGGGGGTGAAGATGTGAAACCTCGAAAATTTCGTCCAATAAAATCCAGACACGTGTCTTGAAAATCTTGGTTGCCATGCACAACTGAGAGGGACTAAAAACGCCGTCGTGTTATTTTAATAACCTCTGAACGTGCATCGAGAAAAGTCGGAAGACCAAAGTGTAAAATACCAAATTTTTGGATTTCTGGAAGGTCCTTGCGGACCGTAACCACTGCTGGTTACAGACCGTAAGGCTAAATAAACCCTGGTTTCAACAAGGCGGTTATGGACCGCAAGCCTTTATGGTTATGGTCCGTTACCAATTCAAAACCATGGGCGCCAGAGGTCCTTACGAACCGCAAGGCTCAACCCTTACGGTCCGTAAGTGGGTGCCAGCGACAGAATGCATGGCAGCTTGCTGCCCTGCCACCTTGCTCGCCATTTACACCCTTCTCCTGCTTATGCCACGATCCTAGCCACTTGTATTCATATCCTAACTCTTGCCAACACCTGGATCCATCCTATGAAGCATCTCCAACTATAAATACCCTTATAGTTGCAACATGGAGACTTGCTCATTTCTACAATCACTCCTCTCATCTTATCTGGAGGTTCCTAACCCTTGGGAGCTTCCTAATTAGTCATATTCGTGCTAAGGACCTTGTGTAAGTGTTCTTAGCCCTCTTTTTCAGTTTTATTAAATTTTAAGCCAATGTCAAAGCGTTGACGTAAAAACGCTATGACTTTGTGCTAAGACCATTATGGTCCAGCCAATGCTCGTAACGAACATGGCTACATGGTCGTAATAAGGTAGGTGTTAATCTCTCAAGAGGGCACCTCCTGATTACCACGTTTGCTTGGTCAATTGACGGGTCAAAGCTATGCTAATAAAAAGTCAAACGGGTCAGATTTGAAATAAAATCATAACTAGCAATATAGGTGTTATAAAACCTGTTTTGACATTCTAATAACTTGGTAATAATTATAAGAACATGTAGCAACATGTTCGGCTCGTTAATTCCAGGCCTAAGGTCGGTTCGCAACCGAAAGTCGCAAAGTTTGACTTCTGCTTTGACTTTCAGTTCTGACCTGATTTAGCAACATTACCTACTATCCCTAAGTTGCATTATGACCATGATATAGTATACTATAACCCTCTGGAGTTATAGGACATGGCCATGTAGTAATCCGAGTTTTTACACAAGTATCCGTTAAATATGCCTAAAAGGCCCTTTTTACATGTAAAATGGTTTAAACATAATTTTGACATCAAAACTAAATACCTACTGATGTAATATCATTATTAGGACTATTTGGGATATTCATTCAGGTTGCAAACTAAGTTTAAGCTATAGTTTGCACATTATGTCCTTAAATGATGATGTTACCCTTTCAACACTCAAAATAAGTTTTAGACATTCAAATAAACCAAAACCTTGTACCTACTGATGTAGTATATATCTTAACATATTTTTGGTCATTCAAACCTGGTCACAACAACAGTTTTACTTAAAATACCGCTTAAATCGTCATTTAGCGACTTAATCGCCACCTTGGCGCATAACATGGTTTAAAACCATATTAGAGTATAAAGACTTTATATCTACTGATTTCAAAACATATTTTCAACCTATTAACAGTGGGTACATGTCCCAAACTCAAATTCCCAAATAAGTTATCATTTATATGTGAAATGACCAAATTACCCTTTCGGGACATAATTTGGTCTTAAACCATAAACCACGCATATAATTGATGTCCTATTGATATAACATCATAAAATAAGTATTTTTACAGAATGTTTATGTTAATAACATCAGTTTACGTATAAGCTCGTTTTATTATATTTTAAATGACGAAATTGTCCTTTTAAGGCATAATTTACTTTTAAAACCACAACTGGCCGTCATAACAATAACCTACTGTTATAATAACATATTTTAAACATAATGGCATACGGAACTTGTATAGGACTTACCTGGTTACCCGGTTTCGCTTATATGCGTACGGTTCAGCCTACGTGACTAGTTTACGTAATTTAATCGAAACGGTTTAACCATATCGAAATATTCTCATATTCTAGAATGTAAAAAGGTAACCCATATTATACAAGTCCTAGTACTTGTCGGGTCCAAAATACATTCTTTTCCGGTCACCGCTTAATCTAGCGTTTTGTACCGTCATCTTATTTAAGTTAGCCGGTCTAAGCCAATGACTAAATAAAGACCCGCTAGCTATCTAATCGGTTAATAATACCATCTACTCCTGACTAGAGACTTCCGGTAGATTGTCGCCAAGCTAGTTATTTTGATTACGGCCGTGCTTTGCTTATTTTCTTATTACTAAAGATTTTGCAAGCCAGGTAAATACTTTAACTTATTTTCCCTTATACAGGCTTGGGATACGGTATACTAATACCGCATGGTTGGATATGGGATCAAAGACCAATGAATCGGGAATTCAAATAATCCATTTTAATTCGTATTGCTTAATATTAAACAGTTGGGAGTTAAACCGACCGTGTCTTGGATATCCACGGCTCATTTAATTGCAAATCGCCACGACCTAAGCACGGGGTGTAGGCATACACCCGTCAGATGCTAAATTAAAATTATGACCCATTAGGGGTGCACCTATTAAAGGTGTTAAAGTGGTGTCGATTAATCATGATCCCGGCATAGTTTTCAGGCTCTAAATGTATTATTAGCATGTAAAACTGATAACATGAAATTATTTATCCCAAGTTATTTATTAAAACTAAGTACCATTGCGTACACTAAATGTTTTCAAAATATTTTCAAAATGAGTCGGTTAAATGTATTTACCAGTGAAAACTAACGTATTTTCAAAAGAGTACGCGCAGGTGACAAGTATACGTAATTAGGCTGGAAGTGCTCGGCGAAGCTTAAGAGGAATTGCAACCCTTTGCTTAGAAGCCCTTAGTCTGTTAAATTTCCTTTTGTAATTACATTTCGATCCGCCTGGGATCTAGTTACAAGCGTTGTATTTATTATTTTGAACTTCGAACATTCAAACGTTTGTAATAGTAATTATCCAGACTTCCGATGTGTTATATTGTATTGTGTGGTAATGATGATATCAACTTACGTCACGATATTCCCCAACTGGGCCCACCGGGTTACATGTGGAAATTAGGGGCGTGACATTGACGAATAAATATTTGGTTAACATCAAGGGTTTGGTTTTAGGTATTTTATATAGATTATAATATAGATATAAGTCAAGTAGGAGGTAGGATGATTAAACCATCCATTTAAGACCTCGATAGATTCATGTAAGTCAAGCATGAGGTAGGAGGATCAAACCATCCATTTAAGACCTCTTTAGGTTTCACCACTACACATGTTGCCATAGGCAACAAAGAGGGTCATGAACATGTATAATAAGGAAATGAAATAGAACATAACTATTCTAAGAAACATCACGTAATGGTGGACTTTCAAGTAGGATAGCCCAAGCTAACCTTAGTCACATAAACATCAGGCTTCAAGCTTGTTCACAACTTGATGGTAAAAAAAAACTTAAACAAAACATAATGTTTGTGAGGATTAAACCTCTAATTTTGAATGTCTCAACCTTGTTTTTAAGCCCAACTAACCATTCAATTTGATTATGAGCATTAGGACCTAGGTTTGAGATGAGAGAACTCAAGTTTAGTTAAGTTTAACAAAGTTTAAAATCAAAACAGAAAGTTCAGTCCACTTTGGAGCCTTTTTGGTGAAGTTCCAGGTCTGGATTTTCCATGGAAAACCCGTGGAATCATACCTAAGGTTGATCCAAGTGATTAGAAAGAAGAATCAAAGAAAAAATTAAGAAATGAGGAATTTATGCTCACTTTAATGATTTGGTATGAATCTGCCAAGAACTTAGAATTTGTGGATGATTTGGAGTGTTTTGAGAGTGATTAGGTGTTTGGAAAGTGAAAATGAAAGAGTGGAGGCTCATATTTATAATAGGGGTGATTAGGGTTTGATTTAAATGAGTTAAGAGGTGATTGGTGGTGAAAAGGTGGTTAAAAAGCAATAAATCCTGTAGCTGTCAACAGACCTGCATGGTCATGCGGATTCAGATGCATGGTCATGTGGATCACAGCTTGCATGGTCATGCAATGTCAAGTGGCTGGTCATGCGAATCTCAGCTTACATGGTCATGCAATGTCAAGTGCAATCACAGCTTGCATGGTCATGCAATGTCAAGTGCATGATCATGCGAAAGTGCAAAATTTCAAGAAACTTTCCAAAATTTACAATTTGACCCCTAGAGTTTGATTATTCCATCATTTTATGTTAGAAACTCGTTATTAAGCATGTTTTTGGGTATTTAAAGTGTAACAAAGTATAGTATAAGCGTATGCAAGTATAACTTGAGTATCGAGAATGTACGTGTGATTGCATGCACATATAATAAGTATCAAATGTGTATATAAGTTGAATTGTAAGCATAACAAGTGCGTATAAAAGATGAGTTTCATTACGATCAAAGTTTCGGATTACAAGGTTGAAATTGAAAGACGTACACGATACTAGATACAAGTTTCCATACATAGAATTTCGAATACACTTTCTAAATAAGGAAAGTTACAAAAACCGAGGCGTTACAAAAGAATCAACCTCCACTTTCAGAAGCTCCTGGTCAAAGAATAGAGAAGTAATTCAACAAGCTTTTTCTCTTTAAGCAAAAGCATCATTTTGGTTTCTACCTCATTTTGCTCGCTTCGCTCTCTATAAGAACGCGCTTCCTCTGCCGCAGCAACAGCATCAACTTTCTCTTGCTTAAGTTTTTCAATTTCGTTGCGCAAGGAATTTTTTTTGTTATTATCTCTCTCGCAAGCTTCTAGCCATCTCTTGCGGTCTTCAGTGTGCTGTGTCGCTGCTGCCTCAGCTTTCTTTTTCAACCAAGAGCAGCCCATTCTTCGGTCTTTTTCTCTTCATCGAATTTGCACCGCTCTGCCTCAAAATCAACCCTCATCTTCCTCACTGATTCGCTCTCAGTCCCAACTTTGAATCTTTTGATTCAAACTCATCCCATTCTTTTTTCATGCTGCGCCACTCGCGCACAATCCGATTAGTAACAGATTTGGCATGCGCTGTCTCTAGCATATAGGCTTGATAAAGTTGATCATGGGATTGGTCTTCTAGGCGCTTTACCTCCGCCGGCGGTTAAATTCCCTTATACCACTCCCTGCAAGCTCGCAGTCGGTAAAGTATTGCCCTGTTTCAATTTCCATACCGGTACGTGTACGGCGGAGGCTCCCTTGGTAGAGTAAGTTCGGTAGTAATAATCCCCAAGAGTCTCCTCAGGACGAATAGGCGACTCGTCTTCAGGATCGTTAAAAAACGAGGAGAACCCTTGACCAGCTGTAGAAGGACCTACTCCCTTAATATCTGAAGTAATGTTCTCGGCATAAGTAGGGGAAGTAGGCGTCTCTTGTGCAGCAGTTTTAGTCTCCGTAGAAGGGGGCGGTATTTTTTACCTGCTCGCCAGCAGGATCTTCAACAAATGATTTTTGTTGCTCTTCTTCTAGAGCAATTTTCTCTGCATGTCCAAGATAATCGAATCTGAACCAGGAACGTCGTGCCAGGGTTCATATCGTCTCCTCCCTTCTCAGTATCTTCAGGTTTTCGCGGGGATGGTATGGAGGATGACGTGGCCTGCGTCGTCTTTACTGTTTTCTCTGTGAAACCAACAATTAGCAAAACGGAATTCCCAAATGCGAGATAATAAACAACCAATACAAAATTTTCTAAGTATTCATACCAGGAGAAAATTTCTCCGCTAGAGCATCTAAATTGCTTTTCTTGCCTATGCGCGGCCGCGCAACCTTCTTTGGTGGTGATGGTGGGGGTGCAGATTCAGCCTCTTTCCTCTTCTTCGAGGTGCGCTTCATCACCGTCTCTGGGCTTGAAGGAATTTCTAGAGAATCGTCCGGGTTGGAAGCATGAATAGATGAAATGTCTATAGGTTCCGCTTTTGGCTTCCTCAAACCTACAGGAGCGAGACCCTCTAATGAGTCTGACACCACCACATATTCACTCCAAGAATCAGATACGAGACATGTAACATTTGTCGAAAACGGGTTTTCCAAACCCGCTCCATTTGTAATCGAATATCAAGTTATAAATGTCTGCGTATTTATGCCTATTTTGATTTTTAATGATACATAATTAATAAACAAACTAATCTATAAAAGTTATAATTGATAAAAAGTAAAAATAAAATAATTAAAAATAAAATGACGCTGCCGGGACTCGAACCCGGGTCAGCCGGAAGAGAACTCAAAGACTTAACACACACACGCATAACCACTTTGCCACTTGTTGTTTTCTGTCAACTCTAGGAAACAAATAAATCTTATAAACAAACATAAATCAACCGGTTACGCCAACTGTAACTGAAATCGGTCATCAAACGCTCAAAGACGATTTAAGTACTCGCGGTTCACTGGGTATAACCGATATACCGACGTTTTCAATCAAGTTGCTTTGAATGAACTTGAATTCTAGAAGTGGATCGGTTTTTATAACCGAAAATATTCAATTCCAGTATTACTTCCATCCTTGTACTCCTTCGCGACTCAAACATAATCTACAGACTCTCAATTACATTTTCGCTCAAGTTTCAGTCCGCCGGAGAATCAAATTTTACTCGCCGGAAAGTTTCTGCAAGTCGCCGGAAAACCGTATTCTCCATCAAAACGGTAAGTCTATCAATACCGTCGTGGTCTATCAATTGTTAAGCTATTTCTAACTCAGACCTTTCAATTGAAATCAAATTCAGACGCTGCTATCGGATAATTCCAGTTCGCCGGAAAACTTCTGGAAATCCTTATTTCCAGCTGTGAAACGGTATGGACATTTAAACACCCTGTTAACGTTTGTTTAGCACTTCAATTTCACGATTAGCTAATCAAAACGGATAATTTGCTTGCTCAGTTGAAGTTCATAAAAACAGAGCCGACGCCTTGCCGGAATTTCTATGATAAATCATTCCTCCGGTATGTTTACTTCCAACACCGTCTCTGCCATTTCATTTTAGTCTTATGAATGATTGTTAATCGTTTAAAAGCAAGAAACAGGTTAGTACACAATTGACTGTAAATTCAGCGAAGAAGATGAAGTGTGATAACAATATAAGATTAATTAAAATCGGTATTTTAAACGGGTTATACACACAGTCCAGCGGTGGACTGTGTGCAAACAATACGCACACGCCGCGAGTTCGATCCCTGATACACACACCCACTCTGTAATAAAGATGTTTTATTTTTCTAACTGAACCGGATTAACTACGTTAGTTGTTAAGTATAATAAGAATCTGTATATTAACCAAGTTAGACACACAGTCCAGCGGTGGACTGTGTGCAGCGTTAAAGCACAGGTCCCGGGTTCGAGACCTGTACATGGCACCGGTTCGATGATTTAAAATGTTTTTGAAAATAAAAGAATTTTGAATAAGCTGAGTTAATATATAAGTATAATTAAAAACAGAATTATTTCGGGTTAGACACGTAGCTCAGTTGGTAGAGCTACGTGCACGCGTACGGGAGGTCTCGGGTTCGAGCTCACCCGGCGCATACAATTACACAAATAAAACCGGTCAACAAGTCAAACGGTCAACAAAGTCAAAAAGTCAACATATTTTTTTATATTTTTATTTATTTAATTTAATTTAAAAACCAATAAAAAATACTTAAAAATAATGTTTTTAAAGATAGGAAATAGCCTTAAACTCACAAAAATATACCTAAAAATCTTATTAAAATTATTAATAAAATCCACTCATTTACTATATTTTCCGTTATTATTTAGGTTAGTTAAATCCGTTGTTCAATCCTTTCAACTCGTGCGCATCTCACCATCTCCAATAAAACGCACCCAATGTGAGTGAATCTTTACAAATTCCCCGTTTTAATCACGTTTTTAGGGTGTATCATGTGTCTTGCCACTTATTATACTTAAATCATTGTGCATACATCATATCATGAACAAATGTATATTCAGTTTGATTCAATTGTTTGTGTGGTTATTGTTAGATTTAATTCATTATTTTCAGTACATGCAATTTCATAGGCCGCCGCTCCCCATTACATTATGAGCTTGAGCATGTTCCCCATTACATTATGAGCGTGAACCTGGCGTGCCAACATACGATCGGCTCCGTTTGATTGAGCCTTGATCACACAGACATTTATCATTTTCAGTACATGCAATACAATCGGCTCAGTTTGATTGAGCCTTGATCGCACAGTTTCATTCATGTTATATATTTATGCAAGTTGATATGTTATGGTATGCTGTTGGTATGTTATTGTATGTTATAGTTTGTGGTTAACATTGTTACTGATTGATTATTTATATTTGCTCACTTATGATTATGCACAATTTTTCCTTGATAAAATAACAAGAAAATCAATTATAAATGTTTATCTAACAAGGTTCACTCGCCAATTTATGTTGACCCAAAAACCCCCATTTTTACACATGATACAGGTGAACCAGCTGCAGCCAGAAACACATAGGATTGGCCTAGAAGAATAAAATGGTTTAGAGCTTGGAATTGTTTAGTTGGTTATTTTTTTTCTTTGTATTTGTATGGACATGTTTGGATTATTGGGAATGTAATTTTGAATTTGATAAATATGAAACATATTAGTAAATATCATGAGCTTTGGTGATAACCCAATTATGCCCGACTCTTATTCCGCTGCGGGTCGGGGTGTGACAACATGTACCTTTCTTTCCCTCAGGATTCACAACGGCAGATGTCTTGGGTTTTTGTGCATCTATCTTGGGGGGAAGTGCAGCAGCAGCAGCTGGTTTTTTCTTCTTCTTCGAATCAGGGCCTACGCCCAAGTTTAGCAAGTCACCTACATAATCAATAATAAAGGGCAAACGTTGCGCCATAAGTTACATTGCAATATTACTTAGAATTAACATCTAATATTAATATTGCAATACCAACTAACGCTTTACAAAATACTATGTACCAGTAGTAGAGGAGGGCTGCGCGTTGAGACTTTCTTTCTTGGGGAGTTCAAAGTTTCCCATAATTTGATCAAACCATGGTTCCTCACCTTGCTCAATCGGCTCCGCTGCCATCTTTCCATTATCTCTCTTAAAGAAACCAGGTATAACGGCGCAACTATATCACAAAGCACAATAATAAACATCATCAATATACATTTATAGAGGACGGTACTAATAAGTGATATAGCAACGTACCAACTCCATCTTCTGTATAGACTGGTTTTTCTTGGCGTTCCTTCTTCCAAAGTATGCTCATACCAGCAACAATCAACGCCCTTTCTGGTAGAATAATGTGGGCACATCCTTGATGTTATGGTACCACACCTCATTACTAGGAATGGCCAATGTCTCCAGTTCTATCTCTTCTCCGGCCCGGAATGTCATTGTCATCGGAATAACCGCCGCCTTAACATAGAAAAACTTTTGCTTCCAGTCATGATAAGATTTGGAGGCACGAGTAACAGGCGTTTGGCTTGAAGGCATTGCTGAAAGGAATAAAACCCTAAGGAGCAGTGCAATTGATAAAAGACCTTAAACTTCTCAACCGTCGGGATTAGATTCATCGAACGGCAGACGAACTCAAAATGCCTAATTCTAACCATTCCCATTGGATTTAAACTGGGAGATGTGGAATTTATAGAAATCAAGAATCTCCAACATGAAATGGGACACCGGAAGCCTAAAGTTACCCTCAGCAAAGTAATCGTAAAACAGTGTAATGTAACCGGCCGGAGCATCCGCCGCCGTAGCATTCTCTTTGGGATAAAATGCTCCCCAGGATCTGGCAAACAAAAAATTACTAACCAGAGCATCAAAATCTTGCCTCTTCCATTTTAACGGGGGTAGAGTCGACATCGTTGGCATGTCTGCAGAACTAGAACCGGTAGCCATGAAATGGAAGAAAAATTGCAGAAAAAGAAGGGTTTTATGTAATAAAGATGAGAGAATTTTAAAAGCATAAAGCAAAAATGAGGATCGGAGACATATATAAAGGGATCCAATTAATACTTGGGGTAGCGTGTAACCGCCTCTACACTTTTCAAAACCCTAGGTAAGTGTCAGGGCAAGTGGGGAACAGTAATCGTTCCCACGCGCGCGCGTGAGCCACATATGCCGTCATACAATTAATGTTGAACAATTGACAACTGTTGACAGCTGTGGGACAATACATCAAACGTCACAACGACACGTTGTCTCTCACCAACTTTTGACAAAAGGACAATTTTTTCAAATTCAAAAAAGCTTCTCCTTATCCTAACGAGTTTCAAGCCACAAGATTTTTTTTCTCTTCAGCGCAACAAAACCTTTTTTCAAGAAGAACAACACTCCACCACACTTTTCTAGTCTAGTACCCACCTACTTGCTACTTGCGCATAGGAGCAACACTGGACTGGGGGGACTTGAAGGGGTATGGTCAACCTTGCGCCAAGCAAGGGAACCATACCCGCTCTTAACTGTCAGGGAAACTTCGCGCAGATTGTGTACCAAAGAAAGAACTTAGCAAACATTGCGCTAAATAACAAAGAAGGGAAAATATCATTTAGCTACCTTGCGCCGTTCCGCGCAAGGAAGATAGTTAATCTTGAGGATTCCCTAAGTCACTCTTGGTTCACAGATATCTTGCGCAGCCCACAACACAACTGAGGAACTTTACAATTCTCTGCGCCAGACATCTAGAAGGAAAATGATCATTTAACTATCTTGCGCCGCCTGCGCAAAGAAACAGTTAATCTTGAAAGACTTTTCCTTAGCGAAGAACTCCTGTTCACAAGATATGGTGCAGAGGCAAAAGGAATCTTTTCTGTTGTAACAGAATGCACACGTGGCAGCAGGTCACAGCTGTGAAACTTCTGGAAGCATTTATGTTCAATCGTGCTAAGGCACCTTTCGGTTACAACCGAATGCCACGTGGCAACATCTCAGATAATCAAGAAGGTCACGGTGATGGCATGGTCACCTCGAGAAAGCTCAATGATCTCACGATGACACGTGGCATCTCCCTAGCCGTTGATAATAAGCCAATCCGTGTGCACTAACGGTAACAACAACACTTAACGGAATGGCAAAGATTCCGTTAAGTTTTCATCTCCCCTTTTGGCGCCCGAATCTGGCTATAAATAAGTAACTTCGGCTTAAGGAAAGGTGTTCACTCTCACTTACTCTCTCTTACTTCACTTGAACTATTTTCTCTAAGTACCGGTACTTATTCTCACGCTGGAGGGTGGTCACAGAGAGAACACCCCTTCTCCCCGTGACGAGGCTAACGGCGTTCTTTTTTGCAGGTATCGTCGGAGTGTAGTTGCGATCATTTCGAAACCAAACGAAGGATTAACCATTTTTATGCAAGAAACTAAACCCTAGATCTGACCAGATTCCGATCTGCTAGGTCTACGTTTCTTCACATGACCTAACGGGTGGCGGGTTGCGCGATGGGTGAAAGTGACAGGTGGAAGGGGTGGCTAGCAAACGGAGAGGGTATTAGGAGGGGTGGGGGCACGTGACCAGGCGTGTGGCGGGGTAAGGTTTGGGTTATTTGCATACCCTCCTCTAACTTCATAACTTCAATTAACTTGTTTTTCTAACTTGGTTATTTTCCTTATGTATTTAACGAAACTGACCAAAGTTATTTATAAAGTTATTATTTTTTATCCTAATATTAATTAATTAATACGTATAACATTAAGGGTGTGCATATTGTCACACCAATATGTCTATTTGCACACCCAACTCTACATTTACCTACGCTGCATATAGAACTATGCGCAGCAACAGCAGGATCAGCAGTAGGATCAGTAGCAGTAGCAGCAGGATCGGCAGGATTCGCTGCCATAGTATTTTATCTTTTGTTATACAAACTTATGCTATTATATATATATATATGTATCAAACTTATGTTGTATATATTATATACAGTCGTATTGAAACAGTATAGTATTTCAAATTGAACGGTATAGTATGTAACCAGTGTAACATGTTCGAACCGTACTTGGGTATTAACTGGTATCATATCGAACCTCACCGAGACTTGGTATAGTATTTTAATTTAAACGGTGTAATATATTCGAACTGTACCCGAATATTTCAAAATATTTAACTCTGTAATATTTTAACGATATAGTATTCGAACCTCACCCATACCAAGTATGGTATTTTAATTTAAACGGTATAGTATTCAAACCGTTTAATATATTCGTACCAGTACACGAGTATTTAAACGTTTATAGTATTCGAACGACACTAGACTTGGTATAATAATTTAATTTAAACGACAACGATATAATATATTTGAACCGCATATACGATTTTTCAAAAAAAAATAATGGTATATAGTTTTAACGGTATAAAATTAACGGTTATATATATATTTTAAGCGATTTAACGTTGGAACCGGGTGAGAATTTATACCACAAATACACCAAAATAACCAATCTAAATTCTGAAAGGTTAAATACGTTGTGTATAGCTCTATACGCAGCGTATATAGACCCTGGTTTTCTGTGCCTATGATTGTTGGGTCAGGCGCTGAAATTCATGTAACCTATACGCAGCATATTAAAACCCTAAGTGTGCAAATAGGCAGCAACGGTGTACGAATAGTCTGAGCCTATTAAAAACAATAAATAATGAAAATAATAATTTTTCATTTATTTCTCTTGGGATCCGGTTTACGAAACGAGTCGGGTTTTTAGGATCTGTTTTTGGCGAATGTTACAGTCTCCCTTACTTTTGAGAATTTCGTCCCGAAATTTGTTTGGAAACATCCTCTGGAAACAAGTGTGGGTATCTATCTCGCATCCCACTTCGCATTCTCTGGTGAATTTTGATCCACGTTTTGACTCTCAGCGTCACTACACTTCAAATTGTTTCTCATCACGATCCATGAACCTCACACTTTATATATATAATGCTTTCTTAATTTATTCTACACCGTTGATGGTTGATGGATGATGGATACATCATGGTTGATGGATACATCATGGTCATGCGGTTAGAAAATATCTTCATTTTTTATGTACTAACCACATGACCATGATGTATCCATCAACCATTCAAGTCTTTAAAAGTATGAGAAAAGTTGTGGAGATTACATACCACAAACCATACGTTTCCACCCACTCCTTGTGTTCCTCTTATCTCCAGCCACCAAAACCGAACATGATCATACCCGTCAGAACATTTATCTTATTGTTCACATTTAGTTTCATATATTTAAAGAATACCATCACCCGTGTTGATCAACAATTCGATTTTATTACCTATAGATGCAACTACGGGCTAATTATACCAGAAACAGTACCTACCAAAGAAATCTCAATACAACCCTCTTCGCCCTTCCTTCGACCAACTCGGGTTTAGGTTTCTTCAACTCCTCTAGCGGCCAAGGCATCGATAGAGCCAACTCAATCGCCCTTTGTCATGGTGACGTCAATGTAGACATGTGCAAAAATTGTGTGAATGACTCCATTATTAACTTGTTACAACTCTGCCCTAACCAAAAGGAAGCACGCGGATACAACGACTACTGTATGCTGCAATACTCCAACCAGACACTTTTGGGAAGCAACCTGACACATAATGGTTAATTTTGTTCATCATCCAAATATAAGCCATAAAACTTGCCAAGTTACATCAAAACAGAAAGTAGCCGGGCAACAAGTTGCGCCGCCAATCCTTTCTGAATTGCAAACCCGAACCTTCCAAATACAAACCCTTGCCCCCTTGGGGTTGAACAATTGCTGTAACGACCCGTTGAACCCTCTTCAAGAAGTGGATAGCTTCTGGTGCTAGGGAGCCAAAAGTATCAAAGGCAAAAGGGACAAAGACATGCTGGTTCTTTGCGCAAGCTTTAGCGTGCTTATCCACTTTCTTTGATTCTGCCTTTCTTGCCGCTTGTCCAGCTACAAACCCTTTTCTCTTAAACCAACCAAAGGGGAAACCCCCGTGAGGTCTACACAAGCATGTTTCCCCCCAGCCCAGCCAAAGACGAGCAGATCCGCTGGTCGCATAGTAGATCTCCCTTCCATAGGGTCCGTGAGGAAATTCACAGGGGCCTCTTTCTTAGCCGAAATCCCAGCTCTTCTTAAGATGTCCCACAAAGCATCACGCACCCAGTCATGCCGATATTTGAATCCAGGGAGCTCTTTACAATGAACTGCATGCTCCCCGTATTTATCCATACAAGCTTTACGACATATCGGGCAAGTTTCATCTTCCGGGTACATAGGGATCATCAACCGGTATTTGAGAATGCTCTATATTCTACTGCAGACATACATTGTCCCAACCCCTCAATTAGTATAACGGTCAAAAATCCTGAGCATGGGGACCTTTCAGGCACTCAAACACCGCCTTCTGGCGGGATGACAAATCAAAAGCTTCTCCCAGGCTTTGAGCGATTTTGCTAAACAGAGCATTTGCCAAAGTTTTTTGTGGCTTCGAGGGGGCGGTGTCCTTATTAGAGAAACTGCCAATATCCAAGTCTGGGAGAGAAACATTTAAGCGTTCAAGAGCCTGCTGATAGTCCGGGTCAAGCCCGACGACCTCACAGTTTCGAAGGATATGATCCTGTAGTTCCCAAGACTGAGCTCTAGACGCCACAAAGGCATAAGCCCCAACATCTCGAGCTGAGAGAGGCCCAAACCACCTAGACACATTGGCAAAGATGCCAGACGCCACTGGAGGTCACCAAAGAAGGGGCCGCCACCCACTACCATGTCTTCTATAGCCTCTCTAAGGCCATCATCGAACAGAGATACCGCATCCTCCATAAAATGCGGTTGACAAGTCCGCAACCCAAAAAGTAACTTAGCGACCCCCATGCACGACCTTAGCAGAAGGAGTTCACATTAGGGATCTCTCAGGCAGGGTAAGAGTTTCATGAGGTCAACCGCCCCCGAGGCTCGCCGCCCTGCCAACTCCTCAATAAAGCTAGGATCCCGACTAACAGCTCCACCAAGGAGCTTAATCCCCTTCTCTGGTCTACCGATCCCTCTCGGGAAAAGCCCATCTTGAATTTTCCGCTCGTCGCATGTCGGCCAAAAAACCTTGTTTTCTTAATGTTGAGATAAAGCCCTAGAGATGGCCCCTCCTCGTTGATGATGTCTAAGGCCTTAGCAACCTCAGAGGCTTGCGATAATCGTCCCATCATCCAAGTACCAAGCATGAAACGGAGTTTACAGCGGTCCTGAACCGGAGAATAAGGGGATGTAAGGCAAGGGCAAAGAGAAGGGGCCCTAAGGGATCTCCTTGTTGAACTCCGGTAGTAGCCCCAATACACTTGTTACCAACATACAACCTAGCAGGCTGGGCGTAAAGAAATTGGACCCACCGATAGATTGACGGGCAACGCTAATGAACCTCGTGCAGAAAAGTTGTGCGGTCGACCGTGTTGAAACATTGGAGAAATCCACAGTAAGCAAGGCTAAGGAACCATCCAAAACGTGACAGATAAGGATCGGTTTAGTGAGGCTCTTAGACTGTTGTTGGGCAATCTGACTGCTACCGCGGCTGCTGGTGATTCACTAAGGAAGTTTTCCAGTGGTAACACTACGGGGCCAGATTTTTCAACGATTTACGGACTTGTGCAGTGTACTCCAGACTTAACCGAGCTCAAGTGCAGTGAATGTTTGGAAAATGCAGTCAGTCATATGCGGTTGGGTTTAGTGACAAAGTTGGAGGGAAAAATCTTCTACCTATGTTTAACTTTAGGTACGAGTTTTATAGATTTTTCAACGGTAGTGCTTTTGCCATACCCCACCACCACCACCACACCATTTCCGGGGCTTCACCGCCAGTTTCATCACCATCACCAGGTACTAGATATATTTTAATTTATAAACGAAGATTCCTTAATTTTGGTCAACATATACAATACCTTTTTTATACAAACGAAAAATCATTTTCTTGTGTTTTGACCTGATAACGTAAGAATACGAAGTCTTATGAAGCATGTAAGGCCATGTGTAGTGGCAATGTGAAGTGGCGTGATTTTTACCTTTTCACGTTCGAAAACGTGGAATACCGCCCTTGTGGTGTGATCTTTGGCTTTTTGCTCTTTGCGTGATTGTCACGCCAGGAGGGGCGATCTTTACGTTTTTGGTCTTGATGCCTTGTGTCACTTTATGCCTACAGGAGGGAGGGGATTGAAGATCACTCCCCACTACATATGGTTTAAGCGCAAATAATGATCCAATGAACAAATCGTTTAACAAAACAATTATATAAAAAAATTGAAATCTTAATTTAGATATTAAAATTCATTCATTGTAATTCAAATTTAAATTTCACAAAATATGTTTTACATAAAAAATCTTAAAACAATTAATTAGCTCAACTCCAAAACCTCACAATCTTAACCTCCATTGTGGTAACAAAAAGAGGGAGAAGTACAATGGCGGACCTAGTGCCATGGTGGGAGGGGCGGCCCCTATAAAAAATAGTGTATTATTTAGACAAAATCTTGATTGCACTTTTTAAAAAATATGATTAAACTCTTCAATCGTCCCCGCAAAAAATAAATCATCGGTGTACCACCACCGGAGACATATACCATCATTAGAAAACAAACAAAGAGTCCACATACACCATCTATCATCTCTGTCTGTTCAATTTCCAGTTTGGACCGCAATTTACGTGAAAAGAATCTTGAAAAGTAGACAAAGAGGGGTTGAAAGTTTGACGATTATATTGAACAGCTGATTAAAATTAATAAACCATGGACGAAAAAAGAATTAACGAAAGAAAGTATAAAAAGAGAGGGGAGATGTCTTAAAATTCCAAACACAAATCAAACTTTCACATAACAGATCAATAAATTATAGTTGTTCCACAAATACCCTAATCTCCATCTTTATTTATGCCATTATTTAGGAAACAAGTTAAGCGATCGATATACTTGGATAGCAGAACATGTCACTACTTGACTAGCCTGTCAAATCAAATAATGAACGGCGAAATTTCGTTGGACTATATACCCCGATCGTAAATATTTCTTGGTAGGACCCTGATACAAACTGCAAAACTTACTAATTTTGTGGCATGTGTCGATCCTGGATTGGTTACATTTTCTAAGGGTTTTTTTCTATAGAATACAGAGAATTCTTCGATTATAAGTGACTTTCTCGACAGAACATGTTTGTATTTCCATAATCATGGAGGTCATGAGTTCAAGTCTTGCTTGGAGCAAAAATGCTCTAGGGTTAGTCAGCCTTTGGGCGCTGAGTTTCCTATGGATTGTTGGTGGGTCAGGTCACCATTGTTGTCGTCATTTGTAGGCGTGGGTGGTCATTTGTCATGACCTTCCAATGTGGGGGTCATGGGTTCAAGTCTCGCCTAGTTCGAAATTGCTTGGGTTGAGCCATGGGTTAACTACAATGGGCCTATGGACGGCGAGTTTCCTTTGAAATCATAGTGGGCCGGATCACCAGCATCGCCGGGTGGCCTCTTGCCATGAGCTTCATTTTAAAAGTCTTTGAACTCCGTCAAAACTTTAAAGCCCCATTGTTACAAAAGAGTTTGTTCAACAATTTCCTCTCCCTTGCAATATTTTCTTTTGGCCCATATAATAATCTTGTACTCTCTGGCCAAAAACTAATCAAAACTCTAGGCCCACGAATAAACTTTTAAGACCCGGCCCACATAAAGAAACTGTGGTCTTCAATTACTCGCGGCCCAATATACGAACTAAAAACCCAAGTGGATGCAACTGTGAGAGATGGATGGCGTAATCATCTAATACCTCCTTATGGAATTTGGTTATCGGAAGTCGAAAGTTACAAAACTTGAAGAAATCAGCAAATAGGGTAATCTTCTTGTCCTTAGGAGAAAGTGGTGGTGACTTTCTCCGACAGAAGAACGGGCTCCCATTCCGGTTTGATTCCAATTGTCAAACGATGTCTTGCCCCATTTGCAACACAGGGCATCGTTGGATTTGGAAGTGATGTCGAGGTTTTTGGGGCCATGACGATTAAAGAAGAAAGGGTGTTCTATTAATTTGGGGGAAATGATTTCTCCACCACCCCGTTTTCTCTATCTTATACTGTTACAAGCACCTTTTCGAATTTCGAATTTGGAGCCAAATTGTACGTGTGTTGCCGTCAGGTTTTCCTACCTATCACATCAACGGTATCACAACTGTCACACGCCACCGTATGTCATATTCGGGCACGTGTTTTTACATTATACTCTTCTTTTTATTGTTTAAAGATTTGTGCCTAAAATCTTTCAAGTCCGACCTCATGCACAATTTGCATAACATCGGACTGGGGGACATGTCGGGGTATGACTAGACCGGTCATTTTGGGTTGGTCAAACTGGTAAGTCCAAATATACCACATTATTCTAGAATGTTCTAATAAAAGTTATGAACAACACAACAAAACCGAGTCTCCAAAATGTTGGGAAGATCCACACGATCTTCTAATGGGCCCATACCATGCAAACGGTGACACCTGATAAAAGGGAAACCCTTAATGGACCAAACAGTATAAATACATGAAGATGTTAAGGTACTATTGATTCATTTCCAATGTATCCTTGTTACACTTTATATGTCAAACCTATACTTATTTTCACGCCTGGTGGTTACAAGAATACCCTCATTCCTGTAATGAGTCATAATAGTGTTCTCATTTGCAAATTCGAGTTTGGATCTTAACCATCAGGAGTATTCATTGAAGAGGTGTTCTATGGGATCATGTTTCTACATCTAAGATGTTTACTCAGCTCATCGACAATGAACTAAGATCATCCCCCTAAAGTATTTAACAATTTGCAGTATGTTATCGGGGATACCATTTGTCCTATATAACTTATTTAAAATATATTCACTACAAAAAAACTGAGTTTTCACTAATGAATGGTTTTGTTGGATCCCTGACGGTGAAAGCCATCGCTAAAGAGCATCTTCTGATGAAGCTTTGTCGGTATAATAGTCGTGCATGGGCGATGCTCTTTCCGATGGAACATCGCCCGATATTTCGGGTGGACATTTTACCAACAGGTTAGTGAGGCTTCTTCTCTAGCCAAATTTTAAATTAATAGGTCAAACTTTGACTCTTTACTAAGATTACCAACGGACATTTCCTTGGGCAGAAATTAACTACCTCCATCGACAATTAGCTTTTTCATTAGAAGAATGAAACTTACTATTTGTTTAGTTCCCCTATAAAATTACAAATACTTCTATAAATCCTGGATTAAAATTAAGAATTCTTAAGTTACAAATAATTACAAATTGCATAACTTTAAATTATAAATCACGAAAGTTAGAATTACAAATCACGAAACTAAAAGTTACAAATTCTTGAAATGAATTGGATTCAAACTAATTATCGCATCTTGTAAAGGAGAAGCCACTCATTATATTTGACCCTGATGTAGGGGGCTCCTCCATTCAATAGGTGCCTCCGATTCTATAAAGCTTAGAAAAACATCTGGAAATGTGCAAAAGATATTTTTAAATTGAAGTATAAATATTAATCATGTCCATCTTGTTACAAATAAAACCTAAAAAACTAGATTACAACCAAAAAAAAACATGCAGCAAACCGGAACCAAAAAAAAAACAAGACTAGAATAGGAACATGAAAAAAGCAACTGCAACACCAGGATCAACAACAACAGTAGAGATGGTTGGATCAATTGTGATAGTACTGTCACACCCAACCGATGGTGGAATCATCGGGACGGACGTAATTAGTTTTCCTGGGACTTCATAACACTAAATGTAACAAGTATTTAATAAATAATATTTCATTTCATTTCTAACGGTTCATGTCACACCCCAATTTCCACGTGGATGCCGGTGGGGAATATCATGACGTAAGATTGATATCATCATAGTCAATATACACAGAATAACACAACTGAAGTCTTGGAGTAAAATTACTATTACAAACCGAAATGTTCAAAGTTCAAAATAATATACAGACGGTTCGTAATAAAAGATTCACATGCAGATCATAAAATGTACAAACGATGTTCAACAGACTTTAGGCACAACTAAGGACTTGCAAGATCCCTTTTGTCGATACCGAGCAGCTTCCAGCCTATTTACGTGTTGTACCTATAGCTTAGTCTTTTGAAAATACGTCAGTTTACACTAGTAAATATAATAACGACACATTTTGGAAATCTTTCAAAATGGTTTTAAGTGCACATGGCACATTTTTATAAATAACTTGGGATAATTCAAAATGACCTTGTATACAGTTTTACAGGTCTGTCAATACATATGGAGTCTGGTGCAAAAACGAATAACATGATTAACCGACACACCACTTAAAAACTCACAAGAAGTATATAAAATAATTTAGCATTAGCATCTGACAGGTGTATGCCTACACCCCATGCTTAGGTCGTGGCTGTTAGTGACTTAAATGAGCCGAGGATATCAAGGACACGGTCGAGTTAACCACCAAAGTTTAAGTTATCAGACAATACGGATTAAAACGGGTTATGAGATTTACTTAAATCACAATCCGACAACATGATCCCATACCTGACCAAACGGTAATAATTTACCGTATCCCAAGCCCGTACATGGAAAATAGGTTAAAAGTATTTACCTAAGCTAGCACTTCAAACTTTTATTAACTCAGTCGTTTAAACAAAAGATAAGTGTGGGTAGCAATCTACTGGAAGGCTCTAGTCTGGAATGACGGTATTAATGACCAATTAGAATGCTAACGGGCCTATTTAAGTCATAGACTCGGACCGGCTAGTCTTACATAATGAAGACAATACGATACGCTAGATAAGCGATGACCAGAATATAATGTAGTTTAAACCCGAAAAGTACTAATACTTGTATAATATGGGTAAACTATTTACATTCTGGAATTTGAGATAAAAATGATGAGGTTAAACCCGTTTCGTTTAATTAACTGGTCCGCGGGTTTAACCGCACGCATATAAGCAATACCGGGTAACCGGATGATCCATATACAAGTTCCATATGCCTTTATACTTTAAACATGTTATAATATCAGTATGATACCAACATGTATGCACGTTAAGGTTTTAAAATCAAGTTAAGTCTTATAAGGGCGTTTTGGTCATTTTACGATTTATAAAAGGAGTTTCCAAGTAAACTGATGTCATGGTCATAAACATTCTGGAAAAATATTTAAATTTATGATGTTATATCAGTAGGATATCAAATATGTGTGTGGTTTATGCTTTAAGACCAAATTATGCATCGTAGGGGCATTTTGGTCATTTCACACATAGTTTGAGAACTTATTTGGGATTCTGAGTTCATGACTTATACCTACAGTAATAATACTTAAAATGTTTTATAAAATCAGTAGGTAATAGGTCTTGATTCATAGATATGGTTTTAAACCATACTATGCGCCGAAAGGGCGATAAAGTCGTTAAATAACGATTTAAACGATGTTTAATGAAAACTGAAGTTATGATCATGTTTATATAACCATAATATGTTATTTAATATAACACATCAATGGGTAAAAGGTTTTGTACAAAAAGTTTGATGAAAACCCATTTAGGTGCCATAAGGGCTTTATCGTCATTTATCGACATATTTCAAGAACTTGTACTTAAACTCAGAATGTAAACTGATTTAACATCGCAAATAATCTTACTTATAATAATAGATCAGTAAGTAATGAGTTTCATAAAAGAAATAGGTCTAAAACCAATTTAGATGCCGAAAGGGCATTTTGGTCCTTTAAAAGCATGATTTGCGATTTTATAATAAAACTCAGTTTATGATCTGAACAATATCATCATAATATGTTAATTATATTAAATATCAGTAGGAAATTCATTTGCAAGTTCATTCTTATTTAAAACCTTATTTTTAATAAAAGGGGCAATATAGTCAAAGTATGGCATATTTAACGGAAACTTGCATAAAACTCATATTACTATTATGATTAGGTAATATAACCTCAGATGGTTATGCTACACAATAATATGATCATAATCGAACCTTAGATCAGTAGCCAACTAGTCTAATTGGGTCAGAATCGAAAGTCAAAGCAGAAGTCAAACTTTGCGACTTTCGATTGCGAACCGACCCTAGAACTGGAATTGACGAGCCGAACATGTTTACACATGTTCTAATAATATTACCAAGTTCAAGTGTTAAAATGTAACTTATAACACCTACATTACTAAATTATGATTTTTTCAAAACTGACCCAGTTTGACTTTTAATATTAATAACTTTGGCCCGTCAATTGACCAAGCAAACGTGATTCTTAGGAGATGCCCTCTTGAGGAACTAACACCTACCTAATTACGATCACGTAAACATGTTCGTATCGAACAATGGTTGGACCATAAAGTTCTAAACCGAAAGTCAAAACATTTATCGAAAATGCTTGACTTTTGGCTTAAAAGCCTAATAAACAAAAATGTAGATGAAAGGAACACTTACTAGTGATCCTTAGATGAAAATGGACTGAGTTTGGATGCACCTTTCAGTTAGGAACTTCCAGAGGAGAAGAAGAATGACTTTAAGAAAGTGCAAGTTTCAACTATGAACAAAGCACCTATTTATACTTGAAGAGGATCAAGGAGGAGGTTACCGGTGTTAAGGGGTGTTAAGAGAGGTCTACATGTGTCCATGGACATAGCATAGCAGATAAACAATACCCTGGTTTCGAGTTAATGGGTTTTTGGAGCTTTGTGTGGCCTCCAAGGAATTTTTTTGCAGCAGGTGTCCTCTGGCGGGGTGCGAGAGACAAATCCATGTTTCTGGTGGCCGGCGAGAGACCTCCAGAAGTTTAAGTTTTTGTTACATTTAGCCCCTGGATTGCCAAATTTGCGTATAACGTTATAATTAAAACAATAAGCCTCTTTGGCCAATATTATGCACACCAAAGAGTATGACTAACATCATAAAACTCCCGATTCGTTAAAAGGTCACTCAGAGGTAAGAATTAACATGTTGACGCTTTTAACCCTTCGTTACACAAACTTTCCAACAATTCCACAAACGGCTTCTCTCGTCCAACAAATGGCATACGAATACCATATAAGGTCACTCAGAGGCATAGTTTCAGCAAGTTGACACTTTTAGTCCTTCTGCATCCATAGTTTTCAATTTCAGCGAAAATAGTCCCTCATAGCCAACTTTAGGCCCAATTAGTTAGGGCACGTGTCAATACATTATTGGACACGATTTTACTAGGTGTTACAGTTCAAGTACATGAATTTGGAAAAAGAAAATACAACAAGTAATGCACGACCAACCTATAAACATGAATTTAAAGTTTGGTGTGTTTCTAGGTCGTCCCTACTAAATTTCGTCGATATCAACATCATCAATCTGCAACATGTTTAAAAAGTATAGTTCAACACACGCAATATTGGCGAGTATAAAAGTTTAATGTAGCATAAGTATGTAAAAGGTAATCCGCATGGAAAAAATAGTTAACTAGATTAGTGTATCATGGCATGCAATTTAACAAGTCAATCCTCTGATTACCGCATGAATTTAAAGACTTAACATGACCACAAGACTACGGGCGTTGCGTTACACCTATAGCGCTATACATGTTAAGGGGAGACTCGTACGAAGTTAATGACAAGTGAATCACATAAGAATATTCCAAGAATACAAATCAAGTATCACGTATTTTAAGCATGCACGAACGGATTGTTTGTGTTTTCATATAAAGTATAAGTGTGAATGTGTAATTTGATAGGTTAAACATATTGCACCCAAAAGTGTAAAGCATAAAAAGGGTGTTCGCTTGTACTCACAATTTTTCCAAAGCTTTCCGATTATCCATGTATTGACGAGTTGGTGAAAAATAGGAGAATAAAAGTGTTCGGGTGTTTGGAGTTTATGGAATGTTTGGATTCGGAATCAAGTATAAAATTACATGTATGCAAAAACTATATCTCGTCTATACACTCGTTTGGATACTAAGTTTTAAAGTGTTTTCATAGGTCCTAACGTGCGCATTAGAATCACAAAGAGGAATAAAGAACAAAGATAATATACCTTATATTCGCGACGTGTAATAATAATCCGATTAACATCAAGAATTCGGTTATATTTATATTTATATGTTATATAGTATGTCTAATAATAAGTCCGTCATATGTTATCATAGAGTTCATGGAAGTCAAGCATGGAGGTATGAACACCTCACCAATGCACAAATCACCACAAGGATGATTCGGATGTAATGAATGAAAGAAAATACTACCAACTAATATGTCTTCAAGTAGCCAAGTAAAAAGATTAACCCGGGTGAGTCATCCCAACACGGAAAGAGTTAACTAAGTGTTGGAAAACTAGATGGGATTATGTTACTTTAAGAATAGCTAGCTACTTGGAAGAACAAAGTAAAACATCAAGTGAGGTGTGGAACAAGTTAGGATAGCCCAAGCTTCCAAAGGTTACACTTGCAGCATAACACAAGCCTTGACATAAGAACTATGGTAGCCTTGGTTGGTTCTAACACTTGTGGGTTGTCTAAACCTATCAAAACAGAAAGTTTAGAGGTGTTTGCACCTCTTAAACTCATAAGAATCAACTCCTAACAAGTCTCATAACCTTAGATACGTTTAAGAACAAGTAGGCACAATATTCAACCAAGTTTTAATCAAGAAAAGCAAGATACAAAAGTATAAATGAAAGCATAATTTTAATCCTACTTTGGACCTCAAATGTGGTGAGGGTTCCACCTTAATTTGCCAAGGCAAGCTTGTGAAAACCTTCCTAGAGGTTATCTAAGTAGAAAGAAAGAAGAAAACATAAGAAAATAAGAATAAAAGTGAGCTAAAACTCACTTAGAATGGTTGCAACTTTCTGCCAAGTCTTGGAAATTAGAGAGTAAACAAGAAGATTTGAGTGTTTAGAAAGTGTTTAGGAGTGTATGGAGGCTCTTATTTATAAGATAGGATTAGGGTATAAGTAATTAATGAAGTTGGGAGGTGATTGGTGGTGAAAAAGGTGGAAAAGGGGGAAATGGAGGCAAAATTCGCGTATTTTAAAAGATTCTGCCAGACTGGTCATTTTGCACGGTCGTGCGGATCACGATCGCAGGGTGGTGGACATCAGGTGCGCGGCGATACGGATCACAGTGTGCATGGCCGTACGCCTCTGTTGCACGACCGTGCACTACCTGCAGAATTTACTAAACTTTCTAGAATTTACAGTTTGACCCCTAGAGTTTGATATTTCCATTATTTAATGCTAGAAACTCATAATTAAGCATGTTTTTAGGTATTCCAAGTGTATCAAAATAATGTATGAGTATAAAGTACATATAATTGATAATTTCAAATATTTCAAGTGTTAGTTTTTGCGTATAAACACGTATTCGAGGTTGTAGCGTATAACACAAGTATGTAACATGTATAAGTATAAAAATAAATTTCATTATGATTAACGCCTCGAATTGTAGAATGTGAATACGAACTTTCTAAAAACAGGAATACAGAAATACAAGGCGTTACAAGTGGCTTCTGGACAAGAACAAGTAATAAGTTCATCAATCTAAAACTGGTTGTGAATCATATTTTCCGAGGCTACGAACATTGAAAGTCGATGATAAAAATAGTGTTTTCAGTCGTTAAAAAGTTCTTTCCGGTGATAAACAATTCCCGAAGTTCTAGGAAGAACGTTAAGTAGTGTGTTTTTGGTGTTAAGTAGTGTGTTTTAAATTTCACGCTCATAATACGTTGTATTGTGTTTTAAATTGTTATGTTTGGTATTTTTGTTACCAAAAACATCTAAAACATCATGTATAAGTCTAAAACATGATGCCTACATGTGGATTCCTATGTCTTCTTACACTTATCACGAAAAAGGTTTTTTTTTACAGGAATCTCACCCCTAATAATAATATATATTTTTCAATATATAAAACACTTTTTCAATTTATTCTACACGTTATAGTACATCAATAATTTCTCAAGATATTCTAACACGTACAGTTTATGTTCCATTAACATTCAGTTGAATTAAAGTCGTTAAATGTAATAGAAAACGTGTGGCGATTACACACCACAAACCATACGCTTACACACCCAACTACTTATTCCTTACCTTCTCCAGCCTCCTCCCTCCAAGCCTCCACCAAAACCAAACATGTCCATACCCGCCACAACACTCTTCTGGTTCACACTTATTTTCATATGCTCAAACAATACCATCACCCGGGCTCAACAAGCCGATTTCATTTACTCTGACTGCTCGCAATCCATCGGCAATTATACCAGAAACAGTACATACCAAAGAAACCTCAACACCGTCCTCACCGCCCTTCCTTCCACCAACTCGGGCCAAGGTTTCTTCAACACCACCCATGGCCAAGGCAGCGATAGAGTCAACTCGGTCGCTCTTTGTCGAGGCGACGTCAATCCTGACGCGTGTCTGAGTTGTCTGAATGACTCTATTGTTAATTTGCCACGAGTCTGCCCTAACCAAAAGGAAACAATAGGATACTACGACAACTGTTTCCTAGTATACTCCAACCGAACTATATTGGGAAACAATCCCATGCAGACTAGTGTGTATTTGTTGAACACCCAAAACGCCACAAATAGGGATCGGTTTACTGCGGCTCTTAGACCGTTGTTGAGCAATCTGACTGCAGCCGCGGCTGCTGGTGGTTCGCTGAGGAAGTTTGCCACTGGGAACACGACCGGGCCAGATTTCTCAAATATTTACGGGCTTGTGCAGTGTACTCCAGACTTAACGCAGCAACTATGTAATGAGTGTTTGGAAAGTGCTATCAGTCTGTTTTCCAATCGGTTTGGGGGGATTATTGGAGGCAGAAATCTTGCACCTAAGTGTAACTTTAGGTACGAGACTTATGGGTTTTTTAACGTTAGTACTCTTGTCATACCCCCACCACCATCTCCGACAACAGCACCGCCAAATTCCCGGGCTTCCCCGCCAGTTTCATCACCATCATCAGGTACTAAATATATATCTTTTTATTTATCAAGAAGATTCCAAAATTATCATCATCATCAGGTACTAAATATTATTTTTATTTATCAAGAAGATTCCAAAATTTTTAGTTAAAATACATGATATGACCTTTTTATATTCTTTCGTTTTTTTTATTTGTATCCTGTAATGTTTCATTGGTTTTTTAATCATCTACCACCTATTAAAATGATATTTAAATTATATTAATTAAAAATTCATAAAAAACAACATAGGTTTGTTGGACACAGAGAATTTTTTTTGTTGCCTCCGACAATTAATTCCCACCTCAACCTTCCAACACTTTTAGCTTCCACCGTTAGCCGGCTCACGATCACCACCCATCACGCACTTTAACGGGAGGCTGGAGCGGTGTTTAACAGGGAGTCGCAGCCACCTCATTAGGGGCGTGACCTCATTATGGATAGTCAAATAAGAGACTTCTCTTTCCATCTGATATTTTTGTCTGATTTTCGCTCTTTTACCATCCGAATGTAACAATTATATAAAGAAATCTTCAAATACAAATTAAAAAAATAAAATTCATTGGGACTCAAGTTTAAATTTCACAAAATATTTTTTACTATAAAAATCTTAAAATTCTAAAATAATCAAATCTGAACATATAATTTAATTAAACTCCAAACCTCTTAACATTCACCTCCATCATGGTCACAGAGGGGTACAAATACCCTTCATTAGAAAAAAAAAAGAAGAAGAAGAAGCAGCAGGGGCGGACCTAGGTGAAGCGCAGGGTGGGCGGACGCACCCCTTGAAAAAAAATAGTGTATTTTTAGGCAAAAAACCAACGACCCCTAAAAATAGGATTGAACCACTCATCACATCCCTAACAAATAATTTTCTGGGTCCGCTACTAAGAAGAAGTTTCCATATACACCAACATCTTCTATATCTTCTTGATTTCCAGTTTGGACCAAATTTACTTTGAAAAGAATCTTGAAAAGCAGACAAAGAGGGGTTGAAAGTTTGACGACTATAGTAATACGGAACTCGCACATACAAACAAAGCGATCAAAATAATGAATGATGAAATTTCGTTACATTTCATTGTGGATGACAGAAAAGTTTGGCACCAACATGTCACCACTTGACTAGCCTGTCAAGTCAAATAATGAACGACGAAATTTCGTTGGATTATGCTCCTGGTCGTGAACAATTTTCTTGTAGGCCCTCCAAACTGCGACATTTACTTAATTTTGTTTCATGGGACGGTTTTACATTTTCTAAGAATTTTTTACAAAAGTTTTAATATTTATTCCAATTTTATTTTGGTGAACAAATCAATCAATATTATATAATATATTTACAGTACACACACTACCTCTACTTTAAACTTAATTACAGAAATTGTATGATATATTTTGTATGTTGGAACTCAATTCCTGATACAAATGTAAAGGTTATTTTGGTAATTTCATTCAAATCAAATAAAGAGAATAATAATCTTATATTCATCTCATTTATGGGTTTCAACCCTTTATTTTAAACTTAATTATAAAAATATCATTGTGTAATTTGTAATATATTAGAACCCAATTGGTGTAGCTACCCCAATGTTATATATATATATATATATATATATATATATATATATATATAAAGTATGAAATTAACAATAGGATATACAATAGTAATGATTTGAAGTTAATTACTATATTGTTGCTCCAATGCTATTATTTTTTTTAAGTTTGGAATTAACAATTACACAATAAATAGAATACATATTTAACTAAACATTTTTATTTTTCTTTTTTAACTTTCGTTTGTCAGCACCATGACACCACCACCATTTTTAGTTCGTTTATGCATTTTATACGTCATAGGAACTACGTCACCATTTTTTTTCTTCTTTTTGGTGCATTTTATTACGTTTTTGGTTGTTTTATACTTTTATATTTTACAACTTTATACCGGTCTTTACCGTTTGGTTTATAGACGAATTTCCCGCCGCAACGCGCGGCAGGAAAACCCTAGTGTTTATATAACTGGCGGTCCAAACTCCAAACATTCTATGCATGTTATGCGGAAAAATAAAATTACTTTCTTTTTTGATTTATTTAAACCAAAATAAAAAAAAAATTTCACTCATGATTTCGTAGTCAAGAGATCTGGTGTTCTTACATTCGCAAAAATGATATGTGTTCACATTTGTGTAGTGTTAAATGATTAGATAGTATCTAAATGTAAAATGTGATTTTTTGGAAAAATTATAATACAATATAAATATCTTTTTAAACGAACAATATATGTATATATAGTGGCGGATACAGAACTTTTTTGTACGGGGTACACAATACGGCTCGGTTTAAAATGGGTAAAAAAACAATGATGATAAAATAACATAGTTCAGTAAATAATTAAATATAGTAAGAGTTCCTAGATAAAAATTATATATAAATTGACAAAACAAATAACCCTAAGTCTTCACGAGGATACAAGACGATAAAAGGGTAAAAAATAGATATCTTATTTAAGGTTATGTGAAGACATCACCAAATTAGGTGAAACAATTTCAATCGCTGAAATAGATTCAATAACTTCTAGTTTACGTAATTTAAAACCATAGAAAACATAAATGAAAACTTGTAATCAATATAAATTTAAAACTTAAAAACCCTAAAAAACAAGGGTAATCACAAATATATAAAAATAGGGTGAGGTTTGAAGGAGATAGAGCAAACCTTGGCTAATAACCATGGTTGTAAAACAATGTCTCGAAGGCCAAGTACTCCCCGAGTACTCGCTAAAGGAAGGCTGCCGAGGCACGAGTACTCTTCATTTAGGCCAATTACTCCCCGAGTACTCTTCATTTAGGCCGAGTACTTCCCGAGTACTCCCGACTCCGACTAGGGACCGCCTAGCGATTTGCAAACATTAACAAACTTCGATTAAAAACCTTTTGTTTGTCCTTTTCGCTTCTGCTTGTAAGTAAATCACAGCTTCCTTTTTTTTTTGTTCTGTGTACCGTGTACAAGAATAAGAGTGGGTTGTGAATTTTTGGAATTTTTGAACAAAAAAAGAATAAGAAAGGTGAAAAACCTATGGGCCAGACAACACAACTTCAAATCTGGTTATTGGGCTGTGGGGGTGTGGGTACTACACCCTATGGATCTAAGGCATTTCATGTGTGATGGGCTTCAATACACTTGGTTATTGGGCACTTCGGACGGTGGGCCTGTGCCCACCCTCCCTTACACATATATCCGCCACTATGCATATATAAATGACATATATGGTTTAATAATTAAATTTTGTATTTTCTCTTCATTTACAAGTGAGAATGCAATAATGATGGCTCACCTGTCCGTGGAAAATGACACAATTGAATGAGGTGGACCATGATAGTAGATAGATAGTGCTTCTATACTTGTTGGATTCTAATCGTCTATACTGGATGAATTTAACAAGGAAAAACACCTTACCATGTATCAATTGTTATGGCAACTATTATGATCATTACTTAGGACTAACGTAAAGGTATATCATTTCTGAATATGTATTTAACGAGAAAACATATTATCTATAAGTCAACCCATTTTCAAAGAAACGTAATTAACCTAAATTTATACCGACACGTACATAAATATAAACACGTAAAAATAATTATAGTTTTTTTATAAAGTCGAAGGTTGTAAATGCGAAACTAAATGTTGAAGGGTAAAAGCTAAAATAAAAAAAAACATACTAAAAGAAAAAAACACGTAATCAAGCTGAATTTATACCGACATATACATAAGTATAAGCACGTAAAAAAATTATATAGATTTTAGAAAGATGAAAGGTTATAAGTATAAATACTAAATGTTAAAGGTTAAAAGGTAAAACAAACAAAAACATACTAAATAGAGAAAAAGGAAAAAAAACCGGACTAATGGCAAGCTGCCATATAGGAGCCTGTTACTGTTCATGAGTCTTCTTATTATAGGTATATCAAATAAGATATTATTTGAGTTCTTTTATGAGATCAAGTTCGCTCCACTTGGTGCAAAATAGAGTGAGGCACTGATGGGCATTGATAGGAGATCTAGGGAAACTTGGGTTGATCCTTGAGCCAAACGGGTTTTACCCATAATTTCACTGTTGTGCTTACGGGTGGGTAGGTTACCAAGTTTTCCCCGGAAGTGGTGGTGGACGACTCGGGTTATTCTCAGAGTACTCCGTTTGTCCAGTGGGTACCCGAGAGTACTCGGAATTGATTTGTTGGCTGTTAAAAAAAGATATTATTTTTGCTGGTTAGATTTTTTACATAACCATCGATTTGTTTGAAGTTGTATAAACAGGAGTTATTTAAACTGAAACTAATTGTCATATTGCATCTTTATTTTCTATCAGGAGTTAAAATTTATAGGTTTAACATATTTAATTTCAATATATAAATATGGATAACAAAGAACCATAAAACTGGAATAATTTTGTAGTTTTATTATACTATGAGAAAACTTATTATATATGTAAAATATCATGTATAATAGAGATTCTTCCTGAAGTGTAGGAGAAAATATATGAGTGACAAATGTCCTTTTTAATTTAAGAGAAAAGTATTACTTAAACTTATTATCCTTGATTTTCAAACCTCTATAACTTTTTTGTAAAATATTTTTTTTTAAATTACACTGTATTAACGATAATTTCATTCTATTTAATTTGAGTAGACTATTTTTTTAGTGATATAGTTTTTAATAAATAAATACAAATTATAAAGTTACGTGGTTTATGTGGGTATTATATTACGTATCATATGTGCAAGCGGTAACAAATGCTCAATGTTACCCTACGTCTATAATCACGTACCATATGCAACAAGTGTAATGTCAGGTTATTATTTATCGGTACGTAATTACGTTATTATAGTTTTTTTATTGTATAATGTTTTTTTAACAAAAGTTATGCTTATTACGTGATTATACATTCAATATATTGACAACTTAATTGTTTTTATGCTCTTACAATGATTAGATTTGTAATATAAGTTGTTACGTGATTATAGATGAAGTGTTACGTTGAGCTTTTGTTATTGCTTTTGCACACATGGTACGCGATTATTACATAATACATGATTACATTGAGCATTTGTTACTATTTTTGTACGCGATTATTACATTAAGCATTTATTACTGCTTTTGCACATATTGTACGTGATTCTAGATTTAGGTATGCATTGAGTATCTGGTTTTACATTGAGCATTTATTACTGCTTTGACACATATTGTACGTGTTTCCAGATTTAGGTATGCATTGAGTATCTGGTACATGATCATTTGGTACGTGATTATATATATAGTTTTACATTGAGAATTTGCACTGCTTGCACATACGGTACGTGATTTAGGTACTCATTGATTATGTTCCAAGAACATAATCACAAAATGTTACACAATCACGTAACTTTATAGCTTGTAAAATAAAAAAAAATAAAATTAAGAAAATTATAGCAATAACATACTCAAATTAAAAAGAATAAAATGCTAGTTAATACGGTGTAATGTTTTGTTTTAAATGTTATTGTATGAAAAAATTATAGTTGTTTGAAAATCATGGGGTGGGTGGATTTATGAGTCACAAATATTGGATTTTCCTAGTTTGCTATTTTCCCTACTTGTTTTTAGTTATATGAATTCTAAATTTTGGGAGCACTAAATCTTCGCCATTGATCTTGCAATCTAGGACCAAAACTCTCTTCTACACTTCTTACAAATCCAATCTCTTGTACCATAACCTTCCTTTTTTATAAACGCACTATAGTTTGTATTTTGTTTTAAATAGATAAATATCATTATTAAAGTTCAATCAATTAGCTTTTGCATTTTTTATACTAATAATACCATAAGCTTCATATAACTTAACTGTTTTAAGAATGAAATTGTTTTAAAGGCTAACTTTAACGTTTGATGTGTATTATTCACTCACTTTCGCTTCAAAACCAGTGAAGCTTTTCTAGGAATCTCGGAATTCGTCATTAACTTATATCCATAATTTCTTTATCTCGGCATGTATTCAACAATAGCTTTCAAGTCTTTCCTAAGTTCCATGAACTTTGTTTCCGGCGTTTGAATTTGAAGGATTCATCAACTTGAAATCTAAGCTATGTAATAGGCGTTTCAATGTCACACACCCTTTTGTCGAGGGACCCATCCAAATCCTTAGACATGTATCTACCTTTCTTCAATTCTTGTCAAGTTTTTCTTCTTGACCATGGTTCTTTTCCCCACTCGTTTAAATGTTCGTAATTACTTGCTCCCTGCAGTCACCATATCCCAAGAAATTAGCATTGCTCTAGCAACTGTCACGAACTTCTGTGCAACCCTTAGATGTATTCTAACATCAGTTTCTACACAACTTGATAACTAGTCAATACAACAGATTGTGGAAGGCAAGATAAGTAACCAGATGGATTTTCCTTGTCATAATACTCCAAGCTTGTAAACGAACTGAATGTTCTCGTAACTCCATACTAGTCACTAGGCCAAGATATTTATAGTGAACTATTCGGAACTTCCCCATGAATTTTCATGATGCTTCCACCCTTACATTGATTCAAATTTTTGTGGAGCATTCTATTGCTATTTGAGCAGCCTTGATTCTACAAGATGCGCCCATAACATCCATATATCCAAGGTTGTGATTTAGACGGGTCATGCAATAGGCCGTCAACTCATATATTATCCATTTATAAGGTATTGTTTAATGCAACTTCTGAATTTTACTTGTCATCCTTAGGCATTTATTAGGGATTGCCTTGAACTGTCCTAAATAATCTTAATTGTTTTTTTTGGAGTGTGAATTTCTTACCACGCATAATACAATCCTACAAAACTTCATTAATAGTTTGCAAGAATTCTAGTTTGTTGGTATCGTGGCAACCTAACTAAGAGTTTTCAATTTAAGTTATACAAAGGAGGTCGGGATGATTGTTTGTAGTTGTTCAACTGTGAATATACAAAAAAAAAGTTTTTAATCAGCCAAAGCTAAAAGTGTGTCAAACACAGCCTAACTATGACTATCAAGTTTTCTAAGTAAACCATCTTCTCTTTGGTAATGTGTTCCTTTTGTTGCAGGCAAAAGCTCAAGTAGGATCGTGATAATAATAGTCATTATCGCAATAGTCACTGTCATTGTAATAGTCACTTTCATTTGTATCTTCGTTAGATTGAGGAAAAGGAAGCAAACTTCTTTAACCGAAACTATAGAAAGTAAGTACCATAATATGTGAGTTGTTGAGCCGTGGCGATAGTATAGGGATGATAGTTAGTCACTAAAAAAACTTTAACCTTGTCTTTCTTTTCTAGCTGAAACTATGGATGTTGGCAATGCTGAGTCTTTGCAATACAACTTTAGTTTAGTGAAAGCTGCAACAAATGATTTTTCCGAAGATAATAAACTAGGACAAGGAGGATTTGGTGCGGTTTACAAGGTATACAAGAATTAATATTGCTTGTCATGTACCAAAAACATATTGATGTCAAGTGCACGCTCATGTATGTTATCACATGTTATTTAGGGTATGCTTGAAGATGGACGATATATTGCAGTAAAGAGGCTAGCAAGGGATTCGGGGCAAGGTGATGTAGAATTTCAAAATGAGGTTTTGCTAGTTGCGAAGCTTCAACACCGGAATTTGGTTAGGTTGCTCGGTTTTAGCATAGAAGGAAGTGAAAAACTTCTCATATATGAGTATCTGCCAAATGCAAGTCTTGATCAATTTCTATTTGGTAAGTTCTTCATTGTAGAACTTATTTCAACATGATATTCTGTCACATAGGCCAAAACATATATTTCTAAAAGTCTGAAGGAACCATATCATTTTTAACTAGAGGAAAAGTCTAAGCCTTAGTTTACATGTGGTAAGTTCCTAACAAAAAGTTCCTTTTATCATGTCACAAAAAATTTTTAGATGTAGTCCTAGAAGTTGATTCCCTCTTTAAGAATTTAAGAACTTATTGTTAATTAAATAGCAATTTTTCGTGGAAAATGGTAGTCTATTATTAGATAATGTTAAAGATGCCTACATGTTTATGGTTGTTGTAGATCAAACTAAACGTACACTTCTTAATTGGGAAAAGCGATACAACATCATTAGAGGTGTTGCTAAAGGACTTCTTTACCTTCATGAAGATTCCCGTCTAACGATAATTCATCGTGATCTGAAAGCAAGTAATGTTTTGTTAGATGCGGAAATGAATGCTAAAATTGCAGATTTTGGCATGGCAAGGTTGTTTAAACCCGAGGAAACTCAAGGGGATACAAGTCGAATTGTTGGTACCTAGTAAGTATACAATATTTGAATAAACCCATACATGGAACTCTCTGAAACTTTTTTATTTCCATGATAAGGCAAGTGCTAATATTTTGGTTGCTTTATTTTCTTGTATATATTTTAGTGGTTATATGGCTCCAGAATATGCCATGCATGGCCAATTCTCTGTAAAATCAGATGTGTTTAGTTTCGGAGTGTTGGTGTTGGAAACAGTAACGGGTCAAAAGAACCAATGTTTTCAAAAAGAAGAGAGCATTGAGGACCTTCTTAGCTTTGTAAGAGTTCACCTTATATTTAAAATCTATTTAAAAGAGAACCTACATGAATAAAATCATATTATTTGTTCAATAACATTCTATTGAAATATTAGTTTCCCTATTATACATGTGTGTGCTGATAAACCAAATTGATCTTCTATTTTAGGCATGGAAAAATTGGCGAAACAAGACAATGACAAATATAGTAGATCCCACATTGAAGACTGGGTCAGGTTCATTGCGTGACATCATTAGAAGTATTCACATTGGGTTATTATGTGTTCAAGAAAATGTGGTTGATAGGCCAACCATGGCTTCAGTTGTTCTTATGCTTAATAGCTTAACTATCACCCTTCCAGTACCATTAGAGCCTGCATTTTTCATGCATAGTAAAATTGATGAAAGGCCACTTTTTCATGAATATAGTTCATCAACAAGTAGCAGTGGTTTAGAAAAATCAAAGATATCAAAATCATCTGAGTATTCAATAAATGATGTTTCAATATCTGAGATAGTTCCTAGATAAATATGCAGTTGACATAGGTGTTGAAGTTTGCTTTTGAAAATAATTCCATGTTACCACAAGTATTGCAAGTTGCACTTGTATTATAAACGTAGTTTTTTATTAATTCAAATAGTTTTCTCATTTTCTTAATATTGTTTCTTGATCTCATGTCATCTAATTGATATAACAAGCATTTTCAATATGATTGTTTACGGTCAGCTAATGATAGTCATGTAATTGTCTACTTTTACTAAGCAATGGTTAGGTACAATGTAAATATAGCATTGGTATTTTAGGTTCTAATATAATGGCTAAATGTATGCACCATTTCAACCATTAGGACTAACGTGTTATTATCACTTATGGTCGGTCCATATGTTGTGATGTCAACTTATCATCACGATTGACGCCACGATGAAGAGCATGTCATCAACCTCACAAAAAGAGGCCTGCTTGGGTAACATAGTATAAAATATACTTGGGGAACATAGATTTTGATAGTGCCTCTCTTATAATTGATTGGTCAGTTTCTTTTCCTTTAGCACACATCTAGCCAACTCAGCCTCCATCTTATTTTTTTTTTCTTTATACCACTTTGTTTTGCTCATGGTGTACGAGGTTGTGTCATCTTTATTTATGTCATTACGATCACAAAGGTGTTGAATTCTTGTCAATAAAACCCTATCACCAATTTCTTCCATATTCTTTTTCATCTTGTATTAAAACTCTTGAATCTCTAAAGCATATTTGACTTTTTACGTCAGACGTATACCCAACTCATATGGGTGAATTCATCTCACAGCATAAAAAAACAGTGATCACCTCTAAGTGACTATGTAGGCATTAGTAGACACTAGTCTGCGTATACAGGTTGCAATGCATGTAATGCCCTCCAAGCTTGATGAGTAAATGAAAGTCTAGTTTGTTTTCGAAAAATAAAGCCTTCTCATAACGAGGATGACCTAATGTGTGGTAGGCACGTGATTATTCTCTTATCATTTAGCAACCATATTGGGTTAGGTGAGTGATATTCATAATTGAATCCAGTAGTTATTTCAATGTAATGATCATTACTCTGATCACTCCCTTGAACAGATGATGATGTCTCTTGACTTAGAATTGGTGTGTTACCAAAGGTATCATTGTTAGCAGTTTAAACTGAGGATTGTAACCTCTTTTCCTTCTAGCTAATTTCTCTCTCATAAGAGAAAAAGTTTACCATAAAGTTGAGTCAAGGACAGATCCTTAAAACCAGAGTTATTTCTTAACACAAATGCATATGTTTCCCATCTCTCGATTGAGAATCTGAGAAGTCTATGATTTAAAGAACTAGTAGTGTAAGTTTGATGAACTAGTTTTAATTCACTAATTAAACAATTAAATCTTGATCTCAAACTGTTGTGTTAGTGTATCTCCTTTTTGTAACACTCTAACCCCTTTTTTATATAATCTTAATTAAATGCGGATAAATTAGTCCCAGTTTTTTTTATTCTTTAATTTGAAAATTTAGAGCTTACATGTCTGGTTTAACTGATAACTCAGACAAAACGACTAAAAGGGTTATTACACAATTAAATTAAAGTCAAAGACAATAAGGTTTTATACATAAAAATTTGTCACGCGTGATCATATTTTATCTTTTCGAGAAGATGTTCCCATGGAGGTGGCGGTTTAAGAGTGTTCGGTTCTTCATGTGCTTGATCATCCGTCGGTACCAGCCTGTCATAAACACCAAAAACAATTAGTGTTTATATTTCTTTTGTGTTAATGAATGGAAAATGACAAAATAAAATGTTTGAACAACTGGGTTCTGTTGCGTATCGCAACCGAAACGCCTATAGACGACACATGTCATGACAGTTAATAAGTGCACTGTGCCGAAATGTGCATTTTGCTAAAGTACACACTTTACTGAAATATGCACTTTGCACTTTGCTGAAGTGTGCACTTTACAGAACTGTGCACTGACCTATGCACTTTATTGAACTATACACTAACCTGTGTGCTTTGCTAAATTGTGCACTAACATGTGCACTTTACTAAATTGTGCACTAACCTATGCACTTTGCTATATTGTGCACTAATATGTGCACTTTACTAAATTATGCACTAACATGTGCACTTTGCTAAATTGTGCACTAGCATGAGAACTTTACTAAATTGTGCACTTTACTAAATTGAGCAATAATATGTGCACTTTGCTAAATTGTGCACTTCTTACTAAACTGTGCACTAACATATGCACTTTACTAAATTGTGTATGTGCACTTTGCTAAATTGTGCATTAGCATGAGCACTTTACTAAATTGTGCACTAACATGTGCACTTTACTAAATTGTTCATTAACATGTGCACTTTGCTAAATTATGCACTAACATGTGCATTTTGCTAAATTGTGCACTAAGCACTAACATGTGCACTTTGGTAAATTATGCATTGTGCACTAACATGTGCACTTTACTAAACTGTGCACTTTGCTAAATTATGCACTATTCACTGGCATGTGCACGTTACTAAACTGCGCACTAACCTGTGCACTTTGCTAAATTGTGCACTATTCACTAACATGTGCACTTTGCTAAATTGTACACTAAGCTGTACACTTTGCTAAATTGTGCACTAAACTAAATTGTGCATGAACCTGTGCACTATGCTAAATTGTGCACTAACATGTGCACTATGCTAAACTATGCATTATGCATTGACATATGCACTTTGCTAAATTGTGCATTGTGTACTAATATGTGCATTTTAATAAATTGTGCACTAAATTAAACCGTGCACGAACCTGTGTACTATGCTAAATTGTGCACTATGCTAAACTATGAATTATGCATTGACATGTGCACGTTGCTAAATTGTGCATTGTGCACTAATACGTGCACTTTACTAAACTGTGCACTAAACTAAACCATGCACGAACCTGTGCACTATGCTAAATTGTGCACTAACATGTGCACTATGCTAAACTATGCATTATGCATTGGCATGTGCACTATGCACTGACTTGTTTGGATCTGAACTTGTTAGTTCTCAAATCATTCTTCTGTCAAACCATAAGCCCTTACCGAAGGTATAATTCTTTACATATACCGGGCGCGGGTCAAAGCGATGACCTGTTATCAATACCTTCGGTTCTATTCGCTAATTCATGGCAATACATGCTCATACATTATGTTTACCTGCAAGTACTAAACTTAACAAACAAAGCATCAAATAGCATATACCATTTGACCCGATTGTCCATTTGACCCGTTCATAGCTTACTCTTTTAGCTTTTCAACTAACTATGCGTTGGTTATAGCCAAAAGGTGCATACTTACTATCTTACCCATTTGACCCATCATGATTTACACCATATGGTCCTATTTTAAAATTCATTAGCTTACCACAAAAAAAAAACTCAGTTTTACTCGTTCGACTCATTTTGGTTCACGCCAAAAGTCTTATTATTGTCTTAATAGCCGATACATAGTTAGTTGCCATTTTGCTCGTTTGACTCGTTATGGTTTACACCATAGGGTCTCATTTCAAGAATTCTATATTTAATCACCATCGTGTGATCTAGTTATCCTTTACTCATTTGACCCGTTATGCCTTACATCATAGGGTCTTATTTCTACAAACTATAACTTATCAACAACTTTTAGCTCATCATAATTCCACTCATTTTAACATGTTTCATGGCTTTCGCCATGTGGTCTCCTTTTGACAATTTCTTATTTATCACCGAAATAGTTTCCATCTAATAACTTATGATTCTATGTAGGAGGTGTAAGCTTTACTTACCTTGTGTTCGTTCAAGCTCTCTTGCGTCTTTGATCCGTTTGACTCATTCCTTTCCAAGCTCCCACCTAACTTGCCAAGAGTCAAACTATCACATCATATCCACAAGATGGACAGGTTATTCATCCAACATATTGACCATCGCACCTTATGGATTCTATACACATTGATCATTCAGTTCTATTATAGGCCAGTTTGACTTTTAGAATTCAAACTACCGATTAACATATGTATGTATTAACAATTCATTCCCTTTGTTCTAGTAATGCAGCTACTTGCATTTTACTATATGCGAGTACCTTAGACTTTTAATCACACCATATTAAGTGTGAATTATTCATCAAAAGTCATATTTACATCTAGACCAAACTAGGCCTAATTATCCGTCATTAGTAAAACTTTAATAGAAACCACAATTTTAGTACTACACTTTTGTGCATCAGCTGTTCACGACACATTTTGACATCTTTAACATTTAAATTAGTTTTTCGTGTTCAAAGATGGATTGTCGAGGGCTCAAATACCTTTCCAAGAATATATGATACACCCTCCAACGAAGTTTCTGTGATTTTATATGATTTTTCAAAAATCTGGACAACATGTAAAATGTTTCCAAACAGCATGCTAAGAAAACAATATAACCGTAGAAATTGTAATTTTTTACCCGTTTAACATCCGAATCAATTCTTCCTTTCTAAAAATACATTGAAGTCATCTCGAGAACTTTTCTAATCGTATAAGCCCCAAACTTATCGGTCATCATCGATGATTTACTACGAATTTTTAAAACAGGGTTGTAACACGTTTTTTTACTTCTTTTAAAACTCACTTAGGCATTTTATCGAACACTTGGTGGGCATCGCATTCAAGCTATTATATTAGTTATACTTGACAACCCATTTTACCACATTATCTCATCTCAATAAGTGTTCACTTTCATTACAATCAAAATGACATATAAATTCGAGTTTATCACAAGTTAGCACTTAGCATGACCATCATTTTTCATGGGTTCAACACTTATGACATAAACCCATTTCTTCACTTACGAACACTTTAACAAAATTCCTAATTTGTTCAAGTAGTTCATACATATGAGTTAGTATGGTGTTTAAAACACTCATACATCATCAATTCCATCATATAATCAAAAACCCATGCCACTTAACATAAAACTCATATTATACAAATTCATCACATACCTTGTGTTAGGATGAAGTAGTACTTATTAAAGCTTCTAACATGCATTATAATTGCTTCAATTTCAATTTGGGTTGAGTGATTTTGAGGAGATTATCAAGAACAAGGGTTTTCCCTTTTCTTTCTCTTCTCTGTACGCGCACACACACACACCACTACATGTGTGTGTTTTTGTGTTTTAATTTTGTTTTAATAAAACTAGTTTTCAATTGCCCATTTTAGCCCCTCGTGTATGGTTTTGTTATAAAAAGAGCCACCATTCATGGTTTCATTATTTACCAACATATTACAACTAGGTTTAGATGTTCCTAGTCAAATTACTAAATATGGGGGTGTTACAACCCGATTCTATTTAAGTCCCGCTCACTCAGGCCTTCAATATACTGTCTGTTATAAAACACTTATTTACTTTTTATTTAACATTAGGTTTGTTTATTTCAATCCTAATGTTAACAGGTTAACTTTTACCACTACCGGTACTTCACCCGCTCATCCCCAATTAACTTGGTTTAATTTCCATGTTCGTTTTTGGGGTGTTACACTTTTACATGCCAAAACATTTCATACGACTGATTCAACATCTCCCTACTGCTTTTAATCACCTCTGTAGTTCCACCAAATTGTTCCTTCAAGGCACCCATTACTCTTTTATGTTCCAACAGTGTAACAATCCAACGTAGATCCCGTTTGGTAAACAATAGAAAGCATTGCAAATGCTTTGGGATCAAGTTCACATTTCTGGAAGTCCTCTTCAGAGCAGCTTTTGGGATCCTTAGGCACTTGTACACTTAGTACTTCAATGCTTGGAGACATTGGAACATAAGGTCTATGCATCACATATCTCCAATAGCCAGTGTTGTGATATGATTAAAAATGATTCATCTGACGTTGCCTAATGTTTTATGCATGACGAACAAGCATCAGGGGTTTTGTTGATGATCTGGTGTTGTCGGGATCATGAGGAATTGACATGTTTGCTGAGTTCTTTGTAAATCTCAGAAAACATAGCACAATGGCTTTTGAACGCTTAGTGACAATTTCTTGAAATTATCCACAAACGAATTGTAGATCAAATATATAAACTTAGAAGTTTGTTCTCAATCAATAGTTAGATTCAATATAGAGATCTAGCTTGGATACTAATTGTTACAGTATGAGGGTTTTCTAATGTGTGTTTTGTGTTTTAGAATCAATCGAAAAGGAAAATCAAGTGCAGCAGAATTATGTTATGATCAATTCACACAAATACAAACACAATGGTAAAGATGAGGTCATCATGGATTCTATTAATAGAATTAACAAATTGCAAGTATAATCAATGACTTTCCTTAGCTAATAGCTCACACTCTTTCTCACACTTATGAACAAAAACAATCTAATTATACATGTGTGGAAATTACTGGTGACATCACTTGAAAGGACATCGAACTAGCTAAACATAAATGATTCCCAGCAGTTGACAAAATTGTTGGGGAATATACAAACTATTGGACTCTATAAAAATAATTAAAAGACAAAACTGCTGGATTGTGACAACTAGTGGTTGACATGCTTTCCAGTTGTTCCCTTATCCAGCTATTTTGGACAATCTTCATAGCAGTTCTTTAGATCAACACTTTACTAGTAGTTGTTCTTTCTTAGGAGAAGCAGCAGTTTAACTTGGCACGGCAAACTCTTTATTCTTCTATAAAATGTTGGTTTTAAACCTGGAGTTTTAGGTTTCCAATATCAACAGTTACTTTCATAGCCCAGCCCAACACCATCTGGGACAGTGGGTTAACTTCATGACGTATCAAACTTACAAGCTCGACTTAAGGAGTAACATGGTACTTTATGTACAACCATGGAGGTGTATGGATTGATCTTAGGATAATGTTAATGAACATGTCTATTCCCACATGAACGTATGGGTTACCTACCTTGTGTCATCCATGTCAAATAATTGAACCCATTACCTTTGGGTACCATATGATGACACGATATGATTTATGTCTATATGTTATGTTTAATGGTTAAATTTACATTTGAAAACGTTTTATTTTCCCTTCACATGTAATTTTTTCTGATTTTACATATGAAAACTTTTTTTATCTATGAAATAACACATTTTGGTTTATTACCCTTATTCCACTCACTGGGCAATTTGCTAAGACGTACTTTTAGATTTTGTACATTAGGTTATTGGTGAACGTACAGAAGGGTGCTCGAGAGTTAAGAGGGACCATTGAAGAAGTTCAATGTAATGAAATAAATTTTGTAGTAAATTATATTTATGTAAAATGGAATAAGTTTTTTATTCTGAATATTGTTAAGTGACACGTTAGCCCAAATATGGTTGGGGTTTTACAATTGTAATTGCAGACATATTTCTTCATGTTTTCCTTAAATCTTCCTTGACCTTCATGCTCGTCGTGCAAGCCGACATCAACGAATTCCTAAGGATATTGATAGTGGAGTAGAGTAGGCATGTGAAACCGGTTAAAACCAAGTCGGACCAGACCAAACTAGCCCGGGACTGAATTCATAGGAAAAGGAAAACCAAGGACTGAACAGAGAGATTGGGTCAGTCTTGCGTTTGGCTAGGTTTCTCATTTTGGGTTCTTTTGGGTTTTAGATTGGGATCGAAATACATAAAAACATTTCTAGAGGTGTGCACGGGGTGATTCAGTTTAGTGTGAGCCCTATTTGAACTACAATTTAAATGTTCGGTTATTGACCTTTTTGTTTTTGGTTAATCAATTTTGCTTCGTTTGACCAACATTTTGACTTGAACTAAAAAGGTTAAGTTAGGCCGAAGCTACTTATAAAAAATGAATAGGTTATAAGTTACAAGAATCGGCCTCTCCTTCATAAGGAAAGTCTAAGTGAGCTTGTGTTATAACCTTCCATGTGGGATTAGGATCTATCTTTATAAGGGTGGAGGGGCCATCCATTTTATGACCAATTTGAACCCATGAACCCAACCAGTAAGATGACGCCACCTCATTTGAACCCACACTTCAAACCAAATCAACCCTAAAGGGAGGGAGCGCCTATTAACTTGAACCTACTTCCCATTTCTAGACACCATTTGAATAATATTGTGTTACATTACCATCCAATACAACATTAAAGAAATGTAGCTTTGAAACTTGTATACATCACTATCCAATACATCCATCTCTCATGGGTACATGAACCCGGAAAGCCACCCGCCAGCTAAACTAGCATGGGTTGCGCCGTGTTCCCTATCCATTTGGTGAACCCAAGGGCGCCCTGCCACCCTAAAACCATTCTCACTTAATAATTTTGCACCCTAAAACCATTCTCACTTAATAAGTTTGCAGCCTCCCATGTGGGGTAACAAGATTGGTCCTTAGTAACTTATGCAGGACTTACATTTACAACTTATGAAACATTACTCTAGTCAATAATAACTAAGATAGGAACTCAATTAGTGTGAAGGTCTTTGAACATATTATTTATGATGGTTTGGGTCAGTTTGAATTAGAGATGGGCATAATCGGGTATTATTAATACCCGGAACCGGTTCCTACCCGGACCCGGGTCCTGATACTATAGAGAGGAACCGGGTTCTCTGAGGAACCGGTTCCAGTTCCTACCCGGGTACTCGCCACTAAAACTAGAACCGATTGTAAACGGTTACGGGTACTGTGGACCCGGTTCCAGGTACTGTTGGACCCGGTTCCGGGTACTGACAAGAACCTGTTCTGTCGAAATTTTCAAATCAATAGCTACAAATTTACTGTTTGGAACGAGTTCCAACGGATAGAATATCATTGGAAACTTATTAATATAAAAACGGTTTTTTTTTGTATATGTAACCCATCTTCTCCATTCCATTTCATTACTACTACAAACATTCAACACTTAAACCTTTGAATTCAAAATTTCGAAGATACAAATGGCATGCAATGACGAGGTTGTGATGGTTTTCGCATTTAATGTTGTTTGCAACCTCCAAGAATCGATCCCAACCGGGTACGACCCATTTTTTATCCTAAAATGTGGAACCGGGTAGGACCCGACAGGTTTTTTGAACCCGGAACCGGTTCTACCATACGTCGGGTAGGAACTGGAACCGGTTTGGAACCGGGTATTATGCCCATCTCTAGTTTGAATCGGTTTAATTTGGACTCTAGCTTCTTGCTAGATAGTTCGTTATATTTTATAACATACCAGCCATTTAAAAAAGTTCCATTTCCCATTAACATTTAATTGTTAGATTACTATCAAGTTCTTATATTAATTAAAACTTTTAACTTCATTAGAAGTTTTCGAGTTCCTGAACTGAATTATAATGCTCATTGCACTAAACTGTCGAATATGTAGATTAAGGTATATATAAATATTTAAATTTAAACTTTCAAGCCAATGTTCAACTGCATGAAAATGACTACTGGTTACTGGCTTACTGCAGTAATTAAAAGTGTTGTTGGGTTACTCATCAATTTGACTAATACTTGCAAAGTCATTAATTTTAATTACTGGAAAATGCAAGCCCGTTTGCTTGATTGGAGAACTCAGTTAATTGGGTTCCTGTCGAGTATTGGACTGCATCTACCCGAAACCAAATCTATCAATTATTGGAGACCGAACCAAAAGTTGATATTTTCCCGGATCATACGCGGGTCTTGCGATCCTGATGCATTACTTGCCATATATAGTAATCGATCAAAAATAGGTTCACAGACTCTTGTGCTCTAATAATACAATGTTGGAATATTAGACGCTTGTCTGTTTGGTATGCGATAATGGAATAGATGAGGGAATCGAATGGACAAAGGAATGAAATAAATCATTATAATTCCATTGTCTTGTTTGGTTTCCATGTGAGAATGAAATGAATCATTATTTTGTATTGTGTGGCAGGAAGGAAAAGACAAATAAGTAAAATTAAAAGGGTGGTGACTGGAGGTGGTAGTGTTGGGTGGTGGTGGAGGTAGGTGGCGACGGTGGTGGTGGTGGCGGTAGCGGGGGAGGTGGTTTGTGGTGGTGGTGTTTGGTGGAGATGGTGGGTGGCAACATGGTGGGTGGGTGGCGATGGCAGGTGGTGTTGTTGGTCAGTGGTGATGGTGAGAGGGTGGTGGAGGTGATGTAGGGTGAAGGAGGGAATGGAATGAAATAAAAAAACAAGGTGAATGGATGGAATGAAGTTTGGGTGTTTCAGAGGGAACTGAATGAATGAGGTAACAGATGATTTCATTCCATTGACCAATCAAACATACGTTTTCTCATTCCCCCTTAGTCATCCATCCCATTCCGCCTCTCACACCTGCGTACCAAACACTACCTAGTAGTTAGTACTCAAAAATCGCTAAAAACAGTAAGTGAAAGACAGACATTCATGCAACTAACACCTAAAGACCAGTAAACCTGACACGGATATTTGACTCATTCAACCTTATTCAAACGGCAACTACCAATGACTATATTCATTAAATTAAGTAAAAGTACAAGCATCGAAGAAATACAATATGAGACCTAAACTGTGTGCAATTAAATGCAGAGCATATATGACAAATATATGACAAATTGAAGAGGTACTGTAGAGAATCAATAACTTAACAGCCTAGAGTCAAGTTATTTCTTGTGCATTTGGACTTTCAGCACTTTCTACGTCACTGACTTTCCTAGAGAGTCGTTTCCTTCGATGCACACAGAATTTTCTGGCATCCGAAATAATAGTGATGAGGCTTCTCCTCTCAAGCTGGCAAAGATTTTGCATGACATAAATGGCAAGAGCAACAGTTGATGTGCCACCTGCTAGAAGAAAAAGTGACCAAAAGCTACCAAGATCCAATCTTTCATATTCATCTTGAATTGCTTCCTGGTTATTGGATATTTTAGTGTAATTTGAGATTGCGTGTGACATTCAAATAAGAGTGCACGCTTATTTGAATGTCATCTGGACTAACGGGAAATCCAAGGGGGCAGCGCCCTCTTGGCGGGGTCCGGGGCAGCGTCCTGGGAGCAGGTCCAAGGGCGGCAGCCCTGGTGGGGTCCAAGGGCAGAGCCCTGGCTAAATATGCAAGCAAAAGATTGTAATGAAACCGCATCCATAAAATTTTGCCCACTCGTATTCTTTTGCTCAATGTTAAGGCCGCAATCCATGTGGCATCATAGGCCTGGGTTGCAAGAATCCCAGGCATGTTGTATTCTTCTTCTGGCTGCTCAATCTTAAACTTTGTCTGAAACTTTGTGATGAAATCATGAAACCGTGAGCCGGTGTCTGGGAAGAAACTCCCAAGTCCCACAACGCCTTCCATAGTTAATAAGGTAGACGGATTCGCGGTATGGAGAAGATCTGTGATTAAATTTGTTGTGATCCTCACTTAACCTCTTTCTGTCATCCCTATATTTTGTGCACTTTGAAAAAGGCTAACGCTGATTTCTAAAGATGTGTGAACCAAAAACACTCGGCATTGCTGTGACTTGATCCTTTCAAGTTGTTCTAAAAATGAGGAAGAAGTTAAAGGTGAGAGGTTTATGATATTGCTCATTTGTACACTAGATTCTTTGATGGTTTCCATAGTATGATATTGCTCATTTCAGAAATGGTGTATGAAGTTGTTAGAAATTACCGTTTGTGTACAACATTCTGGTGAAAACTAAACAGAAAAGGGCTCCAGTTTGATTCACTGGGGAGCCTGCTTGAAGTTCAGGACTTTTATTTCGCTCAATAAGCCAAACCACAAGGCCACAATAGATATTAACAATAACTGTTAGAGCCCACATGTCTAATGTGAAAGGCTTCACAAACAGCCATTGTCCATGGTATGGTGCAACAGGTACGACCATCACCAACCAGGTTTCAGTGTACGGATGTGTGAGTGTCAACTCAGCATATCTCCAAGACAGTACTGAGACATCACCAGCTACCGCATCAATTCTGGCCAATAAACGTGATGGTTTAAGTAAGAAAAAACAAGAAGATAAATGATAGTGTATCAAAATAACATGAATACAGAATGTTTGTTAAAGTAAGGGTGAAGCACGGAATTTGTAGCGGAGACAAACAAAACAATAGTAGGAAATATGAGCGTACACGTATTCCCACATCAGTAAAATTACTGAATGTACCCCATATCAAATCAGCCATTACACGGGTCGTATAGGCTTTTCTTAATATTAATCAAATCAATAAAGGGTGCATTCAGTACTGGGAGTACGTTTAGCCAACCCTTAAAATAAATATGTTGAACAGTAATGATACTTTCAGATACACTTGCTCCACCAAGGAATCATATGTACCATTGAAATAGTGAAATTCATATGGAACGAAATATGGCAAGCGTCTAATGGTCTCTTTAAAAAGCTCAATTGAATATCCGGTGTAAGTGAACTTATGAAACTTTATGAAGCTTGCTATGTAATATTTTTGGTTTTGAAAAGGAATCGGACTGAACTGACAATTTGCTATTAACTAAGGGATTGATTTGTTGATTATGACTGCAATATGTAATTACTTCATTAAAAACAATATTTTGGAACAAGGTTCACACCCGGTTCGAAATTGCAAGACCTAGGGTTCCTATACGTTTTAAACTTGATTTAAATCACACTTGGTTATTAACGGATTTAGTGTTACGAGGCTTAGGTGCTGATAGTTATCAACTTACAATGAACGGACAAAAATGCACTTCGTTACCAAGAACATGTAAACCCTAAACTATGCAAAGCACAATTTGCATGAATTCTTTTCGCAAAGTTAATTTTTTAACTTCTTCAACATTTGGTGAATTCAAATGCAATATAATTAACACAAACTTCAAACTTTCAATGTAACTAGTCACAAATCAGATCATAAAACAATTGTCAAAACTCTAGAAATCTTACAAAGTCTACACTGGGTAAAACCCCAGTGGATTAGCCGCTCATGGTACGCGAAGCTTGATCACCGAGTGATGAACACGAAGAATGAGCCATGAATCTTGAACGAATGATTGATTGAGTGGTTAGGGTTTGGATGATAATGGTCATGATGGGAGAATGATTAGTGATGATAATTGTGTTAGTGCACTATTCGTGTGGCCATAGATAAAAAATCTAGTTGTATCTGTAAAGTCAAATGTCTTGAGTGTGTATTATACCGGACAGAGGTTTCGCTAGGTTGTGTTAGGAATGTATAGACCAGGTTAGATTTCGGTATGACACGATACGAAGAGAGCGGGCTTGATCGGGGGTGATGTCATCACATAATGTTACATCATATTCATGACATCACAATTATGACAAGAGTTTTGAGGTCATCTTCTCATTAATAACAATGAAAGTCAATAACAGATTATACAAATGCATGCATGATGTACGGACAAGTTATCAATATCGTACCCCGAAGTGTCTACAAAGAACATGATCGCACGAAGTGAGAGATGGCCACTTCGTACGAACATCACCATCATCATCTATATAAAGGAAAGAACAACTTTGCACAGGATGACAGATCAGACAACAACTTCGCACAAGCTCCGATCAAGAACATCTCATACGGTTATCGAGTTATTTTGTAACGTAGACGTCGAAACTCTGTCCGGTTGTCGATTAGAACATAATAAACGTTGATTATTTACAATTCGATGTTACGATTACGGTTCGGTTTAACGGATTCCGCACGTTAAACCGGATTAAACGCAGATCTTGTGTTCTTCGGTGAACCGATCTGGACCTTCAACTGGTATCAGAGCTACGGAAGCTCTGCGTGTAATCGTGATCGAAATCGAACGAGTTTTGGTTCATTTGGGTGTAAAACTCGAGATTTTTTTATTGGTTTTCGGTAAATTTCAATATGTTCGGTGTATCGTTTGTATATTTCTAACTGAATCGGTCTGTTTCGGATAGAGATTGGTTCATTTTGATCAGTTTTGGTGATATCGGATCTAGTTCAGTTGAAATCTGGTTTGAATAGGTTGTTTTTCGGTTGAATTTCGGACAGATTCGGTTAAAACTCTGTGATTTTTAGTACAGTTTTCTTATCATTTCAAAAGTTTTACATTGATCTCTGATCGTTTGAACAAGTATCAGTTGTGACTTTCATAAAAAAATATTATTAAATTTTGATTGAAAATTTTGTCAGATCTGAATTGTCATAGAGGATTGAATTCTGAACTTGTATTCTGATTGGAGCTGGTTTAGATCGAATCTGAGTTGCAGTTTTCTAATCGGATTCCGTTTGATATTCATGTTGATCCGGTGATTTAGATAGACTTAGCGACTTGCAGATTGTTGTAGTTATAAGATCTGAATGAGTGTTGAGAGATATTAGAATGTGATATTCAAAGCATTTTTCTTGTTGTTGTTCATCATTTGAGTCAAGAATTAGTTGCAGAGGAAGGTAGGAGCAGGTTATTAGCGACAACTTGTGAAGTGTTGGTAAAAGGATTTAGGTGTTAAGCGAAGAAAATTAAAATCTTTAGTTACAGGTTTGTTTGTGAAGAAGGAGGATAGCAAAGATTATAAGCGACAGATATTGAGTTTTCGAACACAATGATTGTGTAGTTTGCTGATAAAAAAATGTGATAATATTTCATATTTGAAAGTGACGTTTTTTTATATTGTTGGTATTAATTAGACTTGGGGAATTGAAAATAAAAATATAAAAATAATAATAATAATAATAATAACAATAATAATAATAATAATAATAATAATAATAATAATAATAATAAATCAACGATTTCAAATATAAAAAAATGATGATATAATGAAAAGTCATGTTTTAATTGAAATTGGACCGAGTTTTGTTGGCTGATTTGTTTTGGCCAAATTAACTTTGGATGAATTAGATAAACCAAAAGTGAAGTTTGGGCTGTGATTTTTGACAAGTATCAATTGGGCTTTGAAAAAGTTTTTGGGTCGAAATTTAATGGGCTGGTAAGAAGTGTTCATGTGGGTTGGTCATTTGGGCTGCATACAAGCTTGAGTAATCCTTTTGCTATTTGGGCCGAGATTTTTGGACATCGGGTTATAAAATCTTAGCGGATCAAGATCGTTTGAAAGTCGTGGACCGAGTTTCCAAAACAAGCTAAGATTTTTTAACTGTATCTCAAGTTGAGATTTTTAAACCGAGTTTAGATAAGTGAACCGAATCATTTGAGTACAATTTGGACCGTGATTTTCGTGTGGGTTTCTAGCGTGAACTGGGCTTTGACTAAAGGTTTGATTTGGGTTTATTAGTGAGCATTTGTGGGTAAAGATTGTTGCAAGTATTGGAGTGTTTCGAGTTGAGATTTTTGAACCAAGTGATTTAACAAAGAAATTGTGTTTAAAATGTTTGACGAAATGGAAAATGATAAGCTTGAAAGAATAAATGATTGGTTTGATGGTTTTTGGTATTTGAGGAATTAAGATGAAAAAAATACTTGGGTTAAGAGTTGAACATTTTATGTAAAAAAAGATGAATCGTTGAATCAGTTGAAAGAACGGTATGATGAATTACTTGACAATTTAAAAGCGTACAAGATAAGAATGTCAAGTGATGAACAGATATCAAAATTTGCAGAAGCGTTATCTTCAGAGTGGGATAATTTTTGATTGAATTGAAAAAGGATTCTAGATTTTCAAAGTTTTATCTAACTGAGTTTTTCAATGAGCTTCAAAAACACGATAGAAAAATTTCAAAGAATAAGAAAGCTTTGATTAAAAAGATATAAGTAGAAGCTAGATAAAATAAGTTTGGATATGGTTCTTGAAATAAGCAGAATAATCAATATATATCTTGAAGCAAAATATGTTATGAAATATGATATTAAGAGAGGTTGTTATATAGATGAAAATATGAATCATCTTGTTGACTTTACTAAAAAAATTTTCTGCAGGTACACTGAAGACAGATTCAACTCCAAAGAATGAAGAATCTAAGAAAAAAATTGTTGACAATACTCACTAAGAAAAATCTAAACAAGATGAGTCAACTAAGTTGTCACAAAACGGTGAAGTCAAAGAATCAAGTGCATCAACAAATAAAATTTCAAGTTCTGAACCTGTGTGTTCAAATTGTGAAAAATTCAAATCTGATAATATCAAACTTATGAGAGATGTAGAAAGTTTGACATTAGAAAACAAAAATTTTATAAAATTAGAAAATGATTTGAAAAATAAAATAAAAATTTTAGAAAATGAAAATTTTGTTTTTAAAAAAAAATATAATATTGAAAATCAAAAGGCAATAAATTCTCATCTTGAGAAAATAACTCAACTTGAAAATGAAATTGAGAATGTTAAAAATAAAATTGTTGATTTGGAAAAGATTTTGTCATCGGATACGACCGTTTCAGATAAAAGTTCTGGAGAATTGTTTTACTCTACAAAGAGTGATATGTCAAGTAAAACAAATTCATCAGATACCAATCTGAGGACAAAAGAGAGAACAGTGAATAAAAATAATCAAGCAGTTAAAAAATCAAAGAAAGTTAATTTTTCAGATAAAGTTTTTATCAAACTGTTTGAATATAAAAAAGAAAGTGATGGGTTGTTTACTTCATATGTTAATGAATTTGGTAAACCTAAATCCAGAATGGATTGGGTTCCAATTCAAAACTAATTGAAGTTTGTTTGAATGTGCAGGATAACCAAGCTTCAAGTAAATGTCTATTCAGAAGTCGAGGTTGTTCATGCAGAGAGACATGATTGATATTCCACACAAACAAAATGGTAATCTCACGTTCACATTCGTAAAAAGTCGTTAAAAGGTTAAAATGGAAGATTTTTATTTTCGATTTCGAAAAAATGTTTTCAATTTTAGGGGGAGAAAAATTTTAAATTGTCAAAATAAAAAAATTCCTGTAAAATTGAAAAACATCATTTCAAAATCATTTCAGATAGATAAAAATTTTCAAAAAGCCAAAAACAATAGAAAAATCTCAAAATGTCAAAAACATTGAAAAATGAAATATGAGATTACTTATGCAAAAAGAGGAAATGATAGTACATCAGTGGACTATCAGTGCATGCTAAAGATATGTATTGTTTAAAATGGTTAAACAATCTCACTAAAGATGTGTCAGTAGACTCAGCTAGACTAGTAGTTTTGCGATAACGATACAAATTAAATAGAAAAGCCTAGTTCTAGTGGGAAACGCGGTTGAAAGCATAGTACTTAGTTTTGTCCTTTGTGATTGTGTACCTACTCGGTAATCGCTGAAAGTATAAAAACCGGTCAGTTTTTCAGTTTTCACAACTTACTGAAAAAGTCATTGTGATTGTGTATTTCATTTTCAAAAGATTTAAACTTGTTTTATTTCTTTATTTTGTTTAAGCATTGGACATCCTCTGCGTATACGAAAGTATCGAACTGGATGTTAGTGCCTAAACGTTTCTGCTTTATTTTTCTTGGTGTTTCGTTAAAATCTTGGATCATCTCTGTGTATATGTGAATACCGAACAGGTGGTTAAGATCTAAACAATTTCAACTTATTTTTATTTCTTATTTTGTTTAAACATTGGACTTTCTCTGCGTATCGAAGATCGACCTGATTGTTAGTGTTATTTTCACACAAATCACAGTTGATGAAAGTTTAAAGGCATTACTTGAGTCAGTGTATTACATGATGAGGGGATATGCTGAGAACGTGGGGTCCATAAGAATTTAGTGCACATTAATGTACCTTAACGTATCGGTAAGCATTACGAAAGCTTTTAGATTGAGTTTAAGCGGACAACAATTTATCGACAATCCATATGAATTGTTTAAACTAAGTGTTTCATCTAGATCAATGGTGCAGCTGATATGTCTCAGTAAACTAATATGATCCTCTAACACGTTTTCTCACAAAAATATAAACTATTAGTATTACATTTCAGTATGTTTATATTTCTGCATTCAATATTAAAAATCCAAAAAGATTTTCCCTCAAAATCTTCCATGGAAACCTGATAATGTTGAATGTGAGCCGGACCAACGAGACTGTTAAGAAATTGTTTGTTTGTGGATACATGTGTTTGTTCTTAAACGTTAAATCTTAGAGATTCGGAGCATCATTCAAGGGGGAGACTACGGTTTTACTTGAAGGTGTTATCCAAGACAGTTCAAGACTAAACATCACAGATTTCTAGCTATGTCCAAGGGGGAGACTGTTAGTGCACTATTCGTGTGGCCATAGATAGAAATCTAGTTTATCTGTAAAGTCAAATGTCTTGAGTCTGTATTATACTGGACAGAGGTTTCGCTAGGTTGTGTTAGGAATGTATAGACCAGGTTAGATTTCGGTATGACACGATACGAAGAGAGCGGGCTTGATCGGGGATGATGTCATCACATTTACGTGATGACATCACAATGTTACATCATATTCATGACATCACTATTATGACAAGAGTTTGAGGCCATCTTCTCATTAATAACAATGAAAGTCAACAACAGATTATAAAATGCATGCATGATGTACGGACAAGTTATCAAGATCGTTCGAAGTGTCTACAAAGAACAAGATCGCACGAAGTGAGAGATGGCCACTTCGTACGAACATCACCATCATCATCTATATAAAGGAAAGAACAACTTTGCACAGGACGACAGATCAGACAACAACTTCGCACAAGCCCGATCAAGAACATCTCATACGGTTCCGATCTAGATCGAGTTATTTTGTAACGTAGACGTCGAAATTTTGTCCAGTTGTCGATTAGAACGTAATAAACGTTGACTATTTACAATTCGATGTTATGATTACGGTTCGGTTTAACGGATTCCGCACGTTAAACCGGATTAAACGCAGATCTTGTGTTCTTCGGTGAACCAATCCGTACCTGCAGATTGAGAGTGTTTTGAAAAGTTTTCTAGGCTCCAAGAATCTGTGTAACTCCTGTATATTAGAAATTTGCCTTTAATTCTCGTTTTTGACAATCCATGTGTATGCGTCCGCGAATATGACATTTTTAGCTTTCAAAACCTTATATTTAGATTTCTCTCGTCGAGCTACCACAAATCCATATATTATAAGCTCTGAAACTCTTTACTAGCTCCGGATATGCCTAATTTACCGAATTGCGATGTGTTGACCGGATAAGGGTGTCGGCGATGCGAAATGGCTAATCTACACCAAAAATTCTTCCTACGCACTCCCAGTTGACGCGAACGGTGTCAGCTTCGCCATAAGGGCAAGTCGCCAACGCGGATAACTAGTTTTCTTCCGTTTTGATTTGTTTCTCGTGTCCGGTTGGTCTTAGCCTCATCCCGATGTCTCATAAGGCTCCTGAAATGCTCCTTTAACTTCGTTAGACCTGCAAAACGCAAACCATATCAAAGTAGATCATTCGAAACTCAAATTCACGTAAAAGCACAAACTTAAATACGAAAAACCCAGGACTATCGACCACGTATCACATCCCCACACTTATCTTTTGCTTGTTCTCATGCAAATTCGTTTCTCACTTTCGTATCTCACTTTCGTATGGGTCGAACAAAAAGAAGCACGTTCCATTCTCAATAACTTCAAGTCAAGGTTTAATGCCATACCTAGTTCACGAATTTCACAATCAACGGTATTTCAATAATTAAATAGATATTGCACTTTTAAACACAAGATGGTTACTCAAAATTAACCCACCCTTAAAGCTAGCAACACTATACACATCCCTCATAATGGTCTCTCCACTCGGTTTATTAGCTAACTAAAGATATACTAGCATTTTGAAGTGAACACTCAAACGGATTATAACACATATACGCATAAGCTTGCAACTTCACATTTTATTCATGAACAACTAACACTTCTTTTTGAACTTTTCACAACAATTTTCAACAATTTTTCATTGTTTTTTTATACACATAACTAACTACACACGAAATACTTACAAACAAAAGCAACCTAAAATCGAATTTTCATCACTTGGGTTAAAAATAAAAAGGTTTAATGGGTCAAGGGCTAAATAGGTGGTCAAACAAAAAGTTTAGGCTCAAAGTTTCCGACTACAAAATTAATTTCAGGTAACGTTGATGTAAAAACAAAAATATTTATCCTAATGTTGTAGGTCCGGTTACGGATCTTCCGGCACTAATTTGGCAAACCTAATGTAAACGTGCAAAATCCGCTTTCTTAGGCGACATTGTAGACACGTTTGTTTCTATTTAATCATTGTTTCATTGATTATCAAACGTTACAGTTCCTGGAAACACTTGGACAGAGCTCCGCCGTCTAAGTTACAAAATCTCTTACTGTTACAAATGAAATGACAACTCTCCTATTTATAGAGTTTCAAGTTCGCACCAAAACAACCATGGCCAAGTTCGTACGAAGTGCAACTTCGTGCGAACTTGTCCATTTTAACACAACTTCGTGCGAACTTGCTCTTTACATATATCTTCAACATTTCACTCCTAAATACTGACTCGATGTTATACGATGACGGAGGCAACAGACATATGCGCCAACAAACTCCCCCTTGGATGTTGCCGTAGTCATCAGTCTTCAATAAATCTCCAGAGTCTTTAATATTCTCTTGATCTTTAATTCTTGAATAACTTTAACATTTATGATTTTCAAATCTTCTTCAAGCCTATTCTCTTTTCTTGAGCTTGTCTTGATAAAACTTGATAATCAATATGCTCCCTTTAAAATCTACTTTCTGTTTCAAAGTTCCTCAAAACTTTCAAATAAACATTCAGATTCAAACTTTATTTCTAAATATAAACATTTCAAAAATTTTATCATTTTATCAGTTACAAACCCTCTCAGTTAATCAAGTTCAAATCAATGACTTTGAATATCTGACTTATGTATCAAGGTCGAATTAATGATCTTGAATAAACATTTTGAAACGAAACTGATGCATTTATTCAAATGTAAGTTTCAAATTAATGAACTTTTAAACTTTTCAGAACAATTTCAATTATTTTTTAGATTTTGTTTAGCAACTATAGACTTTGAAAATCAGCTTTTCATCATCAGTGGTCGAAACTAAAAAGATAGAACATTTTTGGTTTTATGAAAATGAATATTAAAACACTAACTATGTACAAACATATTTACAGACATATTTTTGTTAAGTTTGCGTTAAAGGATTATATCAGTTTTCTTGAGACATATCACTAGTACCGTTGTCCTTTTTCATGACTTTAAGTTTTTAAACAAATTTACCTAGATTGTCGATATGTTTGTCCACTTAAACTTCGACACATTTCTCAATTGTTCCAGATACGTGATGTGGATTTAAGAAACTTGACTTAACTATGGTTCCCATCCAGAACATACTCCCGTATCAGGATTCCCTAGATTTCATCTTACAGGTGAGTATAGCGTAACTGATATCTGTATCTGTGTTGTGTGAGGCCTTGAGAGCTCAGGTTAATACTACCCTACCGACAAAAAGTTGAAGGCTCGACTTTAAGGTAGTGTTCCAACATGGAATCTTTTGGACTGCAATTGATGATCTTTCGATACTTTTCAATATGCTGCAGTTTTCGGGTTTTATGCAAAAGCATTATATAAGTTCTAGGCCATTGCTTTCGCAAAATCAGAAGAACTTGTATAATACCTCGTATCTCATAATCAGGCAATCTCTCAAACGAAATTTCGGAGTACTAAGTCCATATATCTGAGAGATGTTAATTCACAAATTAAGCAGTTGTAAAATTTAGTTTATATCCCGGAAATAATCTACTGAACGTGTAAAGCCTATTGAAACATCCACAGTAAGACTTGTTTAATCCTTTTAAACTTTACAAATCTTTAGCATACTGTGATAGTCCATTGATGTATTATCATTTCCTTTTTGACACACAATCTTTTTTGCCTTTTTCATATTTTTTTACATTTTAAATTTTATATGTTTTTGGATTTTCTGAATTGGATTTTCTTAAAAAAAATTATCCCCCTAAAATTCAAAAAGATATTTTTGTATTTTTATTTATAGAAAAACATTGACCAACCGATGAGAACCACTTTAATTCGCCATCCATTACTGCTTCACAATTTTACTTTTAAGCTCTCTCCCTCTTATGATGACAAAAACTTTGACACTTTTGTGTTTATAAAACATATATTCCCATAAGTTTTGAATGTTCAACAGTGATGTTTTTGTGAATTTTTTAAAAATTTTCTTCAAAAATTTTGAAAACTTTCAAGTAAACGTTAAAACAAATTTTAAATTTTCTCCAAAAATTTGTAAAAATTTAAAGTAAACGTTTTTGGAACTTGTTTAATTTGTAAAGATGGCCATTTTAAAAAAACTTGTTAACCCGGCCCATGTCTTCGTTGTGTGCCATGGAACTTTACTCTCAGAAAGTTGCTTTTATCTCGGAAGTTCCTGCATAAAAATTCAAAAATTAGTTGAATAGTGACACCCAAGTCTTTTCAGTCTTAAGTATTATTTCTTCAACCTTAATTTTGACTTTCTTTTCACAATCAGATTTAATCTGGACTTTCTCAAGTTTTGGAAAGTCCTCTAAACTTTCAAATTTCACCGATTGTTTAACTTTATCCACAACCTTTTCTTTTATCACCCATTTCTGTTTAACCCTTTCTTGTATCCTGGTTGACACATACTTCTTATTCTTTTCAAGAAAAAGTCCCTTTTTCATCACCCATGTTTCATTAGACTTTGCTTGTTTGAAATTATAGAATCTTTTCGTTCACTACTTTTTGAAGATTCACCAGTTTCGAATTTTGAAAACATAGAATTAACTGGTTTCACTTTATTTGTAGATTCTTTAACTTGATTCCAAACCTGTCTTGGTACAAACATCAGTGATTTATGCTTTAAAACTTTAGAATCTTTCTTAACTTCTTTCTTTTTAACAGGAACAGATTTAGGTTAAGGATGTGGACATTGCCTAGCAATATGTCCAACATTGTTACATCTGAAGCATTCCTTAACCTATTCTTGTAGTAATTTTTTGACTTCAAATTTAACATTTGAAAGTTCTTTATCCAAATTGTCTTTTTCTTTTGTTGAACTTGTTCCAAAAACAAAGTTTATTTTCTTTGAAAATTTTGGTTTTTGGAACTTTTTACTGTTTTTTTCTTGGCAAATCTCAAACCTTTTCTTCTATCTTCTGGATAATTTTTCCTTTTTCTGGTTTTCAGACATATTTTCTTCTTTTTCAGCTCTTGGAAGGATGTGATCAACGACATATGACGATGTTGAATAGCTGATCAACGACTTGTTAACCCGTTCTGTCTCGATCTTCATATCTTCCAGCTCTTTCTCCAGTTTAGCAATCGTGTCAAGATGAGTATTAATATCCGTCTGCTTGCTCATGACCGTTGCTTTTAACATGTCGATCGTAGCACCTTGTTCTAGATTTGCTTGCTCGACCATTTTATATGTTCTTTTCAATTTTTCGTAAGCTTCTTTCATTTCTTTGTAATCATATGAAAAATTATCAGTATGACGTTTAAGCTCCATATATTTCTTATCTTTACCAATGCATGATACACACGGCTTCAAACATTTTGCTATCAGACTCTTCGTGTAACATTTCAGTTCCTTAATCTTATCATCCTTTTCTAGACAAGACTTGCACGGTTCAAGACATTTTCTATTTCAGCTATCTCAATCTTCAATTCTTCCTTAATCTTTGTCTTCTGATCATTCCCTTGATCACTAAATAGACCTGAGAAAGATTGATAAACTTCAGGATTATTAAAACTTTGAAAAGTATTTTGAAGAATTTTATTATCAGTATAATAGCATTGACTAGATTCCTCTGGTTCTTCATCATATACAACACTATTAACTTCTACATTTTCATTTTCCATTTTAATCACAAACTCACTTTCCTGTTTTAAAACTTTCATTTTTTCAATTACAGGAATGTGATTTTTAATCATTTTCAAAAATTTATGTATTGACAAACTAGGCTCCTTTTCTAATTCTTTCAAATAGCCATTCCACTCTGATGGTAATGCATCTGCAAAATTTAAAATCTTCTCATGATCTTGGAATTGAAACACACTATCAAACTCTCTTAACTTGTCATCCATGACATAAAATCGTTCTATCAGATCATTCACAGATTAATCCTTTTTGCATTTAAAATTCTCAAATCTTTTAATCCAAATATTTATACGTTCATGAGTATTCAAATATGAAGGCACCTCTTCCCAATCATTCATTTTTTCAAATCCAATATCTTCCATTTTCGATAAAAAAGTTGGTTTTCGGATAATAAGACTTTTAATCAACAATTTTAACGTATCGGTTTGTTAAAAACGTTTAAAATTTTTCCGAAAGCTGTGTTTACCAGATTATAGCTTTAAACTTGTCTCATCAATATGAATCTAACGATGTATAATGTCCGAGACGTTTTCGGGAATTTCATGCCTTGGATGTTGCTCGTGATGGTTTGTTATTCACACTGTCGGATCTTTAGATGTCTTCATTTGTCACAGTCAAAAGGTGCATCAACAAGCTTCCCTTTGAATGTAGCTTGTGATAGTTTTGATCTTCAAAGCTTTTGATCCTTGTGGTGTTGATGAGTGGTCAGCTATGAATTGATTTTCTTGATTCATGGCTTCCATTCATGTTGTGTCTTTGCTTCCATAACTTTTCTTCAAACATGTTCTCTTTGCCTTTAGCTTGCTTGGATGCCACATCTGTACACACAACAAAGCTAAACGCGTAATGAGAACAACCGCTAGGGATTTAATCACCCTTAGAGAATTTTCATTTGAAAATTTCACAAAGGATTGATTTTAAACAGAATTAGCAAGTGACACACATGAGACCAACTCTCATTCAACTACCAACTGACAATGCTTTGAAAGTTTTAAAATTGTACAGTTTTAAACCTTTTAACTTTCAAAACTTGTCAACTTCCACTATTTATGAAGATGCAAACTGTTTTCCGGGTTACAATCAGGATTTTAGGTAGGATATACTCGAGTTCCAACATCGGTCAATTAAAAATAAACTAGAAGCCAAATCTTTTTTACTTTTATAAAAATTTATATTAAAAACTCACCTAAAATCTTTTTGGTATTTTTTATTTTTTTAAAGTAAAGACAAAAAACAATAAATAAATATTTACAGACAAACTTTTTGTGAATTTGAGGGTAAGAGAATCTTATCAGTGTACGGTCATGCCAAAACACACTTGTTGTTCGATTAGTTAGCATTTAGATAAGTATCCTATAACAATTATCGGTATTGTTGTCCACATAAGCTCAACTTATCAGATGTACTTGCGGTTAGGGGATACGATTAATGTATGATTATACTTACCGACCGGTGTTCATCCACTCACGACACATTCCCGTATCAAGGTATGCACGAGAGTTCATCTTACTGGTGAGTATAGCATTTATCATTTGTTTTGACGTATATGATGTGAGATACTCACTTATTTGAGGATGAATACAAGCCTATGTGATAAAGTCACTTATTTATGAGGAATTGATATTCAATGCATGCAGGGCACGAGAGCAAGTCCGTGAACAGGTTAGTACCATCGTACCGACAAAGAAACGAACTTGACTCTGGATGATAGATGTGATTTAAAATCACTAATTCAGGGTGACTGTGATATTTTTTTAGAGAACCTTAACACAACTTCGTACGAACTGGTTTAGGAAGGCTACTTCGTATGAACATGGGTATCCTAGTTCATACGAACTAGGTAACACTTTCAAAACAAAAGTTCTTGAACAACTTCGTACGAAGTTCAACAAATTCAAATGATAAACTTCTAGTTGCAACTTCGTGCGAAGTTGGTTAAGCAGTTCGGACAGAATTGTTTCCCAAAACTTGAATTTTTGCAATATTCGACATGAATTCATTTGTTTTAAGGTCTGAAACTTTCAAGGGTTTATCTATTATGGATTTTATGTATTATACTGAAAATCAGTCCATTTATCCGTTTAATGTCCAAGAAAAGTTAAAAATAGAAATAATAAGTAAAAGGTGAGATGTTTTAAGTCCAGTGTCTTCAAATCAGGCCTCTCCTGCTCTGATACCACTTGTAGGTCCGGTTACGGATCTTCAGGCACTAATTTGGCAAACCTAATGTAAACGTGCGGAATCTGTTTGCTTAGGCGACATTTTAGACACGTTTGTTTCTATTTAATCAATGTTTCATTGATTATCAAACGTTACAGTTCCTGGAAACACTTGGACAGAGCTCCGCCATCCAAGTTACAAAATCTCTGACTGTTACAAATGAAATGACAACTCTCCTATTTATAGAGGTTCAAGTTCGCACCAAAACAACCATGGCCAAGTTCGTACGAAGTGCAACTTCGTGGGAACTTGTCCATTTTAACACAACTTCGTGCGAACTTGCTCTTTACATATACAAAATCTTCAAGGTTTCACTCCTAAATACTGACTCGATGTTATACGATGACGGAGGCAACAGACATATGCACCAACAAATGTCTTAATTATTCTTGTGCTCGTAATTGGTCGATGGTTTTAAACGTATCAAAAGTTGCAAGTTCTATAATATGCATTATAATGGCACGCTCAATATCTCACATGGAAAGGGTAAGATATGTGATGTGCATAACGTACTAACTTCTCAAGTGGACAAAGGTTAAAGACTTGTAGGGAGGGGTATAGTGTACTATGAGCTTTGTCTTAGGGGCTTAGATTCCCCACACTTTAAGTGGTCTTTGCATGTGTTAATCTTCTTGTATCCATGTCTATGTGCTCCTTTAATAATGATGTATATGTTTATATGTAACTATGTTACTCTCCCACCACTTCATTTGTTATTTGTTATTGGTAACTCTTTATTCTTATGTTTCTTCTTCGATTGGTTTGTATGATGTTTAAGTCACTACTAGAAAACTGCTACTATTCCCACGTCAATTTCCGGGGAAAAATCCGTGGGTCACGGCAGTTACTTACGGATTTCCCACGAAAACGGGCTATAGGAATTATACTCGTTGGTAATTTTTTTCTCACGCATTTCCTACATATTTTCCTACTCGTTTCCCACACAAATGTTACGTTGGAATTCTCCTACTCATTTCTCACGGAATTAATTTTCTTAACTTTCCAACGAATTTCCCACGGAATTTTTTTGTTTTACAATTTTGTGTTTAAATCAATTATATTTATTTTTATTATATAATTTTTATATATTTGAATTTTCTTACACAATTCCTACGAATCTTTTTTCTCTTCCTACTCAGTTACAACGGAATGTACTCGTTTTTCCTACAAAGTTCCTACGAAAATATTTTTTCCTACACAATTCCAACGGACTGTATTCTTTTTTACCTACGCAATTCCTACGAAATTAGTATTTTTCCTACACAATTCCAACGGAATGCATCTATTTTTCCTACGTAATTCCTATGAAATTAAGTTTTTTTCTTACGCAATTCCAACAAGATGTATCATTTTTTCTCATGCTGGAAAATAAAATAATTTTGCAGTGAAAAGGATTTTCAGAAATACACATCAAGCTTATATACACCAATCGAACATTTTCTAATCAACCAAATACACATTCAATTCGAAAATAAACCCGTCAAATTACAATCCTTTGTTGAATGCATAACAAACTACATTAAATTCCATAAATAAACTACATATAATCTTACATAAATCTAAACAAACGAAATACCTAACTCACTAAAAAAATTCGGCATTGTCATCAACAAAAAATCTATATCATTATCCGTAGCCTCTCTTGTGTCGTGCCACATCTACAAATAAGAGTAAATAGAAAGAGTTATTACAAATATCATCGACTAAAATTAAAAGCAAAGAAAAAAAATCGGCTACAACATCTTCTATAAAGTTATATATAATTTTATATATATTATATACGTCTAAAACAAGTTTGTAAGTGCAAAGAATAATCCATAATTTATGGCCTAAATACTATATACAAACTAAGTAATTTTCTTGTGTTTTAACCTGATAACATGAAAATCTGAAGTTTGTAAGTGCAAAGAATAATCCAATGAACATATGGTTTAACAAAACAAATACTGACTAAAAAATAAATGAAACACTATCTCTTTCTTGTATTTACTTCTCTTTCCATCTGATATTTTATCGTTATATTCACTCTTTCACCATCCTAATTTAACAATTTTAATCTAGACTTTATAACTCATTAGAGCTCAAATTTAAATTTCACAAAATATGTTTTACATTAAAAATCTAAAAAAACAAATCGTAAATTAATTAATTATATTGAATATTCACATCCATCTTATTCAGAAAAAAGAGGGAGACACATACCCATCATTAGAAAACAAACAAAGAAGAGTTCATATACACCACATATCCTCTATGTCTCTTCAACTTCCAATTTGGACCAAATTTATGTAGAAAAGAATCTTGAAAAGTAGACAAAGAGGGGTTGAAAGTTTGACGATTATACTGAACTGAAAAAGAACGTTACGTAACGTAACACAAAAGAAAGTATAGAAATTAGAGAGAGTCACGCATATACAAACACAAAGTCACGCACATACAAACAAAATCAAACTTTCCCAGATAAATCAATAAATTATGGTTATTCCACAAGTACCCTAAAATCTCCATCTTCATTTACGCCATTGTCTACCAAATAAATTAAGCGATCGATATGTGGGTAGCAGAAAAGTTTCGTACCAACATGTCAAACTTGACTAGCCTGTCAAATCAATTAATGAACGACGAAATTTCGTTTGATTAATCCGGCCGTGAACAATTTTCTTGTAGGCCATCCAAACTGCAACATTTACGTAATTCTGTGTCATGTGTTAGTCCTGGATTGGTTACATTTTCTAAGAATTTTTTTTACAAAAATTCAATATTTATTTATTTTGAACGGCAACGACCCTGCAAATGGGCTACTTGCGAAATTCACCATATCGGGATACACTCGCCTTCCGAACCGGGGAAAACCTTCACCGAGTACCGAAGCCCATGAACACACGCCCGACGGCAGGACAGTGTGGTGAGGTAAAACCCGCTCAGTTCAAAGATCGAACTAGCGATCACCGCCTACTCCTCTTGTCTCTCATCATCACCATGTGTCACCGAAAATAAATGGTAGGGAGGACAGGAATCAAACCTGGATCATTTGAAACACCAGGTGTCTCTCTTACCACTCTACCACCAGCTCATTAGCCCTTATTGAATTGTAATTTTTTTTGAACGGCCAACTAAATTACCAGATAAGCATCATGGGACACCCTCAATCGAGCAAATGCATCCCCTCCTCCATAACGGTCAGAGTTGGATACATACCCGAGCCACCAGTTCTGGGGAAAACCCGCCGCCCGAAGGCCCACTACGGTAAAACCCGGTTCGGCTCGGTTTCGAATTGGCAACCGCTAAAGAGGTATAGTTCTAAACTTCATTGTCACCACCAATGTTCTTCAAAGTGATGCTAGTGAGAGTTGAACTTGAGACCTCAAGTAAAGAAACCAAGTAACTAACCACTAGACCATTTTATCAGGACCTTATTGAATTTTAATCATCACAGAGATCTTAGTCAAATGTACCAATTTTAATGACGACTATTGATAATGTTATATATTGAGTTGGATTAATCAAATGTTCTATGTTAATACTGGTCAATGATGGTCAACGGTGATAAAGGATAAGAATTGTGTAGCAGAGAGCTTTGGGCAATATTTGACAATCTGGTAAAAGTTGAAGTATTGTACAGAATGTTTAATACTTTAAACATGGAGGACTAAAGATGTCACAGTTGCTGCAAGTTTGGTTAGAGTCTGGTAGTAACCGTTGAACATTTGGGGGTATAATTAGGGCTTCTAATTCTGGTTGTAATTCATTCACTCAGTTCATTCTTTTCTGTAATTGTTCTTGAATTCGTTTTAGTGTTCAATCATAATCAATTCCTTTGATCATTTTTCTTTCGATTTTATTCTAATTCTGCATTTAAAGTTAACAGATAATTACTTAGGACTACATAAAATGATATCATTTTATGTAAGCTATAATAAAATATCATTAGGACTAACATAAAATGATTTTAGCTATAATAAGATATTATGTTTGCTTCTTAGCTTTTTTACAAAACCTATTGATTTGTTTAAAGTCGCATAAACATATAACTTTTTTGTCACAAATCACGTTTTAAGTCGTATAAACATTTACAAAACCTATTGATTTGTTTAAAGTCATATAAACATATAACATTTTTGTCACAAATCACGTTATACGTTGTATAAACATACAACTTTTTTTGTCAAATGACGTATTGAAACTTATTGCCATATTACAACTTTAATTTTTTTTTTTACGTTTAACGTCTTTTTTTTTAATTTTAATATATAAATATGGATTAATAAAAGAACCGTAAAATGGAATAGTTTTGTAATTTATTATATTATGCTAATTTAAAATTTATAACCGTGTATAGTTTGTATTTTGTTTTAAACTCGTAAGATTACGCGCGCTACGCTGAGGGTTTAGATCGATATCTATTTTGATACAATATAGCAACTGAAAGAAATATATACAAAAGAATATCTACACATGTTTACATCCACTGAAAAACCATAAAACTAAATTTAAATTGGACAGTGGTATAAGTTGATTTTAAATTTCTTGTAAATGAAAATACGTTATCTTATTAACTTTTGAAAATTTACGTCTAAATTAAAATCAACTTGAATTTATATGACATGTACATAAAAATAAGCACGTGAGGAAATATTGTATTTTCCAATTAAAGAATGCTTCGGCGCGTTGCGGCTGTATCGAAACGTAAGTGACTCGAATTTATACATTCTAAGGAAAACGTATTGTATTTAACCCGAGTTGTTTTCGAACAAAATTCACGTCAAAACGTAAATCAATTGAAAGCGTACATAATAATAAGCAAAAAAACGTATTATATTTGACCCGATTATTTCCAAAAAATAAAATTTACGTCAAAACGTAGATAAACTGAAACGTACATAATAATATGCATAAAACATATTTTATTTGACACATCTCATATTTGGGGAAAATTACGTTGAAACGTAAATCAACTTGAACTTATACCGACACTTAGATGAATATAAATACGTAAAACTCGATTACAAAATTTTTAGAAATTTAAGGGGTTGTAAATGTCAATGCTAAAAGTTAAGGGATAAAAGTATAAAAAAAGATAAAAGACAAAATAAAAAAAATTCAAAAAGTAGAACATTATTCACAAAGTTTACTAATTGTATTATAGTTAATTAATAGATTAATATCATTAATAATTAAAGTTTAACAAACCTTGTACATCTTTTTATAGTAATATTAATGCCATAAGCTTCTTATAACTAAACTGTTTCGAGTATAGTAGTATTAGGGATGAGCAAATGGTACTCGGTATCGGTACCGGTACGGAATTTACCAAATCGGGTATCTTTTCGGTACCGACTTTTGACATTTTCGGTACCGGTCCAGTACGGTATCGGTTCGGTTCCGATTTTTACCTCAAATACCGGTACCGAACCCTATCGTACCGGGTATATTTGGTACCGGTACCCACTTTTGAGGATTTTCGGTACCGATTCTTTCGGTAGCGGTCGGAACCGAGCTCATCGTAGTATGAAGGCTACCTTTAACGATTGATTTGCTTTATTCACTCACCTTCGCTCCAAAACCGGTGAGACTTCAGCAACAGTTTTCAAGTCTTTCCTAAGTTCCACGAACTTTGAGGGAATCATCAATTGTAATCTAAGCTCTGTATAGGTGTTTCAGTGTAACACATCCATTTGTCTAGGGATCCAACCAAATCCTTAGACACGTCTCTGCCTCTTTTCCATTCTTGTGGAGTTATTCTTCTTGACCATGGTTCTTTTCCCCACTCGTGACATTTTATATGTTCGTAGCAACTTACTTGCTCATCGCAGTCGCCATGTCCCAATATATTAGCATTACTCTGATACCAACTGTCACGATCTTCTGTACAGCCCTTAGATGTGTTCTAAGATCAGTTTTCACACAATTTGACGACTATTCTTAATTAACAACGAGATTGGGAATGCAAGATAAGTAACCAAATGGATTTTTTCTTGTCATAACACCCCAAGCCTGTAAACGAGCTTAACGTTCTGGTAACCTCCATTCTAGTCTCTAGGCCTGGATATTTCTAGTGAACTTTCAGAACTTCCCCACGAATTTTCACGATGCTTCCACACTTGCCTCGATCCAAATTTTTTGTGGAGCATTCTTTTGTTATTTGAGCAGCCTTGATTCTACAAGACACGCCCATAATGTCTATATTTCAAAGGTCGTAATTTAGACGAGTCGTGACAACAGGCCTCCAAAATCATGAAATATCCAATTATAAGGTGTCTTTTAATGCACCTTCTGAATTTTCCAAATCATCCTAAGGCATTAAAGTTTATTAGGGATTACCTTGAACTGCCATGTATAATCCTAATTGTTATTTTTGGAGTGTGGATTTTTTAGCCACACATAATACAATCCTACACACTTCATTAACAGTTTGCAAGAATTCTAGTTTGTTGGTACAGTGGTTAAGGAACCTAAGAGTTTATAATTAAGTTATACAAAGGAGGGATGATTGTAGTTGTTCACATGTGAATATACCAAAAAAAAAGGTTTTTAATCTGCCAAAGCTAAAGGTAAACGCATGTGAATCACGGGCTAACTATGACTATCAAGTTTTCTAAATAAACCATCATCTCTTTGGTAATGCAATCCTTTTCATGCAGGCAAAAGTTCAAGCAGGATCGTGATAATAATAATTATTATTGCAATAGTCACAATCATTGCAACAATCACTTTCATTTGTATCGTCGTAAGATTGAGGAAAAGGAATCAAACTTCTTCAACGGAAACAGTAGAGAGTAAGTTTGAAATCATATTCGCAACAAGAACTCAAAGATACAATGTTAATATCGTTAGTACCTTAATAGTGCCATCTTAACATAATATGTGAGCTGTTGTGCCATGGCACTAGTATACAGATATAACAGTTAATCACTAAAACAACTTTTAACTATGTCTTTCTTTTCAGCTGAAGGTGTAGATATTTGCAATGCTGAGTCTTTGCAATACAACTTTAGTTTAGTGAAAGCTGCAACAAATGATTTTTCTGAAGATAATAAACTGGGACAAGGAGGATTCGGTGCGGTGTACAAGGTATGCACAAATTGATTTTCTTGTCATGTGCCAAAACATATATATTAATGTCAAGTGCATGCTGATGTATGTTATCATATGATATATAGGGTATGCTGGAAGACGGACGAGATATAGCAGTAAAGAGGCTAGCAAGGGATTCTGGGCAAGGTGATATAGAATTTCAAAATGAGGTTTTGCTAGTTGCGAAACTTCAACATCGGAATTTGGTTAGGTTGCTCGGTTTTAGCATAGAAGGAAGTGAAAAACTTCTCATATATGAGTATTTGCCAAACTCAAGTCTTGATCAATTCCTATTTGGTAAGTTCTTAATAGTAGAACTTTTTTCAACTTGATATTCTGTATCACAAAGGGCATAACAAATATTTCCAAAATTCCGAAGGAACCATAGTTTTTTTTTAAACTAGAGGAGAATTCTAAGCCATGGTTTACATTGGGTAAGTTTCTAACTAAAAGTTTCGGATAATGTTGATGATGTGTGCATGTTTATGGTTGTTGTAGATAAAACTAAGTGTACACTTCTTGATTGGGATAAGCGATACAAGATCATTAGAGGTGTCGCTAAAGGACTTCTTTACCTTCACGAAAATTCTCGTCTAACGATAATTCATCGTGATCTGAAAGCTAGTAATGTTTTGTTAGATGCGGAAATGAATGCTAAAATTGCAGATTTTGGTATGGCAAGGTTATTTAAACCTGAGGAAACTCAAGGGGATACAAGTCGAATTGTTGGTACCTAGCAAGTATACAATCTTTGAATAAACTCATACATGCATGGAACTCTCTGAAACTTGTTCTATTTCCATGATAAAGCACGTGCTAATATTTTGGTTGCTTTATTTTCTTGTGTATATATTTTTAGTACGTAGTTCTCAGTAAAATCAGATGTGTTTAGTTTCGGAGTATTGGTGTTGGAGACAGTTTCAGGTCAAAAGAATCAATGTTTTCAAAAAGGAGAGAGCATTGAGGACCTTCTTAGCTTTGTAACAGTTCACCTTATATTTAGAATCCATTTAATAGAGAACCTACATGAAGAATAGCATATTATTCATACAATAACACTTGCTTGAAATAGTTTCCCTGTTATACATGTGTGTGCTGATAAACCAAATCCGTCTTCTATTTTAGGCATGGAAAAATTGGCGGAATAAGACGGTGACAGACATAACAGATCCCACATTGAAGACTGGGTCAGGTTCATTGCGTGACATCATTAGAAGTATTCACATTGGGCTATTATGTGTTCAAGAAAATGTTGTTGATAAGCCAACCATGGCTTCTGTTGTTCTTATGCTTAATAGCTTCACTGTCACCCTTCCAGTACCATCAGAGCCTGCTTTTTTCATGCATAGTAAAACTGATCCTGAAATGCCATTTTTTCACGAATACAATTCATCAACAAGTAGTAGTGTTTAGAAAAATCGAAGATATCAAAATCATCCAAGTATTCACTAAATGATGTTTCAATATCTGAGATAGTTCCTAGATAGGATTTCAAAATGCACTTGATATGGTACTAGTTTGCTTTTGAAAATAATTCCATGTTGCCGTTGAATATTAAATGTTGAACTTAAAGACAAAGATTACGTGTTGTAGTTATATCATAAACGTAATATACTATTAAGAGTGAATTGCAAGTTTTGTCATTTATCTTTATACTCAATTTCAACTGTTGTCCTTTGTGCTTAAAGTTGATAACTTTTGTACTTAATATTTTCAAATGTTAACGTTATGTCCTTTAGCCCAAACTCGGTTAATTTTCTTCATTAAATCATATCATAAAAGAGTATTTTAGTCTTTATATTTTACTTATTTTATAAAAACTAACAAATTAAATAAAAATAATTTTAACTAAATAAATCAGCCACCATACTCTCTCTCTCGTTCTAAAAAGACCCACTCTCTCTCTCTCTCTAAATACTTTCTCTCTCTACCACCACCATCATTTACAAATACTCTTACTACCTAGATATATAAACCCTCCATACTCCTTTTCTTTATGTACCCACATCAGCACAGTTCATACGAACATGATTATGGGTGAGTCGTGATGTGGATCAGACATACTGAAATTTGAGAAGAGTTTCAAGGCACCAAGACAAAACTAGTTGACCTGTTGTTTCACCATTTACTTGTTGACCTGATGTTCCCTACCGACGATAGTGGTGGTTGAAACACATTGTTCTATTAGAGAAAGAGACATATTGGGGGGAAGGTGGAAGGTGTGAAGGGCGGATTAAGGTTCCGGTAAACCTGTTGGCGTCACCTTTCTGGCGAGCCTACGCGGAGAACAACAACATTCATCTCCCTCCTCTCTGTTTCAAGACCTAATCTATGATGGTGGTAACTAGTCTTAGAATTTCAGCTGATGCAAATGAGATGGAGGTGGCTGGTCTTAGGGTTTAGACAAGCAACACCATTTCTCTTTTTTGTGAAGATAAGGGTGAACTGGCAAAGCTCCAGCGAGAGATCTGAACTGCATTTTTTGAATCTGTGAAGATGGGGCAGTGGTTGCAGTGGTGGTCTTAATAGTGGTGACTGTGGCAGGTGGAGTGGTGGTGGAGGTGGATGTTGGTGGTAAGTGGGATAGAGATAGACACGTGAGAAAGAGTGGTGTGGGGTGGGTGGTGGTGGTGGCAACAGAATGGAGGTGGTGTTGTGGGGTGGATTATGATGGTCAGTTTGTGAGAAATAGACCGAGAGAGATGTGAGGAAATAGAGAGAGTAGTTTTCGTATTTACATATATATTTTTTATTTTTAAAACCTTTTTATAAGTATTTTTTAGAGTAAACCACACGGAATGTCCCTATGGTATTATGGATTGGGTCCCCAAGTTTCAGAAATTACTTGTTTGGTCCATTAAGTTTGATACCGATTAAAATTAGGTATAAAGATAAAAGATAAAAGTTGAAATTAACTCTTCTATTATTAATAATAATAACACAACAATATTATTATTATCATCATGCTCCTAGAGTAATAAATGAATAGGTTGTGATCTCAACTCATTATCATGATTGATGCCAAATTGATGAGTAGAGCATGTGGTCATCCTTACAAAAGAGGCATGTGCCTGCCTGCCTGCCTGCCTAGGTAACAAACATAGTAAGTATAAAATATATTCAGGGAACAATTACCGCCTCTCCTATAATTAATTGAACAGTTTCTTTTCCTTTAGCAGACATCTAGCCAACTCAACTACAGTCCTATTATTTCTCCCCTTACTATCTATCACAAAAGGTGTTGAAGTCTTGTCAATAAACTCCACGCCCATCCCCCTCCCCTCCACCAATTTCTTCCATAATCTCTTTCATCTAGTGCCTTAAACCCTTGAATCTCTCAAGCAATATTCCTGTATACCCAACTCATACGGGTGAATTCATCTCAGAGAATAAAGAAACAGTGATTACCTCTGAGATGCAGCTTTTACGTATAAAAACCTTTTCTGATTTTACATCTAAAAACTTTTTTAACTATGAGATAACACATTCTAGTTTATTACCCTTAATCTGCTCACTGGACAATTACGTACTTGTGAATTTTGTACGTCAACATCCTCAAGGGTGCTCGAGAGTTAAAAGAGACACTTGAAGAAGTAAATGTAATTAAATTAATTTTGTAGTTCATTTAAATTTATGTAAGAATCAAAATACTAATGGAATGACATTTTTTATTCTTAATACGTAAGCCAAAATCGGGTTCGGGTGTTACAATTGTCATTGCATGTCATCTTTCTTCGTGTTTTCCTTCAATCTTCCTTGTTCTTCATGCTCACTGTGAAAACTGTAACACCCCAACCGATGGAAGAATCATCGGGCGCCACGTATTAGATTGCTCAACAGTACATGGAACTAAAGTTTAAATATTAAATTAAAACTGAATCATCCAATACAAAGGAAATAGACAAATTGTTCAAATAAAACAAATTTCAAAATTTAAACTAAATGAGACAGCATCCTATGTGTTCAGATATCTTGAAAGCATCTTCATGAATTATTTCCTGTAACATGTGTAAAATAGGGTTAGCTAAAAAGCTGCGATCACATAAGGTTAGTACGTATAATAGATAGATAGATAAAAGTTCACAATTCATGGTGTAGCATGTATCAAATAGCAATTGTATAACTTAGTTAACAAATAAGTGGTACATCCAAACCTTAGTTGACTAGTTGTAGGAACCCAAAGGGTTAACCTATAGTATGGTCGGTTTCTATCATTCCCAAAAGGTTCTCCCCCTAAAAAGGCCAAGGAGTGGGAATGGGTTGTCAGGCCAATAGATCTATCATATACTCTCATTCGGCTTATACGGAGTTAATGAATGTACATTGGTTTATAAAATATTTGGCAAGCAAGTACAACAATAGCAAATAAAATAGCAAACAACCATGAAATTGAATTGTGCAAGTAGTTGTGTAAGATAGTGAGTTTTTGATAATAGACACATGAAACACCCCAAAAGTGTAAAAATAAGAACTATGTACTCACTTAGATATAGCTTAGCAAATGATCACACAAGACGATTGAATTGAAGATGTGGGAAGAATCCCTAAGTGTTACCCTATAATGATTGAGTGACTCGATAAGAACTCAATGTCTAAGGGTTTAATTGACGATAAAAGTTATTAACTTAAATAATTAATAAGACATAAAATGATTGTTATAGAATAAAACGAGTTACGAAATAGACTATGCATAATTATCTAAATTTTATAATCCTTTTATTTGTAAAAACAGATAAATAAATGTTGTAAATAAATAAACTTATTGATTATAAAACAGATCACATGCTTTCCTAAAACTTATATTAATAGGATTTATATTATCGATTGGTTTTATATTTCATTAGGAATTTGGAATGAATACCTTTTATTAGAAAATCTTCACAGATATTAAAACATCTTTGGATAAACATTTTAAAAAGAAATCATGATTTTATAAACTGAGGAAATACGTTGACTTGAAATAGAACCCACAAAACTTGTTGACTTTTATGATGGAAATATATTTCAGTAAAATCATAATAGATCCATTAAAATAATACTTTTATTTTTCTCTGTGCATAGCATAATACTAATAACTAAATAAGTAATCAAAGTTCACATACACACTTTTATGATTCATAAAAAAAATACGATTGTATAGGTGATATCTCAGTTAAAAACAGAAAACTTGACCTTAGACCCAAGTCAGTTTTTAAGAACGAACCATAATTCGAAAAAATCCAAAATTTAGCATGTGTAAGATAAATAAGTGTGAAATTGAGTTAGAGCTTTTGGTAAAGGAGTAAAAACGGACTGAAAGCATGATTAAAACCTACCTCAAAGGCTCGGCAATACAGGGAAAGAGTGTTGATCGGAGGTAGAGGATTCCGGTGAGAGGCACAGAAAACGCAGAAGAGTTTCGGAGTGAAATTTGTAGTTGTGACGAAACAAGATCTAGTTGTGTTAATATGGAGATAAGGTTCTATCACCAAGAAACGGATTGAAACGATTCAAAACAAGTTCCGGGTTCGCCGGAATTGGTAGTGCTTACCGGATAACCATCGAAGTAACGAGATACATGCTGAAACTTCGTTGTTAAGTTGTTATAAGATGGAGATGATGTTTATCGTGATAGAAACGAGATAATCTCATGTGAATACAGGATTTCCGGAACGCCGGAACCCTTGTCGGAAAATTCGCCGGTAAAGCAAAGAAGACAGTGGCGTTGTTTTCTTTTTCTTTCTTTTTTTTTGTTACATATTTACATAATTGGTCCCTGAGGTTTGTACGTAATTAAAATGGTTTTTAAACTTTTAAATGCCTTGTTTCTAACTTTAAGAAATGACAGTTCTGGTCCCTTAAAGTCTATAACTTTTAAAACTTTGTTCGAAAATTGTAAAAATTGTTATATTATATGTTTCAACTTTACAATGACAAGAATAATAATAATAAATAAATAAATGAGCATTTCAAATCGCTTTATTGAAAACGGGTCGGTTAGAAGCACCAATAGAAATGTAGTGTTGTTACAAAAACCCACATCCAGGATTTCCCAAGGATATAGCGGAGTAGAGTAGGCATGCGAAACATGTCAAAACCAAGTCGAACTAGACCAAATAGGCCCACCGAACCAAAATTATCAAGAAAAGGAGAACCAAGGTTCAACCGGAAAGACGTTGGTAATTTTAGTGTTATCAACGGATTTTGGTGGTATTGGATTAACTTGTCGACCAAGTTAATCTTATTATATATTAAACGAGTTAGGAGTTGCGTGAGTGCAGGCTGGTTTTAATTTAATAAGATTTGGTGTATAAATCGGTTTTGTGTTATAACTTAATTATAAATAAATATTATTTTATGGGACATAAAGTTCACTTGAGTGGGTTCACAATTGGGCTTTAGAAATTGGATCAGAATGTTGTTTTGTATTTTAATATACAAATGGGGAACATCGATCTAATTGGCTTATTATAAACTAAACTGATGGGCCTTGTAAATAAGGGGCACAATTTTCACACAAAAGAAAAAATATACGGTTTCTTGGTGGAATATCATGAGGACAACAGTCTGGTCGCATGATCAGGAGGGTACGGTTTCTTCTCAACATACAAACTAAATTCGTTCTTGACAAACCTTTGGTCTTATCTGATTGAACTTTTGTTAGTACCAACAAATAGTTTGATCTGAAAGTGTATCACGATTCCAAGAGGAATCCAAGTTTAATTTTCGGTGTTCTTCATCTCTCCAATCAGATCTGCGATTTCGATTCATTGCAAGTATCGGGTACGTTCTACATATATTCCAACAAAGATCAAACTATTTTGGATTATACTCACGATTTGGGAGAGAAGAATGGTTCGAAAATTGAGACTATACAACAAAGTTTCAGTTTGTGTTATTTGATGTTGGGAAGATGAAGAAATTGAAGGGGTTGTCACACCCCGACCCTAATAATAGTCCACGTTATAACTGAAAACATCGTTAAAAGCTCGCGAGATTTCCGGGATTCCGACGACTGAACTGTTGGGCGCCGGTTTTGAATTCGTAACGTCACTTTATGAATTAAATGATTTCAATATTTACCAAACAGAACAAGTGGCGCAGTGGTTTGTGTGTGTGTGTTAAGACATGTTTCCGGACCGGTAGTGACCCGGGTTCGAAACCCGGCAAAGTACTTTTATTTTTATTTTGCGATTTTCAACAGTTTTTCAAAAACTAAAGATATATTCCCGTATAATAATCGATTACGTATCGTTTAAAAATATTTTGGGCATTTAATTCGCAACGAAATTTTTGACTGACTGTTCGGTTGATAAACGGAGCGGGTTTGGTAAATCCGTTTTTGACGGATGTTACAGGGGTTGTTAAAGTCTATCAGAATTGAAGGATCGTATCAATTGTGTAACATCCTTCGAAAAACGGGTTTTCAAAACCCGCTTCGTTTATTAATCGAATAGTCAGTTTCAAATTTTCGTTGCTCATTTAATGCTCATTTTAATTTTAAACAATACATAATTAATAAACATTTTAGAATATGGAAATTAAAATTGTTAAAAAGTAAAAATAAGGTAAATAAAAAAGAAAATAGGCTGCCGGGTTTCGAACCCGGGTCAGCCGGAAGACACCACCAACACACTACTTAACCACTCCGCCACTTGGTTCTTTTGTGTAATCAAGGAAGCAAATAAAACTTAACTCTACCTGTGAACTCATCTGTTTGCGCCAAAACTGAAACCGATAATCGGCTTTCAACTATCCAGACGATTGAGTGATCGTGAGTTACTGATTATAACCGATAAATCCATTACAACCCACGTTTTAATCAATTCAGTCTTCAATTGAACTCGATTCATATGATTTTCGAGTTTGATAACCGAAAATCATTTACTTCCAATTTACACTACCAATATTATCGTCTCATAACTCGGAAACACTCACAGAACCTTCAATTTCACTTTCGCTCTAATTTTTGTTCGTCGGAAACGTTTTCTGATATCGCCGGACTTTCGCCGGAAAACCATGACATTCATCGAATCGGTAAATTTCTCAATTCTTTCATCTTCTATCCATTGTTAGACTTTTACTAACTCAAATCCTTCAATCAGAATCGGTCCCAGACGATGTTGTCGGATAATCTGCACCCGCCGGAAAATCTCTGAAAATTCCGAAATCGCGCTGTGAATCGGTACAAACATCTAAACTCTCTGATAATTCTTGTTTAGTCATTTAATTTCACAATTAGTTAATCAAAACTGTTAATTGGTCCGCTCAGACGGAATTCATAAAACAGAGCCGACGACTTTGCCGGAGTTCTGAGAAAATCATCTTTCCGGTACATCATTTCCAAAACCTTCTCTATCCATTACATTTCAATCATTTATAATTTTCGTTAATTGAATTAAACAAGAACTGTCGAACATCGGTTGTCTGTGTCTTTGAACGAAGAAGATGAAGTCGAACCTAATGTATAAGTTTAATTAAAAAAAGATATTAAACCGGGTCAGACACACAGTCCAGCGGTGCACTGTGTGCAAACACATAGCGCACGTCACGAGTTCGAATCTTACAAACGCACCGGCTTTCCGAATTAAAACCAATTTTTTTAACTGAATCAGAGTAGGTCCCAGGATGTTTTTAAGATTAATATAAACTATAAGTTTAACAGATAAAACACACAGCCCAACTGGTTGGGCTGTGCGCTTACAAACCAAGGGACCCGAGTTCGATCCGGCTCCCTGCAAACCGGTTTAACCATTTAAATTCTTTTAATATAAATCGAATAAATTAAAACATTTAATTAGTATATATATAATTAAAACTTAGAATATTTCGGGTTAGACACGTAGCTCAGTTGGTAGAGCTGCGTGCACGCGTACGGGAGGTCACAAGTTCGAACCTCACTCAGCGCAAACAAACACAAAGTCCGAACCGGTCAACAGTCAAAGTCAACGGTCAACGGTCAACCCAAAAAGTCAACATTTTTTTTATATTTTTATTTATTTATTTAATTTAAAAATCAATTAAAAATACTTAAAAATAATATTTTTAAAGTTAGAAAATGACCTTAAACTCACAAAAATAAATCTAAAAATCCTATTAAAATTGTTAATAAAATCCACTTATTTACCGTACCTTTTCGTTATTATTTAGGTTAGTTATTCCTCGTCGATCAACCCTCTAAACTCGTGCGCATTCAACATCATCAAACGAACGCACCCAATGTGAGTGAATCTCTACAAATTCCCCGTTTTAATCACTTTTTGGGGTGTATCATGTGTCTTATTTTATTACATTTAAACACTTGTGCATCCATCATATCCATGATCAAATGTGTATCCAATATGTATCAATTGTTTGTGTGGTTAATGTTTAGATTTAATTTATCATTTTCAGTACATACATCATCATAGGCTCGTCTGTTCCCCATTACCTATGAGCGGAACCGTTCCCCATTACCTATGAGCGAAACGTGGCGTTGCCAACATACGATCGGCTCCGTTTGATTGAGCCTTGATCGCACATACATCATCATAGGCCGTCCGTTCCCCATTACCTATGAGCGGAACGTGACGTTGCCAACATATACATTATCATTCATGTCATTTACTCATGCAAGGTGGTTTGTTATTGTTATTGTATGTTTATTTACGTTTGCTCACATATGATTATTGCACAATTTTTCCATATTAAATACAACAAGAAATCAATAATAAATGTTTTCTAACAAGGTTCACTCGCCAACTTTTGTTGACCCAAAAACCCCCATTTTTACACATGATACAGGTGATCCAGTTGCAGCAAGAAACATATAGGACGGCCTAGAACAATGAATCAGTTTAGATTTTGAATTGTTGACTTATTTACTTTTTCCTTGTATTCGTATGAACTTGTTTGGAATATTGAAGTTGTAATTTGAATTTAATAAATATGAAACATTTTAGTAAACATCATGAGCTTTGGTGATAACCCAATTATGCCCCGACTCTTATTCCGCTGCGTGTCGGGGTGTGACAAATTGAACTCATCTCTGTTAAGTTGATTGTCACCGTCCCTCTAAATCTCAAACCGGTTTTGTACACCGTTTTTGAACGACAAAGGTAATCGGACGAATCCTATGTAAGTTTCGGAATGTACTCTGATTTGGTTCGGTGCCTTTTTCACCCAGATCTGTTTGGGTAAAAACAAACCTAGGTCAGTTTTAATATATTCTTTTGTGTTTGATAGTGGGGTTATATTACATTTTTACCCACCCCATATTCACGTTGGCAAAGCAAAAGAAAAGGCAAACAAATTGTGAATCACACACTGTGTTTTAGAGTTATATTGAAATTTGATAAATTAAATATCAGTTTAAATTTTTAAGTAAATTTGAAGTTTGGTGTAATAAATGATTGATATAAGTTGTCAAATTTCAATTTTTTTCTAACAAACCAGTACATTTGTTTTGCTTGTTTTACTAAAAAGTCCATGTATAAAGTGTGTATATATATACAAAACAAGTAGAAGATTTTAGAATAGTCGGTTCTGATCTGTTAGGCAACGCCAACCGGAAAACTCTGCACTATTGTCGGTTAATTTTGGTTGAAAGGAAACTAGATAAGAAAAGAGAAGAAGTGACTATCGTCACAGTTTCTCTTTTGCTCGGAGGACGCAGCGATTGCCGCCTGGCCTTGCGGCCGGTGGCGGACATCGAAACCGGGTTCAACACCCCTTGACAACTATTGACACACCAAGGCTTACGTATACACATAGGCTTGTGTATATGTGTTTCCTCATTCGCTAGATATCTGACCGCATGGACATAAATTGTTGGGGGTCATCGATGGTTGCACATATGTGTGTGTCTATATGTGGTATATATATAACCTATCGGATGAATGTGCATGGGCAGAGACATACTTCTATTTATATTGATCTCTCACACATATAGACCTGTGTGTTTATATGGTACATGAGGACATACATAACCACATAGGTACATGGGTGTATGTTAATGATCATAAAGGATACTTTGACTCACACATACAAGTAGGGATTCGATATATGGCACATGGGTATGTAAAGAATGAAATGGTTTTCTAAACATCAAGCATGTACATGCAAGCGTATGGATCAGGTTATTTAAACAAAATACGTGTCAATCGAAGTGAAACCAAGAATAACACTTCTGTTGTGAATAGCGATCATAACATAACCCATGGAGTGTTGTAATTTGAAACTGGAAAATCAAAGAAGGACAACACGCGGTCTTGCAATCATCGAGCGTTTAAAGGGCTATTAATTTCTTCATACAAATTGAAGGAACAATGATCTTCTTGCTTTTGATCAACTCTAATTACAGATAAGTTATTTCCTTTATGCATAAATTTCATTTTGGTATTAAATAAAGGGTTTTGTGAACCAAATTGCAAGTGATGAAGCCAATAATTAATCATTTGATCAAATAAAACAAGTGTATTGATACATGAACATGTAATGTGTTTTAATTAGAACCAAGATAGCTTGTGATCTATTTGTATAATGGGTTATGGATGTGAACTGAACTGGGTAAGTATGGTGGAATTTTACGTGCTTAGTGAGTAGGGCTCATTGCCACGTCTTTATCGTCTCGTGCGTTACAGGAGTCGTTTTAATGGTTGCCGGTTTTAGGCTTATGCATGATTAAAGAACTATGTGAACATGATACTTGTTAAATTATTCCTATTAACTGCGTATTTAACCCATAGTAGTGTTTAGTTAACTATCTATAAAGTAAGTTCTTAAAGTGTAAATAATCTTGAATGCATGACATGAAAAACATGATTTGTATGAATGCCTTGTGTATACAGGTAGATGACTTTATAAAATAAGCATGCTATATGACTAAGTGTAATATGATCACCAGGTGTTTGTTGAAACACACACAAGAACCATGCAACAAAATAAAGGAAATTGATGTTAAATTATATCATGTTATGTGCCATTATGAATGAAATAAGACTAGTTGGCATGTTTAATATATGGATTAAACGAGATAAGTAAAGTCTCTAATTTATTTATTTTGAATGATATTAAATTTAGTGGTTATTTTAATAGGGAATAGTTGGAGCCATTTTAGCATATTAATTCATGTATCTCTCTATTGCTAAGCATGCTATGCTGATGTTGATTGACATATTTTCCTTAAAAATGGTTAAATCCGTGTTATACAATTATGTCTAAGTGAAATGTTTTAGGCTATGTGAACATGTTGTTATTTGCTACATGGAGTTCCTAATAAAAGGAACAAGACTGCCCCTAATAAACTTAGATGCAAAAGCCTGAAATTGAGCTATCTAAGAGTTTTGAGTTATAGTGTTGTTGTAAGTTTTACTAAACCTGAAAGAAAGAATTTAGGTGAGAAAGAAATAGATGGTATATTCATAGGCTATGCTAAATTCACAAATCTATTGGTTCTATATTTTAGATCTAATGACTGAGAGTGTGTAAAATTGTCATAGAATCAAGGGACATCATTCGTAATTCTCAGCACGGGGTTTCCGATTCTATTGAGAATGTAGTTGATTCTTATAAAGCATCTGCCCGTACTGACAGTGTATCTATTCCTTTTGAACCTAGGAAAAGCATGAGTACGGGAAAAGTTAAGTTTTTTTTATTCAGACTTTCATCTGTATTTAGTTGAAAGGACCAGGAGTTAGGTTGGACATCAAGATCAATATTGTTCTAATATTGAAGATGATCAATCCTGAGTAAAAACTTAAACAAGCACTGTTGAGGTGATTTATCTAAGGGGTTTTTTCTGAACCAAGAAGATTAATATCTATATAGCAGTCTTGAATCCTCTGGTAAAGAGGTAATCGTTCGATATGATGGATCTGGGGGAGGATTTTGTTATCCTAGGAATAAGGATAAGAAGGGGGAACAAGATTGTATTAATGATGCATTCTCATTGCGTTGAGAAATTATTGAAGAAATTCAATTACTGTTTGTTATCTAGTTAGCACTCCTATAGGTCCTAGTAGTTGACATGTGCATAGTCAAGTTGAATCTATTTATCAGATGAAGGCAATTTAATGCCTAATGTATGTTATGATTTGTACAAGGCCTTATATGGCATATGTTGTGGGAAACTGAGTAAATTTACTAGTAATCCAAGTATGACATTGGCAAGTTGTAAATAGATTATTTAAACCCTGAAAGAATCATGGTTTATGGTTTGTGTAATTAAGGTTTCATTCAGTTTTAGAAGGGTACTTTAAGTTGTATAACTAAGTGGATGGATAGCCTTACTTGGTGAAGATGCTATCTCCTAGGCTTCAAAGAAGTAGACATGCATCACAAATTTAACAATCGAATCTAAATTTGTAGTTTTAGCAGCAACTGGTAAAGAAGTTGGATATATGGCTAATAAATTTGATTTTTGAGATTCCTTTGTGGTCAAAACCGATATCACCAATATCTATCAAGTGTGATAGTGCTGGCTAAGGATTATAGCCAGCTGTATACTGGAAAGTCTAGACGGTTGTGTGTTATATATAGCATGACTTATGAGCTCATCATGCGTAGAGTGATATCTGTTGAAATTGTAAGATCTGAGTTTAATTTGACTGATTATCTAACTAAAGAGTTAGGAGAGATCTCGTGAATAAATCAGTCATAGGGATGGGTTTAAAGTCCACACTTTAATATCCTATGTCAAGATAACCAATTCCCATCTAATACAACGTTAGATGCAGAATTCAATGTGGAAAGCTTGTCATGGAGATATTGGAACACATGATTAGAATCATCCCAAGGTTGTGTTCAGACTGCAAGATAAAGGAGGTTGAAGTATAACTTCTTAATAGTTTTTTGAAAAATTGCATTTGCATGTGCGAGAATAAAAGAACTGCCTATAAGAGTATGAAGTTTAGCCGCTTCAAAAAGCTTGGACTTGGCTTTGATATACTCTTTGAAGGATGGGACACAGGCTAGTAAAATATTGTGTCAAGTAAGAACATATTAATTTATGAACTTATGTGTATATTATCTTTATGTATTCATCATGAATAGAAAGGGTCCAATCCATAGAGACACCTTTAATAGTCGAATATTTGGAATGTGTAATATACTAATGTGAAATTAAATCGTCGCGATATTTCATTTATGCATAGGTTTGTGTTTGTTTGGGAAATGTTTTAAGTTAATCATGGATATCACTAAAATGGGGGAGGAATGTTGGTAATTTTAGTGTTATCAACGGATTTTGGTGGTATTGGATTAACTTGTCGACCAAGTTAATCTTATTATATATTAAACGAGTTAGGAGTTGCGGGAGTGCAGGCTGGTTTTAATTTAATAAGATTTGGTGTATAAATCGGTTTTGTGTTATAACTTAATTATAAATAAATATTATTATATGGGACATAAAGTTCACTTGAGTGGGTTCACAATTGGGCTTTAGAAATTGGATCAGAATGTTGTTTTTATTTTAATATACAAAGGGGAACATGGATCTAATTGGCTTATTATAAACTAAACCGATGGGCCTTGTAAATAAGAGGCACAATTTTCACACAAAAAAAAAATATACGGTTTCTTGGTGGAATATCATGAGGACAACAGTCTGGTCGCATGATCAGGAAGGTACGGTTTCTTCTCAACATACAAACTAAATTCGTTCTTGACAAACCTTTTGGTCTTATCCGATTGAACTTTGTTAGTACCAACAAATAGTTTGATCTGAAAGTGTATCACGATTCCAAGAGGAATCCAAGTTTAATTTTCGGTGTTCTTCATCTCTCCAATCAGATCTGCGATTTCGATTCATTGCAACTATCGGGTACGTTCTATATATATTCCAACAAAAGGTTGGGTCGGTCTCGGGTTTCTCAGTTTGGGTCCGGAATGCACAAACACAATTCTAGAGGTGTGCATGGAATGATTTAGTATAGTTGAGCCCCAACCGAACTACAATTTAAATGTTTCGATTATTGAAATTTTTTATCCTTTCAGTTTTCAGTTAATTGGTTTTTCTTCGGTTAACCAAAATTTTGACTTGAACTAAATAGGTTAACTTGGCCGAAGCTACTTATCAAAAATGTATGTATTATAACTTGAAATAGTCTTTTAAATGGACATCTCCTTTTATAAAGAAAGTCTAAGTGAGCTTATGTTATAACCTTCCGTGTGCGATTAGGAATTAGGATATATGTTTATAAGGATGGAAGAGGCATCCATTTTGGAAACCAAGAACCCAACCAATAAGACGATGTCACCTCATTTGAACCTACACCAACCCAAATCAACCCTAAAGGGATGGGGCACTTATTAATTTGAACCCACTTCCCATTTCTACCCACCATCTGAATAATACTGTATGTTACATCACCATCCAATACTACATTAAAGAGATGCATCTTTGAAACATGTGAACATCACCATCCTATACATCCATCTCTCTCGGGTTCATCAACCTGGAAAGCAACCTGCCAAGGGAACTAACATGGGTTGTGGCGGTGCTCCCTGTCCATCTAGCTCAACCCAAAGGCGAACCCGAGTACGCTAAAAGCATTCTAATGTGGGGTGACCAAAATTGATCCTTAGTAACTTATGCAAGAATTACATTTACAACTTATGCAGCATTACTCTGATCAATAATAACTAAGATATGAGCTCTATTAGTGTAAAGGTCTTTGAACATCTTAGTTATGATGGTTTGGATTGGTTTTGGGCTCAAAACATAATACTTACAACGTTGAATATGATGGATGGTGTTGATGAGATTTCCGAAAAGTGTGAGCCCGAGTGATGCAAGAAGGTGCAAGCAATATCATAGCCCCACATGTTGATTTTAAACTTCAACCACAAAAAGTTCCACCGCGTTAATTTAAAACTTCAACTACAAAAGTTCTTACTTGCATCAGTGGTTATTTTTTTTTCAATTCGGATACCATTCTTGCTTCTTAAAATGCTCGTTCATTTGTTGTTTTGTATCTTGGCCTCTAGCTTCTTGGTAGATGGTTCCTTATATTTTACATAATTTTAAAAAAGTTTCATTTCCTATTTACATTTGATTGTTAGATTACTATTAAGTTCTTATATTAATTAAAAAATGGTAAATTGCATTTTACGTCCTTTTAAGTTTCAAAAAAATTTCAGACATTGTCATTTAACTAACGAACTACAGCAGATGTCCTTTATGCTCTAATTTCTTTACAAGCAGTGTCCCTTCTACATAAAAAGATTACAAAAATAAAAGACATCTACTGTAAAGAAATTAAAACATAAAGGACATGTGGTTTAAAGAAATTAGAACATGATAAATATATGTTGTAATTTTGTTAGTTAAAAGATAGTGTCTGAAATTTTGCTGAAACTTAAAACGTATAATGAAATTTACCCTTGATTAAAACTTTTCACTTCATTAGAACTTTTCGAGTTCCTGAACTTTATTAAAAAGTTCATTGCACCAATTTAAAACTATATAAAAATTTAAACATTTGAACCGATGTTCAACTACATGAAAATGGATTACTGGCCGGCTGCAGTAATTAAAACCTTCGGTTTGGCTACTCCATCAATTTGATCAATACTTGCAAAGTCATTTTATTAGTTAGTGGAAAATGCATGTCCATTTGTTTGATCAGAGAACTCACTCACCAGAAGATGCTACGTACGTAAGATATTAATAATACAAGGTTTCCTATTTTGTCTTAATCAAGTTTGGTTGTTCAGTTTTAGTTGGATTCCTGTCGAATCTTGGACTGAATCCACGCGAAACTGAATCCATCAATTATTGTGGACCGAACCGAAAGTTGGTATTTTCAAATTCTTCAGGTCGGTTTCTAAGGTCGCAACCGGTTCTTGCTCACTTAGAGTAGATCAGCCTTCAATCCTTCATCCAAATACTCCAAAAGGGTTGAGTAGATCCCGATGCATTACTTGCCATTAATCGATAAAAAAGAGGTTGACACACTCTTTTGGCTTTAATACTACAATGTTGGATAATTAGACTCTTATTAGTCAGCAGTTAGTACTCAAAAATTGCCAAAAACAGTATACTTTATTCATTGCCAAATGGCTGCTTAAATAGGTGCAAGAGGAACTAACAACCTACAATTATTCATGCAACTAACCCCAAAGGACCAGTACACTTAACCTAATTATTTGACACACTCAACATTATTCTAGCGGCTACGAACGACTATATCCATTAAATAAAAGTACAAATATCGAAGAAATACAATATATGACCTAAACTATATGCAATTACAATTCAGAGTATATATGACAAATTGAAGAGGTACTATAGAGAATCAATAACTTAACAGCCTAGAGTTAAGTTATTTCTTGTGCATTTGGACTTTCAGCACTTTCTACGTCACTGACTTTCCTAGAGAGTCGTTTCCTTCGATGCACACAGAATTTTCTGGCATCCGAAATAATAGTGATGAGGCTTCTCCTCTCAAGCTGGCAAAGATTTTGCATGACATAAATGGCAAGAGCAACAGTTGATGTGCCACCTGCTAGAAGAAAAAGTGACCAAAAGCTACCAAGACCCAATCTTTCATATTCATCTTGAATTGCTTCCTGGTCTACACAGTGCTCGGAACCAAGCATTCTTTTCTCTATATCTCGGAGAGTGCCGCTTTCCGACTGATTTAGGAGGGCCTTTGTAAAATCAGGAAGCATTGGAGAACCTTTTGAAAATGCCTGCACATAGAAGGCACAACTAGTAAGTCATTATTCACTATCTGAAAGACAATATAAACGATCAAATGATACTAGAAAACTGACCATTGGCCACCGAAAAGTGGCCACAAATTAGCGACTGCAATCAACCCAGTCAAAAATTTGCGACCAAATCACTTTGGTCGCAATATATGCAACCGCAAAACTGCTTGCTGAACCTAGGAGGTTTTTGTCACCGCATGTTCAGTCGCAACTCGCAAGTCGGTTGAAAATAGCCTTTTGTGACTGATGTGCGACAGAAAATGCGGTCGCAGTTAACAAGTTTTCTAGTATTGTTGGAGGCAAAAGTTAAGAACTTTACAAATGCAAATCCCCCTTCTGCATATGTAGTCCCAGCTGTGGTGAACCTCTTGCAAAACCTGGTAAGAAAAAGTTTAGCGTAAGGAGCCGCAAGAAAAATTGCTGCAATTTCTTTGTTTCCGAGGGCATGAGCATATTCTTCAGGAGAAGTAAAGCTTCTTATGTTTTCATGCTTGAAACCCAAGACATCCACCAAATAACTTCCCACTTGAGATCCTTTGTCATACCCCACAATAGCATTTGAATTCTTCAATGTCTCACAATCAGTTACTTTAGGTATCAGCCTTCTAACGGTGAGCATGCTAGTGAGGCTGGCGGTGTAACACTGACCAATTATTATCGCCGCAAAGAGCCATGCCACGGTTGTCACTCTTGTCAAATTACTATTAACGTTCTCAGCTGAGTCATCACATCAAAACAGTGTTGTTAGATGTGTAAGAAGTCATTTGAGAAATGGTGCATGAAGTGGTTAGAAATTACCATTTGTGTAAAACATTCTGGTGAAGACTAAACAGAAAAGAACGCCAGTTTGATTCAACGGGGAACCTTGAAGTTCAGGACTGTTATTCCGCTCAATAAGCCAAACCACAAAGCCGCAATAGATATTAACAATAACTGTTACAGCCCACATGCCTAATGTGAAAGGCTTCACAAACAACCATTGCCCATGGTATGGTGCAACGGGTACGACCATCACCAACCCGGTTTCTGTGTATGGATGTGTGAACTCGGCATACTGATATCTCCAAGACACTACCGAGACGTCACCAACTACCGCATCAAAATTCTGACCGATAAACGCGATGGTTTAAGTAAGAAAAATAATAACAAGAAGAGAAATGACAGTATATCAAAACTAACATGAATACAGAATGTTTGTTAAAGTAAGGGTGAAGCATGAAATTTGTAGCGGAGACAAACAAAACAACAGTAGGAAATATGAGCGTACAAGTTATTAAATAAAGGGTTGTAGTAAAGTACTCCCTCATCAGTTTTACTAAACATATACCCCATGTCAAATCAGCCGTTACACGGATCATATAGGCTTTTCTTAATATTAATCGAATCAACAAATGGTGCATTCAGTAATAGGGAGTACGTTTAGCCAACCCTTAAAATAAAATATGTTGAACAATAATGATACCTTCAGATACACTTGCCTACCAAGGAATCATATGTACCATTGAAGTGGTGAAATTCATATGGAACGTAATATGGCAAGCGTCTAACGGTCTCTTTGAAAAGCTCAATTGAATATCCGGTGTAAGTGAACTTATGAAGCCGATTATCGTATTTCACTTCCACAAATTTCTTAAACATGGCCATCATTGGCACTCCAACTCGCAAAGGATTGACAGTACTAGGAATGCGCCTTCCTGTCGGAGTATGCAATGGTCTTCCGGGCCAAAAGATAGGACCCAAATTCTGCAAAGAGGTGTTATATGTTGCCCTATCATTCACAACCTCAGAAAAACCAAGTCCTTCTGACCAAAACCCAAGTTGTCTATAGTATTTTCCTACCACATTAATAATGTGAAACACATGTGATGCAGCTGGTTTTCGGTTAACGAATCGAACTTCACCGCTCATGCCAGCAAAAATTGTAATGAAACTGCATCCATAAAATTTTGCCCACTCGTGTTCTGTTCGCTCAATGTTAAGGCCGCAATCCATGTAGCATCATAGGCATGTACTGCAAAAATCCCAGGCATGTTGTTTTCTTCTTCTGGCTGCTCAATCTTAAACTTTGTCTGAAACTTTGTGCTAAAATCATGAAACCGTGAGCCCGTGTCTGGGAAGAAACTCCCAAGTCCCACAACGCCTTCCATCATTAAAAAGGTAGATGGATTCGCGGTATGGAGAAGATCTGTAATTATATTTGTTGTTATCCAGATGCACCCCCTTTCCATCATCCCCATATTCTTTGCATTTTGAAAAAGGCGAACGCCGATTTCTAAAGATGTGTGAACCAGAAACACTTGGCATTGCTGTGACTTGATCCTTTCAAGTTGTTCCAACAATGAGGAAGAAGTTAAAGGTGAGAGATTTATGATATTGCTCATTTGTACACTAGAATCTTTTATGGCTTCCATAAGATGCGGGATGACTTGAATGGATGCCGAATTGATATCTTCATATAAGAAAGTAAATCGATTCCATCCGCAAGATTCCATAATTGCGACGAAAGCTTTCATTTGAGCAAATTGAGAAGGTGATGCTTGAACAAGGAAGGGTAGACGATCTAGTGCCCATTGAGGAACTGAATCAAGAAGAGAGAATGTTGGAATCTGAGCTTCGTTGCCGATCTCTCCAACTGAAAGTACTTCTTCCAAGGTCTGTAACCCCAAAATCGCCTCCACTTTGTATGTATCCATAAGATTAATGGCTGCAAATTTAACAAGTGGACAACTTAACACTCCACATTAGAGTTATATATATCATACAACTACAAAAACATTTTGTTGGCGATAGAGAATATATTTAGGAATTAGTGTAATCAACTATGATTGGGAATCCGAATCCTTGTAATTAGTCTTAACTAATAAAGCTACATATATCATACCAAATTGGGTAAAGAATCCTACTCGTTGATGAACATAGCGTTATATTTTTAAGAACACATAACTACTCCTAAATACATTTTTTTTATTTTAATTTGTAGAGTAAAAAAGAAATATATTATCAACCTCATACGAGGATTAAAGAAAATTATGTCAGTCAACAAAAATGTTTTGTCAAATTTGGTATACCCGGTACATACTTGGTTTGGTTGACCTATACAATAATTTTGATAGTGGTAGCTGTAGAGAAGAAAAAATTCGAATAGTTGAGTGATCGCTTTTTATATTGCAACATAAAAGGCTATTGTGACAGTAATAACATGAATAGCTCCTCGCAACTGCTTTGTCGCTAACTCAGCCACAGCAGATATTATTAGTAGCGTAACTTCATTGCTAAATCTGAGACAATTTTGCGACCAACATGCGATGGACTATTTTTTTATGACTTATTTTACGGCACGCTTGCTTTTCAACAATGCTTTGCGATGGTTGTGACATATGTTTTTGCAACTGATGTGTGAGCAGTGGATTTTTTGGCAGTGAATTTTTTTGTGACGCGTGTTTTGCGGATGTTTTTTACACCAAATTTCTGTGACAGTTTGTGGCTGATTTTGGTCGCTAAAAGTTTCCACGTAATTTTACTTTTTTTGTTTCATTTTGTCTATTTAAAAATGTATCTAGAATCACATAAATAAATACAAACAAAATCCTAACTGAACAATTTCTTTTTACAAGCATGCATCTAAAATTAGTGATCATCTAAAATTATTGATCAAAGGCGTAGCTCTCTGATGTTTATATTCGTTCAAGCAAACCAACAAGTATAAATACATCGGACAAAACTAAAATTCCAGACCCGTACAATCTTTCATCTTCTAGAGAAAAACATAAAATACATTTAAAACCCGGCGAATTTCATACGAAAAAGAAAACCTACCACAAACCTTCCAACAAAGTAGGGACAAAAACAAATCCGTCGGAAACATAAAATTAACTTAGTCTTTTGATTATAGTGAAGTATTATTCATGTTATTATTTTTATTAATATGTTAAAAATAATTGTATATTTTGGGAAGATTGCCGTTAAGTCAAGGAAAATCTAAAATATAAATTTTGTGGAAAAATTGTAGGAAAATTAGTGACGAATTTGTTTGTTGCTAGATTGTCGATGCTGGAAACTATTTATCCCGCTATGGTTTTTCCAACAACCGCTTTTTGTCTGAAGTTTGTCGCTTTACCCAGTTTTATTGTAGTGCCATAGATTACGAAAAAGCTAGAAAATGACAATTTAGTTTAGGAAAACCAGAATTTGAAAGTGTCAACGGCTTCAATAGCCTTTTTTAAGTATCCTATAATATATAAAGTTAATTTAAAATACTCTTAGTTTAAACAAACTCACGCATACTCTTGCTTACCCCGGAAAGAACTTGACCATCCTTCATATCAGTACTTGAAGATATTGTCAAGTCAAATGCCCCTTAATAAAAGAGTTTTAGTGTAAATGTTTAATCATATCTTGTATATCGATCGTCACGGTCCATTAAATTTTAAAAATAAATTATCGAATCTATTAACAGTTAATTCCCGCCATTTTGACCCGTTTATCAGTTTAGTTGTGATTCACTACTAGAAACAGGCAAAATTCTGTCGAAAAACGTTTTTGTCGTACAAATTCTGACAAAATGCCTACGCGACAAAATACAAACTCTAATTTAGCGACAAAATACTGATGCAAGACCGACAACAAGAAACCCATTTTCGGCAAAATCATTTTGATCGGAAATTGGTTGAAAAAAGTCATTTTCTACTAATTTCCGACGAAACTGCGTAAGAAACGCTGGTTTTCTGTAGTAATTGTTACTCAACCATATTACAAAACGGATTTCATATCTCTGTGTCAAAAATCTATTCTGCTAATTTAGATTTATAAGTAGAAAACGGGAAAAGAAAGATGGTGTTGATCACTTTGCTAAAACAAAAGTTTAATAACCATAAATTACATTACCATCTTGGATTGCTTGAACGACCTTTCCTTTGGAGTTTCTTGTGTAAAGGGTTATATTTTGCTGTATTTTTGTGTTGAAATCTTCGACTGCAATTTCTATGGCAACTCTTGCCTCTTTGCCCGCTCGAGATGTCATATCCATAGTTGCACCAATAATAGATGTGCCACTTATGGTGTTTCCCATTTGTGCTTTAACTTCTAAAAGATTTAACAAAAATAAATGTGTAGCAAAAAGTAGAATCGTTGACCTAGGTATGTTTGTCATTACAGAATAAGTATGGCTAAAAGAGAATCCCCACCTAGATACACTTCTCTTCCGGCTCATTCATTATATATATATATATATATATATATATATATATATAGGACAAGGATCCGTTAGGAACCACCCTTTATTGCGAGAACCGCGAGAACCAGTGTGAACACAAACAGTAATACCTAAAAAAATCCAAAAAAATACCAAAAAAAAGTTTTATTTTTTTAAAATTTTTTTTTTTGAAAAAAGTCGCTATTTTACTCAACAATAAAAAAATTCAAAAAAGAAATTTGAGTACCAACTATCCATGCACATGTGCATTTTCGTCATTTCTTTGACAAATTCCATAATACATTACAAACATTAGACAATTGTACTTTCATTTACACTACCATGTGTAACCATTACTTTTTACGTTACCAATATTAGCAATGCACATGTGTATCTATATATATCAACATGAAATAAGGTGTTTTGGTACATTAATTTGAATACATTTTCTCTTTAATCTATCATACCATCCATAATTCACTACCATGCACATGTGCATTTTCATCATTTCTTTGACAAATTCCGTAATACATTACAAACATTAGACATTGTACTTTCATTTACACTACCATGTGTAATACACTACATTTTACGTTACCAATATAAGAAATGCACATATGCATCGATATGTATCAACATGAAATAAGGTGTTTTGGTACACTACTTTGAATACACTTTCTCTTTCATCTATCATACCATCCATAATACACTTCCATTACCTCCTACCATCCATAATACAATACCATTACCTCCTACCATTTATAATACAATACCAATACCAATATTTTCACTTTATTACATGTATATCAACACCGTTTATACCATCCAATCAACATATTACATCATAAAGTGATAACTATAATGAACCCATCAACCACTAGATATAACTAACCAAAAAACATATATATGAGCCTACTTCATCATTCAAAATCATAAACTTTTTGTACCAAAACACGGTATATAATTGTTATACATAATTTGCACATGTGCATTTAATGTAAAATTGAGTGTATTATGGATGGTATTGTAAATTAAAGTGCAATTGTCTACTAGTGATAACGTATTACTGAATTTGTCGAAGTTATGATACATATGCACATGTGCATGGATAACTGTTACTCGAAAAAAAAAATTTGGTAACGAAATATAACGATTTTTATTAAAAAAATATTTAAAAAAAATTTGAGTGTTTTTTTTATTTTTTTTAGATTTTATTTTGCAATAAAGGTGGTTCTCGCATGAACCTTACCCTATATATATATATATATAAAGCCACCTTTATTGCGAGAACCGCGAGAACCACCTTTATTGCAAAATAAAATCTAAAAAAATCAAAAAAGCACTCAAATTTTTTTTTATTTTTTTAATATTTTTAATAAAAATCGTTATATTTCGTTACCAAAAAAAAACTTTTTTTCGAGTAATAGTTATCCATGCACATGTGCATATGTATCATAACTTCGACAAATTCAGTAATACGTTATCACTAGTAGACAATTGCACTTTAATTTACAATACATCCATAATACACTCAATTTTACATTAAATGCACATGTGCATTATTATGTATAACAATTATATACCGTGTTTTGGTACAAAAAGTTTGTGATTTTAAATGATGAAGTAGGCTCATATATATGTTTTTTGGTTAGTTATATCTAGTGGTTGATAGGTTCATTATAGTTTATGTAATATGTTGATTGGATGGTATAAACGGTGTTGATATACATGTAATAAAGTGAAAATATTGGTATTGTATTATAAATGGTAGAAGGTAATGGTATTGTATTATGGATGATAGGAGGTAATGGAAGTGTGTTATGGATGGTATGATAGATGAAAAGAAAGTGTATTCAAAGTAGTGTACCAAAACATCTTATTTCATGTTGATACATATAGATGCACATGTGCATTTCTTATATTGGTAACGTAAAAAGTAGTGTATTACACATGGTAGTGTAAATGAAAATACAATTGTCTAATGTTTGTAATGTATTATAGAATTTGTCAAAGAAATGATAAAAATGCACATTGCATGGTAGTGTATTATGGATGGTATGATAGATGAACGAGAAAATGTATTCAAATTAGTGTACCAAAACACTTATTTCATGTTGGTATATATAGATACACATGTGCATTGCTAATATTGAGTAACGTAAAAAGTAGTGTGTTACATATGGTAGTTAAATGAAAGTACAATTGTCTAATGTTTGTAATGTATTATGGAATTTATCAAAGAAATGACGAAAATGCACATGTGCATGGATAGTTGGTACTTAAAAGTTTTTTTTTTGAATTTTTTTTTGAGTAAATATAACGACTTTTTCAAAAAAAATTTAAAAAAAACAAAAAAAATTGGTTTTTTTTGGATTTTTTGGTATTACTGTTTGTGTTCACACTGCTTCTCGCGGTTCTCGCAATAAAGGGTGGTTCCTAACGGATCCTTGTCATATATTAAAATATATATATAATATATATAATATAGGGGATTGGTAAAATGAGAACCACCTTGAGTTGTGAGAACCGTAAGAACCAATATAAGTCATTTAATGATTGGTAATTAAAGTTGTAATAATTATGCTTTAATTAATGTTTGTGACTTAATTAATTGATTAATTAATGTTATTTTTAATCATGTAGTAAAAAAATATTTTACGTAAGGTTCAAACTTTTTTTGTACGCCGGTTTTAACATTTTTACGCGCGAGTTCAGACTTTTTTAGCGTGGGTACAAACTTTTTTTACGCCCGGTTTTAAATTTTTTTTACGCGCCGATTTTAAATTTTTTTACGCACGGTTTTAAACTTTTTTACCCCCGGTTTAAATTTTTATTTACGCGCCGGTTTAGAACTTTTTTTATGCGCCGGTTTAAAATTCTCTTTGCGCGCCGGTTTTAAACTTTTTTAACGTGTCGCTTTAAAATTCTATTTGCGCGCAATATCAAATTTTTTATACGCGGTTTTTAACTTTTTATACGTGCGGGTTCAAACTTTTTTACGTGCCGTTTTAGAAACATTTTTAGGTGGTTTTAAACTTTTACGCGTTCGGTTTTAAAAAAACTTTTACGCGCCGGTTTTCAACTTTTTTTAAGCGCGGTATTAAATTTTTTTACGCGATGGTTTAAAACTTTTTTACGCACCGGTTTAGAACTTTTTTACGCGTCGGCTTAAACTTTTTTTACGCGCGGTTTAATTTTTTTAAGCGCCGATATAAAAACATTTTTACGCACTGTTTTAAACTTTTTTACGCGCCAGTTTTAAACATTTTTACGCCTCAGGTTTAAACTTTTTTACGTGTGGTTTTAAACTTTAAAACTTTGTACAAAAAAACAATTTTTTACGTGTTTAAACCTTTTTACAAAAACAAAAAATATTTTACGGCAAACAAAAATATTTTATTTTTACAAAAAAACTTTTTACAAAAACTTTTTTTACAATTTTTTTCAAAAACTATTTTACAATTTTTTTTTTATGCCCAACATCTTTTTACGCCCCCGACACCCTGATTTCGGGTTTACGAAATTTGAGGATCTTACCAAACGAACTCACCCCAAAAATCACGATTCAAATAGATGTCTCATGTTGAATTTTAAATAGAAGCGAGAGAAAAAATGTGACAAGTTGAGTTTTAAATAAAAGAGAGAGAAAAGATATGACATGTTGACTTTTAAATAGAAGAGAGAAAAGATATGAAATGGGAAATAAAAGACTAAAATACCCTTTCGATTTAATTTGGTTATGGGTGATGTGTAAATATGTTATTGGATGATAGGAGTTCTCATGGTTCTCGCAACTGGGACTAGTTCTCTTTTGAACCGAATCCTATATATATATATATATATATATATATATATAAAGACATTAAGATATAGGCAAATTGTAATATATATATATATATAGAGAGAGAGAGAGAAAGAGAAAATGTATCGTACAATAAGGTTGGCTTAACGTACGACACGTACGTGATGTCATATTCACAAGTATAACAAAGTTCGCTTGTTGTACAAACAGAAGATCATAAGTTCAAAAAATACATATCCGCATGTTTATTAAAAAAACAATTTCTCATGCTAATACAGGGGAGAAAATCAATTTCACATGTTAATACAAGGGAGTAAAATCGCATGTTGTGCAAAAAAACCAAATTCGCATGTTATAAACCATTTTTTTTCGCATGTTGATACTGAATCTCGTGCGCGTCGTACGTTAAGCCAATTGTATAATAACCAGCACACAGTGTGAGGTTCATTAGAGAATACTAAAAAAGTGGGGAACCAGGAAACACTCATAAAAATTTAACTTAACATATTAAAAATCAATTTTTTAAAATTTTTTTTGACGCTTCTTCTTATAAGTACTTGTAGAATCATTTTTAATAAAAAAATAAAAAACTAAAAATATAAAAAACAGTTAAAAAAGGCTTAAAAATTTTTTTACAAAAATTATTTTTTTATTTGAATAGTTTCTGCCCATTTATATAAGGAAAAGCGCTGAAAAATTTATTTAAAAAAATGATTTTAACATGTTAAGTTAATTATAAGATACATATTTTTAACTGTTTTATATATTTTTAGTTTTTTATTTTTTATTAAAAATATTTCTATATGTATTTATAAGAAAAAGCGTCGAAAAAATTAAGAAAAAACTAATTTTTAACATGTTAAGTACAATTTTTTTGTGTGTGTAAAAGGATTTATTTATAGTTTGTTCTTCATAAGTCGCGTTACTCTATTCACCCGGGAGCAACCAAAATGTATCGAGACTTGAAACAAAACTATTGGTGGACGGGAATGAAAAGAGATATAGTGAAGTATGTCGAAAAGTGCTTAACTTGTTTACAAGTAAAGGCGGAGCATCAGAAGCCTTATGGTAAACTCCAACCGTTAGACATACCGGTGTGGAAGTGGGAACATGTTACCATGGATCTGCTAACCAAATTACCCAAAACGGCTCGTGGATTTGATGCCATATGAGTGGTAGTGGATAGATTGACAAAAAGCGCCCATTTTATCCCTATTCGTGAAACTTATACTTCTGAAAAGATGTCAGAGGTGTATACGAACAAGATTATATCTCGCCATGGAGTACCACTATCCATCGTGTCGGATAGAGATACTCGGTTCACTTCAAATTTCTGGCGCGATTTCCAAAAACAAATGGGTACCAAGTTGTTAATTAGTACGGCATATCACCCTCAAACCGACGGGCAAAGCGAGCGAACAATTCAAACGTTGGAGGATATGCTTCGGGCATTTATTATAGACTTTGGTGGTAGTTGGGATGTTTACCTACCGCTAGTCGAATTTTCATACAACAATAGCTATCATTCGAGCATACGTATGGCGCCGTATGAGATGCTTTATGGTCGAAAATGCCGAACCCCGGTATGTTGGGGTAAAGTGGGTCCGAGAGAACTCGCGAACAAGGATGTGATTAAGGCCACAAACGAAAAGATTGACACCCTACGAGCTCATTTAAAAGCGGCTCAATATCGACAAAAGTCATATGCGGATAGGAGGCGAAGACCTATCGAGTTTCAAATTGGAGACAGGGTAATGCTTAAGGTATCTCCTTGGAAGGGAATCATCCGATTTAGGAAAAGAGGAAAGTTGAGCCCGAGGTTTATTAGACCTTTCAGAATTATCGATCGAGTGGGCAAAGTTGCTTACCGACTAGAGCTTCCAAAAGAGTTAAGTGGAATACATAACACGTTCCATGTATCACACCTTCGCAAATGTCTGGTGGACGAGACAACATATGTACCATATGATAATATTGAAGTCGATGACAAACTTAACTTTATAGCTAAACCGATTGAAATCCTTGACCGAAAAGTCAAAGGATTGAGGAACAAGGAGATTGACCAAGTAAAGGTCAAATGGGAGCATCGGAAGGGATCGGACACCACTTGGGAGTCCGAAGAAGAAATGAAACGACTCTTGTCACACCCCGACCCGCAGCAGAAAAGGTGATCGGGCATGATTGGGTTTTCATCAAAGCTCATGACATTTATTATAATGTTTCATATTTATTATTACAATTTAAAGGAGATCATACAATCATAATTACAACATGTTCTATACATCTTTCTAGACTTCATTATTTTCTTCTAAGGCATTTTCCTATGTGTTCCTTGCTTCATCCTGTCCACCTGTATCATGTGTAAAAATGGTTTTTGGATCAACAAAAAGTTGGCGAGTGAATCCTATGAAAAACCTTTAAACAAGTTTATTGAATTGATTATAAAATAAAGTGCATAACCACATATGAGTAAATGTAGATGTAAATTTATTCACAAAACACTTAATATTAAATAATGCACACACATACAATAATAGATTGTTTTGAGGCACGCGTTGTTCAACTCGTCTCCCACGAGGAACTGATGGGCCTAATGAATGAGTTTTGAGGCACGCGTTGTTCTACGAACTGATGGGCCTAATGAATGAGTTTTAAGGCACGCGTTGTTCAACTCGTCTCCCACGAGGAACTGATGGGCCTAATAAATAATTTGCATACAACTTGAAAATATGTAATACATCACAACAAACAATATTTACATTCTAAGTTTGAATCATATAATGGTATAGCACGAGTTTGAATAAGCGAATTTATTTAAGCGACACATGATACACCCCAAAACATGAATAAAAAAGGGGAGTTTGTAAGAATTCACTCACAGTGGTTGCGTTTCTTGGATTGATGAAGAATGCGCACGAATTTGGATTTAACCACGAGAGAAACTAACCTAGATAATAACATAACGGTTCGGTAAATAAGCGGATTTTATTAATCAATTATTAGGATTTTTGGATATATTTTTGTGAGTTTAAGGCTATTTTCTAACTTTAAAAACATTATTTTAAAGTATTTTTAATTGATTTTTAAATTAAATAAATAAATAAATAATAATAAAAATTGTTGACTTTTTGACTTTGACCGTGACTGTTGACCGTTGACCGTTGACCGGTTCGGTCGGTTATATAGTTGCACTGAGTGAGGTTCGAACTCGTGACCTCCCGTACGCGTGCACGCAGCTCTACCAACTGAGCTACGTGTCTAACCCGAAATATTTCTGTTTTTAATTATATTTATACACTATTTAAGTTAATCCGAAAATCATTTATTTTAAAAAGGATTTAATTGTATCGACTCGGTGTTCTCCACAGGTCTCGAACCCGGGACCTGTGGTTTAGTTTGGCACAGAGTCCACCGCTGGACTGTGTGTCTAACTTGGTAAGTATTCCGGTTTTTATTATACTTAACAGTTAACTGCGAGTGGATCCGGTTCAGTTTAAAAAGGAACATTTTTATTACCGAGAATGTGCGTGTGTCAAGGATCGAACTCGGGACGTATGCGTATTGTTTGCACACAGTCCACCGTTGGACTGTGTGTCTAACCCGTTTATAATACCGATTTTAATTAATCTTATAATCATAATAGACTTCATCTTCTTCGTTCAAAACACAGACAACGGTTAAACCAACTGTTTCTTGTTTAATTCGGTTAACGAATATTATGAGCAATTGAAAGGTATTGAACAGAAAGGGTTTGGGGAAAGAAAGTACCAGAACAGGCCGTCTTTTTCAGAACTCCGGCAAGGATCGCCGGCTCTGTTTTGTGAGCTTCCTCTGATCGGGTCAAATAACAGTTTTGATTGATTAGATATAAAATTGAATTACTGAGCAACGATTATCAGGATGTTTAGATGATCATACCGATTAACAGCGAGATTCTGGAAATTCCAGAAGTTTTCCGGCGAAAACAGAAAATCCGGCAACGTCGTCTGGGTTGATTCTGGGTGATGGAGTGATGTTAGAATGGGTCTCACAATGGAATGAAATAGAAAAAGTCGAGGTATTTACCGTGTTGATGAAAGTCTCGGTTTTCCGGCGACTTGCAGAGAATTCCGGCGAGTGAAATTGATTCGAGAATCGGTGCGATTTTGAGCGAAAAGTTTACCAGAGGCTAGGGTGTGCATTTATAGGGAAGAATCAAGTTGAATTGGGTCTGTTTCTAGTCTCGATTCATTGGTCAGCCGTTCTCTGCCGGTTACGACGGATGTCGTGGAACTGGACATCGGTTATAACCGATGGCGTCGTTAATACGTACGTTAAGTCAGAAGTAACCGACGATAATTGGCGAAATCGTCGGATTTTCCGGCGTCTGCGGATTCGGGCGCGCTGTTGACTAGGTTTGATTTTCCAGTTTTATTATATGTATTAATTGTTTCAATATGTTATCAAACAACACAAGTGGGCGGAGTGGTTGGATGTGTGTGTGTTAAGTCCTTGTGTTCCCGGCTGACCCGGGTTCGAAACCCGGCATCAGCATTAAATTTTTATTCACTATTTTTAATACATTTTCAAATATAAATTTTATATTCTAATATACTTATTAATTTTGTATCGTTTAAAATTAATTTGAGCATTAAATACGCAACGAAATTTTTAACTGAATGTTCGGTTAATAAACGAAGCGGGTTTGGTTAACCCGGTTTTTCGACAGATGTTACAGTATCCCCTACTTTTAGAAATTTCGTCCCGAAATTTAAGTAGTGGCATGTCTGACTCAAAAGGATGGTGTTTTAATTTGACAATTACATACTTAGAAGGAGTAAGAGTTTTAATTTTTACTTGAGGCGGTAACGTTCCTTGTAAGGGTTGAGTACCCTGCTACAGGAATCGCTTTTTGATGCCTACGATTAAATATTGATAAACGGAGTTGATTGATTGAATACGATTTCATGCGCAAGAGTTTTGATATGGTTGGAAAGATAAGGTTATATCCTAAAACAAAACTTCTACTACTAAAACCTACATGGAACTTCTCATAACCGTCTGACAATGCCTCTGATCCTTTGGCAAGAATACTTATATATAGGAAGTACCAGCGGCGTATCCACCATATTCTTGTCAAATTTTCTTTGGTTTTATCAGTAAGTTATGATTGGTTCTATGATGTGACTCTAGAACATAAACAAACACAACAACCAAAGCCTGAGTCCTAATTCTGATAGTATACAGGTTTGAATGGTGACAGTACCTGTAACATCCGTCAAAAACGGATTTACCAAACCCGCTCCGTTTATTAACCGAACAATCAGTTAAAAATTTCGTTGCGAATTTAATGCCCAAAATAATTTTAAACGATACATAATTAATTATTATATGGGAATATATAATTAGTTTTTGAAAAACTGTTAAAAATAAGAAAATAAAAATAATTTGGCACTGCCGGGTTTCGAACCCGGGTCAGTCGCCGGGTCAAACAACGGACTTAACACTCAACACTTAAACCACTGCGCCACTTGTATTCTTTGTTAATTATTAGAATCATTTAATTCATAACATGTTTTTCCGAATTCAAAACCGGCGCCCAAAATTGCAATCGTCGGAAATCCCGACTAACTCGCCAAGAATCGACGGTTACTTCAGTTATAACGTAAACCTTAAACACTACATCGGTTATAACCGACGTCTGAGTCCGCGATACAAGTTATAACCGCCGGAGATTTTCTAACCGATGAATCAAGTCGGAAATTGGACCAAATTCATCGATAACCGGCCTTATAAATACCCCCTCGAACCTCTGCAAACTCACTCGCCGGAAATCTTTTGCTCATCGCGGAAAACCGAACCTCCATTTCTGAGCCTTACTGAACCCCCTGAGCTTATACCGAAGTCACCCACATTCTTTTCAAGCTTTCTGAAGACTCGCTGCTGCAAGACACACGACGCCGGAACCTGTTGCTGTCGCCGGAGTTCTGTCGGAATAACAGAGGAGTCCAGTCGGTATACCTTACGCCTAATTTTTCTTTCTTTTTATTTATATCTCACCTATGATTAATCATAAAACGCTAAAGAAACCTGAATAAAACTTCGAACCAGTCAGTCATCGTTTCTGGTTAAAACTGACGAAGAAGACGAAGTTCGGTAACATATAAGTATAATTAAAATCAAGTTATTACTCGGGTTAGACACACAGTCCAGCGGTGGACTGTGTGCACATTAAACACACTAACGTCTCGAGTTCGAATCTTGTCCCACGCATGCTGCCTTAATAAAAATGCTTTTTTTTTTGTTAACCGAACCGGTCACCACTGTTACATGTTGAGTTTATTAATAACCGGAATAATAACCAAATTAGACACACAGTCCAGTGGTGGACTGTGTGTATGTTTAATCACAGGACACGAGTTCAAGTCCGGTCTTCTGCATCGACCCGGATAATTATTAAACTTTTTATTTAAGTCAGAAAAATACTTAGTTTGTCTTTAAGTATAATAAAAATCAGTTTAGTTAACAAGTTGGACACACAGTCCAGCGGTGGACTGTGTGTTAGCATAAACCATAGGTCCCGGGTTCGAGACCTGTGGAGCGCACCGAGTCTTGGATTAAAATCGTTTTTAAAAATAAAGGATTTTCTGTTTAATCTAATTAATATATAAATATAATTAAAAACAGAAATATTTCGGGTTAGACACGTAGCTCAGTTGGTAGAGCTGCGTGCACGCGTACGGAGGTCTCGGGTTCGAGCCTCACTCAGCGCACATATACACGTATACGAACCGGTCAAACAGTCAAGGTCAATGGTCAAACGGTCAACGGTCAACGGTCAAAAAAGTCAAATTTTTTATTATTTTTATTTATTTATTTTAATTAAAAATCAATTAAAAATACTTAAAAATAACATTTTTAAGGTTAGAAAATAGCCTTAAACTCACAAAAATACACCCAACAATCCTACTAAAATGGATTAATAAAATCCGTTTACTTACTAAACCATAATGCTATTTTTCTAGGTTAATTTCACTCGTGGTTAAAACCACTTCGCGTGCATTCAACATCATCAACCGAACGCACCCACTGTGAGTGAATCTTACAACTCCCCCTTTTTAATTACACGTTTTGGGGTGTGTCATGTGTCACAAAATAATTAACTCGTTTATTTAAACTCGTGCGATACCATATCGTGATCTAAACTTAGATTGTTTATATTGTTGTAATTATGTATTTCATTTTGTCAACTTATATGAAATTCATTCATTAAGCCCATCAGTTCCTCGTGGTAGACGAGTTGAGCAACGCGTGCCTCAAAACCAATCCTTTATTGTTCATGTGTGCATTATTGAGTTTATATTGTTTGTAGTTATGTCTTTCATATTATCATGTTTATGCAATTCATTCATTAGGCCCATCAGTTCCTCGTGGTAGACGAGTTGAGCAACGCGTGCCTCAAAACCAATCCATTATTGTTCATGTGTGTATTGTTTAATATTAAATTGATTTATGAATAAGTTTACATCTATTTTTACTCATGTGTGGTTGTGCACTTTATTTCATAATCAATTAAATAAACTTGTTCAAATGTTTTCCATAGGATTCACTCGCCAACTTTTTGTTGATCCAAAAACCCTTTTACACATGATACAGGTGAACAGGATGAAGCAAGGAAAACATAGGAAATGCCTTAGAAGAAAACAAAGAAGCTTAGACTGATGTTTAGGTCATTGATGTAATTATGATTGTAAATTTCCATTAAATTGTATTAATGAATACGAAACGTTAAAATAAATGTCATGAGCTTTGATGATAACCCAATCATGCCCCGATCACCTTTTCCGCTACGGGTCGGGGTGTGACAGATTGGTATCAGAGCCATGACTATAGGGATATAGGATAGGTTATTAGACCCTTAGAGCCTATACTATAGTCTGCCTAAATTTTAATTGATTAGGTGGTTACATACAAACTTGTGATATTTGTTTGTTTCATATTTGTTTATACTTACAGTCAAACATACATACTTATATACATATTCATTATACATATATCAATGTTCATATATTCAATTCATTTTCATACTCTCATTATTCAAAGATTTTGTTGCAATTTTCAAATCTCATCAAAGTAAGTTCTGCGACGGGCATGTAGTAACTGGAAGGGTACAAGTACCGGTAGTCGGAACGTCCTGTCTAGGTTGGCATTCGTATAAATCCAATATAACGGACCAGTTTGCCTACCTGGGGACCAACGATGAGAGTACGAAGGACCTATTAGGCCAAAGCATGCCACACCAAACGTCGTTCGAACTAACCCCACTTTGAGGTGTCACCGTGTCTACACCTGGACACATTCCGAATATCACACGTTGTATACATATTTCTCGATTTTCTCCGGGTTTTAGTGTACGCAACCAGGCAAACCCATGCGAACCATATGAAAAACCGGTATTCATGGGGGCCCACATGATTACAAAGGTGAAGTATGGCGGCATGTAGGGCCTAATGGCGAGCAAAGCCCAAGACATCCTATGGATGTAGTAGATTTATTTTTCTATAATTATTTTATGAACGTTCATTCCTGAATGCGACCCATGATCCCAAAAGCATCCAACTCATACTCTTGACATGTATTCCTTGTAGATGTCTTCTAACCACGCCCGTAGGAAGATGAGAGCAGGAAAAGCCCGCGAGCGCATGGCTGCCCTAATCGCTCAACAAATGGCTGCCGTAATACCCAACATTGTAATCCAAGTACAACAAGCACTTACCACTAATCCTGTCAATCAGGAAAACCAAAACATTATCAACTCTCCCCCAAATACCACTAAATGCACCTACAAGCATTTCAAATCATGCGACCCTACAAAATACAAAGGGACTGAAGGCGTCACCGCTCTCCTCCATTGGTTTGAAGAAATGGAGAACACCTTTCTAAATTGCGATTGTCCCGATGATCGCAAAGTGCGATATGCTACCGGTCGATTATATGGGATAGCACTTACTTGGTGGAATACAGAGAAGGCCAAACGAGGTGTTGAAGATGCTATGACTTTAACTTGGAATGAATTGAAGGAAATCATGACCAGACGATTTTGCCCAAGGAGAGAAATCAAGAAATTAGAAGATGAATTTTATTCGTTGAAGCAAAAGGAAGGAGACCACACCACATACAACAAAAGATTCCTCGAGTTACAGCAAATGGTTCCCAACATGTTCACTCCCCTCTACCGTTTGATCGAGCACTACATTCGTGGTCTTCCGTCAAAGATTCAAGACTCTGTAATAAGTACCTCGCCTGCAACTTTGGAAGCAGCAATGGAGCTAGCAACAGCGCTCACCGAGAACCGAATCCGGAACAAAGACTTCAAGGAGGAGAAGAAGAAGGATAAAGAATCGACTGAAACCTCTGACTACACCCAAACCGAATCCCCTTCTCAACCCAATTCTAAGAGAAAAAGAGACGGGCAACTTTTCGCTGCTATCCAACGAAATCCACCAATTTCACACGCCATACCCATCCAAGCTATCCCAATCACTCAAGTGGCACCCAACTCAACTTACCCAAATAAGAAACCATATCTTGGACCTCACCCTCGATGCAACAACTGTTTTTATCACCATCCCCTTACTCTACCTTGTCGACTATGTGCAACTTGTGGACGCTATGGTCATTTGAGCAAGGTTTGCCGCACCTTTCAAAACCAAATCTCTCCCCCTACTCAAACCATGAACCAAACCTATCAACAACCCCAATACCCCATGTTCCCATATGTTCGAGCTTGTTTCAATTGTGGCGACCCTACCCACTTTAGAAACACATGCCCTCAATTGGTTAACGTCATCAACGCTCAAGCCCAATCAAACCCAGTTAACCAAGTAAACCAAGAAAACCCAACCGCTAGGCCACCAGCAAGAGGAAGAGTCTTCAACATCAACGCCAATCCTGTCGAAGATAATGACGGCCCAAACGAAGATACCCAACTAGTCCTCTTCACCGAAGATCCAGATTCGACTCCTATCATTTAGTTTTATGTTTTTCTTTATCACATAGAACCAAACATAACTTAAGGATAAAGCCAATGAAACTTTGACAAGAATATGGTGGATACGCCGCTGGTACTTCCTATATATAAGTATTCTTGTCAAAGGATCAGAAGCATTATCTGGCGGTTATGAGAGGTTCCATGTGTAGACTGTTAGAGTAATTATTGTTTATTATTTTCAGTACATGCAATTTCATAGGCCGCCGCTCCCCATTACATTATGAGCGTTGAGCATGTTTCCCATTTTATTATGAGGTTGAACCTGGCGTGCCCACATACGATCGGCTCCGTTTGATTGAGCCTTGATCGCACAGACATTTTCATTTTCATTACATGCAATACGATCGGCTCCGTTTGATTGAGCCTTGATCGCACAGACATTTTCATTATCAGTATCTTGTGGTTGTTGTGTTTGTTGTAGAGTCGCATAGAACTAATCATAACATGCGGATAAAGTCAATGAGAATTTGACAAGAATATGGTGGATACGCCGCTGGTACTTCCTATATATAAGTATTCTTGTCAAATGATCGGAGGCATTATCAGGCGGTTATGAGAGGTTCCATGTATAGGCTGTTTGTGTGATTGTTGTCTAGATTAAGTTTATTATTTTCAGTACATGCAATACGATCGACTCCGTTTGATTGAGCCTTGATCGCACAGACATTTTCATTTTCAGTACATGCAATACGATCGGCTCCGTTTGATTGAGCCTTGATCGCACCGACATTTTCATTATCAGTATTTTGTGGTTGTTGTGTTTGTAGTAGAGTCACATAGAACTAATCATAACTTGTGGATAAAGTCAATGAAAATTTGACAAGAATATGGTGGATACGCCGCTGGTACTTCCTATATATAAGTATTCTTGTCAAATGATCGGAGGCATTATCAGGCGGTTATGAGAGGTTCCATGTATAGGTTGTTTGTGTGATTGTTGTTTAGATTAAGTTTATTATTTTCAGTACATGCAATACGATCGGCTCCGTTTGATTGAGCCTTGATCGCACAGACATTTTTCATTTTCAGTATTTATGAGTTTGTGTATTGGTTGTAGAGTCACATAGGACTAATCATAATTCACTGATAAAACCAATGAAAATTTGACGAGAATATGGTGGATACGCCGCTGGTACTTCCTATATATAAGTATTCTTGTCAAAGGATCAGAGGCATTGTCAGACGGTTATGAGAAGTTCTATGTAGGATTTAGTAGTTTCTTGGTAACTAATCATAACTTGTGGATAAAACCAATGAAAATTTGGCAAGAATATGGTGGATACGCCGCTGGTACTTCCTATATATAAGTATTCTTGCCAAAGGATCAGAGGCATTATCAGGCGGTTATGAGAAGTTCCATGTAGGATTTAGTATTGCCCTAGGTTAAAATTTGTATTACATTTATATCATCTCGCTATTTAAAGAAATTGGATTGTGTTCCATTTCTACATAAACTAACCTCTCCATCATAACAAACGAGAGAGGACTGTCACCATTCAAACATATATGCTATCAGAATGTGGATTCAAATATTAGCTGTTGTGTTTATTTATGTTCTTTAGTCATAGAACCAATCATAACTTACTGATAAAACCAATGAAAATTTGACAAGAATATGGTGGATACGCCGCTGGTACTTCCTATATATAAGTATTCTTGTCAAAGGATCAGAGGTATTGTTAGATGGTTATGAGAAGTTCCATGTAGGTCGTAGTATTGGGAGTTTTGCCTTAGGATATAACCATATCCTTCCAAACATATCCAAACTCTTATGCATGATATCATATTTAGCGAATCAATTCTGCTTATCAATACTTCTACAGTAGGCAACAAAAAGCGATTCCTGTAATGGGGTACTTAACCCTTACAAGGAACGTTACCGCCTCAAACAAAAACTTAAAACCTTACTCTTCTAAGCATGTAACTGTCAAACTAAACACCATCATTCTTTTAGTCAAATATATCACTATTTAAATTTCGGGACGAAATTTCTAAAAAGCAGGGGATACTGTAACATCCGTCAAAAACGGATTTACCAAACCCGCTCCGTTTATTAACCGAACAATCAGTTAAAAATTTCGTTGCGAATTTAATGCCCAAAATAATTTTAAACGATACATAATTAATTATTATATGGGAATATATAATTAGTTTTTGAAAAACTGTTAAAAATAAGAAAATAAAAATAATTTGGCACTGCCAGGTTTCGAACCCGGGTCAGTCGCCGGGTCAAACAACGGACTTAACACTCAACACTTAAACCACTGCGCCACTTGTATTCTTTGTTAATTATTAGAATCATTTAATTCATAACATGTTTTTTCCGAATTCAAAACCGGCGCCCAAAATTGCAGTCGTCGGAAATCCCGACTAACTCGCTAAGAATCGACGGTTACTTCAGTTATAACGTAAACCTTAAACACTACATCGGTTATAACCGACGTCTGAGTCCGCGATACAAGTTATAACCGCCGGAGATTTTCTAACCGATGAATCAAGTCGGAAATTGGACCAAATTCATCGATAACCGGCCTTATAAATACCCCCTCGAACCTCTGCAAACTTTTCGCTCAAAACCGCACCCTTTCTCGGCGAAAACTCACTCGCCGGAAATCTTCTGCTCATCGCCTGAAAACCGAACCCTCCATTTCTGAGCCTTACTGAACCCCCTGAGCTTATACCGAAGTCACCCACATTCTTTTCAAGCTTTCTGAAGACTCGCTGCTGCAAGACACACGACGCCGGAACCTGTTGCTGTCGCCGGAGTTCTGTCGGAAAAACAGAGGAGTCCAGTCGGTATACCTTACGCCTAATTTTTCTTTCTTTTTATTTATATCTCACCTATGATTAATCATAAAAATCTAAAGAAACCTGAATAAAACTTCGAACCAGTCAGTCATCGTTTCTGGTTAAAACTGACGAAGAAGACGAAGTTCGGTAACATATAAGTATAATTAAAATCAAGTTATTACTCGGGTTAGACACACAGTCCAGCGGTGGACTGTGTGCACATTAAACACACTAACGTCTCGAGTTCGAATCTTGTCCCACGCATGCTGCCTTAATAAAAATGCCTTTTTTTTGTTAACCGAACCGGTCACCACTGTTACATGTTGAGTTTATTAATAACCGGAATAATAACCAAATTAGACACAGAGTCCAGTGGTGGACTGTGTGTATGTTTAATCACAGGACACGAGTTCGAGTCCGGTCTTCTGCATCGACCCGGATAATTATTAAACTTTTTATTTAAGTCAGAAATGAAAATACTTAGTTTGTATTTAAGTATAATAAAAATCAGTTTAGTTAACAAGTTGGACACACAGTCCAGCGGTGGACTGTGTGTTAGCATAAACCACAGGTCCCGGGTTCGAGACCTGTGGAGCGCACCGAGTCTTGGATTAAAATCGTTTTTAAAAATAAAGGATTTTCTGTTTAATCTAATTAATATATAAATATAATTAACTCGAGGGTGCAAATCAACCAGTTCACACTACCGTTACTCGAGGAACCTCTTGTTTGAAAATATGAAATAATCGCGTAATTGCCTAATTTGAAAAATTACATGTGATATGTGATAATATGAGTTCTAAACATGAATTGATTGAACTCTATAGGCAAAGCGGGTGAATCTTCAAGCGGTCAAGTTGGAACGGACGCGCGCTTGAAGGATAAGCTTTAAGGTATGTGACTTGATGTTTCGTTACATTTATTTTATAATCAAGTTTAGTCGTAATTACGTTTAATGTTTTGATATAGCGAAAATTGATGCGTTTGGTGTGTCAATGAAGTGATGGATTTCACTAAGACAACCAAATGGGTCGAAATGAAGTCTTAACGCATACCAAATGGGTGCGTAAATGACTGATTGATTTGAACCCGGAATAAGGTTAAAATCGGAATATATGCATAAACCGAGTAACGGTAGTGTGAACTAGTTGATTTGCACCCTTTCTCGGCGAAAACTCACTCTTTGAACAAGTTGGGAACCATTTGATTTAACTCGAGGAACCTCTTGTTGTATGTGGTGTGATCGCCTTCCTTTTGTTTCAACGAATAGAACTCATCCTCTAATTTCTTGATTTCGCTCCTTGGGCAAAACCGTCTTGTCATGATTTCCTTCAACTCTTCCCAAGTCAAAGTCATGGCATCTTCAACACCTCGTTTGGCCTTCTCTGTATTCCACCATGTAAGTGCTATTCCAAGTAAACGACCAGTAGCATATCACACTTTGCGATCATCGGGGCAATCGCAATTTAGAAAAGTGTTTTCCATTTCTTCAAACCAATGGAGGAGAGCGGTGACACCTTAAGTCCCTTCGTATTTTGGAGGGTCGCAGGATTTGAAATGCTTGTAGGTGCATTTAGTGGTAATTGGGGGAGGGTTAATAACATTTTGATCTTCTTGGTTGACGGGATTAGCGGTAAGGGCTTGTTGGACTTGAACTACAATGTTGGGTATTACGGCAGCCATTTGTTGAGCGATTTGGGCAGCCATGCGCTCGCGGGCTTTTCCTGATCTCATCTTCCTACGAGCGAGACTAGAAGACATCTACAAGGAATACATATCAATAGTATGAGTTGGATGTTTTAGGGATCATGTGTCGTATTTAGTAATGAACATTCATAAAATAAATATAGAATAATAAATCTACTACATCCATGGGATGTCTTGGGCTTTGCTCGTAATTGGGCCTTGCATGCCGCCATACTTCACCTTCGTAATCATGTGGGCCCCCATGATTACCGGGTTTTTCATATGGTTCGCATGTGTTAGCCTGGTTACGTACACTAAAACCCGGAGAAAATCGAGAAATATGTATGTAACGTATGATATTCGGAATGTATCCAGGTGTGGACACGGTGACACCTCAAAGTGGGGTTAGTTCGAACGACGTTTGGTGTGGCATGCTTTGGCCTAATAGGTCCTTCGTACTCTCATCGTTAGTCCCCATGTAGGCAAACTGGTCCGTTATATTGGATATATACGAATGCCAACCTAGACAGGACGTTCCGACTACCGGTACTTGTACCCTTACAGTTACTACATGCCCGTCGCAGAACTCACTTCGATGAGATTTGAAAAATGAAAAATGCGAGAAAATATGAAGTTGATTTGAATATGTGAGCATTGAAATATGTATGATGAATGTGTATGTAATTATGTATGTTTGACTGTAAGTATAATTCACTATGTATCACAAAATGTAGTATTGGAAGTGTTTGCATGCATTTGTGTATGTAATAAATATGAAAGAAATAAACATCATGAGTTTGCATATAACCACATAAACAATTAAAATCTAATCAACTATAGTATAGGCTCTAAGGGTCTAATAACCTATCCTATATCCCTATAGTCAAAAGCTCTGATACCAATCTGTCACACCCCGACCCGCAGCAGAAAAGGTGATCGGGGCATGATTGGGTTTTCATCAAAGCTCATGATATTTATTATAATGTTTCATATTTATTATTATAATTTAAAGGAGATCATACAATCATAATTACAACATGTTCTATACATCTTTCTAGACTTCATTATTTTCTTCTAAGGCATTTTCCTATGTGTTCCTTGCTTCATCCTGTCCACCTGTATCATGTGTAAAAATGGTTTTTGTATCAACAAAAAGTTGGCGAGTGAATCCTATGAGAAACCTTTAAACAAGTTTATTGAATTGATTATAAAATAAAGTGCATAACCACATATGAGTAAATGTAGATGTAAATTTATTCATAAAACACTTAATATTAAATAATGCACACACATACAATAATAGATTGTTTTGAGGCACGCGTTGTTCAACTCGTCTCCCACGAGGAACTGATGGGCCTAATGAATGAGTTTTGAGGCACGCGTTGTTCTACGAACTGATGGGCCTAATGAATGAGTTTTAAGGCACGCGTTGTTCAACTCGTCTCCCACGAGGAACTGATGGGCCTAATAAATAATTTGCATACAACTTGACAATATGTAATACATCACAACAAACAATATTTACATTCTAAGTTTGAATCATATAATGGTATAGCACGAGTTTGAATAAGCGAATTTATTTAAGCGACACATGATACACCCCAAAACATGAATAAAAAAGGGGAGTTTGTAAGAATTCACTCACAATGGTTGCGTTTCTTGGATTGATGAAGAATGCGCACGAATTTGGATTTAACCACGAGAGAAACTAACCTAGATAATAACATAACGGTTCGGTAAATAAGCGGATTTTATTAATCAATTTTAATAGGATTTTTGGATATATTTTTGTGAGTTTAAGGCTATTTTCTAACTTTAAAAACATTATTTTTAAGTATTTTTAATTGATTTTTAAATTAAATAAATAAATAAATAATAATAAAAATTGTTGACTTTTTGACTTTGACCGTGACTGTTGACCGTTGACCGTTGACCGGTGACCGGTTCGGTCGGTTATATAGTTGCACTGAGTGAGGTTCGAACTCGTGACCTCCCGTACGCGTGCACGCAGCTCTACCAACTGAGCTACGTGTCTAACCCGAAATATTTCTGTTTTTAATTATATTTATACACTATTTAAGTTAATCCGAAAATCATTTATTTTAAAAAGGATTTACTTGTATCGACTCGGTGTTCTCCACAGGTCTCGAACCCGGGACCTGTGGTTTAGTTTGGCACACAGTCCACCGCTGGACTGTGTGTCTAACTTGGTAAGTATTCCGGTTTTTATTATACTTAACAGTTAACTACGAGTGGATCCGGTTCAGTTTAAAAATGAACATTTTTATTACCGAGAATGTGCGTGTGTCAAGGATCGAACTCGGGACGTATGCTTATTGTTTGCACACAGTCTATCGCTGGACTGTGTGTCTAACCCGTTTATAATACCGATTTTAATTAATCTTATAATCATAATAGACTTCATCTTCTTCGTTCAAAACACAGACAACGGTTAAACCAACTGTTTCTTGTTTAATTCGGTTAACGAATATTATGAGCAATTGAAAGGTATTGAACAGAAAGGGTTTGGGGAAAGAAAGTACCGGAACAGGTCGTCTTTTTCAGAACTCCGGCAAGGATCGCCGGCTCTGTTTTGTGAGCTTCCTCTGTTCGGGTCAAATAACAGTTTTGATTGATTAGATATAAAATTGAATTACTGAGCAACGATTATCAGGATGTTTAGATGATCATACCGATTAACAGCGAGATTCTGGAAATTCCAGAAGTTTTCCGTCGTAAACAGAAAATCCGGCAACGTCGTCTGGGGTTGATTCTGGGTGATGGAATGATGTTAGAATTGGTCTCACAATGGAATGAAATAGAAAAAGTCGAGGTATTTACCGTGTTGATGAAAGTCTCGGTTTTCCGGCGACTTGCAGAGAATTCCGGCGAGTGAAATTGATTCGAGAATCGATGCGATTTTGAGCGAAAAGTTTACCAGAGGCTAGGGTGTGCATTTATAGGGAAGAATCAAGTTGAATTGGGTCTGTTTCTAGTCTCGATTCATTGGTCAGCCGTTCTCCGCCGGTTACGACGGATGTCGCGGAACTGGACATCGGTTATAACCGATGGCGTCGTTAATACGTACGTTAAGTCAGAAGTAACCGATGATAATTGGCGAAATCGTCGGATTTTCCGGCGTCTGCGGATTTGGGCGCGCTGTTGACTGGGTTTGATTTTCCAGTTTATTATATGTATTAATTGTTTCAATATGTTATCAAACAACACAAGTGGCGGAGTGGTTGGATGTGTGTGTGTTAAGTCCTTGTGTTCCCGGCTGACCCGGGTTCGAAACCCGGCATCAGCATTAAATTTTTATTTCACTATTTTTAATACATTTTCAAATATAAATTTTATATTCTAATATACTTATTAATTTTGTATCGTTTAAAATTAATTTGAGCATTAAATACGCAACGAAATTTTTAACTGGATGTTCGGTTAATAAACGAAGCGGGTTTGGTTAACCCGGTTTTTTCGACGGATGTTACAACTCTACCCTTCGCTTTTTGGTACGTACACATGTTTCGGGGACGAAACCTTTTAAGGGTGGTGGACTTGTAACACCCCAATTTATATATATATATATATATAAACATATGTTGGTTATGATCATATAAAATACAAGTAGGAACATTTAACCTAGTTAATAATATGTTGTTAAATATTAAAAACATGAAATTGGGCCTAAATGTAAATCCTTGTAACTTGAGGGACAAAAAGGGGTCAATTGAGAACCAACAATAATAATTTACAAATTAGACACAAAAACATGTGTGTGTTTTGGTCGATCAAGAGCAGGAAGGAAAAAGGGTGAAACACCCCAAACCCTAACCTCACAAAATCCTTCAAAATCAAAGGAAAATTCGAGCCTAAATTCAGTGCACTAGCTAAATTAGTGATCATCCAAGTAAGGAGATCACAAGGTATGTTTAATTTTGACATTTGATGATGTTGTGAAATCGTGATGAACATTCATAGTAGTAATGCATGTATGAATGAAAGATGTCATGGCAAGATTAAGATTGATACAAGTCTAGGAACAAGCCCTAGATGAGAAATTGGTGATTAAATGCTATAATTTAAGTGTTAAAATAACTAATCATGTTTGTGTTAAATGAGTTTTATGAGAACATGATGAACACTTGAAATTGATGATAAATCTATGAATTTTGATGATTTGATGCAAGTTCTAGATATTGTTCATGAACACTAAATATAGATATTGATTATGATGTTAAAACATGGTTAAAAGTTAACCATGAATTAGGTAAAAGAAGCATGAAAATCTTGCCTTCAAGGTGCTTGTTGAAATGTCTAAGTGAATATCGACATGTTGAAAATATGAAATAATCGCGTAATTGCCTAATTTGAAAAATTACGTGTGATATGTGATAATATGAGTTCTAAACATGAAGTTGATTGAACTCTATAGGCAAAGCGGGTGAATCTTCAAGCGGTCAAGTTGGAACGGACGCGCGCTTGAAGGATAAGCTTTAAGGTATGTGACTTGATGTTTCGTTACATTTATTTTATAATCAAGTTTAGTCGTAATTACGTTTAATGTTTTGATATAGCAAAAATTGATGCGTTTGGTGTGTCAATGAAGTGATGGATTTCACTAAGACAACCAAATGGGTCGAAATGAAGTCTTAACGCATACCAAATGGGTGCGTAAATGACTGATTGATTTGAACCCGGAATAAGGGTAAAATCGGAATATATGCATAAACCGAGTAACGGTAGTGTGAACTAGTTGAAAAGCAAGCCCGGAGAAATGGGGCAATGTATGGAAGTAACCTATGTGAAGAGGAAGCAAATGGATTGGATTTATTCACCTAAATATATCTAACGGGTCAAAATAAACTTTACGTAAGCCGGTGACGGAAGCGTAAGTGAGAAAAAGTTAGAAACTTGAATTAATGTTTTAACACTATATTGTAGATATTCGAATTACGATCGCATGGATTCGAAAATGAAGGAAACGGACTTGTAACGAAAAAGTTATGAAGGTTTAAGCGAAAAGGAAATAACAAAGAAAGCTGCAGCTGGGCAAACCGTAAGCGGTTCTGAACCGTAACTTACGGTCCAGCAGTTCTGTTTTGAGCTGAGGGAACCGTAAGTTACGGCTCAGACCCTAGCTTACAGTCCGGAAAGGCTGTTTTGAGCATTTTACACCTACGTAGGTTACGGTAGGCAATCGTAACCTACGACGGGTTTTCAAACAAAAATTTTGATTTTGTTGTTCGATTTTTTTGAGCTTTTGGGTCCGTTTAGACAGGTTCTAAGGTTTCAATTACTATGTTCGTATTAACTTTATAATGTAGGTGTGTTTTAACTTAGGATGGGTGAAGATCAAGCTTCCAAGTGAACCGAACACAAGGAGATTCAAGCTTCCGCAATTGTCTAAAATGTTTTTGTTAAACTAAAACCATTTACATGTTATCTTTTGGATATTTTGAACTAGTATTTATAGTTTGTAAACTAATCTAACTAGTAAATGTAATCGCAAACCATAAAGTTTTATGCATTTTATTAAACAAATAGTATGGGTGTTATACCGAGCCGAGCTCTAGCTTTGAAAACAAAGCTCGAATCGGGTCGAGCTCGAGCTTTCATAAGTGAATCGAACTCGAGTCTGGTCGAGCTTGGACTCAGCTTGGCTCGTTTGCACCCCTACGTACCTGTCTTTAGCTTTAGGATGTATATCGCTAAGATTTTTTAAGGATAGAACAGAAGTTTAGATATCTATTTATTTGTCTTTAAAGGACATGGTCTAATGGTCAGGGGCGAAGCTTAACTTTTTGCTCAGTAGTGTTATATATGTAGTTTTCGTATAGCCCCCCATCCGGTTTTCGACGGCAAGCTTCGCCGCTGCTAATGGTAAAATGACTTCCCTCTATTAAAGAGGTGAATGATTCAAATTTTGTAAAGTGTATATATCTATTGATGTCGACAAGTCTTTTAAAAGAAATTGATCGTCGACTTTAGGATAAAAGGGATTTGGTTTATTAAAGGTTCTAAAACAAGCGGTATCGTTTAACCAGGTTACATCTGAAACCGTTTGACCAAGTTACAATTGAAAATATCCAAACATCTTCTTTATAGATATCCAACCAGACAACGAATTTTATCAGTTAATGATATATATTAATGAACAAGGACCACGAAAACGTCATTTGTCAAAATCACATTGTTGAATAGAAAATCCACAACAAAAAGTCTACCCCAATTTGCAAAGCCAGACTATGTTGTCTTAACCGGGCTCACGTTGGCGTCAGAGTTTGGCTAACGGCGTTCCCCGGGAAACCATAACGCCCACTGCCAGAGACATGGGCTTGCGCTGTCACAAGAGAGAATCTCTCTGACGTAACGCACGGTGGACTAAAACCCAGGGTCGCTCTAGCCCTAACTCTTGACCTAGGGGCTAGGAGAACTAGCATTCATTGTCTTTATTCATCAAATGTGGCACTAGTGAGGATTGAACTTGAGTCTCCAAGAGAACCCCAATCTTTCCAAACACTAGACCACAAGTGATGAATAATGCAAATTTTGTTTGAATACAAAAAACCTTCTTAATGTACAAATTTGTTTATCAAAAAATTAGTTTAGCATGTCCGTTTTCACTTTTAATTTTGTTTGAATACAAATTAAATTTTGTACCGTAACTAACCCCTACAAAAGTTAATTTTGTTTGAATACAACCTCGATTATTTATGTATTAAAATGAATTTACATCGAGATAGATGGTAAACGGGAAACAAGCTGTGCCGCTACCCCATTTTGAATAGCAAAACTATATCTTTTAAAAACTACGTACTTAGATCTCGGGGTCATAACATTACTATGCATGACCCTTTGAATACAAAAATGTCTTAATGTGTAAATTTGTTTATCATTAAATTAGTTTCGCATGTCATTTTAAAACCCTTTGTTTGCACCCAGGGACGGAACCACTATATTAGGAGCCAAGATGGCTGAACCCCGTATTCGTAGTGTTTGTTTCCCGGTTTTATACATGAATACTTCTAAAAAATACAAGGATACCCCTAACCAAAAAGCAGGATACTTGACATTACTAAAGTCCCATTATTTTTATAATACCAAACATTTTACAACCCGAAAACTTGTAGAATAATTAAGCATGAATGATAATAGAATTGAAAGGAGACCCAAAATATAATTAATAAAGTTAGCTCAAGACCTAAAACAATATCATAATTGAATAAGTGATCTTGCTCATCTTATGGTGGAACCGGAACACATAGTTCTTGTCCTTTGGTTTATCAGTAGTGAAGCTAGCTTTGGTTTTTACAAGTTGCAATCGCAACCTTTGAGAGATGTTTTTTTTTCTAAATTGAAGTTTGTCAAGACATAATTACGCAATCAAATGAGCCTGAAATATTTGAAAAATGTTATGGTTTGTGTGGTCGAAAACGAAACTTTTGATAAAGTAAAAGACGATGATGTGATGGAACGATTTCAAGCGATAAAAAGGACAAATCTATTGGGTATTTGTTTTACTTTATTTATTATCGTTTTTTTATTATTGTATGATTACACGGTAAAAAAAATCAGGATACCTCTAAATTAATGGGCTATTTCCGTCACTGATTGCACCCTTAGAAAATCAGTTAACTATTATAAAAGAATCGTGTTTATTTTGTGGTCTCACCCAAATCTGTTACTTTGTTCGATTCTTGCAACTAAACTCTTTTATTTTTATTATAAAAATATATATTCTCTAGACAAACGACTAAACTCTTTTATTTTTATTCTGAAAATAGAATATTTGAAAAGAATCTAGAAGGTGACTCAGACTCCGATTAAAAGTTAACTACTTCATTAAGATAATGATGTGATTTTTATTTTTCTTAAATAGCAATTAGCAACTTCCTGGCACCTTCCTCGCACCGTTAATCCACACTCCATGGAAAACGAATTTTTATCGTATAAAATGTATCATTTTCTAGAGATGATTTATTAAAGTAACTGAATTTAAATATTCATTGACTTGTTAAACACAACAAATAAATAAACACGACAAATAACAAACAATAACTTTTTAGATTTTAATAATTAGTTTCGTTATATTTTATGTTCTTAGAGTTAAATGCTGTTGGATCTTGGATCCTGGTCCTGTGGTTTGTAAAAATTTCAGCGTTGGTCTCAGTGATTTACTATTTACACTTGTGGTACCAAAAATTGTAAAAAATGAACTCGCTTGGTCCCCTGCCCTAACTTCAGTTAAATAACTCTGTTAAAACACCCCACGTGCTTGGCACGTAGGGCAATTTCGTCCATTCAGTCCAGCTCATTATAAAAACCACCTTATCCTCCTTTTCCCTCAAAATTAACGACCCTTCTTCCTCCCCTCACCCATGTTTCTCTAGGAACCCTAGAATGGCAACCTGTCGCTGTGGAAAGTTAGCCGTCATTCGCACATCATGGACCGCAACAATCAGGACGACGATTTTATGCATGTCCATCACCGGTAAGCATTAGGGTTCATTAGTAGATGTTCTTTTTTGTTCCAATTTTTTTAAATGTTTGATATGACAGGAAGTCACTTGTCCTGGATTTGTCCGTTGGTTGACGCGCCAATGTGCCCACGAGCTGTTCGCATCATTGCAGGGCTACTCCGAGCAAGAAACAGGGCCGATCAAGAAAGGGATGAACTAAGGACTGAACTGAGATGGAAGAACACCCTGATCTTAGTACTATTGTTTCTGTAGGGTTACAGTTTGCAATGTTGTTAGCTTGACTGCAATGTTAATTATGTAATTCGACCAAATAATATTAGAATGAATTTTGGATATTCATAGATATTGTGGTTGTGGCAAACAAAACTGTGTATATTGACATGTTAAATAAAGCGCAAAAGCGTTACGGACGAAAAATGTTAAATAAAGCGCAAAAGGGATACGACGACCAATGTTAAATAAAGCGCAAAAGCGAAACGGACGACCATTGTTTTATAAAGCGCAAAAGCGATATGGACGACCAATGTTAAATAAAACGGAAAAGCATGTTAAATAAAGCGGAAAAGCGACACGGATGCCATTTATTGCCATCACTTAATATCCAACAAACCTATAAAGACTCAACAAATCAAATTTAGACCTTGCCTAACATGTTGTTTACACCTGATCTTTCCACTTACCATATTAATTGCACAACAAACTAATTAATACCCAACAAATGTAATAAAGACATACTCAATTTCCAAACACAGCAATAACTATAATGGCCGATTAACATTTCCAAAATGGTGGCATAAACATAATCCACAATAGTGCATACCAAACATAATAAAGACAAGCAACAGTTAACAAGTATTGTTTAAAGCATACGGCTGAATAACATAACAAAAAGATATTTAAAATCTAGCCCTTCACCAGTTAAGCGTATCCAGTTTATTCTTGACTTGCAGAGCCAACAACCCCATCAGCAGCAGCTGCAGAACCACCTTCAGCACCATTCCTTTCTTTGCAGCCTTGCAGCCTCTTGAATTATGGCCCTTCCCTTTGCATTTCTATTATGTAATCCCTTAGCCTTGCATATTGTTCCTTGTTGTCCCCTTGAACTTCCTTCGAAGCAAGTATCTTTGCCCTAAAGGCTTTCATCCTTGAAACCCTTAATTCATACTTCCTTGACAGCTCTTCTTGATGGTCCTCACTGAGATGTCTTTGTTACATTCAACCAATCTCTTCACAGAAGGCTCCTTAGCCATGAACTTTGTTGTAAGGTGTAGACTTTCTCTAGCTTGGAGACAGGTGTGCTCTGCCTTATGAGTTTTCACTGTCCAAGTTTCAACGTCATCTTTCTCTTTAGCCACATACAACATAAATGTACAAGCTGCCTTGTCTAATCTTTCTTTTCTTTTTCTACAGGATATGGCATTGGCACTTAGTGCCTTTTTTGACTTTTGAGACTCCCTAAGAGATTCCCTGGAACTGGGCCTAACAGTAGATTTACTGGGCTTGGGCCCAACAGTAATTTTCCTTATTGCCTTTCTTGGATACTTGTTTTACAAACCCATCACGTTTCTTATAAACTGGTACATTACCTTCACAAATGACTCTTATCCTAGCCTTGTCATTTCTCAAAAATGACAACTCCCTTCTGGTAAGAACGGCATGCTGCCTAACATGTTCTTTAACCTCCTTTGCAGATCCAAATTGTTGACCCAAGTAAAACCTCGCCTCATGCATCCTAGTCTTTCCCTGTTCAATCTCAACAGTTATTGGATAATTTAACAAATGCTTACGTAAATAATAAACAGTTAAGTAAACAGTTAGTTAAACAAATGCTAACCTTTTGTTTATGCCTGATTTCCCTTAGCTTCTTGCTCCTTCTTGTTTCAAAATCTTCCATTGATTCATCAGTTAAGCTATCAAATGATTCATAGCTAAGGTTATCATCAATTTCCTTTTCATAATCCACTTCATTTCTAACACTATTAGTGCCAGAATTAAGGTGCCTGCATATTCTTCATCCTCATCTACAAAAGTATTGAAGTCCCTCATATCAACTTATGTTTCTTCCACTCATAATCATTGTCAACAATGTAGTCACTGTCTTCTGAGTCATCACCTTCAGCCTCACTTTGATTAGAAACAGTCAGCCTCACTACCCCTCATCCTTGTCCCTCATCCTCTATAACTATCAGACTCCTGTCATCCTCAGCCTCCTATAACTATCAGACTCCATGTCATCCTCAGCCTCCCTATAACTATAGACTCCATGTCACCCTCATCCTCCCCATTACCATCATTCTCATTCCTACAAGTAACCTCTACCTCACCCTCAGCATCCTTAAGACCCTCGTTGTTTGGGAATACTCCAGAAAAGTCAATGTCATCAAAGTTAAAACCATCTACACATGTACCCTGGTTTGCATTATAAGTCCCATTCTCTATATTATCATTGTTACCTACCGGATTATCATTGTTACCTACTGGATTATCAACAAACATGTTACTTGTATTCTTATTTGCACTAGATGACCCTTCAACATACTCAAGCATCAGTCTCCTCCTAGGTACTAACTTTTCTTTGTTTTGTCTAACACCAACATTCTCCTGGACATTTCTCTACTAATTCCTCAATAACAACCCTAGATGATCCATCTGGTGATTTTAAATAAGTATCAACCAAGATTTTACATGTTCAATGTAAAAGATTAACTTATTTTCACCCACATATTGTGCCAAGTTACGAACATCAGCATCACACCCTAAAGCTACCAAACCAGTATCTAAATCTCTACCAGGTATTTGAAAATGATAATAAATTGGCACCTTCTCTTTGAACAGGTTAAGGTCTCGTATCATCCAATCAACTTCATGGACAGAAAACTCATCAATGTCGATGTAATCAACATACGCTGACCTTCCTTGAACATAGCTTCTTTCCTGGAAACCTCCGAAAAGTTCCACCATAGAAGATTTTTGCAGAAAACAAACTAGGGTTTCCATCTGCTCAAAAAACATAACAGAAAATGACCAAAACACGTGTGTCAGTAATTTTGTAAAACAAAATTAACAAAATCGCTAAATGTTTGAACTTTAGCACTATCAGCATAAAAAACTTACTATAATCACGATCTGGATTAAAATCATCAAACTCAGCCCTAATGTACCAACCCATGCCCTTCAATCAGCCCTAAACGCACCGATTATCTGTTCAATCGCCGGGATGTTGCAGAGAAAACGAAGAGACGGTGAGTCTTTGTAGGTGTTACTGTGGGAGAGATGAACAGAAATGAGAGGGAAACCAATAAATATCAACTGACATCTAGGACTAAGTGTGCAATTGCAAAAAGTGAACATCAAATCAAACTGAATGGACAAATTGCCCTCACGTGCCAAGCACGTGGGGTGTTTTAACAGAGTTATTTAACTGAAGTTAGGGCAGGGGACAACGAGTTCATTTTTTACAAGTTTTGGTACCACGAGTGTAAATAGTAAACCACTGGGACCAACGACTGAAATTTTTGCAAACCACAGAACCAACCAAGCATTTAACTCTATGTTCTTATTTACATCCCATCTTTGAAAAAAACGAATGTTTTATTAATTTCTCATCAAGAGATTCCTAGAAAACTCTAGAAATTGTGCTAAAATTGTGGTTAAGGGGGAAATGAAATTTAAAAAAAAAATTTAGTGGTGGACTCAAGACTTGAACTTGAGACCTTTAAATCATCTTGAGATGGGTTTTTTCCACCGGATCACCAACAGTTTTATGCATATTAATTGGATTAATACACTAAATTATATAATTTAATATAAATATATAAAGTCTTATAAAGATTTTTCAGGCCCTTTGAAAATTTAGGTCTCGGGCGTCAGCACGGGTTGGCCGCCCAGTAGACAAGATTATTTTAGTTTAGTTGGATTTAGTTAATATTATAGAGAAATTAACATATGTTACAAATTAGTAAGTGTGTAGTACATATTTGTGCAAGATTAAGTTCGTTTCTAACGCTTTTAACCTATACTTCAAAGGGGTGAAGCCTCACCCTTTACTAGGGTCAAAGGGGACGACACTCCTAGCGAATTTGCATCATTAGTAAAAGGTTGCACAAAATGGCAGTTGGTGAGAAATAATGATAAGTTGGATCTGGTGATCACTAGTAACCAAGACTAACGGGAAGTAAAGCATTAAGTTACTACTAAGCAATGTTAAGTGGTAACTTGGTCTTCAGTAGCTATTGAGCGCTAGCAACTTAATCTAGTGACACGTTACTACCAAATTGTAGCAACTAAATTAAAAATAGTAACTATGTAGTATCGATTGAGAGTACTAATTCAGAGCAATAGTAACTTTTTGATTGAGTTTCTACTTGATATATTTCTCGTTGGTATAATTGTCTAATTGCCGAAGGATGTAAACCCCAGTTGCCATGCTCTTTCAAGGAGAGTTGCAACGTTTTGTTATGTTGGATCCATGCCTATATAAATGGTATTTAGTCTAATGTCCAGTCGTCTTCATAACAGAACCTACATACTCGTTTATTCTTTTGAATTGTCTGTTTATAAGATTTAGAGTAGCACCAAATTACTTATATAAAGTGCTTAGCACAAAGTATAAAAGAATTAAATTCAAATCACACTCTCCAAATTGGGCTCACGCTGGCTTCATAGTTTGGTTTTTACGGACGTCCTCCGAACAACCATACTGTCGGCTGCCACTTGACAGTTGTTATGCCGTCACAACCCCACAAATGACAGTACTAAAGAAAATTTATCGTCCTGAAAAAAATAGAATTATATGAAGAGTTCTTCCCCTTAGAGCATTCACATTGAAACCTTTATATCCATACTTTCTATATAATATAGAGAGAAATATAGAGAAAACAACTAAAACAACACTACATTGGATTCTCTATGTAAGCATCTATATTTAGAGCCTTCTATGCAACTCTTTATATATTTTTGTGAGTGTGTAGGAAAGAGAAAATAATAACAAAATAAGTGTTTGTGAGTGAGATAGAGGTAGAGATAAAGAATTGAGCATGGGATGTTTTTGAAAAGTATACAAAAATTATAGAAAAAATGTGTTTTTTAGATCAAATTTATAGATGAAAATGAAGGTTCCAAAATGGAATGCTCTTATTAGTCTAAGTTGACGGTGACCAACACTTTTAAGTAATTATGAAGCGTTTAGTACAAGATGATGTTGCAGTAAAAAGTAAATAAATAACATAACTAGTGTGTTTTATACGTATTTAACTTGTTTGCCGCAATAACTAAAATCATATGTTACATTATTTATAAATTCCATAAATATACTAACCAAAGTCAAAATATGTCACTATAATGTAATAGATATAACATTACCCAATACTATATATATCAACATTTGTTGAGTAATAATTTAGTCTTAGGATCCTGTAACAATATCAATACAACCTAACATAGATATTTCCATCTAACATTTTCAATTACGAAATCCAATTGCATTAGTTCTCGAATCATGACAATAATTCTATCTCTATATAGAATAGTGAGAAAGATAAGATATTGTACATTATGCTTGGGGTGTTTTAAAAAAATTTATTTTTTACTTTTAACTTAAAACTATTTAATTATTTACTTTTAACCTAAAAATATTTGATCTTTTGACTTTTAGCCCAAAACTTTTCATCTTTACTTTTAACCCAAAACTATTTTTTTTTACTTTTAACTCCAAAACTTTTCATATTTTGCAATTTAATCTCACAACTTTTTTACTTTCAGTTTTGGTCCTATATGCTTTTCATTTTTCGCAAAATTTTCGTTTTACGTTCCGCTCTAAATTTTGCAAATTAAAATGGCATAACGTGCGTGTGTGGTTAAACGTTTTTACGTCGTCTATTTTTTCCTGTTTGACAGGTTCATCGTAACGTGCGAGGTCCTAGATCGACTTAGTTATTCTTTTATATGTTTTACGTTTCAGTTTAATTTCTTCGCATTAACACGCCACAACTTCAATGTTGGTGGTCGCTTACAGTAAAAGTGGCATTGGTGTCCACCCCAACACGAGGGTGCTTAATACTAGTTTAATATAACTATCATTCAAGACTTCAGGTATATATTTTAATGTAAAATCATTCAAATTTTAATGTTAGTTTATTGCTATATAAATGTTTTTATAACCAACTAAACAAACATTGTCGGTCAATGAAAAAATTTTATTAAAAAATGAACAATAATGGAGCGGTTTTTATACTTGTTTTTGTTATAACACTGAATTATATAAGTTGGAGAACATATGAATCTTTACAGTAGTTCTAAGCATGATTTGAATGTTATATTTATTAGCGTCGGGTTCCTTACAATACCATATTGAAAGGGATACTAGATCTAATCACAATATTCAAAATAGTAAATGACAAAGCAGTCCTAAAGTCAATATCATGAACAATATTTAAAATAAGGGTGGGATAAAACCGAATTAACCGAATCGTAACTGAAATAACTGACCTGAAATAACCGAAAGGTTGGTTATTTATATTTTTTATAACCCCATGTTGCGGTGCGGTTATGGTTATTTTTATTTTCATAACCGAAAATAACTGAACCGAACCGAACCGAATGTTTTAAACATGGCTGAATCCATAGGACCATAAGTTTTTAAGTTAGTGTTTGAGTGTTTAACCAAGGCTCAATCCATATGTTTTTTTTGGTGAAATTTTTAAGTCTTTTAACCATGACCCAACCTCATTGAATTTAAAACTTTAGTCACTTTGTGTTTATATGTATGCTTCCACATAACACGTGTTACTTTGTTTTTGGAATTTAGTATGCATGTGGTAGTGAAATATAATTGATAATTCAACAAGCTTTAACTATATTTCATGAATTTTGTATACCCCACACATTTAAAGCCTAACTTTAGAAACGATAAAAAAAGACGACCTATATATAACCGAACCGCAAATAACCGAATAACCGAAACCGCATTGACCGAAGTAAACGGTTATGATTTTTTGATAACCAAAGTGTGCGGTTATGGTTTCAGTTTTAGGCAATAACCGAACCAAACCGCACCATGCTCACTCCTAATGTGAACATTATTCAACCTTTGTTAATCATTTTCTGTTTGGTATGAGGTAATAGAATGAACGAAAGAATGAAGTGAACGAAGTAATGGAATGAACAACGGAATGAAATGGATCATTCCATTCCATTGTGATGTTTGGTTACTCATATGTAAATAGAATTAATCATTCTTTTTGTACAGTTTGATACACAAAAAAGACGAAGTAACGTAACATAATTTATTAAAAGCGACAAAAATATAATGGTGAATCAAACTTTTTAACAGTGAATAAAAGCCAGCAAAATGGACGCTCTTAAGGCCATGCGTAATGACCATTATAGGGGCGTGACAGGGTTTGATAACGCCCATAACCATCCCTCTGGGCATTATGGGCATTTCTAGAATAATGCCCAATGAGGAGGAAAACATGGAAAGTTTTGAATGTTAGAGCATTAAGGAGCCATAACCGTTACTTGGGCATTATGATGCTGATATGCCGAAAAAATCGCTTAAGGGGCATGGGCTGTGGGGTATGGGGTGTGGGTTGGGGCGCGGGCTGGGGGAAACGCCCAAGGCACCACCCTGGGTGGGCTTGGGTTTCAGCGTGGCCTGTTGGGCGGGGGTTTCAGACCGGGCGTGGAGTGGGGCTATCCGAGTGACATGGCGGATGTTGATTGGCCAAGCTTAACTAGTCGTTGGGCTAGCCGTTGCCCAACGACTATGTGTGAAAATTAAAAAAAATAAGGTTTTTTTTACTATAAATACTAACCCAACCATCCAATTTTTTTACCAAATCTACTCCACCTCTTTTATACTCATCTCTATCTATATTATTCGAAACCATACAAAAAATGAATCCTCACGATCGTGGTTATGATCCGTACAATCCGTGGGGATTCCACGAAACGCCTACACCTAGCCCATCATCCAATCGTCAAATGCCTCCCTTTGTAATACAATCTTCGATGCCAGAAGTGGCTGGTTACGCGTCATTTATCGCAAATCGTCTGTACACTAATTTTCCTCACACTAACGACTCTATACCAAGCCGATTCAACAAAACTTCATAAACCTTTCCAAAACGAAACCGTTCGGAAACTTAACCCCCATTGGAGGGTTCTTCAGCAACCAAACCCAAAAAGAGAAGCCATAAGAAAAAAACCGAGGCCGAAAAAGCACTTGAAAATGGCAAACGAAAACAACAAAAATGGGTCCTTAAAGAAGAAGTCGCATTGGCGAGAGCTTGGGTTGAGAAATCAACTAATCCAGCTATCATTGGAAGACATTGCAAGCAAGCTAGATACATTTAACGTATACCAACAACAACAGGCAGAAGCTAGGAAGAGCAAAGAAGCAAAGGATGCCTTGAAACAAAGACGAGAAGATATGAAATTTCTAGCTCAGTCCACCGATGGCCTATCAGGTGAACAACTCGAACTAATGTTGGAGACGAAAGAAGAAATAAAGAAAAAATATGCTAAGCACTAGGAAACTTTTATTAATTTTAGGTTTTTTGTTAAGTAATTTTTATTAATTGTAGGAAATTAATGTAATTTTTTAAGGTAATTTTTTTGTCTTTCTAATTTTTAAATAAAATTTACTTATTATTATATCAAAAAAATAAAAAAAAGGTTTGGCTGGCTACGCCCCAAACCCCGCCCCACCATACCGTCTTCCATGTGGGTCAGCCCAGCGACGCCCACCCAATCCACGTGTCGGCCCATGCCCCAAACTCCCACCCCACCATACCCCACGGTCTAACCATTACGAATGGTCTAAGGTCTTCATGGACTTTATGATTACAAGCATTAAATGTATCACTCTGTTCCCAAGATCACTTAAAGAGGGAAAAGAAAAGAAATAAAATATGTTTGTTTTCCTGAGTTTCATTTAAGGAAGGAAAAGAAATGAAAATAAAAAATGTTATGTTCCCTAGTTTCACTTAAGGAAGGAAACGGAAGGAAAACTAGTAAATTCTTTAGTTTTTCTTTCCTTCCGATTTTTTTAAGAAAATGGAAGGAAAGATACCTTTCTTTTTCTTTTATCTTCCTTTCATGTCTTCCCATTACATTCTTTTCTTTTCCCTCCTTAAGTGAACTCGGGAACACCTAGACTATAAAAAGGAACTCTCGTGATTGGCTGTTGACACATTGAATACAAGAAATTAATACTCTTTCAAAACACTTATTCTAAATACTCATACTCACCACTAGGGTTGGTGGTCCAATGAAAAGGTAAAACATTTAATATACTAAGTATGAAGTCTTGAATTCAAGTCTCATAAAGACCAAAAAATTCACCATTCAAGGAAAGAAAACTCATACCCCAGCTTAGCTTTACCTTCAGACTTCAATACGCTAGTTTTGGTATGTCCTAAGTCTCCAACCATCCAGGTTGGGTCTTTTGGAAGCAACATGTATTGCCCAAATAGATGCATCATGAAAATATGAGTTGTGGGGTCTTTATTCCCCAGGCCTTCCAAGCAATATTGGAATTACATATTACAAACCCTGAAAACCATAACCCCGGTCTGAATTTATACTTGTCATTTTTTATGTTCCATTGAAACTCCAAATTGATCGTCTTCTGGAACTATTGATTACTTAAATATGACGTTTACAGACTTATGGCAGGTAGACAGGCAACAAGCTGCGCTGCTACCCTCTTCTAAATAGTAAGCCCTACCCTGCTAAACACAAAATTATGCCCTTAACATGCGCGTTGTTACTGCTTACCACCTGCTGAACCCGCTTGAGGAACTGCACCGCGTCAGGGGCGAGAGCGCCAAAGGTATCGAAAGGGAACGAAGCGAACACGTGCTGATTCTCGATGCAAGCTTTTTTTAAAATTAAACTGGATAAAAGAGGTAATTGTAATTTTTTTTTGTTGTTATGGACTTCTTTAATTTTGTCATAAAGTTTAACCTCAAGTTAAGGTGTAATTAAGCAAGTCCCCTAAATCCTAATTCACAAATCTAAAATCGTCGAATAACTAGGCCAGGGTTCAATAGATTGGGTCGTCATCATAAACTGCCAGTTCGCATATCACTTCATACTCTCGCTCTCTAAAACCAGTTTGGACCCAACCTTTGGAAAACATGTCAATAAACCATTTTTTAAAATCCCAAACCCTTTGAACCCGACCCCAATCGATCTGATATTTTCAAACATTTTCTCTCCTAAACAGGTTTGTAACCCGAACATGTTTTTTTACAAACCAATTTTTATTTTTTGTTCATCAAATCGTATTGGGCCATGGTTTAGTAGATTGGCCCATCATCTGTCATTCATAAGTTCATAACCGGATTCATCAACGATAAAGCCAATTTGATTCAAAACCCTTAAAAACAATCGACCCTATACTAAACCACCGTACACGTCGCCGTTAACCGCCACCGGTGTACACTCGTCGCGGCTGCGGACGACGCATTCTTCCGCTTTCTCCGTCGCCGCCACACTCACCGACAAACTCTCAATCACTACCTAAATAATGGAGGATTTCATGGAAACCGACGAAAAAGAACAAACTGACGAACCTAAGAAGACCAAAACAACGAAGCGGAAACAGAGTAAGACCGAAGACGACGTCGTTGTGGCGTCTTCGATGAAGATGAAGATTAAAGCAATAATATTATCTGTAACGAAGCCTTCTTATACCCTAAAAAGAGGTTTAGGGCGAGATTTACGGAGTTTGCGGTCCGAACATCGAAATAGATTGCGGTATCTTCTCCGGCAACTTGTTCGGAGACAGAATTGGGATGAAGCGTGCGGTGTGTTGAGTATGTTGTTGAAGGGGACGTATAAGGAGACTGGTTTGGTGAATAATCGGATTAAGTATTGGGTATGATTATTGGTAACATTGTGTTTTCCTGTTTTTTGAGTGATTATAGATACATATATATTTCTACACACACACACACACACTTTAGTGATTGTAGTACATACAACAGAATGCACCAATAGGTCTACTGTTTAACAGATGTTATTTGAATTTAGGTGTTAAGAGTAGTTTTAACTGTTTCTAGTAGGCTATAAGTTTAGATTATTCTGTTTTAGGCTTTTAGTTTGATTCTTATTTCTGTTTCACTTGTTAATGTTGTGTACGATCAAATTATTCCACTTTTCTTGTTGAATATTTGTTTTTACATTGATTTTTAAAAAAGGAGGCTGCGAACGAATAAAAAAAAGATTTGAGCGAAGTATGAAGGAAGCAGGGGTGTTTTTGCGTCTTTTGATATCATAACTTCCTGCAAGGTCATGCGAGAATGAGATGCTAATGGATCTAGCAAAGAAAATCTCAATGCTCACATTATCAAAGATAACTTTCGAATTTCCGTTTTGCCTCTGTATGCTCATTTTTATTCTTTCTTTATAAAGTTTTTAAACATACTTATTTCTTACGTGTCTGTTCTTTGTACCTTTGAATCTGCTTTAAGTGTCTTCCTTGTCTTTCCCGAAGGTAACTTTTTTCTGCACATAACGCTCACGTATGACGTGACTCAACTTTCCCCTTTCGTCATATCTGGAAGTTTGCCTTTCTGTTTCAATCATTCCATCATCTACTATGATACCCATGAACCAATCTGATACCACTTGTTAGGGGTATCATGGCTATTAAGATGTGATTACTTGCAATTTAAGTGACCCAATTGTTAATCAAACTCATAAAACACCACCTGAACTACATATCGGCGTTTAACATCTGTTGATGGCTGAGCACAAGACGCATCAGCAAGTCAGCAACAGTCGGCTGCTGATGTTAATTGTGTTGTTAACCTGCTGCTGATCAAAAGCTTTACTTGCTGATCGTTGCTTTTGTTAATACTTGGATCTGCTGCGTGCTGCATTCGTGATTTAGTCTGCTGCTATGATTGACCGTAATATCAGCGTCTGACCTGCTGCTGATCGTCGGTGGCTATGATGGGCTGCTGTTGATTCTTGACGCACAACAGAATCAATATATCATAAATCCGACTCAATCTATTATGTTTGCTATAGCTAATTTAAATTATGAGAAATAGTTTTGCAATTAGTAATATCTGCTATAGTTGGTTTTGAGTTTCATTGTTGTAACTATTGCAACACTTAATATTTTGGCTTGCCCTTGCTATTTAGGCTACATTGGAGCTTCTAGAACATATGAAAGCTGCAAAATTGGATCTAAAAACAGTCCTGAATGTGTACGATGTATGGGCGAAGAAGGATTGTGCAGCTACAAAAAATAAGCGGCAACTGAAGGTATTGTTGTAATAACTTGCATTTTATACGATATGTTAAGTTATGCCTTTTGTCTAACTATCTGCCTTTTATCTAACTATCATTCATGTTTACATGTATGGTGCGTTTGTATTTAAGCTAGTGGCTTGTGTTATGATTTATATGATTGTAACCTGCATCTCGGTGTTGAATCGTGATCGAAGTTTGGATTTTTGGCAGGGTAGGTTGGATGTAAAGTCAGAATTGCTCCTTATCTTCCTTTTACGGGGTGACTTTAGTATGGCCAACAATGCAGTTATAAGGTATGCATTTATGTTCCACAAAAGTACATTAATAAGCGAGTAAAGTACATGGATGGTCCCTGTGGTTTATAAAAATTTTGGATTTGGTTCTTAGCTTTCCAAAAGTACACAGATGGTCCTTGTGGTTTGCGCTTTGTAACGCATTTAGTCCCCAACCAACAAATCTAAAGTTTTTAGCATGTCCAAGTTGGGGACTACATGCGTTACAAATTGCGTACCGCAGGGACCATCCATGTACTTTTGGCAAAAGTTAGGGACTAAATGCGTTACAAAGTGCACACCACAGGGACCATCTGTGTCCTTTATAAACGTTGGGGACTAAATCCAAAATTTTGGTTAACTACAGGGACCATCCGTCTACTTTACTCTTAATATGTTATTCACTAGCATTAAAAGTTTTATTCGTTCTGATAATATCTATTTTATCAGCCTTCAGCAAGAGAGTGACTTTTCAAGCAACCCGATAGCAAATTTGGTAGCAGGGTTAGCGTTTTCTCATCGATGGTTTAACGCTATTCAGAAAGAAGTTTGTTTACACGATACACTTGAATCTAGTAGCCCCGCTCAATCAGTGATGTCCGGGACCCATGAAATCATGTTAACTAATCACTCTAACGGACAAAGTGTGTTGAAGTTCAAGATTCAGGTTCTGTTCTTCAACCAGATTCAAATACCTCTGTTAGAATCGGCAAAGAAGGCATTGACCAAGATAGAAAAGTAGTTCCAATGGAGGTTGACTGTGTACCCAAAAAAGAAATACTTGAATATGACGAGCTTGATATGAATTCTGGCGAGAGTGATCAAAACGGAAACTTATCTCGGTTTGTTCATACTGGCAACAAAGTTTATGGCTCTATAGTTGATGCTACGGATCTAGAAGATCTGTTGATGCCTATAAAACTTCCGAGAATGAATTATGAGGAATCGATAGCCTTCAAAGAAGTATACAAAATGACCACTATAAGGCTGCAGTGAAGCTTTTACAGGATGCTCTTCATTTGACTCCACCAGCGTTGGAGGCTTTACTTCCGCTAATTCAGGCAAGCAACGTAATCGATTCAAAAACTTATTTTGAAAAGATTTTGAAATTCGCATCTTAACGTCCCTGTTATGACAGATGCTCTTGTTTGGGGATCAAGTCAAAGAAGCTATAGAAGAGGTGGAAAGTGTTGTTAAAAATTCTCATGCTGCACTTCCGTTTAGGTGATCCTTTTAATTATCTCTTTGATTGAGAAAATCGTACTTGTTTAGTCAATTCATATGTTTATGAAGAGTAAAATGTCATTTTCGTCCCCGAGGTAGTTTTGTGACTTCCGTCTAAAGGTTTGTTTTCCGCCTCTGGATCCGAAAGGTTTGAAATCTTGCCATTTTCATCAGGCTTGTTAACTCCATCCATTTTTCTCTGTTAAGTAAAGGGGTATGATGAAAACGGCAAGATTTCAAACCTTTTGGATCCAGATGCGGAAAAACAAACCTTTGGACGAAGATCGGAAAACTAACCAAATCTCAGGGATGAAAATGGCATTTTACTCAAAAACTTTATAACATTTTATTAATTAAACTCTTGTATTAAAATAAAGGATAAAAGCTAGTCTTCTGGGCATTTTTCCAAAGAGGATGCAAACACACTGTCTATATGCTTTGAAGACGCGTTACGAAAAGATCCCACTTGTAGCCAATCACTTGCAAAGCTAATCAGCTTGCATCATGCTAGTATGTTATCATCTCATCATATTGTTATATCTATTAGAGTTAAATGCTTGGTTGGTCCCTGTGGTTTGCAAATCTTGCAGACTTGGTCCCAGTGGTTCACTAATTACACACTTGGTCCCAGTAGTTTCAAATTTTGCACTCGGTGGTCCTTACCACTAACCTTTGTTAGATTTCTCAGTTAAGTATATGCAAAATTACTATATTACCCTTGAAATAATAAAATAAAAAAATATAGATCTGCAACAATAATCACCAAACCACCACCATCACCATAACACAAAGACCACCAAACACAACTTCCACAAACGGACACACAGCACCACCCCCCCGTACAGCGCACCACCAACCCCGTCATCAGACCGCCACCACCAACCCCGTCATCAGACCGCCATCACCACCTCACCCAGCCGGAAAACGCTACCAACTAACCCCGTCGCCGAAAAACAAAACAAACCACTGTTCTTCATGTATATTCGATTTTTCCGGCGTGGAGGTGAGCAAGCCGGTGCACTCCTAATCGGTTCAGTTCCCAGTTTGAACTTCATGTATATTCGATCTCTTCATCATCTACATTCGGATTCATGTTTGCATCCAATCGGCACTCTTCAGTTTCTTCATCATCGACAATCAGCAGAACTGCAGAAACATTGGATTCTTCAATTTAGGTTCTTTAGATTCTTGTTCATCATTAAACCACCATTTACCATCAAAAGTCAAGCACTTCCACCTCAAATGAAACGGAATCGGTCATCTCTCTATCTCCTCTGTTCTCTTTCTCTATCTTTCTCTACCACTGGACCGTCGCACCACAGTCAAGTTCATTGATCAAACCCACATGAACCCGCTGAGGTCACTTCAAGCCACCCGTACCGTAGGTTTGACATGTCATCATACCAGCAACGGGCAGAGGCTTTAGAAGGGCTGTTGGAGTTTAGTGCACAGCTGATGCAGCAAGAGAGGATCGAAGAATTAGCGGTTTTGTTGAAACCGTTCGGGCCAGAGAAAGTGTCTCCAAGAGAAACTGCTATTTGGTTGTCAAAAAGCTTTAAGGGGATTACAGGTGACTTATAGTCTATATGGAGTCTGATTACAGGTGACTTATAGTTTATTATTTCAAGGGTAATATAGTAATTTTGCATATACTTAACAGAGAAATCTAACAAATGTTAGTGGTAAGGACCACCCGAGTGCAAAATTTGAAACTACTGGGACCAAGTGTGTAATTAGTGAACCACTGGGACCAAGTCTGCAAGATTTGCAAACCACAGGGACCAACCAAGCATTATTATTTATCGTATAATACTTAATGCTTGGATTATCTATGACTTTTGAAGTAAAATGCCATTTTCGTCCAGGTTTTGGCTAGTTTTGTGACTTTCGTCCAAAGGTTTGCTTTTTCCGCATTTGGATCCGAAAGGTTTGAAATCTTGTCATTTTCATCCGGCTTGTTAACTCCATCCAGTTTTCTCCGTTAAGTCAGGGGTATTTCTGTCTTTCTTGTTAACTTAAAGGGCGATTCGGTCTTTTTCACTTTATGTACAAGCGTTTCCTTTTACTTTAACAAAAAAGACGAAAATGCCCTCAACTTAACGGAGAAAAATGGGTGGAGTTAATGAGGCGGATGAAAATGACAATATTTCTAACCTAGGTAGCACGGATACGGGTACGGGGACGATATGGGTACGGGGAACGGCAAAACTTAAAAATATAAGATACGGGTACGGCAAAAAAAATTAATATTAAAAATAAAAATATATTAAACAAAGTCCAAAAATATATTAAACTTCAAAAACTGAAGATTATATTTATCGATGATGATTCCTTGATCATGCATGAAACGTTGATTTAATTATATAATAGGTTACGACTTAAGAATTACGTGAATAAGAAGAAAAGGCCGGCTGCTGGCCCATATTTAAAAAATATAGCTAAAACCCTATTTCTAATATGAAACGTCCCTGGTCATCAGAACTGCCGTCCCCATCTTTCCCGGAGCGTGCCGTTGCCGTATCCTTATTCCCGGAAACGCGTTTCCGGCGGTTTCCGTCCCCACTCCGTCTCCGGGACGGGTACTCAGGGTCATATGACGTCCCCGTGCTTCCTAGTTTCTAACCTTTTGGATCCAGATGCGGAAAAACAAACCTTTGGACGAAAGTTGCAAAACTGTCCAAACCTTAGGGACAAAAACGACATTTTACCCAACTTTTGAATTCGAAATTATTTAGTTTGTTTTGCATAAATTTCCAGGAGATTACAGCATAGAAAGATTGGTAGAGATGATTGCTTTGCATTTAGATGCTACATATGCTAGCTGTGATATTTGGAAAGAGTTTGCTTCATGCTTTATAGAGCTTTCCCGATGCGATGACGATAGAATGTCGAGTTGTGTTAACAGTTACGGTGATAGTCACACTGAGATTTCAAAGAATATTCCTGACATGTTTCAAGAAGAAGTATCAAGAAAGAACTGGAGATTACGTTGTCGGTGGTGGCAGACACGTCATTTCAACCAAACCATGCTTGCATCAGAAGTTACATCAGGTATTTATTACATTCACTTTATAAGAACCATGAATATTGTGGATTAAATAGTATTTTGGTATTCATTGCGAGTTAATTGTCTCACAGGGAACTTCGAGCTTGTAGTTTACAAAGCAGCATCAGCATGCCATCTTTACGGTCCAGAATTTGCATACGTTGTTAGGGCTCGTAGATACTTAAAAAGGGAAAAAAGGCAAGAAATATTAATCTTGAAAGAGCACATGGAAAACGCTATTGGATTTACCCAAAAAACATAACACACGTTCTTGGGCCAATTCAGATGTGTAGTACACCTCTGTCTCTGTTTATGTTGGTATATTTCAAAATTTTGATGGATATAAATCCATATTCTATGTTGAGTATTGCTTTTTTTATATCCCCATGTGATATAGAGCTTGCTGGGAGCAATTTTGTATAATAATCTAACATAATATATCTCAAGGCTCGGATCTTGGATCGTGTGACAGAGAGGTTAGTTTTATCTATGTTCGTTTCGTTTTCTGTAAAATGCAAGAGTTTGATAGATTTCCATTGGCTATTAAAGGACATCGTTGTAATTTTTAACCCACAGGTACCGTGCATGATACAGTCTCACACAACGCGCTATGTAACCTTTGAGAAAGTTGACAGATGGCTAAAAGAGCTCGGAAAAACATTTGGGTCAAAGGAGTTGACATTTGGAATGATCCTGCATCAGTGCCAGAAGGCTGATGTCGGGTCAAGGATGATGTTTCAGCTTTGAAGAAAGTTGGTTGACTTTTTACTTAACCCAATGGCCGGTATGTTGATCAGATTGTTTGTACATGTGTTTCGACTAATGAAGTAGATCAAGTTACTGGTGGTGCTTTTGTATTGTCTTAATTGGCAACTGCGGTGAATCATGTGTAAATGGGTGGCTGTTATAGAATTCAAAAGCAATTTGTGATGTTGGTTTTGAAGAAATTTTTGCTTACTCCATCAGAAAAACCAATCTTAGTTTGAAAACTACGAGAACCGTAAACGCTTATTCCTTCTGCTTTAGCTGTGACAAATAAGATAGTTATTTAGTTGCTATGTGATGATTCTTTTTTCTACTAAATTTGCCAAGCACTATGTATTGAACACGCCCCCTGCAAATCTTTAATGCTAGACTTGATGTTTCTTTGATCTCAACTTTAGATACACACGTATTAAAAGCTGAACTATCAGTATTTCAGCCTTTGACTTGGTGGTAACCAGTGTGTAAAAAAGTCGGTATCGATTGCTTTTTCAGCCATTTTTAAATATTTGTCGCTGATGTCTGTCGTGTTTCCATACGCAAGCATGCGTAGTGTTGAAGTACACTTCTGAATAGCGGTGAATCCAAGTGTCACTCTTGCATCCGGTTTTTTGCTTAAAGTAATCAAACTTTATTTCCAATTCTCCGACAATGCGTACTCATCCGGAAACGACGCATAAAAACATCTGGGTTTGGATAAGTCAACGCTTCGTCAAAGTGAGCTTTCATCAAAGGAGCGTTTGCCGATGGTCGGTCTCGTTCCATATATTCTCTTGGGAAAATTTGGCGTGGAGGGCAACTAATGTGTCCGCGCCGCTAGTTGACACGCACTCGTAACCGCCTCTTGCTCGGCCTCCTCGTTGGTCGACTCACCCGCGTAGGCTAAAAACCCTTTGTAATAATAATTGGCAACGGAGATGAAGACGTGGGGGAATCCATTTTTGTACAAGATGGTGTGGAGTTGTGTTTATTTTTTGTGGTATTATAGTTGTGAATGTGTATTTATAAAAAAAAATGTAGCCGTTATTTTAGTCGTTGCCCAACGGCCTTATTGGTAAAAAAAATTCAACATTATGGCGTTTTCATGGCCACGCTCAAGCAAAATTATTCAAAAACGCCCGGGAGGGCGGTCAAGGAGGCGTTAAGGACGAAAAAAGGCCCAAACCAAATGTAGGTACGCATAAGCTTTAATGTTCGAAATTAGGAATAGGTACCTTAATTATACAGCTATTGTTAAGTGTAAAAATACAATAACCAGAAAAATATATAAATCTTGTCTTGTATGTGATACATGAGACAATTATGAATATCATGTAAAGGAAGATTAATTTGAAAATTGTGTTGAGTTGATAACACCCTTCAACACTCAAGACTTAATCAAAAATTTATATAACTACTTTTAAGTAGAAAACTATAATAACCTCATAAATAACTTTTAATCAATAGGGTTTTCACAGAAACTTTTTAAGTTTTTAAATTATATGATATTTTATGGTATATAAATCTTATCTAATATTTTGGATGTGTTGTACACAATCCTTAGATTCATTAAAATACTAAACAGAAAAGATTGAATGAATGTTCAAGCTGATATTAACATTCATAAGTACACATCACTCCAGACAGATCATATCATCATCCACTGAGTGAACTGAACCAACATGACAAAGGTCTATACAAAAAGGTTCAAGGGAGACCAGCTTCTTTTTAACAATTTTTGTTAACCGTCTCGTCTCGGAAACAAACAAAACCAACCAAGTTTCCATATTTACCATAATTCATATAAAGAGAAAGGACACCCTCTTCTCTTCACTTGTATATTTATATCAAGACTTCCTGTTTCACGACCCCTTTGCTTTTGCAGCAAGTGCCGTTGACTTGCAAATCGGACAAGTGTTCTTCACGACCAACCACTTTTTCACGCATTCGACATGATACTCATGCCCGCAATCTAGCACCCCGATTTGTTCTTTGTCGTCATAATTGGTCTGTGAAAACAGAAATCATCGATGATGAACGATCGTAGCATATGATTTAAAAACATAAAATATAAATAAAGTTCATTAAATACCTGGCAAATCACACAAGAATTAAGTTCTTGATCGGCTGAAGATGCAGCTTCGGGTTCAGAAGAAGATTTAGATGAAACAAATACTTTAGTTTCTAAATGTTGTAGGATAAAATCATCTGACAAACCCGAGCCTGCACTGCCGATCTGTTCACCAAGTGCAAGAAGCTCCTGCATAAAATGGAAAATGTTTCAAGAATGATACGAAGCAAACTTTGATATTGCGACGCAAACAAATAAAACGATAGGTTAATCGGTTCCGAGAGGTAAACCAATTCTCCAATATCAAAATTATTAAAAGAAGAGTAAAGTACAGTGGTTTACCAAAGTTTTGGATTTGGCCCCTAGCTTTCCAAAAGTACACGAATGGTCCTTGTGGTTTGCACTTTGTAACGAATTTAATCCCCAGACAACAAATCAAAAGGTTTTTAGCATGTCCACGTTAGGGATGAAATGCGTTCAAAGTGCAAACCACAAGGACCATCCATGTACTTTTGGTAAAAGACGGGGACTAATTGCGTTACAAAGTGAAAACCACTGACCATCTGCGTACTTTTGGAAAGCTAGGGACCAAATCCATTTTTTTGGTAAACCACACGGACCATCCATGTACTTTACTCACAAAATTATGGTTAATGAACATACAACCCTAATGACCCTTTGCATAATAGAGATCCGAATCCTACATTAACTCGGTTCACATTAACTTGATCCGCAAGTAATGCCAATAATAAGAGATAAAAGTAAACCTTATCTTTCTCGAAATGAAATAAACATTACTTAAAGTCTTAAATAAAGTGATTTTCTTTACAACTTGCCTCGTAAGACATGTGATCTATGTCCAAACGCAGATCTCTATGATGATCGACCGAATGTCCCGCTTCGTGATAACCAGAAATATCAAGGATTGCAACCCCCTACATGTCAAAAAACATGCGAATTACGAAAAAACCAACATATAAACGCCACAATTTCCCGTTTTGAAATATCAAAAAAATAATACAAGATTTTGATTGTTGCATACATCTTCAGGGAGAACTCTCAGGTGGGGAAAGGCCCGATGCCTTGCAGTTGCGTCAACCATGAGTTCCCGCCAATGAGGCCGAAAAACCCGAAGACCGGTTGGCTGTGCGGGGCCCACAAACCTAGGCACGGGCAGCTCGACCGCGTTCTGAAAAGGATTTACGTTGGTGTTTATTGGAAGTCTGTGTGAAGTTGATGCCACTTGAGAATGAAATTCTATATTAGGGCCTTGCATTGGCGGCATTGGAGGCGGCGGTGGCGGTGGTGGGTGGTGAATATTGTGGGGACCCTGATGAGGCGTGATGGCTGACGGGTGCACAAAGGTCCCCGGAATTCTGTTGCTCGTTGTAACTTGATATCCATGTAAACCTACGTTTGACGCATCCAAACCGGCCCCATTTATCGGTCCTGCAATAGGCAAGTTAATAACTGTTAACTGCAAATATAGAAAACTTGTGGTTTTCATGAGACATCCCAAAAAGAAAATTGTTGTGATTCTCATGGAACTAATGTAATGCATATTAGGATGTTTTGGATGTGCATATAAAGTGATTATTGTCACTTTATGTTTAAACGCTAGTCGACCAGTGGGGTTCCGACTTGCGATTAATCCACCGATTACCTAAAAATTTATCAGTGATCGGCCCACTTGCGACTAATAGCCGAGTAATCTCGATTTTTCCAACACTGGTTTTACTAGCTTGCTATAAAACTAATTAAGGTTAAATCAGATTACTTGTTTAACCATATTTTACACCTAATTTGCAAGATCTCTGTGCACAAATTGTATCTCCTTTCTCTCACAGATGTCATTATTTATCATTTTATCAATTAGTTTCTTAAATAATCCAAAAAAATCAAACTTCACGAACTAGAAGCATATCCAAAAACTATATTCTACCACCCGTTTTATCACACCTGCTTATCCGATTCTAATCGCTCATATCATATAATCACTTCGAAATCGCATCCAGCCGAGCCCCCAAAACAAAACAAAACAAACAAAAAAAAAAAGAAGAAAAAAAACCTCATCATCTAATTTTGATTCTAACTTTTTGTCACAACAATCACCTCAAATATGTGCATCCAAGTATCCTTTAAAAGCAACAAATTATGATTATTATTCAAAAAAGGATAAATCTTTGGCAATCACTAAATCCACCACCATATGTTAGTTTCTCTTTAAAAGGGAAAAAAAAGTAACTAGTTTGGCAAATGTAATAAATATATATTCATAAATATTACCTTGAAGAAAAGGTATAGCGGGACCATGATTCCACGAAAAAGCACCGCCGTCACTACCATTACCGCAAAATTGTTGATCTAACCACGGAACCGCTTGAAGAGGTTGACCACCGTAGTTACCTGGTATCAAATGGCTACTACTATGCGCTAAGACCGGGTCAACCCCAATAGCACCCGAACCCCTGTTTCTCCCCCTTCTATGGAACGTGGATTCCCTGACCAACGATGGACCATCCATCATAGCTCCCTCTCTGTTCCTAGGTATAGGAGCCGAAGAGCTTGATCCAGGTCCGGGATGAAAATATTCATTCTTTCTCTTAAATACATCAATATATTGAGCGTTTTCAAAGCTCCCGCGAACGCTAGAAAATGGTAGTTGATCGTGAATCCCGTGATTAATTGTGGCTGGGAAAACTCGGGCACCGGTAGGTGTCATAAATACGTTGTTAGCAGGATGATGATGAGGAGGATGGCCAAGACCATTGAATTGAGTGATGCCATGTGGCAAAGGTCCGTGGTGTTCTGGTAGTTGTTGAGGATTGAAACTAGTTTGGTTTGCGGAAGGTGGTAATATCGGGCGGTTGTTGTTAGAAGGTTGCGGGAAACTCGGTATTCCACCGTAAGATACTACACAAGGTTCCGGATTAATATGGCCATGTTCTGCTTCAGGTATTGGACCCGTATACAGCATATTCCGTTGTCCCATATTCTTGTATGATGAACTGCAGGCAAAACCTGATCAATCATGAAAATATGAACTAATTAGTGTCTATATACAAACACAATTCATAAATCTAACGGGATATCATAATGTGAATTGTTCTATTTAATGCGATCCAAAATGGAAGTATTTGAATATATGTTTTGGGACAAAAAGAGAATATATTACACACTAGGGCAACCAATAGGTAAAGAAACTTGAATATTTTAACTAAATAATATTATTTGGATTAATATCTTTATACAAACACAATTCATAAATCTAATGGTGGATCCCTAAAGAAAGGGGGAATAGTATTATAAATCTGTATTGAGTAAATATGTTCTTGAATGATCTACCTAAGATGCTCTAAATTTACAACAATATTATCATTAAAATTTTGGAAATTGCACTGTCGGTACTCAGATAACCTAAGTCGACTAATATGACAATTGACGATAGACACCACCAGGCAATGCATGACATATGAGTCGTACAAGGTAGAAAAGTCGCCATATTCTCACCCAAATATGCAATAAACAGATTAATGCAACTTCCATCTAAATGTGGTTCGATCAAAAGAAAACGGTCACACATGACACGTAGTCAAACCGATCAACCACACCCAGAATGTCTTAAATAGAAAACCCTAAATAGTATGTACTCGTTTGAGTTCACAACAAACAACTGCACCGAAAATTCGCACACAATCAAGAGAGAAATTTCCCTTATTTTCTGTTACGATATAAGTGGTACTTTCCAGTCTACGAGTGCTGGAACGGCATTCGGAAAAGCATTACCAACGTTACATCACTTTTTTCATTACTTTAGGTTATGTCCGACACCGTTAACAATTCTATTCAAGGATTCAAAGGAACCCTAAAGATTTTTGTTGCCCTAAAAACTTTCACAAATTCAACCTTAACCAAGCAGTTCCCCTTAAAAATCAAGCATCTTTCAACAACAATTCACAAAAAAAAACTTGAGAAAACACAAATTACCAATCTTTCGGGTTAAATTCTATTTTAATCATCTACTGCATTTAATTTCACTTAATTATTTCTAATTCTGTTTCAAACAACTTCTATCAACCCCCAAAAAAAATTCCAAAAATTCCCAACAAACAGCATGATGATTTTCCTACAAAACCCACTTGGAAAAATTAAAAAAGAAACATAAATTATCAGAAAAAACGTACCTTTTATCATCAACGGACTCCAGAGCTTGAATTAAGTTACCAAATTGAGCGAAAAAAGGCCTAACAAAAAAGACGATCATCAACATAATTTAATAATCCAAGAAAAACCCTTATCCCTCAAGCAATGATGATCGATGTGTCTGAACAAAATTAAGTTAATGGCTTATCTACTCAAAATACTGAAATTTAAAAAAAATTGACGATAAATTGGGGGTAAATTGATGAAGAACATACCCTAATGAGGGTTGATCGGAGCCTTTGGAGATTGTTGTATAATCAATTCAAGTTAAGGTAAAGATGATAATATATTATTTTGAGAGAAAGAAAGAAAGAACGAGATTCTGATGAAGAATAGAAAACCCTCTTGTCTTGTCTGCTTATTTCTCTAATTTTGGCTTTAACCGTAACTTTATTTGTTCTGTTTTCCGTGTTTACAATTCCCAAAATAATAATAATAAATAAGAGGGTAAAGTGGTAAACCATGCTTAATATATAATCGACTAGTTTTAATTTCTTCTTTGTTACGGCGCTAAACTAAATATTTCTTAATTTGATAATATGTACAGAGGTTGTGTTTCGGTTACTTATACATGCTACTTATAACGCGATCTCAATAAAAATTACATTGACACGTAGATAAAAATACGTTTATCAAAGGGATTTTTTTATGAACAACTAACACGCCTCCCTTTACTCCATACCATAAGGCCTTTTCATCAGTTGCAGGTTTTGGTGGCCCAAAATTGACTTGGCTTCGCCAAAAGCCCTCGTCTCTAAAAGCCTGGCTCGCGAGGCGTCCCTCTCGTAGTAGAGTTCCAAACATCACCTCGCTCTTGTGACATGCTATGTTTCCCCTCTCTATTCCCAAGTAAAGGGTGAGTCCCATGCGTCAGTTTGTGGATCGCGGTCTCACACACTAATCCCTTTTAGGAACTGTAGAGTAACTTTGTTATAGTTTTGGAGTAGTAGTGTTTGTCTACCAATAGCAAGTAGTCACTATTCCCCTGGCTTGAACATGGCACTAAGCAGAATATCAATCAGATTGATAGCACGTACACTTGTGTTTCGGTTACTTGTACATACTACTTTTAATATGATCTCAATAAAAACTATATCAATACATAGATAAAAATACGTTTATCAAAGGATTTTTTTAATAAAGTTTACGAATTGTATGGTAAGTTTATTAAAGTACATAAGTAGTAGCGTTTATCCACCAATAACAAAAGATGATTATTCCCCCAGGTTGGTTCGTCACTGTAGCAAGGGGAAAAGACTAAAAGGTGGAATACTAAAACGAATAAAAGTAGAGGGACTAAACATGTATACTACCAAAGTTATAGTAGAGAGACTAAACACAAATATAAACAAAGTTAACCATTAAAAGAGTTTAAAAAAAGAGAGGCTAGACACATATATAAAAAAATATTTTAAAAGTAATAAAAAGACATGTGGCAGAGCATGGTAGGGCAGGACTATTCCGTCCATGCTCTTTGTGTGTGTATATAGGGGCAGGATTTAGAGAAAACGCCTATAAGTATGAAAATGGCGAGAACGATTTTGGTGTTGACATGTGGCGTTGATGCTAACTTACATTAATGATAATATTGTCAAAAAGCTCATGCATATACCACTCATATGTCAAAGACCATGCACATGCCACTCACATGCATATTCCATCATTTTTTTAAACTCTCGTAACTTTTCTATACATGACTATTTTTTTTTTAAATTACACCATAAAATTGAGTGTTTATTATGTTTCTAACGAGTATATTATTGATATACTTTTGAAAAAAAAATAACATGAACTGGGTGTTCAAATAAAAACGCCATAAAAACACCTAGTTCGTAAAACGCCATGAAAAATACCAAGTTGAAAACGCCATAAAAACACTCAATTCAGAAAAAACACTATGAAAATACCCCAGTTGAAAACGCCATACATCACTCAGTTCTGAAAAACCTCATGAAAAACTCATTTGATAACGTCATAAAAACACTTAGTTCGTAAAACGCCATAAAAAACTGGTTGTAAAACTCCATAAAAAACCAACTTCAGAAAAACGCCATAAAAACCTTGTTGAAAACGCCGTAAAAAAACAAAGTTGAAAACGTCATAAAAAACTCACTTCATTTTTTCGAAAAATATATCAATAGTGTACTTGTTGGAAAGATAAAAAAACGTTGAATTTTATGGTGTGATTTTTTTGAAAAAATAATCACGTATAAAAAAGTTATTGACGTTTAAATATGATCGGGGTAAATGACATGTGATTAGCATGTGCACCCTTGTTTGAATCTTCCTATTTTACCGTTCCAAGACCCCTAGTATTTACAAAAATGTCACCGCATCAATCTCAGTCACAAACCATTAAGATCTTGTGGCTGAAAATCGTTCTCACTGTTTTAACACTTTGAAGCGTTTTCTCCTGATCTCGTTTCTATATATATAGGGTTAGGGTAAAATGAAAACCTATACGAGTTGTGAGAACTTAGAGAACTCAGCCCTACGAAAGATTTTTTTCAAAATTTTTTTTTACCAAAAATCTTAAAAAAAATCACTTTTCCAAAAAAAAAACCAACCTTTTTTATGGCAGCTGTAAATGTTGTAAAAGTGATGTCATGCTTATGTCATCATCATTTTACAGCTACTGTAAGTGTTCGAAAAACACCGCTTCGATTTTTTTTAAATTTTTTTAAGACAATGTTTTCTAACATTTTAATTTAGGGGTGTGAAAAAATACGGGTAAAACTCGTATAGGAAGGTTGAGTTCTCTAAGTTCTCACAACTCGGAGGAGTTTTCTCATGATCTTGATCCTATATATATTAGAGTATATTATAAATATTGTCCTTTAAATTTGCCTATAATTACATAATGGACTGTTTTAACTTTTAAATATTACAATAATTGTCCTTGTTTCAAAAGTTGTAATGTGTTATGTTTTTTTTCTTTTCACTAACTAAGATTATTTTTTTCTATTAAGTCTGATTATGTGTATTGCATATAAGGATATTTTCGTATATAAAGGTATTTTAATAATTTTACTTTTAGTGAAGATGAAAGGATGTTTTTTATATATTTGGGTTTTGGTTATTTTGGGGAATTAAGGAAGATCAAGATGAGTGAGGTTAACAAATATGAAGAAAGGTTTTTCTATTTTGTAGCAAGTCTCATGAAGATGAATTGAGTTTTCCTTTTTTTTCTTTTAATATTTTAATTCTTCTATTTTTTTAAGGATATATATTTATTTAAGTAATTTACATATAAAGTCCTTTATGGACTAAATAAAAAAAAATTAAAATTCCTTCATCTGTTATACACATGACTGGATTGAACTTAACTAGAAAAGGATAACGCCAATTATAGAAAATGCCGTAATGCGTTACAACTTTTAAGATAAAAAACGCCCGGTACAATTTCCGAAGTCAAAGGACCCACTATGTAACTTTGAGCAAAGTTAAAAAAGTGTGGTTTACTTAAATTTATATGTAGTTATGCTAATCGAGTTAGTGTTTTATTAGCAAAGACAAAGTCTTTAGAATAGATTCAAATCCTACAAATAACAAGTATAAAAAGAAATTAACCGTTAACAAGTATAAAAAGAAATTAACCGTTTGAAAAAAAAAACTATATATATAGTTATTAAACTTAATAAGAGAGGAAGTTTATCATAAATTCCTTTTAATAAAAGATAATCAGATTAAATAAAAGAGAGGAAGTTTATCACAGATTCCTTTCAATAAAAGATAGAAAGAAGTGTTGCAGAATGATTGCATCAAAGTGTAGATTTATTGATATTAAAATTGTAATCAATATATATGAAATAAGTATAGTTTACATGGTTCTCCTCTTCATTCTCTTTACTTTCTAGTTATGGTTTTCATGAAAAACTTTAATTTCTTTACTTTCTAGTTATAGTTTTCATGGAAAGGTTTAATTTGAATATAACTTATTTTATCAAACAAATTACTTTTAAAATACTTAGCTCGATACTTTTAGTTTGATATTAGTTTTAGACATATTGTATTCTAAAACATGATAATGTTTTGGTTCATAGTTATAATGTAAAGAAACACCAAGTTTAAATTCTTTTGTGGAGATGGTCTCGTCAAATAAAGGTTAATTCTTAGTTTTTCTTTCGGAATGAACGGAGTTCGATCTGCAAAATAAAACACCGTAAGACTCGTTACAAGGAGGAGAGGTTGGGGGTTCTCCTTGTAACCACCCTCCGGCGTGAGAATAAATATGATTTAAGAAAATAATACGAGTGTGTGTTAAGAGTGAGAGAGCCGATCCTTGAACCTGTGGTTGAAGGCTGGTATTTATAGTCGAAGAGTGTGGAAAAGGGGATGGGTTGATAGGTCTTGGGCCGGACGTCTCCTACAAGGAACCGTTAGTGTTTGCAGAGTATAGAGACGTTGGCGCACGATGAGTGGAGCACGTAGCTTGGCGGTTGTCCTTGTTGTTGAGTCTGTCACCAGCTGCAGTGGAGACCATGGAGCAGTGAATAGCGCAATCTGATTGGTTCCACGTCATTGTCATGATGTACTTCTTGTCCCCTTCACGATTGGCCATTGTGGGAATTGTCTAGACGGGGTCTGGCGCAAGCTGATTGGCTATAGCCTCTGTCATATGTACTATTTGTACTTGTATTAGTTGTTGCTATACTGGTTGTGCCATCGAAGATTTACGCGCACAGTCTAATGTTCTTTATGAATTATTTTGTTAAGTATAGGGCATGGCCCTATGCTAGCGTGTGTTATAACTACTCGCGTATGATTTAAGACCATACCCTTTTGTAATGCATTTTATTATTTTAACACATGTATTATGTTTACAATGATTCCTCAAAATGCATTATAACTATACATCCATAATTTATAATTATATGTTTAAAAATTACACTGGTATGTCGGTGTTATAAAAGGATGTGTTTTGTGATCACGACATATCTGTGTTTTAATAGTAGGGTGTCAATATTACCAAACAACGCGTCAATAGGGATCTATTGGTTTAAAATTGTAATTAATAAGAAAGTAATTAATATATGAAATTAATCTAATTCACGATAAGAAATCATATACAAGATAGAAATTTCATACAAAGTGTAGAGAAGAATCATGGTTCTACATGTGTTTTTCTCAATTTAAGGATGACAGTGTATGATTATCTGATTATCTTTTCTCCCTTACACTAGTTTTCACCCTTAATTTTCAAACGGCTATAACTTTTTCATACATTAATATATATATATATATTTAAAATAAACCGTATCAACAAGCCTTTCGGTCTCTTTAGTTCGAGCAGATTATTGCTATAGTTTTCTTAAAAAAATTATAGGATACATGATTACACATACAATTTAAACCATTACATAGTTACACATTCAACATAAATTGTCACGCGATTACACATTCTATAAATTCATTACGTGATTACACATCAATATGATTTGTTATAATTGATGTTATTACATGTATGCTTATTACACGAATACACGTTTAATAATATGAACTTAATTGTTTATCTTTTAATACGTGGTTAAGTCTCTAATATACGACATTATGTGCTTATTATAGATTCATTGGCTGATATTTTGTATTACATTTATACTTAATATGTGATTAGACCTGAAATGTATTTCATGAAATATTATGTGTTACATGTTTTGTTTTTTATTATAGTTATGGTTAGTACGTAATTATGTAATCACTTAGTGTGGTTTCACATAAATACTATAATGAAATCATGTAATCACGTATGTATTAGAAACAACATAATCTATTAATAATATATAGTCAACTATTGTTACGTTATTACTAATCACTCAGTATGGTTTCACATAAATACTATAATGAAATCACGTAATGAGTATTCATTAATTATGTTCCAGTAACGTTATAGCTTGTAAAATATTTTTTAAAATTAAGAAAACTATAGCAATAGTCTACTCAAATTAAAGAGAATGAAATGCTCGTTAATACGACGTATTTTTTTTAATATTAGTGTACGGAAAAGTTATAGCCGTTTAAAATCATGGGGTGAATGGGTTTATGAGTCAATAATATTGGATTTTTCTATTTTACTTTTTTCCCATTTGTTCTTCTTGTTTTTAGTTAAATGAATTTCATATTTGGGGACCCATAATCTCAACCATTAATCTTGCAAATCGATGGTCCAAATTGTTCCCTACGTTTTGTAAGCTAAGATTGTTTTGTACAATAACCTTATATTTCTCTTTCATTCTCTTTACTTTTGATTATTATTTTCATGAAAAAGCTTTATCTAAATATAAATTATTTTTATCAAACAAGTTACCTTTAAAAATACAAACTATATACTTTCAATTTGATATTAGTCATAAATTTATGGTTTTCTAAACCATGATAATATTATGATTCATAGTTATAGTTATAATGCATTTTAACACACATGTATACTATAATACATTAAAACACATTACAACTATGCATCCAAAATTCATAACTGTATGTTCAACATATATAATAGTGTGACATAGTTATAAAATGATGTGCTAAATATATTATAGAATAATGCATCTATTATTGTGATCATCATACATTTGTATTTTAACAATAATGGGTCAATATTAGGGAACAACACGTTAATATAATAAAAAAAGTTACATAAAAAGTATACACCCATTGAAATTTAAATATATACAAGAGTGTGCCTATGTTTAAACAACTTATGTTAATGGTGTGCTAAAATTAAAAATGGTGCATCCAAAATATACAACATTGTGTTAGTATTATACAAAACTGCAACAAATATGTTATACAACAGTGAATTTAATATTTTATCGTCTCACTAATATACAATGATATGTCTAAATTTTAAGAACAATATGTCATTATAATGAAGACAACACATTATTTGATAATTGTGTGTCGATATTTTAGCACTTGTGCATCCATTTGAAAACATTTGATGCATCTCTAATGCAACAATACTTTGATTAGTTAAGTGGTGCTTCAGATATTTCTAATTGGTACATTTAATAAAAACAATATAAATTTTACAAATGTTTCAGCAAACGATTCTCACACTATTTTTAAATACAAATGAAAACACCCTCTAAATCTATAAATGTCACTATATTTCTTTGGGTTATATAATTGATGGATACTATGATATAATATAATATATAATATAATATAATACAATACAATACGATATAAGATGATGATATAATGTAATGCAATATTATGAGTTGATGTGATATAATATAATTACAAAAATATTTGTTATTTTGTTAGCTTTAATTGCAAATAACTTAAAATATAAGTATACTCACACATAAAAGTACTTGTAGTAAATAAACAACAAATAAGTCAAGCTCAAATTGTTTTCTTAACGAATAGAAACATTCTTGATGGGCCTTTAATCATTAATAAAATGTTACCGTGGGTCAAGAAAGTAAAGAAGTAAGATTTTATTCTCAAAATTTACATTGAAAAGACGTATGGCACAATAAATTGGGATTTTGTTGATATCATTTTGAGTCAAATGAGTTTCCCAGAGTTGTGGAGAAATTGAGTTTGGGGTATATTGGTATCTTCACGGCCCTCTGTGTTAATAAACAGATCACTTACTCGTGAATTTCAATGTTATCGTGGAGTTCGCCAAGGGGATCCGTTTCTTTATTATCACTATGGAAGCTTTGTCCAGTTTCATGGCCAAAGCTTCGACGATGGGGAGTATTAATGGAATACAACTATCAAATAACGGGTTGTTACTGACACATTTAATGTATGCGGATGATGTAATTTTTATGGGGAAATGGCGAAAATAATATAAAAAATATTATCAGACTCATGAGGTGCTTTTAACTTATTTCTGGACTCAAATTAAGTCATGAAAACCAATTCTTTTATGTATTGGGGTAAATGAATTGACGGTCACGAACATCGCAAATGCGATAAACTATAAGGTAGGAAAATTCCCTTGCAAATATCTTGGTTTATTGGTATTAGAAAAGGGTGATTGATTGTTTTAAAGCAGGATTATCAAAGTGGAAAGCGAAAACCTTATCGGTTGGGGGTTGGACGACATTATTAAAATATGTTTGGATAACCTACCATTATATTATTTTTCACTGTATAAAGCTCCTAATAAGGTTTTAAATACAATGGAAACACTTAGAAGACAATTTTTTTTGGGAAGGGGGGGTGAAGAAACGTAGATCTAACAGATCGGAATCTCGTTAGATCTAGGGTTTGGTTCCTTTCATAAAGAGGTTAATCCTTCGTTTGGTTTCGTGATAATAACGGTTGCAACTAAACTCCGACTGATCCTGCAAAACAGAACACCGTCAGCTCGCCACAGGGAGAAGGGGGTTCTCTCCGTGACCACCCTCCGGCGTGAAAATAAGTACAGGTAGTCGGAAGTAAAGTCAAGTAAGAGAGAGAGTAGTTGAGAGTGAATACCTTCTACTTGTAGCCCAAGTTACTTATTTATAGCCGGGCTTTGGGCGCCAAAATGAGAGATGTTAATCTTAACGGAATCTTTCGCTACTCCGTTAAGTGTGGTTATCCGTTAGTGCACACGGATCGTGAGCTCATCAACGGTTAGGGAGGTGCCACGTGTCATCATGAGATCACTACGTTTTATTGATGTGAGCATGCTATCACCGTGATCTTTCTTGGTCATCCTAGACGCTGCCACGTGGCGATTGGTTATAACCGAAAGATGCTTTTGCACTATTGGGTATTAGTGGCTTTTAGAAGATCTCACAGCTGTAACCTATCTGATGCTCGCCACGTGTGCATTCTGTTACAACAGAAAAGATTCCATTTACCTTTGCACCAGCTCAAGGATTTTTGCTAAGGGAAAGCTTCTAAGGATTAACCGTTTCCTTGCGCGAGCGGCGCAAGGTAGTTAACTGATCTTCTTTCCTTTCTCTGCTGTTGGCGCAACGTTTACTGAGCTCTTGCTTTGGTATAAACGTCCGCGCAAGGTTTATGAGTGAGTTACAAGAAATTGATCAAGGTTAACTTTGAACCTTGCGCGAAGGTTTATGAGTGAAAGTTATCCAAGGAAATTGATCAAGGTTAACTTTGAACCTTGCGCGAGCCCGCGCAAGGTAGTTAAATGATACTTTCCCTTTTGGATACCTGGCGTAGGGTCCAGTGAGTCTTTCTTTAGCAGAGAAGCCTGCGCAAGGTCTCCTTGGTAGTTAATGGTGGGTATGGTTTTCTTGCTTGGCGCAAGGTTTTTGGGACCATACCCTTCAAGTCCCCCAGTCTCGTGTTGCTCCTATGTAAAAGTAAAAAGTAGGTGGAGCACTGGACTTAAGATAAGTATGCTGCGCTGAATGGGTGCTGGCTCTTTGGTGTTTTTGCTCCCTGGTGACGTGTCATATGTAAACTTTGAAGAATGTTAGAATTTCAAATATATTTGGACACATGTCGCTCATCTAGATAATGTAGTTGGTGAACACACACGTTCCTAAGACGTGGTGATACTGTTGACAGGCTGTCAACAGTACGTGTCTTACTGCATTAATGATAATTCGACGACACGCGCGCGCGTGAAGGTAATTATTGTTCCTCACTCGCCCTTTCAGTTACCTGGGATGGTGTGATGGTTGCAAAAGTCGTTGTTGTCATATCGAGCATTAATTGCGATTGGTATATAAAGGGAAATGGCTCTCCATTTGCTTCTTCACCAGACGATATTCTAGAGAGAGAAATAACATATCCTTCATATTTTCCGGCGACTACAAAAACTCCGATCATCTTCCTTTTTTCTGGAAAAATCCCTTCCGTCAAGAGTTCTTTCTGCAAGGTTTTTAAGGCGACTGGATCTAGTTCTGGGAGAATCGAGGTATCGGCGACTTCTATACTTCCACCATTAAAGTGGAGGAAAGAAAACTTCGATGCCCTGGTTGACAATTTTATGTTTGCCAAGTCCTGGGGAGCTTTTTACCCTGAAGAGGGTGCCACGGCAGTGGATGCTCCGCCGGCTACATTACGCTGTTCTATGATTATTTTGCCGAGGGCAACTTCAGACTTCCGGTGACCCACTTCATGCTTGAGATTCTAGACTTCTATAAATTCCATATTTCCCAGTTGAATCCTATGGGAATGGTGAGGATTAGGCACTTCGAGTTCGTCTGCCGGTCAATGCAGATCATACCGACAATTGAGAAGTTCCGGGTATTTTATCAGCTTCACTGCTCATTGGGCTTTTATTCATTCTAACAACGTTGCAGGCGAAACGTTGTTGTTGGTGCCACCCAAATCCTATCACGATTAGAAACATAAGTTTTTTACGTCAAAGCGGCGTTGTCCCGATGACATGACGTTTAGGGCCGGGAGGAGATAGAGTTGGAGACGTGCTATTCGACCTACAATGTGGTACCAGAATATAAAAGATGTGCCAATATTATTTTGCCAGAAAGGGCATTAATTGCTGCGGAATGAGTATTTTGTGAAAAAGGAACGACGAGAGAAGCCGGTTTACACCAAAGATGGTGTTGGTATGTTACTTCTCAACCTTTTTAGAGCAACCTTTAATAACTATTTATTGATGATGTTTTGTTGCTGTGCTTTGTGAAACAGTTGCGCCGTTATATTTGGTCTCTTTCAAGAGAGACAACGGGAAGATGGCCGCGATGCCGCTTGAAGAGAATGGAGAACCGTGGTTTGATCAGATCCTGGGAAATTTTGAAATCCCTAAGAAAGAAGATCTGAACGCGCAGCCCTCTACTACTACTGGTAAGTCAAATACTGGAAGCCTGAGTTAGTTATTGCAATATTACTTGTAGATACCAACTCTTAAAGTAATATTACAATGTAACTTATGGCCCAACGTTTTTCCTTTATTATTGATCATGTAGGTGACTTGCTAAACTTGGGCGTAGGCCCGGAATCAAAGAAGAAAAAGAAGCCAACTGCTACTGCTACTGCTCGCCTCCTTCCTCCAAACCAGATCAAGAAACTAAGCCATCTGCAGCTACGAAGGCTGAGGGCAAGAAAGATACGCGTCTCGTATCTGATTCTTGGTGTGATTACGTGGTGGTGTCAGACTCATTAGAAGGTCTTGCACCTGTAGGTTTGAAGAAACCAAAACCAGAGCCCATTGACACATCATCTATCCCTGCCTCGAACCCAGATCAACCTTTGGAGATACCTTCAAGCCCAGAGGAGGCGTTGAAGCATGTCTCAAAGAAAAGAAAAGAAGCTGAAACTGCACCACCTTCTCCGCAGAAAAAGGTTGCGCGGCTGCGCATCGGCAAGAAAGCAACCTGGATGCCCTTGCGAAGAAGTTTTCGCCTGGTATGTCCCCTTCTTTGCATACATTGTTGTAATAGCTGCGTAATGCCTAATGCTTGACATTTGTGTTTATTTTTGCAGATAAACCTGTAAAGATTGCGTCGGTATCATCTTCTTCCATACCATCACCGCGCAAGCATGATATCATTGAATGTGGTGATGTGGACCATAGCGCACCTATTTTTGATGCGGACCCAATCAGTCCAGAAAAAACTGAAAAAGTGGCTCTAGAAGAAGAGCCCAAACAATTTGTTGCCGAGAATCCTGCTGGCGAGCAGGTTAAAGATACTGCTTCAGATGTGACTAAGAATCCTGTTGGCGAGCATGTTAAAGATACTGCCACGGGTGCTGCTGCAGAGGGTCTGGTTCTGCGGGGCAAGATAACCCAGCCACGCCCGTTCCTGAGCCTTCAACGTTTATTTCTAAGGGTGCTGGCCCTTCCACCAGAGGGGAGTATTTTATGCCAATTTTTGATGATCCAGAGGAGGAGTCACCGATTCGCCCCGAGGAAACGCCTGGGGATTACTATTATCGTTCTTATTCTGAGAAGCGGGCCTCTGAGATCCATCAGCCTGTGTGGAAGGTTAAACAGGGTGATGTTTTTACAGATTGGCACTCCTGCAGGGAGTGGTATAAGGGCATCTTCCCTCCGGCGGAGGTGAAGCGCCAAGAAGAGAAAAACCATGATGTCACTTATCAAACATTCTTACAAGAGTCTGCTCTTGCCTCTTCCACGATGAACAGAATTGTGCGCAAATGGCGCAGCATGAACAAGGAGTAGGATGAGGTTGAGATTGACAAGGCGAAGGCCAAATTTGAAAAAGAGAAGACGTTAAAGATGATCGTGGATTTTGAGGCTGAGAAAGCCAAGTTTGAGGAGGAAAGGAAGACCGAAGAATGGTCCGCGCTTTCTTGGAAGCGGAAATGTGAGGTCGCTGCTGCGCAACATGCTGAGGATCGCAAACGCTTTGTGGAGGCTTATGACCGAGACAATAACGAAAAAATTTCTCTACGCAATGAAATTGAGAAGCTCAAGAAAGAGAAAAATGATGATGTTGCTGCGGCGGCAGAGGCTCGTTCACACCGAGAGAGGAGTGAGCAGAATGAGGTAGCGACCAAAATGACTCTCCTCCTTAAGAATAAAGAGATTGATGATCTAACCTTTATGTTATTTGATCAGGCGCGACTGCAGGATGAGGTTGATTCCTTGAAAAAGGATATTAACCTTCATCGAACTGAGAAAGCCTTGTTGACCCGCCGTTTGACTGAAGGTGTGCCACAGCAGAGAGCCTGACAGAGTCTTTGATGAACCAGCTTACCTGGCTGCGCGTGTATGGAATTGTGGAGGTATTATCCTTTCTTGAAATATGTCTTGCAATATTATCATATCTTATACTGATGCGCTTGTTTACTGATTGCAAACTCCATCTTAAACTCTACAGAGTTGGATTATAGAGTGGCAGAGCTGATGGTTGCAGCATGCAATGATGGGCATGCTGAAGGATATAAAGAGTGCACACTACACGTGGCAAATGCTTTGAAAACTCAATGGGATACAAGCCGGGCTGCTACTCATGGTGTTGATACTGTTGCCATCTTCATTGCTGCGAAAGAAAAATATGACCACTTGGAAATCCCTATCATGGACCTTGTTGATGCTTCATTGCAACACGATGACTTTGTTGACAGATTAAAAGAGATTTTCATAGTGTCGGAGAAGCAAAAAGTCGCAAAGGATGCGAAAAAAGAAAGCTAGCTTGCTTTAATTCTCTAGATGTTTTTTTTTTCTCTTTTGATGTAACGTTGCGCATATGCGCAAGTACTTTTTCATGTGAATATAATATATTTAGTTTACAATAGTTGCATGTGATCAATTGCTTGGTTAGGATAGAAAAATGAATAATTAATCTCATGTGTGAGCGTAAGTATCTTGTTAACTTGCGGCTCATGAGTATGTGTTTTTGTGTATCCAAAGGAATTGCATGCATTTGTAATAAATATATAGCAGAAAGTAAGTAGCGACAGGAAGTATTTTATTTATTGATAGAGCGTAAAGCTGCAAACTGCCACTAAGATTAAAATTAAGAAATGCTCGTAGAAAGCGCAAGGCTTTATGAGCTCTGGGATTACATGTAACGATGACGTAGTTGTTGCGCGTTCCAAGTCCTGGGAAGTGCTGTTCCGTCTAGACGTTTAAGTGTGTACGCGCCTTTTCCAAGAACTTCATGAATTATGTATGGCCCTTCCCATTTTGGTGCCAGTTTTCCTGGCTTTTCGACGTTTGATGCTTCATTGTCGCGAAGTACAAAATCACCAGGTAAGAAGGTGCACACGCGTGCCCGTTTGTTGTAGTATTTCTCCATTTGAGATTTGTACTTTGCTTCGCGTATTGCTGCATTTTCGCGCCTTTCTTCAACTAAGTCGAGATCAAGTCGGCACTGCTCTTCGTTATTCTGTTTTTCAAGAGCAATCATTCTGGGAGATGGCAGACCTATTTCCGCATGTATCACAGCTTCTGTTCCGTAAACAAGACTAAATGGTGTTTCGCCAATGCTTGTTTTTGGCATAGTACGGTGCGCCCATAATATACTTGGTAATTCATCAACCCAGCCGCGTCGCCGTACCTAGGTGTGCTTTTATGCCTTCCACCAGTTGCTTGTTTATGCTTTCTATCTGACCGTTTGCTTGCGGGTAAGAAACAGAGGCGAAAACATGTTCAATTTTTCATTTCCTCATCCAAGCTTGCAGATCTGCAGCTGTGAGATTGGGACCATCGTCGGTGACGATTCGTAATGGTAAGCCGAAACGGCAGATAATGTGTTCCCATATAAATTTACGAACTACCATTGCTGTGGTAGATGTTAATGGCTTAGCCTCTACCATTTGGTAAAGTAGTCGACCGCGACAATAACGAATTTGACTGCGTCGGCGCATCAGGAAACAGTCTAATGAGATCAATCCCCCACTGTTGGAAAGGCCACACAGTGGTTATTGGAACAAGGGGATTCTTTGGTCCTAATGTCTTCGGAGCATGTCTCTGGCAAGACATGCATTTGCGCAGAATTTCTACTGCATCAACATACATCCCAGGCCAGTAATAGCCTGTGCTCATAATCTTAGCAACCACCATACATGGTCCGGAATGGATACCACATAACTCCTCATGTATTTCCCGTACTAAGTATTGTGCATCATGCTTGCTCACACAACGAAGTAAAGGTCCTGAATACGACTTCCGATATAAGATCCCATCTGCCATCTCATAATTAATGGCTTTGCATCGAATGTTTCTTGCTTGAGCTTTGTCTGCTGGAAGTGTTCCATGTAGCAGGTACATAATAATTGGAGACATCCAAGATGGATCTCCAATTTCAACCATGCTTACCTGTTTGAGTGGTACAGATGGGTTACTTAAGACTTTGATGCGAACCTCTCTTGCCAAATGCTGAAAACTTGTCGCAGCTAATTTGCTCAAGGCATCAGCATGCTTATTTTCACTTCGTTCACGTGAACAACTTTGAATTGATTAAACTGGGTGATGAGTGCTTTCGCTTGTTCTAGATAGAGGGCCATAACGTCGCCCTTTGCATCGTAAGCACTGGTAATTCGTTCAGCAACCAGCTTAGAGTCGACATGAGAAGTTAAGTTAGATGCGCCCATTTTAATAGCCAAGCGTAATCCTGCTAAGAAAGCTTCATATTCTGCTTCATTATTGGTACTCTTAAACTCGAGCCGAATTGCATAAGTGAACTCTTCTCCATCTAGACTATCAAATGTAAGCCTGCTCCTGCGCCGTCATTGTACAAGATCCATGCTCTGTCATCAACGATGGGCACTGGGTTTTGAATTGATTCACACTCTTCTACCTTATCTGCTGGAATTTCAGCAACAAAGTCGGCTAATACTTGACCTTTGATGGCTGGTCTGGGCTTGTAACAAATGTTGTATGCTCCCAATTCAATTGCCCACTTCGCGAGGCGCCCCGAGGCATCTGGTTTAGATAAAACTTGGCCAGTATGATAATTAGTCAGGACCGTAATGACGTGTCCTAAAAAATATCGTCTCAGCCTGCGCGAAGCATGAACAAGAGCTAACACTAATTTCTCCATTATAGAATAACGTGTCTCTGTGTCATTCAACATTTTGCTGATGTAATAAATTGGAGATTGAACGCCTTCCCGATCCACCATTAACACTGCCTCAACTGCCATTGGTGCAGCAGAAAGATAAAGGATCATCGGTTCTTTGCTGCGCGGAGCAGTGTGTAATTGTATAAGACAATCCTTCATCTCTTGAAAAGCTTTTTCCGCTTTGGGAGTCCATAAAAACGTTTTGATTTTGACACAATTGCGCAAGGTTCGGATGAATGGAAATGACTTTGCAGCATGATTAGCCAAAAAACGGTTAGGCGCAGCCAATCTCCCAGCTAATCGTTGCATTTCTTTGATGGTGGTGGGAGACGACATTTTTTGGATGGCCTCCACCTTTTATGGATTAACTTTGAATCATTCTTTTGTAACCACAAAACCAAGGAACTTTCCCTCTTCCTTGCCAAAAGAGCATTTCCCTGGGTTTAACTTTAAATTGACCTTGCGCAAGGAATCGAAAGTTTTCTGGATATTTTCTAACATAATCTTTTCTGAATTACTCATGAGGACCAGGTCATCGATGTAAACTTCTACTGTCTTGCCAATATCATCACCGAAAACGGTGTCCATCAATCTTTGGTAAGTAGCTCCCGCATTACGGAGGCCAAAGGGCATTTTTGTGTAACAAAAAATACATTTCTCCGTGCGAAAAGTTGTCTTGTCTTCATCCTCTTTTTTCATCAGCACTTGGTGATACCCTTTGTAACAATCTAGGAAACATTTCCAACGGAAAGAAGCTAATGAATCAACTTTCTTGTCAATCTCAGGAAGAGAATAACAATCTTTGGGACAAGCTTTGTTTAAATCTTTGAAATCCACACACATGCGCCAGCCACCATTGTGCTTTTTCACCATTACTGGGTTTGCGACCCAGGTTTGGTATTTGACTTCGCGTAGGATACCAGCTTTCAATAGCTCTGCTACTTACTCATTCATTGCTTCTGTCTTTTCCAATCCGAGTGTCACACCCCAATCGATGGCGGAATCATCGGGGCTCGGCACTAGGCGAATCAGATTGCTAGAGAGAATCCGTAACAACTATTTGCGCAACAATATTTAAGCATTCGTTATCCCATACGAACAAACATAAAATCCATAAACAGTCATTACAAATAACCAAACATCTCTCAAACAAACATAATCCAATCTTCCCTAGATTTCTATTACATGCGTTTCTAGAGATAAAATTCTACGTCCATTTTCAGCAAGTAGAAAGCATCAACCTGCAACATACGTTAAAATAATTTGTCAATACAAAAATGTATTGGCGAGCATACAGGTTTGATATAATAGCATAGTAGATAAAACAGTGTCGTGAATTCTTTCATAATAAACATGATTTCTACAACACATAAACTAACAAGACAATTTCACATGTTATACTCGCAGAGAACTCACGCGTACATCTTAGCTAAACCCCGTCGGGTGAGAGCCCATCTACAGTACCATACTAGCCAAGGTGGAGATAACGAAAAGTGCCCTAGCATACATGTTCTAGCAATCACGTATAAATATGTATAACAGTCATTCGCATGTGATAATTCGGTTTAGCGTGCGTGGTGTATTTTTATAGGAACGTATGTTACACCCAAAAAGTGCATTAAAGCGAAAATGGGTCAAGTATACTCACAGTTGGTGCGTGTAGGTAAGATTTAGGATCTGAGGAGAGTTGCGGAGAGTGCCAGGTCAGCCTGTAATCGAACAGAAGCGCATCATTCTTCCGAAAAGCTGAAACGGTGAAGTTTGAGTAGGGTAGTAGCCAAGTTCGGGCGAACTTGTATGGTTTTGCTGAGTTTTGAGTCAAGTTCGGTCGAACTTGATGAGTTTCCTTAGGAAACTTGTCAAGTTCGGGCGAACTTGTAGGAAGATCTTACTGAAAATGCAAGTTCGGGAGAACTTGCATAGTTTCTTAAGAAACTATACAAGTTCGGGCGAACTTGTAAGAAAAATGGGTGAAATTGTCCTAAGTTCGGTCGAACTTGACCCATTTGGGTGCAAGTTCGGTCGAACTTGACCAGTGAGCTGAGGATTCTTGAGCGAACTTGATGTTTTTGGGTTCAAAATCTTGCGCTTTCGCGTCGTTTGCTAAGGAAATCGAGTGCCCATCCCTCCAACCTTAAGCCATTGAGTAAAACTCAGGCTGGAGAGGTCTTTTTGGAGCGAACTTAGCCATTTTACAGAAACTTGGGGTAATTCGGGCGAACCAGAGGGTTCGTACGAGTTAGTCCAGCTTGTGTAAAGTGACGATTTCGTCCTTGTGCTTCCGGATCTGAGATTTAGCTTGACAACGCCTCGTTCCAATCAAAAGTGAACGAAACATACGTCATTAGCCCGAAAATGGTGTAAAAAATCAATGTTTGAAAGGTTTTACTCAGATCTAAGCATAGATCTGAGTGAAAACAGAAATTTTATGGAAAAAGATGAAGATTTTCGTAAACAGAAGTGATTTGATGAAAACGAAGGCAATGCCTTGTGCCAAAATCGTTGTAAACCCTTGTAAGTTATTGATAAACGTTGTTGTAGTTGAAATCGGGTTGATTCTTACTTGGAACATGAAGGTTTCGGGTTTTGAGAGCTCTAGGCGAACTTACAGCAAGTCCAAATGAGAGGAGTGAGCTGGGTATGTATAGGAGAAGGCAAAAAGGTGAGCTGGTGGAGTCAAGTTCGGCCGAACTTGCATGAAATTCATGCAAGTTCATGCGAACTTGTGAATTCTGAGGGAAAACATGAGCTAAGTACGACCGAACTTGTGCATATGTGCACAAGTTCGAGCAAACTTGTGTAAAACAAAGAAGGATGTTTGGCCAGTCAAGTTCGGCCGAACTTGGTATCACCAAGTTCGAGCGAACTTAACCAAAAGTTGGGTTTTCTTCGTTCTTTTCGCGTTAAGTGTTCTTTGGCGATTCGGTTCGTATTATATAGTTATATTAAGCATTATAAGCGAAATATTAAGCGTATTAAACGGTCGTATTTACGTCTAGTCCAATATTTACTCAAAAGTCTGATAATTAAGCGATTAAAGTGCGTGAGTTCAGTTCCCAGTCTTACGAGTGTCGCGTTGCAGTTTAAGCGATCTACGTAGCCACGGGAACGTCACGTAATAGTTGTATTTGTGATTGCGATAAAAGCGTTGTGTTAATGCGATATAATGTGCTGTGTTGTGATATAGTGCGAAAATATGCGATGTAGGGAAATAAGCGATATAGATTACATTATGATCCGAATCCCTGGTGCTTGGCGTAACGAGAGCAGTGAGCTGCGAAGAGTTAACGAGCTGCGAAGATGCGGGTTGTTACACCGAGGCTGCGCTTTTTCTGTACTACTGGTTGCGCTGATGGAAAAACGTTTAAGCAATGCTCTGCTACTTTGCGCGGAACCCCTACCATGTCCGACGGTGTCCATGCGAAGATATCCATATTTCGGAACAACAAAGTTTTGAGTTTTGCGCGAATTGCCATAGAAATTGCAGGACCAAGGATAATTGGTTGCTCTGAATACTTATTGTTCAGCACCCACTTTTCAGGTTCATTTGGCGATGTTGGTTTAGCAGCCTTAACAACTGGTTCTTCAATAGACATAATCTCTTTTCGAGCGAAAATGATAGCTACCCCAGTTGGCGTTGGGAAACCACATGCAGCGTGCGGCGCAGGCGTAATCATGCTGAAATCTCGTTGCGCACGACGCCCTAACAAAACATTGTGACGAGATGTCGCTGCCATTACCATGAAGTTTACTTGAATGGTGCGCGTGTGTTTACCGTCTGAAAGAATTATGGGAAAACTATTAATGTCCAAGCGGGAAGACAGCCTCGTTGCAGAATCCAGTTAACGCCCTAACTGTTTGAAGCACTATTCGTATATGATATCCATAGAACTTCCTGGATCAATGAACATATAATCTGTCTGGTAATGGCCAAAAATCCCTATGATTACAACTGGTCTTTCTTCTTGAGGTCCGCCTGGAACCACAGGAAATATCACTTGCTGCTCGCGACATTTTTCTTCGCGGAATCGTTGAAAGCTGCGCTTGCGTGACGAGCCTCCTTGAATCATGGCGACTTGTTTCATCTTTTTGTTGCTTGGCCCTTCATCGTCGCGCGTGAGTTGCCTGATTTCTTTTCGCACTGATTGCACTAAGTGTGTCAACTTAACACTTTTCAAAGCTTTTTCGATTTCGGTGCGTAGGCTAATGCAATTGTCAGTTGTATGCCCAGTGTCTTTGTGGAAATCACAGAAGAGATTTGGGTCTTGACGACTTCTTGTTTTTCATGGGCTGGGGTTGTTTAAATTGATAATTCTCAATGCTCAAGACTTCCACGGGAGATTTGGTGAGAGGAGTCCACTGTCGCTCTCTATTCTCGTTTTTAATGGCTTTCTGAGTTGTATCTTGTTAATCCTTGCGCGAGCATCCATCGAAGAGTATGGTGAATAAGAGCTTTGGTTCGAGTCTTTCCAACCCTTCTTAAACTTCCGACAACCTTTGCTCAGATCCTCAGGACGATGCTGAGGTAGAGGAGGTCTGTTTGCATTGAGGTTTCGCTCGGTTTACGCATAAACCTTGGCTGCTGCCATGAGCTTATCCCAGCCTTTTGGCAAACCGGTAGTACCAGAAAGCACTTTAATCATTTCGTCACATCTTACCGCGTACTTGAACTGTGTGCGGATAAGATCTTCATGCACGTCATCGATTTCTAAAACCTCCTTGTTATATCGCGTAATGAAATCTTCCAAACTTTCATTGTCTCTTCGCCAGATGTTCATCACATCCGACGAATCTCTAACATAATGACGCTGCTGACTGAAATGAGTAAGGAATTTTTCCTTAAGATCATTCCATGAAGAGAGTTTACATGTTGGCAAGTTATCGAACCAGATTCGTGCAGCTCCAGTTAACGTTTGAACAAACATGTGGCACCACATAGGAAAAGTCCATCCTCCAATACGTCTTGCGCCGGTGGAATAGACGCATGTGATCGTCTGGATCTGACAATCCATTAAACTTACCAACGTTTGATGGTAATTTTGCTTGTTCTAGCGGGGCTAGAGTGATTTCCTTCACAAATTTTGATTGTTCTGCAGCTTCAGTAGGTCGGTAAATCAAGTTATAATCATGATCCGCCTCAGGATTGTACACTACTCGGATCCTAGGCTTATAACTAGCATGATCTGCAGATAGACGATTATAAACACTTGCACTATCTCCTTCTTCATAGGACTTATCATACTCATCGTGTTGGGTGTCCCGCTTCTGCGATGATCGCGGGCCCAAACGTGAGTGAACTGATGGCCGGTGTTGAAGGTTTTCTTCCTGCTTCCTGCTACCAGAATGAACGTAATCATTCCTGGTTTTAGAATACATTTCAGTACCATCCACAGAAACATGCGAAGGCTCACGAACTTTGTTCTGAGTTCCATAACTCAACGCTCGAGGCGCCGGCGAAGCATGGGACTGAGGTGCACCAACCGGAGCTTGAAAAGCTGGAATTCCGGTTTGAGCACAAAACTGAGCATACAGGCGTTCAAAGCAGTTTGAGATTTAATCAACCATGATAATGGAGTTTCTCCGGGAGAGAGAATTGATGCTACGTCAACGTGAGGAGCCGCCGTTATTACTGGAACACTCGCATGATCTGGATCATACGGAATATCAGCTTCACCGGACGAATCTTTGACAATCTGTCCATCGACCCGAGGAGCGCCGGTGACACGACGAATCTCTGATCGAGGACCTGGAATGACGATCCATCAGCCATGAAGCTGTAGATCTAGGTGAAACGAAATGAAAGATGAGAGAAGAAAAGAAAGTCGATGGGCGCCAATGAAGAAACGTAGATCTAACAGATTGGAATCTCGTTAGATCTAGGGTTTGGTTCCTTTCATAAAGAGGTTAATCCTTCGTTTGGTTTCGTGATAATAACGGTTGCAATTGAACTCCAACTAACCTTGCAAAACAGAACACCGTCAGCTCGCCACGGGAGAAGGGGGTTCTCTCCGTGACCACCCTCCGGCGTGAGAATAAGTACAGGTAGTCGGAAGTAAAGTCAAGTAAGAGAGAGAGTAGTTGAGAGTGAATACCTTCTACTTGTAGCCCAAGTTACTTATTTATAGCGAGGGTTTTGGCGCCAAAATGAGAGATGTTAATCTTAACAGAATCTTTCGCTACTCTGTTAAGTGTGGTTATCCGTTAGTGCACACGGATCGTGAGCTCATCAATGGTTAGGGAGGTGCCATGTGTCATCATGAGATCACTACGTTTTATTAATGTGAGCATCCTATCACCGTGATCTTTCTTGGTCATCCTAGACGTTGCCACGTGGCGATTGGTTATAACCGAAAGATGCTTGCACGATTGGGTATTAGTGGCTTCTAGAAGATCTCACAGCTGTAACCTATCTGTTGCTCGCCACATGTGCATTCTGTTACAACAGAAAAGATTCCCTTTACCTTTGCACCAGCTCAAGGATTTTTGCTAAGGGAAAGCTTCTAAGGATTAACCGTTTCCTTGCGCGAGCGGCGCAAGGTAGTTAACTGATCTTCTTTCCTTTCTCTGCTGTTGGCGCAACGTTTACTGAGCTCTTGCTTTGGTATAAACGTCCGCGCAAGGTTTATGAGTGAGAAGTTATCCAAGGAAATTGATCAAGGTTAACTTTGAACCTTGCGCGAGCCCGCGCAAGGTAGTTAAATGATACTTTCCCTTTTTGGATACCTGGCGCAGGGTCCCGTGAGTCTTTCTTTAGTAGAGAAGCCTGCGCAAGGTCTCCTTGGTAGTTAATGGTGGGTATGGTTTTCTTGCTTAGCGCAAGGTTTTGGGACCATACCCTTTCAGGGGGATGAAGACAAATAAAAATGGCATGCGTATGTTGGGAAATGGTTACTGGACCAATGGATAAAGGTGAGATTGGGTTGGGTGCGCTAAGGGATATGAATGCTAGCCTCCTTTTAAAATGGTGGTGGAGGTATAAGAAGGAAGGGAATAACTTATGCAACGAACAGTGACGTCCATTCATCATAATGCAAACTCGTGGTTATACTTACCAATAAAGGTGGGTGTTGCTGGGGCTTGGAATGGAATAGTCAAAGTAGAGAAGGAACTTATGGAATCAAATATACAAGCAACACAATTAATTAAAGCTACGTCGGGAGATGGCAATAATACACGGTTTTTGTTAGATTGGTGGAGTGGAGATGGGTTGATGAAAGACAGGTTTCCGGAGTTGTTTATGCTAGAGAAACATAAGACTGCAACCGTAGCAATGCGAATTGGGACTTGGGAGTGGAAACGTTTCCCTTTCTCGGTCGAGGAACAAAGTCAGCTAGCTCGGATAAACCATATTATTAGTTATGTTGTTTTAAGTGCAGGTATGGATAAATGGCAGTGGGAACAAGACAACGATGGAGCATTCTCGGTGTCATCATGCAAGGAGATGCTAGCCAGATTTACGTACCTTAGTGCCCTTTTGATTCGGTGAAATGGGCTCCAGCAAAGACAAACATATTTGGATGGATAGGATGCAAACAAGATTACCTACATTAAAGAACCTGCTGAAAAGAAACGTTTTAAACGGGTCAAAAACCTGCAGATTATGCAATGCTGAAGAGGAAGACGATGACCATTTATTTGCAACGCTAGAATCTCGAGTATCATTTGGTATAAAGTTTGCTTGTGGTGTAATCTCCCCAATATAACAGTCACAACAATGAAGGATTTGCTCGAAATGCATAGGTGTACGGTGGTGTCAAAAATAAGAAGAAAATATTGAGATTAATGATAATTACGACGTGTTGGGAGTTATGGAAAGCGAGGTATGAGCTATTTTTTTTACGACTAGCGTTTGGTCATTGACAAAGTCTTCGGTGAAATTCAAGCTACAATTTTTCCTTTGGGCGAAAGAAGCGAAGTTGGAGTGGCAAAATTGAGTGAGCTTTAATACAAGTGAGTGGGCGTCTTAATGTAACAAAGTCTAGGAGAAATTATGGGTGTCTATGCATGATGTATTTTTGGTTTAGTGTCTTGCTTACCCAAGCATTATACGTATAATTTGATGATGAATAAAATATCCTTTACCGTTCAAAAAAAAACTAAAGAAATGAACACATGCTTTCTAACATCTTAGTATACCTTCACTTGCTAAATTAAACAAGTTCCAAAGTGTAGAAAAACAAGACTTGTCTCTACAGGTATAAATGTATGTAGGTTCTGAAATCCTAAGTAAACTTACATTTTTTTTATCAAGAGTTGTCTAATTATTAAGAAACTAATCCTGAAGATATATTCTTTTGTTACGAAAGACTAATAGCGTTGCTTAATAAACAAATATCTTTTACAGGGATAGGTGAAAAAGATTTTAAGCATCTAGAGAAATATAGGGTTTTTATTTCAATTTAGCTATTAGTAAGTTCTAGGGTTTCTTTTCACATGTGGTGGTTTGATTCACTATCAATATATTATCTTTAAGTGGTTCCATGTTTCTGCATAGCTACCAATCATTATGTTGATTAGTTTAATATATACATCTACCCATTGAAAAGCTTATCTCTTTATCATCTTTTTTTTGAACGACAACAATGATATTATTAATATCAAAGAAGCTAGCGGGAAACAAGCGTGAAATCCCGTACAAAACCCAAACTATTACATCATATTACACCTTGATGTTTTACTAATGTTTACACCTAAAAAAGGATTTAAAATCCATCTATCCCACAACACTTCCGAGTTTTTTGCCCTGTATTTAATCCACTCAAAGGCCATTACTTGTAGATCTTCGAAAAGTTGATCCGCCCTTTTTCTTATTGTCTTGAATATCTTATCATTCCTATTTTTTCAAAGTATCCATATACCTGCATACATAATTGCTACAAAGATCTTCTTTTCTAGCTTTTGCATCACTCTTTTTTGAGCATTCTTGAGAATATCCAACATTGAGGAATAAGGTTCAAGATCTAAACCCGTCCAAATTTGGAACATCCGCCACAGTGACATAGCTAATGGATAAAGCCGGAACAAGTGCTCGATATTTTCTTCATCAGATGAGCATAGGGGACATAAGGTTGAGGGTAAAGAAATACCTCTGCGGGCCAACATTACAGCAACTGGAATCCGATCAAGGGAAAGCCTCCATATGAAGCAACGAACCTTTAACGGAGACCAGGAGTGCCATTTAACCGCTACAGTCGTATGTTCTTGCGAAGGGGCCAGGATCCACTCTCTACATGAAGCCGTTGAGAACCTCCAATCAGCTTCCCGTGTCCAAAGCCATTTGTCTTCCTCTGCAATGAAAGCATATGATTTAACTAAATCTTGCAGGTCTTCAATTTCCTGAGCCAGAATGCTCGCCGCTTGAGTAGAGCTCCAATTCCAATTGAAGGATTCTGCCACTCCATTATTTATGTTAACCCAGTCTGTAATAGAGCATCTCTTAGCCTTTTCAAGAGAGTAAAGTTTTGGGAAAATATCTTTAAATGATCTGGTTCCAAACCAAGGTGGAGTCCAAAATTTGGATTTAGTTCCTTCTCCGATACTTTTCCTTATTACGGTGTTGGTGTCGAGGCCTGCCGAGTGCAGCTCCTTGGATACCGAGATGATTGAAGACCGTTGATCAGACCTTGTATTTCTGCCCAACTCTTCTAAGGATCCAAGAGAGACGTTGTGAATGCTCTTAATCACTGCTGCCCATAGACTTTCCTGCTCATTGAGTATTCTCCATTTCCATTTTGTAAGTAATGCCATATTCATTATCTTCAGCCCATTTACACCCAAACCTCCATTATTTTTAGGCTTAATGACATTTTTCCACTTTACCCAACTTATTTTCTTGTTTGTTGTGTTTGCACCCCACAAGAATCTTCTTCGAATCCCTTCTAAGATCTTGTTAATTTTAACCGGTACTTTGAACATTGACAAGAAATAGAGAGGTGTACTCCCTAAAACCGATTTCACAAGAGTGAGACGGCCAACGAAGGATAGATTCTTTGCTTTCCAGCTGCTGAGTTTGTTTTTAAATTTTGCTATAACCGGCTCCCAGTTTTTACAATATCTCATATTAGTTCCAAGGGGGAGCCCCAAATGCCTTATCGGGAAAAAATCTTTTTTACAACCCATTATATTAGCACCATCAGAACATTCATTCTCCGAGACTCTCACTCCCAATAACCGACATTTTCTATAGTTAACATTTAGGCCGGATATGATATAAAAGATGCGGAGGATTCGTTTTAAGTTTATCAGATTTTCTGTGCTCCATTCGCCAACAAACATAACATCACCGCATACATGGTATGGGATATCGTAGGACCATCATGCGGCATTGTAACACCTTTAAAGAGTCCTTTACCCACCGCTAAGTTGATGAGTGATGATAGTCCCTCCATCGCAATAATGAATAAGAAAGGAGATAGTGGGTCACCTTGTCGTACCCCCTTTCCATATCAAATTCATCCGTTGGTGACCCGTTAACTAAAACGGAAGTTTTAGCCGATTTAAGGTACCCCTTCACCCAATTTCTCCATAAGGCTAGGAATCCCATCTTCTCCATAACTGAGTCCATATAGTTCCAGTTCACAGAGTCGAAAGCCTTAGCGAAATCCACCTTGAAAAACATTATTTTATTTGTGGATTTTTTTGCCCAATAAAGTATCACGTTGATCAAGATGTGCCCATCGAGGATATTACGGCCCTTAATATAAGCCGTTTGCTCTGGCCCAATTACATTTTGAATCACACGTTGGATCCTTAATGCTAAGATTTTACCAATAATCTTTGGCATACAACCCATTAAACTTATTTGTCTAAATTCATCAAGTGAGGAGGGGTTTGAATTTTTAGGGATTAAAACCAAAAAGGATGAGTTGCATCCTTTACTGATGTTTTTCTTTTTCTCAAAGGTTTTAACAAAGGATATAAAATCTGTCTTAATATCGTTCCAAAATTTTCGAATGAAATTGAAATTAAGACCATCTGGGCCCGGAGCTTTATCGCCATCACAACTCCAAACCGCATCTTTGATCTCGCCTCCTGAAAATGACTAACTAAAAACATGGCATCCATGAGAGACATAGAGAATCTTACATCTGAGGTGAAGGATGGACGAATTTTAATTGGGTCCGCAAATTTGGAAGTGAAGTGTATTTGTACAGCAGCTTTGATACTCATCGGATCTAAAGACCATACCTCATCTATGAATAATCCATGAATACGGTTCTTCACCTTGTTACAATTAATAATTCCATGAAAAAATTTTGAATTTTCATCTCCATCTTTGATCCACTTGATTCTAGCCTTTTGAACTAAATCTCTCCTCTTATTTGTTTCAAAATCCACCAACTTCTTTTTCGTATCCGGTCTTTGTTTGACTTCATCCTCTGTAAGCTGCATCGTTTCGGCTTTAGTATCAATTATATTGATTATAGTTGTTAGCTCTTCCAAGTGCTTTGTTTCGTTTTTCTTTTGATTGTGATCGTAGCCCCTCCTGTAAGACTATACACTATGAAAGACATGAACACGTCACGTGATAGTCGTGACAGTACACATTAAAAGGGTGACGTGGTGTGACGCGTGGTATACAATTTTTATAGTTATTTTATATTTAAAAAAAAATCAAATAAAAGCCCACCACTCAATCAAAACAACACGCCTCATAGCCATCATCTTCACAACGCCAAGCGAGATCTTGCCGCCCTCTCCCTACACCAGCCACAACGCCGCACCCAGGCCTTTTCTATTTTGAAGATGTTCATAGTTTTATTTAAGTATTCATTGATTATAACCAATTCTGATTATTAATGTTGACAACACAAATTTTAATAAGAATAAGAACTTTTATATAATAAGAAAGAGTCACATGTAATGCAAATAAATTACCTTCATATATGAGTTATATTCACAAAGAATTGGTGTCACGTAACTTAATAATTTATATTCCGTAAGAAAAGATGAATACTTTGTTATTTACTCTCTTGTTGACCAAAAAAAGTTACAATTATACAACTTCGGTCTCCAAGTAAAATTGATTCATTTTTTTGTAATAAATAATATTTATGTTATGATTTATTAGAAACCATACCCATATCTACTTGCTATTACAAATGCTTAGAAATTACACACAAATGCTTAGAAATTACATCGAAATATATGGTAAACGAGTAACAAGATGCGTCACTACTCAATTTTAAATAGCAAAACCAAATCTTTTAAAAATTACATCAATAGATCTCGGGGTCATAACATTACTATACATGACCATTTGGACTTGACTAAGTAGGTCCATAGTCTCTGGCGCAAGAAAACCAAAAGTATCAAAAGCAAATGGGACAAACACGTGTTGGTTGTCAAGACACGCTTTCTAAATATAATACAGATACCGAATACAAAAATTTACTTGTGTGAACAAAATGGAAATGAAACACTACATTGATGGTATTGATTCCTTGTTTCTCCTTTTGTTTACTTTGGCTTAGTTTTCAATAGGTTTAACCCGCTTTAAATAAATTTTAACATGACTTGTTTTATCCTTGTTTTTTTTCACTTGTCTCAAAATCTGCTTGTTTATACATGTCCGGTTCATTTACTTGTAAGTAAACCAAAGCTAAGCAGTCTCCAGTTTAGCTTGTTGAACCAGCCAAATCCATACGGTCTTCAAAACATTATCAAAGACAGAAGCAATATTTGTAAAAAAAAATGCATGAATCCTAAGAATAACATTGAGGCATCGAACAACACTACGATTCAGACCAGAGCTGTGATAGAGAACCGAGGGTATATCTGGAAAAAAATACTTAATTTTAAATAGCATGGCTTGTAGTAAGAACTAAGAAGTGACAACACTTGAATTTAGTAACTTGAATATCCAATATTATTGTTGTTTTTAACAATTGTCATAACTTTGGGTTATGCCAAAAATAAAATGAAAGCAACACATGGGATGTTGTTTATGGTGGATGGTAGGTTAACTTGCAAGTTAGAGTCTCTATTGGCCAACCACTCTATTGAAGGCTTGTTTGCCATGAAAAGCACCCCTAATTCATTAATAATTAAATAAAAGATTTGATAATAAATAACATATAAGCAATTATTATATGAAATATGTTTATGGCCCATTTATCAAGAAATGGACCGATTTGTGCATAATACCTTAGCTAGCTTATGGATGCATTTAGGTATCCTACAATTACGCTATAGGTTAATTTGGTTATGCCTAATTATGCAACGGACAATTTAGGTCAGCATTATAAATTTGTCAGCGCAAAATGGGTACACGTTGATGAGCACCACTATTGTGTGTTGCCATCATCAACTAGTAATGGCCACCACCACCCCGCCGTCACACTACATCCACTACTGCTAGTAGCACACCCCCTGTCCCAACTCCCAAGTAGTTGATCTCTCATTAGGTCTTGTTGTGCTTAAGTACCCAATTACAGCTTAACCACATTTATTGTTGGTTAAGTTTGCTAACCCTATTCGCATCTAGACACTTATACTACTAACAATTGCAGTTAGACCCGTAACCCTATTATATGTGTTTTGACCTTAATACACTTTAACTCGTAACCGACCTAACCAGCCCATTTTACCATATAGTTAATAATATGTTTAAAATATGTCTAGATTTGTGGTTGTCTCAATAATTCAATCAACAATCAAATTTTGAAAAAAATGAAAACACACCTTATGATTCAATATTAGTTTTAATAAAATGGTTATTTAGCATTAGATTTGCAATGTCACTATAGAAGGCCAAAGGTGATGTATCAAATGATGAAGGTACAAATACCCTTGAATATACTTGCACCATGTGTATCTCATAAAATAGACAAACAAAACATGTCGGGATAAACTAAGAAAAATACTACTTAATTTAAAGTCTATTCATCCAAATGTCTGGATACATTTTAAAAGGGATTTGTATACTTTTAAAGCAAATAACATTAAACAAATAAGTAGTTTATGTTTGTAAACCTTACCAAAATATATTTTAATTTTAAAAACCTTATCATCATACATAAATTAATAAAGTTTCTTCATAATTGGTCATCCCTATAATAAAGAACAGTAACTATGTACACATACATGTGAATACGAAACATGACAAATAAGAATCGCATATCTCAAGACTAGTATTTTAAGAATTATAATTCCATGTCATAAATATAGAAATGTTGTAAATAAATTGTATCACAAGGATACGAACACTTCCTTATCTATAAATTATAATAAATCAAAACCATCTTATGTCACATGTCACTTTCTTAAACTATTAATTGACATGTGTCATAATTAGACACATTATTGTTTATTTTAGGAGGAAAAACACAATATTTTTGTTATCTTCTTTTCTTAGAAATTTTAAAGTAATTAGAGTTTTCTTTTTTGTGAAATCATTTCTTTTAAATGTGATTACAAATCACAAATCTTAATAAATATAATTATCTTTTAAAACATAATCTATAATTGTAACTAATATAAAAATACTTGTAAAAATTATAATATATATTTTACGCAATCAATACAGTTTAAATTGTCTTTTTTTGTTTAAATAAATTAATATAATAATTATTACCTTTTGTGTATTGTTATTATTATTTTTTAATAAAATCTTAAATGATAACTAAATATCATTTTCATATATAATATGTTTGCATATCTTATAAATAAACAACAATTTGATATTTAGCAAATGATTATTAAAGAGTAAAATGCTAAAATGGACCCTGAGTTTAGGTCATTTTTGCCACTTTAGTCAAAAATGAAACCTTTTGTATTCGGGTCCTTGAGGTTTCATTTTTGTTGTCATTTTCATCCAATTGGCAAACTATATTAGAATTTTCTGTTAACATCTCCCCCTTTTGTTGTTTTCCTTATTTAAATGAATGGTGTAATCGTCATTTTATGCCATAAAATATTTAAACTAAATGAGGAAAATGACAAAAAAATGGAGAAGTTAACAAAAATTTCGAACTAAAGTTTGCCAATTGGATGAAAATGGCAACAAAAATGAAACCTTAGGGACCAAGATGCAAAATATTTTATTTTTGAACTGAAGTAGCAAAAATAGCATAAACTCAGGGACTATTTTTGCATTTTACTCTTAATAAAAATCAAACACAATCACTATCAAAAGTTTGATTTTACATAAAGAATCGGTTTTTGCTCATGACAGTTGTATGTGACACTGTCAAGAATAAAAAATAAGACACAAAGTCAGGTTACTAATATTAGACAAAGATAAAATGTAACAAATAAGACCACAAATGTGGTGTACAAAGAAATATTAGAGATTAATGGATTGCTTATATGTTTGTTACTTACCAATGAGGTTGGTATCCATTGAAAAAGACAAAAGTCTTTAGGTACACTTAGATTTGAAGGTTTTAGATTCTATACTTCAAGTCCCACATAAACAGAAATAATAAAGAACAAAAAGAACTTTATATAGTAATTTATTTATTTTTCCATATTGAATGCATCATTTCGTTTTATTATAAAAGAATTATATTATATAAAGTAAAATATATTATATAAAACAACCTGGATTTTTTTTCGTATTTATTTGTTAATGAAAAGCAACTTCGTGCTAAAGAGTATTGATATACATCAGTTTCGGTTTCAAAAAATGGATTAATTGGGTCACATTTTTACCCGCATCCGAATCCGAAGACCCGCCATGATCTGACCCATTTGCAGCAAATTAGAGCCATGTTTTTCATTATCTATTTATTTCAAATTTATGCCACTTAATGTCACACGTTTCCACTGCATTCTAGTTCAAAGTTGTGATATTGGTTATCACAAGTTTTGCATTTTAGTATTAGTTTCTTTTTTATTGTCTATATGTACACCAAATAATCCGAAATTATGTTTATTATTAAGAAATGAACTATATAATTATCCTAGTCTAAGTTAAATTTTTTCTTCTGTAGTCCAATTTTGTGACTTAGGTGTGTGGTTCACCTACATGTTTAAAGGGGGTGTTTGTTTTGGTTGCATGCAACCTACGTTTGTTTGGTGGTGTTTTAGATAAAACCATAATAATCTGATTTTCGTTGATTATTTTATCAAGGAAATCTGTTTGATTATCTTTAGAGAGAAAAAAACTCCAACCTTGTAGTTTATCGTATCATAAAAAATCCATACGTTCATAACCATATAATCTAGATAATATGATTCAAGCTGTGAACCGGCGTTCAGGTATTTAAACGCGTACTTATTGTATTCATTCTAACATGATTAATTCGGGATTAAATAGGCTCAATCAATACGCTAACGTATAGTATGTTGGAACACCACTGTTTCGAAATTCTAACGTTGGTATCTGAATACGTCTATTAGTTAATTGACGCGGTCTTGTGAAAATTGCCCATGTAGTGAGAACAATTTTAAAGAAGTTATAAATTCTAATTTAACCGAACCAACCAATTGAAATCAAACTTGCACCAAGCAAACCATCGCACCATACTTGCGCCATCTTGCGAAGAATAAGCAAACCCCCCACTATGGACACCCCTTATATATACATGATGTATCGGGAAATTGAAAGAAATCATACACATTGAGTGAGGGCGTTTGTTGGAGATGTAATCGACGAGTTGAAGGTTGTCCCGGTTCCTAATAAGTATCGTTTAAGGTTAGGGTTTAATTTATTGGATTAATAGGTTTTTTAGATATATTGTTATGTGTTTGTATGGGTATTATCATGAAAAATATTTTAGTATGTTAGTTCGATGTTGAATTTAGTTATAGATTTTAATATTAAAATTAGGCTTGCGTTTTATGAGTAGAGATTGATATATATTTGACTTTGACTAATTTGCGATATATTAGATGTATTTGCAAATTAGCGCTGTTAGATCAAAACCTAAGCTCATGCGTTTACACATGTTTAATGCGATAGTCGAAAACGTCAAGCGATGACTTCACAACTGAGTAGCTGTAACCTGATCATTATTATCGAAAGTGTTTTTAAGTATAATGTGTATTTTGAAACCTTTAAATACTTCAAATTTTTTGAGTTTTCTATTTTAAATTCATTAGTCGAGCCTGAAGTCTCGAAATTCTGGGAATTTGCAGGTTGTTTACACGGATCTCAGCTGTATGGGTTAGGTCACGAATCTGTAATAATACATATTTTTAAAATTCACCAACTAGGAATTTTGTTTCGTAGAATATATTTAAATATTTATTCTAGTGGCTGCGTAATAGATCGAATCTGCTGCAGCTTTATAATGTTATAATATTGTCAAAGAATTGGATTTGTTTCTAACCCGTTTAAAATACCAATTTAATTATCCTTATAATGTTAGCACAGTTCATCTTCTCCGTTAGATTTTACAGACAGCCGATTACCCTCTGTTTTCTTGTCTAAAACGATTAACACATTCATAAGACTGAGATGAAATGACAAAGACTGTGTTGGAAACAAACATACCGGAGGAATAATTCAACTCAGAAATCCGGCAGGGCGTCGGCTCTGTTTTTTATGAACTTCAACTGAGCAAGTAAATTATTCGTTTTGATTAGCTAAACGTGAAATTGAAGTGCTAAACAAGCGTTAACAGGGTGTTTAAATGTCCATACCGTTTTACAGCTGAAAATAAGGATTTCCAGAAATTTTCCGGGGAACTGGAATTATCTGATAACAGCGTCTGAATTCGATTTCTTTTGAAAGGTCCGAGTTAGAAATAGCTTAACAATTGTTAGACCACGACGGTATTGAAAGACTTACCGTTTTGATGAAGAATACTGTTTTCCGGCGACATGCAGAAACTTTCGGGCCAGTTCAAAAAGCTTCTCCGGTGGACTGAAAAGTGTGCGTAAATGTAATTGGAGGTCTTGCAGAGTATTTTGAGTCGCGAGAGAGGACAAAGATTGAAGTAATCCAAGAATTGAAAATTTTCGGTTATTAAACGATTCACTCCGAATTCAAGTTTCATTCAAAGCAAAATTGATTGGAATTGTCGGTGTATCGGTTAAACTCAGTGAACCGCGAGTAATCAAACGTCTTTGGACGTTTTGGTGACCGATTTCAGTTACGGTTGGCGTAACGATTGATTTATGGTTGACTATAAGATTTATTTGTTTCCATAGATGACAGAAAACAAAACAAGTGGCGGTGGTTAGTGTGTGTGTGTGTTAAGTCTTTGGAAGTTCACAACCTGGCTGACCCGGGTTCGAGTCCCGGCAGCCTCATTTTATTTTTATTTATTTTATTTTTACTTTTTATCAATTATAATTTTTATAGTTTAGTTTGTTTATTAATTATGTATCATTAAAAATCAAAATAGCCATAAATACGCAACGTGACATTTATAACTTGATATTCGATTACAAAACGGAGCGGGTTTGGAAACCGTTTTTGACAAATGTTACAGTATCCCTTACTTTTAGGAATTTCGTCCGAAATTTAAGTAGTAGTAGTAGGAAAAAGGTGTGGGTATTTTTCGCGCATTGAGTCTTCACGTTCCCAAGTAAACTCAGGTCCCGTTTCGACTCCCAACGTACCCTAACAATTGGAATGCGACTTCGTCGAAGACGTTTTTCTCCGAAGTCCATGATCTCTACAGGTCTTTCATATAAAATGCATAGACTCATCAATCTGAATATCTTCCAGAGGAATGTGGAGGTTTTCATCAGCGAGGCACTTCTTCAAGTTTGACACGTGAAATGTGGGATGAATCCTGTTGAGTTCTTCTGGTAGATCAAGCTTGTATGCTACAGGTCCTACTCTTTCGAGTTTCTTGAAAGGTCTACGTAGCGTGGTGCTAGCTTGCCTTTTTGACCAAAACGAACTACTCCCTTCCACGGTGATACTTTTAAAAGTACATGATCACCAATGTTAAACTCTAAAGGCTTCCGTCGTTTATCTGCATAACTCTTTTGACGACTTTGAGCCGCTAGAAGATTGTTTCGAATTTGATGGATCTTGTCTGTGGTTTCTTGAATCAATTCTGGACCAGTAATTTGAGCTTCCCCAATTTCGTGCCAACATACAGGAGATCGGCACTTACGACCATATAATGCTTCAAAAGGTGCCATGCCGATGCTCGAATGATAGCTGTTGTTGTACGAAAATTCAACTAATGGTAGGTGGGCGTCCCAATTTCCCTTGAAGTCTATGACACATGCTCGAAGCATATCTTCAAGAGTTTGAATGGTGCGCTCAGATGTCCATCAGTTTGAGGATGATAGGCGGTATGAGATCTAATCGCGTGCCCATAGCGGATTGTACTGCTTGCCATGTTCGTGAAGTGAAACGACCATCACGATCAGAAATAATGCTTAACGGTACCCCTGTCGGCTTACGATTTCGTTGATATAAATACGAGCAAGCTTTTCGTTCTTGAAATCTTCGCGGATAGGAATAAAGTGAGCTGATTTTGTAAGTCGGTCTATAATTACCCATATAGTGTCATACCCACCAGAAGTGCGAGGTAACCCGGTAATGAAATCCATGGTTATGTTTTCCCACTTCCATACAGGTATTTCCGGTTGGATCAGAAGTCCTAAAGGTCTTTGGTGTTCAGCCTTCACCTTGGAACATGTAAGGCACTTGGAAACAAAAACGGCAATATCCTTCTTCATTCCAGGCCACCAGTAGGTATATCGTAGGTCTTGATACATCTTATCGGCTCCTGGGTGTATAGAATATCGCGTTTTGTGAGCTTCATTCATAAGAATTTCACGAAGATTGTTGTGGTTAGGAATCCAGATACGATCTAGGTAATACAGAATACCGTCAGATTTAGTCTCAAATTTTAGCTCAGCTCCACAGGACATCTCCTTTCGTACATCTTCTTCCGTTATTGAAGCGTGTTGGGCCTCTCGAATTTGATCTTTAATATCGGTTATAATTTGCGAACATAGAAGACGAATGGAGTTCGCATAACCCTTTCGACTAAGTGCATCAGCCACCACATTTGCTTTACCAGGGTGGTATCTAATTTCACACTCGTAGTCATTTAGAAGTTCGACCATCTTCGTTGCCTCATGTTTAACTCCTTTTGATTGAAGATATGTTGAAGACTCTTGTGGTCAGTGTATATTTCACACTTTGTACCATAGAGATAATGTCTCCATATCTTAAGAGCGAACACAACGGCTCCAAGTTCTAGGTCATGAGTGGTGTAGTTCTTTTCATGTGTCTTGAGTTGTCTCGAAGCATAAGCTATGACTTTTCCTCTTTGCATTAGAACGCAGCCTAATCCTTGCCCTGACGCGTCGCAATAGACTACAAAATCATCACAACCTTCAGGAAGAGTGAGGATTGGTGCATCACAAAGTTTTTGTTTAAGAGTTTGAAAGGCTTCTTCTTGCTTGGGTCCCCATATGAAAGGTTTTCCCTTATGAGTTAAAGCCGTGAGTGGTACAGCAATGCGAGAGAAGTTTGAAATGAACGACGGTAATAACCAGCTAGACCAAGGAAAGATCTTACTTCAGTTGGTGTACGTGGAGCTTGCCATTCTTGAACCCCTTTGATCTTTGAAGGGTCGACATGTATTCCCTTGTCATTGACTACATGCCGAGGAATTGCACCTCTTTTAACCAGAATTCACATTTGGAGAATTTGGCATAAAGCTTTTCCTTTTCTAGAAGTGCAAGGATGAGTCGAAGATGACGCTCATGATCAGATTTAGATTTTGAATAAATAAGAATATCGTCGATGAAGACTATAACAAATCGATCAAGATAAGGTTTGCAGACTCTGTTCATTAGGTCCATGAAGACAGCTGGTGCGTTGGTTAAACCAAATGGCATAACCATGAATTCATAGTGGCCATATCGAGTTCGAAAAGCAGTCTTAGGGACGTCTTCTTCATGCACTCTAAGTTGATGATAGCCAGATCGAAGGTCGATTTTTGAAAGCAGCTGGCACCTTGTAGTTGGTCAAGAAGATCATCAATGCGAGGTAAAGGATAGCGATTCTTGATTGTTAACTTGTTGAGCTCTCTGTAGTCGATGCACATACGAAACGATCCATCTTTCTTCTTTACAAAAAGGACAGGTGCACCCCAAGGCGACGAGCTAGGACGTATGAATCCCTTGTCAGTCAACTCTTGTAATTGACTGGCTAGCTCTTGCATTTTAGAGGGGGCTAACCTATAGGAGACTTTGCAACTGGTGTAGCACCAAGTATAAGATCAATACGGAATTCGACGTCTCTAACTGGAGGAAGTCCTGAAATGTCGTCAGGAAAAAAATTGTGGGAAGTCTTTTACTACAGGAATGTCTTCAAGTTTCTTCTCCATGGTTCCCTTTTTGATGATATGAGCTAAAAACGCGACATAATTCTTGCGAAGATATTTTTGAGCTTGAAGACAAGACATTAAGCTGAGCCCTTTCGACGAGGTTTCTCCAATGATTCGAAGAGTCTGTCCGTTTGAAAGAGGAATACGAATAAAATTTTCACGACATACAACTTCTGCCTGATGTTGACTGAGCCAATCCATACCGATTATGATATCAAAACTTCCAGCTTCATAGGAATAAGGTTGACTGAGAAATCGTGGTCGTTTAAGGTGAGTGTGCAGTTGCGTATAATAGAGTTTAATGAAACTGGTTTCCCGTCCGCAACTTCTACCGTTATGGATTTCGTGAGCTTATCCCGTTTTTTGTTTAAGATAGGTTCAAATTCTAAAGACACAAACTTCTATCCGCACCAGTATCAAATAACATAGAGGCATATCTACCATTTATAAGGAACGTACCGTTAACCACATTGCCGTCAGCTCTAGCCTGATTCGTGTTAATATTGAAAGCTCTTCCTCTTGCAGGTGGAGGAGCTTGGTTCGCTTGATTCACTGGGTTGGCTTGGGCCTGAGCATGAATAATGTTTACCAACCTTGGACAAGTGTTTCTGAAGTGGCTCGGGTCACCGCAATTGTAGCAAGCCCGCATTGGTTGACCCATAGGATAATTGGGCTGGTAATTTGTTTGGGCTAAATGTTGGGTGGGTGGTAATAGTAGGGGTTGTTGGGCTTGGCCCATTATTTGTTGGTGGGTTTGGGTTAAAGGTTGGTGGCGGTTCGTTCGTTGAGGCATGCGGCAAGTTTGAACAGTATGACCTGCGCGACCGCAGCCGGTGCAATATTGGCAAGGATGATCAGGGGAGTGGTGATATTGGCAACGGTTGCATTTTGGTAGCGGGCCAGTGTAAGGTCTTCTGTATGGTGCGGGTGAAGGAGTGACTTGAGTAATGGGTGCAGCAGGAATAGAGGAGTTGGTTTGAGTAACTGCAAAATTTCTGGTGTTGCGCTTCCTCTTGTTGGCAAACTTAGAGGAAGAAATGGGAGGGTTTGAAGTTTGACCTCAACAGGGGCTTTCTTTTTTTCTTCTTTGAACTTCCCGTTGCGAATTCGGTTCTCGGTCAGTTCAGTTGCTAGCTCCATAGCAGCTTCAAGTGTTACTGGTGAAACGCTGAGAACTGAATCTTGGATTTTCGAGGGAAGTCCTCGAATATAATGCTCGATCAGACGATAGGTTGGGGTGAACAGATTTGGAACCATTTGGTTCAACTCCAAGAACTCTTGTTATAGGTGGTGTGATCACCCTCCTTTTGCTTTAGAGAATGAAATTCGTCCTCCAGCTTTTTAATTTCACTCCTAGGACAGAAACGCCTAGTCATGATTTCCCTTAACTCCTCCAAGTTAAGGCCATTGCATCTTCAGTTCCCCTCTTCCCTTTCTCAGTATTCCACCAAGTGAGAGCTACCCCAAATAGTCTCCCGGTGGCGTATCGAACCCTTTCGATCCTCTGGACAATCGCAGTTTAGAAAGGTGTTTTCCATCTCCTCGAACCAATGTAGGAGAGCAGTGACACCCTCGGTCCCTTCAAATTTAGGAGGATCACAAGACTTGAAATGTTTGTATGAACACTTGCTGGTAGGAGAGTTGTCGATGTTCTGGTCATGTTGTTGGGGAGGGTTAGTAGGATTTGTAGCGAGGGCTTGTTGTACTTGGACCACAATGTCAGGCAGTATCGTGGCCATTTGTTTCGCGATCTGAGTGGCCAAACGTTCCTGAGATCTTCCTGATCTTTTACCCCTTCGTTGCTGTCTAGACGACATCTACAGGATCATACAATGAGAAGATTGTGAGTTTATGGTGTCTTTTTAGGTGTCATGTGTCTTTAAGAAAATGAAAATAACATAAATATCAATAATGCAAACTACATCCATAGGATGTCTTGGGTTTGCTCATGTTGGGCCTCAAATGTCTCCCATACCTTCACCTATATAGTCATGTGGGCCCCCATGGCTATTGGTTTGGTAGGATTCACATTAGTATTGGCAATTTAACACTCGCCTCAGCCGAATGCAAACCACAAAATATGTTCATGAGATGTTTGGTCGGAACGTGTCCAGGTGTAGACACAATGACAACTCAAAGTGGGGTTAGCTCACACGACGTTTGGTATAGCATGCTTTGGCCTAATAGGTACTTCGTACTCTCATCGTTAGTCCCCAGGTAGGCAAACTGGTCCTTTATTTTGGATTTATACGAATGCCCGCCTAGACAGGACGTTCGATTACCGGTACTGGTACCCTTCCAGTTACTACATGCCCGTCATGAGAACTCACTTTGATGAGATTTGAAAACACAAAAATCATTGTAAAAGCAATCATGATGTGGTGTGTGCTTTCATGGATGTGATATGTTATGAGTATATGATTCATGATAGGCATTATATGATAATACATACTTATGAACATGCTTGCATAATATTGAATGTAACATTTAACATAAAACATATAAATATCATGAAATTTGGCATGTAACACACAAAAATCTTATAAGTTTCTATCAACTATAGTATAGGCTCTAAGGGTCTATATAACCTATCCTATATCCCTATAGTCATGGCTCTGATACCAATCTGTCACACCCCGACCCGCAGCGGAATAAGAGTCGGGGCATAATTGGGTTATCACCAAAGCTCATGACATTTACTAATATGTTTCATATTTAATAAAGTCAAAGTTACATTTCCAAATATCCAAACATGTTCATACAATACAAAGGAAATAAACCAAACATAACAATCCCAAAATCTAAATCATTTTATTCTTCTAGTCCAATCCTATGTTTCCTAGCTGCTGCTGGTTCACCTATATCATGTGTAAAAATGGGGGTTTTTGGGTCAACATAAGTTGGCGAGTGAACCTTGTTAGATAAATGTTACACTTAATTCCACGTTTCTTCTTTTTATTTTTCTGCATTCTAGTTCAAAGGTTGTGATAGTGGTCAAAGGTAGTTTTTGCATGTTTTTAGGTAGTGGGTCAGTTTCTTTTTTTATTTCTATATGTACGACCAAATGGGAAGATGGAAAGTTAGTGAGTTTATGTTTTAGAAATGATTTTTGGTTAATTTATCTCTTGAGTCTGAGAGTTAAATTGATTTGTCTTTGCTAGCTCAATTTTGGCACATTGGGTGGTGTTCTTAGACACAATTTCTGAACCGGAGTGGTGAATTTGTATCTTCGGTTACGACATCGCAACCCTACCGTTTGTTTGGTGGTGTTTTCTGTATCCAAACGAACCATAGAACTATCTTTATTTTACCGTTTGATATCATTTGGTATCAGAGCCGAAGCGATCTGTTTCGACTCGTTATCTTTAGAAGAAAAAAAACCTCCACCTTGAATTGTTTATCGTTTCAAAAAAAATGTTCCTTACGTTCATAACCAAATCTGAGAATTATGAGTTCGAAGCTGTGACATCCCGGCTTTTCAGGTATCTTAAACGCGCTACTTTATTGTTATTCATTCCTACGCTGATTTAATTCGGAGAATTAAATTACGCGCTCGCAATAACTACGCTAACTTTAGTATTTAGGGAATACACACTGTTTGGAAATTCTAACAGGTTGTATCTGAATTACGTGCTATGCGTTATTAGACGTTTGTGAATAATTGCCGAGTCGTAATATGTGTAGTTATTTATCAGATTTTAATGAACGGTTAGTAAATTCTATTTATAAGCCTAACCAAACCAAGCCTGTGAAACGTTCGACTTCGCGACCAAGCAAACCCAACCTGCCACCCACACCCCTTGTGGCCCACACTTCCTTGCGGCCCAAGGAACTAACCCAAACCGCCGCCCCCCCTATCGCGACCCCCCTTTATGTATGCATACATGCATGTTGTGGGAAACCTTCAAAAAAAACCCTAACACTCTAGTTGAAGTCGACGGCAGCCCCCCCCCTGTCTCGGTCGCGCAAGTTCTACACCCTCGGATCAATTCTAAGCTTGTCCCGGTTCGCTAATTGTCATCGTTTCAACGTTATGGTTTAATTGTATTGCGATTCACACTAGGTTTTGTGTAATCTTGATCATGATTATGTGCTTGTATGATATTATCATGAAAAAGTGTTGTGGTGTATGATAGTTCGGATGAATATGCGAATCTTTGCGGTTGTGATGAGATGTTTGAATATTAAAATCGTAGGCTGCGTTTTATCGATAGAGATCATGATATATATTTATGGTTTGCACTAATATTGATATATTAGATGATATTTGACAAATTAACCTGCAGTTAATCAATACAACTAAGCGTCATGGCCGTTTACACATGTTCTAATGCGATAAAGTCGAAAACAGTAAGCTGATTGACATTTACAGCCAACTGAAGTTGGCCGTAACCTGATCATTATTTATCGAAAAGTGGATTTTCTGAAGCCTAAAACGTGTATTTTTTAAAAACGCTTCAAATGGAGCTGGATTCATATTTTTGTGAGGTCGTTTGCTATTTTTAAATGGTCATTTAGTGCAGAAGCTGAAGCTGCGTAAATTCTGCAGAATTTGCAGGTTGTTTATCGAGTCGGATCTCATAGTCTGTATGGGGTTAGGTCACGAAATCTGTACAGTGACTGGAGACATGAATTTATGAAAATCTCCCACTGGAATTTTGTTAATCGGATGAATGATGATTTTTAAATAATTTTTCTCGTGGACTGCAGTCAGAAAGCAACGAATCTGACTGCAGCCTACTATATAAATGTTTATAAATAATTGGTAAAGAATTAGGATTTGAAAATTTCACACAATTTTCTACAGTCTAATTGACATCTCCTGTAAAAAAATCGAAATTTTTGGAACGTTGGAACTATTTTATAAAAATTCTCGAAAAAGTCCAGTTATGAGTGTACAAGCTGAAACATGATAACTTGCGTTTGTGTGTATCTAAGTGTTGTATGAGTTATCCTGTGTTTATGACAGGTTGGTTTGATCGTTATTTTGTATGGTGATACTTTGCATGCATGATTATGGTTTCAAATTGGTTATTACGTGTGCCGTACGGTGTGTTAGTTATGCGTAGGGTTTTGTGTCAGTGTGTTCACACACTAACTTTGAATCGGTTGACATGTTAGGACGCGATTAGCGGTTCCATCATTTGCTTCTTTTGCGTTATTCTAACCGAGCAATTTAAGGTGAGTTCACGGCCCCTATTTTATCCGGTTTTAAACACAGGGGGAAAAACATGTATACGTTCTACAACTCTATCATTTACGTTATGTGAAATTAACACCGTTAACTATTCGGTAACTAAGTTAATGTTAATGTATGTTATGGTCACTAAATAGCTTTATCACGAAAGTTCTCAACCAACTCTCGGATCGTTAGTATTGGGTTAGATAGCGGGGAAATTATAGTAGTACTACTGGGCCCGACAAGCCCCACCCGAGCTAGTCGCGCTAGCCGACCGGGAATGGTCAACGGGTGATTGATTTGGCCTAACTTTCGCCATGGTCAGTGATAGACCTGGCAACACAGAGGCAACAACAGTCAGCTTCGATCGTGAACTCTTATGTGACGTAACTTTAGGCTCGCTACCTACATGTTAACATTGAACTTATTTACGAACCAACCTTACTATTCCAGGTTAGGAATAATGGAACTATGTCGTTATCCCGGGTTAGGGATAACGTGGGAAAACAATCTTTTAAACCGAACTTGTGAACTTATAAAAACCTGTGAACTCACTCTTCTTTAATGTTGACACTTGTTTCTTTGCATGTTTCTCATGACGCTAGGATCGCTAGGTGCACTCACTTGCATTTGATCAAGACATTTTTATCGAGTCTTTATTTACGAATAATTTTTGGGATTTTGGTTTTGGCGTTTATGTTGGCGCCCGTTACTTTATTTTAATGCTTCCGCTAAACTTTGAAACCTTGATATTTTGAAAATGACTATGCATGTTTACAACAAATGTTTTTGGAAAACGTTTAAATAAATCATATAGAGTCGTTCGATATTCCTAGTGTTTGAGATTCTGGTTTGATCACACACCTCGCGGTAATACTCCGCAAGTGGAAATTGAGGGTGTGACAGAAGCCTCTAAAGAGATCACTTCTGCACCGTATGATGAGGAGCCTCGGTACGATGAATACGGGATCGTGCCAAATGAAGATGAGTGCATGCTCGTGAGACAAGCTCTTTACGGGATCATCCGTCACGAAGATGCGCTTACGGATAAATATTCGAGTTCAAGAAAAGGTCCAAATAAAGCTACACGAGACTGTGATGATGCAGATGTGCTCTTGAAAGAACATGGTGAAGATGAAAATGAAAATGAAGGTCTTGATGTGAAGCAAAGTAAATCGGTTCTGAATCAATTTAATAGGAAGACAACTTTGCTACCCATATCATCTAATATTCTTGACCATATAAACCATTTTGTTCACACATTTAACGGGTCAGTTTTGCATGGGTATGAAGCCATCAAAAATATTAATCTTATTCTCAAAGATGGTGATGAAGCTATCAACTGGAGTATATCAGTCAAGACCCTTCATGAGAAAGTTGGTGTTCGGCGAGATATACCCTTCGATCCGGGTGCCTTGGTTTGGATAAAATCCGGTGCAAATTTAGACCTTCTTCTGAAGGGCCCTTTAAAGTCCTTGCAAAGGTGAACAACCACACGTACAAGATCGAACTTCTAGGTGTTTGGACTACATTTAATGTCACAAACTTTCAGCCTTATGTCGATTATGATGAGCATTCAAGTTTGAGGAAACTTCGTTAAAGAAGGGGAGGATGATATACATCAGTTTCGGTTTCAAAAAATGGATTAATTGGGTCACATTTTTACCCGCATCCGAATCCGAAGACCCACCATGATCCGACCCATTTGCAGCAAATTAGAGCCATGTTTTTCATTATCTATTATATTTCAAATTTATGCAACTTAATTCCCACGTTTCTTCTTTTTATTTTTCTGCATTCTAGTTCAAAGTTTGTGATAGTGGTCAAAGGTAGTTTTTGCATGTTTTTAGGTAGTGGGTCGGTTTCTTTTTTTATTTCTATATGTACGACCAAATGGGAAGATGGAAAGTTAGTGAGTTTATGTTTTAGAAATGATTTTTGGTTAATTTATCTCTTGAGTGTGAGAGTTAAATTGATTTGTCTTTGCTAGCTCAATTTTGGCACATTGGGTGGTGTTCTTAGACATGATTTCTGAACCGGAGTGGTGAATATGTATCTTCGGTTACGACATCGCAGCCAAACGAACCATAGAACTATCTTTATTTTACCGTTTGATATCATTTGCTATCAAGTATGGGTATTAAAATCTGTTAATAATCATAACACGGAACCAATTGTTAGTATAGCAGCATCTACATTTATGTGTAATTTATATAATCAACAGATCTATAAGAAGTATTTTCTTTATACAACCCGTGTAACACACGAGATCTTAAACTAGTTCTGAAATATAGTTGCTTCATCTTAATATCGATTTTCTTTTTATTTTTTCTTTATTATTTACTAGTTTAAGATCCCGTGTGTTACACGGATGGTATAAAGAAAAAACTTTTTATAAATCTATTAATCTAATAAATTACACATAGATGTAGATTCTACTATACTCACAATAGGTTCCCGTGTTATGATTATTAACATACATTAATACTCTAATCCTTTAACACGAAGTGGCTTCTCGTTAACAAATAAATACAAAAATATCACATGTCGTTTTATATTATATATTTTACTTTATTTAATATATAGTATAATTCATTTTATAATAATACAAAATGATGCATTAAATATGGAAAAGGTTAAATTACAATATACAAGTTTTTTTGTTCTTTATTTCTGTTGTATATGAGATTTGAAGTCTTGCACCTAAGAACTTCAAATCTAAGTGTATTTAAATGTTTTTACCTCTGGCAATTAATCACCAACGTCATGGGTAATTACAATATATAAGTAATAAACATATAAGCAATCTATAAATCTCTAAATATTTCTTTGTATCCCACATTTGTCGTCTTATTTGTAAGATTTTTCATCTTTGTATAATATTAGTAACTTACTTTGTATCTTCTTTTTATTCTTTATAGTGTTACTGCTCATGAGAAAAAAAAATTGACTCTTTTAAGTACAACCCAACCTTTAATAATGATTATGTTTGACTTTTATTAATAATCACTGACTAGATATCAAGTTGTTGCTTATTTATAAGTTATGCAAACATTTTAAATATAATTGATTTGTAGTTATCATTCAAGATTTCATTGAAAATAATAATAACAATACACAAAAGGTAATTATTATTATATTAATTTATTTAAACCAAAAAAAGCCAATTTAAACTATTACCATTCTTGAACATAATTAAAAACTTTAATTATTTTATAATTTGAATGCGTTAAATATATATTTTAATATTCAAAAGTCAGTTATAATTTCAATTACAATTACAGATTATATTTTAAAAGGTCATTGTATTTTATTGAGTGTTTTTAGAATGACGACTTCAAAAAGGAAAAATAAAATACGACAGTTATAACAAAATTGCATTTACGATTTAGTTACATAAACAACTTTATATAAAGGAGAACACAATCTGGAAACTTACGTAAAAAATCTCATAAACATAAAAAATGATTTGATTAATCTTAAAAAAGAATGTAACTAAAATTTCCATGATACATCAAAATAATCAAAAACATTTTTAATTATTTAATATAGAAAAATATGTATGCAATTGTTAATTGATTAAGATTTATTATAGAAAGTTTGATAAAAAAAATAAAATTATATAATCTTGAATAAACTATTGACAAATATATATTGAATGGAAAGAATATTATTATATGCCAATAAATCAAAGGATACAATTGAACCTTTAAAATAACATCGAAGTTTTCATTGGAAATGTTAAAGTAATTAAATATTGAAAAATTTAACAGATCAACAAATACCTAGTTAAAAATCGGTGTAAAATAACTATTCATGTGCAGGCTTCTGCAAATAATTTTTTATGAAGGAACTACTATTATAAAAGATAACAAAGGAAAGTGGATATATTTTAAAAAGAGGACAAATCCATAATATTTTCTGGAAGTAATTTCTTAAAAGGAAATAGTCTGCATAAAAAGGAAAGTCTGATTTCTTTAAAATTTGTGACAAAAATAAGTGAAACAAAAGCCTTGTGTTTTCCCTCCTAAAATAAAATAATAATGATTATAAAATGACACGTGGCAATTAATAGCTTAAGTGATTGACATGTGGCCTACGATGGTTCTGATTTATTATAATTTATAGATTATAGATTTATAGATAATAACTAGTGGAATTACATGTGTTCTCCACCAGTGCTACCGCCACCACCACCACCACCCACTGCCACCCACTGTTGTCGCCACCACCCACCCACCACCACCGACGCAATCCACTGTCACCCGCCACCGTCGCTACCCACCACTAATTTGTTTTTCGATTTAATTCGGGAGATAGAATGGTTGATAACTGGAATTTGTGATGAGGAATTATGTGAAAAGATTCAGGGATTTGTTTGGTATAAGTTTTATAAGTTGATGTTAACGAATTATATGAAAACCGATTATGTTTCTAGTATACTTTACTTGTCACACCCTGACCCGCAGCGGAAATGGTAGTCGGGGCATGATTGGGTTTCATCAAAGCTCATGACATTTACTATAAAGTTTCATATTTATTATTTCAAATTTAAAGAAACCAATTACAATAAACATACAAGCACAACATGTTCTAAACACAACATTCAAGAACTCTTTATTTTTCTTCTAAGGCAAAACCCTATGTATTCCTTGCTTCAACCTGTCCACCTGTATCATGTGTAAAAATAAGGTTTTAGGTCAACAAAAGTTGGCGAGTGAATCTTATTTAAACATTTGAAAAGAATTATTTATATTGGTTAAAAATGTGCATAAACCAAATATGAGTACACGTACATGTAAATTTAACCACAAAACACATAATATCAATCAATGCATACACACACATATCAAATGATGAACAATGAGATCAAGGCTCAATCAAACGGAGCCGATCTAATGAGGCACCTGATGCTCAACCCGTCTCCAACGAGGAACTGATGGGCCTAATGAATTATTTGCTCGCAACTTGACAAAATGTAAACACGCAATACAACAAACAACATTTACATCACACGTACGATCATATAATGGTAATAGCACAAGTGTTTGAATAAAAGATATAAATAAATGACACATGATACACCCCAAAACATGAATAAAAATGAGAATTTGTAAGAATTCACTCACAGCGGGTGCGTTTTCTTGATTGATGAAGAGTGCGCACGATTTGAGGTTTTAACCGACGAAGAGATCTAACCTAAATAATAACGAAATAATACGATAAATATATAAAAATTAATATTTTGATTTAATACTTATGTTTAGATTTTTGGGTTATTATTTTTTTTATATTTATTGGGATTTTTAAACCTACACAATTTTATTTTTAAGTGTTTTTTTAATAAACTCTAAGATAAATAAAATTCATACAAAAAAATATGGACTAAAAGAAATTAATATAAAAAAAATATTCTTGTCAGGCTGACAAGATAAATCTGACCGGTTCGATAGGAAGTATAGGCGACGTGGGTGAGATTCGAAATGGAGACCTCTCGTACGTGTGCACGCAGCTCTTCCAACTGAGCTACGTGTCTAACCCGAAAGTATTTCAACTTTTATTATTCTTATACACTTATTATATGATTTCAGAAATTGATTAATTAAAAAGATTTTTTTAAATGAACGAACCGGTGAAGTGGAACTGACTCGAACCCGCGACGCTGATTTGTTTTGCACCCAGCCCAACCAGTTGGGCTGGGTGTCTAACCCATATATCATAGAATTTTAATTATATAAAACCCTTATCTCAGCTTCATCATCTTCACCCTTAAACCCATAACTGAAATTCGACTGATTGCTTGGGTAATCAGTTAACTGACTTAAACGACTAACGTATAATATACATAAAAACTTTAGGAGTTAAGTGAATTTGAAATAAACGATACCGATGGAGGATTCCGACGATTCCGGCGGTGGTGAATTCGAGCAGAACGTTGATCAGAGGTGTTTAACTTGAAAGTTTTGAGTGTATTTGGACGAAGTGATGAATTGATATATATAGTGTCCAGAAACAGTTCAAAATCTTTGGTTTAAAACAAAAATTATGGCCAATGATTTGAAAAACGTTTTGAATTAAAATCGGGTCTTGATTTTGAATTATAACTGCTCATCAGTTACGCTCATAAATTGCAACCGAAATCCGTTTTAACTTGATGATTCGCGACAGGTATGGATGTTAACATAGAAACGGAAAAACGGATTTCATGCTTGATTAAAAAAATGGTGGTTTCTGTCTGATTGATGGATTTGCAGGTTATCATTACGTTTAGTATTAATTTAATTGGTTTCAGTTTTATTCACAAAAGTGTGTGCAGTTTAGTGGTGTTTGGTGCGTGTGGACTTGTGAGAGCCCCGAGTTCGATTCCGGTTTCTCCCTTTTGTTCATTTTTTTAGATTATACAACATTAAATGTTTTTTTTTATTATTGTTACTATTACTATTATTATTATAATTATTATGCTATTTACTAATAACTAACATGAATAACTATGTAACGAAACATTTAGCAATTTTTGAACTTTAAACAGAGCGGTTTTTGGAACCCGTTTTACAACGAATGTTACAGTATCCCCTACTTTTAGAAATTTCGTCCCGAAATTAAAGTGGTAGTAGGTGTAACTTGGAAAATATGCGGGTATTTTTTCTCGCATCGAGCCTTCGCGTTCCTAAATAACCTCATGTTCTCACTCTGACTAAAAATCTGAATATCTTTTAACAGAAAAAGGGAGTGTGAGGTTTGGATTTTGACGTTTACATAACCAGAGAAGTGTGAAATTTTGAATTCTAATTGAGGCGGTAACGTTCCTAGCAAGGGTTGAAAACCTGCTACAGGAATCGCTTTTTGATGCCTAAGATGAAAAGCGTTGATACATAGAGTTGATTGACTGGATATGATATCATGCATAAGAGTTTTGAGAGAATTGATGCGTTGAAAAGATAAGGTTATATCAAAACAAAAACTTCAACTGTGACAATATTAAAACCTACACGGAACTTCTCATAACCGCCTGATAATGCTTTTGATCCTTTGACAAGAATACTTATATATAGGAAGTACCAGCGGCGTATCCACCATATTCTTGTCAAATTTTCATTGGCTTTGTCAGTAAGTTATGATTAGTTCTATGTGACTCTAAAACATAAACAAACACAACAACCAAATCTTGAGTCTCAAATCTGAAAGGATACATGACTGAATGACGACAATACCTCTCTCGTTTGCTATGATGAAGGGGTCAGTCTATGAAAAAAAAGTGAGACACGACCCAACTTCGAGATACGTCGTGGTGTATGATGATATGAAAATTAAATCAATGAGTAAAGATATAAAACAGTAATATCAATTTACATTAAGATTCTTCGATACATAAATTCCCAAATTATAACAGGGATACACAAAGATTGAGAAAACATTAAGAACTAGACGATTGGAGTTGAGTCTTGACTTTTGGTGATGGAAGGCTAGTTGGGTTGTTCGTTTGGGCCGTTATTATCTTCAACAGGATTGGCGTTGATGTTGTAAGCTCTTCCTCTTGCTGGTGGTAGTGCTGGGTTTTCTTGATTTGCTTGGTTAACTGGGTTTGCTTGAGCTTGGGCGTTTATGATGTTAACCAATCGAGGGCACGTGTTCCTAAAATGGGTAGGGTCCCCACAATTAAAGCAAGCTCGAACATGTGGAACCATGGGGTATTGGGGTTGTTGATATGATTGGATCATGTTTTGGGTAGGGGGTGAAGCTTAGTTTTGAGGGGTTCGACAAGTTTTGCTCAAATGACCATAACACCCACAATTAGCACACAGTCGACAAGGCATGGTAGATGGATGGTGATAAAAACAGGTGTTGCATTGAGGGTGAGGTCCAATGTAAGGTTTCTTATTTGGGTAAGTAGAGTTGGGTGCTACTTGAGTGATTGGGATAGTTGTTTTTATCACGATCCGTTTTTTGCGAATATTACAACGCTTGCAAGGGGAAAACATTAAAAACCAAAATACGAATTGAATAAAAGCAGAGGGACTAAACATGTATAGTAGCAAAGTTAAAGTAGAAGGTTTAAACATGTTTATAATCAAAGTTAATTTACAAAATAATTATTTTTAATAAATTAGAAGGTCTAAACATGTATATTAGAAAATTTAAAGTTGAGGGGTTGTATAATAAATATAGTAAAGAACAATGGGTGTAATAAGATAATTCACTAAAAGACAAAACTCTTAGCTACTGTAGCCAAAGGTTGTGTTTTAGTAGTAACTGGATTTTCCGACCGCGTGTTGCGGCGGAAATCTATATGCGAACCAAACAATAAAGATGTTGTATTATATTATACTGTAATATATATGTGTATATATATACACACACATATATTAAAAACCAACTTGTTTTAATTAACAATGGCACGTTTAAATCATCAATTTCAGATAACATAAGAAAATACAAAATGCAAAGAGTAGAGGAAATTGTTTTAGTAGAGATACTTATTTCTTTTGTTGTAAAGATGTTAACGAGATTATTAGTTTTTTTTTTTAAGGGTGACTTTCAATATGTACATGGACCATTGGTCACCGGGTTCCCATCAAGGATGGTTACCCGTCAGCCCAGCATTCACAGACGCGATGTTCTATCGGGCCCCGGCTGCCGCTCTGACTGACATTCGCCCGGAAACCATACTGCCGCCACACGAGAGCCTCGCTGGGGTAACAGTTGGGTAAAACCGGGTTGCCTTTCGGATCGAACCATGTCTCGGTAGGAAACGATCCATCATTGGGATGTCCCGCACCTTTTGCCCAAGCCGGGAGCCGAACCGGAGTCTCCAAGGAGAAACCGGCCCAACTTACCCAACTGGGCTAGGGTGGGGGATAACGAGATTATTAGTATTTACTTGAAATCAATACTTATATTACTTAAATTATAAAACAATTAATATTATCATAAAAATGCAAGTGCGAGTTTATGGGTTTGGTTCTATACGCAAATTTATACAATACCGATATTTTCCGTATCACTTTTTTAGATTTTCCCTTTTATATTAAAATTCATTTTAACCATTATTTAAATAAAAGAAACAAAAAAAGTTAATTAAAAAAATAAAAAAGGAAGATATACATGAGTGGACCCTTGTAATTAATATAACCCCTATCAATAAAAAAAACAACACAAGTTCACTTTAAAATACATGATGGAACTCTTGTAATTAATATAAATAATATGCATATTATCTCTATTGTAGCAAGTAGATGTTCTTTAATATATTATATAATAAGAGTAAATTATAAAAAGTCATTCTTTATATTGACACTAGATTGCAAAATAAGTATTTTACCTTTAAAAAGTACAAAAAAACGTACCCGATGTTTGCAATCCTTTGCACGTTATGTCTTTTAACCATAACCCAGTTAATTTTCATAGTTAAATCTAACCAAATGAACCCCACATGAGGGTAATTTGATCCTTTTTCCTTAAATGCTAAAACAAATAATTATAAAAAACAAAAACAATTATGTTTAAAGAAATTATATGTATATATATACACACACACAAACATACACATATGTAACCCCCTTCTCTCTATCTCAACTTTCTCTCTCTAACTACCCTACCACCACCGACCTGCCACCCCCACCATCTGGTGTTCTGCTCTGGTGAAGAACTACCGCTCAACTCTGGCGACCAAAACCCCCACGCCCACCCCTCCCCCAACTGGTCTTCTTCTCTCTGGTGAAGCACCATCACCGACTCAAGTTTAGGCACCTCCGGTTCAGATCTCAAATGCTAGATCTGAAAACCTATATTCAGAGAAACCCTCTGTTTCAGATCTCAAATGCTTGACCTTTTCGTTGTCACTTAGGATGTAGGAACAATCTGTCACACCCCAACCGATGACGGAAACATCAAGGCGGGACGAAAGAGATTGCTCATTGCTCATAAATACTAATTGTGACAATATTTGATTAAACAAAATTTCATTTCATAAGATAATTATCAAGTACATCGTTCGAAGCAAATACATCAATTAAACGTTACAACAACGAAACAAAATACAACATAAGCTAATCTAGTAAGTTTAAAAAAATGGGTTTCTAAAGTATTCCTACTAGCTTTCAGCATGCATATCCTCTTCAACCTGTAACATGTTAAAAATACGAGTTTGCAAAAGCAAAGGCGAGTACACAAGTTTGGTGAATACATTGCATAGGTATAAAATGTATAATTCGAATCCACATGGTAGTGTAAGCAAAGAATAAACTAATCATGCAATACTAGATCAAACCCCGAGTTCCCATAAAAATTTACGAGATCGAGCTTCCCTCGTCGCAAAAGCGACGAGACTAATTTGTGTATGATAATCTTAACATAACCCCGACGGTGGTGTGCTACTCCTATAGCGCTATATATGTCAAGTTGGGCTAGCTAAGTTAATGATCGAGCATGTATAATTCTAGCATGTATCTAAGCATAACAAGCATCATGTATTAAGGATTGAGTATGTAAAAGCATGAATTTGTGATAAGTGTATTTTGATAAGTAAACATGTTACAACCCAAAAGTGAGAAAGCGGTAAATGGGTCGAGTGTACTCACGGTTTTGCTAAAGTGTTCCACTTAGAGAAATCCCGCGAGCTTGTTGTGATTAGGGTTTGGAACCTTGTCCTTCTACAAGAAGAACATAGGCATGATTATGAGTTTTAACGGGAGAATTGGATTATCGAGCATGATTACAGAAAAAAGAATAAAGTATCATGGTATGAAAATAATCGCTAAGGTATAGCACATGTTCTTGACACTATGATAACCCGAATGTGTTTGATGTGATTTCATAGGTACGAGATCTATTAGAATCGTGACAAGGAACTACACACTTTAGTGATAAAACTTATTAACTTGATAGGTGATTATTTAGTCATTATCAAGGGTTCGGTTTTGATATAATATATAGCCCATAGATTTATATATAGTTATATAGTCATGTAGGAGGTGGGAGGATGAACCATCCGCTTTGGAACCTCTTGGTGTCATGTAAGTCAAGTAGGAGGTGGGAGGATTAACCATCCACTTTGGAACCTTGATTGGATTCACTACTCCACAAGGGTCATAGACACAAGGAGGGTCATGAACATAGAATTACATAAACTACATAAAATAAAGAATTCTTAACTAAAGCTTCATATCAACCGAGTAAGCAAACTAGGGTCGTGCATCCCGTACATCCTTCGTCAGGGAATGGCGTAGCCTTGTTACTCTATGAAGGTCGAATAGGCCTTAGTGGTATAGGAAATCATCAAGTGTTGTGTGGACTTTTATGTAGGATAGCCCAAGCTAACCTTGTAGTCTCACTAACATCAAGTTCAAGACTTGGCAACACTTGTGAGCTAAAAGCTCTTTGAAACAGAAAGTTTAGTGTGTTAGAACAGCCCTTAGTTCATGTTAACAGGCTTGGTTAGGCTTTACTAATCATAAGCTTGACTAGAAGCACAAGAACACAAGTTTGGTTTGAAGGAAAACATAAGTTTTGAAAAGATTTGTGTAAAATAGAAACTTTTGAGCCTTATACGTGAATATCCAGGTATGGATTCTCCATGGAGAATCCTTGGAATCAAACCTAAGGTTTCTCCAAGTTCATAGGAAGAAGAATCAAGTAAAACAAGTACAATTTGAGCAAGTTGTGCTCACTTTAGTGAAGGAGGTACAATTTGCCCAAATTCTGATGTTGCAAGAGTTCTTGGAGTGATTTAGGAAGGATTGGAGAGTTGTGAAAGTGAAAAATGGCTTGGAGGATGCTTGGTATTTATAAGGGATGAATTAAGGTTGATAGGAGGTGATTAAAGGAGGTTTAGAGGTGAGTGGATCAGAGATGAGTGCGTGGATCCGTGCTAATTCGCGAGCCAAAAAGTATTCTGCCCGCCCAGAGGGTCTTACGGACGTAAGGGTATCCCCTTGCGGTCCGCAAGGACCGGGGCGAGAACAAATTTTGAAATTTGTCGTTGTGTTGAATTGTGATGGGTTTAAGTCCTATATTTTGGCATTTTATGAATATATAAAGTATTACAGGTGTATGCAACATGCCATAATGTGTATGTATGTATGTATGTATGTATAAATTGAACGAGATCGAGTATGAACATCAAGTATAATGTATGTATGAAGCATAAATGTCACGAATATTGCAAGTATTTCATGTTTTCGAGTATGAGTTTCATGTATAAATATGTATGATTGTGTATAACAAGTATAGAGATAAAAATGTATGTTCCATTATGATTCAAGTCTCGATTACAAAGGTTACAACGAAAAACGAATACGGGATACAAAGGTTGTCAAAAAAGATAGGGGTTAGGATAGTGTGCATTCATGGCCATTTCTAGATACGGGTCATGAATTGGTACATTATGACTGTGGCTATGATCCGGCCAAGTAGAAGGTTCAAATGGGTTATATCCAGGTAGGTTTGAATAAGAAGGAATAGGGTTATCAAAACCTGATGGTGGTAGTGGTGATGGCTCATTTATAGGAATTGGTGGTGCTCAACAGTTAGTTGTGGTTGGTTCTCCATAAATGGTGAAGTATGCGAGGGTCCACCCATTTGTGGGTCCTCGGGAATAATAGGGTAAGGATTAGGTGAGAGACCCTACTCTCGGTCCTAGGCGCACCGACATGCGCGCCCCACTTCTTCTTGGAGGTTGAGGTGGTAGTGGATGCTCCACTGGTGGTTCTTGTGGTGGAATGTGATATGATGGTGTGTTATGGTAGGATGGGGTAACATGAACTGAGGGAGTATTATAGAAAACGTATTGTCCCCACCTTTCTTCGTAGCTATCAGTTGATGAGGGGTTCCATTGTACGAGTTAGAACCGCTGGATATGTCAATGGGGTGACCCATTGATCCTGTTGCTGGCATTTCGGGTTCTGAATCTTCCTCCATAGGTTTAAGAGAATCTTCGGGTGGAGTCACCGAGAGTGAACGTAGTTGGATATCAGCGTTGTAATTCCCATGAGAAGAATGGGAATGTGAGTGGTAGGAATGGTGGCTATGGTGCGAATGCGAAGGTTGTTGGTCATAAAGTGGCTCAGATGGCGGCGAATACTCATGAGGTAAATTTGGGTAAGGCTCCCATGGTGATGACGAGTCGTCTGAGCCTTCATATGGGTTATAAACAGGTGCTTTGGAGGGCCCTTGCTTCGAAGATCCACTCCTCATTAGACCCTTTCCTTTTGCTCCTCTCGAGAATTTAGGCAGCATGATTCCCGCTTCAAAATAAGTTAAAACACAAAACAAGGCATAATAATCAAATAAGGAAATGAACAATTCCTAGGTCATAGCCTAGACTCGGGAGTCTAAGGAATGTGTTACTGTGTCGTTTGAGATCAAACACTAAAGACAAGTGTCGAATTCCCTTAAACGTTGGCTCTGATACCAACCTGTCACACCCCGATTTCCACGTGTATTCCGGTGGGCCCGGTGGGGAGTATCGTGACGTACAGTTGATATCATCATAACCAATTACAACACAGAGCAACACAACGGAAGACTTGGAGTAAAACATAAACTATTACAAACCATAAGTGTCCAAAAGTTCGGAAAACACAAATATACATCAAGGCTTGTAATAAGATCCACAGGCGGATCAGATAACATACAAAAATGATAACAGACTCTACAGGCTCAACTCTAAGGTCGCAACTCCTTAATGTCAACGCCCCGCAGCTTCCGGCCTATTTCATACTTGTACCTGCATTTTAATCTTTGAAAATACGTCAGTTTACACTGGTAAATACACTCAACCGACTCATTTTGAAAATTCTTTCGAAAATGGTTTTAGGTGCACTTGGCACATTTTCATAAATAACTTGGGATAGTACAAATGACCTTGTATACAGATTTACATGTCAGGCTTTTACATATGGAGCTCGGTACAGAAACCGAGACCTGATCGACTGACACACCACTCTGAACTTTCACATAGAAAGCAGATAGCAATTACCGAGTGTATGCCTACACACCATGCTATATTGTCGTGGCCACTAGCACTTTAGTGAGCCAAGGATATCCCGGACACGGTCAAGTCCACCCCCAATGTTTTAGTTTCAGACAAAACAGGTCAAAACGGGTTATGTAAGATTTTAGTTAATTATCACAACTGGATAAAACATGATCCCATACCCGACCAAGCGGTAATAATTTACCGTATCCCAAGCCCGTATAGGGTAAATAAGTTAAGGGTATTTACATGAAGTTAAGTCTTCGGAAAGTCAGAACTCAGCCGCAGATCAAAGCAAGTACAGGTACAATTTACCAGAAGGCGTTCAGTCTGGAGTGATGGTAATTAATAACCAATATTAGAATGCTAACGGGTCCTTAATTATGTAACATTTGTAAAAATCGGGTTTTCAAAACCCGCTCCGTTTTGTAATCGAATATCAAGTTATAAAAGTTACGTTGAATATTTATGATTTTGATTTAAAACGATACATAATTAATAAATAAACTAAACTATAAAAATTATATTTGATAAAAAGTTAAAATAAAATAAATAAAAAAATTATGTTGCTGCCGGGACTCGAACCCGGGTCAGCCAAGACACACTCCAACGCCTTAACACACACTCACATCACCACTCCGCCGCTTTGTGTTTTCTGTTATCTCTAGGAAACAAATGAGATTTATACACAAACTCGGTTAAAACCGGTTGCGCCAACTGAGAAACGGTAATCGGCAAATCAATCGTCAATTCGTTTGTTTATTCGCACATTCAGTTTATAACCGATGCACCGACGGTTTTTAATCAAGTCGGAATTTATTAAACATAAAGCCTCATCATTATCGGTTTTTATAACCGAAAAATCATCAAGTCCAGATTTCTTCAACTTCAGACCACTCTCGCGACTCAGAAATATCATACCAATACTCCATTTCATTTTCATCACATTTTCAGACCATCAGAACGCCTAAATCAGCTCGCCGGAATTTTCTGCAAAAGTCGCCGGAAAACCGTATTCAACTCAAACCGGTAAAATACCTCGACTTTACTGTTTCAATCAATTGATAGAACCTTACTAACATTAACCCATCGCTCATAATCAACCACAGACGACATTGCTGGACTTTCTGTTTTCACCGGAAAACTTCTGGAATTGTCGGAAACTCGCTGATTACCGGTATGCTCATTCAAACGTGCTGATAATCAATACTCATTAGTTCAATTTCACATCTAATCCCTTAAACCTGTTAATTGATTCTCACAGCCGAAGGTTCCAAAACAGAGCCGACGAGCTTCGCTGGATTCTCTGAAGAAGACGATCTGTTCGGTATTTTCGTTTCCCCAAACTTTTCGGTTCAATGCATTCAAATTGTTCATCATGTTCATTAACTAAATTAATCGCGTATCAGTTGTTTTGATTGATGACTGTGTTTGTAATGAAGAAGACGAGTTCAGAGATGACATAAGATTAATTAAAATCGGAATTATAAACGGGTTAGACACATAGTCCAGCGGTGGACTATGTGCAAAATACTTACGCATGTCCCGAGTTCGACTCCTGCTATACGCACTCCTTATATAATAAAATGCCTTTTTGTTTAAAAACTAAACCGGGATAACTCAGTGAGTTGTTAAGTATAATAAAAACCGAGATAATAACCAGGTTAGACACACAGTCCAGCGGTGGACTGTGTGCAACATTAACCATACGTCGCGCGTTCGAAACCCGTCACTAGCACCGGTCCGTTGAATTAGAATGTTTTTGAAATTAAAAAGAATTTCGGTTAAACTGAATAAGTGTATAAATATAATTAAAAACAAGATTATTTCGGGTTAGACACGTAGCTCAGTTGGTAGAGCTGCGTGCACGCGTACGGGAGGTCTCGGGTTCGAGCCTCACCCAGCGCAAACCATGTTCCTGACCGAACCGGTCAACAAGTCAACGGTCAACGGTCAACGCAAAATAAACAATTTTTTAAATATTTTTATTTATTTAATTTAATTTAATTTAAAAATCAATTAAATACTTAAAAATAACATTTTTAAAGATAGAAAATAGCCATAAACTCACAAAAATATATCTAAAAATTTCATTAAAATCCTTAATAAATCCACTCATTTAATATATTTTTTCCGTCATTATTTAGGTTAGTATTTCTCGTTGTTCCGCTCATCTAATTCGTGCGCATCTCACCATCTCTAATCCAACGCACCCAATGTGAGTGAATCTTTACAAATTCCCCGTTTTAATCACGTTTTGGGGTGTATCATGTGTCTTGATATATATATTATACTTAAACCATTGTGCATACATCATATCATGAACTAGTGTATTCAGTTTGTTTCTGTTGTGTAGTTATTGTTGGATGCAAGTTTATTATTTTCAGTACATGCAATTTCATAGGCCGCCGCTCCCCATTACATTATGAGCGTTGAGCATGTTCCCCATTTCATTATGAGGTTGAACCTGGCGTGCCCACATACGATCGGCTCCGTTTGATTGAGCCTTGATCGCACAGACATTTTCATTTTCAGTACATGTAATACGATCGGCTCCGTTTGATTGAGCCTTGATCGCACAGTTTCATTTATGTTATTTACAGTATGATGTTGGTATGTTCATGTATGCTGTCATGTGTTATTGTATGTTATAGTTGTGACTGCTATTTGCCATTACTTGATTATTTACATTTGCTCATCTATGATTATGCACAATTTTTCATTGATAAACTAACAAGTAATTCATTAATAAATGTTTATCTAATAAGGTTCACTCGCCAACTTATGTTGACCGAAAAACCCCCATTTTACACATGATACAGGTGAACCAGCAGCAGCTAGGAACACATAGGACTTGGACTAGAAGAATAAAACGATTTAGAGTTGGGATTGTTATGTTTGGTTTATTTTCTTTGTATTGAATGAACATGTTTGGATTTTTGGAAATGTAACTTTGACTTTATTAAATATGAAACATATTAGTAAATGTCATGAGCTTTGGTGATAACCCAATTATGCCCCGACTCTTATTCCGCTGCGGGTCGGGGTGTGACAAATTAAGTCCTAGACTTGGACCGGTTAGTCTTACGCTAAATAAGATACGGTACGATACGCTAGATTAAGCGGTGACCGGAATAGGATGTTAGTTGGACCCGACAAGTATATAAACTTGTCTAATATGGGTAAACCAACAACATTCCCGATTTTGATAGATAAATGAAAAGGTTAAAACCCGTTTTGGTTTAAGTACGTAAATTATCACATGGGTGAAACTGGGTAACCGAGTGAGTCATATACAAGGTCCATATGGATATATGTTTAAGATATGTTATAAAACCAGTAGCTTTGCAAGAGATAGGCCCGAGGTATTTTAAAACCGAATTATGCCTTACAAGGGCATTTTGATCATTTTAAGGTTTATAAAAGGTGTTAAATATAAATTTGATGTCAAGACCTTTTTAAATATGTAAAATACTTATTTTATAATGTTACAATAGTAGGATTTCAAATATATGTGTGTTTGACGATTTTGAAATATTCTATGACCCGTAAGGGCATTTTGGTAAATTCACACATAGCTTTGAAGCCAAAATTGGGATTCTGAGTTCGGGACTTGTACTTACTATTAATATGTTGAAAATAAGTTTATAAATCAGTAGGTAACAAGTCTTGGCTCATAATTATGGTTTTAAACCATACTATGCGCCAAAAAGGCGTAAAAGTTGCTAAAATGCCGTTAGATTCGTAATTTAAGTTGAACAAAAGTTGAGGCCTGTTTTATATATCAAAATCGTGTGATATTATTTATTACAACAGTAGGTTTAAGTTTGTTTATAAAAAGATTGATTTAAGCCATTTTCCGTAAAAAGGGGTAGTTTGGTCATTTAGCGGCAATTAACGATTCTTAGATTTTTATTCAGGTCATAATCTGAATAATTATCCCAAATGGTCCTACTTATTATACCATATCAGTAAACATTTCATTTTGAAGGTAAAACCATGTTTAATCTTTCTAAAATACCGAAAAGGGCAATTTAGTCATTTAAATGCTATAAACGCATCTTTTGCGAAAACTCATATTATAATCGGATTCTTGACATTTAAATAATCAAATTATGTTTAAAATTCAGTTTATATCTTATTTTTACATGCATGGGTGTTTAAAATCATGATTTGCACAAAAAAGACCTTTTTGCAAAGTTTATACAATTTTAGCGGAACTTGTATGTAAACTCAGATTTCTAAGGAATCGAGTGACGAAACTTTAGATGGTCATTCTAAATACAATTATGGTCTCAAAATGGTCAAAGGTCAGCAGCAAAGGTGGCTCGAAATGGGCCAGAACCAAAAGTCAACAAAAGTCAACTGTTGCGACTTTTAGCTACAAACCGAGTCTGGACCAAAACTTGACGAGCCAAATCCGTGGATATATGTTCTAATACTTATTTTTAGGTCGATAGTGCATCAAAACATATTTTATAACGTCTAGATCATTGGTTATGATTTTTATAAAAACTGGACAGTTTAACTTTCTTTGACTTTTCGTTTGACTTGTCAATTGGTCATGAATTCGTGGTAATCTGGAGATGCCCTTTTGAGGGATTAATACCTACATCATTACAATCACGTAGCCACTTTCGTTATGCTTATTGGCTGGTCTAGCGGAGTTAGATCAAAGTCAAGGCGCATTTACGTCAAGACTTTAATCTTAGCTATAAGCTATAAAGAATCAACTTAGCACGAATTGAACACTTACATCTAAGTCTAAATGGGGGCTAGGATCAAGAAGGAATGCTTGAGAATGGCCAGAAGCTCCACAAGGATGATCTTGATGAATTAAAGTTGGTGAAAATAATGGTTGCAACTAAAAATTCATCTCATAAGTAGCCAAGGGAGGATCCAAAGGTTTGCCAGGTGTTTAAGGACGTCAACATGTGTCCTTAGACGTGTCAAGCATGCAAGGAAGGCAACAAATGCGACAAGAGGTGGCAGAACATGGCTCTGCCATGTTTCTGCTTGCTGGCAGGTCCTTGCGGACCGTATGGGTTAGGCCTTACGGTCCGTAAGGACCTTAGGCGCCCATAGATTCAGATGGCCTAGGGACCGTATGCCTTGAGCCTTGCGGCCCACAAGGGGTCTTCAGAACATGAAAATTTTCAAACTTTCATTTAAGTCCCCCAACTTCTTTTCATAAGATAATATACAAATATTATTATTGTTTCAACGACTTTGGCCCCTCCTGTGGTATACGAGGATTACCGGAACACGTGTCGGAAAATATTGGACGTAAAAACATGAGGTGTTACATGGTTGTAGGATATGGGTGTGTCGCGGGAAAGAGAGGAAAAGTGAGGATTCTTGGTCGCTAGAGGTAGCTGGTGGTGGTGGTGACCGGAGATCTTGGTGATCGGAGAAAGGATAAAGAGAGTGTATGTGTGTTTGTGTTTCGAGAGATAGAGTGGTGTGGGGGGGGGGGATAAAAAGAGTGCATATGTGTTTGTGTTTAAAGAGAGGGGGAGAAAATATTAAAGGGAGGAAAAAGATCTGAAGTGTTTTTTAAGTTTTTTTTATAAAATTGTTTTATATAAATAAATGATATAATGACCAAATACTCTCATGTGGGGTTCTTTTGGTTAGATTTAACTATGAAAATTAACTGTGTTAGAATTAAAGGATATAACGTGTAAATATTTGTAAATATCTGGTATGATTTTTGTACTTTATAAAAGTAAAGGATAGAGTTTGCAATTTGGAACCTTTTAGTAAAAAAAAAAAAAAGTCAATAAGGTGGAGTGTTCAACTCCGAGTGGCCCAAAAAACCTACAAACAAGTAACCCGTCTCTTTGAGCAAACAAAAAGCGGCCGGAGGTCCGACACCGAACTGTTGTAGCATACTTTTCCGATGAAGAATCCGAAGCAGCTCAACCCCAACTGGGCTCAACTCCGTCAAGTACCTTTCTTTCACTTTCTTCACACCCTTCATCTATTCCCTTAATCTCTCTCTCATGAATCTTTTGTCTTCAGAAATTAGGTTACTCCAAGAAACCTGCAACAGACACCCAACAAACCATTTTATGTTTGTCAATTTCTTTAACCCAAATTGTTGATTCGTTACTTAATTGTTTCTAGGTCTCAAAATAGAGTTAATTTCAGATGAAATATTCATGCATACTTTGTATATAAAATGTTCATATGTATTTGACTATGAGGGTAATAATGTGCAAAAATTTTGCAGGAAAACGTAACGAGAGGTCTGATAATGAGGATACAAGTGATTCTGAGTTGAATGTTCTTACTCCTACTTCATCAGACTCAAGGTATACTATTAAAAGATTTCATAAACATTCTTGTGTTTCATGGGTTCATCAATGTTTTGCTCTTAGCTGAATTAGGGTGTTTGGATGTGTGTTTTCTAAGTGATTATAGGAACTTGAAGAATCGGAATCAAATTCAGATTATTGGTTGATTAAAGTTAGTGGTTAGGTTATTTAGCATTTAGATTAAGGGGTGTTTGGGAGGTCACCGGATGTTTAATACAGAATTTATTCTAAGTAGAGAACGGCGAGAACCACGTAACCACTTGTACCTATTGCTTTGGTCATGATACATATTACTTTAGACAATTATGTAACCAGCCCGATATCTCTCTCTCAGTCTCACACTTTATCTCACAACCATAGTTGCCAATAGCGAGCGTAGCGATCAGCCAATTACTATAGCATGCTACGTAGCGTATAGGTCTAGGCTCGCTATTAGGGTTGTAGTGATAGATAGCGATAATAGCAACGATTGATTGATTTTTTTTAATATAAATAGCAATTAAATATAGCTATAAAATAGCTGGATTTTAGGTTATTCTTAAATATACATGTAAAATAGCATATATACCAGGGTATTTTGATATAATACACATATAAATTATTTTTTTCTAGTGTATCGCTATTTATAAAATAGCCGCCCGCTATTTATCGCTATTCTCTATGTAGCATATAGGTACCTTATCGCTATTTGTCGCTATTCGCCATGAACAACTATGCTCACAACTCACAAGCACATTTAGGGCCGGCCTGGAGCATTTGCAGGGTGGGCGCCGGCTCAGGGCCAGAAACGTAAGAGGGCCCGTGGACCCTCCGGCAAGTTGATTTTTTGTTAGTAGAGTAGACCCTCCGACAAGCTGAAATGTAAAAGGAAAAGTGAAAAACGCGTAGATTTGACGGTGAGATGAAGTTTGCGCCTCTGTAGCCGCCGATGATTTTTCCAACCGGTGACTGCAACTAAGAAAAAATGAAGAAGGTTCATGAGGTTTATTGAAAACGGAAAATAATATTCTGTATTCAAATAACTCTTCTTTTCTCGGAACTCGGAGAACCCACTAGCCGCTAATTATCATCATGCTTTTATTTTATTTTTTATTTTTTATTATTTACAAATTTTTGATTAACCTTAGGATGATTTTACTTTTGTTATTTTTTTTCTTAATTTTTCTGTGATCCTTTAATAATATTCTTATTTGTTGATGGTAAAAAGTAAGTTCAACGATATTTTCATTTTCTAAGGTTCATTTGATTTCTTAAAACTACAACAACAATACCTAGTAAATCCCACGAATAGCAAAGCCACCCGTAGGGTTTGGGGAGGGTGGGATGTAGGCAAACCTAGCCTCCATCCATAGGGATAGAGTGGCTGCTTCCAGAGAGACTCTCAGCTCCAAAATAACCATTAGACCAACACACAATATCCAGAAATATAGAAATAGGAAGTTACCAATACCAAGGAAGTGTCGATGTAGTAACATCAAACATCTAATAAACATGCAAAACATCATACAACAACATTTAGGCATACGTACAGGCAATCACTTATAAGGTCCCCCTAAGGATAAAAAAACATTAAAATAAAATCTAAGCCCTTAAGGCCCAACTAAGACCTTACTGTACCATCCCTATAAGTCGTTAACCATAATCCTACCTGGCTACCTCCACGAAGTCCTATAAGTCTTAAAACTATTTGTATTAATTTTGTATTTTTTATAAGCAATATAAATTGATGAAACTTAGTATTATATTGAAGGCGAATTGGGGCCGGTTTTTTTTTTCTCGCTCAGGGTCTAAATTTGTCTTAAAATTTTCGGAGACGGCCCTGGGCACATTTTACAATAGATTGTGTGGTTCTTGCAATATCTATCTTAAAATTTGGTTATGTATTGAAAGCTTCCCTTGGGAGGGCTTATAAAAACTGCTAATCACAACAATATAACCATTTGTAACAGAACACGAGAGATAGTGTTTTGATTTGATTTGCTTTTGTTATAACAAATCACAATAATAAAAAATGTTCTTTTGAGTGTTTGGGAGTTCTACTTATTTAAGGATGCAAGAGATAAAATAGTTAGAATAAGCAACATCCACAATACATAAACACTTTATTAGTAAGCAATCCCAAACACCCCTTATATAAATTAACATTTTTAACTATTATTGTTTTTATAGTATGGTGTGAAGTGGGAGGAAAATAAAGATGTTATCTTTATAATTTATTTCCTGTATATATGGGAGAATTGGGATGTGGCTATACAGTGTACAACCATTTCGGACCATTTTTTTTTCTCATTTCAAGATTCATGGTTTATGTTTTTTTATAGCCGTTGATAACTTAATATATTAGTGTAATTCAATTTAACGAATTATTAATTTGACAGTATTACAAACGAGATAGCCATGGATTGTGAAATGGTCGGTGTCAGCCCTCTTGGAAACAAAAGCGCTCTTGGAAGAGTAACACTGGTAATTTAACTTTGTATTGGTTTATAACGTTATATGTAATAGCATTGCTTGTAATTGACTCATTGGTCGAAGGTTGACCCTAAAGTGACTCTAGTCAACTTACTCAACTAATTGGCAAATGGAAAATTAGAAAAGCGGTGTTATCTAATTTGGATATATATGCAAGTAAACTGTTACACATGTCTTAATGACAGGTAAATAAGTTTGGAAATGTTGTATATGATGAGCATGTTCGTCCAGTTGATCGTGTGGTTGACTTTCGCACTCAAATAAGTGGTATCCGACCCCGTGACTTGAAAAAAGGTTCTAAGTTTGTCTAATTAGCTTAGTGTTTTCCTGCATGTCTATTTTTCTTCCGTCAAGATACTAAAAACACTTTTTATTTTTCTTGTCAGTTATTGCATGTTTTTTGGGTTTGCAATTGTAATCACTTATTCACTTGGATTTAATGCGAATTTATTATGTATTTTCAGCAAAGGATTTCCGTATTGTTCAGAAGGAAGTGGCAGAATTGCTCAAAGGGAAGATCCTTGTTGGTCATGCGTTGCGCAACGATCTTAAGGTTAATACACAAAACAAAAAAAAAACATAGTATTTTTATAAGGGAAAAGTGAATATGAGGGTGTTATACATCTAATTTGTATGTGAAAACCATCAAAACTACGTCGTTTCGATTAAAATCCAATTAAAAATTAATATTCACAAAACCATTTCCAAGATTGACTTATCTTTTTTCCTCCATTTCGACCCTATTCATATATTTTTTTACACAAATCCCTAACAATGTTGCCCACACCCGAAGTAGGCATCTTAACTGGTACCATAACCATAAGAAGATTTGCTGTACATCTATAAATTTAATAGCCGTTCAAGAAATATATATAATTATACAATCAAATTATATGCTTTTTCATATTTAGATTTAGATGGCGGTGGAAAAATCACTCCACAGTGCACACTGCTTTACTCTGATTGGAATTTGATTTTTTTTTTGGTTTGTTTAGTCGATAACATCATCTGGCTAAACATGATAAATGGGTATGTATTAATTAATTAATTAAGTGTTTCAAAATTTTTAACTTAAATTCCAAAATAAATTCAGAAATGGCAGAGTAGGAGATGAATTTGTCTCTTAGTAATTAGATGTAGGGTTGAACGGGACGAAGAAAAATAAGATAATTAGGAAATGGTTATGTGAAATTGGATTTTAATCAAAACGACGTAGTTTTTATTGGTTTTGCATACAAGTTAGATGTGTAACAGCACCATGTTCAGTTTTACCTTATTATAATCTAATTTGTTGAATAAGGTGATTTAATGTGTAATTTATACCTTTATTTATTTTCTCTACAGGCGTTATTAAGTCATCCAAAGAAGGATATACGAGACACTGCAGAGTATCAACCGTTTCTAAAGTATATTACAAACCATATTTTTAACTGTTCCAATCTTTGTTAATTTTTATATAAAATGTGAGAAAATAGCTTGTAGTTCATCATTAATCTTTTTATATGATGCAGAGAAGGGCGTAGCAAAGCACTTAGACATCTTGCAGCCGAAGTCCTTGGTGTCAAGATTCAAAATGGCGAGCATTGTCCTGTGAGTTTTGTTTCAAAGTACTCTTGGTGACCCGTTTGCTTATGAGATTGGGTCAAAGTGGGTTGTGTTTTATCTTTGACCGGTCAAATAAAGAAAAACCTGCACAAAGTCTATTAATGATTCATATAACCTTCTAAATCCTTTTATTAAAAGATTTCGGTTGTTATTGTCATAATGTTAATTTTGAAATTCACTAATAGCACATTAATCATTTATAAAAAGTTTGGATAAAAGTATTTGTGCCTTGTGGAGTCAATACCAACCTGACCCATCTCAACATGGACCCATTTTGACCCGTTATCCATTTTCTTAATTTTTTTAATGAAATACTCTAGAGTAAATGTATGTTTAAGGATATACTGATGAGACATGCTTACAGATAGAAGATGCTCGTGCCGCCATGATGCTTTACGTTAAGAAAAGGCGGGAATGGGAAAAAAAATGTCAAAGATTTAGTAAAGATGAAGTTAAAGCAGAAGAAACGTAAACCGAAGAAACAGAGAAAAGAAGGTTCAATGGCAGCTTAAAATCGCCATCAAAACTTTCTTCGTACCAACAAATCTTAAACAGGGTATCTTATCGAAAAAAAAAAAACTAGTGATATTGTTCCTTCATTGATCAAGAATCTGGATCAGTTGTCTTAGCATTTAATAGGCTGATTTAAGCCAAAGTTTTGTTGTGTTCAAACTCAAAAAGAACAATGAACTTAAGAAAAAGAGTGAAGTCTTTTTTATTTATATTGTCACTCAATTTATTGAGAACATATAAACCAAGATCCACTAGTTTTAGTTCTTTAATCATTTTGTAAATCTTTAGTTAAGCTATGCAGGTTCAAAATATTACTGTTGCACTTTATAACATTCGACTCTTTATGTCAACCAATAGGTTAATAGTTTGCTTTTCAAGAAACCATTCGAGAACGTGCAACTCTGAAGTTCTCTTCTTATTCACAACTAGGTCAGGTCAAATCAAGCAATAATTCAACCGACTCAATCATTTTGGGCCCTACACGAACTGTGTCATTATTATTTTTTAAAAGAAAATAATCGGAATGTTAAGATAGAATTCAATCATCATGTTCCTTCCTTGTGAATAAAATTAACACCACGATTTCTTCAAATTTAAAACATATTAAAGAAGTGAGGGGACTGGACTTGATGAATTCATCTTCTATTTATGCAAACAAATCACAATATAGAGTTATATAAAAAGCCTTTTCTTAACCCTCAAGTCTTGTAGAGTTGTGTGAGCCATAGACAATTGCCTAGTTTCATTAAACCATCAATCCGACCCTTTGTTAACTAATAATATCATTTCAAAGCTTAAAAATTTAGGATATAAAGATGTTCAAGGTAATTTGATAACTTTATTTAATAAATAAATAAATAAAGAATTATAAAACCATAAATAAGCAATAATTTTGTGCATAAGGACTTATACATTATGCTTTGGGGGTGTTTAAAAAATTGATTTTATAACTTTAACCCAAACTTTTTATGTTTTACAATTTTAACGCATAATTTTTTTTTCACTTTTAACTCAAAAACCATAAATAAGCAATAATTTTGTGCATGAGGACTTATACATTATGCTTTGGGGGTGTTTAAAAAATTGATTTTATAACTTTAACCCAAAACTTTTTATGTTTTACAATTTTAACACATAATTTTTTTTTTCACTTTTAACTCAAAATTCAAAACTTTTCATTATTTTCAATTAACCTGACAACACTTTTACCTTCAGCTTTGGTCCCCTATACTTTTCATCTTTCGCAAATTTTCGTTTTACATTTGGTTCTAAATTTTGCGAGTTGACACGGCGCAACGTACGTGTGTTGTTTAACGGGTTTTTTTCGCTCAAAATTATACGATTTAACACAATGCAAAGCGTGCGTGTGATTCAATGTTTTTACGTTTAATAAGTTTGTCGCAACGCACAGGTCCTGGATTGACTCAGTGTTGGTAGTCACTGACGGTGGTATGTCATTAGTGCTATTTGGTATAGTTTTACAAACCTTGAATTTTTAACTTTAACCCAAAGGCTTTTTAAATTTTGCAATTTTAACCCACATAAATTTCCTTTTCACCTTTCACTCAAAACTTTTCAATATTTTCAATTTAACCTCACAACATTTTACCTTCAACTTTGGTCCCCTATACTTTTCATCTTTCGCAAATTTTCGTTGTAAATTTTGCGAGTTAACACGGCGTTACGTGTGTGTGTGGTTCAACGTTTTTTTAGTTTCGTTCAAAATTCAGTGAGTTAACACGACACAACGTGCATGTATGGTTCAATGTTTTTATGTTTATTTTTTTCGTTTGACAAGTATGTCGCAACACGCGGGTCTTGGATCCACTCAGTGTTGGTAATCGCTGGCGATGGTGTTGCATTAGTGTTATTTGACATAGTTTTTGGCCCCCGCCGCAATGCGGGGGAGCTTAATTCTAGTTAATAATAAAATTTACTATATCCATTAAATAAATAATAAAGAATTAATAACAAAATTTAGAGTAAATTGCCATTTTAGTCCTTGTGGTTTGACCAAAATTATCACTTTAGTCCAAATAGTTTTTTTCTTGCCATTTTAGTTCGAATAGTTTTGTTTTCTGCCATTTTCGTCCCCGACTTTTGTCATTTTTTGCCATTTTCACCCAACCCACTAACTCCACAAAAATATTAGTTAACTTAGGTGAATTTTAGTCAAACCACATTTTTCTTTCTTTTTTTGCAGGTGCGATGCATGGGGATGGTGTTGTGCCAATTTATAGTGAAGATGATGGCAGTGGTTGTTGGTTTTACGATGATGGCAGTGGTGTTTGTTGATGACGTGGGTGACGGAAAAGTGGCCGGTGGTGGTTGAATTGGTGGATGGTGATGGTGGTGGGGTGGTTGGGTGGGTGGTGGCGATGGTAGAAGGTTGTGATGGGGTGGGTGGTGGGAGATGGTGGGGGTGTGGTGGATGAAAGTGACAAAAGTCAGAGACTAAAATGGCAGAAAACAAAACTGTTTGGACTAAAATAGCAAAAAACTCTTTAGACTAAAGTGATAAGTTTGGTCAAACCTTAGGGGACTAAAATGACAATTTACTCCAAAATTTACTATATCTGAGGGACTACTTTTGCAATACTATAAAGAGCAAGGGTGGAAAAGGCTAGAAAATCGCTGGGAACGACAAGTTTAACCAAAGCCGATAAAAACGCAAATCAGTCATCGTAGCAATTTACACCCTACTTTCACTTTCTTTCTCATCGATTAAACAAACAAACATCCTCTGTTTCAAATTCTCCCATTCATCCGTTACATACTGATCACCAACACTCTGTTTAGAATCCCCCAATTCTTCCTCACCGTTTTAACGGCACTGGTTTAACGACGTTATCCCTAAGACGTAAAATCAAATGGGCAGACCACCAAGTAACGGAGGTCCATCTTTCCGTTTTACTCAGGCTGAGGTCACTTTCTTGTTCATACCCACTTATTGTTTTTTGTTTTTTTTAATTAATTTAGTTGGGATTTTGTTGGTTTTTGAAATCCCTAATATGTGATGTTTTGAATTGGTGGATACTGTCGGTTGTGAATGGGATCTTTTTTGTTATAGTTGTTGTTAAGGTTGTTAAAGTGTTTGGTTTTTTTGTTGGGTGATTGTAGTTGGGATTTTGAGTGGTTATTGGGGTGTTGAATTTGCCCTAAGGCTATGCGGTATGGTGATGATCCATCCTTGGAGGATGATCCGCCACATAAGTGCCACGTAGATCGGGTGTGAGGATGGGGCAAAGAGGATGGAGGTAAGGAAATGGGGGATGAGCCTAAAATATATATGTGTATGTTGTATGTATATATGTTTGTGAGAGAGGGAGGCCCGTCTTCATCGTCCAGCACATGCTGATGACGCCGACGCCGTGGGGGGATGAAATGCTGTTGGGGGCGGCGACGAGCCTTGCCGGGCCTATGCCGACCCCCACACAGTAAAGCCTAAAGATGGAAGTTTGTGTAATGTTTGTGTGATTTGTGTACTTTTGAGTTTTTGATATGATATGGTGAATTGTTAGCTGTAAAGATTTATGTGTTTGGACATCCTAAGGTTCAAGAAAATGGTAGATTTTGTTTTTGATCACGAAAGGGGACCGGATTCATGTGGAATCTTGGCTACTTATAGGTGAAAACTTTATAGTTAAATTAGATATCATGGAAAGCTATGTAGTCAAAGGCACTTGCCTAGGCGTAGCAATAACGTCGTCTTCCATCCAGGCACAAAAAAGTTGGAAAAAACCGGCCAAAATTTCCAAATATTCTGACTGAACAGGCCTACACTAGTCTAAAAGAGTCTAACCAAGCTAATAAACAGCCTTAAAACAGCGAAACATGGCCTGTTCATATTGTGCGCCTTGCATATCTCAGGCCCTCGCTTTTTAAGCGCCTTGCACCTAGGCAACACGCTCACGCTTTGTGATGCAATTAGTCCCGGTTTGAGTATTGGTTTAGTTCCCGGCACAATTAATAAAGGCGCAGGGCCTGTTTGTGAGACCAGAAGCAGCAGCGGTTTAATTGAAGACCTAGGTTGAGGCCGATCAGCCTGCCATGGGTTGCAAGCTGGAATTGTTTAGTTTATCTTTTATTTCTGCATGTTTATCTCGTTTTTGAACTTCGCTTTTGATTGTGTTTCTTATTCCTAGTCTGGTGCCTAAATTGTTGGCTAGGTTTAGTTTAAATAGTTTTTATTTTGGTTGTTAAAGACTAGTTCTTGATTCTGAATTTTATTGAAAGCCGATTCCTGTTCATTCTTGTGTTTGTTTGATCCAACTCGGTTGCGAATTGCATCACTTTGCACCATGAGTGCGCCCTATCGTCTTTGACTGCTTAGATGAAAAGTAGTACAAATAGAAAAGGTGCTTGGTCTAAACACAATTGAATCCCCTCTCGAACCCAAAATTGGTTATGTAATAAGGTCTGCAAACAAAAATCCTATTTGTCGGTTCTAATTTATCACTTGCATATACGTATAATCACATATGCCTGTGAATCATGATACAATGGAACCTTTTACATGACAAGAGTCTTCTAGTACATCTTTGTTTTCCATAAAATATATGCAACACGGATATCTAATATGTATCATACAGTTTATCTGGGTGGCCTATGTGTTATATATCCCTACTATACATTTCTAGCTAGGCAGTTAATGTGGTAAAAAATTGGATATTGGTCAAGGACCGATATTTGAGGTATTGGTTATCGAGGTGGGAAATCGGTAATCTTAATATCATGCAGAATTTATATGTATATATAGAGAGAGAAAGAGCAATTTAACACTAACAATTCAGCATACTCTCGTACAATTAACAAATTAACCTTTTCCAACTTGCAAAACACTAACAATCCATAGCAAGTAGGAACTGATTAAGACTTAAAACACTAGCATTTAACACTAACAATTAACAATTAGACTTAAAATACCAATAAGAAGAAAGACAAATGGTAGAATTAAGAAGAAAGGTATTGATATCGGGAAAATCGGTGATATATCGGTCAATATCACCAATAATATCGGTACCGATATTCTGTCCGATATTTTGCACCGATATCTCGCCAGGGGACAAATATATATGGGTGATATATTTTGCACCGATATCTCGCCAGGGGACAGATATATATGGGTGATATATTGGCGATATTAACTGCACAGGTTTCCAGTTTCCACCAATTTCCTGTTTTTGGTAGCTGACTAAGACTATTTTTAGTACTCTATGTTTCTCTGCTATGTAGATTTTTTTTTATTTTTATGTTTGATTATGGCTTTGTAGTTGGGGGTCTCACGGCACTATACTAGGTTATTGTTGTTTTGTTATCATGCATAATCTTTTTACAAATTGGTAGTTGGTACTAGTAACTATTGTCTTGTTCAAAGATTGCGGAAATGGAAGCCATCTTGCAAGCACACAAAACAGCAATGCCCGAACGTCAAGTTCTTGTTTCTCTAGCTGAAAAATTCAGGTATACAATAGCTTACTTTAAACTTAAGACCAAGCTTTAAGTTTTTGGAAATCTTTATATAATCATTAGACGCGATGTGTGATATCGGTGTGCAGTAAATCTGAAGAACGGGCGGGAAAGATTGAAGTTCAAATGAAACAAGTGTGGAATTGGTTTCAAAATAGACGATACGCCATCAGAGCTAAAGCAGCTAAAGCACCCGGAAACTTGAATGCTACACAAATGGTTCATGATTCATCTATGGTGAAAGGTGTACCTCAGGTTACACAACCGCATGCTGCTGCTGCTGCTGCTTCAGGTGAGTTAAACAGTTAAACTTGCACGTTGTGTAGTATATGGTGTACCGAACTTACGTGCGTTCTTGATTATGCAGTTAATGTTAGATCTTTTCCTCAAGCACCACAACATCCAACTGTTCCTTCAGGTAGAGCTGAACTCACTTTATTTGATGTTTTAGTTTCGTCTGTTGACTAATTTGAATTTTGGCCTTTTGGGTCAACTCAGCTTCGGTTAGAACGTTCCCGCAAGCACCCCAACAACCACCCGCCTTTTCAGTTCATAGTGCAGGAAGGGTGGCAGATAATTCACAGATGGAATTTGAAGCTAAGTCTGCTAGGGATGGTGCATGGTTAGTATGTAGACGCGTTTGTTTAACGTTTATGCTTTATACAAAAAACGCTAAATCTTGGTTATGTTTTTTGTAGGTATGATGTTTCAACCTTTATATCACATAGGTCTCTTGAGACGGGTGATCCGGTAATTATATAGCCTATTTAGTGTTCGATTAACCAAGTTCCATGATATCCTTTTTTAAATAATTTAATAGTGTCATCTTAAAATAATGTCAGGAAGTTTTTGTTCGATTTGCCGGTTTTGGAGCTGAAGAGGATGAATGGGTAAATGTCCGGAAGAATGTGAGACAAAGATCTCTTCCATGTGAAGCGTCTGAATGTGTAGCTGTTCTTCCTGCCGATCTCATACTTTGTTTTCAGGTGATAATTACTTATATTATATTATATCATATTAAAGAAATCAGAATCCATTTCTTAAAACAGTTGAATTTTTATAGGAAGGAAAAGAGCAGGCTCTGTACTTCGATGCGCATGTTCTAGATGCACAAAGAAGGCACCACGATGTACGAGGTTGTCGTTGTAGGTTTTTGGTGCGTTATGATCATGACCAATCTGAGGTATGCAACTACATACAGTTTTTATTTAAGTGGTGTGCACGGTTCGATTCGATTCGATTCTGTCCGGTTTTATGGTATAACTGAAACCGTAACCGAAATGTTTGGTTTTTGGTTTTTGAAACCGTTCGGTTTTGGTTTTTTTTGGTTTCGGTTTTTGGAAAAATTAACGTAAGATTCAAAAATAAAAGTATAATCCAAGGTTTAAGAATCTTTCTTGGATGTTTACATTTAAGTTATCATATTTAACCTTTTTAATTAGTATTGTTCACATAAATATAAACTTTTAATCTATTTTTATTATTCTCCGAAGTTTTTATTAAGACATTTTCTTTTATAATACTTTGAAAATCATTTAATTTTTATGTTAAATTCTGTTATTTTTTTGTAGGCAATGGATAAATTATTTCAAAGATAAATAACCATACTATTGTTTTTATTATTAATATTTAACCGTCAAGAAATTAATAATTACTAAATCAATATATAACAAACATTAAAAAATGATTTTTTAGGTTATTCGGTTCGGTTCGGTTCGGTTCGGTTCGTTTTTTTACGGTTTTCATAAGACGCAAAACCATAACCGAATTATAGAACCAAAGATTTCGGTTCGGTGTATTTCGGTTTTTGTGCGGTTCAGGTTTTTTTGGTTTGTATAAATCGGTTTTTTTGGTTTTCTGCTCACCCCTTTTTTAACTAGATTTTTTTAAAGATTTTATTTGCTATATTTTTTATTTTTTATTTTTCAGGAAATTGTAGCGTTGAGGAAGATTTGTCGTAGACCTGAAACTGATTACAGGTTGCAGCAACTTCATGCTGTGAATGAGTCTATTGCTGCAAACCAGAACAAAAACGGTGCTAATAATAATAATAATCATACAGTCAGCACTTTGAGAGTCTATCCTCCAGCCGAAGTACAACCAAAGCAACATAAAGTGGAACGGATGGCTATACCTTCACCGTCGCCACCCGAAGCACCACAAAAACGCCAGAGGCTAGATTCAACGGTTGCACCAGAAGGCTCACATCCGCAGTTTAAAGCAGAACCTGTGGTGGCTAACGTACCACAAAATCAGAAAACAGTACAACCTGCAGTACCTGCTACTGGGAATAGAGCAGAACCCGTGGTGCCAGCACCATCTGACCAAGCGTCACTAGAGCCAGAAAAGGTGCAACCGGTGGTACCTGTGGTTCCCGCACGTTCAGATGAAGTACCAATTGAGTTGCAGAAAGTAGAACCCTTGACAACTGATCCTTTGACCCAAGTATCCGTACAGCCACATAAGGTAGAAGCCGATGTACCTTCTTTAAGTGAAGCAAAACAGGAGCCACAAAAAGAATCAGAAGTGAAACCCGATTTAGCCGAGCCACAAAAAGAATCAGTGGTCTCTAGCGCTACGGTCGAAGTACCAGTGGAATTTCATGATGTACAACTGGATGCACCTGATCAACCTCTTACAAGCGCACTAGAGACTGAATCCGATGAACCTGTGTCTGTTTCTGTTAATGAACCTAAGGTGGTTGAGGAGGCAATAGAGACCAAAACCGAAGACGTGGTGCCTGTTTTCAGTAGTGACCCTATTGTGGTTCAGGAGGCAATGGAGACTAAAACAGAGGAAGCTGTGGTGCTTGTTTCTGGTAACAATCCTAATGTGGCTCAGGAGGCTAAGACAGATGAACCTGTGGTGCCTGTTGAATCTAATGTGGCTCAGGGGGCAACAGAGACTAAAACAGATGAACCTGGGGTGCTTGTTTCTAGTAATGACCCTAATGTGGATCAGGAGGCTACAACCGAGGAACCTGTGGTGCTTGCTGACTCTAATGTGGCTCAGGAGGCTATAACCGAGGAACCTGTTGTTCCTGTTGACTCTCATGTGGCTCAGGAGATTACAACCGAGGAGCCTGTGGTGCCTGTTGAGTCTAATGTGGCTACTACAACCGAGGAATCTGTGATGCTTGTTGACTCTAATGTGGCTCAGGAGGATACAACCGAAGAATCCGTGGTGCCTGTTGACCCTAATGTGGCTCAGGAGGCTGCAGTCGAGGAACCTGTGGTGCCTGTTGACTCTAATGTGGCTACTACAACTGAGGAACCTGTGGTGCCTTTTGACTCTAATGTGGCTACTACAACCGAAGAATCTGTGGTGCCTGTTGACCCTAATGTGGCTACTACAACCGAAGAATCTGTGGTGCCTGTTGACCCTAATGTGGTTCAGGAAGCTAAAACTGAGGAACCTGTGGTGCCTGTTGACCCTAATGTGGCCCAGGAAGCTAAAACTGAGGAACCTGTGGTGCCTGTTGACCCTAAAGCGGCTCAGGAGGCTAAAACCGAGGAACCTGTGATGCCTGTAAATGATCCTACTGGTATTGAGACCGAAATAGAGCAGCCAAAAGTTTCAGAGATGGAGATTGATGAGGGGACACACGCAAATGTTGCAGAGAATGTGGACGATAACAAGGTAGAAAACATGGACGTCACACAAGAAAACGCTGCTGTAGCTATGGAAGAAGGATAGTTTAGAAGATATAGTAGGATTACATGCTACTTGATGTTCTTGTTATCAATGTCGTTAGCTGTATTAGGGTCGGCTCTTGATCGGTTAAAGATTACTGGTTAAAATCTTGTCTAGATTTACTTGGGGTCTATTAAACTAAGATGTAGCAAACTTATTATCTTTTTTAGTTATGAAATGAACCTTTTTTCACATTTATTGTAACCTATTTTTGTCAGCATTTGAAGTGGTTAAGTTGCCAAATGAGAGTGTTTTTGAGTTATTTTAGTCAAATACCATGAATTCGTAGATTTTTCATTAAGATAAACCAAAGTAAATTCCAATGAGTGAGGGAGTTTATTGAAATGTATTCACTTCTTTCTCCAATCAAGCAGGTTTTTAAACAAAACTAAATTTAGTTTGGTTGTTAATCAAACACATTAAAAGAAATCGAGATTTTAATTCCAACAAATTCTGCAAACCAAACACATTATAAATGGAATTTCAGTTCTAATTCCATTCATATAACGAGTTCCCGAACCAAACACACTCTTAGACAGACCTATAAATAAAACGAATAAACACGGACATTTAACACACTTTTTTATGTTTGTGTTCCTTCGTTAAGAAAATAAATGTGTTGTGTTCTTTGTTTATTACTCAATATAACAAAATACGTAGTTTCTTATGAATAGTGAATATATGCTAAAATGAGCTATGCATGTTTCTACATAAGTATAAGTTTGGTAATTTTTTTTCCATATACAAACGCTGCATATGACTGTTAACTTGCATGTTTTCAATTGGACACAAGTCTTAGTGGTAAAAAACAACTAATAGATTTATTGATTTTTTAACTTAAAATTGATTATTGTTATTTTATTAAAATAATTTAATTTTTAGTATATTTTGTTTTTTCTCGAATAACTTTAAAATATTTTATAAAATTTCGAGTAAATTCTGGCAACGTGTCTACTTTTATTTTCGTCTAGATATAAAGTTTTTTTTAAACCAAATTAACACACACATTCATTTTAGCAAAGTGTCCTTACATTTAGTTTTTTTATTACATAAACTGACGACATTTACTCTTTTAGTTGTTCTAATTCTGAATATACTGTTGCGACATGTGTAACATCCGTCAAAAACGGATTTACCAAACCCGCTCCGTTTATCAACCGAACAGTCAGTCAAATTTTTCATTGCGAATTAAATGCCCAAAATAATTTTAAACGATCCGTAATCACTTATTATGCGGGGATATATATTTAGTTTTTGAAAAACTGATAAAAATAACAAAATAAAAATGATTTACTCATGCCGGGTTTCGAACTCGGGTCCCTGCCGGTTCAGCCAAACGCTTAACTCACACATCATAGACCACTCCGCCACATTGATTTTCTGTTAATGAAGAGAATCAATTAATTCAAATATTCAAGTTAGGAAGTCAAATTTGCCGCCCAAAAGAACTTCACGCGTACAGCCTGTAATCCTTCCTTTTTCACGAATCCTAATTGACCGGGACGCGTAATTGTGATTCCTTTCCGTGTTTACGCCAATCATGAACCTACCTTTGGAACCGACTCGATTCGGTTCGGAAAACACCTATAAATAACCGACGTCCGCAAGGTGTTTAAACCGCACAACCCATCTCATCACTCTCACACCTCTAAAACCATACTCTCATCTCTCGCTCTCTGTTTTAACGCTAGTCGCCGGAAACACAAGACTCACTCGCCGGAAATTTTTATTACACTCGCCGGAAAACCGTATCAGTAATCTCCAAGGTTACTGAACCCCCTAAACTTTCACCGAAGATACCCACAACCTTTGTAACCTTTCGGAAGACTCCCTGCTGCAAGAAACTTGTCGCCGAAAAAAAGTTTCTGTCGCCGGAGTTCTGCCGGAAAACAGAGTAAAACCAGTCGGTACATCTCACGCCTAATTCCTTCCCTTTTTACTTTTATATCATTTGTAATTGATCATTAAACGCTATAGAAACTCAAATCAACATTTTAACCAGTTAGTCGTCACTTCCGGTTAAAACAGTGAAGAAGACGACATTTCGGTAATGGTTAAGTATAATTAAAATCAAGTTATTTACCGGGTTAGACACACAGTCCAGCGGTGGACTGTGTGCACTTTTAACGCTAAGGTCACGAGTTCGATTCCGGTTTCACACACGCCGCCTTGATAAAAATCCTTTTTTAGCAAACTGAACCGGAGTCGCCTTGAGTATATGTTAAGTATATTGATAACCGAGTTAATAATCAAGTGCGACACACAGTCCAGCGGTGGAGTGTGTGTCCGCTAAACCCACAGGTCCCGGGTTCGAGACCTGTGGAGCGCGCCGTTTCGCCAGATATAATTCATTTTTAAAATAAAGAATTTCTGTTAAATCCTAATTAATGTATTTATGTAATTAAAATCGGATATATAACGGGTTAGACACGTAGCTCAGTTGGTAGAGCTGCGTGCACGCGTACGGGAGGTCTCGGGTTCGAGCCTCACCCGGCGCACAACAAAATGCCATTGAACCGGTCAAACAGTCAGTCAACGTCAACGGTCAATATTACTGTAGCAAAAAATAAAATATTTTTTTTATTATTTTTATTTAATTATTTTAATTAAAAATCAATTATAAATATTTAAAAATAACATTTTTAAAGGTTTGAAAATAGCCTCAAATCCACAAAAACACACCCAACAATCCTACTAAAATAGATTCATAAAACCCGTTTACTTACCGAACCATTATGCGATTTATCTAGGATTAATTTCACTCGTGGTTAACACCATTTCGCGTGCATTCAACCTCATCAACCGAACGCACCCAATGTGAGTGAATTCTTACAAACTCCCCTTTTTTTTTTTTCATGTTTTGGGGTGTATCATGTGTCGCTTAAACTAATTCTCTTATGCAAATTCGTGCTATACCATTATATGAACTAAATTAGAATGTAACTATTGTTTGTTTGTGATGTATTTCATATTGTCAAAGTTGTATACAAATTATTTAGGCCCATCAGTTCGTAAGAACAACGCGTGCCTCAAAACTCATTTATTAGGCCCATCAGTTCCTCGTGTGAGACGAGAACAACGCGTGCCTCAAAACTCATACATTAGGCCCATCAGTTCGTAAGAACAACGCGTGCCTCAAAACTCATTTATTAGGCCCATCAGTTCCTCGTGTGAGACGAGAACAACGCGTGCCTCAAAACTATCATTTGGTGTTTGTATGTTCAATATTCAATATTATGTGTTGTGTGAATAAATTTACATCTACATTTACTCATATGAGGTATGCACATTATTTATAATCAATTGGATAAACTCGTTCAAATGTTTTTCCATAGGATTCACTCGCCAACATTATGTTGATCCAAAAACCTTTTTACACATGATACAGGTGGACAGGTTGAAGCAAGGAAAACATATGATATGCCTTAGAAGAGAAACAAGAAGCTTAGACTGATAGTTAGAACATGTTGTATCATTTATTGTAAATTTCCATTAAATTGTATTAATGAATATGAAACATATAATAAATGTCATGAGCTTTGATGATAACCCAATTATGCCCCGATCACCTTTTCCGCTGCGGGTCGGGGGTGTGGACAGATTGGTATCAGAGCCATGACTATAGGGATATAGGATAGGTTATTAGACCCTTAGAGCCTATACTATAGTCTGCCTAAATTTTAAATTGATTAGGTGGTTACATACAAACTTGTGATATTTATTTGTTTCATATTTGTTTACATTTCAGTCAAACATACATGCTCATTCATTATACATATATACATATATCGATGTTCATGTATTCAATTTATTTTCATACTCTCAGTATCCAAAGATTTTATGCAAATTTCAAATCTCATCAAAGTAAGTTCTGCGACGGGCATGTAGTAACTGGAAGGGTACAAGTACCGGTAGTCGGAACGTCCTGTCTAGGTTGGCATTCGTATAAATCCAAAATAACGGACCAGTTTGCCTACCTGGGGACTAACGATGAGAGTACGACGGACCTATTAGGCCAAAGCATGCCACACCAAACGTCGTTCGAACTAACCTCCCTTTGAGATGTCACCGTGTCTACACCTGGACACATTCCGAATATCACACGTTGTATACATATTTCTCGATTTTCTCCGGGTTTTGTGTACGCAATCAGGCAGAAAAACCATGCGAACCATATGAAAAAACCGGTATTCATGGGGGCCCACATGATTACACAGGTAAAGTATGGCGGCATGACGGGCCTAACAGCGAGCAAAGCCCAAGACATCCTATGGATGTAGTAGAGTTATTTTTCTATAATTATTTTATGAACGTTCAATCCCAAACACGACCCACGATCCCAAAGGCATTCAACTCATACTCTTGACATGTATTCCTTGTAGATGTCTTCTAGCCTCGCTCGTAGGAAAATGAGAGCAGGAAAAGCCCGTGAACGTATGGCTACCCAAATCGCTCAGCAAATGGCGACCGTAATACCCAACATCGTAGTTCAAGTTCAACAAGCCCTTACCGCTAATTCCGTTAACCCAACTCAACAAAGAAGATCAAAACACTATCAATCCTTCAGTCACTAAATGCACCTACAAAAATTTCAAATCCTGCGATCCTCCAAAATACGAAGGTACTGAAGGTGTCACCGCTCTCCTCCATTGGTTCGAAGAAATGGAGAACACTTTTCTAAATTGCGATTGCCCCGATGATCGCAAAGTGCGTTATGCTACCGGTCGCTTACTTGGAACGGCACTCACATGGTGGAATACAGAAAAGACCAAACGAGGTGTTGAAGAAACTATGACCTTGACTTGGGAAGAATTGAAGGGAATCATGACAAGACGGTTTTGCCCAAGAAGTGAAATCAAGAAATTGGAGGATGAGTTCCATGCTTTGAAACAAAAGGAAGGCGACCATACCACATACAACAAGAGATTCCTTGAGTTAAATCAAATGGTTCCCAACTTGTTCACTCCCCTCTACGTTTGATCGAGCACTACATTCGTGGTCTTCCATCAAAAATTCAAGACCCTGTAATAAGCACCTCGCCTGCAACTTTGGAAGCAGCAATGGAGCTAGCAACCGCGCTCACCGAGAACCGAATCCGGAATAAAGATTTCAAAGAGGAGAAGAAGAAGGATAAAGCATCAACCGAAACCTCAAACTCCACCCGAACCGAATCCTCTACACCACCTATTTCTAAGAGAAAACGTGATGGGCAAATTTTCGCCGTCACCCAACGTAACCAACCAGCTTCACAAGTTGTACCTCCTCAAACTATCCCAAACGCTCAAGTAGCACCCAACTCAACTTACCCAAACAAGAAACCTTACATTGGACCTCACCCTCAATGCAACACCTGTTTCTATCACCATCCATCTACCTTACCCTGTCGACTATGTGCGAATTGTGGACGCTACGGTCATCTGAGCAACGTTTGCCGCACCCCTCAAAACCAAACCTCAACCCCTACTCAACCCATGATCCAAACATATCAACAACCTCAATACCCCATGTACCCATATGTTCGAGCTTGTTTCAATTGTGGCGACCCTACCCATTTTAGAAACACGTGCCCTCGTTTGGTTAACATCATAAATGCCCAAGCTCAGGCAAACCCAGTTAACCAAGCAAACCAAGCAAATCCAGCTCCACCGCCAGCAAGGGGAAGAGTTTATAACATCAATGCCAATCCTGTTGAAGATGTTAACGGACCAAACCAACCACTTAACTAGCCTTCTCTCACCAAGAATCAAGATTCAACTCCAATCACTTAGTTTTTATCTCGATTTTCATGTATCTCAGTTGGAATTTTACCCAAGAAATTTTAATGCAAATTACTAGTTCAGTTTGTTTTATACTCATTATTCATATCATCATACTTCACGGCATATTTCAGTTTCATCATTTAAAGAAGTTGAGTTGTGTCTCACTTCTACGTAGACTAACCCCTCCATCATATTAAACGAGAGAGGTTTTGTCAAACACGGATACTATCAGAATTAAGACTCAAGCGCTGGTTGTTGTGTTGTTTATGTTGTAGAGTCGCATAGAACTAATCATAATTCACTGATAAAACCAAGGAAAATTTGACAAGAATATGGTGGATACGCCGCTGGTACTTCCTATATATAAGTATTCTTGCCAAAGGATCAGAGGCGTTATCAGGCGGTTATGAGATGTTCCATGTAGGATTTATTATTGCCTTGGTTGAAATTTGTGTTACAATTACATCATCTCACTATTTAAAGAAATTGGATTGTGTTCCATTTCTACATAAACTAACCTCTCCATCATAACAAGCGAGAGAGGAACCATCACCATTCAAACATATATGCTATCAGAATGTGGATACGATTGTTAGTTGTTGTGTTTATTTGTGTAGATTGTAGAATTTTTGCCTTAGGAAATAACCCTAAGCATATTCAAACTCTTATGCATGTTATCATTTTAGCGAATCATTCCTGCTTAACAAAACTTATACAGTAGGCAACAAAAAGCGATTCCTGTATTAGGATACTTAACCTTTACAAGAAACGTTACCCGCCTCAAACAAAAACCTAAACCCTAATTTTCTTCTAAAAATGTAACCGGCAAACTCAACACCATCATTCTTTTAGTCAATTATATTCCCTAATTAAATTTCGGGACGAAATTTCTAAAAAGCAGGGGATACTGTAACATCCGTCAAAAACGGATTTACCAAACCCGCTCCGTTTATCAACCGAACAGTCAGTCAAATTTTTCATTGCGAATTAAATGCCCAAAATAATTTTAAACGATCCGTAATCACTTATTATGCGGGGATATATATTTAGTTTTTGAAAAACTGATAAAAATAACAAAATAAAAATGATTTACTCATGCCGGGTTTCGAACTCGGGTCCCTGCCGGTTCAGCCAAACGCTTAACTCACACATCATAGACCACTCCGCCACATTGATTTTCTGTTAATGAAGAGAATCAATTAATTCAAATATTCAAGTTAGGAAGTCAAATTTGCCGCCCAAAAGAACTTCACGCGTACAGCCTGTAATCCTTCCTTTTTCACGAATCCTAATTGACCGGGACGCGTAATTGTGATTCCTTTCCGTGTTTACGCCAATCATGAACCTACCTTTGGAACCGACTCGATTCGGTTCGGAAAACACCTATAAATAACCGACGTCCGCAAGGTGTTTAAACCGCACAACCCATCTCATCACTCTCACACCTCTAAACCATACTCTCATCTCTCGCTCTCTGTTTTAACGCTAGTCGCCGGAAACACAAGACTCACTCGCCGGAAATTTTTATTACACTCGCCGGAAAACCGTATCAGTAATCTCCAAGGTTACTGAACCCCCTAAACTTTCACCGAAGATACCCACAACCTTTGTAACCTTTCGGAAGACTCCCTGCTGCAAGAAACTTGTCGCCGGAAAAAAAAGTTTCTGTCGCCAGAGTTCTGCCGGAAAACAGAGTAAAACCAGTCGGTACATCTCACGCCTAATTCCTTCCCTTTTTACTTTTATATCATTTGTAATTGATCATTAAACGCTATAGAAACTCAAATCAACATTTTAACCAGTTAGTCGTCACTTCCGGTTAAAACAGTGAAGAAGACGACATTTCGGTAATGGTTAAGTATAATTAAAATCAAGTTATTTACCGGGTTAGACACACAGTCCAGCGGTGGACTGTGTGCACTTTTAACGCTAAGGTCACGAGTTCGATTCCGGTTTCACACACGCCGCCTTGATAAAAATCCTTTTTTAGCAAACTGAACCGGAGTCGCCTTGAGTATATGTTAAGTATATTGATAACCGAGTTAATAATCAAGTGCGACACACAGTCCAGCGGTGGAGTGTGTGTCCGCTAAACCCACAGGTCCCGGGTTCGAGACCTGTGGAGCGCGCCGTTTCGCCAGATATAATTCATTTTTAAAATAAAGAATTTCTGTTAAATCCTAATTAATGTATTTATGTAATTAAAATCGGATATATAACGGGTTAGACACGTAGCTCAGTTGGTAGAGCTGCGTGCACGCGTACGGGAGGTCTCGGGTTCGAGCCTCACCCGGCGCACAACAAAATGCCATTGAACCGGTCAAACAGTCAGTCAACGTCAACGGTCAATATTACTGTAGCAAAAAATAAAATATTTTTTTTTATTATTTTTATTTAATTATTTTAATTAAAAATCAATTATAAATATTTAAAAATAACATTTTTAAAGGTTTGAAAATAGCCTCAAATCCACAAAAACACACCCAACAATCCTACTAAAATAGATTCATAAAACCCGTTTACTTACCGAACCATTATGCGATTTATCTAGGATTAATTTCACTCGTGGTTAACACCATTTCGCGTGCATTCAACCTCATCAACCGAACGCACCCAATGTGAGTGAATTCTTACAAACTCCCCTTTTTTTTTTCTTCATGTTTTGGGGTGTATCATGTGTCGCTTAAACTAATTCTCTTATGCAAATTCGTGCTATACCATTATATGAACTAAATTAGAATGTAACTATTGTTTGTTTGTGATGTATTTCATATTGTCAAAGTTGTATACAAATTATTTAGGCCCATCAGTTCGTAAGAACAACGCGTGCCTCAAAACTCATTTATTAGGCCCATCAGTTCCTCGTGTGAGACGAGAACAACGCGTGCCTCAAAACTCATACATTAGGCCCATCAGTTCGTAAGAACAACGCGTGCCTCAAAACTCATTTATTAGGCCCATCAGTTCCTCGTGTGAGACGAGAACAACGCGTGCCTCAAAACTATCATTTGGTGTTTGTATGTTCAATATTCAATATTATGTGTTGTGTGAATAAATTTACATCTACATTTACTCATATGAGGTATGCACATTATTTATAATCAATTGGATAAACTCGTTCAAATGTTTTTCCATAGGATTCACTCGCCAACATTATGTTGATCCAAAAACCTTTTTACACATGATACAGGTGGACAGGTTGAAGCAAGGAAAACATAGGATATGCCTTAGAAGAGAAACAAGAAGCTTAGACTGATAGTTAGAACATGTTGTATCATTTATTGTAAATTTCCATTAAATTGTATTAATGAATATGAAACATATAATAAATGTCATGAGCTTTGATGATAACCCAATTATGCCCCGATCACCTTTTCCGCTGCGGGTCGGGGTGTGACAGATTGGTATCAGAGCCATGACTATAGGGATATAGGATAGGTTATTAGACCCTTAGAGCCTATACTATAGTCTGCCTAAATTTTAAATTGATTAGGTGGTTACATACAAACTTGTGATATTTATTTGTTTCATATTTGTTTACATTTCAGTCAAACATACATGCTCATTCATTATACATATATACATATATCGATGTTCATGTATTCAATTTATTTTCATACTCTCAGTATCCAAAGATTTTATGCAAATTTCAAATCTCATCAAAGTAAGTTCTGCGACGGCATGTAGTAACTGGAAGGGTACAAGTACCGGTAGTCGGAACGTCCTGTCTAGGTTGGCATTCGTATAAATCCAAAATAACGGACCAGTTTGCCTACCTGGGGACTAACGATGAGAGTACGACGGACCTATTAGGCCAAAGCATGCCACACCAAACGTCGTTCGAACTAACCTCCCTTTGAGATGTCACCGTGTCTACACCTGGACACATTCCGAATATCACACGTTGTATACATATTTCTCGATTTTCTCCGGGTTTTGTGTACGCAATCAGGCAGAAACCATGCGAACCATATGAAAAACCGGTATTCATGGGGGCCCACATGATTACACAGGTAAAGTATGGCGGCATGACGGGCCTAACAGCGAGCAAAGCCCAAGACATCCTATGGATGTAGTAGAGTTATTTTTCTATAATTATTTTATGAACGTTCAATCCCAAACACGACCCACGATCCCAAAGGCATTCAACTCATACTCTTGACATGTATTCCTTGTAGATGTCTTCTAGCCTCGCTCGTAGGAAAATGAGAGCAGGAAAAGCCCGTGAACGTATGGCTACCCAAATCGCTCAGCAAATGGCGACCGTAATACCCAACATCGTAGTTCAAGTTCAACAAGCCCTTACCGCTAATTCCGTTAACCCAACTCAACAAGAAGATCAAAACACTATCAATCCTTCAGTCACTAAATGCACCTACAAAAATTTCAAATCCTGCGATCCTCCAAAATACGAAGGTACTGAAGGTGTCACCGCTCTCCTCCATTGGTTCGAAGAAATGGAGAACACTTTTCTAAATTGCGATTGCCCCGATGATCGCAAAGTGCGTTATGCTACCGGTCGCTTACTTGGAACGGCACTCACATGGTGGAATACAGAAAAGACCAAACGAGGTGTTGAAGAAACTATGACCTTGACTTGGGAAGAATTGAAGGGAATCATGACAAGACGGTTTTGCCCAAGAAGTGAAATCAAGAAATTGGAGGATGAGTTCCATGCTTTGAAACAAAAGGAAGGCGACCATACCACATACAACAAGAGATTCCTTGAGTTAAATCAAATGGTTCCCAACTTGTTCACTCCCCTCTACCGTTTGATCGAGCACTACATTCGTGGTCTTCCATCAAAAATTCAAGACCCTGTAATAAGCACCTCGCCTGCAACTTTGGAAGCAGCAATGGAGCTAGCAACCGCGCTCACCGAGAACCGAATCCGGAATAAAGATTTCAAAGAGGAGAAGAAGAAGGATAAAGCATCAACCGAAACCTCAAACTCCACCCGAACCGAATCCTCTACACCACCTATTTCTAAGAGAAAACGTGATGGGCAAATTTTCGCCGTCACCCAACGTAACCAACCAGCTTCACAAGTTGTACCTCCTCAAACTATCCCAAACGCTCAAGTAGCACCCAACTCAACTTACCCAAACAAGAAACCTTACATTGGACCTCACCCTCAATGCAACACCTGTTTCTATCACCATCCATCTACCTTACCCTGTCGACTATGTGCGAATTGTGGACGCTACGGTCATCTGAGCAACGTTTGCCGCACCCCTCAAAACCAAACCTCAACCCCTACTCAACCCATGATCCAAACATATCAACAACCTCAATACCCCATGTACCCATATGTTCGAGCTTGTTTCAATTGTGGCGACCCTACCCATTTTAGAAACACGTGCCCTCGTTTGGTTAACATCATAAATGCCCAAGCTCAGGCAAACCCAGTTAACCAAGCAAACCAAGCAAATCCAGCTCCACCGCCAGCAAGGGGAAGAGTTTATAACATCAATGCCAATCCTGTTGAAGATGTTAACGGACCAAACCAACCACTTAACTAGCCTTCTCTCACCAAGAATCAAGATTCAACTCCAATCACTTAGTTTTTATCTCGATTTTCATGTATCTCAGTTGGAATTTTACCCAAGAAATTTTAATGCAAATTACTAGTTCAGTTTGTTTTATACTCATTATTCATATCATCATACTTCACGGCATATTTCAGTTTCATCATTTAAAGAAGTTGAGTTGTGTCTCACTTCTACGTAGACTAACCCCTCCATCATATTAAACGAGAGAGGTTTTGTCAAACACGGATACTATCAGAATTAAGACTCAAGCGCTGGTTGTTGTGTTGTTTATGTTGTAGAGTCGCATAGAACTAATCATAATTCACTGATAAAACCAAGGAAAATTTGACAAGAATATGGTGGATACGCCGCTGGTACTTCCTATATATAAGTATTCTTGCCAAAGGATCAGAGGCGTTATCAGGCGGTTATGAGATGTTCCATGTAGGATTTATTATTGCCTTGGTTGAAATTTTGTGTTACAATTACATCATCTCACTATTTAAAGAAATTGGATTGTGTTCCATTTCTACATAAACTAACCTCTCCATCATAACAAGCGAGAGAGGAACCATCACCATTCAAACATATATGCTATCAGAATGTGGATACGATTGTTAGTTGTTGTGTTTATTTGTGTAGATTGTAGAATTTTTGCCTTAGGAAATAACCCTAAGCATATTCAAACTCTTATGCATGTTATCATTTTAGCGAATCATTCCTGCTTAACAAAACTTATACAGTAGGCAACAAAAAGCGATTCCTGTATTAGGATACTTAACCTTTACAAGAAACGTTACCGCCTCAAACAAAAACCTAAACCCTAATTTTCTTCTAAAAATGTAACCGGCAAACTCAACACCATCATTCTTTTAGTCAATTATATTCCCTAATTAAATTTCGGGACGAAATTTCTAAAAAGCAGGGGATACTGTAACATCCGTCAAAAACGGATTTACCAAACCCGCTCCGTTTATCAACCGAACAGTCAGTCAAATTTTTCATTGCGAATTAAATGCCCAAAATAATTTTAAACGATCCGTAATCACTTATTATGCGGGGATATATATTTAGTTTTTGAAAAACTGATAAAAATAACAAAATAAAAATGATTTACTCATGCCGGGTTTCGAACTCGGGTCCCTGCCGGTTCAGCCAAACGCTTAACTCACACATCATAGACCACTCCGCCACATTGATTTTCTGTTAATGAAGAGAATCAATTAATTCAAATATTCAAGTTAGGAAGTCAAATTTGCCGCCCAAAAGAACTTCACGCGTACAGCCTGTAATCCTTCCTTTTTCACGAATCCTAATTGACCGGGACGCGTAATTGTGATTCCTTTCCGTGTTTACGCCAATCATGAACCTACCTTTGGAACCGACTCGATTCGGTTCGGAAAACACCTATAAATAACCGACGTCCGCAAGGTGTTTAAACCGCACAACCCATCTCATCACTCTCACACCTCTAAACCATACTCTCATCTCTCGCTCTCTGTTTTAACGCTAGTCGCCGGAAACACAAGACTCACTCGCCGGAAATTTTTATTACACTCGCCGGAAAACCGTATCAGTAATCTCCAAGGTTACTGAACCCCCTAAACTTTCACCGAAGATACCCACAACCTTTGTAACCTTTCGGAAGACTCCCTGCTGCAAGAAACTTGTCGCCGGAAAAAAAGTTTCTGTCGCCAGAGTTCTGCCGGAAAACAGAGTAAAACCAGTCGGTACATCTCACGCCTAATTCCTTCCCTTTTTACTTTTATATCATTTGTAATTGATCATTAAACGCTATAGAAACTCAAATCAACATTTTAACCAGTTAGTCGTCACTTCCGGTTAAAACAGTGAAGAAGACGACATTTCGGTAATGGTTAAGTATAATTAAAATCAAGTTATTTACCGGGTTAGACACACAGTCCAGCGGTGGACTGTGTGCACTTTTAACGCTAAGGTCACGAGTTCGATTCCGGTTTCACACACGCCGCCTTGATAAAAATCCTTTTTTAGCAAACTGAACCGGAGTCGCCTTGAGTATATGTTAAGTATATTGATAACCGAGTTAATAATCAAGTGCGACACACAGTCCAGCGGTGGAGTGTGTGTCCGCTAAACCCACAGGTCCCGGGTTCGAGACCTGTGGAGCGCGCCGTTTCGCCAGATATAATTCATTTTTAAAATAAAGAATTTCTGTTAAATCCTAATTAATGTATTTATGTAATTAAAATCGGATATATAACGGGTTAGACACGTAGCTCAGTTGGTAGAGCTGCGTGCACGCGTACGGGAGGTCTCGGGTTCGAGCCTCACCCGGCGCACAACAAAATGCCATTGAACCGGTCAAACAGTCAGTCAACGTCAACGGTCAATATTACTGTAGCAAAAAATAAAATATTTTTTTTATTATTTTTATTTAATTATTTTAATTAAAAATCAATTATAAATATTTAAAAATAACATTTTTAAAGGTTTGAAAATAGCCTCAAATCCACAAAAACACACCCAACAATCCTACTAAAATAGATTCATAAAACCCGTTTACTTACCGAACCATTATGCGATTTATCTAGGATTAATTTCACTCGTGGTTAACACCATTTCGCGTGCATTCAACCTCATCAACCGAACGCACCCAATGTGAGTGAATTCTTACAAACTCCCCTTTTTTTTTTCTTCATGTTTTGGGGTGTATCATGTGTCGCTTAAACTAATTCTCTTATGCAAATTCGTGCTATACCATTATATGAACTAAATTAGAATGTAACTATTGTTTGTTTGTGATGTATTTCATATTGTCAAAGTTGTATACAAATTATTTAGGCCCATCAGTTCGTAAGAACAACGCGTGCCTCAAAACTCATTTATTAGGCCCATCAGTTCCTCGTGTGAGACGAGAACAACGCGTGCCTCAAAACTCATACATTAGGCCCATCAGTTCGTAAGAACAACGCGTGCCTCAAAACTCATTTATTAGGCCCATCAGTTCCTCGTGTGAGACGAGAACAACGCGTGCCTCAAAACTATCATTTGGTGTTTGTATGTTCAATATTCAATATTATGTGTTGTGTGAATAAATTTACATCTACATTTACTCATATGAGGTATGCACATTATTTATAATCAATTGGATAAACTCGTTCAAATGTTTTTCCATAGGATTCACTCGCCAACATTATGTTGATCCAAAAACCTTTTTACACATGATACAGGTGGACAGGTTGAAGCAAGGAAAACATAGGATATGCCTTAGAAGAGAAACAAGAAGCTTAGACTGATAGTTAGAACATGTTGTATCATTTATTGTAAATTTCCATTAAATTGTATTAATGAATATGAAACATATAATAAATGTCATGAGCTTTGATGATAACCCAATTATGCCCGATCACCTTTTCCGCTGCGGGTCGGGGTGTGACAACATGCTTGCTTGTATCTTTGTTTAATAAAAGTGTTGTTCAAATTCAAATGGGTCAAATATAATTGTATTTTTTTGTTATTTACCGTGGCGAACCAAAATGACACAGTCCGAACAATTTCAGTAGCGGTATCAACATTTATTTTTATCGCATCCGATATAGATTTCATTCCAATTCCGGTCGAACAATATTGAAAACAAAGTTGTTCTCAAAATAGACACTTTTTTGTATTGTAATCTATAGCGAGGGTCGGTGACGTACCCGTGTCGTACCGAACTAAACCAATTCTGACCGAACAATATTGGTACTAATATTCATTTTCATTGTTTCAGATCGATGTAAAACACGTGTCAATATTCTTTTAGGCATGTCACGACTTTAAATTTTTTTGGTTTTGTTTTTTCAGTTGCTATAGCAAGTACTGATATCGTAACGAACAAAACTGATACCAACTGAATTCCTGACATGTAGCGCGGGTGAAGCCCACTAGTTAATAATATAACAAACGTTCCATGATCATAAGTGAATAAGCAAAATAAAAATAAACATAAACAAAGAAAAATAAATACTAATAAAAAGTAAAAATGGATATACAAATGAATATTTAAAATACTATCATTCGTGCTCCCAAATGGTTGTTTCTAAAATCGATCTTTACAATTATCAAATTGATTTTAAATTAATATTAGTAATAAATAATTTGCATTAACATTTATTGAAACGTGAATGGACAAATAATTAAACGAACAATAACGAAGGTTTACAGACGTAACTAAACAAACGTGATGTATTCATATTCGTTTGTTTAATAAAACGAACATAGAATATATCTACAGTGATAAGTTAAGTGTACTTACTCATGTTGATTGGTCTTTTTTTTCTTTTCGTGTATTATTTTTATGCTTCAACTTCTTCCGGTATTGATATTTATAACCCCTCAACTTCTTTCATAATTTATTTTTATGTGCATATTTTTATTTACATGTCGGTATAAATTCAAGTTGATTTACGTTGACGTAAATACTTTTTTGGGAAATGAGTAGGCTCAGATATAATACGTTCTTTATGTACGTTTTAAGTTTGTCTACGTTTTGACATAAGTTTTGCTCTAAAACGAGCCGGGTTAATTATAATACATTTTCATTATACGGTATAAATTCGAGTTACTTTACATTTCGACGTTGTCGCAACGCGCCGCAGGTCGTACCATTCTTTAACTTAAAAAAAAACATATTTTTCTTACGTACTTATTTTTATGTACAAGTCAGTATAGATTCAACGTAAATTTCTTTCACAAATAAGTTAGGTCAAATATAAATAGTTTTCGACTTTTCGTGCTTATTTTTATTTATGTTTTTAGTTGTCTACATTTTAACGTAAATGTTATTCGAAAACAAGTCAGATCAAGTATATACATTTTCTTTAGATGTTATAAATTTCGTTTCTACACTACCGCAACATGCGGAAAAAAATTTACTAACTATGTATGTGGAAAATAATCTAGAAGAAACATAAATCTGAAAAATAAAACAGAGACCTGAAATAGAAGCAGTTACAATGGACCTCTGCGGATACAAACACCGCCACGTCCACCGCCACCCACCGTCTCCCTCCACCACTCTCCTCCACTAATTTCTTCAATTTTCCGTTCATTCACCGCAACAATCACACGATGCGCTCGTTATTCCGATCTAAACAACTCCAATTCTCAACAACTGATGACATCAACCGCCTTCATTCTCCTTCAAACAAGTTAGGTTTCGGTATTAGAAACGTTGTCACCACCTGTAGAGCCGTCCTTTTGCCGCGCTTCGGTTCCGCTGATGTTCTGGAAGTGCGTGATGATGTTCGTGTTCCTGATCTTAAGCCGAATGAGGTCCTCGTTCGAGCTCGAGCGGTTTCGGTTAATCCACTTGACACTAGAGTGAGTTTTGATTTATTATTCGGTTATTTCTGGATTCGTTTGATAGAATTGGCTTTTAGATGTTTTTGTTTGTGTGTATAATTTATAGAAGGTTTTGAAGATACATATGGATTGTTATTAGGTATCCTGCTGTTAATGATTGTACAAAATAGTGGCTTCTGTTAAGAGAATTTTTAATAGGTTAGTAAGGCTGCTTAAATTAGAACTGCTTAATCACTACATTATGCATGTTTAGGTTAATTCTCGAATCGCACTATTTATATCATCTTCACAGAATTTGAGTGAACATATGTTTGTAGAAGGCTTATATAATATTATGGAATGTTTTGCTACTAGTACTGTACGATACGGAGAGCATGTAGTTATTAGTGTAAATTAGATTTCGTTTTTCCATATGTTAAGGTTAATTCTGTTATGTGATTGACTTCAGGTTCTGTTGAGTGGTTGCATTTGTTATTATCTTGTGGCCTATTACACTGATGCATTGGATTAGCAAACATTTTGTTGATGTAAACTACATAGAGTTTGCTTAATCACATTAGTTAGTTGTTGCATAAAGGAACTAGATAGGTCACTGGCATACTTTTCACAGTTACAGTGCTGACGTGCACGTGCTGTAGGTCAAGAACCGATTGTGTAAGTGTTTTGTCTTTAAGATAAATAGACATCTAGCTTATCTTTTATATGGATTCCCGCTTTAGCATTGTCTCAGTATCCATATCGTTCATTGGTTGGTACGTATTTCTTCATAAACCAATAACAATGAGATGAATTAGATTCTTAATGTTCCCAAAGACACTATGAAATAAGATCTGCTACATGCTTAGAGGTTTCTCATATGACATCAGCATGCGTTTTTTTGGATAAGAGCAGTGCTTTTTTTAAGCTATACATGTTTCGTTTTTTCCCCAGATGCGAGCAGGCTATGGTCGTTCTCTATTTGAGCCACTTCTTCCGTTAATTTTGGGGCGTGATGTTAGTGGGGAAATTGCATCAGTTGGAGATTCTGTTCAGACTTTTAAGGTTGGGCAAGAAGTTTTCGGAGCACTGCATCCAACGGCTGTGAGAGGTACTTACGCTGATTACGCTATACTCTCAGAAGACCAGCTTACGCAAAAACCAGCATCACTCTCACATGTGGTATGTACTGTGGTCTGTAAACATCATGATAAGTGCATTTGATATGTGCATATACATGTGTATGTACATTAAATTTTATAAATTGCTTACCAAGGCTGGGAGAATGAAGTCAACGCTGCAAATTGTACTATGTTGAATGCACTTTCGTGTTTGCTTTAAAACATAGAGAAGTACTGATAATTTTGGCTTCATACATTAATAGAAGTAATTAACCCCCTGTTTGATTAGTATTATATTTTTCAGGTAATGAGTATGGTGTATAAATACTATAAATGTATGTTATTTTTGTGATACTGTAGGAAGCAAGTGCTATTCCCTTTGCTGCACTGACAGCATGGCGTGCTCTTAAATCGACTGCCAGGATAACTAAGGGGTATGTATATGGCGCTTACTTTTTTTTATCATTCATGTGTGTTGTGTTTACATCAGTTTCTTACTTTTAGACATTTTTAGAGGCAACATGCAATTTTTACCGTTGGAAACCTACATGTACATATTGCTCTCTTTTTGCAAATTTTATAATGCAGCTTTTGCTAGAAGTTTATAATTGTAATGTACACAGGCAGAGGGTACTAGTGGTGGGTGGAGGAGGAGCTGTAGGTTACTCTGCGGTTCAGCTAGCGGTTGCAGCTGGCTGTGCGGTTTCGGCTACATGTGAAAGTGAAAGCATAGACCGCCTTTTGGCAGCTGGTGCTGAACAAGCACTTGACTATACTTCAGAGGTAATTTAACTTTAGGCAGTACTTTTCTGATTAAATTACATCTTAGGTGGCTGTTTGGATGTGTTATAAAATTGATTATTTAATCCGTTTGAGTAAAGTACACGAATGGTCCCTGTGGTTTATCAAAATTTTGGATTTGGTCCCCAGCTTTCCAAGAGTACATGGATGGTCTCTATGGTTTGCACTTTGTAACGAATTTAGTCCCCAACTTTGCCAAAAGTCACATGGATGGTCCATGTGGTTTGCACTTTGTATCGCATTTAGTCCCTAACCTGGATATGCCGAAACCTTTAGATTTGTTGACTAGGGACTAAATGCGTTACAAAGTGCAAACCACAGGGACCATCCGTGTACTTTTGGAAAGCTATAGACCAAATCCAAAATTTTAGTAAACCACAGGGACCATCCGTGTACTTCAATCAATCTGTTTTCTAGTGTTTGAATAAAGTGATCTTGATTATGCTTTTCTGGTTATGGCAACTGATTATGTGGTTGTGATGATCCAATATCTTATAATCAGATTTAATACAAACACTCCCTACTGTTGCTTATTGTTTGGTTGACGGTTTAGTGGCTGTATGCTCATATTCACTGGTTTATGGTTTACAGGATCTTGAAGTATCTTTGAAAGGGCAATACAATGCTGTTTTAGACACAATTGGTATACAACAAACGGAGCGAATGGGAATTAATTTATTAAAAAAAGGCGGACATTATATGACACTGCAGGTACCATACACCAGCTTCTTAAACCATTTTCTTATTATTGGATTCTAGGATTATTATTTTAACATTACATGTTCACTTCTCGATTTAGGGTGAGTCGGCATCGTTAGCTGATAGGTATGGTCTAGCTATCGGCCTTCCAACTGCTACAGCCATCTTATTGAAGAAACAAATGCAATATAGATTATCTCATGGAATAGGTAATCGTCATGTTGCTTATGAATTAAGTCGTTATGATTATTTCACATCACATAATCACTTTGTTGTTACTTTTGTAGAATATTATTGGACTTACATGAGGACGGATGTAGAAGGTTTAGAAGAGATCCACAGGCTGACTGCGGCCGGAAGGCTGAAAGTGCCTGTTCAAAAAACATTCCCGATAACACAAGTTCGTGAGGCACACGATGCCAAAGATAAAAGGACAATTCACGGAAAAGTTGTTCTTGAATTAGATTGATATACTTGCGTTTTTTTATGAATTTGTTATCGAAGTAATCAGATGCAAAAAATGGCACCGCTTTCTGTCGGTTTTCTCCCTCCAATTTATGCAATAATACAAGCCTTTTGTTGTAAGTAACTTAGGGTTTGTACTTGTACGGAGTTGTACATAGATATTTAAATGTATGATGCTCCATGGAGATATTTAGGTGGTGGTAGTAGTATATGAGAAAATCATCAAAGTAGCCATTTACCTAGATCTTCTATACGTGTATAGCCACGCCAGGGAAATAATTATGTCTGTAGCCATGAAATAGTGACTCCATGATCATGCTCTCATTGCTCGTGCGCCAGAAGTTCTAAACTCTTGAATAGCAAAACGAGTGTTGTGTTGTCATTTCCGCCTCAAATAGAAAGTGGATAGTACGTGAGTTGATTTCGTGCATGTGTTGTATTGAGTGAGCTAGCTACCACGGAAGGGATATCTAATTATGATTTGCGACTATAAGGTCGATACACGAATGTCTTCTGTGTAGCATTCAATTCATTATAATTTAGATTAAAATATGAAAAGCGAGTAAAAGTAGATACGCGACTGTGCAAACGTGTATTGTATTGCTATATTACTATGATTATAAAGGTATAAACCTAGTTATATGGCTACTTTCAATTTTCTTTTCATTTGTCCTTGTTGGTTAATGTCACGATGTAGAGAAAAAGAACATTATAATAAATAGACATTGGTTTCCATCTATTAACTTTTTTTTTCAATCAAACAATATCTCCATTTCAAATATTAAACTTGCAAAATTACATCAAAACAGAAGGTAGAGGGCAACAAGCTGTGCGTCACCTCTTTCTAAATTGCAAACCCTAACCTTCCAAAGGCAAATCTCTGGTCCCCTAGGACTGAACAATTGTTGTGGATAGCTTCTATTAATGAATTCGTTCGAACTAAAAAGAATAATGAATTCAACATATATCCTTCTGGTTACCTTGACTATTGCATTTATTATGAATGTGTCATCAGTATACTTTCAAATAACGTTTGTACTTGAAAAGGAGTTTCGGTTGATAACAATACTTATTTTGCAGTTAATTATGCAAATGGTCATGTGAAACAGTTGCATATATGGTCTCATTGTTTACCCGTAAGTAATGTGCTTGGTGTTTTGTCATTGTTTTTTAAAATGACGAATTTCTTTAATCCTATCACTTATGGGTCTTGCAACCATGACTTTCAAACTTTAGGTACTCCTAGAGGTTTTGCCTATGCCATTGGGACACCAATTCTCGAATGTTTGGTATTTTGTTATTTCACTATAGAAAACTCAGTAGTTGCGAGCATGGTTGTAAAAATCTCGACTAGTCTCTGATTAGTTGCCGATTAATCACTAATCAGAGGTTCACCGATTAATCGCTAGGTGGTCAATGACGGTCCTATTCTGGCCAAATTTTGGCCAGATCCTGGTTAAATTTCGACTAAACCTTATAAATTCCCGCTAATTACTTAAAAAGATGAGTCAATGAGGGTTAAAACATGTCTACTTTAAAAAATTACGTATAAAAATGTTTGTGTACATACATAACTAAAAATTACATATAAAAATCTCAATTTGATTGATCGTTAGTCGGTACCCACAGACCGACTAGCGTCCAACTATTCTTACAACACTGCTTGCGGTTACCTCTCTCGGTTTTGAAGTCACACGGTAACATCACTGCCACCTAGGGCTGTAAACGAATCAAACGTTCGGCAAACAATTCGTGAATTGTTCGGTGAGAAGTTCGTTTGTGTCCGTTCGTCTATTAAACAAACGAACACGAATAAGAAATTTCGTTCGTTTAGTAAAACGAACAAACATGAACAGAGGTCGTGTTCGTTCGTTTATGTTCGTGAACGTTTGGTAACATGTTCGTTTGTGTTCGATAGTTCATTAGTATTTTTAGCTTTTATATTTATTTAATGCTTCAAAATTCCGACAAATTAAATATCTAATAAGTGTCAGTTATTATATATTTTGTTCATGAACGATTGTTTGTGTTGGTTTGTTTCCATTTGTGTTCATGAACATTAGTTTGTGTTCATTTGTCTTCGTCAACATTCGTTTTTGTTCTTTGCCTAAGATTAACAAATAAAACACAAACGAACACGAACACGAACAAGTTCATTTGCTTAACAAATGTACACGAAATAAAATATCGTTCGATAAGTGTTCGTAAACGGTTCAAAAACACTTATTTTTTTAATAAACGAATACGAACAAAACGAACAAGATTTATTCGTGTTCGTTCGATTCATTTGCAGCTCGCATTAGTGAGTCAGGACTAGGGTACTACCTTTGAGTTAGTATTCCCCCTCATGAAAATTGAAGCAATTTGAAGCACGGGTTTCTATAGTTGGTTTGAGTAGCACGGGAGGCGGAAAACACGCGAGTGTGAAGAGCGTGGAAGTAATGTAATGTAATGGCTGTCACCTGTCACTCATCCGGTTAGTCACGTGCTTTCTTGGATTCTATATCTTGTCCCTATTCCAAGACTGCCCATGTGACTTCTTTACCCTATGCCTCCTTTGCCCCTTCTTACTCTTCTATTTACCACTATGCCACTACACATTTCTATCATAAAATACCTTTTGTCCCTCCCCAAAAGGATTTTCTCTTTTTAACCTTACACTAATTGAAACGGAAATTATTTGTATTTGTATGAAATTAATATAGCAGCCAGAAGAGTACGTGTTTGTGATTTATAAAATTTTACTTTTTTAATGAATTAAATGTCATTTAGTCTCCATTGTTTGATTAATTTTTCTAGCTTTGTCAAAGGTTTTATTTTTCATCATAGGTCCAAAAAGTTTCATTATTACCATTATAGTCACTTGTATTAAATTCATCTATTTTTCTGTTCATGAGAAGGACAAAATGGTTATTGGCCGAATTGCCCTTCTAGTTTACACAATTGCATGTAAAATGATCGAATTACCCTTCTCGCTAACAGAAAAATGAATGATGCTAACCCAGTGTCTTAAAATGGCAATGATGAAACCTTTTTGGGACTCGCATGCGAAAAATAAAACTTTGGACTAAACTGATAAAATGACTCAAACCATAAGGACTAAAATTGCATTTAACTTTTTTCTTAATTTATTAATTTGTTTTATGTTTAGGGTGGTAAATGTTTGATTTTTTTTTAATGTTTGAACTTTGAATTTACTTGTATTTGAATTATTTTGTTTCAAGTTCTTCGATGTTTTAGAACGGGTTATTCTTTTTTATCTAATTTTTTGCTATTTACACCAATTGATTTAACATTAATAAACTTAAAATTGTGTTTTTTTATAACTTTCAATATATAATGTTTTAGTAAAAACGAATACGGTTTTGTGATGATCATATTTGTATCCACGTTTTGATATAAATTTTATAAAAAACGAAATATAAAATTTTATAACGACTTATAAAGCGTTATATTTGATACGGCTCCGTTTTTTTGTAAAATTTATATCAAAACGTAGATAAAAATATGCACATCGCAAAACCATTTTCGTTTTTTATAAAACATTATATATCGAAAGTTATAAAGAATAACACGAATTAGAATTTATTAATATCACATCACTTGATTTTGTATACCAAAAAGTTTGGTGTAAATAGTAAGACCTTTAGAACTTGTATCGCTTATGAAATTTAGGATTCCTAGGCTATAATGACTTGTTAAACCCTCCCAAATCTGTTTGAATATGTTTCGACCATCAGAGTCAAAATATTCAAATTTGAATTTTTTTATGCTCTAAATCTTAATTACTTACATTAACAAAATGTAATGAATGATTACTCACCCATTAAGATACTACATTACAAATAAAGAATGTTACAAGACCGTTTTTTTTAACTGCTAACTGTTACACATCCTAGGTATTGAACCTTTGAACATCTCTTGTTTAAATACCTAAAGGGTTTTTCCTTTACCACTATAACAAAGCCTCAATAGTTACAACACCGTTTACTTCATAATAAATGAGAAGACCTATAAAATAAATCTCTGAATTACAGAGTTAACTGTCATTTTCGTCCTGTAGTTTCTTCAATTATGCCAATTCAGACCAAATTTCAAATTTGTACCATTACCGTCCCTGATATTCTTGAAACATGTCAGTTCCGTCCAAAAAAACATGAGTTAACTATCATTTTCGTCCCTGTGGTTTATCTATGTATTTGATTCAACCTATATTTTTGGATAGAACTGACATGTTTCAAGAATGTCAGAAACGAAAATAATAAAATTTAAAATTTAGACTGAACTGGTAAAATTGGACGAACCACATAGATGAAAATGACAATTAACTCTGAATATATTAAAAAGTCATGCAATAACAATAGTAATAAATCCATAATTTTTTCCGTTCAAAATTATCATTATGATTAAGATTTATTACTATCCATAACCATAATTCCCCATCATATACTTGTCCTTTTTCTATGATGATTAACCAAAATATCAACCCATGTTACCCTTGACACTTATTTTGTCCGACGTGGATATTATATAAAAAAAATCCAGCTGGAACACAACAAAGTTACAAAACCATACTCACCCTCCAAGGGCAAAACCGTAAACTCACACCACCCATTCTACAAACGTTACCCTTTGCCCCACACTCTGCTCTTTGCAACTGCAACCAACCCATTCATCCACCATCAATGCCCTCAATCATCCACCCTTAACCACCACCAAAACCACCACATTCCATTCAATAACCCACATGAAGATCTCATCTAAATCACTCTTGAGCCCCGGTCGAGCCGGGTTTCGAGACCCACCAACCTCCCTCTCAACCTCACTCAGCCGCCGGTTAAAAAACAGCGGCAGCGTTAAGGCCGGCGCCTCGCCGGCGATGTTCCCCACCACTGTTAAAAAGAGAGGAACTTTCGAGAACCCAGAACCATCTTCTCCTAAAGTCACCTGCATTGGTCAAGTTAGGGTTAGAGGCAAGAAAAAACAAGCCAAAAAGCTTAGAACTTTATCAAGAAGACATAGTGGTTTTAGTGATCGTGGTTCTGGTGAGGTTAGTTTCAGAAAAGTTGAACATCCACTTAATGGGTTTTGTTCAAAAGGTTATAAAGATAAAGAAAGTTTGAATCTTGGCCCATATGGTGGTCAGAATCAGAGTCAAAGTCAAAGTCAAAGTCAGAGTCAAGAATGTTCACAGGTGCAGAGGAGTTGGGTGCATTTTCCGGTGACTATTTGTGAGGCTTTGAGGCGTTTGGATCGGAGTTTAGCTGCTTGATTCCTTGCAGAACAGAAAGGGGGAAAGAGGAGAAGATGGTGGCGGTTGAAGATGGTAACCACCGGCAAGGTACTTGTGGTGCGGTGTTTGCACGGTGGTTGGTGGCGGTGCAGGATGGAGATGGGGGTGGTGAGAGGGATATTGAGTTGGTTGTTGGAGATGAAGATGAGGAGGATGATGAAGAAGTTGTTGTGAGGAAAAGAAGACATGTGTTTGAAGATCTGGAGATTGTTAATGGTAGGATTGAAGGGGGTAAAGATGAGGCAAGAGTGAGTGTTTGTGTGCCACCAAAGAATGCTTTGTTGTTGATGAGATGTAGATCTGATCCCATGAAAAGTGAAGCTTTGGTTAATAGATCTTGGGAACCAAGTGTTGCTAGAAATGAGGAAGAAGATGAAGAATTTTTTGACAGTGAAAATCATATCAAAAACGATTCGAAGAAACCTCAAGTTACACTTGAAGTTGAGCAGCAGCAAGTCATGGTTGTGGATCAAGATCAAGAAAATGTGCAACAGATTGAAGCTAAGCAATATCTAGAACAAAAAAATGTACAACAAGATGATGATGATGATAATGTGGATCAAGATGAAGCTAATCAAGATCAAGAACTTGATACTGTGCAAAAAGATGAAGTGGGTGAAGATCAAGAACTTGCTAACGTGCAAAAAGATGAAGTGGGTCAAGATGAAGAATTTGGTAATGTGGAAAAAGATGAAGTGGGTCAAGATCAAGAACTTGATAATGTGCAAGACTATGAAGTGGGTCAAGATCAAGAATATGAACAAACAGAGGTAGAAGAAGAAAGTTTCTATCTTGTGTCATTATTTGAAGAAATTATGAATCAAGATATTGAAATTCAAGAACAGGATGAGGCTCATGAAGAAGAAGATGATGTTGCAGAAACTGTAACAGAGGAGTCAACAATGGTGACCGAATTTGCCAAGATCACTGAAACCCATGAAGAAGAAATGGTTAACGAGGTAACGGAACATGACAATGTAGTTTCAGATGTAGAAAATGAGGTTAAAGAGAAGAGGGTAAGTGAAGAAGTGTTGCCGGATTGTTTGTTGCTGATGATGCATGAGCCCAAATTATCAATGAATGTATCAAAGGAAACATGGGTTTGCAAAACTGACTTCATCAGACGCAATTCGAATAGGAGGAAACCGCCAGCACCGCCACCGCCAATCAAACCTGACGGTGGAGATGAGTCAAGTGTCGGTGCTACTACTACCGTTAATGATGTGATGAGGGTGTGCGACCGTGAGTTTCCGACAGTGTTACAGCAGCCAGCGAGGTCTTCATGTTCATTACCTATGGCGCCGTCGATGGCAACGGTGTTAGAGCAGAAGTTGGCGAATGCAGTGGGTTACGAGCCATTCGTGCTGACAAGGTGTAAGTCGGAGCCAATGAAGACGGCGGCATCGAAGCTACTACTACCGGAGAGTTGTGTTTGGGAAAACAGGAAGTTGGAAGGGCTGAGCCGGGTTACATTCGGGTTAGGGTTTTGAGTTAGTGTTTTGTTTCCAATGGTTGTAGTGTTGTACATTGTTTTCTGATTACTATTATTTTGTAGGCATTCTAGGGTGGTTCAGCATAACTTAAGAGAAATGAGTTTGTATAACAATGTGATGTGTGTTTGTAGTGATTCTTATGATGATTGTGAGTTTTACTTGTTGAATGGATGACTTCATAAGGCTTTTCATAATATAATTAAATATTTAAAGAAATACAAATGAGTTGTGCCGAGCTCGAGCTTGAAAACTTATTAACAAGTCAAGTTCAAGTTCTCTTGAATTAAACAAGTCGGGCTCGAGTCAGATTGTTAGCTGGTTGTCCATAACCGATCATAGTCCAAAGCAAGTCTGGTTAGTTGGTTTCAGCAATTTGGATCAAGTTTTATATACCCAGTTTTCGCCTAATAAGTTTTAGGGGTTGGATCGCAAATATGTACAGATTTGTGGGTTTAAGAACCCATGGTACATTCGGTACCGGAAACGGTATCCAATTTTTACTTTTTCGGTACGGTACGGCACGGTATCGGTAAAATACCGAATTTTACCTCCAAAATACCGATACCGTACCGACATATTTCGGTATCGGTACCCAGTTTTCGCGAAATTTGGGATCGGGATTTTCGGTATCGGGACGGTATCGGTATTTGCTCATCCCTAGCTGTGCATATAACATACAAAATAGAGATGCACAATAACTTGTGTTGTTTCAGAAACCTTTTAGCCACCTTCAACAAAACATTGAAAACAAAAGTAAGGTGTACAAGTATACTAGACACAGGATTCACGACACCGGAACCTGGTTTTCCGAAGTTAGCTTTCTCATCTCTGTTACTGTTGACTGCTATTTGAATCTTGATCTTCATCACTGATTTTTGTTTCAGACCCACTGGAGTTCAGTTGTGTTTCATCTTGTTTCTGGATTCGGTCACTTGGAAGAAGAATCTCCTGCTATTGAGTTAAGAGCAAGCTGACCCGAGTAGAGTATCAATCCAACAGCATTGATGCCAAAAACAAATGTCGCCAGGTAGCATAATCCGTTTATTATAGTCCTGTATTTCAATCATCTTCAAAGTTGGCTCATGGGAATAGATTACACAAACACTTCAGTATGTGGCACAGGGCGATTTACAAGCGTACCTTATTGTTATCGTTATCTGTCGCACCTGCAAACCAAGCCAAAAGATTTGTTAAAAAGTTGAGCAAGAAGATGAGAATAACCACATAACTAAAGATACAACATGAGACGGGTGGACCTACATACAAGGGTCCGGTGTCATGTCACCCTAGAGATATAAGATATCTACTACTCGTTTTTATATGTTATATGTGTATCCGGCCATCGAGTGACACTAATTCCCAGGATATTTTCGAAGAGTGACAACAATAAAAAATAAATCTTGGGTCCGCTGGTAGATGTTCAAGATTCTTCTGAAAAAGGGACTTCAATTTTAATTTTTTTTTTTTGAACGGCCAACAAATCAATCCCGAGCACTCTCGGGGCACCCACTGGACAAACGGAGTACTCCGAGAGTAACCCGAGTCGTTCACCACCAATTCCGGGAAAAACCCGGTAACCACCGCCCGTAGGCACGACGGTAAAATTACCGGTAAAACCCGTTTGGCTCAAGGATCGAACCCAGGTTTCCCTGGGTCTCCTATCGCTGCCCACCAGTGCCTCACTCCTCTTTTTGCATCAAGTGAGAATTGAACTTGAGTCTTCCAAGAAGAACTCAAGTCCTCCTACCACTTGAGCTAGAGGTCATTGGCGACTTCAATTTTAATTAATTAAGCGGGTCAAATATTTCAGGGTTTCACCTCATGAACTTCAACCAATACTCAAGTATGATGTGGTGGAGGAGAATTCTTAATAACAAATATATCCCAGATTAAGGGGCCATATTTTGATCCGTGATCATCGACAAGATCATAACCCTGAGGCCAAATTAGCAGATAATGTATAAACAAATCCAGATTTCTACTACTGAACTTCAAACAATACTAGATGTATAAGATTATAACCATAAGGTAGACTAATGTTTCGTTTCTTGATTGCGATCATATACAACTATGCAAGATTATCACCATAAGTTAGACATTGTAGATTATGAACTTCATGCAATTAAGAAACATAAAACAACGAAGAATCTGTTCATGGAAGTATGGAACACATACTGAGAAATTGTCTGAAATCGTTTGACGGTTAAGAGAAGCTTCGATGGTGGTGGTAAACTTATACAAAATAAGCGCAATAACCCCGGCAGATAAACCTCCCAACAACGCCTGAACAGCAGACGGAGTCTTATTATCCACAACCGGCGACATCGCTTTCAAACTCTCCAGTGCCTCCTCTTTCAACGTCTTCTTAGCCCCCGTAGACCTAAATTTCTACGCAACAAACAAAATTGTTACAGCCAATCAGGAGAACTCATCCCAAAAGACCAGTAAACAAAACTGTAATGGCCCAAACAGAAAAACACATCTCAAAAAACTAGTCTAGGCGACAAATGTAGAGTTTATGGAACAAACGAGATGTGTGAAAACCTTTGGTCTATAAACCGCACATTTGTTGCCCATACAAACCTGATGCGACAAGTCCTGACGTGGGGCTGCAAACAAACCGACCGAACACAAACAAGACCTTGTTCGTGTTCGTTTGTTAAGAAATATATGTGTTTGCGAACACTTACCGAACGAGATTTAATGTTCGTGTTCGTTTGTTAAGGAAAAGAAATTGTTCGTGTTTGTTAATTTTAGGCAACGAAGAAATATGAACGTTGATCAACACAAATGAGCACATACTACTGTTCATGAACACAAACAAGCGTTCATGAAAAAAAAAATATAATACACTTATTAAATATTTTATTTGTCAAAATTTGAAGTATTTAAATAAAATATAAAAACTAAAAACACTAATAAACTATCTAACACAAACGAACACGTTACCGAACGTTCACGAACATAAATAAACGAACACGGCCTCTTTTCATGTTCATTCATTTAACTAAACGAACGAAATTTCTTGTTCGTGTTCGTTTGTTTAATAAACGAACAAACAAAACAAACTTCACGAACTGTTCCCTGAACGTTTGGTTCGTTTGCAGCCAAAAGTCCCGGGCCTTGCAATGTTTCAGTCAGTGACAAAAATACCCAACTCAATCAATTCGTTCAAATACACAAACTAATAACCCCTAGGCATTGAAATAGAATCAATTAACATGAATCGAACCAGTTCTTTGGCACGCTTAGCACGGCGGCGGAGGGAGCGGAAGAGGAAGACGGAAATGGCGCCGGTGAGGAGAAGACTGGTGGCGACTTGGAGAGTGGAAGGGTCGTCATCGGTGGAGATGAAAGAAGGCACGGAGAATGGGAGTTCTTCGGGTCCGTCTTCGGTTAATGGTGAATCGGTGAGTTGAGCTAGCAATGGGGGAAGACGGGGGTAGGAGGTGTGGTGTGGGAGAGAGAAAGGTGGTAGTTTTCTGGGGGTTTTGAGGTGGAGGTTGGGTTTAGGGTGAGGTGGGGGAGGAGGGGGTGATGGAAGAGGGGCGGAGGAGGTGTGGTGGGGAAAGGAACATTGGTGGTTGTGGTGGTGGTGGAGGATTGGAGGGTGATAACTGAATTTGGATAGAAGAATGATTTTTAAAATATCTTTTGTGTTTGTTTGAATGCTTATTTTATTTTATTAAAAGATGAGATGTTCGAAATGAAGATGCTACCGCTTCCTTTAAATTGCTAGCCTCAAGCAATGTTTGAGGATCGTTTGGCGCTAGTCAGCATATGTTGTGAGAATCGTTAGGCGCTGGTTGATAGGTGTTGTGAGAATCGTTAGACGTTGGTTGATAGGCGCTGGTCGACATGTGAAGTACGGATTAGCAATTAATATGGATTAATCAGAATTAGATTTTTATAAGTAATCTTCAGTTATATATATATACACACACATTATATGCACACATTTTTAAGTGTAACTTTTTTAGCAAAATAAATTTTAACCCCTCATTGGCTCATTATTAAAGTAGACAAGATTAATCACCAAAATTTACAAGGTTTGACCAGAAAATGATCGAAATTTGTCTAGAACCGCCGATTTTTGCTCGATTAGGACTGCTTAAGGCCTCAGTTCACCGTCTATCGATTAATTGGTTGATTAGAGAAAAATAACTCGGTGAACCTCCGACTAGCAACTAATCGGCACTAATCAGATGTTAGTCAGGATTTTTACAACCATGGTCTCATGCATACAACCTTATGGGGTTCATTACGCCACATCAACGACACGTAAGCAATGGCGCCTCCCCTTAAACAACTAAAGTGGGCCCAACAAAACATCTGTTTTTCCTCGTTATTGTGTTGGCAACATGGTCAATGGCGCCCAGACAAGGGGGGTCGTTATTGGGTTGAGGTGGAGAGGAGAGCTACCCTATACCACCCAACCTAATTGGGTTTACGAGTTGTAATAAATAGATTAAATAAGTTTAAGGAGTGATATAACAACACAAAAGTTGATTATATTTATGTTGTGATTCGGATTGTGTTAGGAGAATTATCACCCCTAGTGTGTTAGTAGGAGCATATTGTGATATTGATACCATCGTTTCTTTCTCAATCCATAAGATATGATGTCAGGGTAGAAACATCATTCGTATCTCATAAGTCATGACGTTAAGACAACACACCACGCATCATAACGTCTGAACGTCACATCTCTATCCCATTCAGCTGAATTAGAACAAATAGGCTACAGATGATTATACAAGAGGTACCAACATGCAACTAACCACAACTAAGTACAACTACTTTAATATGATATTTATAATCTTGTACTTCACATATATGATATTTATAATCTTGTATCTTGTACTTCATATTACGATTAAGAGTATCTTGTGTCACACCAATATGGGATTCATTTATGACGACAAACTACTCCCAAGAACATCCTTAAAAAACAACAAACACCAATAAGGTACGCCAAGCAAACATTTACTACTCACTAATATTATCATCCATTGTATACTTATTCTCACGCCAAAGGTGGCCATGGAAACTCCCCCAGTGCGGAGCTTGAACGAAAAAAATTAGTGAGGGCCGGACTCTTAAAAATTCAATATTTTACACACAAAGAAGTTAATTTCCAGTAAAATTAACACTACAAGCGAAAAACCAGGAGGAGCCAGGGTACTACTGGGCCACCAAGATGCTCCGCCAATGAATTGCCATAGCAAGAGTAACGGTGTTTGTTATATGCAGGGACTCAGGTTGGTCCACAAATACATCCTCCATGAGTTTTAAGCAAATCTTGGTTCCACAAGAGTAATATAAAACTTATCTTTCCTATGAACAATACAACTATTTTCGTGTTATGAAACACAAACATCATAAACAACAAAATGTGTCTTGTCTTCTAGGATTTAAGCCTCAATATCTCCAATATTAAACGTTACAAAGTAGCCAAAAGGCCTATTTGGCCCCCTTACCAATAAGGCATGGTAATCATTTCATTTCGGTCCATCATTTTGATTAACTCCCAAAAAAAGATATAAATAAAGTCGTACAATATTCCAAGGACCAACTTTGCAATTCATTCAAACATTTATAAATTACAAAAGGGACAAAATGTATAGCCCAAAACTTATTCTTGCAAGAATTAGATATACAATGAATCTAAACAAAGCTTTTAGCATGTTATTTCTGTCATGATCCAGATGTTTTATACTTTTATTAACCAGAAACTTATTCCCATTCAGACAAACTTGCTATCATGAACACTCTTGGCGCACGTTAGAAGCTACAGCTCTAGCCCAAAACTTGATATGGGCCTTCATGTCTTCTGATGAACTCTTATCAACCCATCCTCCTGGTATTATTGCAGGTGCACCACCACCATTTTTGTTCTTCCCATTACTCTTTCTGCTTTGGCTTCTGTTTCTCTCCATCTTTCTCACTTCAAAAATCTTTTCTTGACCCGTTTCGGGTTTCTTTCGCGCGTTTTCTATCATTGCCTGCATGACCCAACTCAAGTTAAGCATATAAATCTTGATATTTAATATAATTACATTTCGGAGGGCAAAAGTGAAAGTGCATTAATTTTAACGTTATTTTACTAATTTCGTGAAAATAACGTTAAAAAGAGGGGAGTTAATCATGCATCATGTGGTGGCCTTGATAGCCGAAAGACAAGGACTAATCGGCTTTTGTCCCAATTGATGAGTGGCTTGATGTAAAACTACTATCGAGCCGGGGGTCTCACTGGAAGCAGCCTCTCTATTCCTACGGGGTAGAGGTAAGACTGTCTACATCTTACCCTCCTCATACCCTACCTTAGCTTTGCTATTGATGGGATTTACTGAGTATGATGATGATGATGATTTGTAGATCTAGATAAATGATCATGAATGTGTACCTTAGATGTTTGTCGAGATGGATTCGAATAATTCGATGTATGTGAAGAGTTCATGGATGCCTGCCTTATTAATCTCCCTAAAGTAAACTCGATTTCTTGATCTTCTTCATCTTCATGATCACTCCCCCCTGAAGAAGTTGACTTGGATGATGCTCGGGTCAAACTCGGGTTGGGCTTTTTCGTTTGTAAAGATTGTCTTTCTCTTGAATTTGACAAAGATGGCGTTCGGGTTAGACTCGAAGGAGCAACTTGCAGTTGCTTTCTTGAAGAAAGGCTTGGCTTTTTGGATCATTCTTGAGAAAGACATCCTTTTTATCATTTCCAACTAGAGAAGACATTGAATGAGGACTTGGGTCGGGCTTTTTCGCTAATAAAGATTGTGTTTCTGGCGAATATGGCAAAGATGGCATTCGCGTTAGACTTGGAGGAGCGACGGGTGGTTGCTTTCTTGAAGAAAAGCTCGAGTTTTTACGCTCATTTTTAACGACGTTTTCTTGAATCGAACTCATGGGATGACAAGATTTAAAAGAAAGATCAGAATAAGATCTAGAGATAGTTCTTGTTTTAGAGTGAAGCAAGTTTCCAAAGAACCAACTATCTTCCAAAAGATCTCCAGCTTCTTCCATACCTTAAAACACACAAACTTGATGAATCTTATTCTTATGGATGATAAAGATATGATGATCTTGAATGAAACTTATGTAATGAGGCTGGAGAAAGTTGTCAATGAAAATGGATATGATTGGAGGGTGAAGTGGGATTTAATCATGTGGTTTTGAGATTGCTGCAAATTTAAAACAATATAAACAATGAACATAAGCACAAAAAGCAGGGGCGGACCCACCCTTTAGCCAAGGTGGGCGGCCGCACCTTTGAAAAACAAAATTTAGTGTATATTTTAGGGAAAAAACATGACCGCACCCTTTAAAAATATGGTTGAACATCTGATTCTCACCCCTAACAAATAATTTATGAGTCCGCCAATAACAAAAAGTGACATGATTTTGGTTTTACATGACAATGTGCATATTATATATATATATATATATTAAACTGATTGGAGGTTGGGAAGTGAATAAGAAAATGTTCTGCCAGCAACTACCCATGTGCAGGTTCTTTGTTTATAGACTTACCACAAATCATAATATATTAATAAAAAAATTCATTTTCTTTTTTCCCACTTGCATTATTAAGATGGTGGCATAGATACCTCATACCTCAACATTTACATCCCTCTGAAATCAAGAATTTGTCACTACACCTAATATTAACTGTAAATATAGTTGTATATTAATTGTATACTAACAAAACTTGTGAAAACCCTTATAACAAATTTCATTTATAAAACACTAGTTTAAGTACCGTGTGTTACATGGGTGGCTTCACAAAGAATATACTATTTAACAGTGTACATAAATGTTTTAATGAAAGAATCGTTCCAGTACTAACGTCAATATAAAATTACACTTAATTGAAATACATGAATACGAAATATGACTTGGACGTAATAGAATTGGCTTGATTTTTGGTCCAGATTAATGCACTTTGGTCGTTCTTTTCATGTGCTGCGCAATGTAACTTGGTGAGTGATACAATTGCAGACTTATTCGTTTATATACATGTCGGATTGGGGAAAGGTTTTGGCGGTTGTTTTTCAGTTGTTTGGCGCCATTAACTGTTAACAGAAACTCTATTGGCAGTTTAAATTTTCCCGCACATAACCAAACCTTAATCACGATTTGTTTTTCTGCCAAATACCTACTAATACGCATAAATATAAGTTTAATAATCTTCTAACAGTAAGTGACATGTTTTCAAGCCTAGAAAACTAAAAAATCAAAAAAGCGCCGAAGAATCTTTTTTTAATACAGAACCTACGTTACTTATGTTAAAAATAAATATTTGTTGTATAACACCCATGTAAACTGTGACGAATTCTGACTAGTTTTTATTTTATTAAAGAAAAAGTCCTTCGGCGCTTTTTTGATTTTTTTTTTCTCAAAACTTTTAAAAATAGATTACACATACCATAATTTTTTTTGTAAAAAAACAAATTGTTACATAGGGTTTCGCAAGTTTTCTCGATAAGATTGGGTTTCCATTTCAGTATTCGCCTTCATTGTGTAGTAAGATTACATAGTAGCTTTATAGTTTGATATCACAGATCCTTCTAGAGTAAGATAGTTACAGTTAAATACATAACCATTCTCATATAGTGTATTGTAACAGTATTTTTTATAAACTGAAAATTGAAAAAAAAAAATAGACATGACCATGTTTTGGGACACCCTTTAGATGTTTTAAAGGCAGTTAAATAGGTACAATTATAGAGGTTTCTTGGAACTTTCTTAACAATCTTCCAAGATTGGCAATGTGACATACATCAACTTCATGTTAGTATGCCCTCTAAAATGGCCCAACAAAAGTGCCCACCACCAAACCTTCAACACTACCTTCTAAACTAAATCACTTCAAAAAAACAAGAAACAAACATCCCCAAAAACATCAACTCCATAATCATACATCAAAACAACTCTAGTCAAGATTCGACGGAGACTCACGGACTGCAAATCATGTTGTTTTTCACTCTGAACCTTCATTTTCCGAATCCCCTGTGAAATCCTCTATAATATTTGGCTTGGATGCTTGTCGGCTCATTGCTCGTGATTCCTCGATTTCAATGTGTAACAACAGGTCACAGACCACTCTCTCCGCCCTAATTATTTTCGGACATGCTGAAAAATAAAAAAGAAAATCGTAGGGAATGGAGCAGCTGCTAGCCAGAACATATATTCATATATATGAACAAAATATGTTAAATGTACCTGCCATTGGACATTTAGGTTGCCCATGCTTGGACCTTATGTACTGCATGATAACTGACTTCTCATATATATGTTTGCAGTCCATACTGAAAGAACATACCAGAATGAGATTGATACAATGAACATAAAGATGTTGTATCTTTAGATCATTAAATTTCATTTTATTTTATGTTAAGTTAGACGTCATACCTGCGTACGGGTTCTGAGAGTTCAGTAACAGGTTTGCCACTTAGAGGACAAGTGTTGTTTAAAAGGATATTTTGAGTACTAGTCATCATGACATCTTCCTGTTCTTCGCCAGGCATAGGGAGACCGGAATTATGCACATTCTGTATGAAGCAAAAAACGGAACTTGCATAAGAAAACTTCAGAAAAAGATTATCTTGATACATAACTTGCCACTTAAACAACAATATACAGATTTATACCAAAACTCAACTAATTCACTTGGCATGATGCAATGGTAAAAGAGGTCCGGTTTACATTAATTTACAACGATAGAGCAGTTGACAAAAACGAATGTTTAAAATTTAAATACTTTTAAAGTTAAGCCAAGCTCACAAGTCACATCACATTAATCATTGCACTCGCATGAATAGTTGATCTAGACGTTACGAAACAACCACGGGTAACCATTGATTCGGTGATCCGTAAAATACCCTATCAATGGGATCTCTAACAATGTACACAACTACACTATACCCTTTACCATCACTGAGAGCGATAAAAATTGAAGATTGATTTATGTCCAGAAAGACCGCAGTAATAAGCTTTACTTACAACCATAACTCCATAAGCTACGTCTCTCTCGTCTGTTTTACATATCAACTTTCTATCAAGTAAACCTTCCATAACTTCTTCATCCATTTGGTTGTTTATACATATCACCCTCCTACAAACCCTAGTTTTAACCCATAAGTAATGAGGCGTTTTACAACTCGCCTCACGCACTAGAAGTTAGAACCGCCTTTTAAACCCAAGCTTTCAAGTCGAGCAAGTGTCACATTATTACATAGACACAAAACACTTCTACCGAACAAGATTATTGTTGATCGTTGAGCGTTTAAACCCCGCGCAGACAGCAATTACAATTAATAATTATCCCCTTAACCCATGAGTATAAGATAAATATATTGTGATAGAATGCTGTACTCAAACACACATTAACAAGATACAGAAACATGCCCATATAGCTTCTTTAAACTGTCGTAACAACTGACTAACTTGCGGAACCGACGAACGACGTTTCGTCTTCACCATCTCATTATCAATCAGCTTCTTAAAATCAGTCACCTTCAATTCAAAACCAACCAACAAAATTAGTGTTCAGACTTTGGGGCTGTTTGTTTACCTCTTAATGGGGCTCTTAATAGGGTTCAGCACTTAATGATTCAGACTGTTTGTTTCGCGAGCATATGTCTGAATGGTTCAGGCATTTGCCTCTGAATGGTTAAGCATTATACTAAGTCTAAATGTTAAGACATCTAATCAGAATTGGTCAGACATTTGTCTCTGAACGGTTAAACATTATACTACCTCTTAATGGTTCAGACCTCTTACTTGGTTCAGCACTTAATGGTTCAGACCTCTTTCTCTTAACCATTCAGAAGTCGCCAAATACTTACTTCAACAAAAACTTACAAATCTGTAACAACCCAAATCACCTGTTCGCTGGGCCGATACATATTCCCAACAGACTCAACCGCAGTGGAAAGATTAGCACACTCCTCATAAACTTTCAATAACTCCACAAACTCAGTTTCAAGCTCCTTCACCTATAACAATCACCAATTCAATAATATTCAACAAAACATTTCAAATGAACTGAAACCCTAGAATAAAATTTGACGTACCATTTGGGTTTTGTTTTGTTTCTCCAGACTGACCCCAATTTCCTTCATTGTAACCATAGCTTTTCGGATATCCTGAAAATATGAAAGATAATAAAACATTTGTTGGATGTGAAATTAGATAGATGATTTTGATTGAGGGTTTACTGCAAGGAGGGTTTGGTTTTCGCCGGAAAGGGTGGTAGCGGCGGATTTCATCTTGGATGTGTTTCGTGGATCTGATGTGGATGTGGATGCCATGGCGGCGGCGTTGTCGGACATTTGATTTGCCGGTCGACGGTGTTGAAGTATGCAGAGTTATCTGGGGGCGGTCTCTGGCGGGAAATCAAGCAGGGAAAATGGGTTTATCTCCGGGTTTTTTTAGCATACAGTTAATTGTATAGAGAACCCATGACATGATTTGGTTTGAGGACAAAAGATCAAATACAAATAAATTTAACGTACGAACCGGAGATTTTGCTGAAAAAATATAGTGGCATTTTCATAATTATCAAAATTACTCTATAAATGATCTACTAGAGTAATTTTGATCTTTGTAGAGTAATTTTATAAAATGTTCATATAGAGTAATTTTGATCTTTTAGTTAATTATCAAAATTACTTTACAAGTGTATAAAAATTACTTTGCATCAAAATTACTCGACAATTGTATCAAAATTACTCTACAAGTTTACCAAACAACATACAATTCAAAATTACTCTACAAAATCATTTGTATAGTAATTATGATACCCTACAAAATTACTGTACAAGATCAAAATTATCATACAAGATCATTTGTAGAGTAATTATGATACTCTACAAAATTACTCTATAAGATCAAAATTACTCTACAAGATCATTTGTAAAGTAATTTTGATAATTATTCTACGACCAAATAATTACGAAAAAATGTCACCGCGTTTTTTTTTTTTTGCTTTTTCATACCTTTCGCACGTTTAGTACGTCAATTTTATTTGTACGTGAACTTTACTCTTGGTTTGAGATATCTTTTTTGACATATTTAAGCAGCATGTATTTCTGCTAAAAAGAAGCACCTGTTAATTTCTTAACTAACATATTGGAATGGAGATCTACCCTTTGACCGGCCGACATTTTGGTCTTTGGATTGGTAGGAGGAAAACATGCATGTGTAGACTTAACAACAGGGGTTTCCCACTTGTAGGCTTAGGGGGTAGTGGTTTTACGGTGGGTTAGGCTACTTCGGGCAAAATGACCAAACACGAGAAAGCGTGCCTTGACAACCAGCACATGTTTATCCCATTTGCATTTCTTACTTTTAGTTTCTTGACGTCAGAGGCAGAGGCTCTGACTTACTTAGTCGAGTTCAAACGGTAATGCATAGTAATGTTATGAGCCCTGGATTTATGAACGTAGTTTTTAAAAGACTTAGTTTACCATCTATGAACGTCAGAGGCAGAGGCTCTGACTTACTTAATCGAGTTCAAAAAGGGGTAGCGGCGTAGCTTGTTGTCTGTTTACCATGTATCTCGATGTAAAGAAAGACCCTTTTTTTAACAAAAACCCAGATCATAAATTGCTAAAAAAAATTCATAAAAGACTGGACGTAAAACTTCGGAATGGACGATTCGAATCATCACCTAATAAAAACACGATATAATAATAAAAAAATACAAAAACAACGTCACGAAATAAGAGCAATCAACCTTCTTAGAAACATGGGCAGCCAAGGTGGATTTAATTACAACCCCCTCCCCCTAAGTCAATTTTGTTTCTTTTTCTGAACTAAACAGTCAATGGTCTTTCAAATAGGCTACTTGTAACACCTCGTGTTTTTACGTCCAATATTTTTCTGACACGTGTCCCGGTACCTCGTGTGCCATGTGTCGAATCAGGAAGGACCAAAGTCGTTGAAATGATCGATAATAATCTTCGTATGACTTGGAACAAGTAAAAGGGGCCAAAATGCAAAAATGCCAAAATTTCCATTTTTCAGGAAGGCGTTGCTGTCACACCCCGACCCGCAGCGGAAAAGGTGATCGGGGCATGATTGGGTTATCATCAAAGCTCATGACATTTATTAAGCGTTTCATATTCATTAATACAAATTAAATGGAAATTTACAATGATTGCTACAACATGATCTAACTAACAATCTAACTTCTTTGTTCTCTTCTAAGGCATATCCTATGTTATCCTTGCTTCAACCTGTTCACCTGTATCATGTGTAAAAAGGTTTTTGGATCAACATAATGTTGGCGAGTGAATCCTATGGAAAACATTTTAACAATTTATTTAAATTGATTATGAAATATGTGCACAACCAAACATGAGTAAAATTAGATGTAACTTGATCAATAATCATAAGATGTTAAATGAAACACTCATGAACAATAATGGAACAATTAAAGGCACGCGATGCTCAACTCGTCTCTCACGAGGAACTGAGGGGCCTGATGAATGAATTGCATAAACATGATAATATGAATAACACAACTACAAACAATATAAACTCAATGATACACACATGAACAATAATGAAATTGATATGAAGCACGCGATGTTCTACTCGTCTCCCACGAGGAACTGATGGGCTTAATGTATGAGTTTCATATGACTTGACAAATGGCAATAAGTAAATCACAACAATAAAAACAATCTAAGTTTAAGTCATGATGTGGTATGGCACAAGTTTAAATAAATAAATTAATTAATTTCATAACACATGACACACCCCAAAACGTGTAATTTAAAGGGGGGAATTGTAAGATTCACTCACAGTGGGTGCGTTCGGTTGATGACGTTGAATGCACGCGAAGTGGTTTTAACCACGAGTGAGATTTAACCTAGATAAATTGCATTATGGTTTGGTAAGTAAACGGATTTTATTAAACTATTTTAGTAGGATTGTTGGGTGCATTTTTGTGAGTTTGAGGCTATTTTCTAATCTTAAAAATGTTATTTTTAAGTATTTATAATTGATTTTTAATTAAAATAATTAAATAAAAATAATAAAAATATTTTATTTTTTTCTGACCGTTGACTGACCCGTTGACCGTTGACCTGACCGTTGACCGGTTCGATGGCAGATTATTGTGCGCTGAGTGAGGCTCGAACCCGAGACCTCTCGTACGCGTGCACGCAGCTCTACCAACTGAGCTACGTGTCTAACCCGTTATATATCTGATTTAATTATATATATATACTAATTAGTTAAACTGAAAATCATTTTATTTTAAAAATAGTTTTGAGCGAACCGGACTTGCACTCCACAGGTCTCGAACCCGGGACCTGTGGTTTAATCTAACACACAGTCCACCGCTGGACTGTGTGTTCAACATGTTATATAACTTGATTTTTATTATACTTAAAGACAATTTAGTTATTTCCTTTTTCTGCCTTATTTAAAAAGAATAGATAATTGTCCGAGTCGGTGCTGAAGACCGGACTCGAACTCGTGACCAGCGATATAAACAAACACACAGTCCACCGCTGGACTGTGTGTCTAACTTGGTTATTATTCCGGTTATTAATATACTTAACATATAACTGTATCGACTCCGGTTCAGTTAAACAAAAATTTGATTTTTATTAAGGCAGCGTGTGTGAACCGGGATTCGAACTTGAGACGTTAGCGTTTTATGTGCACACAGTCCACCGCTGGACTGTGTGTCTAACCCGATTAATATCCTGATTTTAATTAAACTTATAAGATACGGAAGTGCATCGTCTTCTTCGTCAAGGTTGAACCAGAATTCGGAAATCGACTGGTTCAAAGTTTTTATCGGTTTAATAATGTTTTACAGTCCATTAAGGTGAGATAAATGAGAAAAGAAAAAGGAATTGAGCGAAAAAGGTATACCGACTGGACCCTCTGTTTTCCGGCAGAACTCCGGCGACAGCAATCAACTCCGGCGTCAGGTGTCTTGCAGCAGCGAGTCTCCGGAAAGCTTGGAAAGAGTATGGGTATCTCCGGGATAAGCTTCAGGGGCTCAGTGAGGTTCAGAAATAAGAAAGTCGGTTTTCCGGCGATGAGCAGGGAAATTTCCGGCGAGTGGAATTACGCCGAGAAAAGCTGTGATTTTGAGCGAAAGTGTTTGTCGTGGGTTGTGGGTGAACTTATAGTGCAAATCGTTGAAGAATCTGGTCTGAATTCCGACTGTATTCGTTTATTAAAATTTCCGGCGGTTTTGAAAAGTGTCGCGGACTTCAAACATCGGTTATAACCGATGTCTGGTTAATGGTTTACGTTATAACGTAAATCGTAGTTAAGACTCGCGAGTTTGCCGGGATTCCGACGACTGAACTGATTGGGCGCCGGTTTTGAATTCGTAACGACACTTTATCAATTAAATGATTCTATTATATCACAAACAAAGTCCGCGGCGCAGTGGTTTGTGTGTTGAGAGATAAGTTGTTGAACTGACTCGGTACAGACCCGGGTTCGAAACCCGGCAGAGGCAATTCATTTTTATTTTGCGATTTTTGACAGTTTTTCAAAAACTAAATATATATTCCCGTACAATAATTGATTACGGATCGTTTAAAAAATATTTTGGGCATTTAATTCGCAACGAAAATTTTGACTGACTGTCCGGTTGATAAACGGAGCGGGTTTGGTAAATCCGTTTTTGACGGATGTTACAGTTGCGGACCGCAAGGCTAAAGCCAAACAGTCCGCATGGCATCTGGAAACTGTGGGCGCCAGAGGCCCATACGGACCGCACGGCGAATGCCATACGGTCCGCATGGACCTGCCAGAGAACAGAAAGGTGGCATCAGCCTGTTCTGCCACCTTTGTCGAGTGTTAGCTCTTTCCCTGCATGCTTGCCACGTCCTAGAACCTTAATACTCGTCCATTAACACCTGAGTTCCAGGCATCTTTCAAGCAATCCTCGTTGATCTTAATAATCTCTGGACCTTGTGTAAGTGTTCCAGTCTCATGCTAAGTCATTTCATTAAGTTTTAAGCCTAGATCAAAGTCTCGTTGTAATTACGCCTTGACTTTGATCTAAGTCCGTGATTACCTAGCCATTGTGCGTAACGAAAGTGGCTACGTGAGTCGGTTGGGTGTACTTACCAGTGTAAACTGACGTATTTTCAAAGATTAAAATATAGGTACAAGTACGAAATAAGCCGGAAGCTGCGGGGCGTTGACATTAAGGAGTTGCGACCTTAGAGTTGAGCCTGTAGAGTCTGTTATCATTTTGTGTATGTTTATTTCCGATCCGCCTGTGGATCTTATTACAAGCCTTGATGTATATTTGTGTTTTCCGAACTTTTGGACACTAATGGTTTGTAATAGTTTATATTTTACTCCAAGCCTTCCGCTATGTTGCTCTGTGTTGTAATTGGTTATGATGATATCAACTGTACGTCACGATACTCCCCACCGGGCCCACCGGAACACGTGGAAATCGGGGTGTGACAGGTTGGTATCAGAGCCAACGTTTGAGGGAATTCAACACTAGTATTTAGTGTTTGATCTCAAGCGACACAATAAAACATTCATTAGACTCTCGAGTCTAGGCTATGACCTAGGATTGTTCATTTCCTTATTTTATTATATTGCTTTGTTTTGTGCTTTGACTTATTTTTGAAGCAGGAATCATGCCACCTAAATTTTCGAGAGGAGCAAAAGGAAAGGGACTGATGAGGAGTGGATCCTCAAAACAAGGGCCTTCTAACACCCCCGTGTACAACCCCTACGAAGGTTCGGACGATTCTTCGTCACCATGGGAGCCTTACCCTAACTTACCTCATGAATACTCACCACCGTCAGACTCCCATCATTCGCAACATTCGCACCATACCCAACAACCCCAACACTCCCATTCATCTCAAGAATACTATAATACCGACATACGCCTTCGTTCCCTTTCAGTAACTCCACCCGAAAATTCTTCCGAACCTATGGAGGAAGATTCAGAACCCGAAATGCCAGCAACAGGATCGATGGGTCACCCCATTGACATATCTAGCGGTTCTAACTCGTACAATGGAACCCCTCATCATCACACTGATAGCTACGAAGAAAGGTGGGGATAATATGTTTTCTACAATACTCCTTCAGTCCATGATACCCGATCCTACCACAACACACCTTCATATCACACTCCACCACAAGAACCACCAGTGGAGCAGCCACTACCACCTCCACCTCCAAGAAGACGTGGGGCGCGCGTGTCGGTGCGCCTAGGACTGAGAGTAGGGTCACTCTCACCTAACCCTTACCCTATTATTCTCGAGGACCCACAAATGGGTGGACCCTCGCATACTTCACCATTTATGGAGAACCAATCACAACTAACTGTTGAGCCTGAGCCTCAACCACCATTTCCTATAAGTGAGCCGCCACCACTACCACCATCCGGTTTTGATAACCCTATCCCTTCTTATTCGAATCCATCTGGATACAACCCATTTGAACCTTCTACTTGGCCAGAGCATAGCCACAGTCATAATGTACCTCTTCATGACCCGTATCTAGAAATGGCCATGAATGCACACTATCCTAACCCCTATCCCTACCAACCAAGTGGATATCCTTATTATAATTATCAAACGCAACCGCAGCAACCACCGCCAACAACGGAAGTTCTTACTAAAGCAATAGAAAAGGTCAAGGAACTTCAGGAACAAACAGCTAAATGCAATAAGAAGAATAACAAGCTGTTGAAAAGGCTAGTAAAGAAGCTAAGAGGGAAAAATGATTAAATTCATAACTATCTTTGTATTTTGTTATTTTAAATTAAGTCCCTACATGGACAAGTCCTATTTAGTCCCTGCGTGGACATTTTAATTATTTCAAGTATAGTCCCTGCAAGGACAATTTTTCCTTTATTAAAGTCCTATTTGTAGGCACTATTGTATCGCATTATTATTATTAATGAAAATTTTGGAAATTTTAATTATGTATGCCTTTCTTCAAGTTGTTCAAGCAGTCGTCTTGATTTTATTTTGAAATTTATGATCTGCGAAATATTTCCAAAAGATCCTCTTGATGATTTACACCCGCCAAGTGATTAGGTCACATGAATTAGCAAAACGGTAGTTATATGGTTTTCTACCATGGTAGTTAAGGTTGAGATTTTCCTTTCTATCCAGAGGTGGTGAACTACGTTCTAAACCTCCCTAGTCTGCCTGATCTGGACTAGTTATTCGAATCATTTTAAGAGTTTGTTCTAAAAGAGTTAATATATTCAAGATATTAACCTCTTGGTAAGTGTGACTTGAGGAACCACATGAGCCATCTAAGTAATGGACTACGTCCAAACCTATATGATCTATTTTGATTATGATCAATCATCAATGCGATGATTATTTTACTTAACACCCATTAGTGGTGTGATGCTTCCAAGCTATATTTATGTCCATTAGTGATTGTAACAACTGGAAAATTCGATTGTTATCTTTCCATTTTGTTTTCCCGTTTATCTACCTTGTAATACCAGATTAGTTAATAATAAGTTTATGTTAATTATTAGTGTTTACGTTATTATCGCATTAATCGCTTATTAAATCGCATCGTTAATCTCATGCATCGCGAATCGCACTTATTTACGTGGTATTATATTATTATGTGTTATGTATGTGTATTGGTTATGTTACAGAGCAATCGCATCGCCTCGCACTCTCGAATCGCTAAATCGCATATTATACAAGTATAACGCATACGCTTTACTAAACGCTTAATAAACTAACTAATACGAACTGAATACAAACGAACTCTTACCGAATAAACGAAGAAAACCCAATATTGGGTCAAGTCTTCTCGAACTTGGTGTTTACCAGTTCGGCGAACTTGACTGGCAAACATCCTTCTATTGTTTTACTCAAGTTCACTCGAACTTGTGCACATAGCACAAGTTCGCCGAACTTAACTCTCCCTTTGAAAACTCTATAAGTTCGCGCGAACTTATACACTTTTGTACAAGTTCGCCGAACTTGGCTCATCAGCTCTACATTTTGCTTTCCTATAAATACCAAGCTGTTCTCTCATTTGAACTTGTGTAAGTTCGCCCAGAGCTCTCAAAACCGAAAGCTTCGTGTTTTAAGTAAGAATCAACCCGATTTCAACTACGATGATGTTCAACAACGTTTTAACAAACAGTTTACAACGATTTGGCAACAGGCATAGCCTTCTTTTCATCAAACTCATTTCTTTTACGAAAATCTTCATCTTTTTATTTCCAAAACTTTGTTTTAAAGCTTAGATCTTACACATACGAGTTCGTTTGGTGTAGCAGAGGCTTCCCAAAACGTGATCTCGCAAGATCTCGGCTTGTAATTATAGATCTGAGAAAAACCTTTATAAACATTGATTTCTACACAAGATTACGGTACTTTTGAATGATGTTTTGTTCATCATTCTGATATGAAACGAAGCATCTATCATTCGAATCCCAGTTTGAAGCACAAGACGTTTTGTTGGTTTACACAACGGGACTAATCCGAACGAACCCGAGTCGCCGATTAGCCTCGCTTTTAGTAAAAGGCTTATATTTAAACAACTCTAAAAGACCTCTCCGACCTAAGTTTGCTCAGTAGCACAGGGTTGGAGGGATGAACACTCGATTTTCCTCAACAAACGACGCGAAAACGCAAGATTTTGGACCTGAAAACATCAAGTTCGCTCGGAATCACCAGCTCCCCAGGTCAAGTTCGACCGAACTTAGGCTTTTTCCACCAAACTTTCCTACAAGTTCGACCGAACTTAGGCTTTTTCCACCAAACTTTCCTACAAGTTCGACCGAACTTGTCTAGTTTCTTAGGACACTACACAAGTTCGCCCGAACTTGTCATCTCAGTAAGAAATTCTTATATGTTCGCCCGAACTTGACAAGTTTCTCAAAGAAACTCATCAAGTTCGACCGAGCTTGACTCTAAACCTACCAAAACCATACAAGTTCACCCGAACTTGGCTACTGCCCAACCAAGACTTAACCTTTCAGCTTTTCGGAGACTGATGCACTTTCGTTCGCGTATGCAGGCTGATCCGACGCCCTTCTCAACTCTCCTCAGATCCCGAACTCTTACCTAAACGCACCCACAGTGAGTATACTTGACCCATTTTGGCTTTAACGCACTTTTTGGGTGTTACATACGTTCCTATATCAAAATCACTTCACAAATCAAACTGCTTATCACACGTGAATAATCTGATTATATATGCTCAATACGTGATGCTAGAAACATGTGACTAGGACTTATTTTCGTTAACCTGCCTCCTTAGCTAGTATGGTACTATAGTGTGACTTACACCCGACGGGGTCTAGTTAGGATGGACGCGCAAGCCTTCTCACGGTAGTTAGCATGAGAAATAAACCTATGTTAATTTGTGTGAAATGTTTCGGTGTATCATGCTATGTAGTTAGGTTATCTCGCGAACGGTTTCTTTATTATGCTAGTATTACAAAATTCGTATGCTCACATTTACTTAATTGTATTGACTTGTATTTTAACTTATGTAACAGGTTGAGGATTTTAGCTATGGATGCTTGGATGTTGCATACTTAGCGTAGTTTAGTTTTGTCTTTATTTTGTTTAGTTTCCAAGTGTAATAAATCTAGGGGATATCGAACCTTGTTGTTTTTCTGGGAGAACTTAGATTCTGTAATGATTGTCTAAAATGTTATGTTAATGGTATGGGACGTTAATGTTTGAATGATATTGTTAAATGATCGTTATGGAATTCTCACGAGACAATCTGGTCGCCTAGTGCCACTAACCCTGATGTTTCCGCCATCGGTTGGGGTGTGACCGTGATGATCGACAGTTGTAGTCTACGACTCCCTGTCTTGAGGTAGTAAAACTACGTTCGAACCTCGAAACTTCGCAATCCTTTTGTGATCTTGGTATTTTGTAAACCAAGACATTACGGCAAGCCCTTGACGCTATTCTTTTGTCCTTAATGACAGGCCTTTGTGCCATACTTAAACACCCCCATAAAATTAACAAGTTTGTATGGCTTTATTATGCTATACCATACATTGCAAGTCATCAAGCATGTATGACTAATTTGAATTTATATTATTAATATTATAGTTTCATCAAGCAAGATGGCGGATTCTAACGAAGTGAATAGCCAAAGAAAGAATGATGACGCAAATGAGAACATCGTTATAACCAAAGGAGATCTTCAAGCACTCATTGCCATAGAAGTTGAAAAGGCAATAAAGGATCGTGCTGATAAACCATTAGAATCAAGTGCTTCACATTCTAAACACTCGTCCAAGCACTCCTTCAACCATGCCACCAAACAACACTCAAAACCTTCTTCGAAAAAGAAGGAATATTCGGAACACTCCTCGAATGTGAGGAGAAAGAGAGGAATATCAGAAGAAGACTAAGTTTTCAAAGGACTGTTGCTCGTATAAGTATTTTGTGTCTTGTAAGCCGCGAGATTTTACTGGAGAGAAAGGAGCAGTGGAAACTCTGAAGTGGTTGGACGAGATTGAGACCGTTGTAGAAATTAGCGGATGTGCGGAAAAGGATGTGGTGAAGTATGTTGCACAATCGTTCAAAAGTGATGCTTTAATATGGTGGAAGTCAATGATTCAATCATCTGGGAAAGTTCATTTGTGTAATTTGAGCTGGGAAAAAAATTTGTTGATATGATAAAGGAAACTTACTGTCCACCTCACGAGGTGGAAAAGATTGAAACAGATTTTCTGGGTTTGCAAATGAAAAATTTAGACTGCAGAAAGTATTTGTCTGACTACAACTCCATGTCGAGATTGGTGCCATACCTGATTACCCCCGAACCTAAACGCATCGCGCGTCTTATTGGTGGATTGGAACCGGAGATCAAGGGGAATGTCAGGGCTTCGAGGCCCGAAACTTTCAGATCTGCAGCAAAGTTAGCTTTGACACTAACTCAGACTTGAAGAGGCAGCGGTCCATCAAGTCTGAGGCTGAAGGGAAGACAAAAAGAGATGATGACCGGAACCACCGGTCGAACAAAAATCGAAGGTTTGGGTCGAATCGGTTTCAGCAAAAGTCGGATGATAGGCCAAGATGCAGGAAGTGTAACCGACGACACTTTGGATCATGTAGGGATAACTCTCAGTCCAAACCCTGTGATATCTGTAAGAAGATGGGGCACAAGGCCCTAAATTGTAAGGATTTAAAGGAAGCCACTTGTTACAATTGTGGTGAGAAGGGGCACATCAAACCCAACTGCCCTAAGTATAAGAAAGAAGACGCTGTTAAGGACGATGGGTCGAAGAAAGGAAAGGCTCGTGCTTTCTAGATGAAAGCTAAGGAGGTCGTGAATGACGACAATGTGATAACTTGTACATTCCTTATAAATGATGTTTATGCAAGAGTTTTTTTTTTATTCAGGAGTCGATAAATCTTTTGTAGATCATAAGTTTAGTGCCTTATTAAACTTGCCTATAAGAACTCTAGACGTAACCTATGACGTAGAACTCGCTGATGGAACGATTGAGACCGCTTCTACGATTCTAGATGGATGCTCCATATTCATCAAGGATCATTCCATTCCTGTTTCACTTTTCTTGGTATGGATTGGTTGTCTAGTAACCAAGCCCATATAGCCTGTAACAAGAAACTTATCGAGATCAAAACCCCAAATGGAGATACACTCGCCATACACGGATTTGAAACCCAACTACTGGTGGATGGGTTTTGTAGGATCAAATCGAGCTAAAAAATCTGATTTGTATAAGAATCAAGATGAACACACACAAAATAAAGCTTTTAACCCTTGAAATGATTTGCAAATGATAATACAATGTAGCCCCCAAATCTTTCTCTAAGTGTTTCTCCTTAAAACCCTAAATCTCTATCTATTTATAGCTTAAACAACTTTAGGCTAATTACATTTAGGACCCTAGAGTTAATATCTAACCAAAAGTAGCAATAAACCTGAAGACTAATTAAATAAGATGATAAATATATTTTGTCTAAACAAAATACATTTAATTATCCAAAGCAATATAACTATCAAATCTCGATCTTCCACACGCCGTATCTTTCTTCGGTCTTCTCGTGTCGACTTGCGTGTTGACTTTGACTTCTTTGCGTTGACTTTGACTTCTTTGCGTTAACTTTGTTGACTTGATTCGTTGATAACATTAGACTACACATTTTAGACCCAGCAATCTCCCCCTTAGGCTAATGTTATCAAACTCTTGTATCATCTATAGAACCGTCAACTTCATGCATGTAGTAATCTTCAGTTTGGCAAGCCTCAGTCTCAATTTTAGAACCAACAATCTCCCCCTAGACTGATGCTTTCCAAATTTTCTTTTCTGAAGGTCTTTTGTCATTTTTCTCTTCAAAGACTTTAAACTGACAAGCTCCCCTTTTTGCATGCATCATATTTGACAATCAGGAACGGACTTTTTCAACTCTCTTTAGCTTGAGTGATTCAGAAGACATAGGAGGAGGATTCCTAGCTCGATATCTTCTGCAATCTTCAGGAAACAGATGCTTTGGTCTGGTATCTTGCTCAATTGATGATCGGCCATCATTGTAGCAAATAGGCGAAGTAACCTGTTCACAATCACAAACACAACTCCGAATTTTCTTTTAGATAGATTCAAAGTACAGACAAAACCGTATTCATGTGTAGTGTGCAATGGAAAGAGAATCTCACGCGGTTTGAGACACGATTGATGTGATATGGAAGACTTAGAAAAACAACTGTACACAAATCAAAATCCTTTTTTTTGTTTTTTTTAATAATTAATTTTTTTTTATTTTTTTTAACTTTCAACCTTTGAGATATAGAGCTGATCAAATACGAGATCATACCAACTTGAAAAGCCTAGCCACACTTCAACTTTCTTTAGGATAGCTACGACTCAAGAACGATTGTTGGTATGTTTGTCCGTTTAAATCCATGCACCATTCTTTCGACATACATTCGGTGATTAATTATCATGCTTTGGGTATATTTAGGATTAAGCTAGTGGACCCCACACATGTTCGGTTAAACTTTTCTGTCCTCATGGTCTTTTGAGATGCATACCTTAACAACTTAGAAATAGTATTTACTAGGTGATGAGAGCTCCAGGTCTATGTTTCCATAAGCAGATGAGATGATCACCTTAAATCAGATGATGAGAGCTTCAGGTCTATGTTTCCATAAGCAGAGAAGATGATCATCTAATTTGAGAGCATAGCTAACAAAATATTTACTTAATATATGTACGCGCTTTGGCGTATCTTTTATTCCTATTGCACGACATTAACATTGCGTGTCTTTTTGCTCTTTTTGGGTTGCACACATTGGTGTCTTTTAGTTGCACACATTGGTGTCTTTTCAATAAATATATATATGCACAACATTTGTGTCTTTTGAACGCCTAAATTTAATCTCGCAACCTTTTTTGGACATAATCAATTTGTGCAATCCTGCAACAAGGTGGGTATCCACATTATCATATGATCTTTATCTTTATCACCAAGATGCAGTTTACTTGTCTGAAATGCTGAATCTACCGACATATCGTTAACTTGGAGCCGCATCTTCCATCAGATCCTATTCATGTGAAGAAATAATCAAGTTAGTTCCTATCATTTCTCATATAAGATCATGATTATTTTTCAATAATTACATCTCATTGTCTAGAAAGTATTTTAATACTCCCCTAAAATTTATTTTTGTACAACCATTTACTGAAAAGTTAAGAATTATAAAACTTATATTTACGAAACAAAGTCTTCCACACTAGGCACATAAAATGTATGTTAGCAAGAAAATGAGTGTGTTATTGCGGTGTCGATTGCGCGACCAGGTTAGATACCATAAACAAACCTGTGATTTTCCTCTTCAAGCTTGTATCTGGAACAACCATTGATAATAATCGATGTTACTAACAAACCTCCTTGGATGTTCCTACACTCATAAGCAATTCAGTTAGAGAGTGGAACCCAAGCCATCGTAGTCTTGGATTGTCCCCTTTCATCAGAATAAGAAACCTCCCGATATGCCAAATCTTTTCCCTTAATGATTCCTTTTACAACCATTTGTTTGACTCGCCAAACCTGTGTTGGTTTAAAAATTTTGTTTGTAAAAGATTTAAAGTTTGAAATAATTTTATGTTTAAGACCTGAAGGGGAAGATTGAGGTTTTGATGCGTTGGTCCTTTTCATCTTTGAGTCATGTGAAACCGGCTTCACATGTGGAGATCTGGATGGAGAGTTTTCCATCCGACCTTTCAAAGAAGTGTGAATTTTACTTTTGATCCAGAGAAGCAATACTGGTTGCCTTTACCGTCTGGATCGTGTCGCTCTGGGCATTGCTTGAGCACATGACCTTCCTTTCCACACCTAAAACAAGCCTTGAATGGCTTTTGAGACTTTGCAGTTCTGTATGATGTAACTAGGGGCAGGGATTGCTTTGAGCTTGACTCAACATGTTGACAAATGTGATGTTCGACAACTTCAGGTGATCTTTTGATCTTTGACTCCCCAAGACTTTCATTTGTCTTTGATTCATCATCTGAACTCAGGAAATCATCAATATGGAAGTCTTCTTCCAATGGATCTTGATTTACTATACTCGTAGAGTCATTTAGGGTTGTTGGTTCTTGAACACCCGATGGTTCAAGGTTTTCAACCTTTTTACCAGCATCTGTTTCTGAAGTTACCAAGTCATTTGAGCTTTCTGATTCTTGGTATGACTGAAAATCTAACTTGCTTTGAGAATTATTGCTGCATGATGTGTTATCCGATGATGTAGTGGAGCTTGAATTCCTGATTTTCTTCAATTTCTTGTCAAGACGGCTCTCATCTTTTATGCAATCTTCATCATTCTTGATGTCAGTTGAAGTAACTGATCCGTGATCCTCACTCGAGCTTTCTTCATCACTTTCTAAAGTCATTGTGCTTGAGTCTTCACTGCTGCTTTCTTTGCTTGACCCATTATCAGACTCTATCATACCTGTATGAGATGGAACAAACTCGAAAATTTCCTCAGTGAGGAACTTTCCGAATCTGTTTTGTTTCAATTCTGGAACAAATACAGGGGATTCATGCACAACATTTTCATTACAAAAAGCATATTGCAAATCAACACATTCAACCACTACATTCTCATGGTTGCGGGTCACAGGTCTATGCATATGCCTTTTACACTCCTCCTGAATTAAAGTTTTGTTTGATTTGTCACTGTTCCAGGCGAACCAGTTAACAGTAGTATAACTGTCGCCTGAATACCCTATCCCTATCTTTGTGCCACCATACTCCTCATCACACACATCATCCTCACGCTCAATCACATCTGCATTGCTTTAAGAAACGTTAGTAATTTTGTCATTTTTGAGAAATTAAATCATTTTTATCAATTAAATCATTTTCTGGATGAGGAGTTGGCATGGGTACATAGTTTTTGCTGTGAGGAGGTGGAAAAATTCTTCTTTCAATTCCAACCTTGTCTTTGTACCCAATGCCATCTTTCACATATGTCGGTCGTTGGCTATTTTTAATATCAACCAGTGCCTTTTTGTTAACGTTCCATTGATCAATGGTGAGTTACAGTTTAGTATTTTTTATTTCAGAATTTTCTAGCCTTTTAGCTTGATCGTTTATAATAAAATCTTTCTTAAAAAGCAACTCCTTTAAAGATTGCATTTCAGTTAAAGTTGAGTTCAACTTTCTCTGATATGCAGCTTCGTTCAGTTTCATTTTTTATTTACTCGTAAAACCTTTCTTTTTCTCTAATAAGGTCACGGTTGAGCGATTTGTAATGAGCCACGACGTTCATACACGGTTTTGAGCATAATTTGGCTTTGAATTCATAGGGGATGTTGTTTACCAACTCCTTATCCTCCTTTTCTTTGGCTGAGTCAGCCTTCATAGCTGCTGCAGGAATCTTTTCTTCTCTCATTCCACTTGTTGCACTGCTACCTTCTTCCTCCTTCATAGCTTGAGCATCACTGACCATAATTGTCTTTTCTTTAGACTGTGGAGCCTTTGTCGAGCTTGCGGAAGCATTAAAGTAAGATGCACTAGCAGCCTGAGAGTTTGAACCACTGGAGGTTGTGGGGGCAGAGAATGCCATGTTCTTGGGAAGCGGTACCGACAGCAACAGATTGAACAGGTTTCTGAGAGTGTCCGGCCTGATTCATTTCTCTCTTGATCACATCCATTTCAAAGGTCTTTAGGGTGTTGATCAGATCTGAGAGAGTGACTGGAGTTGTACTGTACAAAAAGGTTCTTTTGAACATCATACATTGTAAGCTCCATTATTTTGGAAGAGAGTCAAAAAGCTTCTTCATTGAAGCATAGTTGGTGACGGGATTGCCAACTTTCTTCATTTTTGTCAACATGTTCAGAAAACGGCTGAGGTGATCTGACAGACTTTCACCACGAATACTTCCAAACATATCATATTCTTTCTGAACCATGTTTCTTTTGTTCTGAATCAGTGCTTCGTTTCCTTCATAATGGTCAATCAGGGCCAACCAGAGTTCATTAGCAGTCGTGTACTCTTCGAACAAGTTGCAATCATCAGTTGATAAGGCCATTGTCAGAGCGGCATAAGCCCGGCAGTCACGTTGAATCAATGCCCTATCTTCATCAGTGTATGTTGAGGGATCATCGTTGATCACTCGAACGTCATCACGAACCGTCGTTGGGACGTGTGGTCCGACAATGACAGAGATCCATTGAGTATAGTCCGTATACTCAAAGAATGACTTAATTCGGTTCCTCCCGCTACCGAAATCCGCTGATCCTTTCAACTTTGGAGGCCTGGTTGCAGTTCTGGTTTCAAGTTCAGCTTGTGCAATTGAGTTTAGTTGATTTAGAAACATTTTTTTAATTCAGGATATAATAATTGTATCAACTCAAACTCGGTTTGAATTATTCTGAAAATATCTTTGTATCAACTCCAAATTTTAATTGCACTTGGCCCAAATAAAACTTGAAACACCTGACCTGATTGAATTTTACAAACACAAATTAATTTTAAAAGGCTAAAAAAAAACTATGAATACCCGGCCCACTATAAAATATTTTGAATTCAAAATGAATTTGAATTAAATCACTTCAGCCATTTGATAATTTAAGAATTAAAATCGGACGTGAACAATTTGTAGGATGGAGTTTAGTTTGACTTTTCACTTATATTTCCAGTATTTGCAAAGCATTACAATCAATTTTTTTTAACAACTCCAACTGTTATCTTTCTCACTTTTAAACCTTTAAATTGGATTCAGTATGACATGAAATTGGGCATCAACGTTGGACGGATTCACAAATTCCAAAATAAATTGAGTTAGGCTTACACAACAATAATTCCACCTAGATTTCAACTAAACTTAAAATACTTCTGACCTTGAGTTTGAAATTCTATTTCCGAGACCATTGCACAGCACAAAAACCTATTACTCAAAGATCTGCTATTTATTATTATTATTTTTTGAGTTAAATGCTTGGTTTGTCTCTGTGGTTTACGAAAATTGCAGATTTGTTCTCAATGGTTCACTAATTACACAGTGGTTGCATTTTTTTCACTCGGGTGGTCCTTATGACTAACTCATGTTAACTTTCTCAGTTAAGTCTATGTAAAATTACAACACTACCCTTACTATTAAAAAACAAAAATAAATTAACACCTTCTTCTTCTTCACCCCGATCTCTCTCTCTCACTTTCCTTTTCTCTCTCTAAAACCACAAGACCACCGTCTCCCACCTCCACCACCGCCGCCTCCACCACCGCCTTCACCGCCGTCTCCTACCTTCTCCTCCCATTCACTGTTTCAGGTAGTTAATCTCCATATTTTCCTAAACTTAAAACAGGGGGCCTCTTCATCATCATCTTATCTCCTAAAAAACACACCACTCAATAACAACCAACGACCACCACCCTCACTGCCCTCAACTACCCAACCCGTCGGAAAAATGACGTGGGTCGTCGGAACACCACATAAGCCGCCGCTACTACTGCCGTCATCGTAAACCACCGCCCATCACCACAAAACCTACCTGCCATCGCCACCTCCTTCAACCTCCACCGTACACCCTTCAACCTCTCTCTCTACCTCCCAGCTGATGATGCACATCGAACTGCCGCAACCTACTTCCGAAAAAATGAACCCACAACTCATCTTCCACCACCGATATGTGCATCATCGGATCCGAATCGCCGGCTCCTCCGTCGCCCCTTCGACGTCACTGTATCGTGTTTAGTTTCTGATGATTTGTTTTTGTGTAATTTTGTTCCTGATTGTTTGTGCTATTTAAAAATTGACGTGTGTTATGTGTAATTGATGCATATGTGTGTGGCGGTGATTTGGGGAAGAAGTGGTTGTGGCGGTGTGAAGCAGCAGGGGGCAACGAGCTGGTGTGGTGGTTATCGGTGGTGGTGATAGCCTGCCCGGTGGTGGAGGTGTTCGTTGGTGGGTTCGGTGTGGTGTGTTTTGGTGTTCCAGGGTAGAGGTGAGAAGTGGCAGAGGTGAGACGGTGTCGGTGGGTGGGGGTGGAGGTGAGATGGCGGCGGAGGTGATATGGTGGTGGTTGTGCTGCTTGTTTGAGAAGAGACTTGTGAAGATATATATAACTTGGTAATAAGCAAGGGTATTTTGGTAATTTAACATGGACTTAACTGGAAAATTTAATAGATGTTAGTGATAAGTACCACCCGAGTGCAAAAATTACAACTATCAAGACCAAGTGTGTAATTAATGAACCACTAGGACCAAGTCTGCAATTTTTGCAAACCACAAAGACCAAACAAGCATTTAACTCTTTTTTTTAAATGATTACAAGACAAATCCTCACAACCTTATCCCAAAAAAAAAGACTAATTATCAAACATCAGCAACTCCTTACTGTTCTCTCTCCCCCTCTCTCTATGTTAAACAAACCCTAAATATTTGAATGTCTCAGCCGCCACCCCCTCTGAACTCTCTCTCTCTACGAAATTACAACAGCAACTATAACAAAGAACAACTCTTCAATCGATTCTTCTTCCCCTCCTATCTAATTCTATTTTATTTTATTTTTTGATCTAAAAACGTGTGAATGGCAGTGAATAACATGCTGTTGGTAGTGGTGAAAGGCGGGGGTGAATGATGGCTGTGCGGCGGTGATGTTTAAAGTACGAATCAACGGAGAAGTGGTGGACGTGGGTGGTTGTTTCAGCTGTGGCCGGTGGCTGATTGAGGTTGTGGAGAGTTTGAACTACGGTGTTTTCCGGCGGAGGTGAACGATGGTGGTATTTTGACGTTTGTTGTAGGATGGACGGGTTTTTCAGCGATGGTGGTTGTATTTAGACGGCGGTGGTGCTAGATGTTGTTCGAGAGGTGGTGTGGCTGTGATAGCAAAGAAAACCAGAAATTCCAAAAACAACTATTTCTCTTTCTATTCTCTCTCTCTCTAAAAGTTAAATACGCCGGCCGGTATAAAGAGGAGAGTATAACGTCGCCGGAAAACTATGACTGTCTGGCGTATTTACCAAATACACCGTCAACTTGAACTCTCGTTCAAGATTTAAAAACGTCGGAAAGTCGCCGGAAAAATAAAAACGCTGAATCTTCAAGAAAAACTCCCAGATCTTGAATAAAACTTTAAGAACAAACAAGAAAAACTTTCTGCTCAGATCTGAAACGCCTTCAGAAGATTTTATAAACAACTAGAAATCTCCTTAGTCACCTACTAATCAATCTCGAATAATCCAAACATCAAATCAAACCATTTTTAAATCAGATTTGAAAATCACTTACCACTTATTGAGTTTTCCTACAACAACAGATACCAGATACCATACGAGTATTAAAGTTGCACCGTTTGAAGCATTATACGGCAGAAAATGTAGGACGCCCGTTTGTTGGGCCGAAGTTGGCGAAGCACAACTATCACGACCAGAAATTGTCCTGGAGACGACAGATAAGATTTTGCAGATTCGAGATCGTCTCAAAGCTGCCAGGGATCGGCAGAAAAGCTATGCAAATAAGAGGCGTAAACCACTTCAGTTCCAGGTAGGGGACAAGGTTTTATTGAAAGTATTGCCAAGGAAAGGCGTTATGCGCTTTGGCAAGAAGGGCAAGTTGAGCCCAAGACATGTTGGACCGTTGAATGCGTTGGATATGTTGCATATAAGCTCAAGCTGCCTGAGAGGTTTAGCAGAATTCATGATGTGTTTCACATTTCAAATTTGAAAGAGTGTCTGGCAGACGAATCACTGGCTATGTCACATGAGGACGTGCAGATTGATGAGAACCTACGGTTCATTGAGAAGCCCGTGGCGATTGAAGATCGACAAGTCAAGAAGCTTCGCAAGAAGCATGTGCCGATCGCGAAAGTCAAGTGGGACGCTCGTTGAGGTCCTGAATACACTTGGGAAGTTGAGTCCGTTATGTGACAGAAGTATCCACATTTATTTGATTGAAATCTCGGGTCTAGATTTATTTTAAGGGTGAGGATGTAACACCTTATGTTTTTACGTCCAATATTTTTCCGACACGTGTCCCGGTAATCCTCGTGTGCCGTGTGCCGAATCAGGAGGGACCAAAGTCGTTGAAATGCTCGATAATAATCTTCGTATGCCTTGGAACAAGTAAAAGGGGGCCAAAATGCAAAAATGCCAAAATTTCCATTTTTCAGGAAGGCCTTGCGGACCGCAAGGCTAAAGCCAAACGGTCCGCATGACATCTGGAAACTGTGGGCGCCAGAGGCCCATATGGACCGCAAAGCGAATGCCATACGGTCCGCATGGACCTGCCAACGAGCAGAAAGGTGGCAGCAGCCTGTTCTGCCACCTTTGTCGAGTTTTAGCTCTTTCCCTGCATGCTTGCCACGTCCTAGAACCTTAATACTCGTCCATTAACACCTTGTATCACTCCCAAACACTTCTACAACCATTTATAAAAGCATTCTTGGTGTTGCAACTTGTTCTTCATCACCATTAAAGCTCACCAAGATTAATCTGAGAGTTCCAAACATCTTTCAAGCATTCCTCATTGATCTTAATAATCTCTGGACCTTGTGTAAGTGTTCCAATCTCATGCTAAATCATTTCTTTAAGTTTTAAGCCTAGATCAAAGTCTCGTCGTAATTACGCCTTGACTTTGATCTAAGTCCGTGATTACCTAGCCATTGTGCGTAATGAAAGTGGCTAGGTGATTGTAATGATGGAGGTATTAATCCCTCAAAAGGGCATCTCCAGATTACCACGAATTCATGACCAATTGATGAGTCAACCGAAAAGTCAAATAAAGTCAAACTGACCAAATTTTATAAAAATCATAACTAATGATCTGGATGTTTATAAAATATGTTTTGATGCATTAGAAACCTTAAAATAAGTGTTAGAACATATGTCTACAGATTCGGCTCGTCAAGTTTTGGTCTAGGCTCGGTTTGTAGCCAAAAGTCACAACAGTTGACTTTTATTGACTTTCGCTTCTGACCCGATTTAGCCACTTCGGCTACTGACTTTTGGTCACCTTAAGACCATATTTAAGTATAGGAGGACTTCCTAAAGTTTCGTCACTCGATTCATTAGAAATATGAGTTTACATACAAGTTCCGCTATAATAATATAAACTTTGCAAAAAGGTCCTTTTTGTGCAAAACATGATTTTGAACACCCATGCATGTAAATATAAAACATAAACTGATTTGTAAGCATAATTTGATTATGTTGATGTCAAGAATCTGATTATAATCTAAGTTTTCACAAAAGATGCGTTTATGGCATTTAAATGGCTAAATTGCCCTTTTCGGTATTTTAGAAAGATTAAACATGGTTTTATCATCAAAATGAAATGTTTACTGATATAATATGATAAGTAGGACATATTGGGGTGTTTATTCAGATTATAATCTGAATAAAGATCTAAGATTCGTTAAATGCCAAGAAATGACCAAATTATCCTTTTTACAAAAAAATGACCAAATTATCCTTTTTACAAAAAAAATGACTTAAATCAATCTTTTTGAAATCAAAACTTAAACCTATTGATGTAATAAGTTAAATGACATATTTTTTGGTATATAAAACAGGTCCTAACCTCAGTTTATCTTAAATATCGAATATAATGGCATTTACCGACTTTTACTCCTTATCGGCGCATCGTATGGTTTAAAACCATAACTATGAGCCAAGAATTGTTACCTACTGATTTATAAACTTATTTTCAACATCTTAATAGTAAGTACAAGCCCCGAACTCAGAATCCCAATTTTAGCCTCAAAGCTATGTGTGAAATTACTAAAATGCCCTTACGGGACATAAGTTATTTCAAAACCGTCAAACACACATATATTTGTAATCCTACTGTTATAACATTATAAAATAAGTATTTTTACAGATTTATAAAGGTCTTGATATCAGATTTATTTTAAACATCTTTTATAAACCTTAAAATGACCAAAATGCCCTTGTAAGGCATAATTCGGTTTTAAATATACCTCGGGCCTATCTTTTGCAAAGATACTGATTTTATAACATATTTTAAACATATATCAATATGGAACTTGTATGTGACTCTCTCGGTTACCCGGTTTCGCCTATGTGCATTCGGTTAAGCTTACGTAGCTAATTTCCGTACTTAAACCGAAACGGGTTTAACTTTGTCATTTCTCTATCAAAATATGGAATGTTGTTGATTAACCCATATTAGACGAGTTTATATACTTGTCGGGTTCAACTAACATCCTATTCCGGTCACTGCTTAATCTAGCGTATCGCAACGTATCTTATTTTAGCGTAAGACTAATCGGTCCAAGTCTAGGACTTAATTAAGGACCCGTTAGCACTCTACTATTGGTTATTAATTACCATCACTCCAGACTGAACGCCTCCTGGTAAATTGTACCTGTACTTGCTTTGATCTGCGGCTGAGTTCTGACTTTCCGAAGACTTAACTTCAGGTAAATACCCTGAACTTATTTTTCCTATACGGGCTTAGGATATGGTAAATTATTACCGCTTGATCGGGTATGGGATCATGATTTATCCAGTTGTGATGATTAACTAAAATCTTACATAACCCGTTTTGATCTGTTTTGTCTGAAACTAAAACATTGGGGTGGACTTGACCGTGTCCGGGATATCCTTGGCTCACTAAAGTGCTAGTGGCCACGACAATATAGCATGAGGTGTAGGCATACACTGGGTAATTTCTATCTGCTTTCTATGTGAAAGTTCAGAGTGGTGTGTCAGTCGATCAGGTCTCGATTTTTGTATTGGGCCCCATATGTAAAAGCCTGACATGTAAATCTGTATACAAGGTCATTTGTACTGTCCCAGGTTATTTATAAAATGTGTCAAGTGCACCTAAAACCATTTTCGAAAGGATTTTCAAAATGAGTCGGTTGAGTGTATTTACCAGTGTAAACTGACGTATTTTCAAAGATTAAAATACAGGTACAAGTACGAAATAGGTCAGAAGCTGCGGGGCGTTGACATTAAGGAGTTGCGACCTTAGAGTTGAGCCTGTAGAGTCTGTTATCATTTTGTGTATGTTTATTTCCGATCCGCCTGTGGATCTTATTACAAGCCTTGATGTATATTTGTGTTTTCCGAACTTTTGGACACTAATGGTTTGTAATAGTTTATATTTTACTCCAAGCCTTCCGCTGTGTTGCTCTGTGTTGTAATTGGTTATGATGATATCAACTGTACGTCACGATATTCCCTACCGGGCCCACCGGAATACACGTGGAAATCGGGATGTGACACTACTAGAAAAATTTATCACATCAGGATACACTCGTCTTCGATTGGGAAAACCCTCACCTAGGGCTGAAGCCCATGAACACTCGCTCGAAGGCATGACAACGGTGAGGTAAAACACGCCCAATTCAAGGATTGAACTAGCGATTCTTGATCCACACTTTAATCAGTTTTGTTCTATATGTTAAATTCTTTTTTTATGTAGTCTTTTTGTCGGTCTTGTAATGATACCTTAGTAAAGCAACCCAATACCAACCAAATTCTCGCTACAAAGTGCGACATAAAAAACTACTTTATTTAACTATTAATAAAATCAATGGTTAATTTTCCCTTTTGTTAAATTTTTAGTATTTTAAATATATCATTGCAACGTGTTTATTTTTTCTTTTTCTAAAAGAAACGTTATACTATTTCAAATATATCATCGTGACGTGTTTATTTTATCAACATTTAGATTAAAATACTGTTCAAAATCGAACCTATCATATATATAATTGATTTTTCTTCTTGAGCATGAAACTCTAAATCGATGTCGTTTGAACAATATTGGTATCGCATTTTTACTCGGTATTGGTTCACATCATTACGATATGAATACCGTTTATACTTGGTCAAAAGTCCAATGTTATACGTAGTTAAGTTTGTGTCTTTACACGAATTTTGGTTCCAAATGATCTACTTTGATTTTATTTGCGTTTTGCAGGTCTAGCAGAGTTAAAGGAGCATTTCGGGAGCTTTGTGGGACAACGGGATGAGCCTAGGACCAATCGGACTCAAGAAACAAAGAAAACGGGGACAAAACCAATCATCCGCAAAGCCGTAAGCAGTCAGATCAGCCGTAGATCGCAAAGCCGCATCGCCGACGACGTGACCAAGTATCGCCGACGTGGCGACGAAAGGCAACGACATACAAGTCGTTGTTTGACTTGTTGACCTGGGATTTTGAGGTATATGATGAATTTTGAGCGACTTTTCAAGGAGTTGCACAATTTTTGAAAACAAACAACACTCCCCATTCATCATTAGATCACCCTTATCATCAATCATCGAAAACCATCAACATCACCATTCCAAGATTCTTGGAACACATCTTTCAACCACAATCATCCATCAATCATTGTTTCATAACCCTAGCCATTGTCCTAATCATTAGTTCATGATCAATATTGAAGATCCATTGTCGAATTCTTTGTTTTCAACATCTGGTGATTAAGTCTCTTATATTCCTAGGGTTTCACCACGGTGTGGATATTGTAAGATTTATAGGGTTTTTGACATTTGTTTTAAAATTTAATTTGTGACTAATTGTGTTTCAACATATGAAGTTTATATTAACTGTATTGCATTCGTTTTGAATTCAGGAATTGTCGAACAAACTAGGAACTATGACTTCATGATATGAATTCATGCAATTTTGCTTTTGTATAGACTAGGGTTTATAATGTTCTTGGTCATGAAGTGCATCTTTGTTCATTCATTGCAACGTTGATAGCTATCGGCACCCAAGCCTAATAACACTAAACCCGCTAATAAACAGGTATGATCAAATTAAGTCTAAAACGCGTAAGAACCCTAGGTCTTGCAATTTCGAACTGGGTGTGAACCTTGTTCTAAATTATTGTGTTAAAGTCAAGTGTTTAAGTTTTCAAGAATCATAATCAACAAATCGTTTTTTTTAGTTTTTAGCAAATTGTCAGGTCAATCTAATTTCTCTTCAAACCAAACAAACAAAAATATTATATAGCAAGCTTCATAAATTGTCCATAATCAATAATCGACTGAATCTTGACACGAACCATAAACTCTTCGTGGTTCGACACTCTGACTACCACTTACTATCTATTTGATGTATTTAGGACACTATAATTTTATCATTGACCGGACCTTAACACTCCGATCAACTGTACTGACATAAAGACTATGCACAAAAAAGTTTGTCGTGTATAAAAAATTGATTAAGGTGGACGTGTAGTTAACCTAGTTAGGTTTCATGGGTTGTAGTGTAAACTCATAAGAGAAAAGAAAAAATAACTTTATTAAAGTTGAGGAGTCATATAATAAAAATATTAAATATGTAGTGTGTAAATATAAACTATACACTAAAAGATAAATACATTATTGTAACTTTCAGTTGTGATTTAATAAAAAGTGTTTTTTTTCGATGAGCTATAACTGAATTGACATTGGAGGAGAAGAAAAAATATGTGTTTGAGGCTAGAGGTCTCATGCTCAAATCCGATCCCAACCGAGTTTTATTGTATCGGGCCTTCGGGCGACGGGATTTCCCTGGAACTGGTGGTTGTGGACTTGGGCTACCCAACGTTGTATGTGGTTGCGGGCGTATGGGTCGCCTTTTGCCATTGAGTTACCTCGGACAGCCGAGCTTTTATTTCGTTGGTCGTTCCAAAAAAGTTGTGTTTTAATGTGAATAAATTAAATAAAAAAATTACTTATCATTTAATATATATTACAAAGGGTGGATCGTAGAATATTAACTTTTTTGTCTTTTAGTTAAAATTTTCGTTTACACCCTCTAAACTTTAATCAGTGTATTTTTTATTTATCTTTATCAAATTACAGTTGATTCATAAACTTTAATAAAGTTATCATACAACCTATAAACTTCAATAAAGGTTTTTTTACCTTTCTTACTTTTTTTACGAGTTAAATGCCATTTTAGTCCCTGTGGTTTGGGTCATTTTGTCAGTTTAGTCTAAAGGTTTATTTTTAACATCTGGATCTAAAAAGGTTTCATCGTTGCCATTTTAGTCCCTGTGTTATGTTTGCCAAGGGCATTTTAGTCATTTCATTTTTCTTTTAATTAACCCTTTATTTTTTGTTGGTACTTTGAGTTGGAAAAATGAAACCCCCCATCTTCGTTAATGGAGGAACAAGAAACTTCACTAAACCCCATTTCACTCTCCGACCTCCTCCACCGTTCCCGCCCCATCACCGATGCCACCTTTCTCCCCACCGACCACCTGCCTCCCTGTTCAAAACCACCACCAGCATTTACCCCTCCATGTAAATGTTTTGTCTTTGACATGTCAACCGTGAACACAAACAATTTAACCTCCTTGCATTATATTACTTTCCAAATTTCAGACCTAATAAAAGTTAGTATCTTAATGATCTTGATCAACTTGTTATCTTTATGGTGAAAAAAAGATCCAGATGCAGAAGTGATAGCATTATCACCAGAATCACTGATGGCAACAAACAAATTATTTGCGTGTGAGATTTGCAACAAAGGGTTTCAAAGAGATCAAAACTTACAACTTCACAGAAGAGGGCATAACTTGCCATGGAATTGAAGCAGAGAAACAAGAAATATGAAAGCAAGAAGAGGGTTCATGTGTGCCCTGAACCTAGTTGTGTGCACCACCACCCTTCTAGGGCTCTTGGGGATATCACTGGGATCAAGAAACATTTTTGTAGAAAGCATGGTGAAAAGGTTTTAGGATTTTGGGTTAGGGTTCCGATTAGGGGTGTTGGGTTGGTGAAAGGTTTTAGAATTTTGAGATGATTGGGGCTTTGTGGAGTGGATGGTGGAGGGGTGACTGGTGGTGGTTTTGAACAGGGAGGCGGGTGGCTGGTGGGGAGAAAGGTGGCGCTGGTGAGGGGGCGGGAACGGTGGAGGAGGTCGGAGAGTGAAATGGGGTTTAGTGAAGTTTCTTGTTCCTCCATTAATGAAGATGGGGGGTTTCAGTTTTCCAATTCAAAGTAAACCAATAAAAAATAAATAAAGGGTTAATTAAAAGAAAAATGAAATGACTAAAATGCCCTTGGCAGACATAACACATATGGATGGAGTTAAGTCAGTTAGACCAAAATGGCAACGACGAAACCTTTTTGGATCCAGATGTTAAAAATGAAACATTTGGACTAAACTGGGAAGATGGCTCAAACCACAGGGACTAAAATGGCATTTAACTCTTTTTTTTACCAATTTACACTACAACCCTAATTGTAATAAAGTTTCTAGTTTTTAAGTTTTTAACAAATGTCCTTTGCGATGTCATTAACTTTTTCAACGATTTCCCTTTTTTATCTAGAGTATAATCAGACACCCTCGATATATTGCGTTAGTGTACGTCATACTTTCGTCTTTATAAAGATTCAAACACCCTCCCTCAACACGTGGGTTTGTATTAATGTTTCGACATTACTTTTTCCATGGTTTAACGTTGTCGTCGTCGTCGTAACACGCGGGTTTTCCTGTCACACCCCAACCGATGGCGGAAACATCGGGATGAGACGAACAAATTGCTCAAAACTTCATAACGCTATGTGACAATATAGATTAAATTCAAATTTCATTCAAGACTAAATGGTCATACAAAAATTCTAAATAATAGTCAACAATTGTTTCAAAACGACATAACATCAAAATAGATAAATTAATCTAGGCGTGTATCTAAGCAATTCTACTAGATTTCTTGCATCATCAGCTTTCCTGCAACATGTGTTAAAAGCGAAGATCAATACAAAAGTATTGGCGAGCATACAAGTTTGAAAATAAAATCTAAGTGTAAGAGTTTATTTCAATCATGACGGAAGTATAATAAAGCTGGATCGCATATATATGTAGAAGACTCTCACATAATAATAGCATATAATTGAATCCTTAACTAGCATGCATAGTAACATAATCATAACAATATCGTGAGAATACAAATTAAAACTAATAAGCATAAACAACTCAAACGTAACAAGTAGCATGTATAAACGAGTTTAATCTAACACATATAATCCACATAAGCGTAATTGATAACCCGTTTGGTATTGGGAACACATTTAATCTTGTTAAAAATAAATTTTGTAATTTATACATGTTGCACCCCAAAATGCGTTAAAGTGTAAAAAAAGGGGTCGAGTATGCTTTGCGATTTCCTTCGGAAATCCCGAGAGGAGTCGGAAAGTTGAAGAAAGGGGACACCGAGGTAATCGTATGATCTTTGTAGGCTCCGAGTCGCATCTCGCACAGTAAAGAATTAGAGTGTTTAGAGAGTAAAGAGATATTGTTTAAATATTAGACTCTAATAGTCATTGAGTAAATTAATTAGAGTCTTGATACGCGCATTACCATAGCGGTTACATAGTAAATTTATACATATATATACAGTTTAACGAGGAAACTTGGTTGGTACATATGTATTTTAACGAAGAGCTTACAATATATAAGTATTTGTATTCTGACAGAGAAACACGATAGGTATATCTATATTTTGTCAAACGGTAACATATATATATATATATATATTGACAAAAAACGGGCAGAGTTTTCCCTATTTTTTTGGACGAACCCGACAACCCGTGTTGTCGTTATAATTTTCAAAACACAACAAGTTCATCTACAATATATATATAACTTTTGTCAAGTGCAAAACGTAAATTGTCGAATATTAAACGGATTTTTAAACTGTATATGAATTTAATCACGATATGTTGATTCGATAACTTGGTTTAGTTTTAAATAATATAAGTGTGCAAGTCACAAAATTTATTGTCATGGCGATTTGGGATCGGTTCGTGTTATATATATAAAAAAAGTATATATGTAACATAACAAGAGTAAATAAATAACAAATATATATAAAATGAAAGAATGAAATTTCTTTACCGAGTCACTAGCTAAGTTGACCAAGCCTGCCTGAGTTGACCGACAGTTGAGCGGGTCAAGACGAATTGAACCGAGTTATCTCCTTTACATGCTGAACTGAAACTGGATTCGATGCCAAAACTCGAATGTGACAGAACTGACCGAAACTTGACTCGATCTGAACCACCATTGTTGTTGCCGTCACTGGTGTCTCTGGCACCGTAACCGGACCCAAAGACCGAGCATAACCACCACAGTCGCTGAACCGGAACCCACCATACCAAAACTGAAACAAAATCCAAACTGAACATAACCACTACACCACCGTCGACACCGTCATCCACCCCACTGAACCGTACCAGGACTGGATTGAACCAAGACTGAATCTGGCAGTGTTGTGACCAAGCCGGACCGAGTTGACCGCAACCAAGCCCTAACCGAACCAAACTCGAGCCACTCATAACCACCACCACCACTTGCGGTGTGGTTATTTCTCGCCGGAAAACAGTCTTCCGTCACGCGTAACCCACCACAGCGTCGCCGGCTGTGGTGGTTCTGCCGCGGCTACTGTGCGCCGCCACCAAACAGTGGTGGTCGGCCATTCGTTTAACAGAGAGAGAGAGACGAGAATCGAGTGGATGGAGGAAGGGTGTTTGTTCGAGAGAGATGGGAGGGGGACGTGGGGGAGAAGAGAGTGAGTGTGGCTGGATATGCCACCGGTGCGTCGGCCGGAAATTGGCTCCAACGACCGGATTTTTTGGAGAGACAAAGGGGGCATGGGTGTGCGGCTCCTTGTTCTGTATGTGTGTGTTGTGTATATAATTAGGGAAGTAGGAGTTTAGTTAGGGTTTAGGTAGTGTGCTGGGCCAAGGTCCGTTAACCCGTTCTAACGTTTTTAGTGGCCCGAACGCACCTACACGATCTGTTTTCAATTACGAGCACCATAAAAACGTCGTATTTGGTTTGTTTTATTATTATTATTATTATTATCATTATTATTATTATTATTTATTAAAAGAATAAATAATAATAATAACAACGCTAATAAAAAAGGACAAATAAATAATTTAGTGGTACGACACGTATTTCCTAAAATAAAATTTTGCGGAAACGCGAGGCGTTACATTTCCTTTACTAGTTATTATTAAAATACAACTTTAAAATAATTGGTTTTAATTTATATGTACTCGAAATGAATACACTATGTAAGTTTACCATTTACACATGTGTAGATGCATACGTGTAAAAAAGAGTAAAGTAAAATTTACGTCATTGCGGTTTACACCCATTCTCACATACAGACCCTACTTGAAAAGAAACGACCATTCTAAATCTTGTGGTTGTCAATTGGATCAATAACGTCCTTCTTGCAAACTTCCGTTAGTTGATCGTTAGTATAATGGTTAAATGACTATAATACCCTCTGGGACAAAAGTGCAAGTGTCAAAGTCTTCTTTATAAGTCTCTGCAACACACAACCTAATTAATCACCATCCATTTTCGAAGCAAAGATTTCTAAACCATTCTCCTTTGATTCCATCTCTACTTCCTGATCCTCCCATAATTTCGGTTACCACTGCTCAAAATCCAGCTATGTACGACATTTTGAAGTCGTATGGTGTCTCCATACTTCCACCATCTAGTCCTAACCCAACCCTAACCCTAACCTTCAATCAAATTGGATACGAATTTGGATGGTCTGGTTCCTTCTGCCTAGGATTAAAGTTGAAATTGCTCCCCTAATGGGACTTCCAACTTTGTTGAACCTTCACAGGAACCTGCGTCGAATGAAAATCGAGGTACAGCTAAACCCAAGAAGATGCTAAACTTTATGAAATTCGTTGGCTTCAGGGTGAAGTACAATCCCATGCTCTCCAACCTTAGGATGAAGGAATTTATTGCTGGTACTCCTAAATGGAACCCCTATCAACCACCGAACCTGCTGCTCCTTTGCAAAACAACATTAATCAGTAGCAAAACCCACTCAGGTATTCCTCCGTTTCCCCTTGTGCCCAATTTATCCCTCCAGTTATCACTCTGAAGGTAAATGTAGAATAGTTCTAACTACGAAAGCTCTAGTTCAACTGTTGTGGGGAGATCTAATTGGTAGTTGTGGGGAGATTTAATGATGGAGATGAAGATACTTGATGATTAACCTTAGATGAAGATGAAGTTGAAGTTGAATGAAAAGAGAAGAAGAAGATGTTATTGGAGATCTGGATGAAGATTTGGATTTATTGGTTTTGATCTTCAATTTGGGGTTTTGGAGGGAATGAAAATGCCATTTGGGTTATACAGTACGAAATGACCAAATCACCCTTGAAATTTTAGTAAAAAGACATATATGCCCCGGTCAACTAGCAGCTAATGTTATAATAGACGTTATTGATTCCAATTCACAACCACAAAGACTGGAATAACCATTTATTTCTAATACTTTGTATGTATAACATGTATAAACCACATGACGAAAATTGTACTTTACTAAAAAAACTAAAGTGATTTAAAGGAGAGATGAATTAATTGGATAGTAAATTTTTATAATGTTATACATTAGTACAAATGGTAGTGTAAACTTTTTTTTCTTTATTTTGTTCGGTTTTTGACATATTTCTCACGGTTAGGCTTGAATTTTAAAACTTAATAAGAGAACATGTTGGTGGGTATAAATTTACTTTTGTTATATCAGCACCAATAAAAAAGTCTGGGCATAAAATAAATTTGAAAGTAACATGTGTAAAAAATGGTAGGGTGAATAGCATAGATATGTGGTGATAAAAAGAAAATTTCTATCCTAATCTCTTTTGAGTTGTAAAAGACAATTGTCTATCTCGTCTCTTAACACCCCCTCCCTAAATAAAATAGGATAAAACATGATTTGAACCCGGTCAAATTTGCTTGCATGTAGCACCTCACTGTCATACCTACCTACCTGGAAATCTACATTTGTTGTTGTCGACAGTGAGCTAGTGTCATGCATTATGTTTTTCCGGCGAGTTGTATCTTGTGAACAACCACCATCGCTTCGATGGTGATTGTTGCCCTCGCTAAACGAAAACTCAAGCACGAGCAATCGTCATTTTCATGCATTCAATGGTGAAGGTGTTGGTGCTTTAGCATTCCTTTTTCACCTTGTACCCGATCTTTCAACAATTTTGTTCATACCATATATTGATTATTTCAATTTCATGCGCAAGATGAGCTAAAAATTGATAAAAGGATGGGGGATAATTGACTGATTTTTATTGGCTTGAAAAAGATATATGGGTCAGCGTGGGTCCAACAAGATTTTAATATTTATTTAGCCTATTTAATACTTTATTAGTTGAGTTCTTTGAATTCATTTGTTATTTAACTACTCGGGGTAGTGATGTTTATTTTTAGGTAGTGATTTTTAATTGATATTTTATACATATTTATTAAGGTTTTAAATTTCTAAAAATAATATTTATTTAAGCTAAAATACATACAATAGATAAGTGGAGCTATCACAACGTGTTATGGTTTGTAAAAGTGATTTTTAAAAATTTCTTCATTCTTCTTTTTAATTTAATTTATTCTAAGTTTTACATTTGGACACACGACTTACTTCTATGTTGTTTCAACATGTTTTTTTTCACGGGTAGAACAACTTCTTAGCTACTGTAGCCTTTTGTCTTTTTGTGCATTTTTTTAAAAGTTTTAATCACACCCTTATAAGTGCAGGTAACAAAACAAACCAGGCCGATACCAACGGAGTAACGTTCAATACCGATATCATTATTCGTTTTATTGTTTTCGATAGACGTAAAACATGTGTTAATATCCTTTAATCATATCATGATATTTTTTTTATCTTTCTGTTGTTATAACGAGTATCGTTAAACGTAACGAACCTAATCGATACCAACGAATTACCTCGTGTAGATTTACAAATTTTTCGAAGCTTTATTATTATTATTATTGAGTATATTTTGTTTTCTCTTTTAATATATGATGTTTTATGAAATTTAAGTATTTCGTTGCGTCGTGCCTCTTTTTAGCCACGTCTCTATATTTTTTTGATATCGTGTTGTAAGTAGTAATGTGCAAGTAATCAAAGAAAAAATATATATGTTGTCAAACTCAGAATAATTTGGTTTAGCGCGCCGCATCACACGTAGGTTAAATGCGTTTTGGTCTTTGACTCAACAGTTTACTTAATTTTGTTTATCAAGTACAATTTTTTAAAAATAATCACGATTTCACAAACATTCATATTCTCTTTGTAATCATGAAAATTTATTTTTTATTAAAACCATTTTTATTAAATCCATAGGATTTAACAAGGATAAGTACATCTACAAGTAGTTTTTGCCGTGCATCGGCCTTGGGCATGTAGCCCTCTTCTAATTTTGCAGTAACGCATGCAAGTATCATCAACACACGGAAAAACATTAAAACTTTCATCACACGCTTCACCAATCGTCATCATACTCCCTGAAATAGTTAAGACATATATTGACCAACAAACTATAAGTAATAATCATTAGAAATAAGACCGCTGAGTATGGTGGGGTTTGGGTTGACATGTGACGGAGGTGGGGTCCACCCGGGGAGAATGGCTAGCGTGGGTTTTTGGGGGAGGTGAGGTGGCGTGGCTTGGTCTGGCATGGGTCCAACCATGTGTAACGGCTACCCCTAACGATATATCTAGCCAGCCAATCAAGGCCATCCACATCACCCTCCAAGACCCGCCCCACGCCAGCGACGCAACGCCGCTGGCCACGCTGGCTCGGTGTGGCTGCAATGGCGTTGCTTGGCTAGCCACACCCCAAACTACCGGCCATACCCAACATTCTAAGTTACTCATATGTGATAAGCTAAGAAGTAAAAACATAAATGATTTATAATTGTTAACTAATGTATAGCTTACCAGCAATTGTGAATATGATAAAAATTGCAACAAAAAACTTTATAGATGACATGCCTTCTAATTTCTTGATATATTAGAACTAGAAGATTATGAATTGATATGTTTCTTTTAGATGGTTAAGTATTGTATATTTATACTCGAAAAAAATAGATGAAAACGAGACATAAGTACATTTGATATTCATTAAATAACATTAAATACATATCTAAGATATTAAATGCGTCATAAATTAATGATTTGGTATGACAATAACAAAATTGTTTTAATAGGTTACCTATTAGAGAAATTGTAACCTCTCTTAAGGAAAAAAAAACAGACGAAAATACTTAGGAAACGACCATTTGACAAAATATTTTGTTGGGAAACCTTTTACGAAAAATTCCAAATTTATTATATGTAATTTTATGATTACATATATCTATATTGATTGTTAAACATAAATAAATTAGTTATCACACATAAATGTAATATGGTCATTATACATATGTAAATATACATGTACATATACATAAGTATGTATGTAATGACAAAATTATATATAATGAATAATAAAACTACTCTTAAATAATAATAAACGTACAAATGAAATGATTATTATTAGAAGTTTTTATACTTTTTGGAGTTCTGAAAGAACCAAACTACATATATAATTTGTATGTTAGGCTCGATCTCATGTTATTAAATTCTTTTAATTCTTACTTGATGGCTATGCAACTATAAATTCAAATCTATGTATTGATGGAACTATAGAAAAGCTAAAGGTGATTATGTTTGAGTTTTTATTTCGTAATATATTATTTTAGTTTAGTTTCACAAAAATCTATAAATAAAAAAATAACACATGAAGTATATTATATCACTTTAGACCCTGTAATAGAGTTCTTATTCAAATTCATTAATAAAATAATAGTAAATTAACATTTGCTTAAGTTATAAACCTCCAAAACTTTATGCATTGTTCATTTTCTAAATTTAAATAATCACCTTCTGCAATTTAATTTCACTTTTTTTTATCGGACTTAAATTAATTATTAACCAAAATACATTAATTGGACATGTGAAATATGATTACAAACATATATTACTATTACGAGTGGAACCATTAAAAAGGTTAAATAAGTTATAAATATGCTTTAGTTAGTTTTGATCTGTTAATTTTTTTATATGTTTTTAGTTTCAATTAGTTATATAGTCAAGAAGAAAAACAATAAAAATGTGGGATTATTTTTACCGCTGAAAGAATAAGAAGTTATATTAGTTACCACCACAGATATGTTATTTATATTTCCTTAAGCTGCAACACATGGTTTTCAACTCTCATACTAGTTGATATAAATATATAACGAGCTTTATTAAATTTAGGTGATATATATATTATTCAACTAATAAGTAACTTTCTTATTTAGATTTTTTAAACTAAGTTAATTACAATGATGATCCTCATGGTTTACTCATAATGCAAGTCTGGCCACTAAGTCTCAAACATTAGATATATTTATATAAGAGTTAAATGCTTGGTTGGTTCCTTTGGTTTGCAAAAATTGCAGACTTGGTCCTAGTGGTTTACTAATTATACCAAAACTTGTCAAAAATGAACTCGCTTGGTCCCCAGCCCTAACGTCAGTTAAATATCTCTGTTAAAACACCCAATGTGCTTGGCACATAAGGGTAATTTGGTCCTTTCATTCCAGTCCATTATAAAATAAAAAGAGTTAAATACCACCCACCTTCTTCTTCCCCAAACCACCACCACCATCTCATCTCATCTCATCCACCAAATACCCACCACCATTGAACTCTTACTCACCACCGCAATTTACTGTCGGAAAAACGAGCCCACCATGAGAACAACAGCTTTGAGTGATTGTTGAGTTAGTTTCAATCTGTTATGGGTATTTCACAGTACAATTTTGGTGTGCACATGATAACACATGTGGGTGTGTGAGGAATCAGGGCCTGGTGGGTTACACATATGGGCATGTGTACATATATGTGAGTCCTTGAAAAGATCATCAAAGAAGCTATCATCAGGTGGATCAGTAAATATTTCGTTGTTTGAGAAATCAACCTCTACATCCTCCATTACCATCTGGTCAACCTATGCCAGCTAATCATAACAGAGGTAACCCTAATTTGACAGGTGGGTATGTGATGAATCCGTGTAATATGCAGTGTGGGAATCAAGTGCATTGCCTTTCGGTAGCGATATGCTGTTGCGGTGACTGACGGAAATGGTCGACTAATTTTGTGTTTTAGACTTTTAGGTCTTGTTTGGTTACAGTGCCAGTTGCTAGGTAAATTAAGTGTAGATGTAGGAATTCAGTGGTGGTGGGGTCGTTTTTTCCGGCAGTAAATGGCGGTGGTGAGTGGGAGTTCAGTGGTGGTGGGTATTTGGTGGAAGAGATGAGATGGTGATGGTGGTTTGGAGAAGAAGAAGGGGATAGGGTGGTATTTCTCTTTTTATTTTATAATGTGCTGGCATGAAAGGACCAAATTACCCTCATGTGCCAAGCACATGGGGTGTTTTAACAGAGATATTTAACTGACTTTAGGGCTGAGGACCAAGCGAGTTCATTTTTGACAAGTTTTGGTACCACGTGTGTAATTAGTAAACCACTAGGAACAAGTCTGTAATTTTTGCAAACCACATGGACCAACCAAGCATTTAACTCTTTATATAATCTTAAAGTTTATGGTCGGTGCAACAGTACTCATACATAATTACAAAAATTACCAGGCAAATTACAATACTATCCCTATTTTATTATTTTGTCTCTCACCAGTTTTCACAGGCAAGAGGTGTTAGGTTGAACCCTTCAATAAATACTTGAAGTGGACTTAGAACATCTCATCAGATTCTTCTCTAAGTTGAACATAATTTTCAAGATACTGGAAATAAACATAAACAAGAAAAAAATACAGTCAAGTTTTCATCTTCGACAGTTAGCTACAGTGACGGTTGAGGTGTGGTTGTAGGTCGGTGGTGGTTCTTGGCTAGACTCTTCAGCTGGTGGTTCTTGGTTGGAAATATCAGAGTCGTGGTGACAATGGCTGTCACGGTGGTGGTGTTATGGTTAGGTGAGAGAGAGTGTAGAAAGAGTGATGTATCTAGAGAGAGAAAATGGTAAAGGTTTATGGGGAAGAGAATCCTAATAAAAAGTAAAAGCATGATAAAATGAAATGGTAAAGTGGATAGTATTAGTTTTATGAAGGGTAACTTTTTTCATCTCTCCAGGATAAAAAGTAAATAACAGTTTTAACATATGAATTTGATATTGAGTTAATATGTTATTAGCGGTTCACACAAATCTTTGTTAAATAGTTATAATACTTATATTCATAATAGGCGAAAAAATCAAACAAAACAAAACTTAATAAAAAAACAAAGAGATCGAATGCATGTTGACTATATTTTTTGTGTTTGATTTAAGTAAGTTACACGTGTCCTTCTAATTTTTGTTAATTGATAATTTTGACCCGTCAAACTTTTCTACTTAATAATAACTTGACATCTCATTTTATTTAAATATTTTTTATATAACTACGTGCTACACACTATTATATTTTTTTTATTATCTATGCATAACCATGTTAATGTGTAAATTACTTTTACGACTTGACACCACAGTCTAAATTACTTTATAACTTTACAATGTAACGTTCGTGACATTATACTCTTTTATTTATGTCTAACGATGTTAATATCACGAACGTAACGTGTGTAAAAAATCAAATACAGATAATCTGATGTTGCCGCCGCAACGCGCGGCGTTGATAAAAATCTAGTGTTCTTTGTTGTTCATTCTTGTGTATCACAAATAGTCTTTGAGGTGGATGCCAATTAAAAATTATGTAAATTCGTTCAAAAGTTCCATAATGCCCTTTATATTAGAAAAATGACCCCCTCCTTCTAATGAACATCAAGGGCCACTAGCAATTGAGCCCGTACTATGCTGCGAGGTTTGCTAGGTTTCTTCAGCTCAAGTTTGGACTCCTTCATCATGCTCATTACAACATCAACCCTTGAGGTGACATGATCATGATTGATTGTTTGATTGTCCACTCGCATTTCCCCCTTGGTTGTAACTAGGGCTGTAAACGAACCGAAAGTTGAGCGAACAGTTCATGAACCGTTCGACGGGAAGTTCGTTTATGTTCGTTTGATTAGCTTAACGAACGAACCCGAACAAAAAGATTTCGTTTGGTTAGCTTAGCGAACGAACATGAACACATGTCTCGTTCGTTCGACTGCGTTCGTGAACGTTCGGTAATATGTTCGGTTACGTTCGTTCGTTTATATTAAAAAAATAAGCCTTTTATCTAAACATGTTGAAAACTTGAAACCCTATTTTTTTTTCTAAGTTAGCTAAAATTATGATATTTTTTCGGATAATTATGTCTAAGTTAATTAAACTTTGAATGATCCTGGGCTTTGGCCCAGTGGTCATGCAATGATGGGAGCAAAGGCTTGGTCTCAAGTTCGACTACCGGAGCACATCCGAGTTTTTTATTACAGTGCATTTACTCCAGAGAGTCTTAGACTTTTGTGGAGGGTGCAACTACATGCTACCTGTCATTCGGGTGGGCGGCAAGATGGAAATTTTCTCGGGGAGCGTCAAGCCAAACTCTGATGCCAAGCATGGGCCCGGTTAAGACAACATAGTATTGGCCAGAGTGGGGTGGAGGGCCTGCCGATGAGGTGGGTGCGATGTCTATCGCCACTTGTAGAAAGTCGCCGTTCAAAAAAAAAGTTAAACTTTGAATAATTATGTTTAAGTTAGTTAAACTTGATTCATCGTTTGTTGGTTATAGAAATCTAGTGTTTTGATTCATCATTTGATGGTTGTATGTAACTACTTATCTCCGATGTTTAAGGATAACAATGTTTTTATTTTTTTATTTTCAAGTTACATATTCATTTACGTTCGTTTTTATTTGCTTGCGTCCGTTTGTGTTCGAGACCAATATTCACGAACTGTTCGTGAACAACTGAATTTCCTTAAAAAACGTACACGAACATAAACTTATGTTCGGTATGCGTTCGTGAACAGTTCACGAACATGTTAATTTCGTTAACGAACGAACACGAACATGACCTTGTTCGTGTTCGTTCGGTTCGTTTACAACCCTAGTTGTAACCTCTTGAGTAGTTTCCATCGCGATTATTGTACCCTTGGTTATTCCTTTGATACCTACCTTGATTATAGTTACCACTTTGAGAATTGCCTTGGCGACTTTGGTAGGATTGGCCACCTTGATTTCCTGGTTGGAAATTTGGATTCATTTGGTTTGATGAATTACCATACCGAAAGTTGGGATGGTTCTCAAACAAGGATGGTAAGTGTTGGAGTTCATGTCATATTGCTTATTCTCTCCATACACTTGGTTGACCTCTTCTTAAGCTTGGGCCATGTTGACTTGACAAATTTCGGCCCTATTGTAACAACTCTCCAAAACATCCCGAAATTTAGCCGAAACGTAAAACCGGACAAGTAAATCGAGACGCAGCATGCAAAACAAGACAGGGTCACTTGGACAGCCCAGGCGCCACGCGCCAGAGACACCAGTCTCTGTCGCGACGCGCGGGAGATGTCAAGGTGACGTGTCTCCATTTCGCGCCATCTGGCAACCCTACACTTGTGACCAGGCTGACCTAGCCTAGCTAGGCATCTCAGGCGCCACGCGAGGGGACTCCCAGATTCCCGCGCGACATGCGGGGGAGGTCAAAATCGGGTATAAAAGGAGCAGCGTGGGACTGAGTTCTGTACTCAAAATCGAACGAAAAATTCGATCGTATACTCTCTCTATCCCCGTTTCTTTAAACAACACCCCCCTAAAACCATAAACCCCTAAACCTGCGAAGCGCTGCCCGCTGTAAGTAACTTAACCCCCGATCACTAATTCACTATCCTACCCAATCGATCTAGAATCGCCAACGCATGTCTAGGCTCTGGCCGACTATGTTCGTTGGAGTTCTGTCGAGTGTCGTATGGACACCCTACCCAATCGATCTAGAATCGCCAATGCATGTCTAGGCTCTGCCCGACTACGTTCATTGGAGTTCTGTCGAGTGTTGTATGGACACCCTACCCAATCGATCTAGAATCGCAAACGCATGTCTAGGCTCTGCCCGACTACGTTTGTTGGAGTTCTGTCGAGTGTTGTATGGTTAAAGTGACTTGGGTTAACTTACTAACACACGTGCATTGTATGTTTTAATAGAAATCCCAGGAAGTAATCAAGAACCATCATCAGGAACTCCGTAGGAATACTTAAAGTGTTCAAGACGAGTACATTCTCTTTTTATAAATCTTTTTGTGAGTCAAAATGTGTTACCAAAACCTCCAATGATTTAATTATGCTTAACAGTGATTGAGTATATGTATTCTACAATTACTGCCGGTATGTTGGGGTTTTGTATACATTGCTAGTCCAAAGTCACGGGAATATGACAGGAACCGTTACTGTTGGGTGACAGGGCCCAAAGTAATATGACCCACAAGTCAGGATTGACAATACTGATTGAGTAATTATGTAGATATAAACATTTTAAATGCGGATGCTCCTCAATAACTGTGAAGTGTAATCACTTGTTTTGATAAAACTGAGATGGATTCGCCAGTATTTCTTGGTGATAAAATATTTTTTAAAACGTGTTTCAGGTAACTTAATGTGAAGCTAACAGAAGACAGCTGGAGAGCACTGAAGGCTTAGAAAAGTGGCTATAAAAGTTACATAAATAAAAAGGAGTTTTTGTTTTCTATAAATTAGGGTCTGTCCCTAAAAATATGTATTGTAATGGAAACATGGGTTTTACCCCATTTGTTTAATATAAAAGTTTGGTGTTTTGAAACTCTGATATTTATTTTCTAACTACGATCCTGATGTCGTAATTCCGCTGCCAAATTAATAAACACCGGTACCACCAGCTCTGTGTCTCGCGGCCCCCGCTCCTGGGGTGGGGTCGGGGGTTGCGACAGAAGGTGGTGTCAGAGCTATGCCACTGGTTTAAGCCATTTAGGTGTTCTTTTGAAATACCTAAATTTTAAACAAATATGTATATATTATTTGGTATTATTTTACTAACTTCTTTAGTTTATAGAATGAGTGATCAGGGTACTTCTGACGCTTATCGTCACCTACCTCATTCTCTGATGGATGAAGGAACATCCCAGCCAACCACAGACTACACCGCCGATTCCGAAGATGTTTTTGTCTTCAAAGCCAAATCTGTAGAACCTTTTCCCCCTAAAAAGAGAAATTAGTTTAGTGGAGCCAAAGTAGAAAAGAGAAAAAGACTGAGACAAGTACAACATCAAGCCATAGCAGCTAGAATTGAGAGAAACACCCGAAACCCAGAAATTAGACCCTTGTGGGAGGAAGAATTGGATAGGCAGCTAGCAAATTTTCACATGTTTGGAAATGCAGAAGGAGAACCTAATTTCAATCAAGTAGCAAATCCAGAACCCCCGTTGCTTCCCTTATTTCCTAACCAACCCATAAACCTAGAACGGAACCAGGAAAATCAATTTCCAATACCAACCTTTGACCCCAATAAGATACCTAGAATTCCAGCCCCAAACCCTTTAGATCCATGGTGGGCTAATAACTGGGCAATTCAGAACCTGCTAGAAAACCCAATCCCATATGAAGAACGAGTTCCACCTTACCCTGAACCAGTGCCAGCCCCAATACTACCCAGGGAACATGTGGAAGAACTCCGCCAACTTGGAGATGAATTGGTGGAGGAAGGAAACCGAATTCGCCACATCGGAGAGAAGCTCGTCTGGAAGTATGACGAGCGAGAAATGCAGTTTTAAGGAAGCCATAGCTTAATATATAATATATATGTGTGTGTATTTTGTAACGTTAAAAAAAGTAATATCACTTATATAAATATACCGATGCATACGCTAGTAATATTTGAATTTCCGTTATGCTTGTACTAGATGCATATGTATGAAAAGAGTAAAAGTCGCAATGCTCGACAATTTTGGTTCACTGTGTTGGTATAATTTTTATTTAATTTATTCTATGATATTAATACCTGCTCAATGTCTACAATTCAGATGTCAGACAGAGTAAATCAGGAAACCCAGAATAACGATAATAACGGGAATCAAATGAATAAAAGTGCTATCCAACACATAGTGGCCCAAGGAATCATAGATGCTATGCCCTATATTATCGACACCATTAAAAAGGCAGGAAATAATGATTCCATAAACGGGAATAAACGTGTACCCCCTGAATCTAATCACAGCATGAATGGAAATCCAGAACTGTTAATCCAAGCTCCAATTCCAAAAAGAAGAAGAACCATCTCATATGGTTGTTCTTATAAAGAATTCTTATCATGCAAACCGATAGAATTCTCAGGTAATGAAGGAGCTATTTCAGCCTTGCGCTGGATAGAAAAGACAGAAGCCGTCCTCAAGATAAGTAAATGTGCAAATGAAGATAAAGTCATGTATGCTTCTAATCTTTTTAAAGATGCAGCTTTAGAGTGGTGGAATACCATTCTTCAGTCCAAAGGAAATGACAGAGTTTACAGTATGGAATGGAACAACTTTAAGGAAATAGTTGAAAGGAAATTCTGCCCTCCTAATGACAAGGAGCAGATTGCTAATAAATTCCTAAATCATAGAATGGCTGGGGTAAATTGCAGAGAATATACTACCACATTCTTTGATATGCACGGATTATACCAACCCTGGCCTCACCAAAACCAATATTAATCTCCCGTTACATCTGGGGATTAATCAGTGAGATCAGACATGTAGTCAAGGCAGCTAGACCACAAACCATAGAAGAAGCAGTAGAGCTAGCAAACACCTTGACAGATGAATTGGTACGTACGCAAGAAGAAAACCAGAAAAGGAACCTAGCTCAAAAGATCACTCAGGAGCTACGTTATGGAAATTCCAACCATGGGAAAGGAGCAAGTTCTTCTTCACCCCCGTGTAAGTACTGCGAAAGGAGACATTCGGGGAAATGCTCTACATACTGCAATTTTTGCAAATTCCCAGGGCATAAGGAAAAAGACTGCAGGAAGAAAGTTAGCAATGGGCTATGCTACCATTGCGGGGAAGCTGGTCATATTAGAACTAACTGACCGAAACTAGCTCTAGCAGCAAACAATAAAGCAAAGACAGCTGAAGGACCCAAGAAGACTGCCAGAGCGTTCGTGCTGACCACGGAAGAAGCAAAGATGATTATGGATGTGATTGCCGGTACGTTTTTAGTTAATGATGTTTATGCAAAAGTATTGTTTGACTCTGGTGCAAACCAAAGTTTCATTACTACTTCCTTTTGCAATTTTCTTAATCAACCATTAACTAAACTTCACCAAAACTGTCTGGTAGAGACGGCAAATGGATCTTCTATCCAAATAAGCAAAATCATGCGAGGAGCTAAGATAGGAATTTTAAATCATAATTTTTCTGCTAACCTTTTTCCAATGTGTAACACCCCAACCGGTGGCGGAAACATCGGGATGAGACGAAAACGAGATTTGCTCATTGCTCACAACATTATTAAGTGACAATAATTAATTAAACCATATTTCATTTCATAAGAATTGTCAAATACATCAATGTAACAAAACAAAGAACAACATAACATTTGCAAAGTCATAACAAAATTGATACATCGACATTAAACCTAACGTCTAATTTGTGTGTATCTAGTCCTTGCTATATTGTTTTCATAGCATCATCTCCTTCAACCTGTAACATGTTTTAAAATAATGTCAATGCGAAAGCAAAGGCGAGTACACAAGTTTAGGCATAGCATACGTATACGAATAAGCTTAAACAATCCACATGGCAACCAAATCTATACAAGAGCAATATCAAGGCATGCAATACTAATAATCAAACCCTTAACGCAATCACGATGTTTTAACATGACCTCACGAATAACACGATGGAGGTGGATGCGTGAATTCCTATAGCGCTAAGCATGTCAAACGAAGGCTAAAAATAGTTAATGACTAAAGCATAGCAATACGAATATCCAAGACAAGCATCAAGTATAAGATTCAAGCTTTCATGTATATGGGATCGTTTGTGTGTTTCATAAAGTTTAAGTGTTCGTGATTTTGTATATGGAAACATGTTACACCCGAAAAGTGTTATAAACAAAGTGGGTCGAGTGTACTCACGGTTTTGCTAAGTCTTTTCTACACTTGATAATCTGTGAAGACGTTGGTTCGAGGATGACGCCGGATTATCCTACAAGAGGAAACGAGGCGTATGAGTATAGAGTTTCAACGGGAGATTAGGAGCATTCGAGCATGATTAAAAATAAGTTTGATAAAGTATTATGATACGAAAGTATTCACTAAGATGTAACACTCGTTCTTGACACTATAGTAACTCTTACGAGTTGGGTGTGATTTCATAGGTTCGGGGCCTATTAGAATCGTGACAAGGAATTACATACTTTAGTGTTAAACTTGATAGGTGATTATAAGTTCATTATCAAGGTTTCGGTTTTAGAATTATAATATAGTTATATATATATATATATATCATTATAATCATGTAGGAGGTGGGAGGATGAACCATCCACTTTGTAACCTCTAGTGTCATGTATGTCAAGTATGAGGTGGGAGGTGAAACCATCCACTTTGAACCTCGGATTATGTTCACCACTACACAAGTTACCATTGGTAACAAGGAGGGTACAAGAACTATATACTATACAAGAATGATAAGGTGTCATCTAGATACCAAGTAGCCAAGTATTCAACAGCCCGACGAGCACACGAGGACAATCGTCAACGGCTTTGTGGGGTTGTGACACTTTAAGTATAGCAAACTATCTTGGGATCTTGATGAAAATCATCAAGTGATGTGTGGTCTCAAGTTAGGATAGCCCAAGCTTCCTTGGTGGACACACATGAACAAGTTTAAGAACTTGCATCACTTGTGAGCTCAATGCTCTTCAAAAACAGAAAGTTTGGAGTGATTAAATACTCCTATTTACAAGTTTAACAACCTAGGTTAGTCCCCATAATCATACATGTGATTAGGAGTTCAAGAACACTAGGATGAATGAGAAAAGTAAGAGATTAAACAAGTTTATGAGAACATAAAGTAAAACAGTCCACTTTGGAACCTTTTTATGGTCATTCCAGAGCTTGGTTTTCCATGGAAAACTAATGGAAATGATCCTTAGGTTAATCCAAGCAAGTAGAAAAAGAATGGAAGGATTTTGTTAAGAAATGAGTGAGTTACACTCACTTTAGTGAAGATGAGTAATTCTGCTCGAACTTGTAATTTTGCAGCTGATTTGGAAGGTTTTGAGAGAGATTTGAGGGAGATTAAAGTGTAAAAGTGCTTGGATTAGAGGTGGGTTTTATAGGGAAAGATTAGGGTTAGTTAGGTGGGGTTTAAGTGAGTATTAAAGGCCTCAAAAACACAAAAAAATATAAAAACCCGCCCAAAAGGGCTGCTGTCCGCGCTCCCTTTGCGACCAGCCTTACCCGAAAACAAAGCTTAACAGCTTTGTGTTTCCGGGTTCTAACACAAGTGGCCTGCTGGTGGAGTGGCTGTGTTGTTGTTTGTTGAACCGGAGTGGAACTTGAAGTCCTTCTTCGGCTAGACACTTCTTCAAATTCGAAACATGAAACACAGGATGAACATTGCTGAGCGTTTGAGGTAGATCCAGTCGATACGCTACCTTGCCTATCCTTTCGAGAATCTTGAAAGGACCCACATAGCGAGGAGCGAGTTTGCCTTTCTTACCAAAACGAACAACACCTTTCCAAGGTGCAACCTTGAGAAGTACGTGGTCACCTATGTCGAGTTCCAAAGGTTTGCGTCTTCTATCAGCATAGCTCTTTTGTCGGCTTCGAGCTTTGAGCAAGTTGTCACGAATCTGTAGGATCTTGTCCGTCGTCTCTTGTATAAGTTCGGGACCGGTGAGTTGTACGTCTCCGATCTCGTGCCAACAAATAGGCGAACGGCATTTGTGACCATACAGTGCTTCAAATAGAGCCATTTGAATACTTGCGTGATAGCTGTTGTTGTACGAGAATTCTACCAAGGGTAAGTGCAAATCCTAGTTTCCGCCAAAATCGATTACGCATGATCGAAGCATATCCTCTAGAGTTTGAATAGTACGCTCGGTCTGACCGTCAGATTGAGGATGAAAAGCGGTGCTAAGATTCAAACGAGTGCCAAGGGCGGATTGGAAAGTTTGCCAAAGGCGAGAAGTGAAACGAGCATCACGATCAGAAATAATATCAAGAGGAGTACCGTGACGACTAATGATTTCACTCGTGTAGATACGAGCCAATTTCTCGACTTTGTAATCTTCACGAATGGCGATGAAGTGTGCGGATTTGGTCAAACGATCGATGATAACCCAAATGCTGTCGTGACCAGACGAGGTACGAGGCAATTTCGTGATGAAATCCATGGCTATGCTCTCCCATTTCCAGACAGGAATTTCTGGTTGTTCGAGCAAATCGGAGGGACATTAATGTTCTGCCTTGACCTTGGAACACGTAAGGCATTTGGAGACGTAGAGAGCGATATCACGTTTCATTCCAGGCCACCAATAGGATGCGCGCAAGTCATGGTACATCTTATCAACTCCAGGGTGAACGGAGTATCGGGATTTGTGAGCTTCGTCCATCAAAGTAGTCCGAAGATTGAGACGATCGGGAATCCAAATGCGACTATGGTAGTAAAGAATACCATCAGGCTTAGCTTCGAGTGGGTTTTCGATTCCACAATTCAACTCGTTATCGAGGTTACCCTCGTTAATGACGGCAAATGGTGCTTGTCGAATCAACTAATTGAGTTTTCCCACGATTTGGTAGCAACGAGCACTCTTGACATGAGTCTTACGACTAAGTGCATCGGCCATGACATTCGCCTTACTAGGGTGGTAGCGGATATCGCAGTCGTAGTCGTTTAACAATTCTACCCAACGACGTTGACGCATGTTGAGTTCCTTTTGATCAAAGATGTGGGAGGCTCTTATGGTCGGTAAAGACCGTACACTTTGTACCATAAAGGTAGTGTCGCCAAATCTTTAATGCAAAAACAACTGCACCAAGTTCAAGGTCGTGAGTAGTATAGTTTTTCTCATGAATTTTGAGTTGTCTCGACACGTAAGCGATTACTTTGTCCCGTTGCATGAGAACGCAACCAAGACCCTGGTTAGAGGCATCGTAATACACGACGAAATCGTCGTTCTCATCGAGGAGAGTGAGAATAGGAGCATTACAAAGCATGTCCTTAAGCGTTTGGAAAGATTCTTCTTGTTCGGGACCCCAAACAAAAGGTTTATCTTTTTGAGTCAACGAAGTCAAAGGAACGGCAATCTTCGAGAAGTTCGAGATGAAACGGCGATAATACCCAGCTAGGCCAAGAAATGAACGAATTTCAGAGGGCGACTTAGATGCAATCCAATTCTTCACAGCTTCTATCTTTGTAGGGTCAACATGAATACCAAGTTCATCGACGGTGTGACCTAAGAATTGAACCTCTTGTAGCCAAAATTCACACTTGGAGAATTTGGCATAAAGACGTTCGGTTTGCAAAGCTGAAGAATAAGACGCAAATGTCGTCCATGTTCTTCTTTCATCTTGGAGTAGATTAGGATATCGTCGATGAATACAATGACGAAATGATCGAGAAAAGGCTTACACACACGGTTCATGAGATCCATAAACACTGCAGGAGCATTGGTCAAACCAAAAGGCATGACCACGAACTTGTAGTGTCCATAACGTGTGCGAAATGCGGTTTTGGGTACATCTTCCTCGGAAACCCGAAGTTGATGATTGCCAGAACGGAGGTCAACCTTTGAAAAGCACTTCGCGCCTTGCAATTGATCGAAGAGATCGTCAATACGAGGAAGTGGGTATCGGTTTTTGACTGTAAGTTTATTGAGCTCACGATAATCAATGCACATCCGAAAAGACCCATCTTTCTTCTTGACGAACAAACGGGAGCGCCCCAAGGGGAAGTACTAGGGCGTATAAAGCCTTTATCAAGAAGCTCTTGAAGTTGGCTTGATAGCTCTTGCATCTCCGAGGGTGCTAAACGATAGGGAGCCTTCGCGACAGGAGTTGCGCCAGGAATGAGGTCAATACGAAAATCGACAACTCGAGGAGGCGGAGGACCAGGGAGATCCTCGGGGAAAACAGACGGGAACTCACAAATGACAGGAACATCACTTATGCTAGGACCTTTGTCTTTCTTTTCCACAACGTGGGCGAGAAAGGCAAAGTACTCCTTACGCAAGTACTTGTTCGCTTTGATGCACGGCATAAGCTTGAGACCCTTAGAAGGTTTCTCACCATAGACATGTAAAGAGTCACCTTGAGGTAGGGGAAGATGAATGAATTTCTCAGAACAAACGACTTCAGCACGAACTCGTTAAGCCAGTCCATGCCTACTATGACGTCAAAGCTACCCATTTGCATAGGTATGAAGTCGATGGAAAACTTATGATCGTTTAAGATTAGGGAGCAACCAGAAAGAACAGAGTCAACGGAGATGGTCTTACCATTAGCGACTTCGATAGCAAAAGGATTAGGCATTTTAGTTCGTTCGCACTTAAGCAAGGGTTCAAATTCAACGGATACAAAACTTCTATCCGCGCTAGTATCAAACAGACAAGTAGCATAGATATGGTTCACAAGGAACGTACCAGTGATGACATCATTCGAACTTTGGGCTTGAGCTAAGGTGAGAACGAAAGCTCGTCCTTTCGCAGGTTCGGTTTGTTGTTGTTGTTGGTTGTTGGTGCGTTTCGGGCAAACGTTGGCGAAATGGTTAGGATCGCCACAATTGTAGCAGGTTCGACCAGGTGTAGCTTGGGTTTGGCGGTTTGGGTTAGGATTAGGTAAAAGGGCTTGGGTTTGCTGGTTCTGGGGTAGGTGACAGTAGTTGGAGAGGTGTCCCAACCTATTACAGTTGGCACATTTTCGGCATGAGGTGCCAATAGGGTGATGGTAGTTGCAAGTGGTACACTTGGGGTGAGAGCCAATGTAACCTTGTCCAGGTTGGTTGGTGTTTTGGGTAGGCGGAGTGACGACAACATTGTTTTGAGAAGAAGCCTTCCGCTTCTTGTTCTTGTTGTGGGGCTTTTTGGCTGGAGGGGTAGGTGATTCGGTGGTGTTGGCAATGGCTTGGTGCGCATGCTTCGTAGGGACCTTGCCGTAGGCCCCCTGGAGGATGCAGTTATGGTTGAGTTGGAGGGTTATGGCATAGGCTTCCTCGAGGGTTTCGGGTTGGCTGCGGCTACATGGTTCATGATCACCGGTGAGAGGCAACGGATGAGCTTGGCGATTGACTTGGGAACAGTATCGACTTGCCTAGGGAAAATGATACTTAACTGTTTAAAGCGCGCAATCAATCCTTCAGCGTCACTCCCCTGTTGTGTGAGATTCCAGAACTCGTTTTCAAGTTTCTGGGTCTCATGGGGAGGACAGAATTGCTCCTTCATGAGCTCCTTAAGCTCTTCCCAAGTCATCGCATGGGCTGCTTCGTGTCCACGCGTGTTTCGTTCGGTGGTCCACCACTCGAGGGCTCTCTTGCGGAAGACTCCGATGGTTCCTCAGGGCATCCGCCCTGAAGGAAGATTAGCTCCATTGAATCAAACCAATTGATCATGGCGGTAACACCGTCCATGCCAGTGAATTCCACTGGTTTACAAGCCATGAAATGCTTGAATTGGTAAGATGGTTTGGGGGTATCGGCTTTGGAATCAGCGGATGATTTAGGTGTGGCTTCGGCGTGTATGGTGTGGATTTGGCTAACAATTTCGGGTATGATCTTAGCCAATTGCCCGGCCATTTGCTTCGAAACGAGCCCAATTAGTTCTTGCTTCGATATCGAGTCCTCGTTGTTGGATTCCTTCTGGGAATCCGTCTTCTTGGACTTCTTGAGGCGGTTCAACGAGTTACGGAAAGGAGGCATCTAGAGGTTGTAAACAAGACAAAAGCATGAGACTTGATTGTAATAAAGAAAATAGGTTTTGCATGCATGAGTATGAATAAAGTTCACATAAGTTTCACATAAGAAGCATGTGTTCATCAAGTATGGTTCACATAGTTTGCATGAGTTCAACAAGTATAACATGTATACTCACGTATGAATACAAATAAAGAGTATAAATTTAGTTTGTTCACGAGGATTAGTATTGTTTTTTTATTGTAATAAACGTGCGAGTGTGTAACGGTTTGAAATGAACGAGGTAACAAGAATTAAAACACATAAATTTTGTCACATAAAAGATAGGCTCATAAAAATGGGAATGATTCGGGTAGAGAATTGTCGACAATTCCAAAGTGAATCGAAGATCTTTTCGAATTAGAGAAACGTGCTTTGGTTTATAGGTAAAATGCTCTCATCGAGAAGCGAGTAACGACATTTTACCCTTCCAGTTACTACATGTCTCTAACCGATCGGAAAATCGAGACTTTGGCGAGAGTGAAAATCAAGGAATGGGACTTAATCGACAAGGTGCGGGTTTCACCCCTAACTTGACGATTTCGTACCCTAAGTTTGGTTGGTACTTACCAAACGAAGAGCAAATTCCGATTCGTTGGTAAGGGTCCACTAGAGTTTTGAGTTGGAAATTTTCCATCAAGGTTTGGATTTCACTCCTAACTCAATGGCATAATTGCGTGCAAAAAGAATAAGTTTAGCGGATTGAGAGTCGTTCACCAAATTGCGGTTTTCACACCTATTTTAGTGAAGTTGTCTCGTTTATATTACGAGTGTCTTCAAGCGTCCAAACGTGTATTGTGTAAAAGTGTCTTAGGAAGACACCATGTATATGTATTAAGACCAAAATGAAAGAGAGAAGCAAAGTAGGAAGCATAAAGTTTTAAGCATAATCAAGAATGGTCACAACGGGTACTTAGAACTATAGACTAGGTCGAACATGGCAATTCTACCTAATTCCCTATAGTGATGGCTCTGATACCAATCTGTAACACCCCAACCGATGGCGGAAACATCGGGATGAGACGAAAACGAGATTTGCTCATTGCTCACAACATTATTAAGTGACAATAATTAATTAAACCATAGTTCATTTCATAAGAATTGTCAAATACATCAATATAACAAAACAAAGAACAACATAACATTTGCAAAGTCATAACAAAATTGATACATCGACATTAAACCTAACGTCTAATTTGTGTGTATCTAGTCCTTGCTATATTGTTTTCATAGCATCATCTCCTTCAACCTGTAACATGTTTTAAAATAATGTCAATGCGAAAGCAAAGGCGAGTACACAAGTTTAGGCATAGCATACGTATACGAATAAGCTTAAACAATCCACTTGGCAACCAAATCTATACAAGAGCAATATCAAGGCATGCAATACTAATAATCAAACCCTTAACGCAATCACGATGTTTTAACATGACCTCACGAATAACACGATGGAGGTGGATGCGTGAATTCCTATAGCGCTAAGCATGTCAAACGAAGGCTAAAAATAGTTAATGACTAAAGCATAGCAATACGAATATCCAAGACAAGCATCAAGTATAAGATTCAAGCTTTCATGTATATGGGATCGTTTGTGTGTTTCATAAAGTTTAAGTGTTCGTGATTTTGTATATGGAAACATGTTACACCCGAAAAGTGTTATAAACAAAGTGGGTCGAGTGTACTCATGGTTTTGCTAAGTCTTTTCTACACTTGACAATCCGTGAAGACGTTGGTTCGAGGATGACGCCGGATTATCCTACAAGAGGAAACGAGGCGTATGAGTATAGAGTTTCAACGGGAGATTAGGAGCATTCGAGCATGATTAAAAATAAGTTTGATAAAGTATTATGATACGAAAGTATTCACTAAGATGTAACACTCGTTCTTGACACTATAGTAACTCTTACGAGTTGGGTGTGATTTCATAGGTTCGGGGCCTATTAGAATCGTGACAAGGAATTACATACTTTAGTGTTAAACTTGATAGGTGATTATAAGTTCATTATCAAGGTTTCGGTTTTAGAATTATAATATAGTTATATATATATATATCATTATAATCATGTAGGAGGTGGGAGGATGAACCATCCACTTTGTAACCTCTAGTGTCATGTATGTCAAGTATGAGGTGGGAGGTGAAACCATCCACTTTGAACCTCGGATTATGTTCACCACTACACAAGTTACCATTGGTAACAAGGAGGGTACAAGAACTATATACTATACAAGAATGATAAGGTGTCATCTAGATACCAAGTAGCCAAGTATTCAACAGCCCGACGAGCACACGAGGACAATCGTCAACGGCTTTGTGGGGTTGTGACACTTTAAGTATAGCAAACTATCTTGGGATCTTGATGAAAATCATCAAGTGATGTGTGGTCTCAAGTTAGGATAGCCCAAGCTTCCTTGGTGGACACACATGAACAAGTTTAAGAACTTGCATCACTTGTGATCTCAATGCTCTTCAAAAACAGAAAGTTTAGAGTGATTAAATACTCCTATTTACAAGTTTAACAACCTAGGTTAGTCCCCATAATCATACATGTGATTAGGAGTTCAAGAACACTAGGATGAATGAGAAAAGTAAGAGATTAAACAAGTTTATGAGAACATAAAGTAAAACAGTCCACTTTGGAACCTTTTTCTGGTCATTCCAGAGCTTGGTTTTCCATGGAAAACCAATGGAAATGATCCTTAGGTTAATCCAAGCAAGTGGGAAAAAGAATGGAAGGATTTTGTTAAGAAATGAGTGAGTTACACTCACTTTAGTGAAGATGAGTAATTCTGTTAGAACTTGTAATTTTGCAGCTGATTTGGAAGGTTTTGAGAGAGATTTGAGGGAGATTAAAGTGTAAAAGTGCTTGGATTAGAGGTGGGTTTTATAGGGGAAGGATTAGGGTTAGTTAGGTGGGGTTTAAGTGAGTATTAAAGGCCTCAAAAACACAAAAAAATATAAAAACCCGCCCAAAAGGGCTGCTGTCCGCGCTCCCTTTGCGACCAGCCTTACCCGGAAACAAAGCTTAACAGCTTTGTGTTTCCGGGTTCTAACACAAGTGGCCTGCTGGTGGAGTGGCTGTGTTGTTGTTTGTTGAACCGGAGGTCCCGGGTTCGAGTCCTGCGGATCCGGTTTTGTTGATTTATTTTTTTTCATTTAAAATTCATTAAATCAGGTTTCATAAATGACAAGAATAGCCCCTGAAGTTTGAGAATCCAAGAATTACACTTTAAACCTTGGACTTATTAAAAAGGGGTATATATTAACATCTAAAAACTAAATGTTAATATATATATCTATATATATTTAAACTAAATATCATTTTAATTTTTTTTAAAAAGAAATTAATTAATTTTATTAACTAATTTAATTAATTAATTTAATTAATTAACTTAATAAATGAATAGGTAATTATATTTTCGTAACGAATTAGTTTAACGATTACAAGTTTCACGTTTAAGTCTCGATTACGCATACATACCATGTTTGCAAGTTATGACACGTTTACGATTGAGAGTACCACGAATATGTTTACATGTTTAAAGTATGAACAAGTATAAGTGTAACAGGACTATGATTAACATAATATGGATAAAATACGAGTTTCTCATTATAAACCAAGTCTCGGTTTACAACATTTACAACGAAAGACGAATACAAGATACAACGCTTACTAAAAATAGAAGTACGATACAAGGTTTCCAAATATAGAAAGTAGAGAAACGCGGAGCGTTACACAATGGATCTTGCCGGATTTGATGTCGTGTTAGAAATGGATAGGTTGGTAGCCAATCAGGCACGAATAATATGTGATCAAAAGTCTGTAGAAGTAAATGTGCCATCTGGTAAAAGGATCACAATTAAAGGAGATAAGTCAACAAAATCAACAAAGTTCATCTCTGTGATGAAAACTGCAAGCTATGCACGGAAAGGAGAAATAGTGTATATGATTTTCGTAATCATTAACATTAAAGGAAAAGAATTAAAAGATATTCCTGTAATATCTAATTTCTCAGATGTCTTCCCATAAGAGTTGCCTGGATTACCGCTAGATCGAGAGGTTGAATTTAGAATTCACCTAATATCAGGAACGACACCGATTGCCAAAGCACCCTATCGCCTAGCACCGCCGGAGATGCAGGAATTGAAGAAACAACTGGATGAATTGCTAGAGAAAGGTTTCATACAACCCAGCTCATCGGCATGGGGAGCACCAGTGTTATTTGTCAAGAAGAAAGACGGATCAATGCGCATCTGCATTGACAACCGAGAATTGAACAAAGTTACAATTAAAAATCGGTACCCGTTACCAAGAATTGACGATTTGTTCGACCAACTCCAAGGAGCCCGATTCTTTTCTAAGATCGACTTACGTTCAGGATATCATCAGTTGAAAGTACAGGAAGAGGACATTCCTAAAACAGCTTTCCGAACAAGGTACAATCATTATGAATTTACTGTCATGCCATTTGGTTTAACCAATGCCCCAGCTGCATTTATGGACATGATGAACGGGATATGTAAACCATACCTGGATAAATTCATAATTGTTTTTATAGATGATATTCTAATTTACTCTAAGATCACGCAGAGCATTTGCATATACTCCTAACATTGTTGAGTAAAGAAAAGCTTTACCCAAAATTCTCAAAATGAGAATTTTGGTTACAAGAAGTACAATTCCTTGGACATCTGGTGAATCACAAAGGAATTTATGTGGATCCCACAAAGATCGAAGCGATTACCAAATGGAAGGTTCCAGAATCACCCACGGAAGTAAGAAGTTTTCTTGGATTGGCAGGATATTATAGACGTTTTTTTTCAAGATTTTTATAGAATAGCCATCCCGTTAACCAAGCTAACTTGCAAATCGGTTAAGTTTGAATGGGGACCAAAACATTAAGAAGCATTCAGGATTTTGAAGCAAAAGTTAACCAACACACCAATACTCGCTTTGCCAGAAGGAACTGAAGACTTCGTAGTTTATTGTGATGCGTCTAAGTTAGGTTATGGATGTGTGCTGATGTAGTGTCAAAAGGTTATTGCGTATGCCTCTAGACAACTTAAGAAGCATGAAGAGAATTATACAACCCATGATCTAGAGTTAGGAGCAATAATTTTTGCCCTTAAGATTTGGAGACACTATCTTTACAGTAGTAAGTTTGTAGTATTCACAGATCATAAAAGTTTAAGATATGTCTTTGGACAAAGGGAATTAAACATGAGACATAGGCGATGGATGGAAATTCTTAGTGATTATGATTGTGATATCCATTATCATGCAGGAAAAGCTAACGTAGTAACTGACGCTTTAAGTCGAAAGTATCATGAGAAACCGAAAAGGGTACGCTCTCTTAGACTAAGCCCGCAGATAGATTTAAATGAGCAAATTAAACAAACACAGGAAACAACAATCAAGGACGATGCCGAAGGATTAAAAGGAATGATTAAAGAATTAGAGAAAGGAACATATGGAATTTGGAGATTCCATAAAAACAGAATTTGGATCCCTATCCAAGGATATCTACAAAAGCGAATACTAGAGGAAGCCCGTAAGACTAAGTATACAATGCATCCTGGAAGTGATAAGATGTATAAAGACTTGAGAAAGAATTTCTGGTGGATAAGAATGAAAAAGGATGTAGCAAGCTACGTTGCCAAATGCCTAACATGTTCACAGGTTAAAGCTGAACATCAAAAACCTTTAGGTCTGTTGCAACAATTGGAAATACCTATTTGGAAATGGGAATTGATAACCATGGACTTTGTTACCAAACTACCCAGGACACGAAAAGGTAATGATACTATCTGGGTGATTGTAGACCGGTTAAACAAATCTGCTCATTTCTTACCGATGAAGGAAACGTTTAGTATGGAACAATTAGCTAAATTATATGTAAATGAAATAGTTTAATTGCATGGAATTCCTTTATCTATTGTATCTGACAGGGACAGCTGTTTTGCCTCTCATTTTTGGACAAGTTTCCAAAAAGCAATGGGAACATGACTAAATCTGAGTACGGCCTATCATCCTCAAACAGACGGTCAAAGTGAAAGAATAATTCAAACAATGAAAGACATGCTTAGAGCTTGTGTAATTGATTTCGAAAGAAATTGGGATGAACATTTGCCTTTGATAGAATTTTCCTACAACAGCAGCTATCATACCAGCATCAATGCTGCACCATTTGAAGCCCTCTACGGGCGGAAATGTCGAACTCTAGTATGCTGGGCAGAGATTGGAGAAAAGCAACTATCAGGTCTGGAAATTGTGCAAGAAACAACTGACAAAATCATTCAAGTCAAGGAAAGACTGAAAGCGGCTCAAGATCGCCAAAAGAGTTATGCAGATAACAGACGTAAACCCTTGGAATTTCAAGTCGGAGATAAAGTGATGTTAAAAGTCTCACCCTGGAAAGGAGTTGTAAGATTCGATAAGAAAGGAAAACTAAGTCCAAGGTATGTTGGACCTTTTAAGATTGTCAAACGGATAGGGCTAGTAGCCTATCAGCTACAATTGCCAGAGGAAATGGCAGGAATACATGATGTATTTCATATATTCAATCTCAAGAAATGTCTAGCAAACGATTATTGGTGATACCTCTTCAAGATGTAGAGGTAAATGAGAAACTAAAGTTCGTTGAGAAACCCATTCATATTGAAGATAGAAATATCAAGAATCTCAAGCACAAGAGATTAGTTCTGGTAAAAGTAAAATGGGATTCAAGGAGAGGACCAGAATATACATGGGATCTTGAATCAGAAATGCAAAGAAAGTATCCACATCTATTCAAGTGAATCTCGAGGACGAGATTTAAAACAAGGTGGGGAGGATGTAACAACTCTCCAAAACACCCGAAATTTAGCCAAAACATAAAACCGGACAAGTAAATGGCACGCAAAACGAGACAGGCTCACCTGGATAGCCCAGGCGCCACGCGCCAGAGACACCATTCTCTGTCGCGACACGCGGGAGATGTCAAGGTGACGTGTCTCTGTTTCGCGCCATCTGGCAACCCTACACTTGTGACGAGGCTGACCTAGCCTAGCTAGGCATCTCAGGTGCCACGCGAGGGGACTCCCGGATTCCCGCGCGACGCGCGGGGGTGGTCAAAATCGGGTATAAAAGGAGCAGCATGGGACTGAGTTCTGTGCTCAAAATCGAACAAAAAATTCGATCATATACTCTCTCTATCCCCGTTTCTCTGAACAACACCCCCTAAAACCCTAAACCCCTAAACCTGCGAAGCGCTGCCCGCTGTAAGTAACTTAAGCCCCGATAACTAATTCACTATCCTACCCAATCGATCTAGAATCGCCAACGCATGTCTAGGCTCTGCCCGACTACGTTCGTTGGAGTTCTGTCGAGTGTTGTATGGACACCCTACCCAATCGATCTAGAATCGCCAATGTCTAGGCTCTGCCCGAATACGTTCGTTGGAGTTCTGTCGAGTGTTGTATGGACACCCTACCCAATCGATCTAGAATCGCCAATGCATGTCTAGGCTCTGTCCGACTACGTTCGTTGGAGTTCTGTCGAGTGTTGTATGGTTAAAGTGACTTTGGTTAACTTACTAACACATGTGCATTGTATGTTTTAATAGAAATCCCATGAAGTAATCAATAACCATCACCAGGAACTCCGTAGGAATAGTTAAAGTGTTCAAGGCGAGTACATTCTCGTTTTGTAAATCTTTTTGTGAGTCAAAACGTGTTACCAAAACCTCAAATGATTTAATTATGCTTAACAGTGATTGAGTATATGTATTCTACAATTACTGCCGGTATGTTGGAGTTTTGTATACATTGTTAGTCCAAAGTCACGGGAATGTGACAGGAACCGTTACTGTTGGGTGACAGGGCCCAAAGTAATATGACCCACAAGTCAGGATTGACAGTACTGATTGAGTAATTATGTAGATATAAACATTGTAAATGCGGATGCTCCTCAATAACTGTGAAGTATAATCACTTGTTTTGATAAAACTGAGATGGATTCGCCAATATTTCTTGCTGATAAAATATTTTTAAAACGCGTTTTAGGTAACTTAATGTGAAGCTAACAGAAGCCAGCTGGAGAGCACTGAAGGCTTAGAAAAGTGGCTATAAAAGTTACCTAAATAAAAAGGAGTTTCTGTTTTCCATAAATTAGGGTCTATCCCTAAAAATATGTATTGTAATAGAAACATGGGTTTTACCCCATTTGTTTAATATAAAAGTTTGCTATTTTGAAACTCTGATAATTATCTTCTAACTACGATCCTGATGTCGTAATTCCGCTGCCAAATTAATAAACATCGGTACCACCAGCTCTGTGTCTCGCGGCCCCCGCTCTCGGGGTGGGGTCGGGGGTTGCGACACCTATGCCCCAAATCCCCACATTTTTTACATACCACAAATTGGACCGCGAATCTTTCTTCTTGATGCGAGCCAATTCTTTTTCTAATGTGGCAATTTGATCTTTTGCACTATAATCAAGATCGGGAAGAGACCTTGAAATCGAATGTTTTGTACTTCTATTGGCCGAATCTTCGACATTGGAATTTTGACTCATTCTTTCTAAAAACCCCCATCATCCTCTTCTGGGTTGGATAGCAAAGTCCCATTGCTAATGGACTTCAAATACTTCCTTTCTTCCTTTATCAACCCGTCACAAAACTCTTCACACGTTCCCACAATTCAATCTTGTGATGTGGACGTCTTCTTATCATCTCTATAAAATGGGTAAAGGCTTCAAGTAATAGTTCACCCGTTTTCTATTGAACAGGATCTCATATCGAGCATCATCGGTTTTGGCCATTGAATAATATTCATCAAGAAACACTTGTTGAATTTTTTCCCAAGTGTGAATACAATTAGCTGACAATGTGAGAAACCATTACTTTGTCTTGTCCATCGACGAAAACTGAAATAACTGGAGTCTTACCTCATCTTGGGAGAAATTGGGACCCCAATAGTGCTAAAAATGGCAGAGAACTCGGCTAGGTGTGTATATGGCTCTTCGGTAACCATACCATGAAAATGAGGAAGAACATTGTTGTAATGTCGTTTGCAAGGACCTTCTTTCTTGAGCCGGTGGAATGATAGGATATGCATTTTCAAAAATTATCGGTCTAAACCGGCCATTAACACCTTGGGTTGGAGGAGGTGGCTGTCTTGCAGGACCATTAACCTCGTTGTAATTAACGTGTCTTTGAGGTATTTGATCGGTCATTCCCACAAAGTTTGGAATCCGGTTTTGGTTGTTGACATAGTAATACCAGTTTCCCCTTTAAATTTTCCTCGGTTGGCGGTTGGTGTCATAACCGTCATCACCCATGTACCCACAATTCCAATTCCCATTCACTTCCCCATACTTATCACTTTGATGATCATTTTCATCTAAATTACCTCCCCCACGAAATATTCTCCATTATGTTCATTATCCCCATAACCGAAATCGTTGACTTTATCATCATCACCCGTGTGATAAGTGTGAATACTAACCCGCTCCTCCGAATGATGTGAAAGGACACTAAAAGGCTCATCTTCATTGTTCATCATATCCTCAAAGAAGTGGATACGCTAATCATTTGGTCCCCTTGGTTTCAGTTGGCTCTCTCATAGATGGGATTGCCTCGGTTCAAAACAGGTTGGATTAGGTCGGGGATGCGGTTATCGGGAGTTCAATTATTGTTGGGGTTTGGAGGTTGGTTATAGAATTGGTTTTGTGGTGGGTATAGGTCTTGGTGTTGTGGTGGGTGTTGTTGATTTTGGTTATGGATAGATACAGATAAAGTAAGTGGTCTTCGGTTGCTATCATCCAAAACGGTTATTTTGGTTGTTTATATTTTAGTTTTTCATTTTGATAAATCCAATGGATTGGTGTTGGTTTGACTTTGGTGAATTCGAAGCAATTGGTTCCTCTAAATGACTGTTGGTTCGGTTTCTTCTTGCAACTCTCTCAGTTTATGGCTTGAACACCAATCATGAAGTTCTTCCGGATGTCCTAGTACGCATGCACCACATCTAATCTACACAAATAACACACCAAGTGTAACAAGATATTGAGAAAAATGCAAAAATGCCCAACAATTGTTTATCACAACTAATCAACAATAATTCAAAACCCAAAGCGCACAATCTCCCCGGAAACGATGCCAAATTTTGACGAGCGTCGAAGGGTCTAGTAAGAGATAGAGAGAAAATGTCCTAAATACCTCAAACTAGATAGCAATTGGCAAGAATGATGTCAAATCCATTAAGCTTGCTATGATTATTTTTTATCTTTGAGATTAGATGATTTAAAACGAGAGTTAGGAAAATCCAACAATTGATGATCAATGGGTAAAAGCTCTAGCTTAACAACATGCAATTAAAATAAGAACACAATATTTTAATTTTATTTAAAACAATGTTATGGGAAAGAATCAAACCCGGGTTCGAAATCATAAACAACTTAGATTCACTCACACAATTAGGTTCGGAATTGAGATAAACAAATAGTATTAATGTGGTAGAATTTCAAGACTTAGGCATCAAAAATCATCAACATCAATTAATGTACAATAGTATGCTTTATCATTCAAGAACATGAACAAACCCTAAATTGAATTTAAGTTTAATTAGTAGAATTAATTTCACAAAGTCAAGTATGCTAGAAATCTCAACGATTATGAACACAAGACAATACTAACACAATCAAAACAATTGTTCAAAAACATAAATGCTAAATCAAACAATCCACAATCACTTAGTGTAACAACAACCCTAGATAGCTTACAAAATCTACACCCGGGGTGAAGCTTGATGGATTAGCTGCTCATGGTGGAAAGAACTTGGATTTAGGAAGAAATCATCTTGAAACTAGGTTTTAATATTAAATTTTCGGTGTTGTAGGGTTAATTGGGTGTTTGAGAATTGAGATGATGAGAAAAGGCTCCAAGAACTCCTTTTAACTCTACATTGCATTAAACCCGAATTAAATGATAAAAACTCAAAATTCGCGTTTTTGAAACAGAGCGTTTGCCCGTTAAAGTTGCAACGGTTGCTTAGTGAGTAACAATTATTGATGGCTATGATGGAATAACATTCAAGTGGAGTTGGGTGCCATGGAGTGCTAAAGAATTGGGTCAGCTGGAAGAGCTGAACTTCGTGCTAATGTGAGTGAAGTCTAGGCTGGAAGACGATCTATTAGATTGGGTCTTGGAGCCTTGTAGGATCTTTTTTTCTGTTTGAAGTCTTAGAAGGCTGCTTCAAGACAACCATTTCGAGGATTGTGGGATTCTGGAACAACTGGCTGGTGAATTTTCTGATGTGGAGGTTGTCGTTGAACCGGTTATCGACTATGGTGGACCTGTCTAAAAGAAATGTTCACTTGGACTCGGTGAGATATAAGTTGTGTGGGGATGCGCATGAGTCATCTTGTGGATTGAGTCGGTTTGGTATTTTATTGCTAACTGCTGAAAACTTCCTGGTCTCTCTCTATGTATTCAGCGTAAGGCATGAATTGAATTTTTGGAAATATGTTGGGGTGGGTACTCGGAGGTGGAAGAAATTCATAAATGTGACTGTTCAACCGGCTATTGTTCGTTCCTTCTACATTTAAATACTTTAAAAGTATAAATAAGAATAGAAGCTGTTATAGTCAGCTAAAAACAACAAGGCTGTAAACGAATGGGACTTTCAGCAAGTGAATCGTTCGGCAGAAAGTTTGTTTATGTTCTTTCATTTAGTAAATGAACAAACGCGAACAAGAAATTTTGAAAGTTTGTTTATGTTCTTTCATTTAGTAAATGAACAAACGCGAACAAGAAATTTTGTTCGTTAAGTTAAACGAACGAACATGAACAGAGGTTGCGTTCGTTCATTTATGTTCGTGAACGTTCGGTAAGGTGTCCATTATGTTCATTCGTGTTCGTATTTAAAGATTTTTTATATGTTGTATTTTTGTTTTATTGTTTTTAGTTTTAAAAAATTTAAAACGTTAGATATACTACATACCTCCTCAAAGTCCCAACATCTCTCATTTGACCATTTCAACAAAATTTCAGTTTGGTCTAATTATTTTGTTCCCTATATCAATGTAGGGATGAGCTTGGTACACGTTCGGTACCGAAAGTACCGTTACCGAAAAACGGAGAAAAGTGCTACCGGTACTTACCGGTGTTTTGTAAATACCGATACCGAACCGATACCGGTACCAAAAAATGGGGAAAATGGGAACCGGTACCAAATATACCAGGTATGATTCGGTACCAATACCCAGTATCAAATACTAATCCCTGTATCAATGTAATAAGCAATACGCCCACTTTAATATAATTAATTACAATGATATGTTTATTGTAAGGTTATGCTTCAATACAATGTACTAAAGAAATATATAAAATTATCTAAAATTAATTATAGTGATATGTTTATTGTAAGGTGTATGGTTTAATATATAATAAATATCACTTAGCCTTATCTTAATTCCTAAAATAATAAACGTTATAAAAAATATAATTAAATATTTTCTTCTAATATTAATATTAAATATAAATCTCTTCATCATATTATATATTATGAAGATATATATTATTGATTAGTTTTATTTGGATACTCAAAATATTTTAGATTTTCGCAATAAAGAAATAAGAAAATATTCTAATAGTATTAGCGATAAAAATAACTAATATAAATTATATTATTGCAATTGTAAATATAATATATTTAATCATTATAATATTAATTATATTGTTTTTTCTTTCTTCAAATATTTATACAAATAGCATTCTCTCCTTCAATTTATTAATAATATTAGTTCAATAAAATTAATATAATAATTAGTTCTAAAATAATTCTAATGGGTATCTAATATTATAATTAATAACCGTAGTGTATTTTTTTTAAGATATGCTACGAATTGTATTAATTTATTAATAATATTATTTATTCTATTAATATCTAACATTATTATCATTAATATATTATTATGTATTGTAAACAAACTTCAATATTTAAATGATGTATAGATAATTAGGTTCTCATGTCCCTAATTTTGGTTATTCAGGGGTTCGATCAATCCAATCGGAGAACATCTTCACCTTTGCATTTATGACTCTAATTTCCAGATTAGGATTTCAAAATTTTAAAAATAGTCAACCTCAAGCTATCCATGTTCATCTAAATCTAAATGGCAATCTATTAACATCACAGCTAATAACAGTTTAACTTTACCAAAGCATATCGGTATACATTTTCTATTAACATATCATAAAATATCATACGACCACTTTTATTCTTCAATATTTCAAAAAAATCTGAATATTTTTATAACAAAGTCATACTTGCTACAAACGAAGTTGTACAGAAAGTAAATGATCACCTACTTTCATTGCTTCCCAACAAAGAAAAAGAATAACTAAGTTATTTAAATCGGTTTATGTATAAAAATAATTTACTTGTGTATATTTGTGCGGATATTGTAAAGTTACATGATTTATCTTTAGATCAGTGTAAGACACGAGTTTATAATCTAGTGTGTGTGTGTATAAGATAAGATCCTAAGAGAAACACATGATAATTGAAAAAAGTAAGAAGGATTCTTAACCATACATTTTCTCAAAGCCATTTTTTTACTTCTAATCACACATTTTTTAGTTTTTTTATATATACACATATGTGTATACTATCAATTTTGAATTATATATATATGTATATTGTTAATTTTAAACAATATATATTTGTATATTATGAAACATACATATATATCTATATACACACACACACTCACACAAATGATACTTATTTTCAACTTTAAACACATATTTTACACATACGTACACTAGAAAAAACATATTTAGAACCATAATAGTCCTTTTTATGTATAGTTGTACAATACTTATGTTTCAATTTTAAACATGTGTTAAAGATTAACAACATACACATGTGTATATATATAAATATGACAGGAAAAGCTCTGTATTTTCCCAAAAAAAAAAATTGCAGTTTGTTTGAATTTTATCTTAGAAATTTTTTTTGGTTCAGAATGTTTCTCGTGTTACTCAATTACCATAGTGTTTCTCACATATGATCCTAACCCTATAGAAAAGGAAAAATCTTTATTTCTTGATAAGCAATTCAACCCATTAACAATTTTATTTATTTTAAGCGCATTAAAGACTAAAACCAATTTTCAATTAAGCATGTTACGCTTTTACTTATCAACAACACCCATTAATATAGTTTAAACCCATTTAAATTTGCCCAATAATTTAAAAGTAAACCCAATTTAAAGTTTAACCTATTTAAAATTGGCCCATTAGGGGCCCTTTTTCTTCTAATAGTCCCAAGTCCAAAAATTTTAAGAATTATCAGGGACGGTCTGGTCGAGGAGAGGGAAATCGTAGCTTGCATTGGAGGGTTAAGCAGATAACGTTCAAGAGGCTATTGTAGAAAACCAATGAAAGCAATATCCAAATTTGAAACCTTTACAAGAAGGAAATCAAGTAACTCGTGATTTTCACCTGTAACGTAGTTAATTGTCACAAATTAATCGAATCAATCAAATGTGAATTAACTCTAATTTTAAAAGTTATTAATTTTTAAGATCTAAAATATTTTCTGTTAAAATTTTCCTTGTACGTGCCATAGTTTTAATCAGACATAATTAAAACATTGTGTCGATAATCAGATATCTTTTACCATTATTAAGAAATATGTTGAAACCGACGATAGTCATGACCATTGACCCATGACCAAGTTGGCTACTTGGCTCTTGAAAGTTGACCCAAAACCACTTGCAACCAAGTTCAACCCCTTGGAAAATCTTGTAGGCACCGATATATTATATTATCCTCTGTTGGTCACGTGTATTTATCACATGAATTTAAAATTACAAGGACAAATGTTTCATTTAAGTCTATGACTATTAATTTGATCTTGAACGTTTTAGTCGTTGGTGGTTTAAATAACATTAAATCATTTGTCGAATAACTCTTTTTAAGTTATTAGGCTTCACGGTGTGGGGTTGGCATAGGCCTGGCAAGGGTCGTCACCGCCCCCAATACCATTTTCTCCCCCTGGCGTCGTCATTGGCGTCCTAGTCTAGACGTTGAAGCCGGTCACTACAAGACAAAACCATACTCACACACGCATATACATACAACTCATATTATATATATATATATATGGTAAGGTTATTGTAAAAAAAACCAAAAGTGTGAGAAATGTAAGAAAAAATCTCAGCCATTAGATCTAAATTAATTGAAAAGAGTAATCAAGTAATTTTATCATTGATTTAATTAATTCAAAACCTTCCATAAACGTCACCCTAATTTATAGGAATACCGAATAACACTGCAAACACCATTCAGCACGTATATAACACCTTCAATAAGTATATAACACCATTTCAAAAATCTCTATAAAAACACTACGAATAACACTGCAACAACCATTCAGCGCATATATAACACCATTTAATAATTATATAACACCATTCAGTAAGTATATAACACCATTCAATAATTATATAACACCATTCAACACATATATAACACCATTCAATAATTATATAACACCATGAACTGAAACAAAAAACCATTAACTGAAACATTCGATTGAACTTAATTTTTTTTTTCTGTATATAAGTATAGTAATATGGTACTCATATTAAAGATTAAAAAACACTCGTTATTATGGTGTAGTTTAAAAAAAAAACGAGTTACGTGTAAAAATTTATTGACGTTTAAAAAATAAAAGGGGAACTTGCATGTGGATTGCATGTGACTTTCTAAAATTAAAAATGTTAATTTTACGTTTATACCTTAATCTAGAAAATTAATTATTTTAATTATTATACTATTTACAAGATTGTCATCAAGATCTCAACCATTAGATTAAATATCTAATGGTTTAGATTCTTTCTTACCCTTCTCACACTTTGGACTTTTTTTACAGGATCTTCTATATAATATATATTATATATATTAGGCCCATCACCCATTCCTTACCTCCATCCTCTTTGCCCCATCCTCACACCCGATCTACGTGTCGCCTATGTTGCGGATCATCCTCCAAGGATGGGTCATCACCATACAACATAGCCTTAAAAGATCGCAAGTGAGTTATTAATACTCAATAGCTTTACCCCACACGGTGTGGGCGTGGAAATACAGCGTGGAAGCCAGTCTATGCCAAGCTAACCACCCTTTGTCTGGCATGGAGCACGGCGTTATGGTTGGGGCTTGAGGATCTCCACCAGCGTGGGGGCAAATGTGTGGGTGAGGTAGCAGCGTTTCATTGGTAGGTGAATTTTCGTTGGTTATGATTGGTTAATGTTTATTTTTAACATTTTTTTATTAAAACGTGGCGTTTCATTGGTAGGTGAATTTTCAATTGGTTTTAATTGGTTAATGTTTATTATTAACATTTTTTATTAAAACATCACTTTCCACGCCAGTTCTACTCCTCCCTTTTTTGCACCACAACACTTTTCTGACGTATCTGACGTGGCTGCCAAATGTCGCATATGCCCCATTTTCACGCCCCTTCACGCCGAATGGTCTTAGCCTATTTAGGTGTAATACATGTTGGAAATCAAACCTTGATCAAACATATAACACTAGACCTTGATCAAACATACAAACACTGATGAACGAATCTATTCGACTCTTTTTATTATTTATCAATGAAACCACACCCATATAATAACCATAACCCTCTAATTATATTAAAACTCATTCTAGTCCTGACTCGACTCAAACTCCATTAGATAAATAAATATACTCCTAATTAAACCTTATTAGTTTAAACTAATAAATATCTCTAAAAAAAATATAAAAGACTGAATACATAATCTATCAAGAATTATCTATAATCCTCGTGATCCTTATCTCCTCAATTCAAGATTAATGTTTTCATTCTCATCCTTAATCTTGAATTGAGCTTGTTTCTTCACATCCGCAACGTTATCGACAACTTCAATCAATTGATCAATCTCAATATCCCTCTTCTCGGGTCAACCGAACTACATTGTTCATGGCCATCGATCAAAGAAAAAAAAACAATCTCCCCGTTTCTACCATTTTATTCTTTTCTTGCTAGACACGACAAGATTCAAAGCTTCCACGCGTTAACAATCATTTTCCATCCATCTACCCACAAATTTCGATCGGATACTTCTACTAATAAGAACAACCTACACTAGTTTTTTTCCGTTCTTGTTCTTCGCAGGAAGGATCGGGTCTTGATCTTACCTGAATTGAAAGTTGCTAATGTGTGAAGCCCATCACCACGGAACCGAACTGGACTGATCGACTGTCACCACCGCCTTCCAAATGGTACTCTCTGTTACATCCGCTGACCCAACCACCATTCGCCTGTTTTCGCTTATGAACAACAGAAACGAAAGTAACCTTGATCGGATTTGTTACACGAAAACTTCCCTGATCGATCTGCACCCGTTGCTCTTGACCACAACATGACAAGCCCTCGTTATTCTGTCATCTTTGTATTGGCTTATGTAAGATTTGCTAATGATGAAAGCCAAAACCAACGTAGGTTATTCTTAAAACAAATACCAAAACTACTCAAAGATGAATTGTTTCTAAAAACAATTACCAAAACTACTGCAACATGAACTATTGCCTCAAAGATCTGAAGACAAAGTACAAGTGTTGGATTATCAAAGTATCAGGTCAACTATTCAACTGTCAAATTAACAAAAGTCAAAGCTGAAGACTTGAAGTCCAAGTCAACAAGACCAGAAGTACTGGATTCCAAAAGTGTTGGAATCTTTCCAGCAGTTTTGTGAATCCAGTTGTAGTCTTCTTTGATTAGCAGTAGTTTCTGTGTAATAGTAACTTTTGTAACTATCTAGCAGTTATGTGAACTACTAGCAGTTACACCATTTAATGAGTTGTTAGGAGTCGCTCTCATGGTGATGTCACCAACAATTCACTCCTCCTATATATAGTTCGTTACCCTCAATGTAACAATTGACACTTAGAGCCAAAAGGCATAAAGTGAGAGAGTGAACATCTGGTGAGGGGGGGTGCATTATGTACTTTGATTGTATTGTAAACATTCTAAATTGAATGAAATCATAATGCAAACATTCCAAAATCTAATTGTGTTGATGATGATGTGTTTGCATTAATTGTGTAGATTAAGTTTACATATATATTCTACTGTTTAATAAAAAACACACACTTCATACCAAGCACCAAAAGATCAGATGTTAATATTCCTAAGAATACCACTGATTACTTTGAGCATGATTTTCAAAAGTTGGAGCTCGATGATAAGACATTCGAGATACTGGCCATGGACTTACCTAATGAAATCTATGTTATATTCCTCCATTGTGAGAATGCCAAAGAGGTTTTGGGATGCCTTGAATGAAAAATTTGGTGGTACATATGAGGTACAAGAGAATAACAGAGAAATTTCGAGTCAGTAGTATGAAACATTCTCTCATGTCAAGGGAGAATCTCTAACTTAACAGCTTGAGAGGTTCAATTGCCTAATAAGTGAGCTAAGGCTTACAGATCAAACTTAAATAAATTCTGCTCTGAATCACATATTTATGAGATCTTTTCCTAATAAATGGGATACAACTGCTATGTATTGAGAAACTCTGTTGGTTTTAAAGAGATGACTTTGACACAACTTCATGGCAAACTTCTCACTTATGAGAGAAAGCTTGACCAAAAACAAAAGTTATATCTTAAAAAAACTGTTAATGATTACACATATGGTAACACAACCCTGATGAGTCAACTTGAGTCTTCATCGTCCAACAATGGAAATAACTTGGGTTATGATCACTTTGTTGACATAAACTACTGGTTTCAATTCTCAATTTAACACATCACATACTGGAAACCAAATTTTTGCTTTATTATTGAATGATCATAAATCCATGGATTCAGTTGATCAAGAAGGATTTTATATTGTTGACCAATTACCCTGTTAAGCTTCAAAACAAATCAATTCTACAACAAAACTGGTAGGAGATTTCCTGATTTAGAATGAAAAGTAAATTTGAGAAAAACAATTAAAGAGTAAAATGTTATAAACGTCCCAAACTTGGGAATTTTACTAGAGAATGTAAAAATCCCATCCAAATTTCTATGCCCTATGTAACCCATCCAAACTCACCAAAGCAATCAAACTCACAAAACTCATATCAAAAGTTTTCCAAAAATACCTTTTATCCAAACACCCAAGCAATAGATCACCTTTCTCAATCACACATGTTATCACATGCTCAGCATACTTACTCACCAATCCAAAATGTGTATTTTCAATCCACTGTCTCTCATTCTCCCTTATAAACCCCTTCACCTGTTCAACAACCATCACAAACACAAACACCGACAGTTTCCCAAACTGCTGGTTGTTCTGCACTAGATTCAAGCCAACAAAGTTTCTTCACTAAAACTTTGTAGACTGGAGCACTATGTCTGATGACATTTCCAACAACTTTTCCATGTTTGATGCTGACATAAAATAACTCGCATCTACAAATGAACAACCTGCAATTGAGGAATTTTCCTTGAAAGAAAAACTTATTTATGAGATTTCAAGGAAAACTGCTTGTAAATCTTCAAAGGTCATGTCTGCTAATTTGGCATTAGTTTCAACTATTGAAATCATAAAAATGGGCTGTCACACTTTGATAGTTAATGGTACGTCGATAGTGGAGGGTCTACACATATGACTGGGTATAGAAACCTTCTTTCTCAGTTAGAGCCCATGGTGAAATAAATCTTTTGGGAATGACTCTAAAGGGATGTTAGAGCCTTGATTGCACGCATTGGAATCGGGCGGCATGTCCAACTGCTTGGAAAGGCCAACACACTCGAGGTGATCACGATGGTCCAACCCCAATCCTACAAGAAAATGTGTCTCAAGATCTATGGATTTAGCATGCGTACTTTGTCATGGCAGGCTAAATCAACGATCTTCAAGTTTTATATTCATCGAATCTTTTCGATGATGTCATAGATGGGGTCACTCTGGATTCATCAGTTTACACGAACAATGTGCATTACAGATACAAGTATTATCTTGTTAATGGTATATATCCGTAGTGACCCGTCTTAATGAAAAGTCTTTTTTGCCCTGATGATGAAAAACGATTGTACTACAAAATAAAACGCGAGTCACAAAGAAAGAATGTCGAGCGAGCCATTGGGGTGTTAAAGAAGCGATAGACTATCATTGCCCAACCATCGCCTATAGTAGAAAAATGCAAAACATAATGTATGCTTACATTATATTACATAATATGATTTTGGAGACTTAGGTCGAGCCATTTGTCCCGAATATGATGAAACTATGCAGACGAAGAACCCAATCCTAACATATGCCAACAAAGAAGAAATCCGCCGTAAGATACGACGGAGAGACACACATTTGGATCTTCGATCGGATCTGGTCGAATATCTTTGGTTGGATCGCATGCTAAATAATGACAACAACGATGAGGAGTAATATACTCTTTATTATTTTGGTTAATTTTCTTCTTTATTTTAAGTAGGATTTAATCTTTTTCGTTGCTTAAACTGTATTTTATTTTTATTATTTGGGGGTACTTTTATTTATTTTTAGTTTTAATACAATTAAAAAAATTAAAAATAATTGTTAATTAATGATTATAGAGCTCCAAACCATATTAGGGGCTTTATTCAGAAAATACAATGGAGCTCCTTATCCTACGTGTCGCATACGTGACGATGAGGTGTCACAATGGAGCCCCTAATGGGCTCCTAGCCTCCAACCATAACTTGTAGCTTTAACGTGTTGGATTCTACATCAATTTTATGAGTGGCAAAACTATTTGAAAGTGTTATGTCCTAGAAATATTTTATTATAAGTCACAAAATTATTTAAAAGTGTTAAGTCCTATACATTATGTACTCTACACCAAAACATTTACATAATCGTACTCAAGTTGATGTGTGTGAAGTGTTGGGTTCCTACACACATATTATTTAAAATTGGAGAAACAGTATATAAAACGTATGAAACCCAAATTAGGTGTTATTTTTAGAAACAACTCCCATTATTCACATAGCCTAAACATCTTATTTCACACCCATGCTTCTATACGTCTCGTATACATGTCATATAGGAGAATGTTGCACAAAAAATGTCAAAGAAATTTTTTTTGTCTTCATCTATACCAGTCGTATAGCATTGTACGGCCCGTATAGGATGTTATACGACCGATATAATGCTATACGACCGATATAATGCTATACGACCCCAACCCCATATAATGTTGTTCAACCCAATATTTCTCCATCTATACATGTCATATGTAACAACTCTGAATTTCGTTGTTACCTTTTTCTTTTATTATCATTGTATCCATTCTTTGTAAATCTAGAGATTCGGTTTATAAGAAAGTTATGTTAAATTAAATATGTTTTATTTCAATTATATCGCATCTAAGTGTCACACCCCAACCGATGGCGGAATCATCAGGGCGCGGCACTAGGCGAATCAGATTGCTCGAGAGAATCCATAACAACTGTTTACGCGACAATATTTAAACATTCATTATTCCATACTAACAAACATATAATCCGTAAACAATTATTACAAATATCAAAACATCTCTCAAACAAACATAATTCGATCTTTCCTAGATTTTCTATTACAATGCGTTTCTAGAGATAATTCCTAAATCCGTTTTACAGCAAGTAGATCTCAATAACCTGCAACATACGTTAAAATAAATTGTCAATACAAAAATGTATTGGTGAGCATACAGGTTTTGATATAATAGCATAGTAGATAAAAGTATAGCGAATTCCTTCATACATAAACATGATTCATACAACATATAAACTCACAAGACAATTTATCATGCTATACTCGCTGAGAGCTCGCGCGTACATCTTAGCTAAACCCCGTCGGATGAGAGCCCCTCTACAGTACTATACTAGCCAATGTGGAGATAACGAAAACAGTCCTAGCTTACATGTTCTAGAAATCACGTATAATATGTATAACAGATATTCGCGCGTGATAAATCAGTTTAGCGTGCGTTCTGTATTTTTTATAAGAACGTATGCTACACCCAAAAAAAGCATTAAAGCGAAAATGGGTCAAGTATACTCACTGTTGATGCGTTTAGGTTAGAGATGAGGTCTGAGATGAGTTGAGGAGAGTGCCGTATCAGCCTGCATACGCGAACGGAAGTGCATCAGTCTCCAAAAGCTGAAACGGTTAAGTTTGGGTTAAGCATGTCACACCCTGACCCGCAGCGGAAAAGGTGACCGGGGCATGATTGGGTTATCATCAAAGCTCATGACATTTATTTATACGTTTCATATTCATTAATACACTTTAATGGAGAATTACAATCAATATTACAACATGTCCTAAATATCAATCTAGGCTTCATTGTTTTCTTCTAAGGCATTTCCTATGTTTTCCTTGCTTCATCCTGTTCACCTGTATCATGTGTAAAAAGGGTTTTTGGATCAACAAAAAGTTGGCGAGTGAATCCTATGGAAAACATTTGAACACGTTTATTTAATTGATTATAAAATAAGTGCACAACCACACATGAGTAAAAATAGATGTAAGCTTATTCACCAATCAATTTAATAATAAACAATACACACATGAACAATAATGGATCGTTTAGAGGCACGCGTTGCTCAACTCGTCTCTCACGAGGAACTGATGGGCCTAATGAATGAATTGCATAAACTTGACAATATGAAATACATAACTACAAACAATATAAACTCAATAATACACACATGAACAATAATGGATTTGTTTTGAGGCACGCGTTGCTCAACTCGTCTCCCACGAGGAACTGATGGGCTTAATGAATGACTTTCGTATAAGTTGACAAAATGAAATACATAATCACAACAATATAAACAATCTAAGTTTAGATCACAATATGGTATGGCACAAGTTTAAATAAACGAGTTAATTATTTTGTGACACATGACACACCCCAAAACGTGTAATTAAAAAGGGGGAGTTGTAAGATTCACTCACAGTGGGTGCGTTCGGTTGATGATGTTGAATGCACGCGAAGTGGTTTTAACCACGAGTGAAATTAACCTAGATAAATAGCATTATGGTTCGGTAAGTAAACGGATTTTATTAATCCATTTTAGTAGGATTGTTGGGTGTATTTTTGTGAGTTTAAGGCTATTTTCTAACCTTAAAAATGTTATTTTTAAGTATTTTTAATTGATTTTTAATTAAAATAAATAAATAAAAATAATAATAAAAAGTTGACTTTTTTGACCGTTGACCGTTGACCGTTGACTGTTGACTTTGACCGGTTCGTATGCGTGTATGTGTGCGCTGAGTGAGGCTCGAACCCGAGACCTCCCGTACGCGTGCACGCAGCTCTACCAACTGAGCTACGTGTCTAACCCGAAATATTTCTGTTTTTAATTATATTTATATATTAATTAGATTAATCCGAAAATCAACTTATTTCTAAAAAGATTTTAATCAGTGACTCGGTGCGCTCCACAGGTCTCGAACCCGGGACCTGTGGGTTGAGTTAACACACAGTCCACCGCTCCGATTTATATTATACTTATGAACAAACTTCATTATTTCATTTCTGCCTTGTTTTAAAAAGTTAGATAATTGTCCGAATCGGTGCAGTAGACCGGACTCGAACTCGTGACGTGTGTTTAAACATTCACACAGTCCACCGCTGGACTATGTGTCTATCTTGGTTATTATTCCGGTTATTATTAAACTTAACATGTACAGCGGTGACTCCGGTTCGGTTAACAAAAAAAAAAGACATTTTTATTAAGGCAAGCATGCGTGGGACAAGATTCGAACTCGAGACGTTTACGTGTTTAATGTGCACACAGTCCACCGCTGGACTGTGTGTCTAACCCAAGTTATAACTTGATTTAAATTAAACTTATAGACAACGGACACTTCGTCTTCTTCGTTAGATTTTAACCAGAATCGGAAGTCCGACTGGTTCGATGTTTTAATCGTGTTCTTTAGTGTTTTGAGGTTAATTACAGATGAGATATGTAAAAAGAATGAAAGATTTAAGCGTAAGGTATACCGACTGGACTCCTCTGTTTCTCCGGCAGAACTCCGGCGACAGCAAAAGATTCCGGCGTCGTGTGTCTTGCAGCAGCGAGTCTTCAGAAAGGTTGAAAAGGATGTGGGTGACTTCGGTATAAGCTCAGGGGGTTCAGTAAGGCTCAGAAGTGAAGGGTTCGGTTTTCCGGCGATGTGCAGAAGTTTTCCGGTGAATGGAATTACGTCGGGTAAAGGTGCGGTTTTGAGCGAAAAAGCTTGCAGAGGTTTGAGGGGGTATTTATAAGGCAGGTCATCGATGAATTTGGTCCGATTTCTGACTTGATTCGTCGGTTAGAAATTCTCCGGCGGTTATAGCTTGTGTCGCGGACTAGGCGTCGGTTATAACCGATGTAGTGATTAAGTTTTACGTTATAACTGAAGATATCGTAAATTCTTGGCGAGTTAGTCGGGATTTCCGACGACTGAAATTTGGGCGCCGGTTTTTGAATTCGAGAATCATGATATGAATTAGTTGATTCTAATAATTAACAAGAAATACAAGTGGCGCAGTGGTTGAGTGTGTGGGTGTTAAGTCGTTGAACCGGTTGACTGACCCGGGTTCGAAACCCGGCAGAACCATTTTATTTTTATTTCATTATTTTTAAAATTTTTCAAAAACAAATTATATATTCCAATATAATAATTAATTATGTATCGTTTAAATTTATTTTGGGCATTAAATTCGCAACGAAATTTTTAAGTGATTGTTCGGTTAATAAACGGAGCGGGTTTGGTAAATCCGTTTTTGACGGATGTTACAGTATCCCCTGCTTTTTAGAAATTTCGTCCCGAAATTTAAGTAGTGATATAATTGACTAAAAATAATGGTGTTTAGTTTGACAGTTACATGGTTAGAAAAAGTAAGGGTTTAAGTTTTTGTTTGAGGCGGTAACGTTCCTTGTAAGGGTTAAGTACCCTATTTACAGGAATCGCTTTTCGTTGCCTACTGTAAAAGTATGATAAGCAGAATTGATTCGCTAAATATGATATCATGCATAAGAGTTTGGATATGTGTGGAAGGATATGGTTATATCCTAAGGCAAAACTTCTAATACTACAACCTACATGGAACTTCTCATAACCATCTAACAATACCTCTGATCCTTTGACAAGAATACTTATATATAGGAAGTACCAGCGGCGTATCCACCATATTCTTGTCAAATTTTCATTGGTTTTATCAGTAAGTTATGATTTTTCTATGATGTAACTCTAAAACATAAATAACACAACAACCAATATTTGAATCCACATTCTGGTAGCATATAGGTTTGAATGGTGACAGTCCCTCTCTCGTTTGTTATGATGGAGAGGTTAGTTTATGTAGAAATAGAACACAGTCCAATTTCTTTAAATAGCGAGATGATATGAATGTAACACAAATTTCAACCAAGGCAATACTAAATCCTACATGGAACTTCTCATAACCGCCTGATAATGCCTCTGATCCTTTGGCAAGAATACTTATATATAGGAAGTACCAGCGGCGTATCCACCATATTCTTGTCAAATTTTCGTTGGTTTTATCCGCAAGTTATGATTAGTTACCAAGAAACTACTAAATCCTACATAGAACTTCTCATAACCGTCTGACAATGCTCTGATCCTTTGACAAGAATACTTATATATAGGAAGTACCAGCGGCGTATCCACCATATTCTCGTCAAATTTTCATTGGTTTTATCAATGAATTATGATTAGTCCTATGTGACTCTACAACCAATACAACAAACACAAAATACTGAAAATGAAAAAATGTCTGTGCGATCAAGGCTCAATCAAACGGAGCCGATCGTATTGCATGTACTGAAAATGAAAATGTCTTGCGATCAAGGCTCAATCAAGCGGAGCCGATCGTATTGCATGTACTGAAAATAATAAACTTAATCTAAACAACAATCACACAAACAGCCTATACATGGAACCTCTCATAACCGCTGATAATGCCTCCGATCATTTGACAAGAATACTTATATATAGGAAGTACCAGCGGCGTATCCACCATATTCTTGTCAAATTTTCATTGACTTTATCCACAAGTTATGATTAGTTCTATGTGACTCTACTACAAACACAACAACCACAAAATACTGATAATGAAAATGTCTGTGCGATCAAGGCTCAATCAAACGGAGCCGATTTGTATTGCATGTACTGAAAATGAAATGTCTGTGCGATCAAGGCTCGATCAAACGGAGCCGATCGTATTGCATGTACTGAAAATAATAAACTTAATCTAAACAACAATCACACAAACAGCCTATACATGGAACCTCTCATAACCGCCTGATAATGCCTCCGATCCTTTGACAAGAATACTTATATATAGGAAGTACCAGCGGCGTATCCACCATATTCTCGTTAAATTCTCATTGACTTTATCCGCAAGTTATGATTAGTTCTATGTGACTCTACAACAAACACAACAACACAAGATACTGATAATGAAAATGTCTGTGCGATCAAGGCTCAATCAAACGGAGCCGATCGTTTTGCATGTACTGAAAATGAAAAATGTCTGTGCGATCAAGGCTCAATCAAACGGAGCCGATCGTATGTGGGCACGCCGGGTTCACGCTCATAATGAAATGGGGAACATGCTCAACGCTCATAATGTAATGGGGAGCGGCGGCCTATGAAATTGCATGTACTGAAAATAATAAACAATAATTACTCAAACAGTTTACACATGGAACCTCTCATAACCGCCAGATAATGCCTCCGACCCTTTGACAAGAATACTTATATATAGGAAGTACCAGCGGCGTATCCACCATATTCTTGTCAAATTCCCATTGGCTTTATCCTAAGTTATGATTTGTTCTATGTGATAAAGAAAAACATAAAACTAAACGATTTGAGTTGAATCTGGATTTTCGGTGAAGAGGACTAGTTGGGTATCTTCGTTTGGGCCGTCATTATCTTCGACAGGATTGGCGTTGATGTTGAAGACTCTTCCTCTTGCTGGTGGCCTAGCGGTTGGGTTTTCTTGGTTTACTTGGTTAACTGGGTTTGATTGGGCTTGAGCGTTTATGATGTTAACCAATCGAGGGCACGTGTTTCTAAAGTGGGTAGGGTTGCCACAATTGAAACAAGCTCGAACATGTGGGAACATGGGGTATTGGGGTTGTTGATAGGTTTGGACCATGTTTTGAGTAGGGGGAGAGATTTGGTTTTGAAAGGTGCGGCAAACCTTGCTCAAATGACCATAGCGTCCACAAGTTGCACATAGTCGACAAAGTAAGGTAAGGGGATGGTGATAAAAATAGTTGTTGCATCGAGGGTGAGGTCCAAGATATGGTTTCTTATTTGGGTAAGTTGAGTTGGGTGCCACTTGAGTGATTGGGATAGCTTGGATGGGTATGGCGTGTGAAATTGGTTGATTTCGTTGGATAGTAGCGAAAAGTTGCCCGTCTCTTTTTCTCTTAGAATTGGGTTGAGAAGGGGATTCGGTTTGGGTGTGGTCGGAGGTTTCAGTCGATGCTTTATCCTTCTTCTTTTCCTCCTTGAAGTCTTTGTTCTGGATTCGGTTCTCGGTGAGCTCTGTTGCTAGCTCCATTGCTGCTTCCAAAGTTGTAGGCGTGGTACTTATTACAGAGTCTTGAATCTTTGACGGAAGACCACGAATGTAGTGCTCGATCAAACGGTAGAGGGGAGTGAACATGTTGGGAACCATTTGATGTAACTCGAGGAATCTTTTGTTGTATGTGGTGTGGTCTCCTTCCTTTTGCTTCAACGAATAAAATTCATCTTCTAATTTCTTGATTTCGCTCCTTGGGCAAAATCGTCTGGTCATGATTTCCTTCAATTCGTTCCAAGTTAAGGTCATAGCATCTTCCACACCTCGTTTGGCCTTCTCTGTATTCCACCAAGTAAGTGCTATCCCATATAATCGACCAGTAGCATATCGCACTTTGCGATCATCGGGGCAATCGCAATTTAGAAAAGTGTTCTCCATCTCTTCAAACCAATGGAGGAGAGCAGTGACACCTTCAGTCCCTTTGTATTTCGGAGGGTCGCATGATTTGAAATGCTTGTAGGTGCATTTAGTGGTAGTTGGGGGAGAGTTGATAACGTTTTGATTTTCTTGATTGACAGGATTAGCGATAAGTGCTTGTTGGACTTGGATTACAATGTTGGGTATTACGGCAGCCATTTGTTGAGCGATTAGGGCAGCCATACGCTCGCGGGCTTTTCCTGCTCTCATCTTCCTACGGGCGAGGTTAGAAGACATCTACAAGGAATACATGTCAAGAGTATGAGTTGGATGTTTTTGGGTTCATGGGTCGCACTAGGAATGAACATTCATAAAATAATTATAGAAAAATAAATCTACTACATTCATAGGATGTCTTGAGCTTTGCTCGCCATTAGGCCCTACATGCCGCCATACTTCACCTTCGTAATCATGTGGGCCCCCATGAATACCGGGTTTTTCATATGGTTTGCATGTGTTAGCCTGGTTGCGTACACTGAAACCCGGAGAAAATCGAGAAATATGTATATAACATATGAGATTCGGAATGTGTCCAGGTTTAGACACGGTGACACCTCAAAGTGGGGTTAGTTCGAACGACGTTTGGTGTGGCATGCTTTGGCCTAATAGGTCCTTCGTACTCTCATCGTTAGTCCCCAGGTAGGCAAACTGGTCCGTTATATTGGATTTATACGAATGCCAACCTAGACAGGACGTTCCGACTACCGGTACTTGTACCCTTCCAGTTACTAAATGCCCGTCGCAGAACTTACTTTGATGAGATTTGAAAATTGCAACAAAATCTTTGAATAACAAAAGTATGAAGATGAATTGAATATATGAACATTGATATATGTATAATGAATGTGTATGTAAGTATGTATGTTTGACTGTAAATATAAACAAATATGAAACAAATAAATATCATAAGTTTGTATGTAACCACCTAATCAATTAAAATTTAGGCAGACTATAGTATAGGCTCTAAGGGTCTAATAACCTATCCTATATCCCTATAGTCATGGCTCTGATACCAATCTGTCACACCCCGACCCGCAGCGGAAAAGGTGACCGGGGCATGATTGGGTTATCATCAAAGCTCATGACATTTATTATACGTTTCATATTCATTAATACACTTTAATGGAGAATTACAATCAATATTACAACATGTCCTAAATATCAATCTAGGCTTCATTGTTTTCTTCTAAGGCATTTCCTATGTTTTCCTTGCTTCATCATGTTCACCTGTATCATGTGTAAAAAGGGTTTTTGGATCAACAAAAAGTTGGCGAGTGAATCCTATGGAAAACATTTGAACAAGTTTATTTAATTGATTATAAAATAAGTGCACAACCACACATGAGTAAAAATAGATGTAAGCTTATTCACCAATCAATTTAATAATAAACAATACACACATGAACAATAATGGATCGTTTAGAGGCACGCGTTGCTCAACTCGTCTCTCACGAGGAACTGATGGGCCTAATGAATGAATTGCATAAACTTGACAATATGAAATACATAACTACAAACAATATAAACTCAATAATACACACATGAACAATAATGGATTTATTTTGAGGCACGCGTTGCTCAACTCGTCTCCCACGAGGAACTGATGGGCTTAATGAATGACTTTCATATAAGTTGACAAAATGAAATACATAACCACAACAATATAAACAATCTAAGTTTAGATCACAATATGGTATGGCACAAGTTTAAATAAACGAGTTAATTATTTTATGACACATGACACACCCCAAAACGTGTAATTAAAAAGGGGGAGTTGTAAGATTCACTCACAGTGGGTGCGTTCGGTTGATGATGTTGAATGCACGCGAAGTGGTTTTAACCACGAGTGAAATTAACCTAGATAAATAGCATTATGGTTCGGTAAGTAAACGGATTTTATTAATCCATTTTAGTAGGATTGTTGGGTGTATTTTTGTGAGTTTAAGGCTATTTTCTAACCTTAAAAATGTTATTTTTAAGTATTTTTAATTGATTTTTAATTAAAATAAATAAATAAAAATAATAAAAAAAGTTGACTTTTTTGACCGTTGCGTTGACCGTTGACTTTTGACTTTGACCGGTTCGTATGCGTGTATGTGTGCGCTGAGTGAGGCTCGAACCCGAGACCTCCCGTACGCGTGCACGCAGCTCTACCAACTGAGCTACGTGTCTAACCTGAAATATTTCTGTTTTTAATTATATTTATATATTAATTAGATTAATCCGAAAATCAACTTATTTCTAAAAAGATTTTAATCAGTGACTCGGTGCGCTCCACAGGTCTCGAACCCGGGACCTGTGGGTTGAGTTAACACACAGTCCACCGCTGACGTCCGTATTTTATATTATACTTATGAACAAACTTCATTATTTCATTTCTGCCTTGTTTTAAAAAGTTAGATAATTGTCCGAATCGGTGCAGTAGACCGGACTCGAACTCGTGACGTGTGTTTAAACATTCACACAGTCCACCGCTGGACTATGTGTCTATCTTGGTTATTATTCCGGTTATTATTAAACTTAACATGTACAGCGGTGACTCCGGTTCGGTTAACAAAAAAAAGACACTTTTTATTAAGGCAAGCATGCGTGGGACAAGATTCGAACTCGAGACGTTTACGTTTTAATGTGCACACAGTCCACCGCTGGACTGTGTGTCTAACCCAAGTTATAACTTGATTTAAATTAAACTTATAGACAACGGACACTTCGTCTTCTTCGTTAGATTTTAACCAGAATCGGAAGTCCGACTGGTTCGATGTTTTAATCGTGTTCTTTAGTGTTTTGAGGTTAATTACAGATGAGATATGTAAAAAGAATGAAAGATTTAAGCGTAAGGTATACCGACTGGACTCCTCTGTTTCTCCGGCAGAACTCCGGCGACAGCAAAAATTCCGGCGTCGTGTGTCTTGCAACAGCGAGTCTTCAGAAAGCTTGAAAAGGATGTGGGTGACTTCGGTATAAGCTCAGGGGGTTCAGTAAGGCTCAGAATGAAGGGTTCGGTTTTTCGGCGATGTGCAGAAGTTTTCCGGCGAATGGAATTACGTCGGGTTAGGGGGTTTTATGGAGGAATACGTGAATTTGGTGTATTTTGACTTGATCGTCGATTGAATTTGGTCGATTTACTTGGAATTCGTCGGTTATAACCGATGTAGTGATTAAGTTTTACGTTATAACTGAAGATATCGTAAATTCTTGGCGAGTTAGTCGGGATTTCCAACGACTGAAATTTGGGCGCCGGTTTTTGAATTCGAGAATCATGATATGAATTAATTGATTCTAATAATTAACAAGAAATACAAGTGGCGCAGTGGTTGAGTGTGTGGGTGTTAAGTCGTTGAACCGGTTGACTGACCCGGGTTCGAAACCCGGCAGAACCATTTTATTTTTATTTCATTTTTTTAACAATTTTTCAAAAACAAATTATATATTCCAATATAATAATTAATTATGTATCGTTTAAAATTATTTTGGGCATTAAATTCGCAACGAAATTTTTAACTGATTGTTCGGTTAATAAACGGAGCGGGTTTGGTAAATCCGTTTTTGACGGATGTTACAAAGCAGTAGGCAAGTTCGGCAAAGTTGTACTATTCTGCTGAGTTTTGAGTCAAGTTCGGGCGAACTTTTGTAATTTCCAAAGAAATTACACAAGTTCGGGGGAACTTGTAAGATTTGTTTAAGGAATTGACAAGTTTGGACGAACTTGTGAAGTTTCCTGAGAAACTTTGCAAGTTCGAGCGAACTTGAAGGTTTTTGATGATGGTGTGAGTTGTTTGGACTCAAGTTCGGCCGAACTTAACCCTTAGAGGTCAAGTTCGAGCGAACTTGACTAAGGTGCTGCACAAAAATCAGTTAAACCTCGAGCGAACTTGATGTTTTCGGGTCCAAAATCTTGCGTTTTCGTGTCGATTGCTGAGGAAATCGAGTGTTTCATCCCTCCAACCCTGTGCTACTGAGCAAACTTAGGTCGGAGAGGTCTTTTAGAGCGGTTTTAGCCTTTTTACAAAAGCGTGAACTAATCCGGGCGAACTCGGGGTTCGTTCGGGTTACTTCGGCTTGTGTAAACCAACATAAACATTCTTGTGCTTCCAGATCTGGTTAATGATAAATCTTCATTTCATATCAGAAAATGAACAAAACATCATCCAAAGTCCGTATTTTGTGTAAAAATCAATGTTCAAAAGGTTTTGCTCAGAACAGAAGTTTTATGTAAAAAGATGAAGATTTTCGTAAACATAGAAGATTTATGAAAACAAAGGCAATTCCTTGTGCAAAATCGTTGTAAAACATTGATAAACATCGTTGTAGTTGATTCTTACTTAGAAACAGAGGGTTTCGGGAGCTCAGAGCGAAGTTGCAGCAAGTTTAAATGAGAGGAATGAGCTGAGTATTTATAGGCGAAGGCAAAAATGAGAGCTAGTGGAGTCAAGTTCGAGCGAACTTGTGAGATCTTGAAGGGAGGGTGAGTCAAGTTCGGTCGAACTTGCATGGTTTCATGCAAGTTCGGGGAACTTGAGGGGAGATGAGGTTTGAGTTTTGGTCAGCCAAGTTCGGCCGAACTTGGGGTCACCCAAGTTCGAGCGAACTTGTCCAAATGTTGGGTTTTCTTTGTTTATTTCGCGTTTCGAGTTTGTTTGGCGATTCGGTTCGTATATTATAGTTATATTAAGCGTTATAGCGAAGTATTAAGCGTGCTAAATGGTCATATTTACTTAAATTCCACAATTACTCAAGGTTCGACAAATAAGCGATGAATCATGCGGCTTTGTTCCCAAGTCTTGTGAGAGTCGCGTTGCAGTTTAAGCGAGCAGATAGCCTTGGAAACTCACGCAAAGTCGATAGTATTTAGTTTGTGCGAGATAAGCGTTATGTTAATGCGATGTAATGCGTTGTGATGTGATATAGTGCGAAAATATGCGATGTAGTGTAATAAGCCATTTAGATTACATTATAATCCGAATTCTGGTGCTAGGCGTAACGAGAGTGACGAGCTTGCGAGGAAGCCGGTTGTTACAGTCTCCCCTACTTTAGGAAATTTCGTCCCGAAATTTATTCTAAAGGGGGAACTTGAGACTTAATACGAATAGATAATGATAGATAGCGGTAGAGCGTTAGGCGTAAGTCGAGGATAGACGAGCGGTTATCGAGGACTGGCGAGTGAAAGCGTCTCGAAGGTGTAAAGTCGATGAGCAAAACAGATTAATTGACTCATGGTCGATAACTCACGAGCTGGCGATGAAGAAAATGCTTTTAAGTTTTGAAAAAAAATTGTTAACCACCATAAGAGCGTTTAAAGGAAATTGGGTTTATGAAAATCTTCTCACAACGTGGCGCTAGGCGGTTGATTCCCCATTGTGAGAAGGGTTTTACTTGCCTAAAAGATTTTCGTAAAAATATTCAAAAATTCTTAAAAAAATTTCCCGTTAAATTACAAAAACATAATGGTAAAAACTAATTTTAAAGGTATCAAAAAGTTTTAGTTAGTGTCATACCCCGTATGGCATCTTTCCACAAAAGTTTGTAATATGGCTAAAACACTTATATATAGGAATTACCAGCGGCGTATCCACCATGTTTTAGCCATATCGCATTCGTTTCGTGGAGTGATGTCAGGCGTGCTGACACGATTATAGATAGATTCTGGTATCCTTGGTCCACGCGGAAAAAGGGAAACAAATAAATTATGAGGGTTGAATAACGTCGAACCCGACATGGCATCCTTGCACGAAAGTTCGTGAATACGGCTAAAACACTTATATATAGGAAGTACCAGCGGCGTATCCACCAAGTTTTAGCCATATTGCCTCTGTCCCGTGGAGTGATGTCATGTGTGCCGACACGACATGGATAAGTTGACGATTTAAACAACGAAGCGGTAGGAACGAGGTGCGATAAGTGTCAAAGCGATAAGCGTAACGTAAGCGATAAGCGATGCGAGGTAGATCCCTGCGATAGTGCGATTGCGTTGATGCAGATTTGCGGGGTACCTAGCGTTTGCGCGATCGAGAAAGCGATGAGGTGTTACGCCCTTGCGGAGGAGTTTGCGTGTGAAAATAATCATCATATTATAGAAGGTCTAATAACATTGAACTACACATGGCACGTCTCCATGAAAGTTTGTTAGCATGGCAAAGCACTTATATATAGGAAGTACCAGCGGCTATCCACATGCTTTAACCACACCTCCTCCGTCCCGTGGATAGGTGTCGTGCTTTGTCGACATGGTTAAAACGCTTATGTATAGGAAGTACCATCGGCGTATCCACCACGTTTTAACCACGCTTTTAACGTTAGAGTACCATTAGAACTCATTACGATCCCCGTGCAGACCCCAGAATAATCCCGTGTGCACCCGTGATTAGTTCGGTGTTTGCATGTTTATCGTAACTTGTTTTAAAGGCGCGTAGTGGGGGTAGAAAAATGTATTATATCGTGATATACTATATAACCTTAGTAATAATAGTTAGTGTGTGCACTTAGACTAAGTGCGAGGAGTCGAGAGAGGGATAGAGAGACATCGTTCGTGTGTTGAAGCGATATCAAATAATAGAACGACAAGCATAAGTACTAACATCGAAAGTCGTACCTCTGTTAACGTCGTCCTGCGCCTGGTCGAGGTTGGTGTCAACGTCTTCCTCTGCTGGGACTGCGGCTTGGGTTGGTGATTTCGGGGGTGTCAACTCGTCTTGCTGTCGTGGTCCTGTGCGACAATTGTCGGTGAAGTGGCCGTAACGGTCGCAGTTGGTGCAATAACGACAGCTGGCTCCGGCTCGATGGTGATAGGTACACATCCGACACTGGGGATGAGGTCGGTGTAGTTACGCCTTGGGTAAAATGGAACTGCTCGAAGAGGTTAAGGGTTGAGCGGCTCAGTCGCGGAGTAGTTGAAACTCGAGCTCTTCCTCTTGCGGCTAGGCTCGGCGGCAGCTTCGGTGATGTGAGTCGTCGTCGGAACCGTCGTCAGGATCGTCCTTAGATTCGTTGTCGGAATCGTCAGACAATTCGATAGTAGCTTGATTCAGATTCTTGGCGGGATTTTTGGAGAAGTACCCTTCCAATACCCGGTCGTCGTTGATTTCTGGGCCAACCGATAGGTTTCTTCGATAGTAGTCGGTCTTGCAGCTTTGACAAAATCACCCACACACTCCAGCAAAGCACGAATGTACTTTCTGATGGCCTTTTCAGGAGTGTCGACTTGGCTAGGGCAGATGATGCTAAGCTGTTTGAACCTTGCCGTGAGGCCGGCGTTGTCTCCTTCGATTTTCTTGATTTTCCAAAATTCGTTGTCGAACTTTTGGACTCCGTGGGGAGGGCAGTACTCTCTTTTCATAAGCTCCTTCAGTTCCTCCCAGATAGTGACGTAAGCTGCATCGTTTCCACGCTTGATGCGCTCGGCTGTCCACCAGTCGAGGGCTCGGATTGAAATACTCTGGTAGCACATGTGGTTTGGAAATGCTCAGGGCACCCACTCTGACGAAGGGTAACCTCGATGGCATCGAACCACTGGAGCATCTGAGATGCACTTCCTTCACCTGTGAAAATCATCGGGTCATAGGCCTTGAATTGCTTGTAAGAGAAAGTAGACTTTGGTGCGCTTGACTTGGAGTCTTCGGAGGTTTGAGAGTTACTGAGGGCTTGAACCTGAGTGATGATTTGAGGAATGACCTTGGCCATTTCCTTTGCCACAAGCGAAGCAATCCACTTGTCGGAGTTCCTTCGAGCTTGACGTCGAGAGTTGGAAGCGTTTGAAGACATCTGAACAAAGAGATTTGGAATGAGATTCGATCATAATGATTTGTAATTGTGATGCGATTTAGCGCGTCAAAAACTTGTTATAGTAATACGTATTGCTAAGATTCACATAGGAGCCACATAGGAAAACACATACTTCCTAAGTTCTCACGTATTCACATAAGCACGTGTAACCATATACTATGTATATACATTTAGACACGTATATATAATTGCGGTATAACGCGAGGATGCGTTTGAGAGGGTTGTTAGAATTTAGTTTTGATGCGAGAATTAGCTCCTGTTTTGGATTGCAATGGCTGTGCGAGTTGTGCTTTAATTTAACGAGATGAAAGCGGAAATCGACAAATCGAAAACATAAAAGTTTAAAATTTGTTAAAACGTGCGCGAAGCACTTGAAAAGCGATGATGCGTAAAATCGACGATAGCGGCTTAAAATCAATGGAGCGTCCTGGGTTTTGAGACAGCGACTGCCCAAAGTGATTCGATCATTCTGCCGAGTTCGGACACACGCTTTGGCCTAATAGGTAAATGCGCTCACCGCCCTACGGCTAACGACATCACCCTACCGGTTACTACGCGTCCCAAAGCGTTGGAAACAATCGAGACTTTGGTGAGATTTGAAAATCGTTGAGTGGGACGAGTTTTTTTTTCAAGGTTCGGGTTTCACCCCTGACTTGATAACTTCGAATACCTGATTGTGGTTTCACCTCCCAGACCCATCAGTAGGTTCCCACAGGATAGAATGGGAAATTTCCGTTAAGATGTGGATATCACTCCTAACTTAACAGACAATTTCGTGCAGATGAGACTACGCTGAGTGAGTGATTCGTCGAGAGTTCGCGGTTTTCACACCTATTCCCGACAAATTGACTCGTTGGTGTGATAGGAGCGTATTTCAGCGCGTGTTGTGGTTGCTTTAGGAAAAGCAAGCGTTTAAAGTTCAATCCGAAAGGTTTTGGTCAAGTTCGGGCGAACTTGGCATCTCTCTGATGTCAAGTTCGAGCGAACTTGATCAAAAGCAGTGGACTTGTTTAATGTTGAGAGGGGACAAGTAAGTTCGGTCTAACTTAGGTCAAGTTCAGTCGAACTAGATCAAGTTCGGGCGAACTTGATCAATTTGGGCGAACTTGCCCTCAAGTTCGGGTGAACTTGTCTGTTCGTATGAGTTTTCAGCGTTTATTCGATGCGTAACGGTCTGATTTGGTGTCCTAACCATAGACTACGTCGAACATGGCAATTCTACCTAATTCCCTACAGTTATGGCTCTGATACCAATCTGTCACACCCCAACCAAGGGCGGAATCATCGGGGCGCGGCACTAGGCGAATCCATAACAACCGTTTACGCGACATATTTAAACATTCATTATTCCATACTAACAAACATATAATCCATAAACAATTATTACAAATATCAAACATCTCTCAAACAAACATAATTCGATCTTCCCTAGATTTTCTATTTCAATGCGTTTCTAGAGATAATTCCTAAATCCGTTTTGCAGCAAGTAGATCTCAATAACCTGCAACATACGTTAAAATAAATTGTAAATACAAAAATGTATTGGCGAGCATACAGGTTTTGATATAATAGCATAGTAGATAAAAGTATAGCGAATTCCTTCATACATAAACATGATTCATACAACATATAAACTCACAAGACAATTTATCATGCTATACTCGCTAAGATCTCGCGCGTACATCTTAGCTAAACCCCGTCGGATGAGAGCCCCTCTACAGTACTATACTAGCCAAGGTGGAGATAACGAAAACAGTCCTAGCTTACATGTTCTAGCAATCACGTATACTATGTATAACAAATATTCGCGTGTGATAAATCAGTTTAGCATGCGTTGTGTATTTTTTATAAGAACGTATGTTACACCCAAAAAGTGCATTAAAGCGAAAATGGGTCAAGTATACTCATTGTTGATGCGTTTAGGTTAGAGATGAGGTCTGAGATGAGTTGAGGAGAGTGCCGGATCAGCCTGCATACGCGAACGGAAGTGCATCAGTCTCCGAAAGCTGAAACGGTTAAGTTTGGGTTGAGCAGTAGGCAAGTTCGGGCGAACTTGGATGTAAACATACAAGTCCGAGCGAACTTGTACTATTCTGTTGAGTTGTGAGTCAAGTTCGGGCGAACTTGTGTAATTTCCAAAGAAATTATACAAGTTCGGGCGAACTTGTAAGATTTGTTTAAGGAATTGACAAGTTCGGGCGAACTTGTGAAGTTTCCTGAGAAACTTTGCAAGTTCGAGCGAACTTGAGGGTTTTTGATGATGGTGTGAGTTGTTTGGACTCAAGTTCGGCCGAACTTGACCCTTAGAGGTCAAGTTCGAGCGAACTTGACTAAGGTGCTGCACAAAAATCAGTTAAATCTCAAGCGAACTTGATGTTTTCGGGTCCAAAATCTTGCGTTTTTGCGTCGTTTGCTGAGAAAATCTAGTGTTCATCCCTCCAACCCTGTGCTACTGAGCAAACTTAGGTCGGAGAGGTCTTTTAGAGCGGTTTTAGCCTTTTTACAAAAGCGTGAACTAATCCGGGCGAACTCGGGGTTCGTTCGGGTTACTTCGGCTTGTGTAAACCAACATAAACGTTCTTGTGCTTCCAGATCCGGGATCTTGAATGATAAATGCTTCGTTTCACATCAGAAAATGAACAAAACATCATCAAAAGTCCGTATTTTGTGTAAAAATCAATGTTTGCCCGGATTAGCCCGAGTTTCTGTAAAAATGGCTAAGTTCGCTCCAAAAGACCTCTCCAGCCTAAGTTTTACTTAGTGGCTTAAGGTTAGAGGGATGGGCACTCGATTTCCTCAGCAAACGACGCGAAAACGCAAGATATTGGACCCGAAAACATCAAGTTCGCTTGAGATTTAACTGATTTTATGCAGCTCAGGAGTTAAGTTCGCTCCAACTTGCCCCATTTGGGTCAAGTTCGGCCGAACTTGAGTCAAAACCTTAACCAAAACCCGCAAGTTCGCTCGAACTTGTCAAGTTTCTCACGAAACTTCACAAGTTCGGCCGAACTTGCAAAGCCCGTTAACCCTCTACACAAGTTCGACCGAACTTGTCAAGTTTTCTTGAGAAACTTAACAAGTTCGCCCGAAATTGTCTCAAAACACAGCAGTTCCTCACAAGTTCGCTCGAACTTGTATGTTTACATACAAGTTCGGCCGAACTTGCCTACTGCTCAAACCAAACTTCACCATTTCAGCTTTTCGGAGACTGATGTACTTCCGTTCACGTATGCAGGCTGATCCGACACTCCTCTTCACCTCTCGACAGTCGTCTACTCTCTCCTAAACGCACCGACTGTGAGTATACTTGACCCGTTTTCGCTTTAATGCACTTTTTGGATGTTACATATGTTCCTCTATCAAAATCACCTCACAAATCAAACTGTTTATCACACGCGAATGATCTGATTATATATGCTCAATACGTGATACTAGAAACATGTAACTAGGAACTTATTTTCATTAACTTGCATCCTTAGCTAGTATGGTACTATAGTGTGGCTAACACCCGACGGGGTCTAGTTAGGATGGACGCGCTAGCCTTCTCACGGAAGTTAGCATGAGAAATATGCCTAGTTTTGTGTGATGTGTTTTGGTGTATCATGATATGTAATTAGACTATTTCGCGGACGTTTTCTCTATTATGCTAGTATTACTTAAACCGGTATGCTCACCTTTACTTAATTGTATTGAGTTGTATTTTAACATATGTAACAGGTTGAGGATTAGCGTTGGGTGCTTTGGATTATGCTTAGTTTTAGTGGTTTTAGTTTGTTTTGGATTTGGAAACTCTTGTATCTAAATCTAGGGGATATCGAACCTGATTTGACCTTATGAGAAAACAAGTTTCTGTAATAATTGTTTGGAATGTTATGTTTGATAGTATGGAATGTTAAATGTTAAGTAACGTTGCTAGATAATTGTTATCGAATTCTCGTGAGACAATCTGGTCGCCTAGTGACACTACCCCGATGTGTCTGCCATCGGTTGGGGTGTGACAGATTGGTATCAGAGCCATAACTGTAGGGAATTAGGTAGAATTGATATATTCGACCTAGTCTACAGTCTAAGTACCCAAATTGACCAATCTTTGACTTAAATACTTAAACTACTTGCCATAAATGCTTAAATATGCCTTTCCTAAGGCGAACACGATATACACGCTTGAAAACGCTCGTATCACACAAAACGAGTGGTCAAGTCGAGAATAGGTGTGAAAACCAAGAACTCTCGATAAGATCATTCACTCCACGCATCCTCTTGCACGAGATACCTTCGTTGAGTTAGGAGTGATATCCAAAACTCAACAAAAAATCTCCATTTCTATCTAGTGGAACCCCCGACTTGATCGGTGAGTGTATCCACAACTAGGAATAAAGTTGTAAAGTTAGGGGTGAAACCCGCATCTTAATGACTAATTCCGCTTCTCGATTTTCAATCCCACCAAAGTCTCGATTATTTCGATGACTCGGAACACGACGTAACTCGAAGGATGAATGCCGTTAACCGTTATACGGAGAGAGCATTTGTCTATTAGGCCAAGTGTCCGAACTCATAGAATTTTTGAATCACTTTGGGTAGTTGAAGTCTCAAAACCCAGGACGCTCCCAATTGATTTAAGCCTATTATCGTCGATTTTACGCATCATCGAGTTTATTATTGTTTAAATGTTTAAATTTTGAGAATTTTCACTTTACTCGATTTCTCGCTTTATTGATTTCCCGTATTATCGATTTCTCGATTTATCGCTTCACGCTCCATAAACGCATGCACTACTCGCACAGCTCTCGTAATCTAAAACGCTAAATTAATACACCAACTAAACTTATCGCTTAACTCGCTTACGCCTATGAGGACATGTGTGTCTCATGCACAGTATTACTCGCTTATATCTCGCTATTATATCGCATCTCGAACGCGCTACGCTTTACCTATAAGAAGGTGAATACGTGCAAAATATGTGCTTACGCGAATTATGTGCTTATGTGCTCTGTGCTTATGTGCCTACGTGTTTGCCTGCCTACATGTTTACTTGTCTACGTGTTTATGTGACCTTGTGCCTTGTGTGAATAATAAAAACAAAATACTTTAAACACAGACTTATTATGATCGAATCTCATCCTATCAAATCCTTCAATGTAGATGTCTTCTATGGGATCACATACCAGGAGGAATCTCCAGCGCAGCAACGCCGATAAGCGCATCGCTATAATGGTAGCCAAGGAAATGGCTAAAGTCATCCCGCAAATCGTCTCGGAAATTCATGCTGTGAGAAGTAACTCCTCGATCGATTCGAAAGCTGAAACCCCCAAGTCATGGTTCAGTTTCAAAAACTTCAAGGCTTGTGCACCTCTCGCCTTCACGGGCAACGATGGACCGACTGCTATGTTCCATTGGTTTGATGCCATTGAGGTCACCTTTAGGCAAAGTGGATGCCCCAATGACCTTCGCACGGTGAACGCTACAGGAGTCTTCCAGTCCCGTGCTCTCGACTGGTGGACCTCAGAAAGAAATAGGCGCGGTAATGATGAAGCCTATAATCTGTCTTGGGAGGAACTCAAGGAAGCGATGAAGAAAGAGTTTTGTCCTCCGCATGAGATTCAAAAGCTCGAGAATGAGTTTTGGGGTATCAAACAAGATGGTCCCAACAATGCTGGACTTACCGCTCGATTCAAGATTTTGAGCATCATCTGTCCCAGCCAAGTGGATACTACTGAGAAAGCCATCAACAAGTATATCCGCGCTCTACCCGAATGTGTCACGAATTTTGTGAAAGTTGCTCGTACTTCAACCATCGAGGAAACCTACATGCTCGCCGCTGAGATCAATGATCAGCGAGTTCAAGATGGTTATTTCAAGAACCCTGTGAAAGTTTCCAATCAAGCCGTCACCGAACCAACTGCTGCTACCGAACCACCAAGTGACCTGAAGGGAAAGCGTCAGGGACGCAAAAGAGGAAACCCTAGAAAGAACTACGTCGCTGCTACACCGCTCAACTCCCAGCCTTACCAGGCTCCTGCTGAAAACGCACCCCCAGCTAAACGTGCGTATACTGGTCCTCATCCTTTGTGCTCAAAATGCACCTATCATCACGCAGCTGGTGGAAATTGTCGCTTCTGCACCAACCGTAACATTTATGGCCACTTTACTGTCAGCTGCCGTAGTGGTCCTCGTCAGCCAGCTCCTCAAACTCCAGCAGCTCCAGCTCTACCAGCTCCTCCTCAAGCCAATCAGCAGCCAGCCCCAAGAGCATGTGCCTGCTACACGTGTGGAGATCCGAATCATTTCAGTAATGTCTGCCGAAACAAACCTGTGAAGCAGGAACAGCAATAGCCTCAGCAGCAGCCACCACCACAACCTCAGCAGCAACAACAGGTTGCGCGTGGTCGAGCCTTCAATATGAATCATCGCCAGGCTCAGAATGACAATAATGTTGTCAACGGCACGTTCCTTGTCAATGATATTTATGCTTCATGTTTATTTGATACTGGTGCCGATAATTGTTTTGTATCGTTAGAATTCGAAAAAAGGTTTTAAAATGTAAGCGCGCTAAACTCCCGAAGACTTTCGATGTGGAAGTCGCCACCGGAAAATACGTCACTGTCTCCTCCGTCTTACGTGGTTGTTCGCTCGATCTCAACAACCATGTCTTCTCGATCAATCTCATACCTATGCAGTTAGGTAGCTTCGATATCATAGTAGGTATGGATTTTCTTCGTGAAACCATGCTGAAGTTGTATGCTTCGATAAAATGATTCGTTTCCCCCTCCCTAGCGGTGATCAACTCCATGTCTATGGTGAAACTCCCTCAAAGAACTTGATGCTTTTGTCATGTACTCGAGCACACAAATGTTTGCGAAAGCAATGTGTTCCTTTTCTAGCCCATATCGTGAACCCGGAGAAAGAAAAGAAGACTTTTAAGGGCGTTCCTATTGTATGTGAATTTCCTAAAGTCTGTCCCGACGATTTACCCGGTTTACCCCCTACTCGCGTTGTTAAATTCTGTATCGATTTAGTTCCCGATACTACTCCCGTTGCTAAAGCTCCTTATCGTCTCGCACCATCCGAAATGCGTGGCTATCAAGCCAACTTCAAGAGCTTCTTGATAAAGGTTTCATACGCCCGAGCACTTCACCATGGGGCGCACCCGTTCTTTTCATGAAAAAGAAAGATGGGACGTTCCGAATGTACATCGATTATTGTGAACTTAACAAACTCACGATAAAGAACCGCTGCCCTCTTCCCCGAATCGACGACTTATTTGATCAGCTTCAAGGTGCTACTTGTTTCTCCAAGATCGATCTTCGTTCCGGCTATCATCAGTTACGCGTGTTGGAAGAAGATATTCCGAAAACCGCCTTTCGTATGGCCATTTCGAATTCGTGGTCATGCCTTTTGGTCTTACCAATGCACCCACAGTTTTCATGGATTTGATGAACCGTGTGTGTAAAGCTTTCCTAGATCGTTTCATCATTGTGTTCATCGATCACATCCTTATCTACTCGAAGTCGAGAGACGAGCACACGCGCCATCTCTATTTAGTCCCCGAATTTCTCCAAGGAAATCGCCTTTATGCTAAGTTCTCTAAATGTGAATTCTGGCTCGAAGAAGTCCAATTTCTCGGCCACATCGTTAATAGTCAAGGCGTTCATATCGACCCTGCGAAGATTGAAACTATCAAGAGTTGGATTACGCCGAAGAATGCTTCCGAAATCCGTTCATTCCTTGGATTGGCGGGTTACTACCGTCGATTCATCGCCGCCTTCTCGAAAATCGCCGTTCCGCTTACCGCTTTAACTCATAAAGACAAACCTTTTGTTTGGGATTCCAAGCAAGAGGAAGCTTTTCAAACGCTCAAGCGTATGCTATGCAACGCTTCTGTCCTCGCTTTACCCGACGGAAACGGCGATTTCGTTGTTTACTGCGATGCCTCGAACCTTGGTCTTGGTTATGTTCTCATGCAACGAGACAAGGCTATCGCGTATGCATCTCGACAACTCAAGATCCACGAGAAGAACTACACGACCACGATCTCGAACTCGGTGCAGTTGTTTTTGCATTGAAGATATGGTGACACTACCTTTACGGTACTAAGTGTACAGTCTTCACCGACCATAAGAGCTTACAACATATCTTCAATCAAAAGGAACTGAACATGCGCCAACGCAGATGGGTTGAACTTCTCAATGATTATGATTGCGAGATACGCTACCATCCGGCAAAGCAAACGTCGTCGCCGATGCTCTAAGTCAACGAAGCTATGTGTATAGTATTCGTGACTCTCAAGCTTTGAATGATCTCGAAATCATGATCCGCTCCGCTCAATTCGCCTGCTTTAACGAGAATACTTTGGAGGAAGAAATGAAATGTGGTGCCGAAACTCAACTCGTTGTTAAAACTAACGACATCTACTACTATCTCGACCGCATTTAGATTCCTACCCGCGATAATCTTCGTGGATTGCTAATGACCAAAGCTCATAAATCTCGATATTCCATTCACCCCGGTGCCGACAAAATGTACCAGGACCTTCGTCCTAAGTACTGGTGGCCGGGCATGAAAAATGATATCGCCGTGTACGTTTCAAAGTGCTTAACTTGCTCGAAGGTTAAAGCCGAGCATCAAAGGCCCTCTGGCTTACTCGAACAACCCGAAATCCCGATGTGGAAGTGGGAGAGTATAGCTATGGATTTTATTACGAAACTTCCGGCACTTCTTCTGGTCACGATAGCATTTGGGTTATCGTTGATTGTCTTACCAAATCCGCGCACTTTATTTCTATACGAGAAGACTTTAAGGTCGAACGGTTAGCCCGAATCTATAACGACGAAGTCATTGTCGACATGGGATGCCTCGTGACATCATCTCTGACCGAGACGGTCGCTTTATTTCACATCTCTGGGAGACTTTTCAATCCACTCTCGGTACAACTCTCAATCTCAGTACCGCCTTTCACCCTCAAACCGACGGTCAGACTGAGCGCACGATCCGCACCCTCGAAGACATGCTTCGTGCGTGTATCATAGATTTCGGTGGTAATTGGGATACGTATTTACCTTTAATCGAATTCTCGTACAATAATAGTTATCATACCAGCATTCAAATGGCTCCTTTTGAGGCACTGTATGGAAGAAAATGTTGATCGCCTATTGTATGGCACGAGATCGGAGAAGCACAAATCACCGGTCCCGGGATAATTCAAGAAACGACAGACAAAATCCTCCAGATCAGAGACAATCTCTTGAAAGCTCGGAGTCGTCAAAAGAGTTATGCCGATAAACGCCGCAAGCCCCTGCAGTTCGAAGTGGGAGATCACGTTCTCCTAAAGGTAGCACCTTGGAAGGGAGTGATCCGCTTTGGGAAGAAGGGAAAGCTGGCGCCTCGATACGTTGGTCCCTTTAAGATTCTTGAAAGGATCGGTTAAAGTAGCCTATCGTCTCAAACTACTGGCGGAACTTAACGTTAATCCGACTTTCCACGTGTCTAACCTCAAGAAATGCCTAGCCGAAGAGAATCTCCATGTACCTCTCGAAGATCTGCAAATCAACGAGACTCTCCATTTCGTGGAAAAGCCTGTCGAGATCATGGACCGAGAAACCAAGAAACTACGGCGCTCTCGCATCCCTATCGTGAAGGTCCGATGGGAAGGCAAACCCGGCGCAGAGTTCACTTGGGAATTGGGAAGTGACATGAAGGCCAAGTACCTGCACCTCTTTGTTACGGCCACTACTTAAATTTCGGGACGAAATTCCTAAAGTAGGGGAGATTGTAACAACTCCGAATTTCGTTGTTACCTTTTCTTTTATGATCATTGTATCCATCCTTTGTAAATCTCGAGATTCGGTTTAGAAGAAAGTTATGTTAAATTAAATATGTTTTATTTCAATTATATCGTATCTAATCGCTTATTAAACGCATCACTAATCTAATCGCAATTACAACTAAATACGCTATTATACGAGCCGAGTGTGTTATTGTTTGATAAACACTTATGCCATCGCATCGCTTACCTCATCACATCGCAAAACGAAGTTAATTATATGGTTTTATGTTATTTATGTGTTATGTGTGCTTATGATTATGATTACACTCGCTATCGCATCGCTCTCGCATATTCGAATCGCTAAATCGCACTATTACATCACTTATAACGCTTAATATAACAATCTAATACGAACTAAATCGCTAAATGATCGATAAACCAACGAAAAACGAGGAAATCCAGAGTTTTGGACAAGTTCGCTCGAACTTGGGTGACCCCAAGTTCGGCCAAACTTGACTAGCCAACTCAGATCTCCCATCTTCCCTCAAAGTTCGCTCGAACTTGCCTGAATCTTTACGGATTCAACAAGTTCGGCCGAACTTGACCCAATTCCTTCAACAATCTCACAAGTTCGCGTGAACTTGCATGATTTCATGCAAGTTCGGCCGAACTTGACTCCCACCAGCTCACTTTTTGTCTTCACCTATAAATACTCAGCCACATTCTCTCATTTGAACTTGCTGCAACTTCGCCTAGGGCTCTCAAACCCGAAACCCTTGTTTTCTAAGTAAGAATCAACCCGATTTCAACTACAATGATGTTCAACAACGTTTTACAACGATTTTGCACAAGGCTTTGCCTTCGTTTTCATCAAATCTCTTCTGTTTACGAAAATTTTCATTTTTTTCTATAAAACTTCTGTTTTTCACTCAGATCTATACTAGATCTGAGTAAAACCTTTCAAAAACGTTGATTTCTACACAATATTCGGACTAATGACGTATGTTTCGTTCACTTTTGAGTGGAACGAGGCGTTGTCAAGCAGAATCTCAGATCCGGAAGCACAAGGACGAAATTGTCACTTTACACAAACTGGACTAACCCGTACGAACCATCAAGTTCGCCCGGATTAGCCCGAGTTTCTGTAAAAATGGCTAAGTTCGATCCAAAAGACCTCTCCAGCCTAAGTTTTACTCAGTGGCTTAAGGTTGGAGGGATGGGCACTCGATTTCCTCAACAAACGACGCGAAAACGCAAGATTTTGGACCCGAAAACATCAAGTTCGCTCGAGATTTAACTGATTTTATGCAGCTCAGGAGTTAAGTTCGCTCGAACTTGCCCCATTTGGGTCAAGTTCGGCCGAACTTAAAGTCAAAACCTTCAACAGAACCCCCAGTTCGCTCGAACTTGTCAAGTTTCTCAGAAACTTCACAAGTTCGGCCGAACTTGCAAAGCCCGTTAACCCTCTACATAAGTTCGACCGAAGTTGTCTCAAAACACAGCAGTTCCTCACAAGTTCGCTCGAACTTGTATGTTTACATACAAGTTCGGGCGAACTTGCCTACTGCTCAAACCAAACTTAACCGTTTCAGCTTTTCGGAGACTGATGCACTTCTGTTCGCGTATGCAGGCTGATCCGGCGCTCCTCTTCACCTCTCGACAGTCGTCTACTCTCTCCTAAACGCACCGACTGTGAGTATACTTGACCCGTTTTCGCTTTAATGCACTTTTTGGATGTTACATATGTTCCTCTATCAAAATCATCTCACAAATCAAACTGTTTATCACACGCGAATGATCTGATTATATATGCTCAATACGTGATACTAGAAACATGTAACTAGGAACTTATTTTCATTAACTTGCCTCCTTAGCTAGTATGGTACTATGTGTGGCTAACACCCGACGGGGTCTAGTTAGGATGGACGCGCTAGCCTTCTCACGGAAGTTAGCATGAGAAATATGCCTAGTTTTGTGTGATGTGTTTTGGTGTATCATGATATGTAATTAGATATTTCGCGGACGTTTTCTCTATTATGCTAGTATTACTTAAACCGGTATGCTCACCTTTACTTAATTGTATTGAGTTGTATTTTAACATATGTAACAGGTTGAGGATTAGCGTTGGGTGCTTTGGATTATGCTTAGTTTTAGTGGTTTTAGTTTGTTTTGGATTTGGAAACTATTGTATTTAAATCTAGGGGATATCGAACCTGATTTGAGCTTATGAGAAAACAAGTTTCTGTAATAATTGTTTGGAATGTTATGTTTGATAGTATGGGATGTTAAACGTTAAGTAACGTTGCTAGATAATTGTTATCGAATTCTCGTGAGACAATCTGGTCGCCTAGTGCCACTACCTCGATGTTTCCACCATCGGTTGGGGTATGACATCGTATAGTATTATAGATCCAATATATATCATGTCAGAATGTTCTATATGGATCGTATAACCTTATACGACCCGTATAAAATGTGTGAAAATAATATTTTAGTATGGGGCTTTATTAACTCTCTTAACTCTCTTTAGAAACTCTTCGTACATACGTATCTGATTTGTCAATGACTCAAATGGGAGGAAACTAAATGCAAATCAGCTTTCAGTTGTTGAACCTAAAGTCTCATAGTTTATAAGATATTTTAGTCCTTCTGGTTTAGGTTATTTTGGGCAGTTTAGTCCAAAGGTTTCATTTTTAACATTTGGATCCAAAAAAGTTTCATCGTTGCCATTTTGGTCCAACTGACTTAACCCATCCATGCTCCTCAATTAGTCAAGGGGCATTATTGTCTTTTCGCATCCTCTTTTGATTTCCCTTTATTAAAACCCCACCAGTCCACCACCACCACCTCCCACAACCACCACCTCCACCATTGCTTCTTCCCTCTGCAAATCCGGCAACCGCCCCATCACCACCATTCAGAACCATAGCCAAAACCCACCACATCCACCACTAATTAATAACCAACAAATAGCCAAACCCCACTACATTCACCACCCACATGCCACCACTGTTTAATTGTTTAATCAACCAACAAAAGCACATAAATTATTCAGATACCCACTAAAAATCAAATCAAGACCTGGTTCCTTTTTTGTGAAAGAAACCCAAAAATAAAAAACCCACATAAACGATCCATTCAAACCACTAAAAATCAAACCAAGATGTGGTTCTTTTTTGTGTGAAACAAACCCAAAAATCAAACCCACATAAACTGAACCATTCAATCCTAAAAATCAATCCGGAGACCGTGGTGAGAGGAGGTAGCGGAGGTGTTTAAAGGAAGGCAGTGGCGTCGGTGTTAAAGGGAGGCGGTGGCGTCGGTGCTGAAAGGGAGGCGGTGGCCGGGTGGTGGTGATGGTCGGGTGGCAGCGGCCTGGTGGTGGTGATGGTCCGGTGGTGTTACAGAACTGAGATTTGAGAAGATGGGTGGCGGTGGCCGGGTGGTGGTGATGGTCGTGTGGCGACGACCTGATGGTGGTTGTGGAGAACAAAGAGAAAAAGGACGGTTGTTTATGGTGATGGTGGTGGTAGAATGGTGGTAGCAGTAGGAAGTTTTAGAGAGAGAGAGAGAACTGAGAAAGACTTAAGAGAGAAATAGAGTGATATTTATGAGAGAGACATCTGATTTATTCTTGTCATATTTTTAATTTTTTTTAAATTCTTTTTTGTTTTATTTAGAGTTAGAGATGACAAAAATGACAAAAATGCCCCTTGACTAACTGAGGAGCATGGATAGGGTTAAGTCAGTTGGATCAAAATGGTAACGATGAATCATTTTTGGATCCAGATGTTAAAAATGAAACCATTGTACTAAACTGGCAAAATAGACCAAACCACAATAACTAAAATAGCATTTAACTCTTAAATTTTTATATTGTTTTGAAGTCTCAAAAAAATGTGAGATTTTAAAATCATATTTGAGAATCAAGTAAAGATTTGACGACAATTTGATGGAGAGAGATGGATTAGCTATATATGTGGGACATTAAAAATTGTCACATCATTTTCTAGCAACTTCTAATATATAGTTATTATTATAGACAATAATATTGTAATCGACAAAAAACAAATCTTAAAAATATAACATAACTGTTCATTACATTCGTATGTGGTCTGGTCTGTGATCTTTTGCTCTTACCCTAAAAGTTACATAACCAGCTTCTCTCATCCCTCAACCTATATAATACTCATTCTTTATCCCTCTCATCCCTTTTATATTATTTTAAATTGTCTTACTTTTTAAACATTTAATAAGTAAACTTAATATAATTTTAAATACAGTTAAATTATCTTAGATTTTAAACATTTAATAAGCAAACTTAATATAAAATATTCCAATTTTAGCTTAATGGACTTTTGTTAGTAATCGAATAAAATACATGAAATTAAAAAATAAAACTAGTTAATTAAAATAAAACTATATTATTAAAAAGGACTACTAAATGAGAAAACTAATGTGTAAAAATTGTGTATGTTGTTTAAATAGTTGTTTAGTTTTCTTTAATATGTCTCCAAAGATTCCAAACAAGCCAATGTTCAAAAAAAAAGAGTGGTGAACCAAAAAATGGAGTTGTGATGTGAGCCATGGGCAGAAACCACGCTCACATCATAAATCAGCGGAACAAAGAGGCGGCAACATGTTCCCCGCTCTCATGATCCCTCCATGTAAGCTCCCCGCTCTCCTTCCCTAGAATATAACACATAACCTTGAAACTTATATATTAGATTAAAAGGATAATGTTTGTAAGTGGACTATGTTGATATCTATACTATGTCAATATAAAAAAAATAATAGAAAGTTTAAAAATTGTGAAAAAAAATTAAACGTAAATGTTGACTTGTTTTTTCTTTATAAAATTAAGTTTTATCAACATTTAAACTCAATTAATTTTTTATGTATTTTATTTTTGTAAAACTATTATACCATTCCATTAAAAGAATATACTTTTTATCTTTAATTTAAATTACTGTATATATACCTTTTTTTTTTAAAAGTTGTTAACATGTTTGATTATAGTAGTTCATCTAAAAACTTAGAACAATGCGTTAAATAAATTACAACGATTCGTCTAACTTGTCAAAATTTAATGCATAAACGAATTATACAAATACCATAGTGTGTCTAAAACATTACAACCGTGCGTCTAAAGTCACTTTAAGATACATATACATGTGTTGCCTAAAATACACGTGCTACCTTTTAGATTTTTGTATGCTTCATGTAAGACCCCAAACTCGGCACCTTACAGTTGGGCATCATCACATTACTCACATCGTATGGTGATTGATCATGTTCTCAAAATACGCAACGGAAAAGTGTTTTAAAAACATTTTCAAACTAAAGTAAAAACCCACAAAATGTCTAATTTAAATTCAATTATGAAAAGTGTGAGTATCAACATCACAATCAACGAGAAGCTTCACGCACAAGCAAAGAGCTTTGCAACGCTTCAATCACTTACTACCATCAATGTAACACACATGCAAAAAGTCAGCTATGCTGAGTGGGTTTTAACAGTTAAGTTTGAAACATTTAAGATAATATTAAAGACCCAATACATTCACCAATAAAACTTAGATTCATTATACCCAAAACACCATAAAACCCCCTATGCCCAATCTAACAATCACCTATGCAAAAACTATGGTCTTTCGACCTGTTTCCAAAACCACAATTCTTTCACCCATGACTCTTTACTTATAATGCACATATTGAATCATGACACGCACATTGTACAATTAGCATCGACAACCCTACATTGTTAGACACCCAAGTCTACAGTATAGCAAGTATAAATATATAATGTCTTATTATATCACATACACATTCAACTACCACATTTAACAACTTTGTCACAAAATCTACCACGTGTAGAAAGTTATCACATAATTCGATCACATCACCAAAACTTTATCTAGACGCATCACTGTCAAAAGACCTCGACTACCCACATCCTCTAGAGACTAGACACATCATCCTTAAGACGACTATCTACATTACTAGACGCATCGCCACTATAAGGTAACGATTGCATATTTTTTTAGATGCATTGACACCGCAAGGTAACGAATGCCAACATCTTCAAACGCATCGTCACCGCGAAGTAACGACTGCTTACATCTCTAACATCATTGAGATGCTACGTCACACATAATCATCTAGACACACTACTCTAGAACCTCAATAATGCCACACTATTATGGACTAACTACTCAGCCTACTACACATTACCCAACCTGTTTCTTTACACCATAGGGACGCTCAAGTCTCAAGCACCCATATGTAACATCCGTCGAAAAACAGGTTTTCAAAACCCGCTTCGTTTATTAATCAAATATCCAGTTATAAATTTTCGTTTCGTATTTAATGCTCAAATTAATTTTAAACAATACATAATTAATAAACATTTTAGAATTTAAAAGCTATAATCATTAAATGGTAAAAACAAGTGCTAAAAAAATAAAATCAAGCTGCCGGGTTTCGGACCCGGGTCAGCCGGATCAAACAAACAAACATCTCAACACTCCGCCACTTGACTCGTTTGTGATAACTATTAAAACAAATAATATTTATAATAAAACTCGAAATCAAATTCAGTAATCAGCGCGCCCAATCCGCAGTCGCCGGAATTACCGACGATTTCGCGAGACTTCGACCGTTTCCTTTGACTGAACGCGTGTATTAACTTCGACATCGGTTATAACCGATGTCTAATCCCGCAATCCCAGTCATAACCGCCGGAAAAGTTTTGACCACGAATCAAGATCAAATTCGGACGCGATTCATTTCTGTTCTTCCCTATAAATACACACCCAAGTCTCTGGTAACCTTTTCGCTCAAAATCGCACAATTTATCGAAGTCTTAGCACTCGCCGAAGAAATTCTGCACTCGCCAGACTTTCACCAGAAAACCGAGACTTACACCAAATCGGTAAATTTCTCGACTCTTTCGTTTTCAATCCATTGTTAGACATATACTAACTTCAATCCTTCAACCAGAATCGGTTCCAGACGACGTTGCCGGAAATTCTGCACTCGCCGGAAAATCTCTGGAAATTCTGAAATCACACTGTAAATCGGTACAATCATCTAAACCCCCTGATATCTCTTGTTTAGTCACTTAATTTCACAACTCATTGATCAAAACTGTTAATTGATCCGCTCAGACGGAATTCACAAATCAGAGCCGACGACCCTTGCCGGAGTTCTGAGAAAAACATCATGTTCGGTACTTCGAACCCGTAACTCTCTTTATCCATTACATTTTCAATCAATTATATGTTCGACGAACGATTTAAACAAGAACAGTCGAACATCTTTGTCTATGTCTTCATGAATGAAGAAGACGAAGTTGAACATTGTGTATAAGTTTAATTAAAACAGGATATTAAACCGGGTTAGACACACAGTCCAGCGGTGGACTGTGTGCAATCACACAGCGCACGTCACGAGTTCGAACCTTACAACGCACCGACTTTCCGAATTAAAACCAAAATTTTTAAAACTGAATCAGATCAAGTCACAGTAAGTTTATAAGAATAATATAAACCATAAGTTAAACAGATTAGACACACAGCCCAACAGGTTGGGCTGTGCGCTTACAAACCGAAGGACCCGAGTTCGACTCCGGGTCCCTGCAACCGGTTCGACATATAAACGCTTTTTAATATAAACCAAATAAATTAACAATTAAGTAATATATATATATAATTAAAACATAGAATATTTCGGGTTAGACACGTAGCTCAGTTGGTAGAGCTGCGTGCACACGTACGAGAGGTCCCGGGTTCGAACCTCACTCAGTGCACACTCAACCACAGTCCGACCGGTCAACGGTCAACGGCCGGTCAACGGTCAACAAAAGTCAAAATTTTTATTTCTTTTTATTTATTTATTTAATTTGAAAATCAATTAAAAACACTTAAAAATAATATTTTAAAAGTTAGGAAAATGTCCTTAAACTCACAAAAATAAATCTAAAAATCCTATTAAAGTTATGAATTAAATTTATTAATCTCAAATAAAATCCATTTATTTACCGAACCATTTCGTTATTATTTAGGTTAGTTTCTATCGTGGTCAAATCCAAATTCGTGCGCATTCATCATCAATCCAAGAAACGCACCCACAGTGAGTGAATTCTTACAAATTCCCCTTTTTATTCATGTTTTGGGGTGTATCATGTGTCGCTTAAATTAGTTCGCTTATTCAAACTCGTGCTATTACCATTATATGATCTAAACTTATAATGTAAATATTGTTTGTTGTAATGTGTGTTTACATTTAGTCAAGTTGCGTACAAATCAATTCATTAGGCCCATCAGTTCCTCGTTGGAGACGGGTTGAACAACGCGTGCCTCAAAATCATTCATTAGGCCCATCAGTTCCTCGTGGGAGACGAGTTGAACAACGCGTGCCTCAAAATCATTCATTAGGCCCATCAGTTCCTCGTGGGAGACGAGTTGAACATCGCGTGCCTCAAAAACAATCATTTGGTGTATGTGTGTGCAATAATTAATATTATGTGTTTTGTGATTAGATTTACATCTACGTTTACTCATATGTGGTTATGCACTTTATTTTAAAATCGATACAATAAACACGTTTAAATGTTTTTCATAGGATTCACTCGCCAACTTTTTGTTGACCCAAAAACCCTATTTTTACACATGATACAGGTGGACAGGTTGAAGCAAGGATCACATAGGAAATTGCCTTAGAAGAAAAATAATGAAGTCTTGAAAGATGTATAGAACAAGTTGTACTTGTATTATTGATTGTAATGATTCTCCTTTAAAAAAAATAATAAATATGAAACTTTATAATAAATGTCATGAGCTTTGATGAAAACCCAATCATGCCCCGATCACCATTTCCGCTGCGGGTCGGGGTGTGACAGATTGGTATCAGAGCTTTTGACTATAGGGATATAGGATAGGTTATTAGACCCTTAGAGTCTATACTATAGTTGATTAGATTTTAATTGTTTATGTGGTTACATGCAAACTCATGATGTTTATTTGTTTCGTATTTATTACACACACAAATGCATGCAAACACTTCCACTATATTTTGTGTGATACTTAATGAGTTATACCTATAGTCAAACATAACATGCTTACATATACATTCATCACGCATATTTCAATGTTCACATATTTAAATCATCTTCATACTTCCGTTATTCAAGATTTTGTCACATTTTCCATTTTTCAATCTCATCAAAGTGAGTTCTACGACGGGCATGTAGTAACTGTAAGGGTACAAGTACCGGTAGTCGGAACGTCCTGTCTAGGTTGGCATTCGTATAAATTCAATATAACGGACCAGTTTGCCTACCTGGGGACTAACGATGAGAGTACGAAGGACCTATTAGGCCAAAGCATGCCACACCAAACGTCGTTCGAACTAACCCCACTTTGAGGTGTCACCGTGTCCACACCTGGATGCACTCCGAATTTCATACGTTACATACATATTTCTCGATTTTCTCCGGGTTTTAGTGTACGTTACCAGGCTAAAACATGCAAACCATATGAAAGACCCGGTAATCATGGGGCCACATGATTACGAAGGTGAAGTATGGCGGCATGCAAGGCCCAATTACAAGCAAAGCCCAAGACATCCTATGGATGTAGTAAATTTATTATTCTTCATTTATTTTATGAATGTTCATTCCTAAATACGACACATGATCCCTAAAACATCCAACTCATACTCTTGATACGTATTTCTTGTTGATGTCTTCTAGCCTCTCTCGTAGGAAAATGAAAGCAGGAAAATCCGCGAGCGCATGGCTGCCCAAATCGCTCAACAAATGGCTGCCGTAATACCCAACATCGTGGTTCAAGTTCAACAGGCCCTTACCGCTAATCCCGTCAACCCAATTAACCAAGAAGATCAAAACATTGTCAACCCTCTCCCAAAAGCCACTAAATGCACCTTCAAGCATTTCAAATCCTGCGATCCTCCAAAATACGAAGGGACCGAAGGTGTCACCGCTCTCCTCCATTGGTTTGAGGAGATGGAAAACACTTTTCTCAATTGCGACTTTCCCGATGATCGCAAGGTGCGATATGCTATTGGTCGTTTGTTTGGAGTAGCACTTACATGGTGGAATACAGAGAAGGCCAAGCGAGGTACTGAGAATGCTATGACTTTGACTTGGGAAGAGTTGAAGGAAATCATGACAAGACGTTTCTGTCCAAGAAGCGAAATCAAGAAATTGGAAGATGAGTTCTATTCTTTGAAACAAAAAGAGGGCGACCATACCACATACAACCAGAGATTCCTTGAGTTGAATCAGATGGTCCCCAACTTGTTCACTCCCCTCTACCGTTTGATCGAGCACTACATTCGAGGTCTTCCTTCAAAAATTCAAGACCCTGTAATAAGTACCACACCTGCAACTTTGGAAGCAGCAATGGAGTTAGCTACAGAGCTCACCGAAAACCGCATACGAAATAAGGACTTCAAGGAGGAGAAGAAGAAGGATAAAGCATCAACTGAAACCTCAAACTCCACCCAAACCGAATCCTCTTCTCAACCCACTTCTAAGAGAAAACGAGATGGGCAAATTCTCGTTGTCACTCAACACAATCAACCAGCTTCACAAGCCGTACCCCTCCAAGCTATCCCAATCACTCAAGTAGCACCCAACTCAACTCACCCAAATAAGAAACCTTACATTGGACCTCACCCTCAATGCAACACCTGTTTTTATCACCATCCATCTACCTTACCTTGTCGACTATGTGCGAATTGTGGACGCTATGGTCATTTGAGCAAGGCTTGTCGCGCCTCTCAAAACCAAACCTCACCCCCTACTCAAAACATGATCCAAACATATCAACAACCCCAATACCCCATGTTTCCATATGTTCGAGCTTGTTTTAATTGTGGCGACCCTACCCATTTTAGAAACACGTGCCCTCGATTGGTTAACATCATAAACGCCCAAGCTCAAGCAAACCCAGTTAACCAAGTAAATCAAGCAAACCCAGCTCCACCACCAGCAAGAGGAAGAGCTTACAACATCAACGCTAACCCTGTTGAAGATAATAACGGCCCAAACGAACCACCCAACTAGTCTTCCCTCACCAAAAATCAGGCTCAACTCCAACCATCTAGTTTTTATGTTTTCTCTATGTTATCTCGATCTTTACGTATCTCAATTATAAATTTGAAATTTATGTATCCAAGAATCTTAATGCGAATTACTATTTCAAGTTTTGTTTTATACTCATTGATTTAACATTCATATCATCATATATCTCGACGTATCTCAATCTCATCATTCAAAGAAGTTGGGTTGTATCTCACTTATACATAGACTAACCCCTTCATCATAACAAACGAGAGAGGTACTGTCATCATTCAATCATGTATCCTATCAGATTTAAGACTCAAGCTTAGGTTGTTGTGGTTGTTTATGTTTTAGAGTCACATAGAACTAATCATAATTTACTGATAAAGCCAATGAAAATTTGACAAGAATATGGTGGATACGCCACTGGTACTTCCTATATATAAGTATTCTTGCCAAAGGATCAGAGGCATTGTCAGGCGGTTATGAGAAGTTCCATGTAGGTTTTAGTAATGTCATGGTTGAAGGTTTTGTTTTATACTCACTGATTTAGCATTCATATCATCATACATCTCGAGGTATCTCAATCTTATCATTCAAAGAAGTTGGGTTGTGTCTCACTTTTACATAGACTAACCCCTTCATCATAACAAACAAGAGAGGTACTGTCATCATTCAATCATGTATACTTTCAGAATTGAGACTCAAGTTTTGGTTGTTATGTTTGTTTATGTTTTAGAGTCACATAGAACTAATCATAATTTACTGATAAAGCCAATGAAAATTTGACAAGAATATGGTGGATACGCCGCTGGTACTTCCTATATATAAGTATTCTTGCCAAAGGATCAGAGGCATTGTCAGGGGGTTATGAGAAGTTCCATGTAGGTTTTAGTGGTAGAAGTTTTGTTTTAGGATATAACCTTATCTTTCCAAACGTATCGATTCTCTCAAAACTCTTGTGCATGAGATCATACCTAGTCAATCAACTCTGTTTATCAATATTCCTTATCTTAGGCATCAAAAAGCGATTCCTGTAGCAGGGTATTCAACCCTTACTAGGAACGTTACCGCCTCAAACAAAAATTCAAACTCTCACCCTCTTCTAATTAGGTAATTTTTAAAATTAAAGCACCCTCTCCAAGTCAAACATACCACTACTACTTAAATTTCGGGACGAAACTTCTAAAAGTAGGGGATACTGTAACATCCGTCGAAAAACGGGTTTTCAAAACCCGCTTCGTTTATTAATCAAATATCCAGTTATAAATTTTCGTTGCGTATTTAATGCTCAAATTAATTTTAAACAATACATAATTAATAAACATTTTAGAATTTAAAAGCTATAATCATTAAATGGTAAAAACAAGTGCTAAAAAAATAAAATCAAGCTGCCGGGTTTCGAACCCGGGTCAGCCGGATCAAACAAACAAACATCTCACCACTCCGCCACTTGACTCGTTTGTGATAACTATTAAAACAAATAATATTTATAATGAAACTCGAAATCAAATTCAGTAATCAGCGCGCCCAATCCGCAGTCGCCGGAATTACCGACGATTTCGCGAGACTTCGACCGTTTCCTTTGACTGAACGCGTGTATTAACTTCGACATCGGTTATAACCGATGTCTAATCCCGCAATTCCAGTCATAACCGCCGGAAAAGTTTTGACCACGAATCAAGATCAAATTCGGACTCGATTCATTCTGTTTCTTCCCTATAAATACACACCCAAGTCTCTGGTAACCTTTTCGCTCAAAATCGCACAATTTATCGAAGTCTTAGCACTCGCCGGAGAAATTCTGCACTCGCCGGACTTTCACCGGAAAACCGAGACTTACACCAAATCGGTAAATTTCTCGACTCTTTCGTTTTCAATCCATTGTTAGACATATACTAACTTCAATCCTTCAACCAGAATCGGTTCCAGACGACGTTGCCGGAAATTCTGCACTCGCCGGAAAATCTCTGGAAATTCTGAAATCACACTGTAAATCGGTACAATCATCTAAACCCCCTGATATCTCTTGTTTAGTCACTTAATTTCACAACTCATTGATCAAAACTGTTAATTGATCCGCTCAGACGGAATTCACAAATCAGAGCCGACGACCCTTGCCGGAGTTCTGAGAAAAACATCATGTTCGGTACATTCGAACCGTAACTCTCTTTATCCATTACATTTTCAATCAATTATATGTTCGACGAACGATTTAAACAAGAACAGTCGAACATCTTTGTCTATGTCTTCATGAATGAAGAAGACGAAGTTGAACATTGTGTATAAGTTTAATTAAAACAGGATATTAAACCGGTTAGACACACAGTCCAGCGGTGGACTGTGTGCAATCACACAGCGCACGTCACGAGTTCGAACCTTACAACGCACCGACTTTCCGAATTAAAACCAAAATTTTTAAAACTGAATCAGATCAAGTCACAGTAAGTTTATAAGAATAATATAAACCATAAGTTAAACAGATTAGACACACAGCCCAACAGGTTGGGCTGTGCGCTTACAAACCGAAGGACCCGAGTTCGACTCCGGGTCCCTGCAACCGGTTCGACATATAAACGCTTTTTAATATAAACCAAATAAATTAACAATTAAGTAATATATATATATAATTAAAACATAGAATATTTCGGGTTAGACACGTAGCTCAGTTGGTAGAGCTGCGTGCACACGTACGAGAGGTCCCGGGTTCGAACCTCACTCAGTGCACACTCAACCACAGTCCGACCGGTCAACGGTCAACGGCCGGTCAACGGTCAACAAAAGTCAAAATTTTTATTTCTTTTTATTTATTTATTTAATTTGAAAATCAATTAAAAACACTTAAAAATAATATTTTAAAAGTTAGGAAAATGTCCTTAAACTCACAAAAATAAATCTAAAAATCCTATTAAAGTTATGAATTAAATTTATTAATCTCAAATAAAATCCATTTATTTACCGAACCATTTCGTTATTATTTAGGTTAGTTTCTATCGTGGTCAAATCCAAATTCGTGCGCATTCATCATCAATCCAAGAAACGCACCCACAGTGAGTGAATTCTTACAAATTCCCCTTTTTATTCATGTTTTGGGGTGTATCATGTGTCGCTTAAATTAGTTCGCTTATTCAAACTCGTGCTATTACCATTATATGATCTAAACTTATAATGTAAATATTGTTTGTTGTAATGTGTGTTTACATTTAGTCAAGTTGCGTACAAATCAATTCATTAGGCCCATCAGTTCCTCGTTGGAGACGGGTTGAACAACGCGTGCCTCAAAATCATTCATTAGGCCCATCAGTTCCTCGTGGGAGACGAGTTGAACAACGCGTGCCTCAAAATCATTCATTAGGCCCATCAGTTCCTCGTGGGAGACGAGTTGAACATCGCGTGCCTCAAAAACAATCATTTGGTGTATGTGTGTGCAATAATTAATATTATGTGTTTTGTGATTAGATTTACATCTACGTTTACTCATATGTGGTTATGCACTTTATTTTAAAATCGATACAATAAACACGTTTAAATGTTTTTCATAGGATTCACTCGCCAACTTTTTGTTGACCCAAAAACCCTATTTTACACATGATACAGGTGGACAGGTTGAAGCAAGGATCACATAGGAAATTGCCTTAGAAGAAAAATAATGAAGTCTTGAAAGATGTATAGAACAAGTTGTACTTGTATTATTGATTGTAATGATTCTCCTTTAAAAAAAAATAATAAATATGAAACTTTATAATAAATGTCATGAGCTTTGATGAAAACCCAATCATGCCCCGATCACCATTTCCGCTGCGGGTCGGGGTGTGACACCATATGCACACATCGACACACGAGCATACCTGAATCCTACCAGTTTAACCGCATTTATTTATTCTTTGTAGATGCCTCAACACACCTATGTCTTAAGGAACATCATCATTCTAGACATGAAATCCTTAGGACCGTTGATAGCTGAAGTCTTACCTCATGCAAAACAAGACATCACGTTGTCATAAAACAACCTGTTCCACCCTTTTATCCTGTTACTCTTGTATAAATGCCTTTGAAACCCCCCCCCCCCCTAACTGGCAAGGCATCGCGTCTCTACTAAACCCATGATGTAACTCCCTTTGAATCACTGATACACAAGAAACGTTTATTAAATTGTTACGATCATAATATCATCATTCCCAACACGTAGTAAATTACGTATGTTAGCCCTAAGAAACATTTATTAAATTGTTACGATCATAATATCATCATTCACAACACGTAGTAAATTACGTATGTTAGCCCTAAAGACTAAGAAATTGTTGTATTAGAACTCACATGACAAGAAAGTTCTTATTCACCTACCTATCGTCAAACGAATAAGGTTAATAACGTTCTAGTCTTAGGTCACCAATCACACCAATATAACATGCCACTAATACAAAACCCCATTATGGTGCATAGAGTTTCGTAACCATGCCTTAGCAAACACCCAAGAAAATTAATTTCCTAACACGTGCAGGATGACAATCATGACAATCCAGATCCTAGCCGGCTCCACCCCGGACCCTCGACCTTAACTAGCCAAGTCCATGCAAGGCCGACCCCTACCAAAAACCCCATTACCCGAAATTGAACCCCCATGTAGGCAAAACCCTATCCATGCAAACCCGTTGCCACACAACCCCGCACGACACCCACACCCGAACCCGATCTAAGTCGACACAGGTTAGCTTCACCTTCGCGAGGCTGAGGGCTACCATGAGGCACCACCATTAGACCAGGGTAACTGTATCCCATCGGACCCCAAACACGGACTGCACTGGTCCGGTCTTGACCGATGATGGCACCAGTGACCCTCCCGATAGAGGTAACCACGCCGTCATTGTCCCCGATGACTGTCAAACCCTGGTCGACCACCCTTACCTCATATCATGACACCTAGAATCCTAAATCATGACCTCCCCCCTAATTAGTTCCAATACGTTTTGCAACTGTAATACACAACAAAACATTTATATAATTTATATAGAATTCAATTCAAAAGCCAAACCATCAAACCCTAGCTTGATCTCTTTCTCTATCTTTTTTACTATGCGTTGCTCCCCATGCCATCTGGATCGACTCTTTTGTCGATCTAGGGTTTAGTTTGGTGATTTTATCACCAAACTTTCCCCTGAGTCTCCCGATTATCTTGTACTGGCACTTTGTTCCCAAAGTTACATGACTCCACTTCAGAATAATTACACTTGAGTCCCCATGAATCTATTAAATTATTTCGATAAAATTTAAGATGTTACACTTTACATGCAAAAACCACTTTACACTTAAGCAACCTATATTATAGTTTTCCGGGTAAGGATCAAATAGAAAGTATGATTTGAGTAGAAAGGATAGGGAGGAATGAGATTTTGACATGTGGCAAAGTTGAAAAATATAACCAGGGACATTTTAGTAAAAAAAAACCATCATCTTTAGTACCCACCATCTTCACCACATTACAATCGATTTTCAGATCTGAAACCTCTTTCCACTATCCACCACAACCACCACTCCCCTAACCACAACCACCACCGTTAACCACCGCCAACAACGATCTCGCATCAACACTCTTAACCGAACCGACTCCCATAATCCGGCTCAGAACCACCACCTCCAGTTCCGGTGACACTCTTACAACACAAATTTCGCACAATAATTTCGTGATTCCTCCTCCAACGAGCCTGTTGGCAAGCTTAAGATGTATCTCCTCAATTTTATGTTGCTTGAACTGTTGGGTAGTGTGATTTTATTGATTTGTCCTCCTCGATTGTATGATGTTCACTCTTTGAGGTACTGTGATTTTATTGATTTTCACATTTAAATTATATTTCTCAAATTTTACACAAATGCATCCACCTCGATTTCATGTTTCATGATGTTCACTGATGCAGTTTTATGATGAAAAAGACAAGTTTTTTTGTGAATCCTTATCACTTAGGGTATTGTGTACCACATGGATCAAAACACAAATAAGCAGCATTTATTTTTATGGTCGTGGATGAAATTAGTTGAAATTATAACACAATTTTGTTTTATGTTTGTAAAACGCAACAGAGAAAAAGTTAATTGTAAAGTGTAAGTAAAACCCAACTAAGAAAAAGTTAATTGTCAAATTTAAACTTACTGTGTTTTTAACAACTTTATAGATTTTTTATCATTGCGTTTTAGGAAAACACATTTTTTTATGTTTTTGGTCAATTGCGTTTTACAAAATAATAAAAAAACACAGTTTTTTTCTATTGCGTTTTACAAAATAATGAAAAACACAGTTTTTTGTGTGTTTTTTGTCCATTGCGTTTTATAAAATAACGATAAAAACACAGTTTTTTCCATTACGTTTTACAAAATAATGAAAAAACACTGTTTTTTGTATGTTTTTTGCCCATTGCGTTTTAGAAAAAACATTTTCTTTTGTGTTTTTAGTCAATTGCGTTTTAAAATAAACACTTTTTTTTGTATTTTTAGTCCATTGCGTTTTAGAAGAACACTTTGTTTTGTGTTTTTGACCCATTGCTTTTTAGAAAAGACACTTTTTTTGTGTTTTCTGTCCAGTGCGTTTTAGAAAAGACACTTTCTTTTGTGTTTTTGGTCCATTGTGTTTTAGCAAAAATCACTTTCTTTTGTGTTTTTAATCCATTGAGTTTTAGAAAGAGCACTTTCTTTTGTGTTTTTAGTTTATTGTGTTTTAGAAAAAAATCATTTTTTATGTTTTTTGTCTATTGCGTTTTACGTAACTGGGTTTACGAAAAAAAATTCGAAAATATAGCAATAATATACTCGTTTTAAAGATTAAAAAAACGCTCGTTTTTTGTGCAATTTTTATAAAAAACTAATGTCGTATGAAAGTGTTATTAATGCTTAAAAATTGGGGGGGAAATTTGAGGAGAGAGAAAATATTGTCTTAGATAGACTAGATTACCCTTCCTGAAAACTCACGCGACTTCTCATATTGATCAATTCAACCCTTTTAATCTCAACCCTTTATTACTTAATGGATGATCAATATAACTTCTTATCCTTCCTACCTAAAACATACTTCCTATTATATCTAACCCATAGTTTTCCCATAATTTGTTCTCTTTTTAACTTACTTCTTAGTTTTGAAAATATCAATTTGTAGTTATATTAGCTACATTAATTATTATTATATCCTTAATAATAGAAATTACTAAAAACAACAATTTTAACATGTTAAATTGAAAATGCACGTATGTTGTTAAATAAAGTTTTGACAATGCGGTGCAACTTTCCATGACTTGTGCTATATTAAAAGAGTAAACTATGACTTTTGTCCTGTGATTTGTCTAAAATATACTACTAGTTCAGTAGTTTATTTTTTTTTTAATTTTTTTTCCATTCTCGGTTCAATAGTTTCATTTTAATTATATTTAAACCAGTCCTTTTAACATCACATATTCCTTTTTTAATTATGTACTTGTGAAAGGACAAACCTTTTATTATATAAATATAAAATATACACATATAAATATTCTTTTTATGCTCTCTCTCACAAACAGACTCTCTTTGTAACGCCATCGGTAATTAAACTCTGATTAACCCTAAAAGGGTGTGATGTGTGCAAAATGCAACATATAAGTTACATTAATTGAGACATAAAACTAATCATTTTTAGTATTAATTTTGGAAAAAGCACGTTTCTTTGTTCCTTTTGTATTTTCAGGATTAAAAGAGCATAAAAGAACGAAAGAAGCAAATAAACAACCAAAACCAACATAAATACAAAAAGAAGGAATAAAGAACCATGTCCGCCCCTCAGCAACACCCCAAAAAGACAAAAACAAAGTTACAGAAGACGACCACATGCCGTGTCCATCCAACACGGGGCGTAGTCAGACCTCACACTTCAAGACAAAACCTGTAGAAGCTTCTACGCCCATCACGGGGTCGTGCCCAGGCCAACATAGGGCGTGGTCAACTGTAAGATTTGAAGAATCCAGATACTACAGTGAACAGATTGGCCACGGGCTGATAGATGCAGTTAATGAAGAAAGAGAAGAATGATGGTCACGGGTCGTGCCCACTGGATACGGGGCCGTGGCCGGGCCTCTGTTTTGACTATAAATAGGGGTGCTTGGTTCCCTTCAAAGGCATCCCTTGGCAAACCACTTCTCTCTCACTTTGCCACCACTCCACTCCATCACCACTACAACACCAACACCCACCACCATCATCCATCAATCATCTTTAGAGTGTGTAGTATTCTTGGGATCCAAGATAGATTGTAAGGGTTCTTGTCAAACAAATGTCATGCTTGGCTAAATTCCTTACATCACTTGGTGAAGACTAATATTTTATGTATTACTTTTAGTTTAATCTTTCGGCACTTTTTATTTGGGCATGTATTAATGACTTTAATAACTAGTTTCTTATGTTGAAAGTGAATTTTCCTAACAATTTCTTCATGATGTCATTGATTTGCTCATTCGTGTCTTTACGGTCTACATAAAGCGTGCTAACTACTTGGAAGGGGGTTAGAATGGTGGTTTGGTAAAGTTCTTGTCTCGTTCAGTGTATAGATCCTGCGAGGACTTGGTTCAAGCTTACTAGGGCTTCCTTCAATACTCTATGGGTATTGGATGGCGGGGGCGCGAATGACTTGAACCCCTCATATGTAAACTACTATTAATACTTTAAACCGGCTACTTGGGATTGTATCCCTGCTGACTTAAACCACTTAGCCGAGGGTAACGTCACCTTCAAAAGAGGGGCCTACAACTTTTCGCATTAATAACTTAATTATGTCTTCCAATATTCCGATCTTTTGGGATTGTATCCATGCTGACTCAAACCACTTGGTTGAGGGTAACGTCACCTTCAAAAGAAGGGTCTACCACTTTTCGCATTAATAACTTAATTAGTTGTCTTCCAATATTCCGATCTTTTGGGATTGTATCCCTGCTGACTCAAACCACTGGGTTGAGGGTAACGTCACCTTCAAAAGAGGGGTCTACTACTATAACTAAGATAATCTCTTAAAAAGTCCGAAAGTGCAAAACTATCAAAGGATGCATAAAATAGAAGTTGGATCCAAGTGATTCTATCTTGTCTATTTGTATTTTATTTTATTTATCTTTATTTTTTTTAAAAAAAATTTATTAAAAATTTAGATTGATTAGACGATGACGATGAACCGGTATTAAAAGCTCTTGTGTTATTGGATGATCTCGGTATCTTACCAACGCTAACTACGCTCACAATTGGTGCACTTGCCCGAGTGTGTGTTTAGTGTTAGTAAAATATCGTGTTTTATAAATTTTAATGCGTAAAATGAACATAAAATGACAACAAAAATATAGTACGCTTAACGCACACCAGGGTGTGGGCCATATCTAAGTGCGTGGAGATGATCACATTCGAAACTTGTTATAAGTGATGTTAAAAGAACTGGCTTGAACTAAAACTAAAATAAAACTATTAGACTGAGAATGCATGTAATAAATTAGAGTAAACTGTCATTTTGGTCCTTGTGGTTTGGTCAGTTTTGTCACTTTAGTCCAAATTTCAAACTTTTTGCATCTAGGGCTCTTTGGTTTCGTTCTTGTTGCCATTTTAGTCCAAAAGTGAAATGTGACCGGATTTTCCAAATTAAACCCCCCTCTTTTGTCCTTTTGCATAGGGGTAATTCATCATTTTCATTTTATTATAACTAATTATTAATTAAAAATAATAAATCCCGTCACCACCATCTCCTCTCTGCCGCCACAAGCACCACCACCCACCCGCCGCCATCTAACTCGAAACACACAGACCAATTCATGAAATGAAACATCATAATCACAAATTCCACTAACAAATCTAACCTAAATCACACAAAATCACAATAAGCTAACAATAATCACCAATTCAACCACACAAAATCACAATAACCTTACACTAATCACTAATTCACCACATCAAAAGCTCCAAATAAAAAAAAAACGGTTAAAAACCTAAACCTAATTTTATATCAAGCTCAACAAGCAACAAACTCATCTGAAACAATCCGGTGAGCCGCTACGGCAGAGGTCAACGTCGCATTTCCATCTGAAACCGAGAGCGGCGAGAACGACTGCTCCGTGGCGGATAAAATAAACGACGACAAAGGATCTGACGAAAAGATCCGATCGAACGTCCAGGAACCGTCGAAGTCGAGATCCATGGTCATCATGACCGGCAGGTCCTACGTCACCGGCGACGGTGGTAAAACCTTCTGGTCATCGTGGAACGCTCGCTTTGCCTGTGTTTGAACCTTCTGGTCAATCGTGTGTTGGTGTGCTTGAGTTGAGTTTGACTTCGCAGAAGATAAGTTATGCTCCTAAGGTTGATAAAGTCTGGATGGCCTTTGGGGAAGAAGACAATGGGTGCTTTTGTTGATCGTGTTCACGGGTTTTATTATTTTTAATTAATAATTAGTTATAATAAATTTAAAATAACGAAATTACCCCTGTGTAAAAGGACAAAATAAGAGGGTTTAATTTGGAGAATCTGATCACATTTTATTTTTGGACTAAAATGGCAATAAAAACGAAACCACAGAGCCCTAGATGCAAAAAGTTTGAAATTTAGACTAAAGTGGTAAAACTGACCAAACCACAGGGACCAAAATAACAGTTTACTCAATAAATTATTAGATTAATACTAATAGTTTTATTTTGAACAAATCATATAGACAAAAATTATAGTTTACTCTAAGAAAAGATTTTATATTCACAAAGAGAAAGATTGGAATGACTCCTGGACAAATTATGGCAAGTTAAAGGAACATTTACTCTACTCTGATAAGAAATCAGAAGGCAAAAGTTTATATCCAAATATTACAAAATATAAAATATAAAACGTTTACTATGATAAAAATACGATGGGTTGGTTGGGGCGTTGCAACGAAGATTTATATGTGTACATTTCAAATATAACGTGTTACCAACATGTTAAATTTTCCTAGCATGAGGTATTAAGAAAGTTATATATCTATTATATTTACTAAACATAAAGATATAGATTTTCCTAACATGATGCATCAGGAAAGTTTTATACTACCTTAGTTTACTGTAACATGATAAGCTATTATATTTACTAAACATAACCGTAAAACGCAAAAAATAATAATATAAATATTATTAATCAATCTCATGTAGTTAAAATGTGTAATTATATTCTACTGAAATTAACGATCCATGCACACACAAAAGCCAGGTAGTTAAAGTGCGTATCATATTCTACCGAAGTTAACGATCCATGCATACAAAAGCCAGATTACTTTGTCCAAAACCATAATTACATAATATTATTGAGCATTAAGTGAGCTGCATTCATAATTCTTTTACATTTTAGCAATGGAAACTGAAATTCAGTTTCAGTTTCGTTATTTTTCACAAAATTATGACTTTTGTACATCAGAATTTTATTTGTATTTTTAATTATGTTTTCATTTTTTACACTCGTTTTGCGTCCAGAATTTAAATTCAAATTATGATTAATCCTTTTTTTTATTTTCTCTTACTATCATTTTGCAAGCGAAATATACATTTATTTTCTTATAAATAAATAAATAGACGATAGCAAAATTTACAAACATTTTTTAGAGCATTCACAATTAATTCATTTTCGCTATCCATATAATTACATTAAAAATTATTATTTTCTCTCTCTCTCGTTTAATTAAATAATTTTTATATCTTTATTATTACATTTTCTCTCTCATCCACTCACAAACACTTTAAAAAATATTGTAAAATTTATAAGAGATGAACAATGTTCTTGTATATTTTCAGATGAACAGTAACATTTTATATCTCCTTAACTTACAACCACTCAAAATCACTCAGAATCATTCTTTATAACATAACTAACCCACTCACACAAATATAAGAAATCCATTGTGAACGCTCTTAGCTGTAAAGCCCAGTTTTTTGTTTATTATCATTATTATTATTATTATTATTATTAACACATATTATTATATTATACATATTATACATATTAAAACCAAATGGTCATGAATAGTGTTTTTGAATTTTTAAATAATTGTTTTAGTTTTTTCTTATTTTATTTACAATATAAAACGAAGTGTTTATATATAGTGTTTTTTTAAATAATTGTTTCAATTTTTTTATCATATATTTTGATGATTTTCCTAATAACTTGCATTCTATGTTTTTCAAAAATATTGTAAAATTTATAAGAGATGAACAATGTTCTCGTATATTTTCAGATGAACAGTAACATTTTATCTCTCCTTAACTCACAACCACTCAAAATCACTCAGAATCATTCTTTATAACATAACTAACCCACTCACACAAATATAAGAAATCCATTGTGAACGCTCTTAGCTGTAAAGCCCAGTTTTTTGTTTATTATCATTATTATTATTATTATTACACATATTATTATATTATATTATACATATTATAAATATTAAAACCAATTATACATATTATACATTATACATTATATTATATTATATTATATTATATTATTATTATTATTATTATTATTATTATTATACATTAAAACCAATTGGTCATGAATAGTGTTTTTGAATTTTTAAATAATTGTTTTAGTTTTTTTTATTTTATTTACAATATAAAACGAAGTGTTTATATATAGTGTTTTTTTAAATAATTGTTTCAATTTTTTTATTTATCATATATTTTGATGATTTTCCTAATAACTTGCATTCTATGTTTATTTTTTCAACATTGCGATAAAAAATAATGTGCTACTATTGTACTAAACCGAATTGAAACCGACTCTTTTTCTTTTCAACATTGCAGTATAATTTCATTAAAACGAATATTTTCCCGCCATCGTACCAACCGAAACTGACTGAAAAATATATGTATCGATACCAATATTTATTTATTTTGTTTTTGTTTTCGATAAACCGGTATTTATTTTTATTGTTTTTGTTTTCAATAAACTGACATCGTATCGCTACTATACCGTGCCAAACAATATCGTTGTTTGTACATGTACAAACAATATCCATGTACTCATTTGTATAGTTTCTGTTTGGTAATGAATTTTGTGCTGCTAACGTAGTTTACCAAACCGAAACCGACCGAACAACATCGGTATCAGTACCGCTACTTGTTTTTATTGTTGTTGCTTTTGATAAACTGATGTATCCTATCGAAGAACATTTGTACATGTACCTTTATTCGTTTTTATGATTTCCGTTTCGATAGTTTTCATTTATACAACTCTATCTGTGATGATATCATTACCACTATAGTGACGATTTGAACTGATCGACACCGTTCGGACAACATCGTTGTCGGTACTGGTGTTCATTTTTTCTCGTTCTCGTCGATGTAAAACATGTGTTGATTTCTAAATTGAGTACATGTATCATACCGGTTCTATAACGAACTAACCGATATTGATTGAATGCTCGCGATAACGTACCGCCGCAACGCGCGAGAAAACAACCTAGTTATTATTATTGTTATTTATCTAAATAGTAACCCAACCCTCCAAAACAAAAGCATTGCACTCTTTGGTCCCATCCATGATGGCTTTCAAGACATGGTTATGGTCACCAAACGTTTGACCACCAACTAGTAACACCAACAATAAAGAGTGAAGACCACATAAATGTTTACTTAATTGTTCCCATGAATGTATAGCACTAGGTAAATTTAAACATTTTACAAAATTATGAAAACAGTAAAAATGTGGTAGCACACACATACACAAAACGCACAATGATGGGTTCAACTTAACACGAATGTTGTAAGATCATTACATATAATGAAACTATTTCAAGGAAAATTAAAATGCTTGTTGTCGAATTTGCAAACCATGACTAGTATAGTATATCTAAAATGAGTTTCTTTCCGACCCGTCAAGTCTAAGATCATAACCCATCATACAAGAAGCGGCATACATCTCTACTTCGAAAACTTGTTCACCATAACGATATAGATTGTTCACGTTGTCTTCCAAGCTTATCGACGAACTCCCAACTTCCTCACCACATACAAAGTTCGAATAATCAATGCGAGGTCGATGGTTGTTGTTGTAATACTTATGGTGTCGTGCTTGTTGTGTTTGTACTTTGTTAAGCTCTGTTCGGAGTTGCTCAACTTCTTTTTGAAGGCGTTTGGTCTCGACTAATGTGGCCTCTAATTGGAGTTGAAGCCTGGAGTAGTCATGCTCCAGGCTTTGATTTTTCCAACGGGCCCGTTTGTTTTGATACCAGATAGCTATTTGCCTGGGAGGGATACCGAGCTGGCGTGAAAGCTGTTGTTTTCGCTCAGGCTCAAGTTTTTTGCTCGAGTCAAAATTGGACTCGAGCAATCTCACTTGATCTTCGGTTAGTCTTTTGGTGGTGTGTTTTTGTGTGGAGGTGTTGTGGATATGGGAAGATGAGTGATTCATGATTGGGGGTTTGAATGATTGGTTTCCTTATAGAGAAAGGGTTAAGAGTGGGATTGGATGATGATGGTGGGTGTGACTATGAGAGGATTGTTTCTATTTATGGAAATAACTTTGGGTCCCACAAGTGCAAGTATTTTGGTGTCTTTTGAAACCAATGAAAAGTTTGCCATAAGTAGGTGTTTTTCAATTTGACGGTGAATAGCCAATTATTTAATTTGTGAAACAATCATTTAGACTTCTCATACTAGCAAGCTAAAATTGTTTAAAAATATTGTTCAAAATATAAATATAAATTTAAAATTACATTCGTTTCTTCTTCCTTCTCAAATGTGGATGCTCGATTAAATTTCGGCCGGGTCTTGATCAGAATTCGGGTTGTGAAACTCTCGTGAATTGACTCTATCGTAAAATCTCTTTTACCCTATGAAGCTAATTGCTCCTAAAATGTTGTATCTATTCATAAAAGATAAAACTAATCACCATAAACATAAATAATGAACTTTTATTCATTATGTGATTCACGATTGTGAGACTATTAACTTACCAATGAGAACATTATTTAAATAGGGATGTTATTAAACGTTAATGGCAGATCTAGAAATCTTTATAAGGAAACATTTAAAAAAATGGGGTAACGAAATCGAAAAAACATCAAATTTTTCCAAAATTTACACTACTACCACTACCGAGCGTCAAGGGGTAGAGGGGGCTACCCCTATTAACAAGCTAGGTCCGCCCCGATTAATCGTACCGGTGAGAACATTATTTAAATAGAGATGTTATTAATAACAATTGTTAAATGTCAAACTTATTGAATTTTGTTACTGTTTTATTATACAAAATAATATAATATATTATAAAAGTTGTAATGACGCATTACAACTTTTTTAGATACGAGAGGTATTGGATTGAAATTCATTGTGAAGAAACATGGAATCACTGCCGGGATGGTTGGAACCGTTTTCTCTAAGAGATGGAGAATCACACATTTTCTTCCTTTTGAATCTAGATCTGCAATGGAGAAGAGATAAAATTGGGATTGTAGAGATGGCCGGTAGGAGAAGGATCTCCTATTTTCAGCAACAAAAATGTGGCGGCTCCATATCTTGTGCCCTAATAATGAGGTGAACACCTCTTTATATAGGAGACATGGGTCTCCCCTAACCTCAGTGGGCCAGACCCAGTTATGAGTTATCTCTACAAGTCCTTGGCCCAATGTAGTGTCAACTACATCGCATTGAGCCTCGCGGTTGGGTTAGCAAACAATAATAATAAATAAATTAATATAAAAGTGATAAGTAACAGTCCGACCGCTCGGGTCTGGTCCAATACTATATACCCCATTACATCCTTAAAATAAAAAGAAAAAAAGTTGTAATCGGAGACAGATTTCGTGCAAAGTCAAATCACTTGCATATGAGACCATGAACTTAAAATAAAATTTACGAGCTTTTTAAAAGACAATTAAGCCACGTGCCAAGTCATACGTAAAAATAATATTTTCAACACTTGAGGGATTCACATTCGTTACAGCAAAGCAAACTTAGGGTAAAATACAAAATCGGTCAATATGGCATGCCATAACTTTTATGGGCATGTTTGTTGACCAAACTTGCAAGATTGACCATCATAAACAAAAGTCAACTCTATTGCTAACATTTTTTTATCAAATATTTATACGATTTCTACCATATGGTTGATCGGAAAATCGCAATAGAGTAAAGTCAACCCAATAACGAACTATCAAAGATATAAAACTGAAAAATGCTTATCACGTTTATAGTTATTTTTTGTTTGGAACGATGACTTTCTTGTATTAGACTACCGTATTTTTCAAATTAGAGAACTATGTTGCCCCACTTCGGCCAGACTATGTTGTCTTAACCGGGCTCACACTGGCTTCAGAGTCTGGCTTGGGCGTTCCCTCAGGAAACCATACCGCCGGCTCTGACAGTCATTATGCCACCATAAGAGCAGAATTCTCTGGCGTAACACACGGTGGAATGAAAACCCCAGTGGGCTCAGGATAGAGACTGACACCTCTGCAAGGAGGCTAGGCTCTATCTATTATTGTCTAATCCACCAAAATGACACAAGTTAGAATTGAACTTTAGTCTCTATTACAGAACTAAAGCCTCTTAACTACTAGGCCACAAGTGGTGGATACGTTTATAGTTAGATAAGATGACCTTTTAAGTGTATAAAAATAAATCGATAGCCTTTCTTAAGAGTATAAAATTTCCAAATTATAAATTTACGACATTTTGTTGCTTTATGTTGTACTACCTTATGTATGGGGAGTTTTTTTTTATGATTTTTTACTTTTAACCCAAAAGTTTTATCTTTGCATTTTAACCACTTTAATTTTTTACTTAATCCAAAGTTTTTTATCTTTTACAATTTAACCCAAACACTTTTTAATTTTCGATTGTGGTCCCCCATACTTCTTTCGTAAGTTTTTCATTTTACATTTCGTTCTATTGCAAGTCAACACGCCGCAACATGCATATGGAGTTCAACGTTTTTCATTTGTTTTATCCTTTGACAAGCTCGTCGCAACGCGTCTATTTTTTCCCCATTTGACAAGTTCGTCGCAATGCGTGAGTCCTAGATCGACTTAGTTATTCTTTTCTACATTTTACGTTTCGGTCTAATTTATTCACATTAACACACTGCAACGAGCGTACGTGGTTCAACAATTTTACGTATATTTTTCGTTCGGTGTTATTATTTCCCTTTTTATTTATTTTATTTTTACGAGCTCTTCTGATATTGGTGGTCGCTGGCAGTAGTGTGACATCGGTGCTACTTGGCATGGTTTTATGAACGGATATAACCTATTAAGTTTTTTACTAATAATTTGTTTTCGACTTTACCTTTGTGCCTCTTTTACTTAAAAATTTATTTTTTTCGTGCATATTTTTATATATGTGTTGGTATGAATTCAATTTGCTCTACGTTTCGACGTTGCCAATATCACAGAGGTATAAATTTGAAACATTTTCCACACACAACCTATTAACCAAAAGTCTTGTTATTAGCATTACATAAACTATATATAAAAGCCATCATCTTAAATACTATAAGGTTATTCTGTTTTCAATATAAGGTTATTCTATTTTCAATAGTGTTCGTAACATATAGAAAACCCAAAATTTCTTGATTGAGAATTGTTACTATTATAATATAATCTTTTGAAAAATTAATTATTAATCTTTTGAAAAAAATAATAATAACGATAATTAAACTTCAGATTAATTGTAAGACGTTTATATCATTTAAAAAGAAAAACAAAAATTAAACTTCGAGTAGATGATGGCGTTCACGTGAAGACGACCCTACACATGTTTTAATCAAGTATTTTAGACGCCAATCCTTATCCAATTACGGTCGATCTACTTTAAATTAATTAATAAATCATAACAGAATTAAAATTAAAATTATACTAAGAGTTAAATGCTTGGTTGGTCCTTGTGGTTTGTAAAAATTTCAGTGTTGGTCCCAGTGGTTTACTATTTACACTCGTGGTACCCAAACTTGTAAAAATGAACTCGCTTGGTCCCCTGCCCTAACTTCAGTTAAATAACTCTGTTAAAACACCCAACGTGCTTGGCACGTGAGGCGTAATTTCGTCCATTCAGTTTGATTTGGTGTTCACTTTTTGCAATTGCGCACTTAGTCCTAGACGTCAGTTGATATTTATTGGTTTCCCTCTCATTTTTGTTCATCTCTCCCACCGTAACACCTACAAAGACTCACCGTCTCTTCGTTTTCTCTGCAACATCCCGGCGATTGAACAGATAATCGGTGCGTTTAGGGCTGATCGAAGGGAATGGGTTGGTACATTAGGGCTGAGTTTGATGATTTTAATCCAGATCTGATTATAGTAAGTTTTTTTATGTTGATAGTGCTAAAGTTCAAACATTTAGCGATTTTGTAGTGTTTGTTTTACAAAATTATTGACACACACTGTTTTGGTCGTTTTCTGTTATGTTTTTTTAGCAGATGGAAACCCTAGTATGTTTTCTGCAAAAATCTTCTATGCTGGAACTTTTCGGAGGTTTCCAGGAAGAAGTTATGTTCAAGGAAGGTCAGTGTATGTTGATTACATCGACATTGATGAGTTTTCTGTCCATGAAGTTGATTGGATGATACGAGACCTTAACCTGTTCAAAGAGAAGGTGCCATTTATTATCATTTTCAAATACCTGGTAGAGATTTAGATACTGGTTTGGTAGCTTTAGGGTGTGATGCTGATGTTCGTAACTTGGCACAATATGTGGGTGAAAATAAGTTAATCAACTTTTACATTGAACATGTAAAATCTGTGGTTGATACTTATTTAAAATCACCAGAGGGACCATTTAGGGTTGTTATTGAGGAATTAGTAGAGGAAAGCCAAAATGTCCAAGAGAATGTTGGTGTTAGACAAAACAAAGAAAAGTTAGTACCTAGGAGGAGACTGATGCTTGAGTATGTTGAAGGGTCATCTAGTGCAAATAAGAATACAAGTAACATGTTTGTTGATATCCAGTAGGTAACAATGATAATCCGGTAGGTAACAATGATAATATAGAGACTGGGACTTATAATGCAAACCAGGGTACATGTGTAGATGGTTTTAACTTTGACGACATTGACTTTTCTGGAGTATTCCCAAACAACGAGGGTCTTAAGGATGCTGAGGGTGAGGTAGAGGTTACTTGTAGGAATGAGAATGAGGGTAATGGGGAGGATGAGGGTGACATGGAGTCCGATAGTTATAGGGAGGCTGAGGATGACATGGAGTCTGATAGTTATAGGGAGGATGAGGGTGTCAAAGAGGATGAGGGGGGTAGTGAGGCTGACTGTTCTCATCAAAGTGTGGCTGAAGGTGATGACTCAGAAGACAGTGACTACATTTTTACAATGAATTATGAGGTGGAAGAAACAGAAGCTGATATGAGGGACTTCAATACTTTTGTAGATGAGGATGAAGAATATGTAGGCAGCCTTAATTCTGGCACTAATAGTGTTAGAAATGAAGTGGATTATGAAAAGGAAATGATGATAACCTTAGCTATGAATCATTTGATAGCTTAACTGATGAATCAATGGAAGATTTTGAAACAAGAAGGAGCAAGAAGCTAAGGGAAATCAGGCATAAACAAAAGGTTAGCATTTATTTAACTAACTGTTTACTTAACTGTTTATTATTTACGTAAGCATTTGTTAAATTATCTAATAACTGTTGACATTTAACAGGGAAAGACTAGGATGCATGAGGCGAGGTTTTACTTGGGTCAACAATTTGGATCCGCAAAGGAGGTTAAAGAACATGTTAGGCAGCATGTCGTTCTTACCAGAAGGGAGTTGTCATTTTTGAGAAATGACAAGGCTAGGATAAGAGTCATTTGTGAAGGTAATGTACCAGTTTATAAGAAAGGTGATGGGTTTGTAAAACAAGTATCCAAGAAAGGCAATAAGAGAAAATCTACTGTTGGGCCCAAGCCAGTGAGTCTGCTGTTAGGCCCAGTTCCAGGGAATCTCTTAGGGAGTCTCAAAAGTCAGCATTGGCACTAGTGCAATGCCATACTGAAAAAGAAAAGAAAGATTAGAGAAGGCAGCTTGTACATTTATGTTGTATGTGGCTAAAGAGAAAGATGACGTTGAAACTTGGACAGTGAAAACTCACAAGGCAGAGCACACCTGTCTTCAAGCTAGAGAAAGTCTACACCTTACAACAAAGTTCATGGCTAAGGACCCTTCTGTGAAGAGATTGGTTGAATGTAACAAAGACATCTCAGTGAGGACCATCCAAGAAGAGCTGTCAAGGAAGTATGAATTAAGGGTTTCAAGGATGAAAGCCTTTAGGGCAAAGATACTTGCTTCGAAGGAAGTTCAAGGGGACAACAAGGAACAATATGCAAGGCTAAGGGATTACATAATAGAGCTTCAAAGTGCAAATCCAAACACAACAGTGCACATTGAAGTTGAGTCTGAACCCAACCCATCTTCTCCAACAAGGTGTTCAAGAGGATTTACATCTGCTTGGGTCCACTGAAGCTAGGCTTCAAGGAATGTGGGAGGGACATACTAGGCTTAGATGGGGATTTTTTGAAGGGTTCTCAACAGGGTCAGGTATTAGTTGCAGTAGGCTTGGATTCCAACAACGGGCTCTATCCACTGGCCTATGCAATTGCAGAAGCAGAAAACAAGGATTCTTGGACATGGTTTTTGGAATGTCTCAAAGATGACCTAGCACTACCAAGCAACTCACATTTTACCTTCATATCTGATAGACAAAAGGTTAGCCTTACTTTTTAGAGTTGAATTGTTTATAAATATGTTTTTTATTGCTTTGATTGTTTTGATTTTAACATGTTTGCTGTTTTGGGTGTTAAATTTAGGGCCTTATTCCAGCACTTGAAAACGTATTCCCAGCTGCAGAACACAGGTTCTGCCTTAGGCATATTCACCAGAATATGAAGTTAAAATGGAGGGGCAAAGGCTTTAAAGATTGCTTATGGGCATGTGCAACTGCCAGAACCGGTACTTACTTTTAAGCATTTATTCATTCAAGTGTTGGGTCAACAATTTACTGACTTGTTATTCATGATTGTTCTTGTGTAATAGTACCTGAGTTTAGGGATAAAATGGAAGAGTTGAAGAAGTTCAATGAGGAAGCATACAAATGGTTGGCACAAATTCCACCAAAGCATTGGTCGAGATCTCACTTCACAGGTAATATTCACTTTAAAGATTAGACTAGTTGCTAATTTAAGCACCAAAGGAATTTATCACTTTATACATTTCTTTTTTGGTTGTCAATGTATAGGTTGGGCATAATCTGATGTTCTACTAAACAACATGTGCGAAGTTTTTAATGCCAAGACTGTTGAAGGGAGGGAAAAGCCAATCATTTCATGTTTGGAATATCTTAGAGAGTATTTGATGAAGAGAATAGTCAATGTGATGAAGGTGCAACAGAAGTGTAAGGGTCCCCTCACACCAAAGATAACAGAGATCTTTGATGAGATCAAGAAGGCTGCATCCCAATGCAGTGTGAAATGGTGTGGTGATAGTAGGTGGTAGGTACAAAGGACTCTTGGGCAATATGTTGTGAATGTTGAACAAAGGGTTTGTACTTGTAGGAGGTGGGAAATTTCAGGAATCCTATGTAAGCATGCCGTAGCTGTTAACTGAGATATGGCTGCACACAAACAACAGGTGGGGCCACCTGAGGATTGGGTTCATCCATGCTACTATCTGGACACTTGGAAAAAGGCTTATGCCTACAAGGTTGGTCCAATCAATGGTCCCAAACTCTAGCCAATATCACCAGTTCCAACAACATTGACCCCTCCATTTCGCCACAAACAAGCTGGCAGGCCAAAGAAGAAGAGGAGAAAAGACCAAGTGGAGGTTGAAGATATATTGGAGAAGAAAGGGAAGCTGACTAGAAAGGGTGGGTCTGTAACCTGTAAGAAATGCAAAGGGAAGGGAAATAATTCAAGAGGTTGCAAGGCTGCAAAGAAAGGAATTGGGTGCTGAAGGTTGCTGTGTTTGGAAATTGAGTATGTCTTTATTACATTTGTTGGGCAGGGTCATAAATTGGAGTTGTTGAGTCTTTATTAGGTTTGTTGGATATTAAGTGATGGCAATAAATGTCATCCGTGTCGCTTTTCCGCTTTATTTAACATGCTTTTCCGTTATATTAAACATTGGTCGTCCGTATCGCTTTTGCGCTTTATAAAAACAATGGTCGTCCGTTTCGCTTTTGCGCTTTATTTAACATTGGTCGTCCGTATACCCTTTTGCGCTTTATTTAACATTTTTCGTCCGTAACGCTTTTGCGCTTTATTTAACATGTCAATATACACAGTTTTGTTTGCCACAACCACAATATCTATGAATATCCAAAATTCATTCTAATATTATTTGGTCGAATTACATAATTAACATTGCAGTCAAGCTAACAACATTGCAAACTGTAATCCTAACAGAAACAATAGTACTAAGATCAGGGTGTTCTTCCATCTCAGTTCAGTCCTTCGTTCATCCCTTTCTTGATCGGCCCTGTTTCTTGCTTGGAGTAGCCCTGGAATGATGCGAACAGCTCGTGGGCACATTGGCGGGTCAAACCAACGAACAAATCCAAGACAAGTGACTTCCTGTCATATCAAACATTTAAAAAAATTGAAACCAAAATGAACATCTACTAATGAACCCTAATGCTTACCGGTGATGGACATGCATAGTATCGTCGTCCTGGATTGTTGTCGGTCCATGATGTGCGAATGACGGCTAACTTTCCACAGCGCCAGGTTGCCATTCTAGGGTTCCTAGAGAAACATGGGTGAGGGGAGGAAGAAGGGTCGTTAATTTTGAGGGAAAAAAGGAGGATAAGGTGGTTTTTATAATGAGCTGGACTGAATGGACGAAATTGCCCTCACGTGCCAAGCACGTGGGGTGTTTTAACAGAGTTATTTAACTGAAGTTAGGGTAGGGGACCAAGCGAGTTCATTTTTTACAAGTTTAGGTACCACGAGTGTAAATAGTAAACCACTGGGACCAACGCTGAAATTTTTGCAAACCACAGGGACCAACCAAGCATTTAATTGAACTTAGACACCCACTTTTGGTGTTTCTATCTCGTCATCTCAACCACCATCAATAATAGTGAGACATGCATTTGATCAGATGTTGTATGTGTGTACAAAAAGGTTTTTGATAGAGTAAAGGGTTTAATGCGTTATAATGGGCTGAGAGTCGCTAATATATCAGATAAGATAAAAGAATAAAATAAGATTAATTTGGTTTGGATATGTAAAGAGAAGATAGATGACGGTGGCCGTTAAAATAGTGGAAACCATAACTTTAGAGAGGCATAGAAGTAGAGGTAGACTCAAACAATTTTGGATGAGCGGGTTAGGCAGACTTTAACAGAGTTGCACCACTCTGAGAACATAATTCAGGATGTGAATTCTTGAAGACGTAGAATTAAAGTTAAAGACTTTTACAGGAGGATACGTATGTGTGATGTTAATTTTAGGGCCTTATATGGTCTCATGGCTTTTGTTTACTTTACATGTGTGTTTTTCTTTTCATCCTCCATTTGTATTTATAAGCTACATGTGACATTATTTTACCCGTTTGTTGCTCTTTGGTTATTGATGGTTCTCTTTAGATTTATTTATTTACTTACTTAGTTTATTGCATGTTGTTTGTTTGTTTGTGTTTGCTTTGGAGTCGGATGTCTTTCTAGAAGCACCCTCTTTATCTTCATGGATAGGGGAAATGTTTGCTTCCATCTCACTTTCCCCAAACTCTATAAATAACTTTGTTATAAGTGAGATTTACTGGGTATATTTTCTAACTAGTTTAATTGATGGGTCATCTTCAAATTGATTACAACTTGCCAACATATTCAAGGTATATAGACAGAGTGATAAACAGATTATACAAGTCGTACTCTGGTTACACGAATTAGTGGGAGAATATATTTGAATAAATAGTTTAAATCACTCAACTTTAACATGACCCATTTAATAAAACAGATTAGACAGAAAACTTCAAAATTTGTTCATTTTCACGTCGCATTTCAAGTCGTATCAAGACTTGAACACCATCGATTACAAACAAAATGTTATTTATTACTGTTCTTAGTGGAAATAGATTTATAATTTAGTAACATTAAATTTATATACCATCAAGTCTTTTATGAGGTGTTATATTATTGGTTATTTAAATTATGTATTTTGGTATGAAATGATATATAAATCATCTCTTTTAATTTTGAGAAATGCTAATGCCCGTTAATGCTATTGTTTACAAGTAATGTATTTATATATTTATAAGAATATAATATAAAGTTAACCATAATCATAAAGAATGCTTATAGACCCACCATTTAGACATTCATAGTGTGTGTTGAATTAAAGAGATGTGTCAATTTGGAGGGGTGCAGGGTCCCCATGCTTAGCTAATCCCATATCTGTGTGCATGCATCCGATAAATAAAATAAAAAATAGAACTCTAGATATTTAAAATTGAATTTGAAATTTTAACAATTCTCATTTAGGTTACTCTGACGGTGTTAACTGACCCATTCTACTGATTTTGTTGAAAATTACGTGTAAAACCGTTAATTACACTTTCAGCTAACAATAAGCCAAACTTATAGTTTAATTGTTTGGTTTTTACGGTTTACATTAAATATAAAGAATTTGGATTGGAGTAGATGGTGTGATTTCAACGTTCAAGACGTTATGGGGTTGGTTCCAGTACGAACCATATTTATCCTACAAATCATAAGAACAGATCCTAGCATATAAAAAAAGTTAAATTACATACTAAAACAACGCACACATAAAAATAGCACTTTTGAATTATATTAGCACGTGAAAATTATCAAGATGACTGATTTTAGCACATATGTGAATTAAATCAGCACATTGAAAACAAAAGAAATATCCAAATAAAAAATTAATTGCTTGTTAGCATAATTATAGAGAATTTAATATAATTGATATTATTGAGGTTATTTTTTACCATTTCTTTATAATTGATTAGATATCATATGACACTTTTTAAATGGTTCTTATTGCTTGTACACAAAATGTGGTTTGTATTTGATCCTACTCTGAGATGTTATAATATAGTAATTGTTGCTCGTTGTATTTTTTTGTTTCTTTTTTCCTCTTGTACTTTGTTTGTTGGTTTTACAGCTTTGTTGACCCGGTTCTATAATCGTAGAATCTTCTGCCGTTTAAAAAAAATAAATTAAATTTTTTTCCAATTATTGGTTTATTAAAATTTTAAATGATAAAGATGGTTTATAATTATAATATACATACATGACCACACATATAAAAAAAAATCGAAAGCATGTTATAAAATTAAAATTAAATGTCCAGTTTAAATTTCCAAATAGAAACGAATCATAATTGGGCAAACCGTCAAACCAAACCATAAATCGAACTGTTTGGATCTCAAACCTAGGGCCGGCTCTAAGAATTTGTGTACTATATTCGAGCTTGAAAAAATGTGCCCTTAGGCCTTAACGGAACTGGGTATTGGGCTCACTAAAGATTTAAACCTAATGCCAATGAGCTAATAACTAATCTAAACTATAAGAATAGTTTTGTAAGTGAGCTATATTTGTGTTGTATTGGTATACCCTATTAATTTTTTTTACATATACATATCGGTTTTTCTTTTTAAATAACGTGCCCTTCGAAATATCGGCTCTGGCCGGTGGTCCTCCCCGTCTACCCCCAGGACAAGTCAGCCCAAGTATTATTTTTATTTTACCATACGGGTTAAACAAGTCAACCTCAACACTATTTTTTATTAAACAAGTTGGACCATTCTTTTTTGCTAGACGTTATTTGTGCATTGTATGTTTGGTTCGGGCTTCAGATCGGAAACAAACTAAGATAAAGCCCATTTAGGCCCATGTATCCAAATACTGCAATGGAAGACGAAACGAAACAGAAACACAGAGGTTCCGAAATAGTATCAGCATAAAGATTCCTCAAATATGCTATGCAGTGGTTAACATATGCCAAGGTTATCAGTTCTGAAATTGTGCTACAAAATGGACATTTGACTTTTTACAGTCAAAGTTTGACTTTTTTGGGTCAAATGAGTCATGTTTATTCTCTAGTTGAAAATTCATGGATTATTATTAACATTTAACTGTGTTGCAAGTTGTAACTATTATATAGAAGCAATTGGGAATAATAAGAAAATAAAACTGTGTAAAAGTTTTTATTTGTTTATTGTCTTCTGCAGTTGATCTCATGAAACCTGGTACCACTGTGATCATTCGAAATGGGAAAATCGACATGTTCGAGGGCTCAATGAGGCTTGCAGTGATCAAAGTAGAAAGACGGGTCGTATTGCTTTCGTATGAAACGTATATTATGCTGCATGGTTTGAGTGATCAAACCATGGAAAAACTATTCTTTTCGCGCACATAAAATACATATTTAGACGTGAAGAACACATACGTCGAGTGGCTATATTAATCAATCGAATTACATGCAGTGTGAAACTGTGTATAAGAGTTAAATTTGAATGTGATTTCTAGTTACATTGGGTGGCTTATGGCTATATTATATACTAAAGAAAGACTCGTCGTTTGAATTATAACAGATTTGTTTGAACATTTGTTGATGGGAATGCTTTTGGTAGAAAGATTTAATTCTATCGAGAGCTTCTTCGAGAGAAGATGGTTCTGCGGCAAAAGTTATCGAACCCAGTTTTTTAGACCCACTGTAAGACCTGCACAACCCAAAAGATTTACGTATAACATTAACGCTTATCGAAAGAGTTTTAGTTTGTTTGCTTATTACCTGGAAGAAGGATTACAGATTCTTCTTTTGCCAGCTTGAAACAGAAGTCAATATCATCACTAATATCTTTTAGTAAAGAAACATTCAGTTTCACCTACATAAATAAATTCACATAAAAAAAACAAAAAACGAAAAGAGTTTAACAACTTTTTTGAATGTTTTCCCATTGATTTTAATATTTAAACTGAATCAGCCCATATTCTTACCATAACAGCCATAGCTCCCTGAGGTTTTTGTGGGCATGTAAAACAAGGAATCTCGTTAATTTTCTCGAAACAAATATCTGAAGTCTGCTTCAGTGTGCGTAACGTACTTGCGAAGAACGCCTTTTTTGTATCCTCCAAGATGCGAGGAACAGCTGCCTGAAACACGAGGTACGTTTTTTTAAATTTTTTGCTTTATGAAGTGCCACTTTGTGAAAACGGATATTGAGTATACAAAAATTATGGAGTTAGAACCTGTATAAAGGTTGCCGGGCCGCCACATATATCGAAGTACTTCTTTATCCGTTCAACAGTCTGTAAACAAAAAAAACGAAGATAGTTGGAATCAAGGTTTAAAAAAACGGAAATAAGTTTCGAGGCGTTTTCCCTTCGCCTCACGAGGCGTAAGCCCGAGGCAGAATTAAAAAATAAATTTAAAATTTTATATCTTATAAAAATAATAATACCAACTAAATTCATCAAAAACACATAAAAAAGACATAAATTGCTTGAAATTGACACAAAAAGTCAAAACATCAAAAACAACTATCAGAAACCCCTGAGGCGCACCTGAGGCGCAGCCTTTTTAGCGCCTAAGCCCCTTTGAGGCGCACGTATAACAGAAACGCCCTGATGCGCGCCTCAATATTGTTTTTTGGGCGTGTCGCCTTGAGGCGCGTGCCTCAACCGTTTTTTAAAACCATGGTTGGAATTCAGTAGATTTGTCGCTAACATCTAGGGATTGAAGAAGTTTTGTTTTCGGGGATTTGTACCTTTGCGTTTTTGAAGATGCCGTTAGGATCGGTGGTAACAAACCACCCGAGCCTCCAACCGGGCACTAACCATCTTTTTGACAATGAACCAAGGGTAAGAACCGGAACCATGGACCCAAAAACACCCATAGGCACAAACGGGTTATCCCCGAATGCTAAATGCCCGTAAACCTCATCCGCTATAACTAGAATCTTGTGCTTCTTTGCAGTTTCCGCAATCTAATAATAGCCACAAAATTAGCACTCTAGTAGTTACTACTTTAGCAAGTCACAGTAACCGTTAAATATATGTGCGCGCGCGCGTGTGTTGTGTTACCTTTTTTAGATGTTGATAACTATAGACATTTCCACAAGGATTCCCGGGATTTATTATTACAATAGCAACGGTATTTTGATCAGTCAACGCATCAACGGCTTCAAGGTCAACCTCCCAGCCTTTATCAGGAAGAAGGTCAAATTGTCGGATTTCCACATTTCTAAAAGCTGCACAAAGCTCATAAATTGGGAATCCCGGTTTTGGAACCAATATGTTTGCGTTCGGTCTAGCTAGAATTGATACTGCAACTTCTATAGCTTGTGTGCAGCCTGCTGTTATATACACATCATCTTCTAATAGTTTATATGGAAGATTTACGGATAAATATTCAGCAATCGCCCTACAAACAACATAAACAAAGAACAAACCTAAGTTGCATATTTGTATACGGTTCGGCTAGTTATCTATATCCTTTTCTAAGTTAAAAAGTACTTGTTTTGACACAAAAAGTTAAAGGTTGACTCTGAAGACGTTTTAACTCCAGTAAATATGGGAAAAATACATACTTTCGTGTTTGGATGAGGCCGACAGTAGGCGAATAGCCATTGAATTTTTGGGATTCAAGAGTTTGAACCACGGAATCTTGAACAACGGTATTGGTAGTGAAACAAGAATAAGCGGTCGGGTCGCCCATTCCTAAAGAGATTAGCCTCTTCTTCTTCTCATCAACACTTGCCATTAAAGTACCAAGAATACCCTTTATTGTCACATTTGTTGGTGTCTCCATGTTAACCTTCCCATTTACCATCTTCACACAGATAAAAGGTATAATTGTGTCTGCAACAAAGTTACAAAACTATGTTAGGTATGCATGGCTGTTTGTGAATTGTGGGCCTATACATAGACATAGACACTAACTTGTGTTAACAAAATAAATGGACTACAATTTTCTAAGCTATACATTGTCAATCATATCAAATGGTAACAAAATAAATGTTTGCTTGGTTAAATGTTACATCGAAATAAGTTTGCTACATATGTTGACAATAATAGTATCATTTCGTAAGACATTGGTTGATGTCATTTGCGTTCTAGAGAAAAAGAAAGGAAACTTACAAGTTTACAATAATGACGGCTTTCGACCCGGCTCTACAAGAATGTGAAGTGTGTATGTATGTACGTATATATGTGTTCTCATCGAAACTGCATTTGATTGTATTTATATAGAGAGGAGATGGGCTTGATAGTGTTTGAAGATAGAACTCATGTTTGGGTATGATTGGATAATGTTTGATCCCTCCAAATGGACCATGATGACTCACCACAGCTGTCCTTCACGTCTCTCCTTCGTTAATTCCATCTCTTTTTTTGTTTTTCAACTTATATTATTTTTGTAATATAATATATATACTATATTATAATGCATGAGGGATGTGTGTTACCAAAAAAAACAAATAAGAACTTCTTCTCCCTTTATTTATAAAAACATCTCTAAAATGAGGGTAACTTGGTCTTTTAAACACTAATTATATTTTAGTCCCTCATATTATTACACTTAGATCCTTTATTTTAACAAAATTATGGCTAATTAGTTACACTTATCCCCCTCTACGACAAACGTATAATTATTTTCTTGTCATGTTATTAACTATAATGTTTAAAACAAAATCCAAGGGTACTGTGATGACCTCATTTTGTCGACGTTTCCATATTTACCTTGGTCAGTATTGTTGTGCGGGTTAAAATGTACAAGTAGATGATGCGTTAGTGTACAAGTGATTAAAGCAATATGTCCTATCACATTTCAAACGCTCAAGACTCTCTGTGTTGTTATCATATTATCACTTTAATAATATTCCAACCCTTTTCACTCTGATTTTCGTTTGATTAAGATTGTTCACCAATTTGTTCCGGCGACTAGATTAAATTTCGAAACCTTGCACATATGGGTTTTATATGAGCTTTGTTCGTATTCTGTATGTTTGTGTATTTACTTGGTTGAGTGCACACGCTTACATGGGTTAGCATGTAGTAAATTAACATCAAACAGGCTCACTTGTTTTATCTAATTGGTTATATTAAAAAAACACTTTATATAATACCATATTCAACGAAACGGAATTTTAGTTTTCACAAAAAAAAATTATAAAAACGTTCTTTTAGAAGTTTAGTAAATAAGTTTTCCAGCAACAAACTTTTAGGAAAAAACTCCATAATCTAAACATAATACATTTACAAAAACTGATTACTAGATCGTGTTGCATTTTTTAGGGATTATAAGTTTAAAAATACTCTTATAGATAATATTAGTTAGTTGAAAAAAGTTACAGGTTATTCAATTCGTTGGTTTATAGGTTCTATATATAATATAATCCATTAAGTTTTTCACTTCAAGAAATTTCTTGTTCTTTAGAATTCTTTGTTTACGGGTACTTCAAGTTTCTGTTGTGTATACCTTTGATTTATTCTTCAATACTCACACTTAACATTCATCTTATTTATTATTCAGTGGTTTTGGAGCTTCACTATTCATCCTTTCGAATCTTTACACAGGTATGTGTGACACTCGGCTATTTAGGTTGTACCGTACAAATGTAACACGTGTCATGAATGAATAAAATGCCGTATTTGATTATTTATGATGTTTATATATGGTATTTGATATGTTGGTAAATCCAAAGTTTGATAAAAATTATGTTGGCAATACTAAGATAAACGCTTATCGTGTAACGGTTAAAATGCGAAATGAACGTCAGTGACCGCCGAATAATGTTAAAATCCCAAAAATAGTCCGTTATGAGTTAAGTAATATATTTAATCATAATCATGAGGAAAAATAATTTAAAATGCTAAGAAACTCTATTTTTCGAGTTTAAGCGCGTACTGCGCGTATCTGACAAAATATTGTCAACACAGCCAGTTCAGGGCAACTAATAATTATTATAGTAATAATTTGACAAGTTTATTTTTATAGAATGATAAAAATAAATTGAAACGCTTAAAATCCCTAATTTGCGAATTTAAGCGCATACTGCGCAACACAGCGCGCATACTGCCAAATACCGACAATGTAGCCAGTCCAGGCAAAAAAATATTGATCAGTAATATTTAGTGAGTTTATTTTTATAGAGCGTTGAAAATAATTTAAAACGTATCAAAACGTGATTAAAACACTAGATAAAACACCTGGTATCCAGTTAAATATCAGTTTTTGGCCTACAAACCATATATATATGTATGTATGCGTGTAGTATGTGTGTGTAGGGGGGTATATGGCAGCCATATACCACACTCTCTCCCCTCTCTCTTGACACTTGTGGGCATTGGGAGATGCAAGTGATGATTAACCCTTTTTACATATCTTCCAATATCTTTCAAAGTCCAAGACACACTCAAAAACAAATCAAACTCTCTCTCTCTCTAAAGATCTCGGCCGAACACCCTCCAAACACCATCCATTTTCAAAATCCAACTTTGTTTCTTGAAGATCCATGTTCATACAACTTCATTTCAAGTGTTTTTGAAGATCAAAAGGTGATTCCAAGGTGTTCCAAGCAAGAATCAACTCCATATCATCATACATTTTCGAAACCCACTTGATCTTGAAGGTATAAAGTTATTTCTTAAAAACATACACTTGATTCATAGTGATGTTCATGATGATGGAAGTTTCTCAAAGTTTCTTGGATGATTCACTAACTTGAAAACTAAAACAAATGGGTTGTGTGTATGAGTGTGACTGTACATATATATATATATATATATATATACATATATATTATATGTGTGTGTGTATGAGAGTTGAGTTTTGATATTTGTTGGACTCTTGATTGATTTGATTCTTGGAAAGTTCATGCATGTATGATTAAAAGTGATTTTCATGAAAATGACTAGTGATTAAAGAATGTTGTGAAAAGTGATATTTTGGAATCATATATATATATATATATATGTACATATGTATATATGTATATATGTGCCGTGTGTGTATGTATACATATACATGCATGTGTAATTTTGATGTTGATGGATTTAAATGTGGAAGAATATATGTTATGTCTTGCATTTAATATAAATGATTAGATGATGATGGTCATATGAAGATGGTGTTCTTGAATAGATGAACATGAAATAAATATGATATTGAATGCATATGAGACTATGTAGGATGACAGTAACATGATATGGATGCATTATATGCTTGTACATAAGCATGCATGTGAATATATGGCCATGAAATGATGAACAAAATGTGTTTTGATAAAAAAATAAGTTGTGATCAGATTATAAAGCATAAAAATAATGTTATTTGAAGTGTAAAATGGTATGGAACTTTGACATAAAGTTTACTAGCTTTGCATGTTGTACTATGTACTTAAAAGTGTTGTAAAATGTGTGAAATCGCATGATTTATGTGCCTTACACCAAAACTGCACTAATCTGATTATAACCATCATTTTAATCGGTAAATAACATGTATTGTGTTAAAATATGAAGTCATTTCGAGTTCGGATGGTTATGGTAACGTTTGACGCAAAACTATGCGGTAAAAACGGTAAAAATCGCCTTTTTAAGAGGTTTTTACAAAACTGTTTTAGATCAGTAACTAAACTGATATTTTTGATATAAATATAAGTATTTTAACTTATATTAAGTTTATTTGGTGTTTGGTTAGTCATACGTGACTTCCGACGCCCGAAAACGTTACCGAATCACTAAAATACGCATATATATTAATATGCCAACATAATAAAAAATAATGACTCTTCGAGAAAATCTCAAAGTTGTTTGAAAATTCTAAGTATTGGAGAAACTTAGGAATATTGTGAAATATTGATTATTAAATCGTTCCTACGTATATTAGGACGTGTAGAATCAAATTGTGGGATCACGCTAATTTAGTTACGCACCCAAAGGTGAGTGTCACTAAACCCTCTCTTTTTATTGTTTTGTATATGTTTTGGGGGAAGAACACGCCTTAAAAGGATTAAAGATGTTTTTGAATAAAATATACCTTTGCTTATATTAAATGTATATTTTCATGGAAAATATATGATTTTGATGATATTAATATGTTTCGGGTAGAAACGGTTTTGTGAATAAATATGTTTCGGGGATGAAACGGGGATTTTACGGTGTTTTAGAGAAAACGACGGTGTAGATTTAAAATGCTTAAATCTAAAGTTGTGACAAATTGGCTCGGTCTCAAGAGAGTAAGTATCGGGATTAGGCTTACGTTTCGATGGGAACGTCGGGGATTCGTACAACTCGTTATATATTAAATTTATCATTTTAGTAGGATATATATATTGTTCATGAGGCAAGTGATATAGATGGCCCTTATGGGCACATGCGCAAGTATTGTTGTTTAATCATTTAAGTATTGAACACGTAGAATTGTTGGTAGATCTATCGGGTTGACTACCCCGTCGTGATCGGCCGCTCCAATCAAGTCAAACGACGAATTGATAGTCTATTATAGTCTAGTCTTGATTATACCCTTATTGTTAATATATAGTTTGTATTGTCTTGCAAACATACGAGTCTGAACATTGATGCTATAAATTTAATATGTAAAACTTGGGACGATGCTTTAGTTCGAAGATTTCGGGAGAAACGCTTGCGACAGCTGACTCATGGATTTTGTTAATGAAATAAATTAACTTTCGAAAATATTATTTGGATGTTTTGATAATAAACACATAATTAGAAAGTTTTCCTTGTTTTAAATTTGAATATGTGAGCTCACCCTCCTTTGTGTTGACACTTGATTTTAACGTGTTCTTCAGGTACTTGAGCATGGCTTCGGGAATTATGGCGTATCTTGTGGTTGTTGATGCAGGGTCGTTTTTTGAATGTTTAGGACAAACTTTTAAAACTTTGAGACCTATGTAATAAGATCCATAAGGATCAAAACAACTTAACTATGGTGTGGTTGTGCCGTACTTTTAAACTTGATGTTTTAAAAACTATGTTTTAATTAAGTTAAATGTCCAACATTAACAATGCATTGTCCACTAAGATATTTATGGGCACCAACTTCCGTCACCATTACGTTTGTATTTCCGCTGCGACGTTTTTGGGGTGTTACAGTATGTACGTTTCTAAAACATGATATATTGTTTTCTTATATTATGTTTAACTGTGAACGTCGTTTTTTATTCTATATTATATATAAAGGTATCATGATAAAAATATGTAACTAAAATACTTAATATTTTTTTTTTCAGTTCCCCAAACTGATCTAGCTAGCTACTACTGATGTATCAGTTAACAAGGAGAAAAGAGAAGAAACTCGTCCTCCAAAGGATGTAACAATCAAACAGAAAGTGATACAAGAAAATCCGGAGGGCGCTAATCTCGATGCTGACAAATGGTGGTGTGACAACATAGGTGATATCCTTGAGATGTTTAAGCCGTATGATTAGTAAATTGATCTCATCATGATGCAAGGTACTTGACACTTGAGCTTTTAATTTTACACTTTTATATTTAAGACTTATATTTCCTTATTCGTGTGCTACTTTATATAACTTCTATTTATGTTTAAGACTTATTTTTGTCTTATTCATGTGTTACTTTATTGTATCAATTGTTACTTGAAGTACTTGATAATTTAAATTCTAAATTTAATAATTATTAGACATGTGTGATACTTATGACATATATTCACCACAATAATGCTACCATACGAATAAAAAAACTACATAAAACGAGTGCCACAATGCAAAGTGTCGCCCCTGCCGCATCGCACGGACACCCTATGGCTACTTGTGTAGAACAATGGAAGCCTCTTTAACAAGTTGTTTTATATTATTGATAGGAGCACGCCTAAGTAAAATTAATTTAATCATGACTAGTTATAACAAAGATAACTATTGTTTATCTATATAATAAACTCCATGTGCGGTAACATAATTTTCTAATGCACTATTGTTTATCTATATAATAAACTCCATGTGCGGTAACATAATTTTCTAATGCGTGCATGTGTTGTAACTTGTAAGGATCTCATACGTTTACACGAGAGCAAAAAACAATAAATAAGTTGACATAACAGGAGACAGCCACAAAAGACAAAAAAACTTAGAAAAGTTTATGGCGACAAATGACGTAGCCGAATTTAAGGTCAAAGCGTCGGCAGTAAAAGGCACAGTGACAAGGATTGCGGTTATAGAAGCTAAGATCACGACGACATGATTTAAAGTTGTGTTGGCACGACATAGCTAAAAGAAAAAAAATATATATCCCAATGTGCAGCTAACCCATTTGGTAGAGACATATGCCTCTTAGAGAAGACAGTCTCAAAAGACATAAAAACTTATAACACTAAGAAAAGTTTGTGGCGACAAACGAAGTTGACGAATTTAAGGTCATAGCGTCGGTTGTAAAAGACACGGTGACAAGGATTGCGGTTATAGAAGCTAAGATCACGACGACATGATTTAAAGTTGTGTTGGCACGACATAGCTAAAAGAAAAACAAAAAAAAAAACATGCAATGTGCAGCTAGCGCACTTGATGGAGGCTTATGCCTTTTAGAGAAGAGGTTCCAGATTCAGATATGGACAAAGACGGTTAATAGAGTAGAAACAAACGTTGCTATTAGAAAAATTGTGATAAATCCACAAAGCGTAAGGTCATAGGAAAAAGAAGAAATAAATTTGACAAAGAAAAACAGGTGAAAAGGGTTGATGACCAATGCCAACCATGATTTGGCGTGGGTAGGATGAAGAGAAAATAAAAGTCAAAATCCAATAATACAATAACATGTGTAATAATGAAGATGTTAGTATTTTTTGTGAATGATGAGTATTATGAAAATAGTTAACATAATTTGTGTCTCTGTACTTTAGTGTATTTTAGGGTTGGGATCAAGTTGAGTCCCCAAATTAAAATTTCGCTGTTCCGAGTCCTTGTCCTATGAAAAGCGCTACGATCTGAGTCCTTGAGGGTTGATTCTGTTAGAATATTTCATTAAGTGGATAACAGAATATACTTTAGCAAGGGCAAACTAGTCTTTTTACCAATAAATAAACACCGCGTCCTTTTTTTAATTGGTATTATTAGAACCGATATCGACATTCGCTTTTATCGATCTTTGCTTTTATGGTTTCTGATGTGTTGAGTCGATAACGACCAACGTCACGTCGCGTACCACGGAAAAGAACAATTAAACTCCTGCCAGAAGCGCAAGGGAGTCCCATTAATTTATATAACATATGAAATTATCAAAAGGCATATGCAACCTTTGTATCCTCAAAACTAACCTCTATAGTGGCATTTACAAAACATTAAAGGCTTGTAAAAGGCCAACCCTGCAGAATAGAAGATAAAATATGAGATGCTAAATATAATGGAATTGAAATTTGTGTAGGAATTGAGGCGTGTTTGTAAGTTTGTTTCACATAATAGAATGAAATATGAGTGGAATTAAAATATAAGTTCCGTTCCTTCTGTTAGTGTTCAATTCCAATTCCTTCTTTTATTGAAACGAACAACATAAGAAATGGAATCCACATCCCATTTTCATCCAGATTCCGTTCTATTATATGAAACGAACATTACCTTAATATTTACTAGGGGTGTGCACGGTTCAGTTTAGTTTTCGGTTATTGTATATTGTTTGATTTCGGTTTGGGTTTTAGCAACGGTTCGGTTTTTCGGTTTTTTATCCGGTTTTTGAACAAAATTACTAAGATTCAAAAATAAAAAGTATAATCTAAGATTCAATAATCTTTCATAGATGTTTACATTTAAGTTATTATGTTTAATCTTTTTAATTAATATCATTCACATAAACCTAACTTCTAATATATTTTTATATCTATTCAAAGTTTTCAGTAAAACATTTCATTTTTAATACTTTAAAAATGATTTAATTTTTACTTGAAATTTTGTTATTTTCTTGTAGACAATGAATAAATCCTTTCAAATATAAATAAACATGTTAATGTTTTTGTAATAAATACTTAACATTCAGCAATAAAACTAATAATTTCCAAATAAATATACAACAAACATTAGAAAAATGATTTTTTAGGTTATTCAGTTCGGTTTGGTTTTTTTTTTCAATTCGGTTAAACCGTTTTTTTTTTCAATTTCGATTCGTTTTTTCTGTTCACCCTAAATTTTCTATACTATACAAAACTAAGATGGGGGAATAGTGCCAGGAAGCTGTCTGGCACTCCCCATTGGACCAAAAGTTTATTATTTTTTATACTTTAAAATTATGGGTTTGCATCTAGTTTAAAATTACGTTTTTGCCCGCTGCTCAAAATAAAATTATGCTTTTGTCCCCAGCTGAAAATTACGATTTTGCCCTCGATTCAAAATTACGATTTTGCGCTCAGCTCAAAATTACGTTTTCGCCCAGTTCAAAAGAAGAATATGTTTTTGCCCCAGCTTAAAATTACGATTTTGCAATCTCTTAAAAAATAGATTTTCCCCGTTTAAAAGTTTCTGATTTTGCCGTTAGTTCAAAATTACGTTTTTGCCCTGTTCAAAATTATATTACGCTTTCGCCTCCAACTCAAAATTACAATTTTGACCTCAGTTCAAAACAAAATTATGGTTTTGCCTCCAGCATAAAATTACGATTGTGCTTTAGTTCAAATTTATATTACTGTGTTACCCCAAGTTCAAAATTACGAATTTGCCCATGCACAAATTTACAATTTGCCCCTGGTTCCAATTTACAATACTGCTATCACTTTAGCTTTTGAAAAATTACGATTTTACCCAGTCAAAAAATAAAATTTTCCCTTACTTAAAAATAACAGTATTGCCATTGTTTTAGTTTTTTTAACAAAACTATAAAAGTGTTTTGTTTTAATTGGTTGACTCGCTTTAATTGTTTTTTATGTCAAAAAGTTGTCTAACACTCACTCATTATTCGGCCAACGTCCTGTAACGCGGGCGGGGCATCAACTAGTTCCAAACGTTACGGGGTAGCATGTAAAAGATTAAAATATGGGTTAAAAGGCTTATTATGACTTTCGTTCCAACAACGACGTCGTATCCGGATTATTTTCGAGCTTCTAAAGAGTCCTGTTTTCATACTCAAAACCCTAGAAGTTTCTTCCGACCAAATCAAATCGCCCGGAGTTTAAATCTCATTGATCGCACCTGTTAAATTACAGCAATGGTACGTTATAGGATTTATGTATGTTAATTTTCTTGTTTTTTTCCACCAATTTCATTTAATTACAGTTGTGTTTTTGAATAAATGGTGAAAGTTGTCTGGATAGGTACAACTATGATTAATATGAGTTGATCTTTTGTTTAAACATTGTTGCTATCAATGAATTCTTATGATTATTATGTTAAATGTTCGGTGGTGTGATTTGTGATTAGATTATTCAGCTGCTATAATATTTGGAGCGAACAACATGCATTTTTAATGTGTAAACATTGTTATAACCGATCAAAATTCAAAATGATGTGTTAACTAAGATGTCAAATTAGCATATGATTCTAAGCCCTAGGGTCTGTTTGGTAATGGGGTAATGGAATGGACGAGGGAATGGAACAGACTAGGTAATGGAATGGATGAGGTAATTGAATTGATCATTACTATTCCATGTCTTGTTTGGTTACCATGTGAATGGAATGAACCATTACTTTTTGTTGTTTGCTACGCGAGAAAAGAGAGGAATAAAATCAGATGGCAATGGACAATTGTCAGTGATGGGCGGTGATGGTGCGTGGTGATAGGTCACAATTGTAGCGGCGACGGCAGTTGGCGGTGGTGGTGGGTGGAGACGGCGACGAGTGGTGACAGCGGTGGTGGTGGGTTATGACGGGGGTGGGTGGCGATGGTGGTCAGAGGTGGTAGCAGTGGGGGCAGTGGGTGGTGGCGGTGATCGGAGATGTCAGTGGCGACGGTGGTGGGTGGCGGTGGTAGGTGGTGGCAGGGGCGTGGCGGTGGAGGTGGGTGATGGCGGCGGATGACAGTGGTGGTGGGTGGTAGCAATGGTGGTGGGCTGTGGTGTTGTTAATGAAGGGTGAAGTGGGAATGGAAAGGAAAAAAACAGGGGGTACGGGTGGAACGATTTTGAGGGAATGGAATGCATTTTGGAATGGGCGATTCCATTCCATCGACCAACCAAACACTCTTTTCTTCATTCCTTCACAATGGTCCATTCCATTACACCTCTCAATCATGCATACCATACGCTACCCTAAGGTATGTCTATCGTTTTATTACGAACCGAAACTTAGCATGAATTTGGCAGCATTGTTTTCAACCAATAGTTTTAAGCTGGTTGTTAACACAGGTCTCAGTATAAAGTCAATTTTGTTGAAGCAACTGAATAGTTGAATAAGAAAGCCTAAGATTTTTTTTAAGAATAACCTTCTTATGTAGTCCAACAAACTCAAGAGTGCATAGGTATAACCTGTTGCAACTTGCATCTTGAGTATATTTTTTTTTACCACAATATAAAAACCTGCCACAGGCCCACAAGGCTAAAGTCATAGCAAAATGTTTCATCTGTTTTTGCATTATGCGTGTGTCGGTGTGCGCGTGTGACATACGTGTACACGTGTGTGTGTGAGGAATAATGGACTCGACATAAACTTTGCATCAAATATAAGTGGTTGTTTAGTTATACAAGATCTACTTTCATACTAGCATGGTTGCAAAAGTCGCTAGGCGTTCCCTAGTCGGTCGACTGGGAGTTGAGAGTACTCGAACATGTTAAATTATGAAGAAATTAGTTTTCGGGAAATTATATGTGTAAAGTATCAATAGTTTATTAATATTTATAACAAAATACGTAAATATCAATATACATTTCAAAAATTGATATTCATTCCTTTAAAAATGATATTCGTTTTTTTAATATGATGACATAGGAATTATGTCATATATATATTTTTTTTAAATCAAACTCGCCCAAGTTGGCCCACTAGATCCGATTCTGGCCAAGGTTGGTCGCTTTTGATTGATTCCGAGTAATTAGTCGAAGTTGATGAAAGTCGCCTTGGCAGCCTAGCTTTTAGCGATTACTCTGGGAGTACTCGGCCTTTGAGACCTTGTTTTACAACATTGCATGCTAGTAAAGAAACCATTTTTAGGTTCTTTGAAGTGGTCATTGCACAGTTGTCAAAGGCGCTCACCTAGGCGCCCAGGCACAGCAAACGCGCTTTGCGTGTAGCCAGGCTTAAAGGCGCAAAAAAACTTGATTAAACTGGCCAACATCTGCAAAAAAAAAGTTGCCTGAACCCGCCTAAATCCGTTTAACACAGTCTAAACCAACCTAAATCAGCCTAAACATGTCTAAAATGGATAAGAATGCTTGTGTACCGTGCGCCTTGCTTATCTTGGGCCCTCGCTTTTTAAGCGCCTTGCGCTTAGAAGTTTGCTGCGTTTGAAATGTTTTGTGCCCCATCTGTGAGCTTGTTGTTGTTGGAGATGTTGTCTTCAGCCCAACCCATTAAGGCTAGTCGAGAATTAGAGAGAAGAAAGGGAAAGGGTTCGGCCAGCCCTAACCCTAATGGGCTTTAAGTGTTTTAGGCCCAGTTGTTTAGTTACTTGTTTAGCAAGGGACTAACCTTAATTCTAGCCTATAAATATATCTCTTGTACTTGTAAACATTATCACTCAATAAAAATACAAACCCTAGTTGCCCCCGTGGACGTAGGTTACACACTGTGACCGAACCACGTAAATCTCGTGTCTACTTTTCTTATTGCTTTCGTTTATTGATCGTGTGTGTGTGATCTAAATCCTAACAACTGGTATCAGAGCTCGGGCTCTTGATCAAGAACACACACCAGCCGCCTACCACCTCCTACCTCTAGCCGCCGCCGAAAACCCTAATTAGGGTTTTCGCCGCCGACACCCACCGACTTGCTGCAGTTTCGCAGCTTTACTCTAGGGCAATCGGGTACCGCCGCCGCCACCTAACCCAGATTAGGGTTTTGTTAGCCACCGCCTACCACCTTGCCAGAACCGCATAATCGCCGCTGCCGCCAACCAGATTAGGGTTTCCAGCCGCCGTCGCTCAAACAGAAAGGTTTTCTATACCGATTTTCGCTGCTGCGTTTTTCGGGTTTTCTGCACGTTTTTCTAGGTTAGATTTCCGGGTTGTTTTTCAGTTTATTCTCTCACGTTCTCTGGTTAGTTTCTGTTATTCAGATGACTGATGACGGAAAAGTCAGAATTGAGAAGTTTGATGGGAAGAATTTTGGATGGTGGAAGATGCAAATCAAGGATTTGCTGATACAGAAGGATCTGGATGCAGCCTTAGAGCCTCCTCCTTCACCTGTAACGGATAAGTGGACAGCCATTGACAAGAAGGCTATGTCAACTATCAGGCTCACTCTTTCAATGAATGTTAGTTACAATATTTCTGAACAAACCTCAGCACGAGGAATCATAGAGGCTTTGTCGAATATGTATGAGAAGCCGTCTCCTGCCAACAAGGTGTTTTTGATACGGGAGTTAGTCAACACCCGCATGAAAGAGGGAAGTTCTGTTATTGAGCATATTAATTTATTTAATTCTCACTTGTCTCGTTTGAATTCAGTAAAATTCAAGATAGATGATGAATTGCGCATGCTTGCTCTTGTCCTCATTACTTGATAGCTGGTCAGGAACTATTACTGCAGTTACTGGGGCAGTTGAGACCCTCACTTTTGCTAAAGTTCGTGACTTGATATTGAATGAGGACTCAAGGAGGAGGAATTCTGGAGAGACAAGTTCGTTGCTCAGTACTGAAGGGAGAGGGAGAAGTAATAATAGAGGTGGAAATAGAGGAAGGTCAAAGTCAAAACGAAGAAACAAGTCAAGACCAGCAAAACCAAGAAAAGACATACAGTGCTGGAACTGTGATGAGCATGGGCACTTTAGAAGTCAGTGTACTAAACCTCATAGAGATAAAAAGGAGGTGAATGCTACCACAGCCTCAGATTCAGAGGATGCCCTTATTTGTTGTGTCGAAAATACTGTTGAAGATTGGATTATGGATTCAGGAGCATCGTTTCATGCTACTTCTAGCACAAAGAAGATGAAGAATCTACGAACAGGTAACTTTGGTAAAGTTCGTTTGGCTAATAATCAGTCTTGATATTACAGGGGTTGGAGACATTGACTTAAAAACACCATTGGGAACCATTTGGACCTTGAAGAATGTTCGGGTCATTCCTGGTTTGAAGAGGATGTTGATATCCATTGGTCAGCTTGATGATCAGGGATATGATGTCCACTTTGGTAGAGGACAATGGAAAGTTGTGAAGGGCAGTATGGTCATTGCTAGAGGAAAGAAGAGGGTACTTTATACATGGTTGAGGTACCAACCGATGGGGTTAATGCAGTATCTGATGGGCCGAGTCTATGAAAGTTATGGCATCAACGACTCGGCCACATGAGTGAAAAAGGGATGAAGATGCTTGTTACCAAAGGAAAGCTTCCAGAACTGAAAAAGGTCTTGAGTTTTGTGAACCGTGCATCCTAGGCAAGAAAAAGAAGGTGACTTTTGTGAAGACATGGAGAGCACCAAAAGCTCAGAAATTGGAGTTGATTCACTCAGACGTGTACGGGCCGACATCAGTTGCTTCACCTGAAGGATCTCGCTATTATGTGACCTTCATAGACGATTTAACACGAAAGGTATGGGTTTACTTTCTTAAACATAAATCTGAAGTTTTTGATAAATTTAAGAAATGGAAAGCTGCTGTTGAACTTGAAACTGATTTGAAGGTGAAATGCTTAAAGTCTGACAACGGAGGTGAATACATCAGCAAAGAATTTACAGATTATTGTGCTGAGAGAGGGATCAAGATGATAAAGACTGTTCCAAGAACTCCGCAACAGAATGGGGTTGCAGATAGGATGAACAAAACATTGTGTGAGAGAGCCAGAAGTATGAGACTAAATGCGGGGCTCCCAAAAATGTTCTGGGCTGATGCGGTTAACACCGCAGCCTATCTTATCAATCATGGGCCTTCAGTACCGTTGGGATTCAAGATTCCTCAGGAAGAATGGAAGGGTAAAGCAGTTGAGTATGATCACCTGAGAATCTTCGGGTGTAGTGCTTATGATATTGATCTTGAAGGTGACAAGTTAGATGCCAAAGCAAAGAAGTACACGCTTGTTGGATTTGGGTCCGATAAAATGGGCTACAGGCTTTGGGATCATGAAAGCAGAAAGCTAGTCAGAAGCAAACATGACGAATTCAATGAAGCAGAGCTGTACAAAGACAGGAATACGGAGAAGTCGGAGGTTCAGAAAGAAGCGGTTGAGTTTGACACTGACGGTCAAAAGAATGAACCATTTATAGAACCGAATCAGATTCTGAAGATGACGCAGGACCAGAGTTTGAAGGTGGATATAATGAGACGGGGGAAGTCTCTGATAGTGGGAGCTCAGAGCATGAAGAAGAACAACCTCCACAGCAGCCTGACCCGTCAGAAAATTGGGTCAGGAGATCCACCAGAGTTAGTAAACCGCCTATAAATATAATCCTTCAGTTAATTATATTCTCTTGACAGAAAACGGTGAACCAGAAAGCTACTCTGAGGCAGTCAAGACGAAAGATTTTCTCCAGTGGGAGCATGCAATGAAGGATGAGATGAGCTCTTTAGATAAAAATAAGACTTGGGTCTTAGTTAAGCTTCCGCCAGATAAAAGAGCTTTACAAAATAAATGGGTCTTCAGGGTCAAAGAAGAACACGATGGTTCTAAACGGTACAAAGCCCGTTTAGTAGTCAAGGGGTTTTAGCAGAAAAAGGGAGTTGATTATGATGAGATTTTCTCTCCGGTGGTGAAGATGACTACCATCAGGTTGGTTCTTAGCATTGTAGTTGCTGAGAAGTTGCATCTAGAGCAACTGGATGTGAAAACAGCTTTTCTACATGGTGACCTAGATGAAGACATATATATGGCACAACCTGAGGGATTCAAGGTAGCTAGGAAAGAGAACTGGGTCTGCAAGTTGAATAAGAGTTTGTATGGTCTTAAACAGGCACCTAGACAGTGGTATATAAAGTTTGATAACTTCATGGAGAGGTCAGGGTATAAGAGATGTCAAATGGACCATTGCTGCTATCTGAAGAAGTTTAGCAACTCTTATATCATACTGTTACTTTACGTTGATGATATGTTAATTGCAGGTTCGGATATGAAAGAAATAAGCAAGTTAAAGAAGCAAATGTCCAAAGAATTCGAGATGAAGGATTTGGGTCCAGCCAAACAGATACTCGGGATGAGTATAACCAGAAGCAAGAAAGATGGCTCAGTGACGCTATCCCAGGAGAAGTACATCGGGAAAGTGTTAGAGAGATTTGGTATGAACAGTGAGAAGACCAAGCCTAGAAACACGCCTTTAGGAAGTCACATCAAGCTTACTAAAGATCAGTGTCCCAGAACAGAAGAAGAAAAAGCTGATATGGCTAGAGTTCCCTATGCATCTGCTGTAGGAAGTCTAATGTATGCTATGGTATACACAAGACCTGACATAGCACACGCAGTTGGAGTTGTCAGTCGCTTTATGTCAAATCCGGGAAGAGAACACTGGGAAGCAGTTAAATGGGTGCTTCGTTATTTGAAAGGTACGTCAAAGATGGGGTTGTGTTTTAAAGGAAAAGATGTGGTTCTCAAGGTTATACAGATGCCGACCTGGGTGGCTGTAAAGAGACATTTAAAAGCACTACAGGATATGTCTTTAAGTGGGAGGAACAGCAGTGAGTTGGATGTCTAGACTTCAGAAAAGTGTGACTTTATCTACTACAAAAGCTGAATACATGGTAGCAGCTGAGGCCAGCAAAGAACTAGTATGGTTGAAAGCTTTTCTGAAAGAGTTAGGGAAGAATCAAGCTGACTACCCGTTGTATTGTGACAATGAAAGTGCAGTGAAACTTGCAAAGAATCCCGTTTATCATGGGAAGACGAAGCACATAGGGATGAGGTATCATTTTGTCAGAGGATTGATCATGAAGAACATCGTCTGAACGAATGTCCCAGGTGCTAAGAATCCAGCAGATATGTTTACCAAGGTTGTGGTGCTGGATAAGCTGAAGCTATGGTCAGGATAATAGCTTCAGCTGGTCAGGAATAATGCTGAGAAGGCGGGGTAACTAGGGAGATTTGAAGATCAAGGGGGATTTTCATTTACAGAAGTACAGAAGAGATGGTGCAGTTCGAGGTTCGAAGACACCAAGTGGGAGATTGTTGGAGATGTTGTCTTCAGCCCAACCCATTAAGGCTAGTCGAGAATTAGAGAGAAGAAGGGAAAGGGTTCGGCCAGCCCTAACCCTAATGGGCTTTAAGTGTTTTAGGCCCAGTTGTTTAGTTACTTGTTTAGCAAGGGACTAACCCTAATTCTAGCCTATAAATATATCTCTTGTACTTGTAAACATTATCACTCAATAAAAATACAAACCCTAGTTGCCCCCGTGGACGTAGGTTACACACTGTGACCGAACCACGTAAATCTCGTGTCTACTTTTCTTATTGCTTTCGTTTATTGATCGTGTGTGTGTGATCTAAATCCTAACAGTTGTTTATTATTTATTACTTTTATGTATAAACTTGTCTATATCCCTTATTAAGCTTTTTAAAGTTGTTCACAATAATTGATCTATTTAGTAAATAGCATTTTAAAATTTCATTGCATTTTGTGACACTAGCTTTGATCGCTGAATACAAAAGTCAATGGAAGATCAACTGTCTTTCAATAGCCCTAGAAGGACCCTTAGTTATTCTAGAAACAGGGGTCTGTTTTCGAAGCGGATAACAAGGCTTTTGTTGTTGGTGTTTCCGGAGAGCATGGTCCTAACCCTTCAGAAGTTTATGGGTTTGTAGGAGCCATTTCAACTAATGTTGCAACTGGTATTCTTCGTCTATTACACTTTTATTCTTTTATTATGTTTTTCTTTTCTTTCGTAAGTTCAGTAGATGTGACAATTTTGACTTATTTACTTCAAGACTATTTGTTTGTCTAGCATGCAGATTCTAGAAATTTCTTTTGCATTATGTTTTTAGCGTACCCATCTAGTCTGCAATAAAAAAATTGTATTAAAAACCATAAATGTATGTGCTAGAAGGATCCTAATATTATTTTTCTTTGTGATATTGACAGTTATCTTCATGGTATGGGCGTACGTTCCTGATCCTTGGTTACATTCTATTGGGATCTTCTATCATCCTAACAAGTACACTCTCAATTCTCTTTAACTTCTACATTCGTAAGCTTTAGACTTGGTGATCGTAAATTTCCATATAGGTTTTAATCATGTCTGCAAAACCGAGACACTATCGTTTAAGTGTCTTGAATGAATATGCTAGGTTGCAAATTTTGACACAATTACTAATGAATGGGTCAATTTGTTGTTAAGCTTTATCTCAACAGGTCAAACGCGTAAAATCAAACTATTAGCATAAAATGAATTAGGTCATATTGGTCGAAAATCGCCAAAGCGTATTTCAAGGCATGAAACCTGATAAATATTATATAATACCTTAATTTCAAAGGTCGGTGCAGCGGTGCCTACCTTTGAAATCATCGTTCACCCATCAAGTTTTGTGAGTTGACAAGATTCACTCCTCAACCCTCTAAATTGACAAAAAATAACTTTCTAACTTGACAAAAAAGGCCCCCATATTTTCTAACTTTTCTTTAACCCTCAAACCTTTGACATAAATTCGAGTTCGTTTACACTTTAACGTATTTTTTGTTTGAAAATGAGTCGGGTCGATTATAAAATGTTTTCTTTTTATGTATGTTTTGAGTTGGACTAAATTTTTTTTGGAAGCAAATAGGGTCAAATGTAATACGTCTCGATCCGACGGTATAAATATAAGTTAGCGTATGTTTCGACGTAAATTTAGTTCGGAAACGAGTTTGGTCGATTGTAGTCTATACGTTATCATGTCGTGTACGGTGCCGGCCGCGCCGCTGCAACGCGCGGCGGGTTAAAGAACTAGTTATTATTGAAAAGAATATATTTTCTGTAATCAGTGACAAATTCTTTACTGAAATAAAAAACCTTTTGACAAGAAAGATACCTTGTCCAAAATTACTGAAACACTAAACACTGAACCATAATATTTGTCTTCTTACTTGTCGCCTTTTTAAGGTAATGGGCTTTGGCACTTCCAACTTATGCAATGGTGATAATTGTAACTATGTTCTTATTCTACATTGGCCTCAACTTTATGGCAACTCCACCTCCAACATCCTTAAACTCTATATGTGGTGATTTGGATTTCTTATAATACTATTGTTTTTAGTACGATTCGCTTGTTTTCTTGAACCTACTTGAGTTCTTCAGATATCTAATTCTCGATTGATATTTTATGCAGATGAAAACAGCTAAGATCCAGTGTGCTTTGATCCCGGGTTAGAGGAAGATGATCGACCCATCGAGGCTTATTCTGATATTGGACTTGATCAAATCAATATGCTTATGTTCAAAATGGAAACAGTAGTTACAAGTCAAATCTATGATTGTTCTTGGACGTGTTCCATTGCGTACGTGGCAATTTTTTTAGCACATGATCATCATGTGCTGCTAATTAGGTTTTAGAAAATTTTAGGAGTGATCTTGCTTTAGTTTTTTTGGCTTATTTGACCACTAAAAACAGTGAATGTATGTACAGAGAGCATATATTGTTCTTGATTGGAAACCTACGAAACAGGCCGCTAGAAGCTTCGTGAGATTGAAGCGATGCGGACACTGTGACGGTCACATATGCATCAAGGGCTTGATAGCATGTATGTAAATCACGATTAAGGTGTTTGTTTTTGCAGACATAAATTGTCTGCAAGCTGATTTCATCTGTTTTCATGTCTGCAACTGAAGATGTGGTCTAAAGATCTGTAAGCTGAAAATATAAGACTGTTTTTATAAGTTGATACTGATCTGAAGTGCATCAAACAATGACGAAACATTCACCGGAGAAGGAGGGAGGTCGCCGGAGAAGGAGGTAGGTCGCCGGAGGAGAAGAGGGAGGTCGGAGAAGAAGGAGGAGCGGCGGTGGAGGGGTTGATGTTTGAGGGAGGTAAAGAGGGAGATGTGAAGATGTTTTAAGAAAGAGGTCCCTAGCTTATTTTTTAAGATGAAAAAAGCTAAGTTCAGATCTGTTTAAAAAAAAAAAACAGTCTTCAAGGCGTCTGCGCGTTTGCAGACATCAGCCCCCTTGAAGATGTTTGAAGAAAAAACAAACACTCCCTAAGTGTGCAATATATTAGGCCAGCCTAGGTTATGTCTTCTTTTATAGAGGACCGAGAATCATCGGCTTTGGCCTTAGAAAGCCGTTTTTAATCAAAGTCGACGACATAAACCAGGAACCGCCGGTTTGATGCTAGTTCCAAGGGTCTTGGAATCGAGAAAGTGCCGTAGTAGGTTGAACTTATTTTAAATATATTTGAACTTATTTTAGTTGCCAAGCTATGTTTAAACTTGTTTTAAATTCGAGCCAAACTAAGCCGAGCTTGAGCTTAGATTTTTGGCTCTGATTTAAGTCTGAGCCTGAGCTTGCTCTAACTCAACTCGGCTCGTGAACAACCCTAGTGCTGTGTCTCCTAATCTATGTCTTAAACTCTATATTTATGATGTTAATGTAGAATGTTAATCATCCAAACACGTACACCACATATCTTTAAATTGTGATAGCGAAATATACCTTGGAAACCCCAATAGAAAGTGATACACCTTTAGGTTATAATTCGGTAACATTATTGGAGTGTCGGTACAAAGGGATTATAATTATTTATTTCAGGTTTTCGTCAACGGTTCCAAGGTTTTCTGATATCTTTATTTAATTCATTTTCCTTTTATAATTATTAAATAACATTTTTATTATGAACGGTAAAGCATCTCACGTGTAAACCCACCTTTTTGAGACCATGTCCAAGGTGGACTTCTCGACCGCCTTGAGACCGTTCCTTCTTGATATGCAGGAACCAGATGGTAGCTGTAAACCCTTGACCCTCATCAAGTTCGAAACCGTGATTAATGCCCTAATTCGTCCCTTTACCCATATATATCCCTTAAAAATGTCTACGGGAACCGAACCTTGCATCTCCGCAAACCATTTGACCAACATCTCAATTCTCAGGATAGTTGTATTTTAACGTTTATCACATTTTTATTTAGTTGATTATTTTTATTCCTTTGAACTTTTTACAAACTTTCTGTTATTATCTATTTTATAAAGATTGAATAAGATAAATACAAGGGTAAATTGTATTTTGTCTCCTTTAAGTTTCAGTAAAATTCCAGGTACTTTCATTTAACTAATAAATTACAACGAATACTCTTTATGGTTTTATTTATTTACAACATATGTTCTTTATGTTTTAATTTCTTTACAAGGATTTCCTTGATTTTTGTAATCTTCTTAAGGATAAAGAATATCGCCTTTAAAAAAATTAAAACATAAAAGAATCCGCTGTAATTTAGTTAGTTAATAAACAATGCATGAAATTTTATTAAAACTTTGAAGGCAAACAACGCCTGAAATTTTTTTAAAACTTTGAAGGCATAAAATGCAATGGAAAAGATGGATGGGGGATATGTGATTTAGGGTATTATTTTTTTATTTAGATTCTATAAATTTCTAACATGTTGAACATTGAGTGTTGTACATCATGCTTAGAAGTGTTTAAAAAAAACTTGATTTTACACTTTGAATACAAAACTATTTAATTTTTCACTTTTAACCTAAAAGTTTTCATCTTTCGTAATTTAATCTCACAAATTTTTTATTTTCAACTTTGATCCCCTATACTTACGTTTCGTTCTAAATTTTGCGAGTTAACAGGTGCAACGTGTGTGTGTGTGTTCAATGTTATTATGTTTCGTTTAACACGACGGAACGTACGTGTATGGTTCAACGTTTTTACGTCAGTTTTTCCCATTTAACATAACAGGTTCGCCGCAACGAGCGGGTACTAAGTCGACTTAGTTATTATTTTATATGTTTTACGTTACGATCTAATTTATTCACATTAATACGTGTTGGTTGTTGGCGATGGTGTAACATTGATACTATTTGAAACATTTTTACACCCCATTGCAACGCGGTGGGACTTGATACTAGTTATTTTATATTTGAGTTAAATGTTATTTTAGTCCCTGTGGTTTGGGCCATTTTGACAGTTTAGTCCAAAGGTTTCATTTTTCGTCTGCGGGTCCAAAAAGGTTTAACTGTTGCCATTTTAGTCCACTAGGTTAATTTCATCCATTATTTCTTATTTTGTTAACCACAATGGCAATTCGGTCATTTTATATGGCCGAATTCCATTCTAGTTAACAGAATTACATATAAAAAGACCGAATTGCCCTTCTCGTTAACAGAAATAATGGCTGAAATTAACCCAGTGGACTAAAATGATAATGGTGAAACCTTTTTAAACCTACATATGAAAATGAAACCTTTAAACTAAACTGACAAAATGATTCAAACCATAACTACTAAAATAGCATTTAACTCTTTATATTTTGTAACTACTAAAATAGCATTTAACTCTTTATATTTTGGACTGTGTGTAAAAGGTGGATCGGGGATACGTGATCTAGGGTATTATTTTTTTATTATTTTATATTTTGTACTCTGTTAACACCACATATCTCAAACAGCTTTATACATTAGCATCCAAACCCTCTTTACCCACCGCATCCTCTTCCCTTTTTTATTATTTTATTACATGAATTTTCAACTAACAAGGGTATTCGGGTGAAATGTAATCACCAATATAGTAATATTATATGTTAGTTTAAAACAACTAAAATGAAGATTATGACCTATCAATATAAAAAGCACACCAAATATAATCGTATGATACAAAGCATAAATCTTGTAATGTGTCATTCATATTCGTTTTATCACTATTAGGACATGTGTAGTCATAAAGCCTCTTTACAGATGTTATGTGACATATGTCGTTTTACGTCACACAGGGGCTTTATGAGGCGTTATATCACTAGAGCTCGTAGTCATAAAGTCCTACTTTATCATTACTCAATTAATTAATAACCCTTTTAATTATACATACATATGTATATATATGTGTGTGAGTGGGGGGGGGGGGGAGGTTTGCAAATCCTTCACGCGCTAGAACTAGCGTGACAAGATTCACCATAACGCCCTAATGGTGTCAGGCGCATGGGTTTATAGTGAAATGGCGCTATATGGCGCTCCATTACACATTAGGGTGGGGTGCTCCACTAACTATCACTCACCACACCCAATCATTAAATATCACGTCATCGAGTTTGATTCCATCAATAGTGATGGATTTTAGTGGGGGTGCCCATCACTATCATCACACACACCCATCGTTCCAACGTCCACCTCTCTTCTTACGCGTGATGAGAGCACGCGTTTTGGACCACCACACGTGGTCACCTTAGGTGGCGGCAACGTTCCACGCGTGGTCACCGACCATCACGCTGCCACAACGTTGCGCCCCACTCCCCTTATAGAGGGGAAGTTCACATACTAGAATATTTACATCTTTAACCTTTTTTATAATTTACATCTTTAATATGTATGTCAACACATGACACATAATAATAAAACCATTATTTCCAAATAAATAACATCTTCTTTGAAAACTTAGAATGTTACATTTCAAGTAAATGATATAAACACAAGGTGTGTCAAGTAACACATCAAAGTGTTCCACTAAAGGAAAACTGGATCTTAGATGTCTTGATAAGTATAAATGTTGTGAATGAAATCTGAATTTGAATAGCATGTTTTGGATGAAGGTATCATGAAGTTAAAATTTCGAATCTGTAGCATAAACCGACTAATTTTGGTAACATTTATTTAAAAAAATTACAAAATTTTGAAGAAGGTTTTTTGCACTTCCTTTTTGTTTAAATTTTGATTTATGCTGTGAAATTATGAACATCTAATATTCTTTTTCCCATGGTACTTGTATTACATAGTGTAATCAATTCATGTTGTAACATTTTTACTTGAATTTATGCATAGTGAAAACTAAAAAAAGTTTTGACTTGTCTCTTTCAAGCTATTTCCCGATGCTTTTATTAGTTGGCCATATTTATTATTCTATTCTTATTATTTGTATTCATTGTTTGTGAATAGAAATAGAGAAGTAAACGTTAGTTCGGCGGATTGGTTTATAAATCTCGCTAGAGCTATATTAAATTCTGTTGTTGAAAGGGAAAAAAATAAGTAAATAACCTATATTAATCAATTTATAACTAGATTTAAAATTTTTGTGACATGAATTTAAAAACTTGGAGCTTAGAGCACGTATTAGATAATTTTATACAATTACATGTATTATAATCTTTTAACTCCTGAATAAAAACAACTCGATCCATTAGTCTGTTAAAAGTATTTATAATTGCAACATTTATAATTTATACTTATTAAAAGTAATTTACCATTAATGAAAACGATCTTAAAATTTTCTACAAATATTTGGAACACCGTTACATATAACTTATTAGGCTATAGTGTGTGGTCATGACCACCCTATGTCAGCGTCATATCACCAACTTCTAATCCACCATCCAAAACCACTACCCTAAGACCATACTGGAGGCCCCAACCACGCCACTAAACCACCCCGTTGTTGGCGTTTAGACTGGCATGGAGGGAAGGGCGACATGTTTTCCACCGACGTGAAGGTTGGGTGATGTGTGATGTGGAGGTTTATCGTTGGGTGGTGGTTTTTTTTATTGGGTTTCTTTGTTTTTTAAATTGAACATGATTATAAAAAGTGTATGCCATGTGTCCAACCACGCCACCCTTCTATGCCTCATCCCACCCCGCGCTTTTTGGTACCACACCACTTTTCTGACTCGTGCTTACGTGTCATTTACGTGTCGAATAACGCCCCATTTTCAAGCCCCTCCACACCGTATAGTCTAAGGGTGTGGTCATGACCCAAACCACTATCCACTTATTGAAGCTCCAAGAACTATGCTTGCAGATTCTGGTTTTCCATTGTCCTTTTGGACAGAGGCTATTAACACTGCATGCTATGTTCAAAATAGAGTTTTAATTAACTCAAGGCATCATAAGACTACTGCTATGAAATTATGTTCAATGTCAAACCACTGATCTCTTGTTTTAAAGTCTTTGGCTGCTCATGCTTTATTTTAAATCTCAAAAACTCAAGTTCAAAATTTACAGCCAAAATAAATTGTGGTTATTTCTTGAGATACTCTTCTATGGCCAAGGCCTATAAAGTGTTTAACACAAGGACCATGACTATAGAAGAGAATATGAATGTAAAGTTCAATGAACTTTATTCTTTGAAAATCCCTGCAAATTCTGTAGAACTACTTGATCTTCATAAATTTAATTTTGAGGATGTTAGTGTTGATTCTGTTGATACAGGTGTATCAAAAGATGTTCATTAAGATTATATATTTGATAATGTGATTCCCTCTCAATGCAAAGTCTTTTCTGCATCACAAAGTTTATCTGCTCAAAGCACATGTCAAACAACTGCAACCACTATTGACTATAGTTAACATCAAACCACTGATCAAACATGTGCTCAAACCACTGATCCTTTCACTACTTCACATGGTCGACTTGGAACAATTCCACCACCTCTATTTCCAACCACTATTGACCATAATACAATAACAACAAAGGTTTCACCAAATAGTTCCCATTTATGCCTTTCACCTCAAAATTCCATCACAAGGGGCCAAACCTCCAATATTTGCCTCTTTGTTGGTTTTTTTTATCATTAACTCAACATGTCAAGTACCAAGAATTTGAGAGACAACAATTAGGTAGAATCCATGCAAGAAGAACTCCTTCAGTTTAAAAGACAATAAATTTGGGAACTTGTTCTATTGCCAAAGGATACATGTCCAATTGGCTCAAAGTGGGTCGTCAAAAACAAAATTGATGAATGGACATAATTGTCAAAAACAAAGCCAGGCTTGTGGTTCAAGGATACAGACGAAAAGGCATTGACTATGATTAAACTTTTTCTCTTGTGGCAAGGTTAGAAACCATTATACTCTTCTTGGCCTTTGTTGTCAACTACAACATCAAGGTGTATTAGATGGATATAAAGTGTGCATTTCTTTATGGAAAAATCCATGAAGAGGTCTATGTATATCAACCACTAGGATTTGAGGACACATTCCATTATGATCATGTGTACAAGCTAAACAAAGCTTTGTATAGACTGAAACAAACACTAAGATCTTGGTATGATACTCTATCCACTTTCTTTTTATCCAATGAATTCAAAAGAGGTAAAAGTGATAAAACTATGTTTCTTAAATGGAAAGGGAAGGATCAAATGATTGTTTAAATTTATGTGGATGATATCATCTTTGGATCCACATGTGAGAAAAATGTGTGATAATTTTTAGAAAAATGATGACAACTCAATTTGAAATGAGTGTCATGGGTGAGTTGCAATGTTTTATTGGTTTGCAAGTAAAGCAACAAGAAAATGGAATTTTCATTTATTAAAACAAATATGTTCAAACATTTTTAAAGAAATTTGATATGAATGATTGTAAACCATGTAGCACTCCCATGTGTACAACCAAACCATTCATTTATGATGACAAAGGTGACTTGATAGACAAGACTTTTTACATATGTCTTGATGCATTTAACTACATCAAGACCTGATAATATGTTTGCTACTTGAATCTGTGTTAGATAACAAGCATTACCTAGAAAGTCTCATTTGATAGCTGTGAAAAGCATTTTCAGATGCCTTAAAGGTGCACCCACACTTGGTAGTTGGTGTCCTGCTAATGGAAACATTGAGCTTTCAGGTTGCTCAGATAGTGATTTTGTTGGTTGCCATACCACAAGAAAGTCCACATCAGGGAGGTTCCAATTCCTTGGCAATGCCTTGGTCTCATGGCAAAGCAAAAGGAAAACAACAGTTTCAAACTCTACAACAGAGGTCGAGTACATTGCTGCTCCAAGCTAAACAAGTTAACATTTGTGGCTTCAAAACCATCTGCTTGATTTGAATAACTGCTTTAAACACACCATTAAAACTGGACATTCAAGCATCTGAAAACATCATCAAGAATCATATGTCACATTAAAAAACAAAGCATGTTAACATTCGTCATCACTCTGTAAGAGATTGTTACGAAAAAAGGTTTGATTTCCATCCATCATGTTCCCACTAAGGATCAACTAACAAATGTTTTTACAAAAGCAATTGTACATCTACTTTTAAAAGCTTGATCTCCAGAATAGGGATGTTAAACATGGACTAAATGTTGATTGTTAATTTCAAAAATAAAAACATTAACATGTTGTTTAGAATAAATCAAAATAATGTTTTTTACGTAATAAAAACATTAATATGTTATGAAAAAAATCCAAAACTCTGTTCAAATGATCAAAACCACTGTTTACATGGTTCTAAATTCTGTTTGACCAAAGTCTACCACGTTGCACAAGTAATCTCTGTTATCCCATCCTTTGATTCATTTATCTGTTTGACTAGTCAACAGACATGTCAATCACTGTTCTTCCCTAAATAAACTTTGTTGAGATCCAACAAAGGCTTACTATGTGAGACAGACTTTTGTAAACAGACCTTTGAAACATTTCAACAGATATATGCCACGTCAGTTTTCAAAAATAGTCTTTTTGCCACTTCATTATCACTTTTTCACCCTATAAAAACCCTAACCCATCAGTGTTTTCACTCATTGTTTTCGAAATCCAAAACTTACAAGTTCACAAAGCTTCATACTCTCTTACATCATAATCTTCAATCATCCGACATGGCTCTTAATCTAAAATCCCCACATAACTACCTCTTGTATCTTGCAAAACTTGATACCAATCCGGAATTCCACCCCATCATAGACATCATCAAATATCCAAATACCATATTATACTCACCGTTAATGCACCTGTCTATATTGACACTCTTCGTGCTTTTTGGGAAAATTATGAAGTTCTAAACCGGGATAGAAAGCCTTTAACCATCATTTCCAGAATCAACGATGTTGACATTCAGATAACCCCTCAACTACTATCCACCACATTTGACCTAAATGACGAATCAAGTATGGAATCTTTCTCAAAAACAATTCTTCACAATGAATTCATTGAAAGCGGGTATGATGCACAATTGGTGGGAGCCATAATTTTTAAACCAAACTTCCCACCAGCTATGAAATTTTTCTTCCATACTCTTTTGATATTTTCCGCAAAAACCACTTCTTTTAGTGAAATTCCATTAAAAACTCAGTACTTGGGATATGCCATTTTATCATATTCTAATTATAAACTATCCCGGCCACTTTTTGTTTATTGACTTGGTTGGAAATGTGAAAGCTGTAAAGAAAGGTTCTGCCAAAGTGTTCCTTCATGTATCCACGACTTCTTAGTTTTTATCTTCAAAAGATTTTGGCTGCAAATGTTTTCGAAAAGGGTGAAACTTTACAAAAGAAAAGTCTTTCAAATGAAACATTTACTCACATGATGACCATTAAAGGTTAAAAAATGCAGAAAAAGAAATTGTTTTAGAAAAAGAAGTCACAGTTGTTACTGCTCCTTGTGACCACAATGCTTAACCTAACACCGTGGAACCTACACCAAATATCTCCACAAAGACCATTACCATCCCAAAAGCCAAACGAACCACAAGGGTGCCTTAGGAGGATGAGATGCCAGAGGAACCTGCTTTAACACAAATGCAACATATAACATCTGTTGATACTTTCTCTCAATAGATGCAAACATCTCTACCCATCCAAACTCCTCACTTCTCCTCACAAAAAAGGAGTGTTGTAAGCATAGGGGAACCAAATGTTGAGTTTGATGATTCGCTTGAACATCTATTCTCAAGTCCTCCACCCAGGGTTGTTTCTTTTTCATCACCACTCACCAGTATATTCACAACCAAGAAACCATTGCTTGATGCAATTGATACCCCTGACCTGAACAAAACTAGTTCCTCTCAATCACCTATCAGTGAGAGTTTGTTTCAACAAGTGACTAGGTCAAGTCGAGTGGCCATTTCCACAAGCAAAGGATGCTACACCTCTTGAGACACATGTATCTCTTGTTGGTAGTTTAAGTGAAGAAGCCACTACAACTGTAGGGACAATAGTCCCAAAGTTGGATAGTGGTTACATCTTTAAAACTCCCTTGAAGAAAACAACTATAAAGTTTACAATTATACACTCAGTGATAGTTGGAAGTCCTCAGTACCGAAAACAATGGGCATCTGGTTTAAAATAAGGTACAACCACCTCTAATGGAAATTCAGATCATCTTATTAATTTAGGTGATGGATTAAGATATCAAGAACTCACTGAGAGAATTACCAAGATGGAATCTTCCATTGATGAAGTGAAAGACATACCGAAAATCTTGGTACAAAACTCAAACTCTCCACCATCAAATGCATAATTTGTCAAAGACTTATGGCCATATGTTCAATCATTTCTTAGTCTTCAAAAATAGTCTGCAAATGCCAACCACAACATTCATATAGAACTTATTAGATATATGGTTGAAGCTAGGTATAAAGATACTCAAGCGGATATAAAAGCCATCAAAGATCATCTTCTCAAGACTCGATCGTACATAAAATGAAAATATTGATCATAAGTTGCAAGATCACCATCATAGACACATGTTGATGATAACCATAAGATATCGTTATTCATAAATTACACAAAGTTAGAAATATAAAAAGCAAATCCAGAAAGCATCCTGAACTTTACACATACAAATGAAAAGTACTTTCTGTTTCTACTCCTTTTTTTTCTTCACTGACATGGAATACCCTGCTGCACATATATCTTCACGCACGCACGCATAATCCCCACCTCATAAATTCAATTCATGCACACACACCATCTCTCTCTCTCTCTACACAGACGACAAACATAACAAGACATCACACCCACTATTTAATATCTTCTTTTTTTCATCCAAATCCCCCATTAACTCTCCAAACATCACTCTTGAGTTCTCTTTTCATGGAGTTTTTCACTCAACTGTTTGATAATGATGGCGACTCTCAATTGCCACCTGGGTTCAAGTTCCACCCTACCGACGAAGAACTCATCTCATGCTACCTCCTCCGGAAAGTTCTCGACGGATCCTTCACCTGCCGGGCCGTTGCCGACGTTGATCTTAACAAATGCGAGCCGTGGGAGCTTCCTCGTAAGTTTCTGTGTTGTTGTTTGTAGTTGTAAAGGTTAATATTTGTTGCCTGTTAGTATATATAAGCTTAAAACTTAATTATATATAGATTTAGATATATATATGTATCCATGATCAAGTGATCTAGTAGTTTGATACTTGTTTTCCTTGTAAGTTTTATTTTCATTTGTAAATAGGGTGTAAATGAGCCAAACCGAGCTTGACTCGGCAACTTGACTAGCCTCCAGCAATCGAGCCTACCTCGATTAATATATAAGATTTTGAGCTTGAGCTTGCCTCGGTCTGAGCTCTATCTCTTAAGCGCGAACTTGGCTCTAAAAAGTTCTGAAGCATGAGCTCGGCTCGTTTTACTTATTAGTTAATTTATATACGTTTACAGTTATTTTTTAATTATAAATTTTACACACACATATATATGAGTAAATTACTTTTTGACTACTTGTGTTTGAGTAGTTTTAACCATGGCATCCAAAAAAAAAAAATTAACGCCCTGAGTCCCTTATCGCTAATTTTATAACATTTTGAGTGCAATTTTCTAACACTTGTACTTTTGATTTTGGACACAAGTGGTTAAAACCACTAAAACATAGGGACTCAAAACCTTATAAAATGAGTGGTTAGTAACTTGGAGCGTTAAACTTTTTCATTTTAAACTCAAGAGCTTAAAACCACTAAAACATAGAGACTCCTAAAATAATTTACTCTATATATATTATTTAGTTATTTTAATCATCGTATATATAATAGTTATTATATAAATATATATTTTAAATATTAAATACTAACTGTCTAAATAAAAAACTCATTTAGCCTCGTAAATCGGCTCAAACTCAATAAGTGAAGCTTGAGCTATTTGTTAAACAAAATTATTTTTAAACTTGGGTTTCAACTCACCTCAGCTCGATTCAAGCTTTTAGCAAGTCAGGAATGGCTTGGCTCGTTACATCCGTACTTGTAAAGCTTATAATTTTAGCCGGTTGGTATAATAATAATAATAATTATATAATAATATAATTATTATTATTATAAGAAGTTGGTTTTGGTGATGAAACAGAAAGGGCGAAAATGGCAGGAAAAGAGTGGTATTTTTTCAGTCTGCGTGACCGGAAGTACCCAACGGGATTGAGAACAAACGGGGCGACGGCCGGTGGTTACTGGAAAGCAACCGGAAAAGATAAGGAAGTTTACAGTTCAAAGACTTCATGTTTAGTGGGGATGAAGAAAACCCTAGTGTTTTATCGAGGTAGGGCTCCTAAAGGGGAAAAAACAACTGGGTCATGCATGAGTATCGTCTTGAAGGCAAATTTGCTTTCCATTTTCTCTCCAAAACCTCCAAGGTACAACACATTATCGTCCGGTATTATGATCTTTTTCGACGTAATATCTCATAATATTTTAGAGAAATGGTGTAATCAATTAGCAGCGAATTTGGCTTGTGGGTGATTTTTAAAACTTTTTGATTCTTGGCTTTTGAAGTTTGAGTTTGCTAATTTCACAAGCGGGCTTGAGGAAACGGCTTATTTGGGGATTGGAGAAACGATGGAGCTCCCCTCAAGCCCACTTGTGAAGGAGGGGACTCAATTTCAAACGTTAAATGAACGTTTTTTCTTTTTATGTTTTTTAGCTAGTTTTTCTCGAGCTTCTTTCGAGCCGAGCTGCGAGCCGCGAGCTTTATGAACAACCCTAGTTTTTAGTCACACATAAAAATATATGTATTTTTTTTTTGAAATTACACCATTAATTATAATGAATTTTTTATGTTTGCATGTACTTCATAAATAGGATGAGTGGGTGCTCTGTCGTGTATTTCAGAAGATCAGCAACTCCGGCGGGAACCATCGTTCAGGGACAAAACGTGTATCCAACTCCTACCAAGAAGTCAACTCTTCGACGTCGTTTTCCCTCCCACCGCTTCTCGAACCGTCGTACACCTCCGCCACATCAGCATACGCCGGCGACCACGATACTTACTCCTACGACAGCAATGCGGCCTCAAAAGAGCACGTGCCCTGTTTCTCCACTGACTCAATCTCCCAATCTATTTTGGACCTTCCCCCGCTGCCTATCTCAGCCTTCACATTCGCCGGCGCCGCCGTGAACGTAGCCTTCCCTCAGCCACCGGTTCCTGAAGACGGTGCAATGTTCAGTGATGAGAACATGTTCGGCGGGAACTGGACGCCGACGCCGGAGAATGAGAAGCCAGGCCCCACTGAGTTGGATTGCATCTGGAGCTTCTAATCAACTTAATTATGTATCATGCATCTTCTCATCGGAAATCTATGATAGTAGCATGAATATTTATTACGCATTTATGTGTTATGTGAGATTTTAGGCTTGTAATATTTTAATGGATGATCTATTTTAGCGTACCTTTTTTCTATCATTATGGTTTATTGGTACGAAATGGGTACTTGGGATAAAGGGTGTTTGTGTAATTAAGTCGGTTTTTCGTATTTGTTTTGATACGATGGGTTTGTTATTAGCCAGGCAGAACTGAAGGCGGAATCAACCAAGGTCGCTAAACAGAGAAAACTTGTTAAGAGTATCAGCACGTGATTAATCCATTTGCTTTTGATACTTTTGGTTCCCTAGCCCCAGAGGTTGTGAATTCCTGAATAGGGTCTAGCGGGTCGTGAATAGTAATGTCTCGACCCTTAAGAGTCGTTTCGTCTTTGGTAGCAGGGGCGTAGCTTAGAAGGGGCCGGGGAGCCCGATCGCCCGAACTTTAGCTCAATAGTGTTATATATGTAGCTTTCGTATAGAAATTTTTGGGTATATACGTTTTCGACCCCCCCCCCCCCCCCGTCGGAAATCTCAAGCTTCGCCACTATTTGGTAGGATCGGTTTTGCAATCCAAAAGAGGATTCCGGTGCAGCTTATTGGCTGTTTACTTTATCATTTGTTTGTAATTTATTGGTTTGGCACTTTTACGTAATACGAGAAGAATACAAGATATCAATAAAAGTAATAATATGTTTTCAAGTTTTGTAAAAAAATTGTGTTTAAATAAAAGACTGCAAAATGATGGGGAATTGTGTTTAAATTAAAGACTGCATAATGATGGGGAATATATATAGTGCATGATTATCCGTATATGGACGAAACCCTATATAGATTTTCAGGGGTACGCTATCATGCTAAATGGCACTTTTGTCGCTCACAAGATGCCACATTAGTACTACAACCTTGATAAAAGTTAATGTTACAAGTTAACCATCGACAATGCCAGATCTACATGGTGGGTGGGCCAGCTGCACGTCAGTTGCCCCGCCGTGTCTCTTCTCCATCTTTAGGGGCAGGTTTTCCTCTCTCCTCCGTGGTGGTTGACTTTTGATCTCCACAACTTCAGAAGTTTTCACAGGCTTTGCATTGGCAGTAGTCTAATGATCTTTTCTTCCCTAAGGGTAAGAGGGGTGGGTGCGGCAAACAAGTCGGTGACCCCGTTTGCCGATGGGGATTCCACCGCCGTCGCCAAAGTTGCCGTGTGGTAACCATTGAAGCGGTGACGGGAGAGGGAGTAATGGTGGGTATCACTCTCTTTTAACCAATCATACATTTTTTCTTTTTTGATTTTCTTTAAATGTTTTGGTGAAACGGAATAGACATGACAATATATATGGTTGGGTGGATAGAAAGTTTACCCTATCTAATGAGGGGTGCACCTCTTTCATTTTGATGTGTATTGGATAGTTGACACCCTTGTATTTGAAGTTCTTACTCATAAGTACCAAATTTTTCTTTAGTTGTATCTCTTGATCTAATTTAAAGTTTATGATACTTTGATACACTAAAGTGTGTCAAATATTGAGCATGGGTTGCATGCCACTAGTATTCATAGTTTATCAACTTACAGAAAGTATGGTTCATGCCTCTTAACATAAGAAATGAAGAAAATATTTTTTTTCTAAAGAATTTTCCTCATATTACCAAATACGTATTTTAGTCAGAGAATATAAAAGAATTTCATGTATTTACATTACTAGAGTAATGGTGTATTTATTCGAGTAAGTAATTATACAGTAAATACATAATTACTATACTAGAGTAAATATTAGATTTTTTTTAACAATTTTTCAACTAAAAATCATGCTAAAGTAGATGAAACAAAAAATAAAAGAAAAAAAAAATTCCTTCACTCCTTATGTTAAGACTCATATGTATGTTAAGACTTATTTGTATTTGATCTTTACACTACATTTCTCTATATAATTATTACATCACCATGTATCTTTTTATTGTTTTTTATTATAACAACTCGAAAATTCGATTGTTATCTTTTCATTTTGTTTTCCCGTTTATCTATCTTGTAATCCCGAGATTTGGTTAATAATAAAGTTTATGTTAATTACTTATGGTGTTGTACGTATTATCGCATCTAATCGCTTATTAAATCAAATCGTTAATCTCATCGCATCGCGAATCGCACTTATTTACGTGGTATTATATTAATTATGTGTTATGTGTGTTATTGGTTATGATTACAATCGCAATCGCATCGCTCTCGCACACTCGAATCGCTAAATCGCACTATTATATCAAGTATAACGCTTAACGCTGTACTAAAACGCTTAATATAACTATCTTATACGAACCGAATAACCAAACGAACACTTAACACGAAACAAACGAAGAAAACCCAACTTTTGAGTCAAGTTCGCTCGAACTTGGTGTTACCAAGTTCGGCCGAACTTGACTGGCCCAGATAATCCTTTCTAAACCTCAAGTTCGCTCGAACTTCACCTCAGGGAGGTCAAGTTCGGTCGAACTTGGCTCTCTTTCTCTCAACATCCTACAAGTTCGCGCGAACTTGTACACTTTTGTACAAGTTCGGCCAAACTTGCCTCAACCAGCTCACCTTTTTGCTTTCTCCTATAAATACCAAGCTCTGTTATCTCATTTGAACTTGCTGCAAGTTCGCCCAGAGCTCTCAAAACCCAAAATCTTCGTGTTCTAAGTAAGAATCAGCCCGATTTCAACCGCAATGATGTTCAACAACGTTTTACAAACGTTTACAACGATTTTGGCACAAGGTAGAGCCTTCGTTTTCATCAAAACTCATTCTTTTACGAAAATCTTCATCTTTTTCTTCCAAAAACTTCTGTTTTAAGCTTAGATCTACACAATACGAGTTCGTTGGTGTTAGCAGAGGCTTCCCAAACACGAGATCTGCAAGATCTCGGCTTGTAAGTTATAGATCTGAGAAAAACCTTTGATAAACATTGATTTCTACACAAGATACGGACTGTTGATGATGTTTTGTTCATCTTCTGATATGAAATGAAACATCTATCATTCGAGATCCCAGATCTGGAAGCACAATGACGTTTATGTTGGTTTACACAAGCCGGACTAATCCGAACGAACTCCGAGTTCGCCCAGATTAGCCCACGCTTTTGTAAAACGGCTAAAACAGCTCTAAAAGACCTCTCTGACCTAAGTTTGCTCAGTAGACAGGGTTGGAGGGATGAACAGTTGATTTTCCTCAGCAAACAATGTGAAAACGCAAGATTTTGGACCCAAAAACATAAAGTTCGCTCGAGAATCACCAGCTCCCCAGGTCAAGTTCTGTAACAACTCGGAAACTCGTTTTTATCTTTTTCCTTGTTTTTATCACTGTACTCCTTTTGTAATCCCGAGATTCGGTTAATAATAAAGTTTATGTTAATTACTTATGGTGTTTTACGTTATTATCGCATTAGTCGCTTATTAAATCGCATCGCTAATCTTATCGCATCGCAAATCGGTGATTATATGGTCTTATGTTATTTATGTGTTATGTATGTTTGTGGTTATGTTTACGCTCGCTATCGCATCGCTCTCACACTCTCGAATCGCTAAATCGCACCATTATATCAACTATAACGCTTAACGCTTTAATTTAACGCTTAATATAACTATCTAATGTGAACCGAATAACCAAACGAACACTTAACGTGAAATCCGCAAACGAAACTTGGTCATCAGGCCAAGTTCGGCCGAACTTGACTACCACAAGTTCGCCCAAACTTGCCTGGGACACAAGGATCCTTTGCTCTCCCTCAAGTTTGCTCGAACTTGTACATACATGTACAAGTTCGGCCGAACTTAACAATCCATTCTTGAAATCCTAGCAAGTTCGCCCGAACTTGCATGAATCTCATGCAAGTTCGACCGAACTTGGTCTCCACCAGCTCTTTTTTTGCCTTCTCCTATAAATACTAAGCTATGTTCACTCATTTGAACTTGCTGCAAGTTCGTCCAGAGCTCTCAAAACCCGAAACTTCGTGTTCTAAGTAAGAATCAACCCGATTTCACTGCAACAACGTTTAGCAACGATCTACAAAGGTTTACAACGATTTTGGCACAAGGCATAGCCTTCGTTTTCATCAAAACTCATTCTTTTACGAAAACCTTCATCTTTTTCTTCAAAAACTTTTGTTTTAAGCTTAGATCTACACAATACGAGTTCGTTTGGTGATAGTAGAGACTTCCCAAACACGAGATCTGCAAGATCTCGGCTTGTAAGTGATAGATCTAAGAAAAACCTTTGAAAACCATTGATTTCTACACAAGATACGGACTTTTGATGATGTTTTGTTCATTTTCTGGTATGAAACGAAGCATCTATCATTCAAGATCCCAGATCTGGAAGCACAAGGACATTTATGTTAGTTTACACAAGCCGGACTAACCCGAACGAATCCCGAGTTCGCCCGGATTAGCCCACGCTTTTGTAAAACGGCTAAAACAGCTCTAAAAGACCTCTCCGACCTAAGTTTTGCTCAGTAGCACAGGGTTGGAGGGATGAACACTTGATTTACTCAGCAAAAGATGCGGAAACGCAAGATTTTGGACCCGAAAACATCAAGTTCGCTCAAGAAACAGCAGCTGCCCAGGTCAAGTTCGACCGAACTTGTATCCAAATGGGTCAAGTTCGACCGAACTTGGGCTATTCTCATCAGTTTCTTCACAAGTTCGACCGAACTTGTCTAGTTTCTTAGGAAACTATGCAAGTTCGCCCGAACTTGTCAATTCAGTAGAGTTTCCTTACAAGTTCGCCCGAACTTGACAAGTTTTTCAGGAAACTCATCAAGTTCGACCGAACTTAGCTCTCAACTCACCAAAACTTATCAAGTTCGCTCGAACTTGTATATTTACACACAAGTTCGCCCGAACTTGGCTACTGCCCAACCAAGACTTAACCGTTTCAGCTTTTCGGAGACTGGTGCACTTCCGTTCGCGTATGCAGGCTGATTCGGTGCTCTTCTCAACTCTACTCAGATCCCGAACTCTCCCTAAAACGCACCCACAGTGGGTATACTTGACCCATTTTCGCTTTAACGCACTTTTTGGGTGTTATATACGTTCCTATATCACAATCACTTCACAAATCAAACTGTTTATCACACGCGAATAATCTGATTATATATGCTCAATACATGATGCTAGAAACATGTGACTAGGACTTATTTTCGTTAACTTGCCTCCTTAGCTAGTATGGTACTATAGTGTGGCTTACACCCGACGGGTCTAGTTAGGATGGACGCGCAAGCCTTCTCACGGTAGTTAGCATGAGAAATAAGCCTATGTTAATCTGTGTGCATTGTTTCAGTGTATCATGATGTGTAGTTAGATTATTTCGCGAACGCTTTCTCGATTATGCTAGTAGTACTTAAACCTGTATGCTCACCTTTACTTAATTGTATTGACTTGTATTTTAACGTATGTAACAGGATGAGGATTTGTAGCTTGGATGCTTGGATGTGGCTTGCGTAGTTTAGTTTTGTTTTATTTTGTTTAGTTCCAAGTGTAATAAATCTAAGGGAGATCGGATCAGATTTTACTGTTTAAGGGATTCTGTTAATGTAATGATTGTTTAAGGATAATATGAGTTTAATAGTATGGGATGTTAAATGTTGATTATTATCTTTAAATAATTGTTATGGAATCTCTTGAGACAATCTGGTTCGCCTAGTGCCACTACCCTGATGATTCCGCCATCGGTTGGGGTGTGACAAGTTCGACCGAACTTGCACCCAGATGGGTCAAGTTCGACCGAACTTAGGAAATTTTCACCAAACTTTCCTACAAGTTTGACCGAACTTGTCTAGTTTCTAGGAAACTACACAAGTTCGCCCGAACTTGTCATCTCAATAAGGAATTCTTACAAGTTCGCCCGAACTTGACAAGTTTCTCAAAGAAACTCATCAAGTTCGACCGAACTTAGCTACTGCCCAACAAAAACTTAACCGTTGCAGCTTTTCGGAGACTGATGCACTTCCGTTCACGTATGCAGGCTGATCCGGCGCTCTTCTCAACTCCTCGCAGATCCCTCGCCTAAACGCACCCTTAGTGAGTATACTTGACCCATTTTCGCTTTAACGCACTTTTTGGGTGTTATATACGTTCCTATATCAAAATCACTTCACAAATCAAACTGTTTATCAAACGCGAATAATCTGATTATATATGCTCAGTACGTGATGCTAGAAACATGTGACTAGGACTTATTTTCGTTAACTTACCTCCTTAGCTAGTATGGTACTATAGTGTGGCTTACACCCGACGGGGTCTGGTTAGGATGGACGCGCAAGCCTTCTCACGGTAGTTAGCATGAGAAATAAGCCTATGTTAATCTGTGTGAAATGTTTCGGTGCATCATGATATGTAGTTAGGTTATCTCGCGAACGGTTTCTTTATTATGCTAGTATTAAAAAAACTTGTATGCTCACCTTTACTTAATTGTATTGACTTGTATTTTAACGTATGTAACAGGTTGAGGATTTTAGCTATGGATGCTTGGATGTTGCATGCTTAATGTAGTTTAGTTTTGTCTTTATTTTGTTTAGTTTCCAAGTGTAATAAATCTAGGGGATATCGAACCTGGTTGAGTTTTATGAGAAATCTCCGTTTTGTAATAATTGTTTAAATGTTACGTTTAATAGTATGGGATATTAAGCAGGTTGTGATATGTTAAATGATTGTTATGGAACATCTCGTGAAATCAATCTGGTCGCCTAGTGCCACTAACCCGATGTTTCCGCCATCGATTGGGGTGTGACAGATTGGTATCAGAGCGCCATAACCTTAGGATAATAGGTAGAAATGTCATGTTTGACCTAGTAGCATGTTTAAGTACCCGATTGACCTATCTTTGACTTAAATGTTAAACTACTTGCCATAAACGCTTAAATATGCATTTCCTAAGGTTAATACAATATACACGATTATGGAACGCTCATTCCCACAAACGAGGATCAAGTTGAGATTAGGTGTGATAACCAAGAACTCTCAATAAGATCGCTCATTCAGCGTATTACTCATCACGAGATATCTTCGTTGAGTTAGGAGTGATATCCAAACCTCGACGAAAATCTCCATTTCTACCTAGTGAAACGCTCGATGTGATCAGTGCGTGTAGCCACACTAGGAACGGCGTTGCTAAGTTAGGGGTGAAACCCGCATCTTAGTAACAAACTCCGCCTTTCGATTTTCAATCTCACCAAAGTCTCGGTTATGCCGATGGTTTGGAACACATATTAACTAGAAGGGTAAACGTCGTTAGCCGCTTGCGGTGAGAACGTTTATCTATTAGGCCAAAGCGTGGGTCCAAATGCAAAGGGTAGTCGAATCACTTTGGGTAGTCAACGTCTCAAAACCCCGGACACTCCCAATTGATTTAAGCCTATATCGTCGATTTACGCATCATCGAGTTTATTATTATTTATGTGTTTAAAATTTTGAGAATTTTCGCTTTATTCGATTTCTCACTTAATTGTTTATTTCTCGCATTATCGACTTCTCGAATTATCGCATTAACGCTCCATTGAATATATGCACAACTCGCACAGCTCTCGTAATCTAAAACGCTAAATGAATACACCAACCAAACTAATCGCTTAACTCGCTTACGCCTATGAGGACATGTGTGTCTTATACGCTGTATTATCTCGCCTATCTCGCTATTATATATCGCATATATCTCGTTTATATCTCGCTATTATATCGCATCTCATATCGCGCTACGCATAATGTTTAATTAGAATGTGAATACGTGCTTACGTGGATTATGTGCTTACGTGCTTATGTGCTTACGTGCTTATGTGTCTACGTGTTTACGTGCCTACGTGTTTATGTGATTTTGTACCTTGTATGAATAATAATAATAATAATAATAATAAATATTTAAGCATAACTCTGATTATAATCGAATCTCGTCAAATCTAAATCCTTCATGTAGATGTCTTCTATGGGATCGCACACCCGAAGGAACCTCCAGCGCAGCAACGCCGACAAGCGTATTGCCACCATGGTAGCCAAGGAAATGGCTAAGGTCATCTTGCAAATCGTCTCAGAAATCCATGATGTGAGCAGTAACTCGTCAGTTGACTCGAAAGCTGAGAACCCCAAGTCACGGTTCAGCTTCAAAAATTTCAAGGCTTGTGCACCTCTCGCCTTCACGGGCAACGATGGACCGACAGTTATGTTCCATTGGTTTGATGCCATCGAGGTCAACTTTAGGCAAAGTGGATGCCCCGATGACCTCTGCAAAGTGAACGCTGCCGGAGTCTTCCAGTCCCGTGCTCTTGACTGGTGGACCGCCGAAAGGAATAGGCGCGGTAATGATGAAGCCTACAGTCTATCTTGGGAGGAACTCAAGGAAGTGATGTTGAAGGAGTTTTGTCCTCCGCACGAAATGCAAAAGCTTGAGAATGAGTTTTGGGAATCAAACAGGATGGTCCCGACAATGCTGGATTTATTGCTCGGTTTAAGATTTTGAGCATCATCTGTCCCAGCCAGGTTGACACGATGGAGAAAGCTATCAACAAGTACATCCGTGGTTTACTCGAGTGTGTTGCAAGTTTCATGAAAGTTGCTCGTACTACAATCATCGAGGAAACCAACATGCTCGCCGCTGAGATCAACGATCAGCGAGTTCAGGATGCTTATTTCAAGAACTCTGCTAAGGTCACCAATCAAGCCATCGTCAAACCAACAGCTGCTACCGAATCATCAAGTGAACCGAAGGGAAAGCGTCAGGGACGCAAAAGAGCAAACCCGAGTAAGAACTATGCTCTCGCCGCTCCAGCAAACCCTCAGCCGCTTCAGTCAGCTGCTCCGAACGCACCCCCAGCTAAGCGTGCGTACACCGGTCCTCACCCACTGTGTCCTAAGTGCACTTATCATCATGTGGTGGGTGGAAACTGCTGTTTCTGCACAAACTACAACATCTATGGCCATTTTACTGTGAGTTGTCGTACCGGCCCGCGTCAGCCTGCTCCTCAGGCTCCAGCAGCTCCAGCTTTACCCACTCCTCCTCAAGCCAATCAGCAGCAATCTCCAAAAGCACGTGTGTGCTAAATGTGTGGTGATCCGAATCATTTCGCCAATGTCTGTCCGAATCGTCCTGTCAAGCAAGAGCAGCCAGCACCGCAGCCTCAGCAGCAGCCTCAGTCACAACAGCAACCACAAGCTGCGCGTGGCAGAGCCTTTAACCTTAATCACCGCCAGGCCCAGAATGATAACAATGTTGTCAATGGTACGTTTCTCGTTAATGGTATTTATGCTTCATGTTTATTTGATACTAGTGCCGATAATTGTTTTGTATCGTTAGAATTCGAAAAGGTTTTAAAATGTAAGCGCGCTAAACTCCCAAAGACTTTCGATGTGGAAGTCGCCACCGGAAAAACTGTTACCGTTAACTCCGTTTTGCATGGTTGTAATCTCGATCTCAACAACCATGTCTTCTCGATCAATCTCATACCTATGCAGTTACGTAGCTTCGATATCATAGTAGGTATGGATTTTCTTCGTGAAAACCATGCTGAAGTTGTATGCTTCGATAAAATGATTCATTTCCCTCTCTCAAATGGTGATCAACTTCATGTATACGGTGAAACTCCCTCAAAGAAGTTGATGCTTTTATCTTGTACTCTAGCACACAAATGCTTGCAAAAGCGATGTGTTGCTTTCCTCGCCCACATTGTGAACCCGGAGAAAGAAAAGAAGACTTATAAAGACGTTCTCGTTGTTTGTGAATTTCCTAAAGTCTTTCCCGACGATTTACCCGTTTACCCCCTACTCGAGATGTTGAATTCCGTATCGATTTAGTTCCCGGAGCTACTCCCGTTGCTAAAGCTCCTTATCGTCTCGCACCATCCGAAATGCGCGAGCTATCAAGCCAACTTCAAGAGCTTCTTGTTAAAGGCTTCATACGCCCGAGCACTTCGCCATGGGGCGCTCCCGTCCTTTTCGTGAAAAAGAAGGACGGATCATTCCGTATGTGCATCGATTATCGTGAACTTAACAAACTCACGATAAAGAACCACTACCCTCTTCCCCGTATTGACGACTTATTTGATCAGCTTCAAGGTGCTACTTGTTTTTCTAAGATCGATTTACATTCCGGCTATCATCAGTTACGCGTGTTGGATGAAGATATTCCAAAAACCACCTTTCGTACTCGCTATAGCCATTTCGAATTCGTGGTCATGCCTTTTGGTCTTACTAATGCACCCCCGGTTTTCATGGACTTGATGAGCCGTGTGTGTAAAGCTTTCTTAGATCGCTTCGTTATTGTTTTCATCGATGATATCCTTATCTATTCGAAGTCGAGAGACGAACATGCGCGCCATCTTCGTTTAGTCCTCGAACTTCTTCAAGGTAATCGCCTTTATGCTAAGTTCTCTAAATGTGAATTCTGGCTCGAAGAAGTCCAATTTCTCGGCCACATTGTTAATAGTCAAGGAATTCACGTCGACCCTGCAAAGATCGAAGCCGTCAAGAGTTGGATCACACCGAAAAATGCTTCCGAAATCCGTTCATTTCTTGGATTGGCGGGTTACTACCGTCGATTCATCGCCGACTTCTCAAAAATCGCCGTTCCGCTTACTGCTTTAACTCATAAAGACAAACCTTTTGTTTGGGAATCCAAGCAAGAGGAAGCTTTTCAAACTCTCAAGCGTATGCTATGCAACGCTCCCGTACTCGCTTTACCTGACGGAAACGACGATTTCGTTGTTTATTGCGATGCCTATAATCTTGGTCTTGGTTGTGTTCTTATGCAACGAGACAAGGTTATCGCGTATGCGTCTCGTCAACTCAAGATCCACGAGAAGAACTACACAACCCATGATCTCGAACTCGGTGCAGTTGTTTTTGCATTAAAGATGTGGCGACACTTACGGTACTAAGTGTACGGTCTTCACCGACCATAAGAGCTCACGACATATCTTTAATAAAAAAGAACTAAACATGCGACAACGTCGATGGGTTGAACTTCTCAACGATTACGATTGTGAGATACGCTACCATCCCGGCAAAGCAAACATCATCGCCGATGCTCTAAGTCGACGAAGCTATGTATATAGTATTCGTGACTCTCAAGCTTTGAATGATCTCGAAATCATGATTCGCTCCGCTCAATTCGCTTGTTTTAAGGAGAATACTTTGGAGGATGAAATGAAATGTGGTGCCGAAACTCAGCTCGTATCTAAGCCTAATGGTATTTACTACTATCTCGATCGTATTTGGATTCCTACTCGTGATAATCTCCGTGGATTGCTAATGACCAAAGCTCATAAATCTCGATATTCCATTCACCCCGGTGCCGACAAGATGTACCAGGACCTTCGTCCTAAGTATTGGTGGCCGGGCATGAAAAAGGATATCGCCTTGTACGTCTCAAAGTGCTTAACTTGTTCGAAAGTTAAAGCCGAACATCAAAGGCGCTCTGGCTTACTCGAACAACCCGAAATCCCGATGTGGAAATGGGAGAGTATAGCTATGGACTTCGTTACTAAACTCCCACGTACTTCATCCGGTCACGATAGCATTTGGGTTATCGTTGATCGTCTTACTAAATCCGCGCACTTTATTGCCATACGAGAAGACTTTAAGGTCGAACGGTTAGCCCGAATCTATACCGACGAAGTCATTTGTCGACACGGGACGCCTCGTGACATCATCTCTGACCGAGACGGTACTTCGCGTCTCTGTGAGACCTTTCAATCCGCTCTCGGTACTACGCTTAATCTAAGTACCTCTTTTCACCCTCAAACGACGGTCAAACTGAGCGCACGATTCGCACCCTCGAAGACATGCTTCGTGCGTGCCTCATAGATTTTGGTGGTAACTGGGATACGCATTTACCTTTAATTGAATTCTCGTACAACAATAATTATCATACCAGCATTCAAATGGATCCTTTTGAGGCACTGTATGGAAGAAAATGTCGATCGCCTATTGCATGGCACGAGATCGAAAAAACACAAATCACCGGTCCCAAGCTAATTCAAGAAACGACGGACAAGATCCTCCAGATCAGAGACAATCTCTTGAAAGCTCGGAGTCGCCAAAAGAGTTACGCCGATAAACGCCGCAAGCCCCTGCAGTTCGAAGTGAGAGATCACGTTCTCCTAAAGGTTGCACCTTGGAAGGGAGTGGTCCGCTTCGGCAAGAAAGGAAAGCTAGCGCCTCGATACGTTGGTCCCTTAAGATTCTGGAAAGGATCGGTAAGTAGCCTATCGTCTCGAACTACCGGCGGAACTTAATAACGTACATCCGACTTTCCACGTGTCCAATCTCAAGAAGTGCCTAGCCGAAGAAAATCTGCCTGTCCCCCTCGAAGATATGCAAATCAACGAGACTCTCCATTTCGTGGAAAAGCCTGTGGAAATCATGGACCGAGAGACCAAGAAACTCCGACGCTCTCGCATCCCTATCGTGAAAGTCCGATTGGAGGGCAAACGCGGCGCCGAGTTTACTTGGGAATTGGAAAATGATACGAAGGCTAAGTACTCGCATCTATTTGTTACAGCTACTACTTGAATTTTGGGACGAAATTCCCTAAAGTAGGGGAGACTGTAACAACTCGAAAATTCGATTGTTATCTTTCCATTTTGTTTTCCCGTTTATCTACCTTGTAATCCCAAGATTCGGTTAACAATAAAGTTTATGTTAATTACTTATGGTGTTGTACGTTAGATGCGCATCTAATCGCTTATTAAATCGCATCGCTAATCTCATCGCATCGCGAATCGTACTTATTTACGTGGTATTATATTAATTATGTGTTATGTGTGTTATTGGTTATGATTACAATCGCAATCGCATCGCTCTCGCACACTCGAATCGCTAAATCGCACTATTATATCAAGTATAACGCTTAACGCTTTACTAAAACGCTTAGTATAACTATCTTATACGAACTGAATAACCAAACGAACATTTAACACGAAACAAACGAAGAAAACCCAACTTTTGAGTCAAGTTCGCTCGAACTTGGTGTTACCAAGTTCGGCCGAACTTGACTGGCCCAGATAATCCCTTCTAAACCTCAAGTTCGCTCAAACTTCACCTCAGGGAGGTCAAGTTTGGTCGAACCTGGCTCTCTTTCTCTCAACATCCTACAAGTTCGACCGAACTTGGCTCCACCAGCTCACCATTTTGCTTTTTCCTATAAATACCAAGCTCTGTTCTCTCATTTGAACTTGCTGCAAGTCGCCCAGAGCTCTCAAAACCCGAAACCTTCGTGTTCTAAGTAAGAATCAGCCCGATTTAAACCGCATGATGTTCAACAACGTTTTACAAACATTTACAACGATTTTGGCACAAGGCATAGCCTTCTATTTCATCAAAACTCATTCTTTTATGAGAATCTTCATCTTTTTCTTCCAAAACTTCTGTTTTAAGCTTAGATCTACACAATACGAGCTCGTTGGTGTTAGCAGAGGCTTCCCAAACACGAGATCTGCTAGATCTCGGCTTGTAAGTTATAGATCTGAGAAAAACCTTTGATAAACATTGATTTCTACACAAGATACGGACTGTTGATGATGTTTTGTTCATCTTCTGATATGAAACGAAGCATCTATCATTCGAGATCCCAGATCTGGAAGCACAATGACGTTTATGTTGGTTTACACAAGCCGGACTAATCCGAACGAACTCCGAGTTCGCCCGGATTAGCCCACACTTTTGTAAAACGGCTAAAACAGCTCTAAAAGACCTCTCCGACCTAAGTTTGCTTAGTAGCACAGAGTTGGAGGGATGAACACTTGATTATATGGTCTTATGTTATTTATGTGTTATGTATGTTTGTGGTTATGTTTACACTCGCTATCGCATCGCTCTCACACTCTCGAATCGCTAAATCGCACCATTATATCAACTATAACACTTAACGCTTTAATTTAACGCTAAATATAACTATCTAATGTGAACCGAATAACAAAACGAACACTTAACGCGAAATCGGCAAACTTGGTCATCAGGCCAAGTTCGGCTGAACTTGACTACCACAAGTTCGCCCGAACTTGCCTGAGACACAAGGATCCTTTGCTCTCCCTCAAGTTTGCTCGAACTTGTACATACATGTACAAGTTCGGCCGAACTTAACCATCCATTCTTGAAATCCTAGCAAGTTCGCCCGAACTTGCATGAATCTCATGCAAGTTCGACCGAACTTGCCTCAACCAGCTCACCTTTTTGCTTTCTCCTATAAATACCAAGCTCTGTTCACTCATTTGAACTTGCTGTAAGTTCGCCCAGAGCTCTCAAAACCCGAAACCTTCGTGTTCTAAGTAAGAATCAGCCCGATTTCAACCGCAATGATGTTCAACAACGTTTTACAAACGTTTACAACGATTTTGGCACAAGGTAGAGCCTTCGTTTTCATCAAAACTCATTCTTTTACGAAAATCTTCATCTTTTTCTTCCAAAACTTCTGTTTTAAGCTTAGATCTACACAATACGAGTTCGTTGGTGTTAGCAGAGGCTTCCCAAACACGAGATCTGCAAGATCTCGGCTTGTAAGTTATAGATCTGAGAAAAACCTTTGATAAACATTGATTTCTACACAAGATACGGACTGTTGATGATGTTTTGTTCATCTTCTGATACGAAATGAAACATCTATCATTCGAGATCCCAGATCTGGAAGCACAATGACGTTTATGTTGGTTTACACAAGCCGGACTAATCCGAACGAACTCCGAGTTCGCCCGGATTAGCCCACGCTTTTGTAAAACGGCTAAAACAGCTCTAAAAGACCTCTCCGACCTAAGTTTGCTCAGTAGACAGGGTTGGAGGGATGAACACTTGATTTTCCTCAGCAAACAACGTGAAAACGCAAGATTTTGGACCCAAAAACATAAAGTTCGCTCGAGAATCACCAGCTCCCCAGGTCAAGTTCTGTAACAACTCGGAAACTCGTTTTTATCTTTTTCCTTGTTTTTATCACTGTACTCCTTTTGTAATCCCGAGATTCGGTTAATAATAAAGTTTATGTTAATTACTTATGGTGTTTTACGTTATTATCGCATCTAGTCGCTTATTAAATCGCATCGCTAATCTTATCGCATCGCAAATCGGTGATTATATGGTCTTATGTTATTTATGTGTTATGTATGTTTGTGGTTATGTTTACGCTCGCTATCGCATCGCTCTCACACTCTCGAATCGCTAAATCGCACCATTATATCAACTATAACGCTTAACGCTTTAATTTAACGCTTAATATAACTATCTAATGTGAACCGAATAACCAAACGAACACTTAACGTGAAATCCGCAAACGAAACTTGGTCATCAGGCCAAGTTCGGCCGAACTTGACTACCACAAGTTCGCCCAAACTTGCCTGAGACACAAGGATCCTTTGCTCTCCCTCAAGTTTGCTCGAACTTGTACATACATGTACAAGTTCGGCCGAACTTAACAATCCATTCTTGAAATCCTAGCAAGTTCGACCGAACTTGGTCTCCACCAGCTCTCTTTTTGCCTTCTCCTATAAATACTAAGCTATGTTCACTCATTTGAACTTGCTGCAAGTTCGTCCAGAGCTCTCAAAACCCGAAACCTTCGTGTTCTAAGTAAGAATCAACCCGATTTCACTGCAACAACGTTTAGCAACGATCTACAAAGGTTTACAACGATTTTGGCACAAGGCATAGCCTTCGTTTTCATCAAAACTCATTCTTTTACGAAAACCTTCATCTTTTCCTTCAAAAACTTTTGTTTTAAGCTTAGATCTACACAATACGAGTTCGTTTGGTGATAGTAGAGACTTCCCAAACACGAGATCTGCAAGATCTCGGCTTGTAAGTGATAGATCTGAGAAAAACCTTTGAAAACCATTGATTTCTACACAAGATACGGACTTTTGATGATGTCTGGTATGAAACGAAGCATCTATCATTCAAGATCCTAGATCTGGAAGCACAAGGACGTTTATGTTGGTTTACACAAGCCGGACTAACCGAACGAACCCCGAGTTCGCCCGGATTAGCCCACGCTTTTGTAAAATGGCTAAAACAGCTCTGAAAGACCTCTCCGACCTAAGTTTTGCTCAGTAGCACAAGGTTGGAGGGATGAACACTTGATTTACTCAGCAAACTACGCGAAAATGCAAGATTTTGGACCCGAAAACATCAAGTTCGCTCAAGAAACAGCAGCTCCCCAGGTCAAGTTCGACCGAACTTGTACCCAAATGGGTCATGTTCGACCAAACTTGGGCTATTCTCATCAGTTTCTTCACAAGTTCGACCGAACTTGTATAGTTTCTTAGGAAACTATGCAAGTTCGCCCGAACTTGTCAATTCAGCAGAGTTTACTTACAAGTTCGCCCGAACTTGACAAGTTTTTCAGGAAACTCATCAAGTTCGACCGAACTTGGCTCTCAACTCACCAAAACTTATCAAGTTCGCTCGAACTTGTGTATTTACACACAAGTTCGCCCGAACTTGGCTACTGCCCAACCAAGACTTAACCGTTTCAGCTTTTCGAAGACTGGTGCACTTCCGTTCGCGTATGCAGGCTGATTCGGTGCTATTCTCAACCCTCCTCAGATCCCGAACTCTCCCTAAAACGCACCCACAATGGTATACTTGACCCATTTTCGCTTTAACGCACTTTTTGGGTGTTACATACGTTCCTATATCAAAATCACTTCACAAATCAAACTGTTTATCACACGCGAATAATCTGATTATATATGCTCAATACATGATGCTAGAAACATGTGACTAGGACTTATTTTCGTTAACTTGCCTCCTTAGCTAGTATGGTACTATAGTGTGGCTTACACCCGACGGGGTCTAGTTAGGATGGACGCGCAAGCCTTCTCACGGCTGTTAGCATGAGAAATAAGCCTATGTTAATCTGTGTGCATTGTTTCGGTGTATCATGATGTGTAGTTAGATTATTTCGCGAACGCTTTCTCGATTATGCTAGTAGTACTTAAACCTGTATTCTCACCTTTACTTAATTGTATTGACTTGTGTTTTAACGTATGTAACAGGATGAGGATTTGTAGCTTGGATGCTTGGATGTGGCTTACGTAGTTTAGTTTTGTTTTATTTTGTTTAGTTCCAAGTGTAATAAATCTAAGGAGATCGGATCAGATTTTACTGTTTAAGGGATTTTGTTAATGTAATGATTGTTTAAGGATATTATGAGTTTAATAGTATGGGATGTTAAATGTTGATTATTATCTTTAAATAATTGTTATGGAATCTCTTGAGACAATCTGGTTCGCCTAGTGCCACTACCCCGATGATTCCGCCATCGGTTGGGGTGTGACAAGTTCGACCGAACTTGCACCCAGAGGGGTCAAGTTCGACCAAACTTAGGCAATTTTCACCTAACTTTCCTACAAGTTTGACCGAACTTGTCTAGTTTCTTAGGAAACTACACAAGTTCGCCCGAACTTGTCATCTCAGTAAGGAATTCTTACAAGTTCGCCCGAACTTGACAAGTTTCTCAAAGAAACTCATAAAGTTCGACCGAACTTGACTCTAAACCCACGAAAACCATACAAGTTCGCCCGAACTTGGCTACTGCCCAACAAAAACTTAACCGTTTCAGCTTTTCGGAGACTGATGCACTTCCGTTCGCGTATGCACGCTGATCCGGCGCTCTACTCAACTCCTCGCAGATCCCGAACTCTCCCTAAAACGCACCTACAGTGGGTATACTTGACCCATTTTCGCTTTAACGCACTTTTTGGGTGTTACATATGTTCCTATATCAAAATCACTTCACAAATCAAACTGTTTATCACACGCGAATAATCTGATTATATATGCTCAATACGTGATGCTAGAAACATGTGACTAGGACTTATTTTCGTTAACTTGCCTCCTTAGCTAGTATGGTACTATAGTGTGGCTTACACCCGACGGGGTCTAGTTAGGATGGACGCGCAAGCCTTCTCACGGTAGTTAGCATGAGAAATAAGCCTATGTTAATCTGTGTGAAATGTTTCGTGTATCATGATATGTAGTTAGGTTATCTCGCGAACGGTTTCTTTATTATGCTAGTATTACAAAACTCGTATGCTCACCTTTACTTAATTGTATTGACTTGTATTTTAACGTATGTAACAGGTTGAGGATTTTAGCTATGGATGCTTGGATGTTGCATGCTTAGCGTAGTTTAGTTTTGTCTTTATTTTGTTTAGTTTCCAAGTGTAATAAATCTAGGGGATATCGAACCTGGTTGAGTTTTATGAGAAATCTCCGTTTTGTAATAATTGTTTAAATGTTACGTTTAATAGTATGGGATATTAAGCAGGTTGTGATATGTTAAATGATTGTTATGGAACATCTCGTGAAATCAATCTGGTCGCCTAGTGCCACTAACCCCGATGTTTCCGCCATCGGTTGGGGTGTGACAATGAAGAGTACTCGGACCTCAGCAATCTACCTTGTAACAAATACTTGAAAAGTACTCGGCTTTCGAAACCTTGTTTTATAACGATGATGTTAAGTTTGTTCTGGACATTTCATCTCTCTTTTTAGCATCTTGCTAGGTATGTTAGTTTAATTTTAATATAATGCTTTTATGGATATAAAAACATGCATTTCCTTTAATTTAACAGACAATCAATAGTGTGGTGGTTCACTGAAACACCTAAATTTGAGAGAGATATATTGGATTCAAATCCAACAGAAGAAGACGGAGGTTAAAAGAAATTTAACATTAAAAAAAACAAACACGTGGCAAGTACCTATTAGTTGTTGATTTGATCTCTTTTTTTTTTCTTTTTTTTTTATTCAAATATAATTTAATTTTTCTCTAATAGCTTGCAATGTTTAACATTTTCATTGAAATATAAATTCATGGTTTTGTTTAATTCTTTTTAACATTCTAATATAAATTTTATAAAAAATAAAGTTTTTTTATAAAATTAATATTTTATTATAAAATAAATACTAAATGAATTTTAATCTTTTTTTCTTTTTATATTAAAATAAATAATTCATTAACATTTATAAGTAATATTTTTTAATAATAATTTACTTTGGGTGGTCTGATTGGTAAAGGGAGTGAAAAATTGAGTTTAGTTGAGTTGTGTAGGTCAATCGGTGAGAGAAGGGAATTAGTTTTTTAGAGAATATAGTTGGGTTGAACTCGATGGTCTAATACATAAATTTGATTAAATATAATATAATTATTTTAAAGAGAAAAGTAATATCCTTTCTAACAATGAAATGAATATATAGAGTTGTATAATAATATGATACATGGGGTCTCTGTGGTAGTTATAACATCAAATGTCTATGCATGGTTAACAAAAAGTGTTTAAAGAAGTTATAAGTTTGAAGAAAATGCGGCAATCATTGCCATTTTTACAAAGAACAGATTTTATTTGAGTAAAAGAATTTGTATATGTGTTTTTGAGTACATTCTAATAAGAGAACAAGTAATTTTGCATCTACTAAAATTATAAGAATTTAAAAAGTTAATAAGTATTTTGTTGTTAATTTTAAATAAGTCCAAATGAATTAGCATCACCTACAACCATTATTTGTCTCTTCCACATGTTTTACCATTGTTTTGGTCAAAATTACCGAAGCAATTTAGTGATCAAATTTAGTATGTGAGGTAGCGTGCTATTGTGATTTGTAAAAATATGCTAAGTTGGTTGATTATGAAAACAATCTTAGGATATAGTTTCAGGATAATAAACTATATTGAAACAATAAACAAGTGCGAGAAAAATAAAAGTGGACACATGATATACAAGGAAAGCCCTTGATCAATCTAGATCTCCGGCATAAAACCTCGGGAGCTGACAATCGTCGGCTGCCTTGTTCTTCTTATTTCTTGAATAACCAGGATACAGTGTAGGATAATACTCAGATCGCTACTAAGTGTTACAACGATTGCCAGTAGTGGGTGTGAATGTGTGATTGCTAGAAAAAAATGTGTATGAGTTAGAGAGCTCGAAGTGAAGTGTGTTCAAGTGTTTTTCCTACGATCTGGCCATCCGTTTATATAGTTACAACAACAAATTAATTCTCCTAAAAACCAGGGATACTTCCGCATATTCCCTCTTGACCGTTGAAGACCTATTCTTCCGGCTTCAACGTCCATTTCCCAACAGTATGGAGCGAGTCTGTAGGGGAATAAGTCCTTGTGAACGTTATGGTCCTGCAGTCATAATCTACGAACAAATTCGTTAGTAATTATCAGGATACTGCCTTAGGATGTTACCAATATCCTGGTGCGGTATCCTGACCATAAACAGTTGATATAATCAAGATATAGCGTCAGGATACGAGCTTAGAATTTCACCCATAACAACCACCAGTTGCCTGGGGCACTAAAAAGTGCCAACATCAACATTGCCACTATCTCCGTCGTTATCACTGTCACCTCTGTGAGTGGAACCATTGAAACCCCTGCACCACAGCCTGACATCGCTAACACCACCTTATTGTCGTTGCCGCCACCACCACAGACACCTCCGTCCCTCTCACATCGTCACCACCTCCACTATTAACACGTCTAACACCGATACCACCCAACGCCTCCACCCCAACTAGCTGCCATAAAAAACGGAAGTGAAACTAAGTTGTAACTTTTGCTACGTGACGAGTCTTTTTAATCCGAGTCTATAATTATGACATGTTTTAACTACCCAATGTTTGAGAGCAAAATGATATACATTTTTATTATTTTTTATATAATTTTAATTAAAACCAATGTTTGAGAGCAAAAGGATATAATTTTTTATTATTTCTTATATAATTCATATATATGTATTAATTCATCACATATTGATGAATAGTGACCATATTTTGTCTTTTTGGTTTTGTGTTATGTTTTTTTTTACTTTAGGTTTTTTTTTTTTTTTTTTAAGAGTTTATTTTTTATTTTTGTAATTTTATCATTGAAAGTTAAACAAACTTAGTTTTTATTGTATGTTTTTTTCAAGATTTAGTCGTCGTTCGGTTGATATTTAGCACAGTGTTTAGTGGTCATCTTTGGTTCCTTAGTATCTTTTTCGTTTGGTTGCTATTTAGCAAGATGTTTGTTAGTTTTTACATCAAGTGAGTTACTTTGTGTTAAAAATTCGTGCTTTTATTTTACATTTCTTTTTTTCAAGTTTTGATTATGGTTTGGTTGCTACTTAACACGGTTTTTACGCCAACGACCCCGCAACGCTGATAATACGGTTTTACGCCCCCGTCCCACAACGCGGGAGTTTATGGCTAGTTTCAATTAAAAAATAATAGTAACTGTTTTTAATTATTTTTTCATATTTAATCCAGGGCATAAAACCCGTGAAACAAAATCTTCTCTCCTTCATCCCGGATAAGATAAGACTCCATATTGCAAACCCCCCTCTCGGAATCAAGAAGGTGCTTCAACAATGGCGGCAACTGCAGCTCAATGCCTCTACCTTTCCGGCAGGTTCCAGTCCATCTCTCTTTCCTCTTCACGGCCTTCCGCCACCGCATTCAAGCCTCTAAGCTTCTCCGCCAACACTTCATCACTCAACGCCTTCTCCACTGGTATGCAATTTCTGCTTCTATCCGGTTCACATACAAAGAAACCTCTATTAATTATACGGATACTGATGCGGATTGATTGAATTTACAGGATTAGTGTCTGTAAACCCTATTACCGTGAGGAAATCTAGTAGGTCGATTTCAATTGTGTGTGAAGCCGGGAAGAAACCTGATTCTGCAGCCAAGAGAGCTCGTCAAGCTGAGAAGAGGCGTCTGTATAATAAAGCTCGCAAATCTGAAGTTAGAACTCGAATGAAGAAGGTATAATCCGTTTCTTTTTTCTGTTAATTACTTCAGTTTTATTAGATTTATTATATCAATTTGCGTTTCATTCAATTTGGATTCCAGTAGAAACCTTACATATAAATAATGCTGCAACTAAATCCAGTTTTACACTTGTACCTCTAACCCCCGTAACTGAATTAACTTATGAAACCGAACCGTACCAAAAACCAGTGGGTCGGTTTAATATTTTTTGAAAACCGTTGCTAGTGGATCGGTTATGGTTATCTAGGCTTCCATCACCGACAAAACTGAACCAAACCGAGTTTAGGAGATGGAAAATCATAAAAATCTGAACAGATATCAGATGAAACTTGCTATAGAACATATGCAGTTAATGCGGTAAAATATCGGATATCGGTCAAGGACCGATATTTGAGATATAGGTTATCTCGGTGAGATATTGGTAATTTTAATATCATGCAGAATTTTATATATATATATATATATAGCAATTTAACACTAATAATTCAGTGATATATCGGTTATGTCGGTCAATACCACCGATAATATCGGTACCGATATTCTGACCGAGATATGACACCGATATTTTACTAGGGGACCGATATAACCGAATTCCGATATATCACCGATATTAACTGCATAGAACTATCAGTTCGGGTATCTAGGCTTCCGTCACCGACAAAACTGTACTGAACCGAACCGAATTTTACTAAAGCTATGGTTAACCGTACTGATAGTTCAAAAGCAAGTTTCATCTGATATGTGTTCATATTTTATGATTTTCCATCTCCAACATTTTAACCATTGGTGATTATACAGTTTTCGATCAACTGTAACATTCTTGGTTTTTATTATTGTTATGGGATTAATACGATATTTTCATGTCAACATAGATGATAGAAACATGAGGGTTAATAATGATTTGGTTGCAACGTTTTTAAAAGCAAGCTTCTAATCACGGAATTGGTTGCAAACTAAAAAGCATGTTTGATCGCAAAGCTTAATAGAATAAAACAGATTGCAAGGTTTAGTTTAATATTATAAGATGAAACTTGCTTTTGAACTATCATTATTTTCTGCGGCATCCAGGTGAAGGGCGAATACGGGTGGCGGAGGCGAGGTTTTACCGATTATTCCACTGTCGTGCCTTCGGGCGGGTGGAGGTCGGGTTTCCGCGCATCTGGGAGAGCCAAGGGGCTGGCGGCGGTAGAGTAGTCGACCTTGGCCACAGCGCCCGGTGTCACAGTGGTTGGCACGTCGTTCCTTGCCGTTCAAAAAAAGTTTAATATTATAAGGAATGACTGAATGAGTTCACCATTTGTAGAAAGTTGACTTGTTTTTCTTGATGATAAATTTCTATTACGTAAACCCTCATTATCAAATCTAGATAACGTTTAACCGACACACTCTCACTTATAATCGATTAACCGATCGTTATGCTTGTGATTATCCGTTAACCGACATCTCGGTTATGGTTACAGTACTTTTGATCAAAACCGACCCATGCACACCCCTTTGTATGAGCATCAGATTTGACCTAGAAAGTCAAAGTGAATAGACGGTCGTATGAATGTTCATTGGTTCTGGAAGAGTTGGATGCACTGTTTTGGTTTATTGTAATAATCATTACCATAGTTACACGATACTATTTGATTAGGTTTCCTTTGAATTATCAGTATTGTATCCCTATATATATAGTTGATTAATAATACACGATACCTTACAGGCATTTTATGTATGTTTATAGGTTCTGGAAGAGTTGGATGCCTCAGAAAGAAGACCGATGCACAGCCTGAGGAGGTTATTGGTATTGAGAAGCTGATTGCAGAGGCTTATTCTGTGATTGACAAAGCAATTCAGGTTGGAACATTGCACAAGAACACTGGAGCGAGGAGGAAATCGCGTCTCGCTAGAAGAAAGAAAGCTGTAGAGATTCACCATGGCTGGTATGCACCTGAATCTACACCTGCCACAGCCACTGTTTGAGATTATGTATCTTTTGGCATCTGTGCAATTGTAGATTATGTATTTGGAAGAAATTTTTTAGCAGAATTCATAGTCAATGTTCAAGTATTGAGCCCTGTGATTTCTTTATGGTTTCACCTTTTTGATATAAAAAAAGTTATGACTAGTTTGATCCATTGATGGTAATCTGTGTATTTTCTTTGTCATCGTGTTTGATTTAAGAATCAAAGTTCATACACTCAAATCTAGAGGGACACTCCTATTTGTATTTTAACTAGAAGTTATACCCGCGCTTCGCGGTGGGATAACGTTTTTTTAAAGTTGCGTGTTACGGGTGGTTGTTATAAAATTTAAACGTAGAAAAAAACACACTTAACAACTATATATTTGAAAACACAAAAATGTATGTGATTGTAAAAGTGTATGCATAGAATACCCAACAATAAAATCATAGGAAGTCGTTTATCATTTATTTTACCCGATGGTTTCCGGGAAAAAAAAATTACGTCAAAACGTCAACCAACTGAAAACGTACATAAAAATAAGCACGGAAACGTATTATACTTGGTTTGACATATTTTCGAATAAAATTTTCGAAAACATAAACCAACTTGAATTTATACCTACACGTACATAAAAATAAGCACGTAAGAAAATAGTGTTTTTTTAATTTAAATAATAGTACGACGCGTTGCGGCCGTGTCGAAACGTAAAGTGGTTCGGATTTATACCATCTAATGAAAACGTAGTAAATTTTGACCCATTTTCAAACAAAATTTACGTCAAAACGTAGACCAGCTGAAAACCTAATGTATCTAACCAAACTTATTTCCGGGGAAAAAATAGAATTTACGTCAAAACGTAACTTGAATTTATACCACGTGTAACTAAAGCTAAACACATAACGTCAAAACGTAACAGGAAGTTATACCACATGTAACTAAAACTAATTACAAAAAACACATAATATTCGATTACAAAAGTATTTAGAAAGTTAAAGGGTTGTCAGTGTTAATGCTAAAAGTTGAGAAAACACAAAAAAATATATGTTGAAATGTAAATCAACTTAAGTTTATATCGATACGTAAATAAAAATAAAGACGTAAAACTCGATTAAAAAATATTTAGAAAGTTAAGTGGTTGTAAGAGTCAATGCGAAAATTAAAGGTTAAAATGAAAAAAGAAAAACAAAACTACAAAAAGACAAAAAAAACAAATAAACTACTGTTCATCCAACTTGCAAATGTATATATGTATGTATAATTAGTGGAATGCCCCTCCCGCGTTGCGGGGCGCTAAACCAAATATTTCTCAGTTTGGTAGCACGTATGTTTTTGTTTCGGTTACTTGTACATACTATTAATAACGCCACATCAACAAAATAACATGGAGACGTAGATTAAAATACCATCGTCAAAGGAAAAAACATTTAAAAACTTTAGGAACTATAGAGTAACTTTATTAAAGTCGAGAAAGAATAACTTAAACCGAGTTAAGAAAAAAAACCGTGTAAAGTTGAAGGATATTAAATTCAGTGTTTTCAAAAGCTGCTTTTGATAGGTGTAGAATAATTCAACCACTCCACCACACACCATTTTAATATCAAGCTTTGCTTTCAAATATATATATGCTTATGTTAAAAACGAAACAACTACGAAAATAAAAAAGTCTAGTGGAGGCTGCCGTCTTTTTTCACGAACGATGACAATTTGCCGCTTTTTTTTCCACTAATAGCATTGATTCACTGTTCCCACCATCCTAAATGTATTGTAACTAGTTGATGTCTCCCTCTCGTTGCGGGGTGGTAGGCTGAATATTTCTCAACCACTTAAAAAACACTATTATAGTTTTGTTAGAAAAAAAGTCGAAAACGATGGCAAGACTATTATTTTGAGTTCGGGGCAAAACTATAATTTGTCAGAACTAATAGCAAGTGATAGACAACTCCTTTGCATGAATAAAAAATTAAATCAAGTCAACCAATTAAAAAAACACTTATATAGTTTTGCTAAAAAAAATCTAAAGCGATGTCAATATTGAAATTTTGAATTAAAGGCAAAATCGTATCTTTTTACCTAACAAAATCGTAATTCGCCAAAAGCTAAAGTGGTGGCAAAATCGTAAATGGCAAAATCGTAATTTTGAACTGGAGGTAAATCGTAACATACATGGGCCAACGAGAGAGTCCCATGCAGCAGCCTGACACTATTTCCTCGCGCACCTTTAAAAAAAACTAAAACGATGGCAATACTGTAACTTTTAACTGGGGTAAAATTGTAATTTTGGGCTGGGGTAAAATCGATATTTGCTAAAAGCTAAACGATGACAATACAGTAAATTTTTACCAGGGAGAAAATCGTAACTTTGACCAGGGGACAAATTGGTAATTTTATTGAGTCAACCACGTAAAATAAAATACTACTATAGTTTTGCAAAAAAAAAAAAGTAAAACGATGGCAAGATCACAATTTTTAACCGGAGGAGAAATCGTAATTTTTGAAATGGGGACAAAACCATAATTTTGAACACAGGGAAAAATCGTAATTTTAAGTTAGGGCAAAATCATAATTTTATTTTGAACTGGGGGCGAAATTATAATTTTGAACTGAGCGCAAAATCGTAATTTTGAGCTAGGGGAAAAACATAAAAAAAATTTGAACCGGGGGCGAAAACGTAATTTTGAGCTGAGGGCAAAATCATAATTTTGAACAGAGGGCAAAATCGTAATTTTGAGCTAGGGGCAAAAACATAATTTTATTTTGAACTTGGGGCGACAACGTTATTTTTAAATTGGGGGCGAAACCGTGACTTTAAACTGGATATAAAATTTTAAACTGGTTGGTCCAATATGGAAGTGCCAGGCAAGCTGCCTGGCACTATTCCCTGACTTTGTAAATGTATATGTAGTAAATATAGGAGATATGTTAAATAATAAGGGTAAAGGGAAAGAAGACCCATATTAGTTAAGAAAACTAAGAAACCTAAATGAATGGATCTTAATATTTGCCACGTATTACACCTTTTATAGAGGTGTTACGTGTAACAACCAGAGGCTGCCACGTGTTACGTAACACGTCTGTAAAAAGGTGTAACACATAGCAAAATGAGATCCATTCATATAGATATCTTAGTTTTCCTAACTAATATGAGATTTCTTTCTATAATTATCCTAAGTGCAAAATAAAGATTGAATCTTGAAAAGTCATCTTGATTTAGGCCTATGCTTTTTTGTTGGACCAAGCATAGTTCCTTTGTTTTTCTTTTCTTGTTCTGGTTGTAATGATCTTAGAATGTAAGGGGTGGTAACCTTGTGGAGAGAGGTAAACTCTTCACTTAGCCAATCAGCTTATGTCATGTCAACTCTGCTATCTAATTCCCCTCTTACAATCGAACATAAGGGTGTGCTCCCCTCGCGGGGAGTCCGTTTTTTTTTATTTTTACAAATTATGCAAATAATAAATAAAACATATTTTAAACAAAATAAAAGTACTTTAAATTAAAAAAGACATTACGTTAAATTAAATAAATAAAATTACATTAAATTAAATTAAACTAAATAAATTACTACTCTTTGTGGAATTCATTAATAGGTGTTGTAAATCTAGTCCTCTAAGATGCTCCACGTATCTTCCTCAATTAGCTCGTTTAACACAGTGTCATCGAAAACAGGCTCGACTGGAGGATCCTGAATGTGTACCGATGCTATCGCGTTTTCTTCGTCTTCTAGAATCATGTTATGTAATATAATGCATGTATATACAACATACCTAATCTTTTTCACAATCTTAGCACACATTGGTCGATTCATTATACCCCATTTTGACTTCAAAACTGTAACATTTGTGTAAATCGGGTTTCGAAAACCCGCCTCTGTTATCAATCAGAGAATAATTGTTTTCGTGTTTAGTTATTTATTTATATATAATAATTAAATTAAAAGTTTAAAAATAAATTTATAAATAAAATTTAAAGATTTAATCCATTAATTAAGAAAAACAAATCAACTAATTAATAATTATTTATAATAATAAAAACAAATAAGGAAAAAACGGTTTTAAAAAAAAAACGGTTGAACCGGGATCGAACCCGGGTTCCCCCGGTTGCACAAACAACACACCACAAACACCACTGCGCTGCACACATCAATCGTGCTATCTTTAGATTCTTATTTCTCTTATATTCAAGTTAAAAGGAACCTGCAACACCCGCATTCTTCCCCTCGCCGGAAATCTCGGCAATCTACGCGATTGCCTCTAAAATCACCACTGTCCGATCTAATTTTGGTAAATGCTCGTCTGTGATTGAGCTGGCAATCAATCCAAGCCAATTTGCCGAAACCGAGCTCTCGATCACCCCTATAAATACCAGTCGGACTCTCCCCGACTAAACTCACTCATTTCCTCTATTCTCTCTCTAAAACCTCAGTCGTCGGAAAATTTTTGTTCCACCGAGAACCACCGAACTGTCGGATTTCACCCACTGGAAAAATCGTGATCCTCCACCCCTGTTCTACGGTAGACTCCTACTCATTTTCCTTTGAATATTAGTTAATTAGCATAACATTCTGATGTTAATCAGAGGAGAATCAGAATTATATGGGTGGGTACAGGTTTGGTTAAAATTCAAATTGAAGAAGACAAAGCAAAACTCGTGTTTTATATATTTAAGTTATAAGTTTCAAACAGGTTAGACACACAGTCCAGTGGTGGACTGTGTGCAAACACACTCGTATGTCCGCAGGTTCGAATCCACGCTTATATACACCGGCCTGACCACTTTCAAACCTTTTTAAATCCATCATTTCTGTATAAACATAATTACTGTATGAATATAATTAAAATGATAGTATTGTCGGATTAAACACCCAGCCCAGTTGGTTGGGCTGGGTGCACAACGTACTCAAGGTCACGGGATCGGATCCCATTCCACACACCGGCCGAAACAGTTTATTCCTTTTTAAAGATTTAATTAAAATCTGATAAACCTAAAAAGTGTATAAGTATAATTAAAATCCAGATTCTTTCGGGTTAGACACATAGCTCAGTTGGAAGAGCTGCGTGCACGCAACCGAGAGGTCACGGGATTCGAGCCTCACCATGCGCATACCTACAAATACTATCGAACCGGTCTGACAAGTCATCTTGTCAGACTGACAAGATTTTTATTTTATTTTATTTATTTATTTTATTTTTTTTATAATTTTAATTCTAAGGTTTTTATTAAAAGAAAAATCAAATAAAAGGTTTAAAAAAATACATTTTCAAGGGTTTAGAATATCAACACAATCCACAAAAAAGTAACCTAAAAACCTAAACAAAGAATTTTAACCTAAAAATTAATTTAATTTATTTACCGATTTATCGCGTTATTATTTCTAGGTTAGTACTTTCTCGTTGATTAAATTCCTAACTCGTGCGCTCTCCTTACCATTCAAGAATACCACCCAAGGTGAGTGAATCTCTACAAATTCCCCGTTTTAATCACGTTTTGGGGTGTATCATGTGTCGTACCATTCCTTTATTTTATTTAAACACTTGTGCTTATATCATTTTTGTGATCAAATGTGTATTGGTTGTTGTGTGGTTTATATGTGGATTAAATTTATCATTTCAAGTGCACTCATTTCATAGGCCCATCAGTTCCTCGTGGGATACGGGTTGAGCATCAGGTGCCTCATTAGATGGCTCCGTTTGATTAGCCTTGATCTCAGATACATCATCATTCATGTTATATATTCATTCAATGTGGTTTGTGATTGGTTACATATATATATTTGCTCACATGTGATTTATGCACAAATTTTCTTTAATAAACAAAACAAGCAATTATTTAAAATGTTTTATCAAGGTTCACTCGCAACTTTTGTTGACCCAAAATCTCCTCTGTTTTACACATGATACAGGTGATCAAGTTGAGGAAAGAAACACTTAGGATGGCCTAGAAGAATAAATAAGTTATTGCGTTGGAATAAACATTTAGATATTTTTTTTTATTGTATCTGTATGAATTTTGTTTGTTGGATATTTAAATTTGTAATTTGAATGTGATAAATATGAAACTTCTTAGTAAATATCATGAGCTTTGGTGATAACCCAATCATGCCCCGTCTTTTATTCCGCTGCGGGTCGGGGTGTGACAAAAACACAAAAAATCTGTTCCACGTCTTTTATTGCCACCTCGTTTTACCTCTTGAACTTATTTTTGTCCTATAGATGAGGATATTGAAATGTTTTCACAAACTCAGACCACGTAGGGTAGATTCCATCCACGAGATGGTAACCACGTTTGTATAAGCGGTTGTTCACGTAAAATGGAACATTTTGGCGCAATTCTGTTTCGTTCAGTAAGAAATAATGGAGATTGTTGGAGCACATTGATGTCGTTTTGTGAACCCGGTGGACCGCAAAAGCATGCCAAATCCACAAATCTTGAGTGGCCACCATTTTAAGCATAACTATCGGGTACATGTGATCTCCTCTCATATATTGGTTGTGCAACTCTGTGGGACACATTCTCCAAACGAGATGCGTCCAATCAAGGCTACCCACCATCCAGGAAGGTGATGTTTCTCCTCATGAGCTTTGTACAAAAGCGCCACGTCGTGGGTTGTTGCTCTACGTAAGAACTCGGGAGCGTATAATTTACATACCATTTCGCAGGAATATTCTAGACACTCACGGGAAGTCCTTTCAGCCATATGTAAATACTCGTCGTTCTCGTCTAGAGGGTAACTGGTTGCAAGTTGTTTAATTGCCGATGTAACTTTTTGCAACGGTGTGAAACTCTTCTTCATTCTCGCATCCACACACTTTTGAAACCACGGGTTATTCGCTTCCACGTTGCTTTCAATTTTTAAAAACAACCTTTTTGACATACAAAACCTATGACGAAAGATATCATCATTGGATTTCGGTTACTCGACAAAATAATAGGCCATAAGGGTTCTGTGGTCTTTCTCTCGATCACGACGGACATATATTATTTTACAATATATGCTTGTGTCTTCTAGTTCGGCTTGCTCAATGAGATTTTGGAAAAAAATTAAGCTACTATCGGTTGAAGATAAATCATCGTCACTAATGTCGGATGGAATAAATAACGGCATTTCATCCGCCATTTTAAATAATAGGGGTAGAGATTAGTTTTGGATCATGAGAGAAATGGTTTTGTGAGATTTAGGTTTGCATTAGGAGAGAAATGATGAGAAACGGTTGGTTTAAATAAAGAAAATTGTAAATTATTATTATTATTATTTATTATTATTATTATTATTATTATTATTATTATTATTATTTTAATTCAACGTCGTTATAGTGGTTACACATCTTCCAACGGTCAAATTCGTATAACTTTCACGCGGTGACTAATCACCGACTTGGGGTCGGCGGCCGTGTTCTCCCACAATAAACTCAATCACCGCTACCTTTCCGCACCCATCCTGTCCCCCTTTAGTAACATGTTTTAGATATGAATCCTTAGTGATATCTATTTAATCCAAATCAAGGGCATCATTACTAAACAACCTTTTACTCTTGTTCCAACTTAGGGTATTTTTCATCAATAAATCTTATCAATATCTTTCATCTTCATCACTAGCCAAAGAAACTCAACGAACAAGGTTCAGGTGATGTTGGGGCAATGTTCTGTCGGAGTTGCAGTTGGTGGAACAGACAGGCCATAGGTGGTGGTTTTGAAAGTGCCGGAATCTAGCCTAAGCGTTTGGATTTTTCTGAAAACAATCACAAGAAAGTAAAACTAATGAAAACGAGTAGAGCCAAGCTGACTTGAGTTCAAACCGAGCCGAATCTGAGTTTACTTTTTAGCTCGGTTTTATGTATTCAAGTTGTCATGCTCGATCTGACTCGTTTAAAATTTGAGGCAAGCTCAATCTGACCATGGCTCTGCTTGTCATATATATATATATATATATATATATATATATATGGGATGGGTAAAATGAGAACCACCTTAAGTTGTGAGAATCGTAGAAACTAATATAAGCCACTGACCAAAAGTGTTTTAATGGATAAGATTAAAAGATAATAAATTAGTTGTAATCATTGTGTTTTACTTAATGAGTTTTTGTTTTTAGTAGGATAAGGGTAAATTGGTATTTTTATTAAGTTTTTTAATGATTGGTAATTAAAGTTATAATCATTGTGCTTTAATTAATTTTTGTGATTTAATTAATGTGATTTAATTAATATTATTTTTGAATCATGCAGTAAAAAAATTATTTTACGTAGGGGTTCAAACTTTTTTTGCGCGTCGGTTTTAAACATTTTTACCCCGGTCAACTTTTACGCGGTTTCAAACTTTTTTTTACGCCCGGGTTCAAACTTTTTTACGCCCGATTTTAAATTTTTTACGTGCCGGTTTTAAACTTTTCTTATGCGCCGGTTTTAAATTTTTTTACGCCGGGTTCAGACTTTTTTTACTGCGCGGGTTTAGACTTTTTTTACGTGCTGGTTTTAAACTTTTTTTACTTTTTTACGCGCGTTTAAACTTTTTTTACGTGTCGGTTTATAACTTTTTTTACGCGCCGGTTTAAAATTTTTTTACACGTGTTTAAACTTTTTTACGCGCGGTTTTAAATTTTTTAATGCACCGGTTTTAAACTTTTACACGCGTTTTAAACTTTTTTTAACGGTGGATTTAAATTTTTTTCGCGCCGATTTTAAACTTTTTTTACGCCTGGTTTCAAACTTTTTTTACACCTGATTTTAAATTTTTTTTACGGCCGGTGTTAACTTTTTATGACCGTTTTAATTTTTTACGCGCGGGTTTAAACATTTTTACGCGGGGTTTAAACTTTTTTACGCGCCGGTTTTAAACTTTTTTTACGCGCCGGTTTTAAACTTTTTTACGCGCCGGTTTAGAAATTTATTTACGCGCGGTTTTAAACTTTTTTAACGTGCCGGTTTTAAACTTTTTTACGCGCCGGTTTAACTTTTTTACGCGCGGTTTTAAACTTTTTTTACGCGCAGGTTCAAACTTTTTTTACAATTCGTTTTAGAAATTTTTTTCGCGCGGTTTTAACTTTTTTACGCATCGGTTTTATACTTTTTTTACGCACCGGTTTTAAACTTTTTTACGCGCGGTTTTAAACTTTTTTACGCGATGGTTTAAAACTTTTTTTACACGTCGGTTTAGAAATTTTTTTACGGCCGGTTTAAACTTTTTTTACGCGCGGTTTTAAATGTTTTTACGCGCCGGTATAAAAGTATCTTTACGCGCGGTTTTAAACTTTTTTACGCGCCGGTTTTAAACTTTTTTACGCGCGGGTTTAAACTTTTTTACGCGTGGTTTTAAACTTTAAAATAATCTTTCTTTTTACAAAAAACAATTTTTTTACGTGTTTAAACTTTTTTACAAAAAACAAAAAATATTTTACGTCAAACAAAAATATTTTATTTTTACAAAAAACGTTTTTTCAAATTTTTTTTACGCCAAATATCTTTTTACGCCCTCGACACCCCGATTTCGGGTTTACGAAATATGAGGATCTTACCAAACGAACTCACCCAAAAATCACGACTCAATAGATGTCTAATGTTGAATTTTAAATAGAAGAGAGAGAAAAGATGTGACATGTTGAGTTTTAAATAAAAGAGGGAGAAAAGATGTGACATGTTGACTTTTAAATAGAAGATAGAGAAAAGATGTGACATGAGAAGTAAAAGACTAAAATACCCTTTTGATTTAATTTGGTTATGGGTATGTGTAAAGATGTTATTAGATGATAGGAGTTCTCATGGTTCTCGCAACTGGGATTAGTTCTCTCTTGAACCGAATCCTATATATATATATATTATATTTTAATAGGGGAGGTTATCTTGAGAACGCTTAATATCGCGAGAACCGTGAGAACGAATGAAAAAACCAATCAAAACCATTTCTTTTAATACCAACCTCATTGTAATTAAAATACAACATCAAAACAAGAATCTACAACATCAAATAATTCATTTTCCCCCTCAAAATCATTGTTATTAGATTTTTTACACATGTGTAAATATAACAAATTTACACATTGTAAATTTTCTTTATTTACGAATTCACGTAAATTTTGACGTGTAAATTAAATTTCTAACATTGTATTCGAATAATAATGATAGGTTTAAAAAGAAATTTTAAATTTGAATTGTTTTTGACTAAGTTCTAGTGATTTTAAAATTTGTTCTCACGGTTCTCACAATATTTAGCGTTCTCATTTAAACATTTCCCTATATATATATATAGGATAAGGATCATGAGTAAACAACATCCTTGTTTGTGAACCTTGTGAACCAATCTGAGTCATTGATCATTTTTTTAGATGTAAAGGATATGATGGTAATTAATCAATTTAAATATGAAAGTTATAACATTAAACTAACTACCCCTTACGATCTTTAAATCGTTATAACTTTTTCATATGTTAATCTTTTTTTCTTTTAAATACACCATAAAAACGAGTTTTTTATTCTCTTTAATTTGAGTATGGTATTGTTATAGATTTTTTTTATAAAAACGAAAAACCTATGAATTCGGTTTTTCAGCGTTTTACTGTTTATATACACAGGTGTACATGAGTTCAGTACACAAATGTACAACAGTGTACAAACAGCTTGTACACTTGTGTACGTTGTAGGAACAACAGCCTGTACACTTGTGTACACATAACCTCAACGAAAATTTAAAAATAAAATATAAATTTCTTTTCAAATCTTTGAAATCACTACATTCTCGTAATTATGAGGAGAAAGAATATTTCATATGACTAATATACCCTTTTAGGTTTTTTAGAAAAAGAAATTACTAATAATAAAATTACAATAATGCCATTGATATAAAACTATAGATCAACTAAATCAAAGGCCAAGATCTGTTCACTTAGTTCACACAAAGCCTATTGTTCACTCTTGAACCCCACCCATATATATATATATAATATATATATATATATCACTTAATGTGGTCATGACATGTTAGCACTCGCTATAACATACGGTACTAAAAATACTCTATTTTCAATACAAATTTATTTTCAATCACTTTTGTACCGCCATGTTGAGAAAACCATAAAACGAATACGGTACCAACCGATGTAGTTCGAACAAGTTCGGTTCGTCACAATAAAGAAAAAAATCAATAATATAACCCTTTCATTTAAAATTTTTATCAAATTGTATTTAAACTTTTATATTTATGTTACTCAAATAAAGGAAACGTAAATAAATTTTGGAGAAAAACTCAACGAATTTTGTATCACCGTGTCGAGGAAACCATAACACCGAATACAACACCGGTATCGATTTCCGTTCGAATAAACACGTCGCAATGGTGTATTCGAAATTTTGTTAAACATATATTATATTACTCAAATAACGAAAAGGTAAGTGACTTATAAAACATCATATTATATTGCTTAAAGAGCAATAAGTCTAAATGTAGACAAAAGTACATCGCAGAGACATACTCAGAATCTTATAAAAAATGTAAATTTTAAGAAGAAATAACTTCTTAAGTGAGATAATATGTTGAAATTACTAGTTTTGTATGTAATATATATATATATATATATAAATGATATAAATTTATTTATATTTAAAGATAGTTTGTCTTTCACTAGTTTTCTTGGCAGATTAATAGAGGAATCTACTCGATTAACCATCGATGGCATCACCAACGCGCACGTGGCAGAAGATCAGCCGCAAACTCTCTAAATAAAGTGTCACACTTCCTATCTTACGATGGTTTGGGTTCAACTGGATGAATCTGTCGAGTCAACGTACGTAGCAGCAAGGATGGTGCATCGCCTCTTTCTCATTCTCGCCCGGGAGCCAAAACGTCCCTAGCACAACAGATCACCCCACATGCACACCCTGAGTGTGGATTCCATTTCCACCAATCAGAGCAAGGATGGAATCAGCACCCCATGCACGCCTTGGGCATGGAATGTTCTCCACCAATGAGAGCATACCAGGTGTCGGCAAAACGGTTAGAGCTGTGGGAATCATCTCACCCGAAGGAAAGCAACGTCTAACCAAATCTACTTTAAATAGGAAGAAGATCTACCCTCTTAAGGTATACACTCTCTCTCATTCTCACTCTCACAAAATTCCTTCAATCGAACGAGTTCTTACTATCACGACCGAGGGTGGTCACAGTGAGGAATCCAATCCTGTGGCGAGTCTAACGGTGGTACTGTTTTGTAGGATACTTCAATGATTGCTTTGCTCATAACTCTCCTTGAGGACGTCTGTTGTTTGAACAAATCCGAGTAATCCTTTGGCTAAGATTTGATTCTTTATCGGCGCCATCCACCTCTTTCTAGAACGAGCATCCTTTTGTTTTTTACCTGTTTTAGCAGTGTTTTAGAGGAAATATGAGTACCAACCCTGAGCCTGTCACCTCGGCAGCTCAAACACATATCTCATCTCTGGATGACGACGATTATGATAAACTTTTAAATTGGAGGGAGCTCAAACACATGTTTTTCAGTTGCACCATCTTGTTACAGTATGATAATATAGGGGGTAAAATGTAATAGTTGTCTGGAAATAATAAGGAAGGGTTGAGAGGTCAATAGTTAGAAGTCAAGGGTGTTAATTGTAATATAGGTTGTTAGTCGTTGTGAGTTGTTGAAGCTGTATAAGTAATGATATTAACGAACTGAATGAGACAACTTGATTGATCGTTACTTCTTCTCTCTGTATTATTGTTTCTATCATATCAAGTGGTATCAGAGCTTTCGATCCTTGGAAGTTCTGGAATTTAATCCTATTCGTTCAAATCAACCCTAATTCGTTCAATTCAACCCTAATTCGTTCAATCAATTCAATTGAAGCCGGATTGATCGATTGTCCGATCAATTCATTCCTGAATTCGTTTCGTTTCCGTAATTGATTACTTGTTCAATCAATTACTACAAGATTCAACAATGGCAACTCGAAGTCAATCACTCGAACAGCGGATCGCAGATCATGATTTGTTATTACAACGATTGGAAACAGTCACTGGATCCAATTTAATGGAATTGGAAGCTATCAAATCAGCAGTGAATCATAGTAGTCAAGAAATAGAAGCTGTCAAGATTCAACTAAATCTCAGTTCAACAAAGTTACAATCGCAGATGGATGCAATTATGCAAGGAATTCAATCATTAAGCAACACAAGAAATGTTAATCAGACAATGGAAGGTCTGAATAATCAACAGGAGGTAAGAGGAAGTAATTACAACAGATTAGCAAAGATTGAATTCCCAAAATTCAATGGCACCAATGTGGAAGGATGGTTATGCAGAGTAGAACATTTCTTTGCAATAGAGGCTACTCCTGAGAATCAAAAGGTACGATGTGCTATAATTCACTTAGAAGATATGGCTTTACTTTGGCACCAAGCATTTGTGAAATCTAGAGGGGGATCTATTGAGGGGTTAGAATATAAGAATTTTATCTCCTCTAGATTTGCTGTGACAATGGATTGTCATGCTATGGTGCATTGGCATCTATTAAGCAAACAGGCCCCCATTCAAGAATTCTGTAATGAATTTGACTTAGCATTAACCAGGGTAAGTATTCCTGAAGAGTAAGCTATTAGTCTGTTCTTAAGGGCTCTTAAACCTGAAGTGGGAAATCCTATTAAACTGTTGAGACCAAGAACTTTACCAGAAACATACGTGCTAGCCAGAACACAAACATAAAATTTAACATTGTTGCAACCAAGTCACTATATAAAGCACCCTACAAACCTTCTTACAAACCTAATGATTCATATTCTAAATTGTCCTTAATCCATCAATAATATCTTCTACCAATTTACCCTTGTTACCTGCACCTCCTGTTAAACCAAGATACACTAAAACCTTGTCTACCAAAGAGAATGCAGAAAGAGGGCAAAAGGGGAGTGTTTTGGGTGCAATGAAAAATATACCTCGACACATCAATGTAAAATAAGCAATTGTTTTCTATTGAGATATGGGATGATGAAACAGAGGAACAAAGTGAATCTTTGTTACATGAGATATTAGATCCACAGTTATCACTAAATGCTATTATGGGGGTGATTTCTTGTTCAACTATGAAGATTACTGGATCACTTGGCACTAAGGTCTTGCATATACTCATAGATTCAGGTTTTACACATAATTTCTTAGATGAAAAATTGGCTACAAGAATGAGATGCCCTACAAAAGAAATGCCACCAATGAAGATTACAATAGCTGATGGAAATTTGATGAGTTGTACTAAGATGTGTGAGAACATGAGATGGATGATGCAAGGGAATTGGTTTACCACCGATGTATTACTTATTCCATTAGCCAATTATGATATGGTGCTAGGCATTCAATGGTTACAGAGTCTGAATGACATAACTTGGAACTTTAAGGATCTTACAATGAGATTTTAAGGTTCAAAACAAGATCTGTGAATCGGAAGGTGAAAAGAACAATGAAGTGTCTTTATGTACTAGTGAAAAACTGGATGATATCTTTTCAAATTGTCAAACTGTAGCCGGTGCTCAGTTATATAGCATGCAGCCACTGTCAAATGAAAGTATCATTCATGAACATGTGATACAGGGGAAACAAAGTTTGCAACAGGTGGATAGTTTATTACAAAAATATGAAATGGTATTTGCTACTCCCACAGCTTTACCACCAAAAAGGTCATGTGCTCACCAAATTATTCTTAAAGAAGGGGTCAGCGTGGTTGCTCAAAAGCCTTATAGATATCCTGCTGCCCAAAAAGATATTATTGAGAAAATGACTTAGGAATTACTAAACATGTGAGTAATCAGAGAAAGTACAAGTGCATTTGCAGCTCCAGTTGTATTGGTAAAGAAAAAAGATGGTACTTCGCGAATGTGTGTGGATTATCGAAAACTCAATGAAGCAACTACTAAAAAAAGTTTTCCAATCCCTTTAATAGATGAGCTACTTGCTGAGTTGGGTGGATCTACTATATTTTTCAAACTGGATCTGAGATCCGGATACCATCAAGTCAGAATGCATGAACCTTACATTCACAAGACAACCTTTCGAACTCACCAAGGTCATTTTGAGTTCTTAGTTCTTCCTTTTGGACTCACTAATGCACCATCCACATTTCAAGCTCTAATGAACACTATTCAGCCTTTACTAGAATGTGCATTGGTATTCTTTGATGACATCTTGGTCTACAGCTCTTCTTTGTCACAACACTTAAAAGATTTAGAAGCTGTATTTGAACTTTTCAAATCCAATTCTTTGCTAGCTAAAAAGTCTAAATGCACATTTGCTGGGTCTAGTGTTGAGTATTTGGGCCATGTGATTACTAAAGAAGGTGTAAGTACAGATCCTGGAAAAATTGAAGCAGTAGTTAACTGGCCTGTTCCTACAACCGTTAAACAGCTGAGAGGGTTTTTGGGCCTGGCAGGTTATTACAGAAGATTTATCAAATCTTTTGGATCAATTGCTAAACCTCTCAATAATTTGTTGAAAAAGGATGCATTTTGCTGGAATAATGAGGCCCAGCAGGCTTTTGAACAGTTAAAAGTTGCTTTAACTACTGCCCTAGCTTTACCTAACTTTTCTAAAGTCTTTATCCTTGAAACTGATGCCTCTTCTAAAGGTCTAGGGGCTGTACTGATGCAAGATAGCCATCCATTAGCATATGTGAGTAGGGGTATTTCTATCAAACAAGAAGCTATGTCTGTTTATGAAAAAGAGCTCCTGGCCATTTTAATGGCAGTCAAACATTGGCATCATTACCTAATGCAAAAACACTTTATCATCAGAACATATCAAAGAAGCCTAGAGTATTTGCTAGAATAAAAGGTTAGTACACCATTTTAACAAAAATGGCTAGCTAAGCTTTTATGTTATGACTATGAAATGTGTACAAAGAAGGAACTGAAAATAAAGGAGCAGATGCTTTGTCCGGAGTAGAGGGGTTAGCTTTGTTTGAATTAAACCTGAGTTCCATTGATCCATGTCTATGGCCTAGAATTCAAGACATTGGCTTAATGATGTGAAACTGCAGCAAATTATTCAACGCTTGACACAGAGTACCCAAGTTAAACATTGGACATGGGATGGAACTATTTTAAAAAGGAAGAATAAGGTGGCGATTGGAGAAGATGCTCAGTTAAGACAAGATATTTCGCATTTATGCCATTCTTCTCCTATTGGAGGTCATTCAGGCTACCACCCGACGACGTTGCAGCGGCTGAAACAATTGTTTTTTGAAAGAAATGTGATACTGATGTGAAGCAATGGGTCAAAGCTTGTCAAGTATGTCATAGAGCAAAATATGAGAGAGTGGCTAGCCCAGGGTTATTACAACCTTTACCAACCCCTAATTCAGTTTTCACTAATGTTTCTATGGATTTCATAAGTGGGTTACCAAAGGTCAATGGGAAAGATACTATCTTGGTGACAGTGGACAGATTTACAAAGTTTGGCCATTTTATACCTATATCCCACCCTTATATTGCCACTCATATAGCTCAGGTGGTATTTGACAATGTTTTTAAGCTACACGGATGTCCTAGTACCATAGTTTCAGATAGAGATCCTATATTCGTGAGCAGATTTTGGAAGGATTTCATGAAACTACAAGGAATTCAATTGGCATTTTCTTCTGCTTGCCATTTACAATCAGATGGTCAAACAGAAGTTTTAAATCGTTGTTTGGAGACATACCTTAGGTGCATGGTTATGGATGATCTAAAAGCTTGGCCTAAATGGTTGACCTTGGCCGAATGGTGGTACAACACTACAAGTCACTCAGCTATTGGGATGTCTCCGTATGAAGCTTTATATGGAATATCTCCACCCCTACATATTCCAAATATCCCAAATGAAACAAAGATTGAATCTTTAGAGGAGTTGTTTAAAATGAGAGAAATTAAGATAGTTACCTTAAAAGCTAATTTGGAGAAGGCGCGATAGATCTGATAGGCAGTTCAAGGTTGGAGATTGGGTCTATGTGAAGCTGCAACCCTATGTTCAAACATCTCTTAAACAGCATTACAATCAGAAATTGGGTCCTAAATTTTTTGGGCCCTTTGAAATCCTGGAAAAAGTGGGATCAGTTGCCTACCGTTTGGATTTGCCTGCAGATTCAAAAATTCACTCCACATTTCATGTATCTTTACTTAAAGCAGCCCGGGACCAGCTTCAAATGTCACACCATTACCGGAATTACTAATAGTATCAGTACAACCAAGAGCTATTCTGTATCGGAAATTGTTAAAGAAAGGTTCACGAGCAGGAGTGCAGGGGTTAATTCATTGGCAGGGATTACCAGTGAATGAGGCTACGTGGGAAGATCTTGAGGAATTGAAAAAGCGTTTTCCTAATTTTGAATTTTGAGGTCAAAATTCGTGTTAATGGGGGGAGTATTGTTACAGTATGATAATATAGGGGTAAAATGTAATAGTTGTCTGGAAATAATAAGGAAGGGTTGAGAGGTCAATAGTTAGAAGTTAAGGGTGTTAATTGTAATATAGGTTGTTAGTCGTTGTGAGCCGTTGAAGCTGTATAAGTAACGATATTAACGAACTGAATGAGACAGCTTGATTGATCATTATTTCTTCTCTCTGTATTCTTGTTTCTATCATATCACTACAGTCTCAACCGCAATGGTTCGTTCGTGGGTTAACTATAACGTGCATTCATCTGCACAGCAGTTCGATCACCTTAACCCTTCTTTTGCAAACCAAAACACTGCGCATATGTCCGCACAGGGGTTTTGCCTCGCCTAATTAATCCCTTTGTATTAGTTGTTGCTACACCTGGACGCACTTACTCTGCCCCACCAAATGCTTTTGCGTCCTCGACAAGGCCGACTTATGTCACATCAATAGCAACATCTCTGCCATCAAGTTTCACTCAGGGAGGACCTAGGGTTTCTGCACCTCCCTTCATCCCATTCTTAACCATTTATGCAATGCTCGGTTGTCCATACAGTTATGCGCATACACATGCTGGTCCCTTCCCAGCTAATCAACAACAAGTTCCATGCAATTCACCTCACCGTGTATGCAGGGAGTGTCTCATGTTTGCGACTTTCGAACAGTGGGCACCGGAATACTGATTGTCAGATTTGCGTACGCAACTTAATTTCAACGAAAACTCCCCGCCAACGGGGGGCACGCAACGCACAAAAACAATCAATAAAATTCCAAATCTAAGAGTGAAACAAGTCTACAAAGCATTCACCATGAGCCTAGGCAGTTTAAAAGAGTTTAGCTGCTCATGGTGATCAAAAACATGTCCAACAAGTGCAAACATGATTCTTACTTGTTTTGGCTTTTAGCATTTTTCTGATGAACCACTAAGATCTTCGTTATCATGAATCAGTCAATTTCAATTTTATTAACTGTTTCGAATCGAACATTGTAGCTAGAGCATGAGTTCGAAAATTGTTCATTTCATTTGTAGTTCTAGTTGAAGGATAGCTGGTTATCATTTCAAGCAAAGGATATACGAGACACGGCCTCTAGCCTTAAGAACAAAAAAAACATATTGCATACATATTAAGCATGAGAGTTGCATAAAACTATAAAAGAGATTTGAAATTTATACATAAAACCTGCTGGAAAAAGAAAGAAAGATATAGAATACAAATTCACACTGAAAGATAGTCATTAAGATCGCTTATGATGGACGATCCGGTAGCTGCTGAATTATTCCATCTGCATAACTTCTAAAAGACCTTAAGGGATTGATTGCTTTAAATAAATACGCCACTCATCAACATATGACATCTTATCCGGGTCCATGCTTGGTAGTTCACACGTCTCTAGCCTTTCTATTATTTTTGTAGTCTTACCAAGAAGCTTGGCTGCAGCCTTGACACTTGCCTCTCTTTTCTCTATCACGCTTTCAAGGCATTTGACTGTTATGACTTGCGGTAAGTTAGTGAAGCAAGCGGAAAAAATGTCTGCAATCATGCCATTTAAAAGGCAAAACAACTGTTCTTCGTTAATCTGTTCTGTGTTGCTTTTGTCTCCAAGCAAGATTGTTTCTACAATTGGTATATCGAATTGGCAGCAATCAATTCCTTGGGAGTGTTCTCCACCATTTCTTCGCTGATACTTCCTTGTTCTCAATTTCTATTCAGAAAACCATTTAAGCACCTCTGTTGCTGTTTTGCCTCTAAAAGAATCTTTGCCTTGTCCAACCACTTGCATTTGTGTTCGACCTCATTCCATAAGATTATGGTAGCGTTTCGGATATTAACATATTCGTTTTCACAGTTGAGGCTTTCTTCCACCTGATGGGTGTACGAAAGACCTTCACCAACACTTCTTAACAAGCTTTTAGTTGTGTCTGTACCGATATTTGGGAGAGTGACTGCTATGCATGTTAAGGTTACTATTGGTAAGCTCCAACTGTTGACTAGTTCAACAGAAAGCAAAGGTCGAACATGATCGGTGTCAAATTTTTTAACTCCTTTGAATTTAGTAGTTTTTTCAAGAAGCTCTAGTAGGTCCTTGTTTTGTTCTTCTCAGCTTTTAAGATGAAATAATTTATAGATTTTGATATCTGAGTCAGTGTTTTCTCAGCAAGCTCCACCTCATCATCAATTTGTAAAACGTAATTGCTAAGGTCGCCGTCTGTATTGTCAGTTCTAGAGTCGTCGGGTTGAGCAGCCAGCCTTGCCTCCACCGACTTCCAGCAGTAGACGACAAGTATTGGGATGACTGCCGGGATGAGTGATATATTTGTTGGAAATTTAGTGAAAATAGCATTTTTCACAAATATATGAAATGAGTATTTCCTAATTTTGGACGATAAATAAATATTGAAAACTGAGGTTTATATAGATATTTATTTCCGGGTTTGTGTTCTATGTTGGAAGAGCTTCGCAACGAACTAAACCACGTCCAAAACGGAGCTAATATGAATGAGATATCGATGCTCAAAATTTGGTGTTTGAAACATTAAATGCTGAAATAAAAGGGAAAGTAGCATCTTGTCCCACATAGGAGGAGTGATGAAACTTAAATGGGTATTTAAGTGGGAACACTCCTTCCTTATTGTTTCATGGAAGCACACACTAAGTGTACTCGCGAAAGGTGCTGGGGCCTCGCTCGCGAGCGTGGCGTAGGCGCGTGTGGCGCTTTGGTAACGCACTTTGCACTTCCGCACGCTTGCAACGCCGCCACCCGCTTGAGAGCCTCTTTTGTATTTTTTACCGCGCGCGCGTGGCTCAGCAAAGGCTGCAAGGACCAGGTGGCGCAGACCCTAGAAGGCAACGTGACAAGGGGTGCGCAGGTACACAGGTAGTGGTGCATGGTGCAGGCAGTCCAGGTTGGCCCACAGATGCCTGACGTGCGCGCGCGCAACACACCAAAGTGAACCAGTATGGCGCGACTGGGTGGCGTGACCAGATGGGTTCCCTGGTGACATGGCGTGCGCGCGCAAGGGCTTCGCACCAGTAGGCTCGCGCAAGGATGTGAGCCATACTGGTGCACGCTCAATAGGACTGTAGAGCAAGGATGCGCGCGCAAGGGCTGGCGCACCAGTAGGCTCACGCAAGGATGTGAGCCATACTGGCGCACGCACAATAGGACTGTGGAGCAAGGATGCTCGCGCAAGGGGTTGCGCACCAGTAAGCTCGCGCAGGGATGTGAGCACACTGGCGCGCGCACCAGCAGGCTGGCGTATGAAGGCGCGCGCGCGACGTGCTGCTTCCAGAGTTAATGACAGATCAGTTACACTTCATCAGTTGAAACAGACGAGTCAAGGGTCTTGACCAGGAATGTAACTGACGAATTAAAGTGCATTAAAGACGTTTAATGCAATTTAATTCGTTAAGTTAATTCCTTTTGACTGTTTCAACCCAGATGCGTATAAATACCGCATCACCTCAACACCAGAAGACACACCTTGAACACCATCGAATTCTCTACAGAAATTTTCTTCTTCTCCTTTCTTGCAGCAAGTACACATTCGGGTTGTTGTCATCCCGGCAGTGCAACTGCTTGGGCTGTTGTATCCTGGAAACAAACGAGTTCTCCTGGGAGACTCGAAATTTGTTTTAAGGGACCCGTGTCTAACACGATCCTCAGCCAAGAACTTATTTCTTTTGTTCTTGTATTTCGATTATTTCAGTTGTAAAAGTATTGTAATTTACAGCTTTATTTATTTCTGTATTGTAATTCGAATTCATAAAAGTTTTTATGTATTTTATGCGAACGGTTCCTACAATCTTAAAACAAAATTTTAAAACATAGAATCAAAACCACTCCGTTTGTGATTCAAACAAGTTTTGTCTCACTCAGTTTGTGTTTTAAAAACATTTTTTTTCCTTTTCGTTTTCATCTTCAAAGGAGCGACTTTGGTTGAAAACGATTTCGGATTACTTCGTTTCGTTCTTAAAGTTACTCTAAAAATGATAAAAGTTTTTCTGTTTTGGTCTTCAAAGTTAGACTTAGAAGCCAAACGGTAAATTCGTGGTAAATTAAAATTAAGAGTTTATTTCTGGTTTTATTGGTTTAAAACAGAATTCGAACTAAAGTTTTAATTTTAATTTTCAGAATGTCGACTGAAAACAACAACAATGTGAACACGAATGTTAACAACCTTGTCGTTGGAACCCCTTCCAACACTGTGGGAGCGACCACAGTGGCAAATCATGCTGAACGACCCGATAAATTTACGGGTCTCCACTTCAAAAGGTGGCAACAGAAGATGTTCTTCTACTTGACCACCATGAACCTTTCGAGGTTCTTGACTAAAACCGCTCCCCAACCTGCGGAAGGGGAGACCGACGCTCAAGCTCAGTGCGCGGTTGATGCTTGGAAGCATACGGATTTCATATGTCGAGGCTATGTGCTTAATGGCCTTTCGGATGCATTGTATAACGTGTACTATAATGTCAAGACGGCCAAAGAATTATGGGATCTCTTGGACAAAAAGTACAAAACGGAGGATGCGGGAACAAAGAAATTTGTTGTCGCCCATTTCTTGGACTATAAAATGGTCGATAACAAGACTGTTATGAACCAAGTCCAAGAGTTGCAAATTATACTCCATGACATCCACGCTGAGGGCATGGTACTTAGCGAGACGTTTCAAGTGGCAGCAATAATTGAAAAATTCCCTCCTCCGTGGGTAGAATTCAAAAACTACCTAAAGCATAAGCGAAAGGAAATGACGGTGGAGGAACTTGTGGTCCGCCTTCGAATAGAAGAGGATGATACGGTAGCCCAAAAAGGCACCATTGCGCAAGCTGCGGCTAAAGCAAACATGGTGGAAGTTGGGGATTCCTCCAAAGGCAAAAGGGGTAAACTAACAAAAAAGGACAAGGGGAAAGCAAAAGTTAACAACCTTGGACCAAGAAAGGGGGCTGTGAAAAAGAAGTCTGCGTCTTTCCAAGGTACTTGTTACAATTGTAACGAGACGGGGCATCGTGCTAACGAATGCAAGAAACCTAAGCGTGAGCGTGCGCATATGGTTGATGAGGATGGTATGCCTCTAATTGCAATGATAACCGAGGAAGCGGCTATGATTGAAGAAGTCAACGTGGTGGGCGCCAACCCACCAGGATGGTTCGTTGACACGGGTGCAACCCGCCATGTTTGTAGAGACAAGTCATTGTTCTCAACATTCAAGGAAGCAACGGGTGAAGAAAAGCTTTATATGGGAAATAAAGCTACCGCCGACATCAAGGGTGAAGGCACGGTGATCTTGAAGATGACTTCTGGCAAGGAGCTCACGTTGAGCAAAGTCCTCTATGTCCCCGATATACGGAAGAATCTCGTATCGGGTTGGATGCTCAACAAGTTTGGTTTTCGTCTAGTGTTTGAATCGGACAAATTTGTTTTATCTAGACGTGGAATGTATGTTGGAAAGGGCTATGCCCTTAATGGTATGTTCAAAATGAATGTGACGGTGGTTAACACCAAGAAAAACATGAATGAAATTTCTACTTCTACTTACATGATTGAGTCTTCAAACGTTTGGCATGGTAGATTAGGACATGTAAATTTAATTCATTACGACGTTTAATTAAATTAAATATGATACTAACATTCCATATTGATTCCGATTACAAATGCGAAACATGTGTAGAATCCAAACTTACAAGATCATCGTTTAAATCGGTTGAAAGAATAACCGAACCCCTTGATTTAATTCATACCAATGTGTGTGATTTAAAAGCGGTTCCCACACGTGGAGGAAATAAGTACTTTATCACGTTTATTGATGATTGTACTAAATATTGCTATGTATATTTACTTAAAAGTAAAGATGAAGCAATAGAAAAGTTTATCTTGTACAAAAACGAATTTGAGAATCAACTTAAAATGAAGATAAAAGCGGTTAGAAGTGACCGAGGAGGTGAATATGTCACACCTTTTGCGGATTTATGCGCAAAAAGTGGCATTGTACATGAGTGTACACCTCCTTATTCTCCACAATCAAATGGCGTTGCGGAACGTAAGAATCGTACATTAAAAGAAATGATGAACGCCATGTTGATCAGTTCGGGTGTGAACCGAATAATGTGGGGGGACGCGATTCTCTCAGCAAATTATCTTTTGAACAAGATACCACTTAAAATAGGGACGAAACTCCATATGAGTTATGGAGAAAAGGAAGCCTTCGTATAAATACTTAAAAGTGTGGGGGTGCCTAGCAAAGGTGATTGTACCACCTCCGAAGACTCTTAGGATAGGACCCAAAACTGTTGATTGTGTATTCATAGGATATGCATATCAAAGTAGTGCACATCGTTTTCTTGTACATGAGTCCAAGAATCCCAAATGTCCACGTAAACACTATCATGGAGGCAAATGCTAACATCGTCTCATACTTTGAAAATGTGTTTCCTATGCTAGGAGAACCACATGAAACCTCACCAACAAAGGTTGATGAAGCAGGTCCAAGTTCATCTACGTGGTTAGATGAAACACATGATCGACCAGAGGTCGACCAAGGTGACCTTAGACGAAGTAAACGCCAAGGATTGCAAATCATTTGGGCCAGACTTCATGAGCTATATGGTTGAGGGTGAGCCCAATACCTATCGCGAAGCGGTTTCTTCCGTTGAAGAACCTCAATGGAAAGAAGCATTTAAGAATGAAATTGATTCTATATTGCAAAATCATACTTGGGAGTTAGTAGATCTTCCACCTGGTTGTAAACCACTTGGATATCGTTGGATATTCAAAAGGAAGATGAAAGCTGATGGAAGTATTGATAAATACAAGGCGAGGCTAGTAATAAAAGGGTTTGGACAAAAACAAGGTCTAGATTACTTGACACTTACTCACCTGTGACACGAATAACCTCTATAAGATTGGTTCTTGCAATTGCGGCTTTAAGAAATTTGGAAGTTCACCAAATGGATGTAAAAACCGCATTTCTAAACGGCGATTTAGAAGAAGAGATTTACATGGAACAACCCGAGGGTTTTTCCGCCCCAGGAAAATAGGGAAAAGTATGTAAATTGGTCAAGTCTTTGTACGGCTTGAAGCAAGCTCCAAAACAATGGCACCAAAAGTTTGATCATGTCATGATTGACAATGGTTTCAAAATAAATGAGTGCGACAAATGTGTTTACTATAAAGACACACCAAGAGGTTATGTGATTTTATGTCTTTATTTGGATGATATGTTTATCATTGGGAGTAACGATCATATGATCAACTCAACTAAAGACATGTTGAAAGCGAGGTTTGACATGAAAGACATGGGCTTAGCGGATGTGATTCCTGGTGTAAAAATCACTAGAACGCAAGATGGTCTTATCTTAAGTCAAATTCACTACGTGGACAAGATCCTTGGGAAATTCAATTCGGAAGATACGAGTATAGCTCGAACTCCGATTGATAATACTCAACGTCTAAGGAAAAATAGAGGCGAAGGAGTTGCTCAGTTAGAGTACTCAAGGATCATTGGTAGTCTTATGTATCTAATGACATGTACTAGACCCGACGTAGCATATGCAGCAAGCAGGCTAAGTAGATACACTAGTAATCCAAATGATGATCATTGGAAAGCTATCACACGGGTGCTAAGATACATAAGATACACGAGAGATTACGGATTATATTATACCCGTCATCCAACAGTGATCGAAGGATACACTGATGCGAACTGGATTTCGGATATAAAGATCATAGATCGACAAGTGGATATGTAGTTACACTTGCGGGAGCAGCTATAGCTTGGAAGTCGTCCAAGCAAACTGTTATAGCTAGATCCACGATGGAATCCGAAATCGTCGCTTTAGATAAAAGCGGTGAAGAGGCGGAGTGGCTACGTCAATTTGTGGAAGATATTCCAAGATGGCCAATGCCGTTGACGGCGATTTGCATACATTGTGACAATACATCAGCGCTTGTGAGAGCACAAAGCTCTATGTACAATGGCAGATCAAGGCACAACACAGTACGTCAACTAATCTCAACGGGTATTATCTCGGTTGACTATGTGAAGTCAAAAGAGAATATTGCAGACCCGCTAACGAAAGGCTTAAGCAAAGATTTAGTTAAACGTCAAGAGGAGTGGGACTAAAGCCCATGGATGAAGGGAATATGAGGGAAACCTAACCTAGCTGACTGGAGATCCCAAGATCTAGGTTCAACAGGCAAACTTAATCATAAACCCAAAGGGAGTCACTGTGGGGGGTGCCCCAAAAGATTCATAAAGGGAGTTATATACTTCGTAGTCCATTCCAATCAGTGACATGAAGTAAGGTTAAGCAAGTTGAGGTTAAGGATTTGAGGAAATTAAATTAACCATGATGCTTTTAATGATTCGACGAATCACCTATGTTAGAGAGAAGTGGGGTCGCTTCGAATGGATTTGTGGGGAGGCGCAAATCCTAGAGCTCTCGCAGAACCAGGAAAGTGTTCCATGACCATGAACGGACACAACCATGAGGAGTTGACTAAACTAGGGAAAGTATTGTATGAATGTATATTGTCGCCTACATAAATGGGGGATTGTTCAAAGACACCGCGTCTACAAGACCTAGGAGGCTAAGTATGCTTCACAAAAGAGGGTTCAAAGGTTACGCCTACCTATCTTGCAATACTTGACTGTTGAATTTGTATCGTTGAAACTTGAAAGGGGAAAGATCGATTTCCATTCATGTGGGGGATTGTTGGAAATTTAGTGAAAATAGCATTTTTCACAAATATAGGAAATGGGTTTTTCCTAATTTTGGACGATAAATAAATATTATAAACTGAGGTTTATATAGATATTTATTTCCGGGTTTGTGTTCTATGTTGGAAGAGCTTCGCAACAAACTAAACCACGTCCAAAACGGAGCTAAGATGAATGAGATATCGATGCTCAAAGTTTGGTGTTTGAAACATTAAATGCTGAAATAAATGGAAAAGTAGCATCTTGTCCCACATAGGAGGAGTGATGAAACTTAAATGGGTATTTAAGTGGGAACACTCCTTCCTTATTGTTTCATGGAAGCACACACTAAGTGTACTCGCGAAGGGTGCGGAGCACCCTAACTCGCACTGGCACACGCGCGCGCCGTGGCGTCGGCGCAATGTGGCGCTTTGATAACGCACTTTGCACTTCCGCACGCTCACGCTTGCAACGCCACGACCCGCTTGAGAGCCGCCTTTATATTTTTTACCGCGCGCGCGTGGCTCAGCAAAGGCTGCAAGGACCAGGTGGCACAGACCCTAGAAGGCAACGTGGCAAGGGGCGCGCAGGTACACAGGTAGTGGCGCATGGTGCAGGCAGTCCAGGTTGCCCCAAGATGCCTGACGTGCGCGCGCGCAACACACCAAGTGAACCAGTATGGCGCGACTGTGTGGCGTGACCAGATGGGTTCCCTGGTGACGTGGCATGCACGCGCAAGGGCTTCGCACTAGTAGGCTCGCGCAAGGATGTGAGCCATACTGGCGCATGCTCAATAGGATTGTGGAGCAAGGATGCGCGCGCAAGGGCTGGCGCACTAGTAGGCTCGCGCAAGGATGTGAGCATACTGGCGCACGCACAATAGGACTGTGGAGCAAGGATGCTCGCGCAAGGGGTTGCGCACCAGTAAACTCGCGCAGGGATGTGAGCCACACTGGCGCGCGCACCAGCAGGCTGGCATATGGAGGCGCGCATGCGCGACGTGCTGCTTCCAGAGTTAATGACAGATCAGTTACATTTCCAGTTGAAACAGACGAGTCAAGGGTCTTGACCAGGAATGTAACTGACGAATTAAAGTGCATTAAAGACGTTTAATGCAATTTAATTCGTTAAGTTAATTCCTTTTGACTGTTTCAACCCAGATGCAGTATAAATACAGCATCGCCAACACCAGAAGACACACCTTGAACACCATCGAATTCTCTACAGAAATTTTCTTCTTCTCCTTTCTTGCAGCAAGTACACCTTCGGGTTGTTGTCATCTCCGGTAGTGCAACTGCTTGGGCTGTTATATCCTGGAAACAAACGAGTTCTCCTGGGAGACTCGAAATTTGTTTTAAGGGACCCGTGTCTAACACGATCCTCAGACAAGAACTTATTTTCTGTTTAAATTTTGTTCTAGTATTTCGATTATTTCAGTTGTAAAAGTATTGTAATTTACAGCTTTATTTATTTCTGTATTGTAATTCGAATTTATAAAGTTTTTATATATTTTATGACGAACGTTTCCTACAATCTTAAAACAAATTTTTAAAACACCGTTCGTGTAGAATCAAAACCACTCCGTTTGTGATTCAAACAAGTTTTGTCTCACTCAGTTTGTGTTTTAAAAACATTTTTTTCCTTTTCGTTTTCATCTTCATATGATTTGCCACTGTGGTCGCTCCCACAGTGTTGGCAGGGGTTCCAACGAACAAGGTTGTTAACATTCGTGTTCACATTGTTGTTGTTTTAGTCGACATTCTGAAAATTAAAATTAAAATTGTAGTCCGAAATTCTGTTTTAAACCAATAAAAACAGAAGTAAACTCTTAATTTTAATTTACCACAAATTTACCGTTTGGCTTCTAAGTCCAACTTTGAAGAACAAAACAGAAAAACTTTTATAATTTTTAGAGTAATTTTAAGAACGAAACGAAGTAATCCGAAATCGTTTTCAACCAAAGTCGCTCCTTTGAAGATGAAAACGAAAAGGAAAAAAAATGTTTTTAAAACACAAACTGAGTGAGACGAAACTTGTTTGAATCACAAACGGAGTGGTTTTGATTCTACACAAACGATGTTTTAAAAATTTGTTTTAAGATTGTAGGAACCGTTCGCATAAAATATATAAAAACTTTTATAAATTCGAATTACAATACAGAAATAAATAAAGCTGTAAATTACAATACTTTTACAACTGAAATAATCGAAATACTAGAACAAAATTTAAACAGAAAATAAGTTCTTGTCTGAGGATCGTGTTAGACACGGGTCCCTTAAAACAAATTTCGAGTCTCCCAGGAGAACTCGTTTGTTTCCAGGATACAACAGCCCAAGCAGTTGCACTGCCGGAGATGACAACAACCCGAAGGTGTACCTTGCTGCAAGAAAGGAGAAGAAGAAAATTTCTGTAGAGAATTCGATGGTGTTCAAGGTGTGTCTTCTGGTGTTGGTGATGCTGTATTTATACTGCATCTGGGTTGAAACAGTCAAAAGGAATTAACTTAACGAATTAAATTGCATTAAACGTCTTTAATGCACTTTAATTCGTCAGTTACATTCCTGGTCAAGACCCTTGACTCGTCTGTTTCAACAGCTGAAGTGTAACTAATCTGTCATTAACTCTGGAAGCAGCACGTCGCGCGCGCGCCTTCATATGACAGCCTGCTGGTGCGCGAGCCAGTGTGGCTCACATCCCTGCGCGAGCTTACTGGTGCGCAACCCCTTGCGCGAGCATCCTTGCTCCACAATCCTATTGTGCGTGCGCCAGTATGGCACATATCCTTGCGCGAGCCTACTAGTGCGCCAGCCCTTGCGCGCGCATCCTTCCTCCACAGTCCTATTGAGCGTGCGCCAGTATGGCTCACATCCTTGCGCGAGCCTACTGGTGCGAAGCCCTTGCGCGCGCACGCCACGTCACCAGGGAACCCATCTGGTCACGCCACACAGTCGCGCCATACTGGTTCACTTTGGTGTGTTGTGCGCGCGCACGTCAGGCATCTGTGGGGCAACCTGGACTGCCTGCACCATGCGCCACTACCTGTGTACCTGCGCGCCCCTTGCCACGTTGCCTTCTAGGGTCTGCGCCACCTGGTCCTTGCAGCCTTTGCTGAGCCACGCGCACGCGGTAAAAAATACAAAGGCGGCTCTCAAGCGGGTCGCGGCATTGCAAGCGTGTGGAAGTGCAAAGTGCGTTATCAAAGCGCCACATTGCGCCGACGCCACGCGTGCAAGCGAGTGCGAGTTAGGGTGCTCTGCACCCTTCGCGAGTACACTTAGTGTGTGCTTCCATGAAACAATAAGGAATGGTGTTCCCACTTAAATACCCATTTAAGTTTCATCACTCCTCTTACGTGGGAAAAGATGCTACTTTCCCATTTATTTCAGCATTTAATGTTTCAAACACCAAACTTTGAGCATCGATATCTCATTCATCTTATCTCCGTTTTGGACGTGGTTTAGTTTGTTGCGATGCTCTTCCAACATAGAACACAAACCCGGAAATAAATATCTATATAAACCTCAGTTTATAATATTTATTTATCGTCCAAAATTAGGAAATACCCATTTCCTATATTTGTGAAAAATGCTATTTTCACTAAATTTCCAACAATATTTACAATCATGGTGATAACGAGAATGGACAAACCTATGATATTTGCGAGCAGTGTCTTGTTGTCCATGGCTGCCAAAGAAGGCATAAAGTTGGCCATCATGGTGCACATGAAAGCCAAACTTCCTAGTTTGGCTGCTTGGTCCATGTAACTTGGCATCTCACTGCTTAGATCCACTGGCAGTTTCATGGCGACGGTGATAACCGTAATAGATGCAGCATTGAGAGAAAAGTATTTACATGGAAACCATAACTTTTTATTCCGGAAACCATGCAATAGATCTGCGGTCATGGCAAGGATGCAAAGTAATGATGCTACTGCAATGTAGATCCCAATCCACACCATCGGTTCGCTATTGTGCCTTGAACTTCCCAGTCATCTACTATGGAGCATATATACTCCAAGGTCTCGGAGTTTTCATTGGTGACACATCCTAACCCATCCACAATTCTGTGGCAGTCCCCATGTGAATATACACCTGGTACATAATATTTAAGGTACTCATGTTTGGAAATTTTTAGCCTGTGATGGGGAGAAGAAGATAAGCATCTCCTTTTATAACAATATCATATTTTATTTTATGAGAGATTGCTTAGAAGTTGCACAAACCTCCACTGAATGCAACTGAATAGACATAGTTGACTTTTGACCAGTCCAATGACTTGGACAGCATCTGAAATCCTCATTTATTTTTTATTATAAATTATTTTTTAAAACGTCGACACACACTCCCTAATTCTACACCATAAAAAACACGTTGAGTCAAAAGTTAACTTGTTATAAACAAAAAAGATTCACAAATCAAAGTTGAGTCAAAAGTTAACTTATTATAAACAACAAAAGATTCACAAATCAAAGTCTCACATACACAACTCGGTGTAAATTATAGTTTCTTACCGTAAAAATACTGTCAAAAGTAAACCGTTAGTTAGGGTGAAGGGAGTGGGCGGCAAACTTGGTCGGCAGACCTGTTTGTCGAGCGGTAACACCGCCGCCAAGGGGTGTTTACCAATCGGTTTGAATGGCAATCGGCAAAGGTTCACCGATGCGGCAAAGTGAATGTTGTGTGTGTGTTGTTGTTGCTACTATTTAAAAAAAAAGTTTGTCATTTTCAAGTGTTTAACCATTGCCAACACTTTTGAGCATAGTTTAAACTTTTTTGGTCGAATGACATGGCATCCTCTAATTGGTTGATTTTAAAGTTTACCACTTTCAAGTGTTTAACCACTCCTTTCACCCTTAAGCCTAGATAATTTAGCTAAACTTTTATAATGTTGTTATGCGTTATTGTCATATATAGGTCAAAATAGGATTGTGGGTCAACCGGGTATTATAACCTGTCATTTCCAAAGGTTGTGTCGGTTAGATTAATGCTATATATACATACACAAGGTTAAAATCTCGTGTATATCTTTAGAAACCTTGTGCATTTATGGTGGGATAAATGTAATTTTATATACTAAATAAAAAAATATCTTTACCTCGTGTATTGTACGGGTTGAATAAAGCTAATTTTATATAACAAATAATAAAAAAGTTATATCTTTAAAAACTTTGTGTGATACACTAGTTTATCTATTGTTATAAAAAATCTTTCTAAATCAAAATGAATTTTTTTATTATTTTTTAAATTAGGTTAATACTATTTTAAATTTTTGTTTGATTAATAAGTTGTTTAATATAATTTCTCGTAGTTAATAATAATAGCATTAACAATAGATATTATGCATGTTTATCTATTGTTAACTGAAACAATGCTTTTAAGTTTAGATAAAAATTTTACAATTTATGATTTGAAGTTAAGTTTATGCCAATGATTTAGAGTTTATAAGATTTAATATTAATTTAATTAATATGAAATAAGTAAAAAAGAAAAGTAAGAAAATCTAATAGTATATGCTTTCAATAATAAATGACCCATCTCACGTATCGATTTATTTACTATATAGTATATATAGTATAGATATAAATAGATATGACTTTTGGTTGTACCCTTTATTTGATTTAATAAAACATTTTTTTTATCCTATTCTCTGTGTATGAGGCTATAAGGTATGGGGATGGTTGTTTGTGTCATGGATTACCATGTTGGACGTGGTTTATGTGATACATCTCCCCCTTCTCAAACCATGGTGGTTCGTGTGGTTTAATCCACGACAACTATGACACCTTTTCAGATTTTTTTTTGAACAGCAATGAATCTCACGTGTAAACTCAACCTGTTCGGGGCCATGTCCAAGGTCGACTCCTCGACCGCCGTGAGACCGCACCCCCTGATGTGTGAGAACCGGATGGAATCCATAAACCCTCGCCCCCGTCAGGTTCGAACCCGGGATTATAGCGCAAATTCGTCCCTTCACCCACATGTCCATCGAAAATGGCCCAAGTGGGAATCGAACTTTCGTCTCCACTAGGGAGGGAATCATTTAGTAAACAACCTTTTACTCTTGTTCTAACTTAAAAGCGGGAGTAATTGCTTGTTTCTTATCCTTATCCTATCTTTTAGAACTCGTGTCCTTAGGTTACGCACATGTTATTTTTCATCAATAAAATCTTATGAATACCTTTCATCTTCATCGTTAGCCAAAGAAACTCAACGAACAAGGATTAGGTTATATTGAGGCAATGTTCGACGGAGTTGCAGCTGGTGGAACAGATAGGTCGTAGGTGGTGGTTTCGAAAGCGTCGGAATCTAGCCTAAGCGTTTGGATTTTTCTGAAATAAATCACAAGAAAGTAAAAACTAATGAAAACTGAGTAGAGCCAAGCTGACTTGAGTTCAAATTTGAGGTTACTTTCTAGTTCGGTTTTTTGAATTCAAGTTGATCTGACACGCTTAAATATGTGTCAAGCTCGATCTGACTCGTTTAAAATTTGAGCCAAGCTCAATCCGACCATGGCTCCGCTTGTTATATCTACATCATTTAGGATTAATTTCATATATACCCTTACAAACTTAAAAAATTTTATATATACCCTACCAAAACTAAAAATATCATATATGCACTTACAAAATAGTTAAAATATCAAATATATCCAATTTTTAAAAACAATCTAATAATCATTTTACTCTATATTTTTACTTCAAGTTTTCCTATATAACTTAATATTTTTATATTACACATTTTAAGCTTAAATTCACTTTTATCCATTTTTGTTTTTATTTTTTTCTCATAAACAAAAGTATTCTCAATATATAATATTTAAACTAAATAAATTAAGCTATAAATGAGTAAATATAATATTTGAAATTAAAGGTCATATATGAGATTTTAAATTTAAAAAAAAATAAGGGTTAAACTGTCATTTGTTAAATTGTTTTAAAACATTAGGTGTATATAATATTTCTACTACTTTGTACGGGTATATATGATATTTATAATTTTGAATGGGTATATATGACATTTTGCAAGTTTGTAGGGGCATATATGAAATTGCCCCCATTTAACATGGTCACGACATGTTATGTACCCTTACATTTACTAGTAATTTAGGAAATGGCCGGCCTTGAGCATCGGCTGAGTGGACGATGGCTCAGGGCTAGAAACCTGGGGGCCCCGTAAATTTCATATTGAACCAAGAGCTTAGGGTGCCATTTATTGATCTTTTAATCCTTCGATCATCACCCAAGTTGAAAGAAAAACAGAAACGAGATGGTAACGTAATTGGAATCTAATTCTCCGACTGATGTGATGATGTGGCTGCAACTTTACTGGATATTGTTGTTAGGGCTTTTGGATGATGAAGACACAAGAGTACATAAAGATGGTGGTCCGTGGGCTTGTTAATGTTTGTATTGTGGAGGCCCATTTGTTTTTTTATATTTATATGGGCTTACTAATTTTTAGAGTTCTATTTGCAGTCGCTATTAAGGAGTAAGGACTATCAACATTAATAAATGTAATAAAAAACTAATTTTATATATATATATATATAATTAGAGAAGTTGTTAGCTATATTAAAAGCTAAAATGAATTGTAAGTAACTTATAAGCATAATCACATTTAGCCATGTGAGATGTGGAGTCATTTTCTAATATTGGTAAAGTTCTTTGTCTTTCATGGATTGTCTTCTCTTTATATTCTTATTTTATAATTTACATACCATAAATTAACAACCTTTTTATGCATCATGATATTGTAACTTATGTTTTAGAGGTCTTTCAAAAGTTTTGATTTTTTTACTTTCTAACCCAAAGTTTTTTCATCTTTTATAGTTTTAACCTTATAAAATTGTTTTTTTTTTTACTTTTAACCCAAAACGTTTCATTATTTGCAATTTTACCACTTTCAACTTTAATTGGCCCCATGTTTCGTTATAAATTTTGCAAGTTAACATGACGCAATGTGCGTGTGTAGTTCAACGTGTTTACATTTCACTTTACGTTTTCGTTCAAGTTTTTACGAATTAACACAACGCAACACGCATGTGTGGTTCAATGCTTTTATGTCTATTTTTTCCCGTTTGACATGTTCGTCACAACGCACGGGACATCTACTTAGTTATTATTTTATATTTTACGTTTCGGCCTAATTTTTTGCATTAACACGCCGCAACTTTAGTGTTGAGGGCCGCTATTGGTGGTGTGACATTGGTGCTATTTGGCATGGTTCTACGCCCCCGCCGCAACGTAGGGAGCTTAATTCTAGTTAAAATTAAATGTTAACGATTCAAATTAAGAAAATTTTGTTATTAGTTGAAAAATCATCTAAAGTATTTAAGTGCTTAATGTGAAAAACGATAGCAAAGAAAGTTCATACTTAATTTCATTTTGGAGGTGACTTTTTTATTTTATAGTTAAAATTGAATTACATTACAATAAATAACAAATATAACTATTTTTATGAAGTCATATGGGTTTAATATTTGTGTAATCTGATATTTACTTAAAGTCTATAATTAATTGAAAAGTTCGGCTTAATAGTCCATGAGATCCAAGGACAATGACAAATAAAAAATTACGGTAAGATACGGGTTCAATCGGATTAACACACTATGATATAATCCAACTACAATTGATTTCTCAAACAACTTTGGAAATATCTTAAGGGTTGGAAGTGTAATCACTCATTATTTCACTTCAAAATGAAGGATTTGATAGAGGGTAAACGAGTCAAGCCCCTCTCGATCTCCTATATATAATAGGAGGACTCCTTAACTACACTAACTTTGACTTCTTCTTATTATTAACCTCCCTCTCAACTTTTGGCACCGACAAATACACATACCCAACTTTCTAAAACCTTTGTAAAATGTTATTTAATCCCTCGGTTTTATGTGTTAGTTATATCTAAGTGTCGATATGAATTCAAGTTGGTTTACATTTCGACGTAATTATTTCTGAAAATGAGTTATGTCAAATATAATACGTTTTGTGTTTTATAGACTTTTTCAATGAATCTACGTTTTGATCGATAAACATTTACAAAATAAAATCAATACGCTCAAATCACACTAAAATAAGCCGACCCCGCAACACGAAGAATCAATTCTAGTTAATACTGATTGGCTTTTGCTTCTTTAGTGTTTTATTTCATATTAATTACTTTATCATATCAATTCGAAACATTTATTAATTTAATACACTGATGTACTTGTTTTAATCTGTGTAGGATTTTTTTAGTTTGACTATTATGGATTTTTTATAATAAACTTCCATAAAAAAAACAAATATTCAAGGTAAAGATATCTAGTTAATCGTTAGCGAGTTAAACTCCTTATAGGAATTGTAATATATAAACCGAAAAAAGTTATTAACGTATGTTTGTTTATGTAAAGTTACACTGTAACCCCTAGTCTGAAAAGTCTGGTTACACCTCTGGGCCCGGTTTTTTAATCTTGTCTAGGGCCTAATTTTTTTAAAACATTTTTAAAGACGGGTCTTGTATTAATATCATAAAAACTAGCATCCTCTCTTTTTTACATTCAACCTTTTTCAATTCAGTTTATGTATATGATGGCATAAAAAATTATTTAAACTACTAATCAAAATAAGAAGAATTAACTTTCTAAGTAAGACAAAATGTTGACATTACTGGTTTTGTATGTAACGTTATCACCTCTCATTTTGTGGGGCGCTAAACCAAATATTTCTTAGTTAATTAACATGTACCATGTATTTTGGTTACTATATTTCTTAGTTTCATAAAATGTACGTATCTATTTTGGTTATTTGTACCTACTGGGGGCAAAATAGTAATTTGTCATGACTAATGAGCGAGTGCTTGACACAAAAAGTTACATCGAGTCAACCAAGTAAAATAAAACACTACTATAGTTTAAAAAAAACCTAAAACGATGCAAGACTATAATTTTTAATTGGGGGCAAAATCATAATTTTTGAAATGGGGCAAAATCATAATATTAAACTGATGATAAATTCGTAATTTTAAGTTAGTGGCAAAAGCATAATTTTATTTCAAACTTAGGGCTAATGAAACTGGGGACAAATTTGTAAATTGGTTAGACCAATAGAAAAGTGTCAGTTAACTATCTAACACTATTCCCCGACCTTCTATTTGTATATATATAGAAAAATAAATATAGTATGATAAAAAATTATTTATATTTATATTTGTATTTAAAGATGAGTTTCTCTCCATTAGTTTTCTTGGCATATGTAAGTAAAACTGAGTGTAGTGCCGATTTTATAATGTGTAAAAAAGTTTACTAAATCGAAAGTCCCATTTTAAAGTCAAGCTTGTGTCGTGGCCTATTTTCTAAAGGTAATTTCCTTCGACCTTTATTTTTCTCCCTCAACAATAAGGAATGATGGTGTACTGATGTTTGTGTTGCAAACATTTTCTTTATTATTTTATTTATATCCATGAGAGATTTTCTTTTATATTCTTTTGAGTTTACATTTTTTTTTCTCTTTATATCAATGTGGAATGACAAACCTAAGGAAATAAGTGGTTAACCCAATTTTGTTTATAAAAATTCACGGAATTAAAAGATTGTTTGAGTTGTTCTGGTTTGTTTTTCGCTTAGCGGATCTAACAGATTGTATTGCTAAATAAAAATCTTGATCTGAAAAGAAATGAAGAAAAGGAAAACGAGGGGAGGAGAAAGAAATATACACATAATTATATGCAGAGGTGTACAAAACCTGGTTTGAAACTCTGACCCAAACTGTTCGGCTTGCAAACCGGTTGGTTTTTTTTAACCTTGGCTTCAAACCGGTTCGGGTTGTACACCTCTACTTCAGTAGCCTAACACTTACAAATATAATCTGGAAGCCCGATAACCAGCCCAATTCTTATAAATCTGGATGTTGCTTTAGGGCCCCAATCAAATACATAATCTAGTTTTTGAAACATCCAACAAAGCCCTGCCACTCAGGTACACCCATTTGTAAATGGTCACTTACCTCCGCAATCGCAGATAGCGCCGCACCAACTTCTCCAAGCCAATACATCAAAACATGATAACATATTTAAGTGTGACAAGCCTTCGGTTCTATAATAAGCTCGAGAGCACTTGCCATTATGATTTATGTTAGGAGACATTTGAATAGTCAGATGTTTTTATGTCGGTGGATGGTTGTGTGGGTGTCACACATCTCTCGTTTGTTTTGGCAAATTAAGATGTGGGGACTCTTTCTACACTTTCTATGATATAATTTAGATGTGAGCATTTCCTTACTATTTGTTATATTCCATCTTCATTTTCTTTTTGATTTATTAAAATTTGATTTTGGTCCTTAGTTTTCCATAAATTCAGAAATAGTTCTTATAGTTTGTACTTTGTAATGCATTTAGTCTCCAAGGTTTTTCAAATGTACATGGATGGTTCCTGTGATTTGGACTTTGTAACGCAGTCCCTAACTTGTATATGCTAAAACCTTTAGATTTATAGGTTAGAAGACTAAATGTGTTAAAAAATTTAAACTACAAAGACCATTGTAAATTCACTTGTTTGATAAACAATCCGGTTTATAACCAACCCAACACATGTATAAAACACGAAAAATAGGTATAAAAACCCAACATCAACGTGTCCATATATAATTATTATTATTATTCTTATTAATTCTCACGCAATCAGAACGCTTATGTCGTCAACAAACCTATTTTCATCATTTACTTTTGCTATTAAGTCCTCAAACAATTCACTTATTACCCAAGGGAACTCATATTCTTCTATTTTGAGTGGCAATATCAAATGAATCTCACTTTGGCCCTCTCAAACAAGGCATATCTAAAGTCAAGTCTAGTTTGTATTTTTGATTTGGTTCACTCTTTAACGCCTCGCATATAATGAATATATGTGTGGGCGTTCAGGGGTAAAAGTGAAAGTGCACTAATTTTAACGTTATTTTACTAATTTCGTGAAAATAATGATAAAAGAGGGGGATGGTTAATCATGCATCATGTGATGGCGTTGATAGCCGAAAGTCAAGGGAGTACATGCACTAATTGACATTTGTCTTAATTGTTGAGTGTTATGTGCCTTATGTCCAAGGATTGACGCAAAACTACCATCGAGTCGGGGGTCTCACTGGAAGCAGCCTCTCTATTCTTACGTGGCAGAGGTAAAATTGTCTAAATCTTACCCTTTTCAAACTCTATCTTAGCTTTGTTATCGGTTGCATTTACTGAGTATGATGATAATGATGATTTAGTTCACTCTTAAAAAAACAAACTATATGTTATTCAAGTCAAATTGTCTACTTTAATATAGGAATAACTAAACATATTAGTTTATTTTCCCTTTGTAATATAGAAAAGAGATCAACATATACATTTTTATAAACATCATTTCTAACTCATATACATATTCTTAGAAAAGAGATCAACATATACATTTTTATAAGCATCATTTCTAACTCATATACATATTCTAGATCATCTTTTAACAAACCGATAAGTATTTGATTAATTCTTATTTAAAACGGTAATTTTAGGTTACTCGGAGTGGTCTCTGGATGAGAAATTCGGGATGGAGGATACACCACCATGATGAAATGAATTGGGATGATCATGATGATGGTCCTGACCGGGATAGACTATGAAGGGTAAAATGGTATAAATTACGATTGATAAGAATGGTGATGATTAGCATGCCCGTTTCAGAGCCATCAGTATCAAGATAAACTTCAGGATGAACACGGCGTTCACTAATGGTTCCAAGCACCCATACACGTTTTTGTGAGTTTAGTTGGTTGATTGTTTTTCCTTTTTCTTTAACTAGTTTACACTACAACCCTTAGACTTTAATGAATTTCCAGTTACACATTTTTATGAATTTTGTAATATATCAACGCTCCAGCTTCCACATGAATTTCACAAAGTCGTTTTTAAACCCATTAAGTAATTCAACGTTTTTTAAACTACTCGACGCCCATCTCTAAATACACTATTGCAACATGTTTTCAATCTACATTTAAACCGACCTACAGTAATTCATAACCATCACGTTCATTTTCATATACGTAACTTTTCCAAACATAAACTTTCTAAAAACTAGGAGTCCCAAAAAGCAAATAAGCGCTAACAAAATTTATTCCTAAAATTATGTTCACAAAAGAAACAAGTTTTGAGTGTGTCGTATTTGTTTGTATTATTTGTAATTGTAAAAGCTGTTCCCCAGGCCACGGAGTAGGAGGAGCCAAACATGGCACACACACGAGAAGCCGCCCCCAACTACATAATAACAACCAACCAACCCACCCTTTTTATCTCATTACCCACCATGCCTCCTCCCCACACCACCACCGCCGCCGCCGCCGCCACCACCGAGACCCGCTACCGCGTCGTCCGCAAACGCCCCTGGGGCCGTTACGCCGCCGAGATCAGAGACCCAGGCAAAAAAAGCCGCGTCTGGCTCGGCACTTTCGACACAGCCGAAGAAGCCGCTCGCGCTTACGACTCCGCCGCCCGTCAGTTCCGTGGCGCCAAAGCCAAAACTAACTTCCCTGATCTCCACCTTCACGCCGCCGCCGCGGCTGCTCCTCCGCTTCCGCCGGAAGCGCTTGATCTTACCCTCTCCGGTGGGTTTCCGATTGCGCGGTCGTTGTTCCTCTACCGTCCACAAATGAATGCGAATGTTAATATGTTTAGATCGGAAAGATCTGTCGCCGGTGATCCTCGTCTGACAGTCGGTGCCGGAAGCGATTCGGTTGTTAGTTTTGGATATGATTCTGACCGGTTGATGAAACCGGAGAAACCGTTAACGCTTGATCTTGATCTTAATTTTCCTCCGCCGGAAGTTGTTTGATCGGAAGTTTTTATTTTTATTTTTTATTTTAGATCAGATTTTAATGTTTTAAACGGAGATAAAGTTGGTCTTTGTTGAATCAAAGCAGCCTGATAAGTTTATGATGCGCTGATAATGTTGAATTTCTTGTTTAATTTGTATATTTATATCATGAAGAAAAACATAAAATCTTAATATGTTGTTTTTTTTTGTAATAAAATGATTATCCGTTTTTAGATATGGTTAAAAAATTGTTTAAAAATAGGATTAAAGTTAAACATACGAGGAAACAGTAGAAGTTAAATAGCGCACGATGGGGTTGATGATGAGCTACAGGCTGCGGCGACTGTCGGAGAATAGGAAAAAGGTTTATGTGGTCTTTGAGGTTCAACGCGTATCTCGATATCAAATAATATTCTGTCTCATCTAACGGTTGTGATTGAGGGTAAACTGTTGTCCCTACTTGACTGATCCAACACCTCTTCACATTTATTACGTCACTGTTTTCTATAGACGATAATAGTTATGTTAAAATATAGTAATAACTTTTATAGTCATCCGTTAACAACTTCATTAGAAAACGCTGACTGGGTCACGCACACACCAACCAAACGCTACATAAAAACAAATTCACACCAATCTGACTATAGAATGGACTTAAACTTCGATCTATTCTTAAAACATAAAATGCCTAAAGACTTTACTTCGTTGAAAATGCCTTCCACCTTAATATGAGCTGTCGAAAACACAGCCTTGTTCCTAGCCTTCCACAAGCTCCAACACGAAATAACGATAATACCTTCCAGAGCCACCTTCTCCACCGTCCCCAATCTACCGAAATTGTGGACCTCCGAGAGATCTTTAAAGGAGAAGGCAAAGATATTTTGAATGCGGCACCACCTACTAAGCGTTACCTAACTTATGCTAATTAATATATTAGAGCAAACTGTCAAAATAGTCCCTGAGGTTTGGTCACTGTTGCCACTTTATTCTAAAACTCAAACTTTTTGAATCTGAGTCCATGTGGTTTTAATTTTGTTGCTATTTTCATCCAAAATCAAATTTTGGTCAGATTTTTCAGTTAACATCCAACTTTTTGGTATTTTTTTCTCCCTTTTAATAAAGGACAAAACAGTCTTTTAACGTTTTAATATAACAAATTAAATAAATTTGACCATATTACCCTTCGTTAAAAAGAGGAAAAAGACAAAAAAAAATCTGAATGGTAACTGAAAAATCTGATCAGATTTTGCTTTTGGATGAAAATGACAACAAAATTAACACCAAAAAGACCCAGATTCAAAAGGTTTAGTTTTGGACTAAAGTGTCAAAAGTGACCAAACCCCGGGAACCATTTTGGCACTTTACTCTTATTATATATATATATTTGCACAACATGTTAGCGCACGGGAGACTTTATATGATTCTCATTCTTGCCACAAAAGTCTGCTTCATTCAAAAGAAACCAAACACATAAAGAGAGTCGATGAGAGAGGGAAAGCACAAACACAACTATATTAAAGAACAACGTCGTAGCACCGACGGAAATTACACTCTTGCGCCTGCCTGAACTACACGCGGTTGGTTTCGGCGATGGCGGAAGTAGTCTTATCGGTGTTGCATGCCCCGTTTCCGACAAGATCTGCTTCGCTTCCCTGGTGGTGAGCCACTATAGAGGTCTAAACCGTCGGATAAACCGAAATCGAGACTAATGAAAGCTAGAATCGAAGATCAATAAGCGTCTGACTGGTTGTCACCGTCATTGACGACCTGAAAACCACCGAATATCATCTTCCTTTCTCTATCTAGATCCATTCAACCTCTTCTGTCTATCTCACACACACATGTGTGTGTATGTTTTGCAGAAGGTGGATGAACATTGTCGGAGGGATTGCCAGGGGAAATGAAAGTGAAAAAGCAATTTGAAATATTGAAAAGTAAATTGTAAATGAGGTGAGCTGTGAATTGAAATGAGATGGAGTGATAAAAATATTGAAATGCGAAAATTGCAGAAGAACAAACTGAAATGAGAAAGATGCAGAGGTGCAGAGATGGAGTGACATTCGCACAGTTCTAATGCAACTTTGAGTCTTTGTTTTTGTACTCAAGTTTAGTATATATTTTTATATTAAATGTATCATCAAATCATTTTTAAACCCAATAAATGAATAACTCGACCTGATTTACCCGAAATCCAAATTACCTGAATCTGTTCAACTTGACAACAATACAGATCTGATATCCCTTATAATATGGCACACTAAAAACCCAAAAAACCGAGTAAATTGCACAAAACGTCCTTTATGTTTCCTCAAATTTGCAGGTTCCAGCCTTAATGTTTAAAAGTTGCCAAAAACAACCTTTACATTTATTTTTGTTGCCGGTTCAATCCTTTGTCACTAACCTAGTTATTAATCCTTATTAAATGGCCTCACATGCATAGCATGTGAGGGTAAAACCGTCTTTTCTGCTAGTGAGGTTATAAAATCCAGGAAACCATCACACCATCCACCACTCCCCTTTCTTCTTCTTCGTTCAGATCAAACCTATCCAGACCTCCATTAATGGCGACTCCAAGATCTCCACAAAAAATTACAGAGACTGACCTTCAAGATCATCGCTCTCCTCTCTCCATCTTCTCTGTCCTCCTCCACCACCGACACCACCTCCTCTGCCACCACCTCCACCTCCGACACCACCTCCTCTGCCACCACCTCCTCTGCCACCAACAAAACCCCCAAAATCCCCAACACATCACCTCCTCCACCTCCTCTGCCACCACCTCCTCCACCGACACCACCTCCTCTGCCACCACCTCCACCTTCGACAAAACCCCCAAAATCCCTAAATAACTCCGCCACCATCATCTTCAACTGCCCTAACCCTAACCCTGAGCCATACCTAGCCACACACCTCCTTATGCACACTACGGTCACAATAACTACACTTAACACAATCTAATTCATCAACAACAGATGAAAAACAGTACGAACAGAGATCGGAATTACTCACTCGCTTAGTGCATTTCTTGCACAACAAAACAATGCGCCACATGCTGTCCAGCGGTTGCAGTCGATCCCTAGGGTTTGTGTGGTTGATCCGGACACCGCAGCTGTGGCAATCAGATAAGTTCGGTAACTCTCTGGTCTTTTTAGGGTTTGGATCGGAAGATGAGTCGAAGGATACGGTGGATTCCGGTGATTCGGTGACGGAGGTTTGGTTAGGCTTTGGATTTGTTAGTAGAGGATTATGAAGAGGATCTTCGGAATGATCTTGTTTTGATTCGGTTTCCATTGTTGAAAATTCTAGGGTTTTGTGTGTGAAATTGAAGGTGAGATTGGTGCTATGTTTGATAGAAGGGGTTGAAACAGAAGTTTTGGTCATGTTTTGGATTTGGATTTTAGGTTTCTAAAAGGAGTAAATCGTGTGCATACTTTACCAGTTGAACACAGCAGAAAAGACGGTTTTACCCTCACATGCTATGCATGTGAGGCCATTTAACAAGGATTAATAACTAGGTTAGTGACAAAGGATTGAACCGGCAACAAAAATAAACGTAAAGGTTGTTTTTGGCAACTTTTAAACATTAAGGCTGGAACCTGCAAGTTTGAGGAAACATAAAGGACGTTGTGTGCAATTTACTCCAAAAAACCAGACCCAGTTTACCAAAACCCGATTATCAAAATAGAGTTTTGATTCAGTGTCATAAACTATATGAGTTTTGGTACCATACCGAAACTTTGACGAACTGAACCTACTTCGGTCGAACAACATCGATTTTATTATCTGAACCGGAACCGGTTTTCATTTTGTGTCGACATCTTTTTGAGAATATCACGAATTCAATTTGTGGTTTTCTATTTCGTTGCTAGCGTATGTCGGTAGCGTAACAAATCTTAGCGATAAAGATCGAGTTCCCGCGTCGTAGGGTGGAGAAATCCCACTAGTTTCTTGACATTGATTAGGCTTGTAAACAAACCAGTTTTATTTTAATGAGTTTTTGTTATACGACTTGCCACTCAATGCACTGAGTGCGGTTTGAACCTGGGTCTTCTCTGGAGAAACCAAGCTACCAAGCGCTCTATCACTATGAGTGAGACCATTGGTTTTGTATCAATATTCATGTATCTATTTCGATTCATGTATACTAGAATATAGCCATTCAATTCCATTCCTATGTCCTATGGTTTTCTCCAAACTACATCCGACTGGTCTCATCTTTTTTACATGCCCAACGACTTTACCAAACAACACCCTTCTAAACCATCATCATCCATAGTTTTTATTAGGGAATGAAATTGTGAAAAGATAGAGAAAGCTTTTGATTTATGACAAATTAGGTAAGTCCAAGGAAAATTCGTGTAATAAACTAGAAATAATATGTAGTAATGGTGGCCTTCGAAACAAATCAAAAGTTAAACAACATCGAGACTAGAATCCATATAAGGTAATTTTAATTGTTTTCCATAAACACATGAGGAACAAAAAAGATAAAGAACAAGGTTTTCCACATTGGATTTTCTTGTTCTTTTCAAGTGTGTTTGAAGAGGCAGAAGGATGTGGTGGCCGGAGATTTTGGAGGTGGTGCTTAATGGAGAAGAAGGTGGTGTGCGGTGTAACGTCCTGCTTTTTCATACTTTCCATAATTAGAAAGCTTGTCTTCTAATTCTATTTTTGGAAATCTTGTATCCGTGTAATCGTATTCTCGAGACTTTGATCATAATAAAATGTGGTATTCCATACAATCCATGCTTACATACTTATACTTGTTCATACATTTAAATGATGCTTAATTCATAATCCTTGGAAACATGTAATAAACTTGCTAATACGTGACATACATACATCATACGATACCTATGCTTGAATTCTTATACTTAATCATGCTCGTTTTTACTTATTCTCGTGACTAAATTACATGCAAGCCCTTTAGAATATGCCTTTTATGCTTAAAACACTCTAAAAACACTTAACACATAAAATATAAGGGATAAATGGACAAACCACCAAACAACAAGGGCCAAAAATGAAAAATCATGTGCCTGGCAAGCCTTACGGACTGCTAGGCTTTAGGCTTACAGTCCGTAAGCAGGTCTGAAGGGGGAAAAGTTGAAACAGCCGCGTTTTGGCTCGAATCCACACCACCTTTTCTCCACCAATGGCCTCTAATCACCATTAAAACACCCACCAACAAACCCTAACTCCTACCATATAAAACCCAAGCCTCCTCCAAGCATTTTCCACTTTGCAAACTCACTTGAACTCTCTCTAATCACTCCATAATCTCTTGCAAATTCAGTAACTTAGCAGATTCGTCACAAGTTACCAAAGTGAGTCATAACTTACTCATTTCTTAACATTTTTCATTGATTCTTCTTTCTAATCACTTGGAACAACCTTAGGTATGATTCCACGAGTTTTCCATTGAAAATCCAGACCTGGAACTTGTCACACCCCGACCCGCAGCGGAAAAGGTGATCGGGGCATGATTGGGTTATCCTCAAAGCTCATGACATTTATTTTAACGTTTCATATTCATTAATGCAATTTAATGGAAATTTACAATCATAATTACATCAATGACCTAAACATCAGTCTAAGCTTCTTTGTTTTCTTCTAAGGCATTTCCTATGTTTTCCTTGCTTCATCCTGTTCACCTGTATCATGTGTAAAAGGGTTTTTGGATCAACAAAAAGTTGGCGAGTGAATCCTATGGAAAACATTTGAACAAGTTTATTTAATTGATTATGAAATAAAGTGCACAACCACACATGAGTAAAAATAGATGTAAACTTATTCATAAATCAATTTAATATTAACCAATACACACATTAACAATAATGGGTCGTTTAGAGGCACGCGTTGCTCAACTCGTCTCTCACGAGGAACTGATGGGCCTAATGAATGAATTGCATAAACATGATAATATGAAAGACATAACTACAAACAATATAAACTCAATAATACACACATGAACAATAATGGATTGGTTTTGAGGCACGCGTTGCTCAACTCGTCTACCACGAGGAACTGATGGGCTTAATGAATGAATTTCGTATAAGTTGACAAAATAAAATACATAATTACAACAATAATAACAATCTAAGTTTGGATCACGATATGGTATGGCACAAGTTTAAATAAACGAGTTAATTATTTTGTGACACATGACACACCCCAAAACGTGTAATTAAAAAGGGGAAGTTGTAAGATTCACTCACAGTGGGTGCGTTCGGTTGATGATGTTGAATGCACGCGAAGTGGTTTTAACCACGAGTGAAATTAACCTAGATAATGGCATAATGTTTCTGTAAGTAAACGGATTTTATTAATCCATTTTAGTAGGATTGTTGGGTGTATTTTTGTGAGTTTAAGGCTATTTTCTAACCTTAAAAATGTTATTTTTAATTGATTTTTAATTAAAATAAATAAATAAAAATAATTTAAAAAGTTGACTTTTTTGACCGTTGACCTTGACTGTTTGACCGGTTCGTATGCGTGTAATTGTGCGCTGAGTGAGGCTCGAACCCAAGACCTCCCGTATGTCACACCCCGACCCGCAGCGGAGATAAGAGTCGGGGCATAATTGGGTTATCACCAAAGCACATGACATTTACTATTATGTTTCATAATTAACGAAGTCAAAGTTACATTTTCAAACATCCAAACATGTTCATTCAATACAAAGGAAATAATCAAAAGGTAACAATCCCAAACTAAATCGATTTATTCTTCTAATCCAGGTCCTATATGTTCCTAGCTGCTGCTGGTTCACCTGTATCATGTGTAAAATGGTAGTTTTTGGGTCAACATAAGTTGGCGAGTGAACCTTATTAGATAAACATTTGATAATGATTTTATGGTTAGTTTATCAATGAAATATTGTGCATAATCATAAAAGAGCAAATGTAAGTAGTCAAGCATTGGCAAATAGCAGTTACAATTATAACATACAATAACACTTGATAGCATACATGAACATACCAACATCATACGATAACTAACATAACTGAACTGTGCGATCAAGGCTTAATCAAACGGAGCCGATCGTATTGCATGAACTGGAAATGTAAATTGAACTGTGCGATCAAGGCTCAATCAAACGGAGCCGATCGTTGCGGGCAAGCCAGGTTCAACCGCATAATAAAATGGGGAACAGGCTCAACCTCATAATTGGGGAGCGGCGGCCTATGAAATTGCATGTATTGAAATAATAATTTGCATCCAATAATAACTACTTAACAGCAATAAACTAAATACACATGTCAGGATATGATGTATGCACAATGGTTTAGTTGTAATATGTATATAAACAATGACACATGATACACCCCAAAAACGTGATTAAAACGGGGAATTTGAAAGGTTCACTCACCTTGGGTGCGTTGAATTGGAGATGGTGAGATGCGCACGATTTAGATGAGCGAGTCGACGATGAAGACTAACCTAAATAATAATGGAAAATATATTAAATGGATGGATGTTATTAAGGATTTTAATGAAATTTTTAGATATATTTTTGTGAGTTCATGGCTATTTTCTATCTTTAAAAATGTTATTTTTAAGTATTTTTAATTGATTTTTAAATTAAATTAAATAAATAAATATATAAAAAAAATATTATTTTTTTATGTTGACCGTTGACCGTTGACCGGTTCGGTCAGCGGATACTTCTGCGCCGGGTGGGATTCGAACCGGCGACCTTCCGTTCACGTGCACGTAGCTCTACCAACTGAGCTACGTGACTAACCCGTTATAAACTCGGTTTTAATTATATTTATATACTTATTTGAATTAACCGAAAATTCCTTTATTTACAAAAACGTTTTATTTCCATCGAACCGGTGTTTGTGACAAGATTCGAACGCGCGACGTGAAGTTAATGTTGCACACAGTCCACCGCTGGACTGTGTGTCTAACCCGGTTATATTCTTGGTTTTTATTATACTTAACATCTATCCGTTTTAAACCCGGTTTAGTTCTGGATTAAAAAGGAATGTTATTACACAAGGCGTGCGCGTAGCAAGGATCGAACCCGGGACGTGTATAGTCGTTGTTTGCACACAGTCCACCGCTGGACTGTGTGTCTAACCCGTTTATAATCTGGATTTTAATTACTCTTATGTCATTATTGAATTCATCTTCTTCATTACGATCACAGACCTTACTCAAACATCTGATTCGTGTTTAATCTAGTTAATAAACACGACGACTAGCTTGAATGTACTAAACCGAACAATTTGGGGAAAGAAGATACCGAACAGGTTGTCTTCCTCAGAGAGTCCGGCGAGAATTTGACGGCTCTGTTTTTGAACCTTCGGCGGAGAGGGTCTATCAACAGAATTAAGGGATTAGATATGAAATTGAACTAGTGTGTATTGATTATCAGTACGTTTGAATGTGCATACCGATAACTAACGAGTTTCCGGCAATTCCAGAAATTTTCCGGCGAACACAGAAAATCCAGCAAAGTCGTCTGTGGTTGACTCTGAGTGATGGGTTAATGTTAGTAAAGTTCTAACAATAGATTGAAATCGTAAAGAAGGAGTATTTTTGTGTTGAATACGGTTTTCCGGCGACTTTTGCAGAAAATTCCGGCGACTTTTGCAGAAAATTCCGGCGAACTGTTTTAGGTGCTCAGATGATTTGAAAATGCGACGAAAAGGAATTGGAGTGTTGTTGTGATAGTTCTGAATCGTGCAAATGATTGGAACTTGAATTAAATCAGAGCTTGATAAATTTTCGGTTTCAAATACCTAAAATGATGAAGCTTAATGTTCATTCAATTCTGACTTAATTAGAAACCGAAATACATCGGTTATAAGCTGGCCAGATGAATTCGAAATGATTTGGCGATTGGTTTGCCGATTTCTGTTATTCAGATGGCATCAACAGTTAATTTGAGTTTGCGTATAAGTTCCAATTGTTTTCCTAGTGTTAACAGAAAACACATTGTGGCGGAGTGGTTTAAGGAATGGTTGTTAAGTTGTTTAAAGTCTTGGCTGACCCGGGTTCGAGTCCCGGCAGCTCCAAGTATTTTTATTTGATTTATTTTAACTTTTTATCAAATATAATTTGTATAGTTTAGTTTATTTATTAATTATGTAACGTTTTAACTCAAAATAATCATAAATAATTAACGCAACTTTTATAACTTGGTACAAGATTACAAAACGGAGCGGGTTTTGGAGACCCGATTTTTTTTACAAATGTTACAGTATCCCCTACTTTTAGGAATTTCGTCCCGAAATTAAACAGTTGAAATAGTAGGAAAAAGATGCGGGTATTTTTCACGCATTGAGTCTTCACGTTCCCAAGTAAACTCAGGTCCCCGTTTCGACTCCCAGCGTACCCTAACAATTGGAATGCGACTTCGTCGAAGACGCTTTTCTCCATAATCCATAATCTCCACTGGTCTTTCAATAAAATGCATGGATTCGTCAATCTGAATATCTTCCAGTGGAATATGGAGATTCTCATCAGCGAGGCACTTCTTCAAGTTCGACACGTGGAATGTGGGATGAATCCTGTCGAGTTCTTCCGGTAGGTCAAGCTTGTATGCTACAGGACCTACTCTTTCGAGTATCTTGAAAGGTCCTACGTAACGTGGTGCTAGCTTTCCCTTTTGACCAAAACGAACTACTCCCTTCCACGGTGATACTTTTAAAAGCACATGATCACCAATGCTAAACTCCAAGGGCTTCCGTCGTTTATCTGCGTAACTCTTTTGACGACTTTGAGCCGCTAGAAGATTGTTTCGGATTTGATGAATCTTATCTGTGGTTTCTTGGATCAATTCTGGACCAGTAATTTGTGCTTCCCCAATTTCGTGCCAACAAACAGGAGATTGGCACTTTCGACCATATAAAGCTTCAAAAGGTGCCATGCCGATGCTCGAATGATAGCTGTTGTTGTACGAAAATTCAACTAACGGTAGGTGGGCGTCCCAATTTCCCTTGAAGTCTACGACACATGCTCTAAGCATATCCTCAAGAGTTTGAATGGTGCGCTCAGACTGTCCATCAGTTTGAGGATGATAGGCGGTACTGAGATCTAAACGAGTGCCCATAGCGGATTGTACTGCTTGCCATGTTCGGGAGGTGAAACGACCATCACGATCAGAAATAATACTTAATGGTACCCCATGTCGGCTTACGATTTCGTTGATATAAATACGAGCAAGCTTTTCGTTCTTGAAATCTTCTCGAATAGGAATAAAGTGAGCTGATTTTGTAAGTCGGTCTATAATCACCCATATAGTGTCATACCCACCAGAAGTGCGAGGTAACCCGGTAATGAAATCCATGGTTATATTTTCCCACTTCCATACAGGTATTTCCGGTTGGACTAGAAGTCCTGAGGGTCTTTGGTGTTCAGCCTTCACCTTAGAACATGTGAGACACTTGGAAACAAAAACGGCAATATCTTTCTTCATTCCAGGCCACCAATAGGTGTACCGTAGGTCTTGATACATCTTATTGGCCCCAGGGTGTATAGAATATCGCGTTTTGTGAGCTTCATTCATGAGAGTTTCCCGAAGATTGTTGTGGTTAGGAATCCAAATACGATCTAGGTAATACAAAATACCATCAGATTTAGTTTCAAGTTTTAGCTCGGCTCCACAGGACATCTCTTTTCGCACATCTTCTTCTGTTATCGAAACGTGCTGAGCTTCACGAATTTGATCTTTAATATCGGTTATAATTTGCGAACATAGAAGATGAATGGAGTTCGCATAAACTAAGTGCATCAGCCACCACATTTGCTTTGCCAGGGTGGTATCTAATTTCACAGTCGTAATCATTTAAGAGTTCGACCCATCTTCGTTGCCTCATATTTAACTCTTTTTGATTAAAGATATGTTGAAGACTCTTGTGGTCAGTGTATATTTCACACTTAGTACCATAGAGATAATGTCTCCATATCTTAAGAGCGAATACAACGGCTCCAAGTTCTAGGTCATGAGTGGTGTAGTTCTTTTCATGTGTCTTGAGTTGCCTCGAGGCATAAGCTATGACTTTTCCCCTTTGCATGAGAACGCAACCTAATCCTTGCCCTGATGCGTCGCAATAGACTACAAAATCATCACAACCTTCAGGAAGAGTGAGGATTGGTGCATCACAAAGTTTTTGTTTAAGAGTTTGAAAAGCTTCTTCTTGCTTGGGTCCCCATACGAATGGTTTTCCCTTATGGGTTAAAGCCGTGAGTGGCACCGCAATGCGAGAGAAGTTTGAAATGAATCGACGATAATAGCCAGCTAGTCCAAGAAAAGACCTTACTTCAGTTGGTGTACATGGAGCTTGCCATTCTTGAACTGCTTTGATCTTTGATGGGTCAACATGTATTCCTTTGTCATTGACTACATGCCCGAGAAATTGCACCTCTTTTAACCAGAATTCACATTTAGAGAACTTGGCATAAAGCTTTTCCTTTTCTAGAAGTGCAAGAACAAGTCGAAGATGACGCTCATGATCAGCTTTAGATTTTGAATAAATAAGAATATCGTCGATGAAGACTATAACAAATCGATCAAGGTAAGGTTTGCAGACTCTGTTCATTAGGTCCATGAAAACAGCTGGTGCGTTGGTTAATCCAAACGGCATAACCATGAATTCATAGTGTCCATAACGAGTTCGAAAAGCAGTCTTAGGGACGTCTTCTTCATGCACTCTAAGCTGATGATAGCCAGATCGAAGATCGATTTTTGAAAAACAACTGGCACCTTGTAGTTGGTCAAGAAGATCATCTATGCGAGGCAAAGGATAGCGATTTTTTATGGTTAACTTGTTGAGCTCTCTGTAGTCGATGCACATACGAAAAGATCCATCTTTCTTCTTTACAAAAAGGACAGGTGCACCCCAAGGCGATGAGCTGGGGCGTATGAATCCCTTGTCAGTCAACTCTTGCAATTGACTGGCTAACTCTTGCATTTCAGAGGGGGCTAACCTATATGGAGATTTTGCAACTGGTGTAGCACCAGGTATAAGATCGATACGGAATTCGACATCTCTGATTGGAGGAAGTCCTGAAATGTCGTCAGGAAAAACTTGTGGAAAATCTTTTACTACAGGAATATCTTCAAGTTTCTTCTCTGTGGTCCAATTCTTGATGATATGGGCTAAAAACGTGACATATTTCTTGCGAAGGTATTTTTGAGCTTGAAGACAAGACATTAAGTTGAGCCCTTTCGACGAGGTTTCTCCAATGATTCGAAGAGTCTGACCGTTTGAAAGAGGAATACGAATAAATTTTTCACGACATACAACTTCCGCATGATGTTGACTGAGCCAATCCATACCGATTATGATGTCGAAACTTCCCAGCTTCATAGGAATAAGGTCGACTGAGAAATTGTGGTCGTTTAAGGTGAGTGTACAGTTGCGTAAAATAGAGTCTAATGAAACTGGTTTTCCGTCCGCAACTTCCACCGTTATGGATTCCGCGAGCTTATCCCGATTTTTGCTTAAGATAGGTTCAAATTCTAATGACACAAAACTTCTATCCGCACCAGTATCAAATAACATAGAGGCATATCTACCATTTATAAGAAACGTACCGTTGACCACATTGCCGTCAGCTCTGGCCTGGTTCGCGTTAATATTGAAAGCTCTTCCTCTAGCAGGTGGAGGAGCTTGGTTCGCTTGATTCACAGGGTTGGCTTGGGCCTGAGCATGAATAATATTGACCAGCCTTGGACATGTGTTTCTGAAATGACTTGGGTCGCCGCAATTGAAACAAGCCCGCATTGGTTGGCCCATAGGGTAGTTGGGTTGATAGTATGTTTGGGCTAAATGTTGAGTGGGTGGAAATGGTAGTTGTTGTTGTGCTTGACCCACTAACTGTTGGTGGGTTTGGGTTAAAGGTTGATGGCGGTTTGTTCGTTGAAGCGTGCGGCAGTTTTGAACAGTATGTCCTGCGCGACCGCAGCCGGTGCAGTATTGGCAAGGATAATCAGGGGAGTGGTGATACTGACAACGGTTACATTTTGGTAATGGGCCTGTGTAGGGTCTTTTGTATGGCGCGGGTGGAGGAGTGACTTGAGTGATGGGTGCAGCAGGAATAGGGGTGTTGGTTTGGGTGACTGCAAAGTTCCTGGTGTTACGCTTCCTCTTATTAGCAAACTTAGAGGAAGGATTGGGGTGGTTTGAGGTTTGTCCCTCAACAGGGCTTTCTTCTTTTCTTCTTTGAACTTCCCATTGCGAATCCGGTTTTCGGTCAGTTCCGTTGCCAACTCCATGGCAGCTTCGAGTGTTACCGGTGAAACGCTGAGAACCGAATCTTGGATTTTCGAGGGAAGTCCTCGAATGTAATGTTCGATCAGACGATAGGTTTGAGTGAATAAGTTTGGAACCATTTGGTTCAACTCCAAGAACCTCTTGTTGTAAGTAGAGTGATCACCCTCCTTTTGCTTTAAGGCATGAAATTCATCCTCCAATTTCTTAATTTCACTTCTAGGACAGAAACGCCTAGTCATGATTTCCCTTAACTCCTCCCAAGTTAAGGCCATCGCATCTTCAGTTCCCCTCTTTCCTTTCTCAGTATTCCACCAAGTGAGAGCTACACCAAGTAGTCTTCCGGTGGCGTAACGAACCTTGCGATCCTCAGGACAATCGCAGTTTAAGAAAACGTTTTCCATCTCCTCGAACCAATGTAGGAGAGCAGTGACTCCCTCAATCCCTTCGAATTTTGGAGGATCACAGGACTTAAAATGTTTGTAAGAGCATTTGATGGTAGGAGGGTTGTCGATGTTCTGGTCCTGTTGTTGAGGAGGGTTAGTAGGATTGGCAGCAAGGGCTTGTTGTACTTGTACCACGATGTCAGGCAATATCGTGGCCATTTGTTGCGCGATATGAGTGGCCAAACGTTCCTGAGACTTTTCCGATCTTTTACTCCTTCGATGTTGTCTAGACGACATCTACAGGAACATAAAATGAGAAGATTGTGAGTTTATGGTGTCTTTTTAGGTGTCATGTGTCTTTAAGAAAATGAAAATAACATAAATATCAATAATGCACTACATCCATAGGATGTCTTGGGTTCGCTCATGTTGGGCCTCAAATGTCCCCCATACCTTCACCTACATAGTCATGTGGGCCCCCATGGCTATTGGCTTGGTAGGATTCACATTAGTATTGGCAATTTAACACTCGCATCCCCTGAATGCAAACCACAAAATATGTTCATGAGATGTTTGGTAGGAACGTGCCCAAGTGTAGACACAATGACAACTCAAAGTGGAATTAGCTCTCACGACGTTTGGTATAGCATGCTTTGGCCTAATAGGTACTTCGTACTCTCATCGTTAGTCCCCAGGTAGGCAAACTGGTCCCTTATTTTGGATTTATACGAACGCCAGCCTAGACAGGACGTTCCGACTACCGGTACTAGTACCCTTCCAGTTACTACATGCCCGTCATGAGAACTCACTTTGATGAGATTTGAAAACACGAAAATCATTGTAAAATCGATCATGATGTGGCGTGTGCTTACATGGATGTGATATGTTATGATCATACGATTTCATGATAGGCATTATTTGATAATACATACTTATGAACATGCTTGTACAATATCAAATGTAACATTTAACATAAAACATATAAACATCATGAAATTTGGCATATAACACACAAAATTCTTATAAGTTTCTAATCGACTATAGTATAGGCTCTAAGGGTCTAATAACCTATCCTATATCCCTATAGTCATGGCTCTGATACCAATCTGTCACACCCCGACCCGCAGCGGAGATAAGAGTCGGGGCATAATTGGGTTATCACCAAAGCACATGACATTTACTATTATGTTTCATAATTAACGAAGTCAAAGTTACATTTTCAAACATCCAAACATGTTCATTCAATACAAAGGAAATAATCAAAAGGTAACAATCCCAAACTAAATCGATTTATTCTTCTAATCCAGGTCCTATATGTTCCTAGCTGCTGCTGGTTCACCTATATCATGTGTAAAATGGTAGTTTTTGGGTCAACATAAGTTGGCGAGTGAACCTTATTAGATAAACATTTGATAATGATTTTATGGTTAGTTTATCAATGAAATATTGTGCATAATCATAAAAGAGCAAATGTAAGTAGTCAAGCATTGGCAAATAGCAGTTACAATTATAACATACAATAACACTTGATAGCATACATGAACATACCAACATCATACGATAACTAACATAACTGAACTGTGCGATCAAGGCTCAATCAAACGGAGCCGATCGTATTGCATGAACTGGAAATGTAAATTGAACTGTGCGATCAAGGCTCAATCAAACGGAGCCGATCGTTGCGGGCACGCCAGGTTCAACCGCATAATAAAATGGGGAACAGGCTCAACCTCATAATTGGGGAGCGGCGGCCTATGAAATTGCATGTATTGAAATAATAATTTGCATCCAATAATAACTACTTAACAGCAATAAACTAAATACACATGTCAGGATATGATGTATGCACAATGGTTTAGTTGTAATATGTATATAAACAACGACACATGATACACCCCAAAAACGTGATTAAAACGGGGAATTTGAAAGGTTCACTCACCTTGGGTGCGTTGAATTGGAGATGGTGAGATGCGCACGATTTAGATGAGCGAGTCGACGATGAAGACTAACCTAAATAATAATGGAAAATATATTAAATGGATGGATGTTATTAAGGATTTTAATGAAATTTTTAGATATATTTTTGTGAGTTCATGGCTATTTTCTATCTTTAAAAATGTTATTTTTAAGTATTTTTAATTGATTTTTAAATTAAATTAAATAAATAAATATATAAAAAAAATATTATTTTTTTATGTTGACCGTTGACCGTTGACCGGTTCGGTCAGCGGATACTTCTGCGCCGGGTGGGATTCGAACCGGCGACCTTCCGTTCACGTGCACGTAGCTCTACCAACTGAGCTACGTGACTAACCCGTTATAAACTCGGTTTTAATTATATTTATATACTTATTTGAATTAACCGAAAATTCCTTTATTTACAAAAACGTTTTATTTCCATCGAACCGGTGTTTGTGACAAGATTCGAACGCGCGACGTGAAGTTAATGTTGCACACAGTCCACCGCTGGACTGTGTGTCTAACCCGGTTATATTCTTGGTTTTTATTATACTTAACATCTATCTGTTTTAAACCCGGTTTAGTTCTGGATTAAAAAGGAATGTTATTACACAAGGCGTGCGCGTAGCAAGGATCGAACCCGGGACGTGTATAGTCGTTGTTTGCACACAGTCCACCGCTGGACTGTGTGTCTAACCCGTTTATAATCTGGATTTTAATTACTCTTATGTCATTATTGAATTCATCTTCTTCATTACGATCACAGACCTTACTCAAACATCTGATTCGTGTTTAATCTAGTTAATAAACACGACGACTAGCTTGAATGTACTAAACCGAACAATTTGGGGAAAGAAGATACCGAACAGGTTGTCTTCCTCAGAGAGTCCGGCGAGAATTTGACGGCTCTGTTTTTGAACCTTCGGCGGAGAGGGTCTATCAACAGAATTAAGGGATTAGATATGAAATTGAACTAGTGTGTATTGATTATCAGTACGTTTGAATGTGCATACCGATAACTAACGAGTTTCCGGCAATTCCAGAAATTTTCCGGCGAACACAGAAAATCCAGCAAAGTCGTCTGTGGTTGATTCTGAGTGATGGGTTAATGTTAGTAAAGTTCTAACAATAGATTGAAATCGTAAAGAAGGAGTATTTTACCCGTTTGTGTTGAATACGGTTTTCCGGCGACTTTTGCAGAGAATTCCAGCGAACTGTTTTAGGTGCTCAGATGATTTGAAAATGCGACGAAAAGGAATTGGAGTGTTGTTGTGATAGTTCTGAATCGTGCAAATGATTGGAACTTGAATTAAATCAGAGCTTGATAAATTTTCGGTTTCAAATACCGAAAATGATGAAGCTTAATGTTCATTCAATTCTGACTTAATTAGAAACCGAAATACATCGGTTATAAGCTGGCCAGATGAATTCGAAATGATTTGGCGATTGGTTTGCCGATTTCTGTTATTCAGATGGCATCAACAGTTAATTTGAGTTTGCGTATAAGTTCCAATTGTTTTCCTAGTGTTAACAGAAAACACATTGTGGCGGAGTGGTTTAGGAAATGGTTGTTAAGTTGTTTAAAGTCTTGGCTGACCCGGGTTCGAGTCCCGGCAGCTCCAAGTATTTTTATTTGATTTATTTTAACTTTTTATCAAATATAATTTGTATAGTTTAGTTTATTTATTAATTATGTAACGTTTTAACTCAAAATAATCATAAATAATTAACGCAACTTTTATAACTTGGTACAAGATTACAAAACGGAGCGGGTTTTGGAGACCCGATTTTTTTTAAAAATGTTACACCGTACGCGTGCACGCAGCTCTACCAACTGAGCTACGTGTCTAACCCGAAATATTTCTGTTTTTAATTATATTTATATATTAATTAGAATAATCAGAAAATCCTTTATTTTTTTTTTAAAAACGATTTTAATCCAAGACTCGGTGCGCTCCACAGGTCTCGAACCCGGGACCTGTGGTTTATGCTAACACACAGTCCACCGCTGGACTGTGTGTCCAACTTGTTAACTAAACTGATTTTTATTATACTTAAATACAAACTAAGTATTTTCATTTCTGACTTAAATAAAAAGTTTAATAATTATCCGGGCCGGTGCAGTAGAGCGGACTCGAACTCGTGTCCTGTGATTAAACATACACACAGTCCACCACTGGACTGTGTGTCTAACTTGGTTATTATTCCGGTTATTAATAAACTTAACATATACAGTGGTGACTCCGGTTCGGTTAACAAAAAAAGACATTTTTATTAAGGCAGCATGCGTGGGACAAGATTCGAACTCGAGACGTTTACGTGTTTATTGTGCACATAGTCCACCGCTGGACTGTGTGTCTAACCCGAGTTATAACTTGATTTTAATTATACTTAAACACTACAGAAACTTCGTCTTCTTCGTTGATTTTAACCAGAAACGATGACTGACTGGTTCGAAGTCTTTAATCATGTTCGTTAGCGTTTATCAGTTAATTACAGGTGAGATATAAATAAAAAGAAAGATAAATTAGGCGTAAGGTATACCAACTGGACTCCTCTGTTTCTCCGGCAGAACTCCGGCGACAGCAACAGATTCCGGCGTCGTGTGTCTTGCAGCAGAGTCTTCCGAAAGCTTGAAAAGGATGTGGGTGACTTCGGTATAGCTCAGGGGGTTCAGTAAGGCTCAGAAGTGAAGGGTTCGGTTTTCCGGCGATGTGCAGAAGTTTTCCGGCGAGTGAAATTACGTCGGGTAAAGGTGTGGTTTTGAGCGAAAAAGCTTGCAGAGGTTTGAGGGGGTATTTATAAGGCAGGTTATCGATGAACTTAGTCCAATTTCCGACTTGATTCGTCGGTTAGAAAATCTCCGGCGGTTATAACTTGTGTCGCGGGTTCAGGCGTCGGTTATAACCGATGTAGGTTTAAACGTTTACGTTATAACTGAAGAAGGGGTAAATTATTGGGGAGTTAGTCGGGATTTCCGACGACTGAAATTTGGGCGCCGGTTTTTTAATTCGGAAAACATGTTATGAATTAATTGAGTCTAACAATTACCAAGAAACACTAGTGGCGCAGTGGTTGGAGAGTTGAGTGTTAAGTTGTGTTGACCGGCTGACTGACCCGGGTTCGAAACCCGGCAGTGCCAAATCATTTTTATTTTCTGATTTTTAACAGTTTTTCAAAAACAAATTATATATTCCAATATAATAATTGATTATGTATCGTTTAAAATTATTTTGGGCATTAAATTCGCAACGAAATTTTTAACTGATTGTTCGGTTAATAAACAGAGCGGGTTTGGTAAAATCCGCTTTTGACGGATGTTACAGTATCCCCTGCTTTTTAGAAATTTCGTCCCGAAATTTAAGTAGCGATATATTTGACTAAAAGAATGATGGTGTTTAGTTTGACAGTTACATGCTTAGAAAAGTAAGGGTTTAAGTTTTTGTTCGAGGCGGTAACGTTCCTTGTAAGGGTTAAGCACCCTATTACAGGAATCGCTTTTTGTTGCCTACTGTAAAAGTATTGATAAGCAGAATTGCTTCGCTAAATATGATATCATGCATAAGAGTTTGGATATGTTTGGAAGGGTATGGTTATATCCTAAGGCAAAACTTCTAATACTACAACCTACATGGAACCTCTCATAACCATCTAACAATACCTCTGATCCTTTGACAAGAATACTTATATATAGGAAGTACCAGCGGCGTATCCACCATATTCTTGTCAAATTTTCATTGGTTTTATCAGTAAGTTATGATTGGTTCTATGACTATAGAACATAAATAAACACAACAGCTAATATTTGAATCCACATTCTGATAGCATATATGTTTGAATGGTGACAGTTCCTCTTTCGTTTGTTATGATGGAGAGGTTAGTTTATGTAGAAATGGGACACAATCCAATTTCTTTAAATAGCGAGATGATATAAATGTAACACAAATTTTTAACCCAGGGCAATACTAAATCCTACATGGAACTTCTCATAACCGCCTGATAATGCCTCTGACCCTTTGGCAAGAATACTTATATATAGGAAGTACCAGCGGCGTATCCACCATATTCTTGCCAAATTTTCATTGGTTTTATCCACAAGTTATGATTAGTTACCAAGAAACTACTAAATCCTACATAGAACTTCTCATAACCGTCTGACAATGCCTCTGATCCTTTGACAAGAATACTTATATATAGGAAGTACCAGCGGCGTATCCACCATATTCTTGTCAAATTTTCATTGGTTTTATCAGTGAATTATGATTAGTCCTATGTGACTCTACAACCAATACAACGAACACAAAATACTGAAAATGAAAAAATGTCTGTGCGATCAAGGCTCAATCAAACGGAGCCGATCGTATTGCATGTACTGAAAATGAAATTGTCTGTGCGATCAAGGCTCAATCAAGCGGAGCCGATCGTATTGCATGTACTGAAAATAATAAACTTAATCTAAACAACAATCACACAAACAGCCTATACATGGAACCTCTCATAACCGCCTGATAATGCCTCCGATCATTTGACAAGAATACTTATATATAGGAAGTACCAGCGGCGTATCCACCATATTCTTGTCAAATTTTCATTGACTTTATCCACAAGTTATGATTAGTTCTATGTGACTCTACTACAAACACAACAACCACAAAATACTGATAATGAAAATGTCTGTGCGATCAAGGCTCAATCAAACGAAGCCGATCGTATTGCATGTACTGAAAATGAAAATTTCTGTGCGATCAAGGCTCAATCAAGCGGAGCCGATTGTATTTCATGTACTGAAAATAATAAACTTAATCTAAACAACAATCACACAAACAACCTATACATGGAACCTCTCATAACCGCCTGATAATGCCTCCGATCATTTGACAAGAATACTTATATATAGGAAGTACCAGCGGCGTATCCACCATATTCTTGTCAAATTTTCATTGACTTTATCCGCAAGTTATGATTAGTTCTATGCGACTCTACAACAAACACAACAACCACAAGATACTATAATGAAAATGTCTGTGCGATCAAGGCTCAATCAAACAGAGCCGATCGTATTGCATGTACTGAAAATGAAAAATGTATGTGCGATCAAGGCTCAATCAAACGGAGCCGATCGTATTGCATGTACTGAAAATGAAAAATGTCTGTGCGATCAAGGCTCAATCAAACGGAGCCGATCGTATGTGGGCACGCCAGGTTCAACCTCATAATGAAATGGGGAACATGCTCAACGCTCATAATGTAATGGGGAGCGGCGGCCTATGAAATTACATGTACTGAAAATAATAAACAATAACTACTCAAACAGTTTACACACGGAACCTCTCATAACCGCCAGATAATGCTTCTGATCCTTTGACAAGAATACTTATATATAGGAAGTACCAGCGGCGTATCCACCATATTCTTGTCAAAGTTTCATTGGCTTTATCCTTAAGTTAGGATTGGTTCTATGTGATTCTAAAATATAAAGAAAAACATAAACTAAACGATTGGAGTTGAATCTAGATTTTCGGTGAAGAGGACTAGTTGGGTATCTTCGTTTGGGCCGTCATTATCTTCGACAGGATTGGCGTTGATGTTGAAGACTCTTCCTCTTGCTGGTGGCCTAGCGGTTGGGTTCTCTTGGTTTACTTGGTTAACTGGGTTTGATTGAGCTTGAGTGTTGATGACGTTAACCAATTGAGGGCATGTGTTTCTAAAGTGGGTAGGGTCGCCACAATTGAAACAAGCTCGAACATATGGGAACATGGGGTATTGGGGTTGTTGATAGGTTTGGTTCATGGTTTGAGTAGGGGGAGAGATTTGGTTTTGAAAGGTGCGGCAAACTTTGCTCAAATGACCATAGCGTCCACAAGTTGCACATAGTCGACAAGGTAGAGTAAGGGGATGGTGATAAAAACAGTTGTTGCATCGAGGGTGAGGTCCAAGATATGGTTTCTTATTTGGTTAAGTTGAGTTGGGTGCCACTTGAGTGATTGGGATAGCTTGGATGGGTATGGCGTGTGAAATCGGTTGATTTCGTTGGATAGCAGTGAAAAGTTGCCCGTCTCTTTTTCTCTTAGAGTTGGGTTGAGAAGGGGATTCGGTTTGGGTGTAGTCGGAGGTTTCAGTCGATGCTTTATCCTTCTTCTTCTCCTCCTTGAAGTCTTTGTTCCGTATTCGGTTCTCGGTGAGCGCTGTTGCTAGCTCCATTGCTGCTTCCAAAGTTGCAGGCGAGGTACTTATTACAGAGTCTTGAATCTTTGATGGAAGACCACGAATGTAGTGCTCGATCAAACGGTAAAGGGGAGTAAACATGTTGGGAACCATTTGATGTAACTCGAGGAATCTTTTGTTGTATGTGGTGTGGTCTCCTTCCTGTTGCTTCAACGAATAAAATTCATCTTCTAATTTCTTGATTTCGCTCCTTGGGCAAAATCGTCTGGTCATGATTTCCTTCAATTCGTTCCAAGTTAAAGTCATAGCATCTTCAACACCTCGTTTGGCCTTCTCTGTATTCCACCAAGTAAGTGCTATTCCATATAAACGACCAGTAGCATAACGCACTTTGCGATCATCGGGGCAATCGCAATTTAGAAAGGTGATCTCCATTTCTTCAAACCAATGGAGGAGAGCGGTGACGCCTTCAGTCCCTTTGTATTTCGGAGGGTCGCATGATTTGAAATGCTTGTAGGTGCATTTAGTGGTATTTGGGGGAGAGTTGATAATGTTTTGGTTTTCTTGATTGACAGGATTAGCGGTAAGTGCTTGTTGTACTTGGATCACAATGTTGGGTATTACGGCAGCCATTTGTTGAGCGATTAGGGCAGCCATGAGTTCGCGGGCTTTTCCTGCTCTCATCTTCCTACGGGCGTGGTTAGAAGACATCTACAAGGAATACATGTCAAGAGTATGAGTTTGATGCTTTTGGGATCATGGGTCGCATTCAGGAATGAACATTCATAAAATAATTATAGAAAAATAAATCTAGTACATCCATAGGATGTCTTGGGCTTTGCTCGCCATTAGGCCCTACATGCCGCCATACTTCACCTTCGTAATCATGTGGGCCCCCATGAATACCGGGTTTTTCATATGGTTCGCATGGGTTTGCCTGGTTGCGTACACTAAAACCCGGAGAAAATCGAGAAATATGTATACAACGTGTGATATTCGGAATGTGTCCAGATGTAGACACGGTGACACCTCAAAGTGGGGTTAGTTCGAACGACGTTTGGTGTGGCATGCTTTGGCCTAATAGGTCCTTCGTGCTCTCATCGTTGGTCCCCAGGTAGGCAAACTGGTCCGTTATATTGGATTTATACGAATGCCAACCTAGACAGGACGTTCCGACTACCTGTACTTGTACCCTTCCAGTTACTACATGCCCGTCGCAGAACTTACTTTGATGAGATTTGAAAATTGCAACAAAATCTTTGAATAGTGAGAGTATGAAAATGAATTGAATATATGAACCTTGATATATGTATAATGAATATGTATATAAGTATGTATGTTTGACTGTAAGTATAAACAAATATGAAACAAGTAAATATCACAAGTTTGTATGTAACCACCTAATCAAGCTGACTATAGTATAGGCTCTAAGGGTCTAATAACCTATCCTATATCCCTATAGTCATGGCTCTGATACCAATCTGTCACACCCTGACCCGCAGCGGAAAAGGTGATCGGGGCATGATTGGGTTATCATCAAAGCTCATGACATTTATTTTAACGTTTCATATTCATTAATACAATTTAATGGAAATTTACAATCATAATTACATCAATGACCTAAACATCAGTCTAAGCTTCTTTGTTTTCTTCTAAGGCATTTCCTACGTTTTCCTTGCTTCATCCTGTTCACCTGTATCATGTGTAAAAGGGTTTTTGTATCAACAAAAAGTTGGCGAGTGAATCCTATGGAAAACATTTGAACAAGTTTATTTAATTGATTATGAAATAAAGTGCACAACCACACATGAGTAAAAATAGATGTAAACTTAATCATAAATCAATTTAATATTAACCAATACACACATGAACAATAATGGGTCGTTTAGAGGCACGCGTTGCTCAACTCGTCTCTCACGAGGAACTGATGGGCCTAATGAATGAATTGCATAAACATGATAATATGAAAGACATAACTACAAACAATATAAACTCAATAATACACACATGAACAATAATGGATTGGTTTTGAGGCACGCGTTGCTCAACTCGTCTACCACGAGGAACTGATGGGCTTAATGAATGAATTTCGTATAAGTTGACAAAATAAAATACATAATTACAACAATAATAACAATCTAAGTTTGGATCACGATATGGTATGGCACAAGTTTAAATAATCGAGTTAATTATTTTGTGACACATGACACACCCCAAAACGTGTAATTAAAAAGGGGAAGTTGTAAGATTCACTCACAGTGGGTGCGTTCGGTTGATGATGTTGAATGCACGCGAAGTGGTTTTAACCACGAGTGAAATTAACCTAGATAATGGCATAATGTTTCGGTAAGTAAACGGATTTTATTAATCCATTTTAGTAGGATTGTTGGGTGTATTTTTGTGAGTTTAAGGCTATTTTCTAACCTTAAAAATGTTATTTTTAATTGATTTTTAATTAAAATAAATAAATAAAAATAATAAAAAAAAGTTGACTTTTTTTACCGTTGACCGTTGACCTTGACTGTTTGACCGGTTCGTATGCGTGTAATTGTGCGCTGAGTGAGGCTCGAACCCGAGACCTCCCGTACGCGTGCACGCAGCTCTACCAACTGAGCTACGTGTCTAACCCGAAATATTTCTGTTTTTAATTATATTTATATATTAATTAGATTAATCAGAAAATCCTTTATTTTTTTTTAAAAACGATTTTAATCCAAGACTCGGTGCGCTCCACAGGTCTCGAACCCGGGACCTGTGGTTTATGCTAACACACAGTCCACCGCTGGACTGTGTGTCCAACTTGTTAACTAAACTGATTTTTATTTATACTTAAATACAAACTAAGTATTTTCATTTCTGACTTAAATAAAAAGTTTAATAATTATCGGGCCGGTGCAGTAGAGTGAACTCGAACTCGTGTCCTGTGATTAACACACGTCACATGACTGGTGTCTAACTTGGTTATTATTCTGGTTATTAATAAACTTAACATATACAGTGGTGACTCCGGTTCGGTTAACAAAAAAAGACATTTTTATTAAGGCAGCATGCGTGGGACAAGATTCGAACTCGAGACGTTTACGTGTTTATTATGCACACAGTCCACCGCTGGACTGTGTGTCTAACCCGAGTTATAACTTGATTTTAATTATACTTAAACACTACAGAAACTTCGTCTTCTTCGTTGATTTTAACCAGAAACGATGACTAACTGGTTCGAAGTCTTTAATCATGTTCGTTAGCGTTTATCAGTTAATTACAGGTGAGATATAAATAAAAAGAAAGAGAAATTAGGCGTAAGGTATACCGACTGGACTCCTCTGTTTCTCCGGCAGAACTCCGGCGACAGCAACAGATTCCGGCGTCGTGTGTCTTGCAGCTGAGAGTCTTCCGAAAGCTTGAAAAGGATGTGGGTGACTTCGGTATAAGCTCAGGGGGTTCAGTAAGGCTCAGAAGTGAAGGGTTCGGTTTTCCGGCGATGTGCAGAAGTTTTCCGGCAAGTGAAATTACGTCGGGTAAAGGTGTGGTTTTGAGCGAAAAAGCTTGCAGAGGTTTGAGGGGGTATTTATAAGGCAGGTTATCGATGAACTTGTCCAATTTCCGACTTGATTCGTCGGTTAGAAAATCTCCGGCGTTATAACTTGTGTCGCGGGTTCAGGCGTCGGTTATAACCGATGTAGGTTTAAACGTTTACGTTATAACTGAAGAAGTCGTAAATTATTGGGGAGTTAGTCGGGATTTCCGACGACTGAAATTTGGGCGCCGGTTTTTGAATTCGGAAAACATGTTATGAATTAATTGAGTCTAACAATTACCAAGAAACACTAGTGGCGCAGTGGTTGGAGAGTTGAGTGTTAAGTTGTGTTGACCGGCTGACTGACCCGGGTTCGAAACCCGGCAGTGCCAAATCATTTTTATTTTCTGATTTTTAACAGTTTTTCAAAAACAAATTATATATTCCAATATAATAATTGATTATGTATCGTTTAAAATTATTTTGGGCACTAAATTCGCAACGAAATTTTTAACTGATTGTTCGGTTAATAAACGGAGCGGGTTTGGTAAAATCCGTTTTTACGGATGTTACAGAACTTCACTAAAAAGGCTCCAAAGTGGACTGAACTTTCTGTTTTGATTGAAACATTTCTAAACTTGCTTGAACTTGAGTTATCTCATACACATTCTTATGTCCTTATGCTCATAATCAATTAGTTGGGCTTAAAAACAAGGTTGTGACATTCAAATCTAGAGGCTTAATCCTTACAAACTTTCTGTTTTGTTAAAGTTTAACTTACAAGTGATGAACAAGTCTTGAACTTGTAGATTGTGTGATTATTTGGATAGCTTGGGCTATCCTAACTACAAATCCACACACCACTGGATGTTTTCCTAGATTAGTTATGTTTTATTTCATTTCTTGTATATGTTCATGACCCTCCTTGTTGTCTATGACAACATGTGTAGTGATGAATACTAAAGAGGTTCCTAAATGGAAGATTTATCTTCCTACCTCATACATGACTTCTATGACATTCTTGATGAACCTATGATAGAATATATGTATATAACTTATATATAATACTTATAACTGAACCCTTGATGATGACCAAATGGTTGTTTGTCAAGCTACTAAGTTAAATCACCAGTGTTTAGTTCCTCGTTACGATTCTAATAGGTGTTAAACCTATGAAATCATACTAACCCTTATGGGTTCCATAGTGTCAAAAACGAGTGCTAGACCTAAGTAATTATTTTTCTTGCATAATTACTTTGTCATACTTTATATTTCAAATCTTTAATCCTCCGTTAATCATCCAATGCTCACACCTATGTTTCTTCGTGTAGAAGGACAAGGTGCTCCATCCTAAACAACCCACAACTCTCGCGGACTCACCAAGTGGAAAGCTTGCAAAACCGTAAGTACACATGACCCATTTTTGTTTATGTCACTTTTGGGTGCAATATGTTAACCTTATCAAAATCACTAAACTTATATATTTTATTTAAATGCACGAAACAATCCAAATACATGAATGCTATGATACAATACTTATGCTTATACTTGGATGATTCTTATGTGATACAATAGTCATTAGCTTTATACGAGCCTCCATTTAATATGTATAGCGATATAGGAGTAACGCACCACCCGTGAACGAGAGGTCATGTTGAGTTTCATTCTTTATTGTGTAAACATAGGGTTGACTAAAAATATTGCATGCTATGTTTGATGCTCTTGTATAAACTTAGTTGCCATGTGGATTTGTTTTTAAACCTTTATGCTTATACGTATTCTTATACTTAAACTTGTGTGCTCGCCAATGCATTTTTGTGTTGAACTATACTTTGTTAACATGTTGCAGGTTGATGAGGATTCATATGACGAAATCTAGTAGGGACTACACTAGAAACGCACTTGATATTACTAGATTAGTTACTTTGTTAGTTAAAATTGTTGTATTGTTTCTCTTATTGAACTTTGAATTTCCATGTTGTACTTGACAATTTTATTATGAAATGAAATTCGGTTTTGAATTAATTATTGTCACAAATAGCGTTATGAGTAATGAGCAATCTATTTCGTCTCTTCCCGATGTTTCCACCATCGGTTGGGGTGTGACATGCGGACAGGGTTGGGTTGGGATGATGAAGATGACACGGATTGGTGGGTGCCACATGTTTGTCTTAACATGAGTAAAGGTATTTAAGTCATTTCACACTCACTTAACACCAAAAACTAACCCACATCATGCTAGAGACTATCCGAGAAAGGGGAGAGCAAAAGTTGAGGACTATAGCTGTAATTCTAGAAAGTTAGGCACTATAGGTAAAAATGAAGCAAACCTAGGGACTATCCGGGTATTTTTCTCCTATTCAAATATTAAATGAATCTGAGACTTTGAACCAAACTATCGGACAAATATAATAGTTTTAAGAGCATTCACATTGAATGCCTTAAATTTACGTGAGTGAGAGCTTTCACATTTGGTTCTTCATCTAGTAAAAATCACTACTTTATCTCTTTTTTTCAATTAAATAATATATTTTATACCTTTATAATTACCATTTCTATCTCCTATACTCAAAACCACCTTTAAAAATATTTAAAAAAATTATAAGAGGTAAACAGTGTTTCCCATATATTTACAGGTGAACAGTAATATTCTCATATATTTTTTCTCCCATCCGCTTACTACCACTCGCAACCATTCTTTACAAGTATAGTGAACCCAATCACACAAATATAAGGGATCCATTATGAATGCTTTGAGTTAGGTATATTACGAGGAATGGTTGAAAATGGTTTTTGAGTGGAAGAGAAAGAGAACATATGAGAATATTGTTGTTCATCTGTAAATATATGGGAACACTATTCACTTCTTATAAATTTTTTAATATTTTAAAGGTGGTTATGAGTGGAGGAGAAAGAAAATACAATAATAAAAGTATAAAAAAAATATTACTTAATTAAAAAGAAGAGAAAAAAATAGTGATTTGTAGTATAATTATATGGATATAGATAAAAAAAATCCAATGTAAATGCAACAAAATTTCAAAGCTTAATTTTAAAGACAAGAAGATTAATTTTGAAAATAAACTTAAAATCCCAAATATAAATACAATAGATATAATTGAATCCTCACTTGTGTCACTTTGTAGATTAAGTAATGATATATAGAGCCTAGCCTTCTTGCAAAGGTGTCAAGCTCTATCTTGAGCTCATCCGTGTTTCGTCCTACCGTGTGTTACGCCAGTGAGTTCTACTCTTGTTGTGTCAAAACAACTGTTAAGTGGCAGCCAGTGGTATGGTTTCCTATGGGAACGCCAAAGCCAAACTCTTAAGCTAGCGTGTACCCAATTAAAACAACATAGTCTGACCGGAGTAAGATAATAAGACTCTCTAATTTAAAGAATACGATAGCCTAACAAGAAAGTAACATATTATAAAAAAAAGATATAATTGAATGTGATGATATAGAAAGGTGAAAAGGACAAAAGTGGATAAGGCCACGTGTAGAGAAAGGCGCTGATTTGGTGGGTGGGTGAATGATGACGCACATGCGCGCCGGCTGTCGGTATTTCGAATGAAACACCCCTTCAACACCCATCTTCACGTCCATTTAATTTTTTGTCCTTCTAATCCAACGGTCCCTGTTTCGGCCGTACTTTCTGTTAAAACTCATAAAAAAATACTTAAAAAGTTGTTGTGCAGCATTCACATTTTGAGTCGTACTCTCCTTCACCATTTCTAAAAGTTTAGAGATTTCTTATATATTTTTTATTTAAATCTCTATTTCTGTCTCCATCTTCATCTGTAAATATAAAGATTTGGCTATAATAAATCTCTAGGTGGACTCACATTTCATCTATTATTTCTCACCCAGTCTTTAATATTTAACACTAGTATTAAGCACCCTCGCGTTGCGACGGGGGCAAACACCAATGCCACATTAGTGTCAGCGACCACTAACACTGAAGTTGCGGCGTGTTAATACGAAGAAACTAAACCGAAACATAAAACATATAAAATAATAACTAAGTCGATCTAGGACCCATGCGTTATGATGAACCTGTCAAACGGGAAAAATAAACGGTGTAAAAACGTTTAACCACACACGCACGTTGCGCCGTGTTAACTCGCAAAATTTAGAACGGAACGTAGAACGAAAATTTTGTTAAAATGAAAAGTGTATAGGACCAAAGTTGAAAGTAAAAACGTTGTGAGGTTTTGCAAAAATATAAAAAGTTTGGGGTTAAAAAGTAAAAAAAAAGTCAAATAGTTTTGAGTTAAAGTAAAGATGAAAAGTTTTGAGGTTAAAAGTAAAAATTCATAGTTTTGGCTTAAAAGTAAAAAAATCAGTTATTTTTGAAAAACTCCCAAAACACAAGTTACAACACCCTATGTTTATTAATGTTATAATTATAGCATTGGGTAATTTTTAATAAAAACATCACTATATCCCATTACCTATCTTTATTTCCACCCCAAAAAATATATAGAAAACCCACATCATCTTCCTATATATGAAAAATCACTATTCCCCTTATATCACCTTACACAAACATATAGAAAAATAAAAAAATAATAAAAATGAAAAATAAATATAGAGACAGGTATTTGAAATAGGGTGCAAGAGATTTTTAAAATAAGAGATATATTTATAGAATTACAATTTTTATTAATTTATAGGGTCGAAGATAAGTGAATGTTCTAATATCTTCAAAATTTAACTAGTGGTCCTCAAGCATTAATAGTGTGCACCTCAAATATGGAAAGATATATATAATATACATATAAATAGGGATATATATAGGTATTTGGTAAATGAGAACCACCTTAAGTTATAAGAACAGTAGAAACCAATACTAACAATTGATCAAAGGTTTTTAGATGGATGAAATTAAAAAGACAATAAATTAAAGTAATAATTGTGATTTAATTAATGAGATTTTGTTTTTAATAAGATAAGGGCAATTAGGTCTTTTACTATATATATTAGGGAGAAGGGAGTGGGCGGCAAACCCACTCGACAAACCGGTTTACCGCGCGGTAACACCGCCGCCGTCAGGGTTTGCCGCTCGGTAAACTTCGGTGTGCGGTAAAGCTTTGTCGATGCGGTGAAGGTTGCTTGTTCATGTCCTTTGTTGTTGCTGCTATTTAATAAAAAAAAGCTTTTTTTGTTTGTTAATTGCTGTTGTTATTTAATAAAAGAAACTTTTTTTGTTTCTTAATTGCTGCTGCTGTTAATAAAAAAAAAACCAAGGTTTTGATATTAAATTTCTTTGAATTTTATGTTTTTTTAAGATAGATTTTAACGTAATGTTTTTTTGTAAATAATTTTGATGTTTTAGTTGTTTGATTTTAACACATAATTTAAAAAAAACAAACAAAAAAAAGTTTACAAATTCATCAATTGTCTGACCATTGCCAACACGTTTGATCAAAAGTTTTTAGGGGGATTAACGTGGCACCTCTGATTGGTTGATTTAAAAGTTTGTTACTTTCAAGTGTCTAGTCACTCCCTTCATCCTTAATGATTGATCTAAAATGATTTATGTAATGTGACTAATTTAATATGATTTGATTAAAATTTTTACATTAACTCATCAAAAAAGTTTGATTTAATTTTTACAATAAAATTTAATAATTCAAAAAATTAATGTAATTTAATTAATATGATTTACGCGCCTGTATAAACTTTTTTTATGCGCGGTTTTAAACTTTTTTACGCATCGGTTTTAAACTTTTTTTACGCACGGTTTTAAACTTTTTTATGCACCGGTTTATACTTTTCTTACGCGCTGATTTAGAACTTTTTTTACGCCTTGTTTTAAACTTTTTTTACGCGCGGTTTTTAAACTTTTTTTACACGCGGGTTTAAACTTTTTTTACACGCCGGTATAAAAACTTTTTCTATGCGGGTTTTAAACTTTTTTACGGCCGGTTTTAAACTTTTTTTTACACGCGGTTTTAAACATTTTTTACGTGCCGGTTTAAAAAAAATTACGCGTCGGTTTAAAACTTTTTTTGCGCGCTGGTTTTGAATTTTTTAATGCGCGATTTTAAACTATTTTTACACGCAGTTTTGAACTTTTACGCCCCGGGTTTTAAAACATACAGAGCAAAAAAATAGATATCATTTTTGATAATTTTATATTTTTTAATAAACATATAATACAAATATAGTTTGCATTTTATAAAGAGCATTATGTCATAATTAAGGAATATAGAGCAAAAAGAAATATATATTATTTTTAATATTTTTTTATTTTCTAAATTTCGTAATATTTTTATTGTTTTAATATAAAATCTACAATATTTTTCTAAATTTTAAATATAAAAAATTATAAAAGAGATGAAAAAAGAGAGATGACATGATGTGATATGTTTTAGAGATAAGAGAGAGATTATGTGACATTGAGAGAAAAAACTAAAATATCATTTTTAATTAAATTAATTGTAGGTGTGTGTTAAAATTCTATTGAATTGGAGGAGTTCTTTATGATTCTCGTAACTGGGGGTGGTTTTCATTTAACCGGATCCTATAATATATATATATATATTATATAGGAAAACCAAGAAAACCTCATCTTCACCATTTATTCATTTAAACTACGGTATAGATTAAATCAAGTAAAAAAATTATCTTTTCAGAAAAAGTGTAAAAAAAACTGCAAAAAGTGTTTGTCAGAATTTGTTACATCTGACATAAAAGTGTATATGTCTGTAAGTGTTACACAAAACAAAGTTACTAAAAAAATGTAACATATTGTTACTTGCACTGCAGAACTAAAACCATTGTAAATTGGAAATCGTGACATTTAAAGTTCAAAATTTTTGAAAAAAACTGTTATTAAAATATGTAACAGGTGAAGTCAAAAAAATGTAAAACTGAAAAAAATATAACAAGTTCAGACATTCTCTCCTCTCTCTTCTCCAAAAAGAAATGTGCATAAAAAACAAAAAAGTTCTGTCAAAAAGTGTAACACGTGGCATTCTTATGTCCACACAATGGGTTTTTTCAGTTTTCTAGACTGGAGTGAGTTTTTCCATTATAATTACCCTTAATTATAATATTATATATATATAATTATATAATATGGTTAGGGTAAAATAAAAACTCATACGAGTTGCGAGAACTTGGGCTTACGGAAGGTTTTTTCAAAAAAACTTTTTTTACCAAAAATCCAAAAAATCAACTTTTCCAAAGAAAAAAAACTTGTTTTTTTTTTCATTTATGGCTGCCAGAAAAAAGTGATGTCATGCTTATGTCATCACCTTTTTTACAGCCACCATAACGGGGCGAAAAACACTACTTTGAAATTTATTTTTTATTTTTTTACGTTGTCTTTTCTAACATCTTAATCTAGAAGTGTGAAAAAAATGGGGTCGAAAATCGCACGGGAAGGCCGAGTTATCTAGTTCTCATAACTCGTAAGGGTTTTCCCTTGATCCTAATCTTATATATATATATATATATAAAGTGTATCGTACAATATGGTTAACATACGAAGCGTACGCGACGTCAAATTCGCAAGTTGTACAAACGGAAGATCGTATGCTAAAAAAAAGAATTCGCATGTTTATAAAAAAACAATTTCGCATGTTATAAACCATTTTTTCCCATGTTGATGCTGAATCTCGTACGTTAAGCTATATTGTATAATAACCGGCCTCTCTCTCTCTACAATAGATATAATTGAATCCTCACTTGTGTCACTTTGTAGATTAAGTAATGATATATAGAGCCTAGCCTTCTTGCAAAGGTGTCAAGCTCTATCTTGAGCTCATCCGTGTTTCGTCCCACCGTGTGTTACGCCAGTGAGTTCTACTCTTGTTGTGGCACAACAACTGTTAAGTGCCAGCCAGTGGTATGGTTTCCTATGGGAACGCCCAAGCCAAACTCTTAAGCTAGCGTGAACCCAGTTAAAACAACATAGTCTGACCGGAGTAAGATAATAAGACTCTCTAATTTAAAGAATACGATAGCCTAACAAGAAAGTAACATATTATAAAAAAAAGATATAATTGAATGTGATGATATAGAAAGGTGAAAAGGACAAAAGTGGATAAGGCCACGTGTAGAGAAAGGCGCTGATTTGGTGGGTGGGTGAATGATGACGCACATGCGCGCCGGCTGTCGGTATTTCGAATGAAACACCCCTTCAACACCCATCTTCACGTCCATTTAATTTTTTGTCCTTCTAATCCAACGGTCCCTGTTTCGGCCGTACTTTCTGTTAAAACTCATAAAAAAATACTTAAAAAGTTGTTGTGCAGCATTCACATTTTGAGTCGTACTCTCCTTCACCATTTCTAAAAGTTTAGAGATTTCTTATATATTTTTTATTTAAATCTCTATTTCTGTCTCCATCTTCATCTGTAAATATAAAGATTTGGCTATAATAAATCTCTAGGTGGACTCACATTTCATCTATTATTTCTCACCCAGTCTTTAATATTTAACACTAGTATTAAGCACCCTCGCGTTGCGACGGGGGCAAACACCAATGCCACATTAGTGTCAGCGACCACTAACACTGAAGTTGCGGCGTGTTAATACGAAGAAACTAAACCGAAACATAAAACATATAAAATAATAACTAAGTCGATCTAGGACCCATGCGTTATGATGAACCTGTCAAACGGGAAAAATAAACGGTGTAAAAACGTTTAACCACACACGCACGTTGCGCCGTGTTAACTCGCAAAATTTAGAACGGAACGTAGAACGAAAATTTTGTTAAAATGAAAAGTGTATAGGACCAAAGTTGAAAGTAAAAACGTTGTGAGGTTAAATTGCAAAAAATAAAAAAGTTTGGGGTTAAAAAGTAAAAAAAAAGTCAAATAGTTTTGAGTTAAAGTAAAGATGAAAAGTTTTGAGGTTAAAAGTAAAAATTCATAGTTTTGGCTTAAAAGTAAAAAAATCAGTTATTTTTGAAAAACTCCCAAAACACAAGTTACAACACCCCTATGTTTATTAATGTTATAATTATAGCATTGGGTAATTTTTAATAAAAACATCACTATATCCCATTACCTATCTTTATTTCCACCCCAAAAAATATATAGAAAACCCACATCATCTTCCTATATATGAAAAATCACTATTCCCCTTATATCACCTTACACAAACATATAGAAAAATAAAAAATAATAAAAATGAAAAATAAATATAGAGACAGGTATTTGAAATAGGGTGCAAGAGATTTTTAAAATAAGAGATATATTTATAGAATTACAATTTTTATTAATTTATAGGGTCGAAGATAAGTGAATGTTCTAATATCTTCAAAATTTAACTAGTGGTCCTCAAGCATTAATAGTGTGCACCTCAAATATGGAAAGATATATATATATATACATATAAATAATTATAAGGTATTAATGAGAACATTATTATAAAAACAGAGAAATTTTAAATGGATCAAAGTTATAAAAACAGATGAAATTAAATAATGACAATTGATGAATTAAAGAAAATAGTATAATTGTGATTTAATTAATGAGATTTTGTTTTTAATAAGATAAGGGCAATTAGGTCTTTTACTATATATATTAGGGAGAAGGGAGTGGGCGGCAAACCCACTCGACAAACCGGTTTACCGCGCGGTAACACCGCCGCCGTCAGGGTTTGCCGCTCGGTAAACTTCGGTGTGCGGTAAAGCTTTGTCGATGCGGTGAAGGTTGCTTGTTCATGTCCTTTGTTGTTGCTGCTATTTAATAAAAAAAAGCTTTTTTTGTTTGTTAATTGCTGTGTGTTATTTAATAAAAGAAACTTTTTTTGTTTCTTAATTGCTGCTGCTGTTAATAAAAAAAAACCAAGGTTTTGATATTAAATTTCTTTGAATTTTATGTTTTTTTAAGATAGATTTTAACGTAATGTTTTTTTGTAATAATTTTGATGTTTTAGTTGTTTGATTTTAACACATAATTTAAAAAAAAACAAACAAAAAAAAGTTTACAAATTCATCAATTGTCTGACCATTGCCAACACGTTTGATCAAAAGTTTTTAGGGGGATTAAGTGGCACCCTCTGATTGGTTGATTTAAAAGTTTGTCACTTTCAAGTGTCTAGTCACTCCCTTCATCCTTAATGGATTGATCTAAAATGATTTATGTAATGTGACTAATTTAATATGATTTGATTAAAATTTTTACATTAATTCATCAAAAAAATTTGATTTAATTTTTACAATAAAATTTAATAATTCAAAAAATTAATATAAATTTAATTAATATGATTTACGCGCCTGTATAAACTTTTTTTATGCGCGGTTTTAAACTTTTTTACGCATCGGTTTTAAACTTTTTTTACGCACGGTTTTAAACTTTTTTATGCGCCGGTTTATACTTTTCTTACGCGCTGATTTAGAACTTTTTTTACGCCTTGTTTTAAACTTTTTTACGCGCGGTTTTAAACTTTTTTTACGCGTCGGTATAAAAGTTTTTTTACGGGCGGTTTAAACTTTTTTTACACGCGGGTTTAAACTTTTTTTACACGCCGGTATAAAAACTTTTTCTATGCGTGGTTTAAAACTTTTTTTACGCGCGGTTTTAAACTTTTTTACGGGCCGGTTTTAAACTTTTTTACGCGCGGTTTTAAACATTTTTTACGTGCCGATTTAAAAAAAATTACGCGTCGGTTTAAAACTTTTTTTGCGCGCTGGTTTTGAATTTTTTTATGCGCGATTTTAAACTATTTTTACACGCAGTTTTGAACTTTTTACGCCCGGGTTTTAAAACAACAGAGCAAAAAAAATAGATATCATTTTCGATAATTTTATATTTTTAATAAACATATAATACAAATATAGTTTGCATTTTATAAAGAGCATTATGTCATAATTAAGGAATATAGACAAAAAGAAATATATATTATTTTTAATATTTTTTTATTTTCTAAATTTCGTAATATTTTTATTTTTTAATATAAAATCTACAATATTTTTCTAAATTTTAAATATAAAAAATTATAAAAGAGATGAAAAAAGAGAGATGACATGATGTGATATATTTTAAGATAAGAGAGAGATGATGTGACATTGAGAGAAAAACTAAAATATCATTTTTAATTAAATTAATTGTAGGTGATGTGTTAAAATTCTATTGAATTTGAACCGGATCCTATTATATATATATATATATAGGAAAACCAAGAAAACCTCATCTTCACCATCCATTCATTTAAACTACGGTATAGATTAAATCAAGTAAAAAAATTATCTTTTCAGAAAAAGTGTAAAAAAAACTGCAAAAAGTGTTTGTCAGAATTTGTTACATCTGACATAAAAGTGTATATGTCTGTAAGTGTTACACAAAACAAAGTTACTAAAAAAATGTAACATATTGTTACTTGCACTGCAGAACTAAAACCTTTGTAAATTGAAAATCGTGACATTTAAAGTTCAAAATTTTTGAAAAAAACTGTTATTAAAATATGTAACAGTGAAGTCAAAAAAATGTAAAACTGAAAAAATATAACACGTTCAGACATTCTCTCCTCTCTCTTCTCCAAAAAGAAATGTGCATAAAAAACAAAAAAAGTTCTGTCAAATAGTGTAACACGTGGCATTCTTATGTCCACACAATGGGTTTTTTCAGTTTTCTAGCCTGGAGTGAGTTTTTCCATTATAATTAGCCTTATTATATATATATATATATGGTTAGGGTAAAATAAAAACTCATACGAGTTGCGAGAACTTGGGCTTACGGAAGGTTTTTTCAAAAAAACTTTTTTTACCAAAAATCCAAAAAAATCAACTTTTCCAAAGAAAAAAAACTTGTTTTTTTTTCATTTATGGCTGCCGGAAAAAGGTGATGTCATGCTTATGTCATCACCTTTTTTACAGCCACCATAATGGGGCAAAAAACACTACTTTGAAATTTATTTTTTATTTTTTTACGTTGTCTTTTCTAACATCTTAATCTAGAAGTGTGAAAAAAATGGGGTCGAAAATCGCACGGAAGGCCGAGTTATCTAGTTCTCATAACTCGTAAGGGTTTTCCCTTGATCCTAATCTATATTATATATATATATATATAAAGTGTATCGTACAATATGGTTTAACATACGAAGCGTACGCGACGTCAAATTCGCAAGTTGTACAACGGAAGATCGTATGCTAAAAAAAAGAATTCGCATGTTTTAAAAAAACAATTTCGCATGTTATAAACCATTTTTCCCATGTTGATGCTGAATCTCGTACGTTAAGCTATATTGTATAATAACCGGCCCCTCTCTCTCTCTCTCTATATATATATATATATGGAAAGAGTAAAATGACAACCACATTGAGTTGTGAGAACCATAAATTTCTTAAAAATATTTAAAAAATCACTTGTTCCAGCAAAAGAATAAAAAAAACGGCATTCAAAAATTTACATAGCCATAAACAAAATTTAATAGGTAAACAAATTCATAGGTGTAACTATCGACTCGACAATTTTTTTTGTTCTTTTTTTTTACAAATGTGTTTACAACATTTTCATTTACGTTGGTGGGTAAAAAATGGCAGCCCAACTCGCGCGGGAAGTAGAAATTCTTATAGTTCTCACAACTCGTGGTGGTTGTTAATTGAACCGAGTCCTATATATATAATATATATATATAGGGAGAGAATAAAATGAAAACCCTACTTGAGTTGAGAAAACTCAAGAAAACCCTATGTAATATTTTAATTTTTTCTAAAAAATAGGGAATGTAAGTTACATGTTAATGAACGTTTTGTAACAAAAAAATTTGTCGAGTGGATTTTTTTATAAAAATTACAAAAATTCAGTTTTTAGCATTTTTTTGTAAACACTGAAATTTAAAAAAATTATAAAAAAAACCATTTGGCGTTTTTTGTTTTTTTTTTTGTTACAAAATGTTCATTAACATGTAACTTAAACTCCCTATTTTTTTACAAAAAAAAAATTGTTACATAAGTTTTTTCTAGAGTTTTTTCAACTTAAGTGAGTTTTCTCTCTATACTTCACCTATTATATATATATATATATATATATATTATATATATATATAAAGATGAAGAATGGGATGTGAGAGCTTAAACAAATTTTAAAAATAATTTTTTTTTTAAATTATGATTTTTGTAGGGATGAAGATTAAGTCAAACCAATTAACACATCACTTGACAAGAACATATAAAAATCAAAGCTAATAGTTGATACGACACCCTATGTCTCTCCGAACATTGACCCTAAAAAATATCCATAAATAAACGAATAATGAACGGTCCATGACTCCATGGCTTCGCTCATCGTATGCCACATAGGTTTGTGAGAACCTAAGGTCCACATATGAGACGAACAACCTAAGGACCACATTCGAGATGAACTTATACATATAAAATTTTATCCAATAGTCCTTAAGTTTTTTTTTTTACTTTAAAAAAAAAAAAAGTCACGTGCGTTCCTTTTTTTAAGAATATTATATTCCTTGTATTTATTTAAAATAATATACAGCAAACAATTTTAAATAGTGTATTTTACTTTTCAACTAATTCATTCTGGACATAATTGATAAGGATTAACGGATGTATATCGAATTATAAAGGAAAATTACTAAAAAAATATATTTTGACCCACCTTTTTCTCATTAAAATAGTTAATGACACCCTACACAAATATCCACTATTTTAAAATCAGCCAATTGTATTTGACAAATAAGCATTGTAGAACCAACACAAAAATCCTTAAAAAATAAAATGCTTCCGACAACACAATCAACTAAATAATAGGTATTATTAACTAGAGAAGATAGATATGATTGGATGACACGATGATACTTTAGTGGTCCGGCAATTATCTAAATGTTCCGTTCAAAAAAATAATAAATAATAAATAAATAATATACGCGTAAGTGTGGGCTAAATTCTAACAGGTGGTTAAAATGTGGGGGTTAATTCCTAGCCTGCAGCAAAAGCAAAGGATAAATTCTAGCCAGCAGATAAATTTAGTTGGTCATTACACGTGCATGGATTTGTTTGGTTATTTTCATGGATCCTTTGTACTTTTTAAAAAAATTTTGTGTCTGGCTAAATTTTAGAGTCTTTAGCAAGTCTAAACTGGTGGTTGATTTTAAAAATTTTACAAAGGCTAAAAGTTAATGATATTTGAGTAAAATTGTGTGTTAAAATGATTATTTTAGTGATTTCCTGTTTATCAAATAATATACTAATATGCCCCTTCAAATTGAAGAACCTGCAATTTCAACTTGAACAACGCCATCACAACCATGAACCCTCAGTCAGTCCCTACACACCAACCACATGACAACAGCCTCCTCACCCATGCGAAACACCACCCGCATTGCTAATCAGCAGCTAGCCCCCAAAACATTAAACAACTCCTCCAAAATCCAAATCCACGCAGCTGTAATCCGGCGTGGCTTTGGTTTCTGCACGCCACGTGTTGGATACCATGCTTGACAGAAGCTTGGTGTCGCTGACCTCTAGTGGGTATGCGAAGCATGTGGAAGCACGGGTATTGTTTGATGGAACGGTGGAGATGGATGCATACAAGACACATATATCTTTCATTGAAATCTTGAGTGCTTGTGGGGCTCTTAATAGTCCAGACATCTTACTGGTTCAATACTTAACGGTTCAGACCTTACTGGTTCAGCATTTAACCATTCAAAAGTTGCCAAACAGCCAGTTTCAATCTGAAGGGTATGGTATTCAAAAAATGAACCAACAATCGAGTACTATGGTTAACCTTCTTGATCAAGCCGAGGGTCATCTTGTCAAGAACATGAAGGTTGACCATGATCCTCTTGCTCCTTTGGGATCTATTTGCATCCTGCAGTAGTCGTTGAAGTCATCCACTTGCTCGATCGTCTGGTAAAATGCAGTTAGATCTCATATCCAGACCCTGTTATAGCAGATTGGAATTTATAATCTTTGCATTTGCTACAACAGTTTTAAACACTGGTTCTTCAAGAAAATACATTAGGAAGTGATGAAATCTCATCATCATCATCATACTCAGTAAATCCCACCAATAGCAAAGCTAATGTAGGGTCTGAGGAGGGTAGATGTAGACAGTCTTACCTCTACCCCGTAGGAATAGAGAGGCTGCTTCCAGTGAGACCCCCGGCTCGTTATTATAATTGTGTGCAATGTTCATATCTTCTCTAGACATATACTACAAGAGAATTTGAGATATAAAAGTGAATGGGAACTAGCATTTGATAATAACATCATTTGGATTCAGATGGTTATAAAAAAACACAACAATGCCGATTTCAGAAGAAAAACAATGCAAGTAACTATCTTCTCTTCATGTTATGTACATTTCGAATAAATTAATAAAAACACAAAATTCACCGAATTATAATCCACATCTCTCTCTAATTTGAATTTCCTTGCCATCTGCACATAAAAATAAAACGTTAATACTCACAAGAATCGATATGTATGCAGTATATAGTTTGTCTTTTGTTTTCTAATACTCGCTCGCGCACAGAAAAAGAATCTTGACAAACCTTGAAAGCAAGAACCTTGCAAGTGGGCCCAGGTTGGCATTCGACTGAGTCTCTTTGTTCTGTGGCTTCTTTTTGTTATCCGCTTCTGCATTTGCATTTTCAGGCTCTATTACCGTTTTGCCCTTGGAAAATCCACGTATCGCCACCTCTTGCAGATCCTTCAACGACGCTTCCTTTGAACTGAAAAGTATATTTATAATTTATAAATACAATTAAAAAGAAAATAAAAAAAATAATTCACGTAAATACCTTGCTAAACGGTGAAGAACTCGGGTCACAAGAAATTCACAAGATCCAGGCTTCATGTGTTCCATTTCCATCAACGAACTTATCACCGAGCGAACCACGGATGCCTCTAGATCATCCGTAACAGCCTAAATTCATATACAATCTCACAATAAATTATTATTCGACTCTTTATAAACCTTAAATAAATATCAAATGTATAATGAGTTTTCACCTCTTTCAATGAAGGGACTATGAGAACCGAGAGTGGAGCGGAAGCTGACAATGCGGATGATCTGGCACCCTCTTCTTCATCGCTGCTTGCATGGCGAGGTTTTGGAAATGCTTTTATTGCATCATAATAGTCGCTTGAATGTCTGAATTAATAAATATAATATTTCAGATATATTAATTTTTGAATACTCCGGTTATACAAGAAACCATACCCTATAGATTCCAAGCTATTTGTCGATTTCTCGATTTTTCTACTTTCTTCGACACCTTTATTAACCTTGCTCAAACCCGACTTGTCTTTCGCATGTTCTCTCTTCATTTTGCCTTGAATTGCAGCCTTCGCCTAATAACATACAAATAGATATATTAAAAAGATATGTTACAACACAAATAGATATATTAAAAAGATATGTTACAACACAAATGTTAAATTATTAAACATAAGAGTAAAATGCCAGTTTTCGTCCCTGAGGTTTGGCCAGTTTTGTGACTTTCGTCCAAAGATTTGTTTTTCCGCATCTGGATCCAAAAGGTTTGAAATCTTTCCATTTTCATCCGGCTCGTTAACTCTCTCCATTTTTCTCCCTTAAATCAGGGGTATTTCCGTCTTTTTTGCTAACTTAAAGGGCAATTCGGTCTTTTTCAGGAGTATTCGGTCTTTATACATAAAGTGAAAAACACAGAATTGCCCTTTAAGTTGGCAAAAAGGACAGAAATACTTAATGGAGAAAGATGGATGGAGTTAACGAGCCGGAAGAAAATGGCAGACTGCAAGATTTTAAACCTTTTGGATCCAGATGCGGAAAAACAAACCTTTGGACGAAAGTCGCAAAACTGGCCAAACCTCAGGGAAGAATATGGCATTTTACTCTATTAAAAATAATAAACAACCTCTGCTAGGTTTAATGCACTATCCTCATGCGAAGCGGTTGACGTTTTTTCTTGAATTCCGAGCCTTGACTTTGGAGTGCGTGGAGAATCCGAGTCATCATGTTGTCCACGGTAGACAAACGTACCACTTATGGAAGCATCTTCAAGAGAACTAAACGTGCTGCTTGACTGTACGTACCAAAGTTACAAAAACCAAAAGAAAAAATGAAAACGTTTTTGACAACTGAAGCTTACCATGGTACTTTGATCACTAAAAAGCGATGACGTTTGCGTTCTTGAAGATCTCACAACAACGGTTCCAGTGCCATCCATCGACACAACATCATCATCACCCCTGTACGAATCATGTCTTTTATCGTGATCCGATTCTCTGTAATCTCGTCTAGAGGCTTCTAATAAACGCCTGGTACCACTTTCCATATTTCTCTTCTGGGTTGCGTGAGTGTCAGTTTTCCGGTCTCTAATCTGAGGTGGTCTCACCGCACTTCTAACCGTTCCCGTACTCCCGGACCCACCTATGCTGAAATCCCATCCAGCATTTCTCTGAGTTTTACCATGCCCGCTGTAATTAAAAGTACACGTCAGCAAAACTTTAGATACAGAAGGGCATATATATAAACCGCATTCTAGGTATCCACCTGGCTCGAACGGTTTCGTCAACTCGTGGGTCCCGGTTAACCTTCACGGTATTAGATCCTTCTGCAAAAGCTTGTGTACCGTTTCTAGATGTATCCCCGTCCTTAATTTGAAACTTCGGTCTTTCTCTGTCGAGATAGAAAGAAATAGTCAAGATGCTTTAATGGAAAGAAACAATAAAGGTGCCAAAAATGAAAATGATGTGAAAGATACACCGCATTTGTTATATCTAAAGATTAATAGCACTAAAGAAAGAACCTGATTCTCTCCAGGAGTCTTGGATTCTTCCTTGCATTCCTAATAAAGCGGTGTTTCAGAAGTTCCTTTGCACTTGGCCTCTGAAATGTAGAATAATAATATAAATAAACATATAGAGTAAAATGTCATTTTTGTCACTGAGGTTTGGACAGTTTTGCGACTTTCATCCAAAGGTTTGTTTTTCCGCATCTGGATCCAAAAGGTTTGAAATCTTGCCATTTTCATCCGGCTCGTTAACTCCATCCATTTTTTCTACGTTAAGTCGGGTATTTTCGTCTTTTTTGTTAACTTGAAGGGCAATTCGGTCTTTTGAATACTTGTACATTATGCTAAATGCTTGTACATAAAGTAAAAAGACCGAATTAGTTAACAAAAAGGACGGAAATACCCCTGACTTAACGAAGGAAAATGGATGGAGTTAACGAGCTGGATGAAACTGATCAAACTTTTGGATCCAGATGCAGAAAAACAAAACTTTGAATGAAAGACGCAAAACTGGCCAAACCTCAGGGACGAAAATGGCATTTTACTCTAAACATATATATAAAAATAACAATTATAAGAAAAAGACACCACATGCGCGCATACAGAGAGAGCGAAAGGCGAATAACATACCTCACCAGGTACCTTCTTTAAACACAATGAAACAAATTCCTTCATAGGACGAGAAAAATGTTCATCTAGCTGCAAAGAGAACCGACAGCTAATTAACGCTAGATCTAACTCAATTAAATAACTAATCAAACTAAATGGGTACACCGTACACATAACTAACCATATTAATATCCAGAAATAAAATTAATGAAACTTAAGGACCTGAGGTGGACTTTCTCTAGGTATGATGAAAAGAACTCTCATCGGGTGAAGATCGGCTAACGGAGGTTCCCCTTTAGCCATTTCAATTGCGGTTATTCCTAAAGACCAAATATCTGCCTGTATTGACCAAATCAAACATGATAACGACTTAACGAGTTTACGAAAAAGTCAAGAAAATAAGAAATTAAATTGAGTAGCAAAAGTTAGAAGTGGGACCTTCTCATTATATCCCTCTGCATTCTGAATAACTTCCGGTGCCATCCAAAATGGCGTTCCTACAAACGTCTGTCACAATCAATCGTATCAGTAATTTTCTCGATTCCTACAAACGTCTGTCGAAAACAAACATGCGCGTGTGTTGGCTAATCCTAGAATACCTTTCTTCTAGAAATTGTTCTGGTTAGTTGTGCGGACACACCAAAGTCTGCAACCTGTAAGAAAGTCGAAAAAAAGCGTATATATCAGCATTTTCATATGCAACATATGAACCAAAGGTAATACTAATCACAATTGAACAAAAACAACGCACCTTAACGTCGCCATTGGCAGTCAACAAGATGTTTGCAGCTGTCAAAATGTTACAAGAATGTAAATCTCATATTTTAAAGAAGAAAAAAGTAAAAAAATCTTCAAAATATCTGTTTCCGTTCTTTTCTAATACCATAAACTACAACAAATAAGATTTCTAGTATTATCCTATCTTAACACGCGACCCGAAACCAATATTTCAATTAAAGAAGGAACTAAACTAAAGCGTGTAATTATCAATATCAAACCTTTAATATCTCTGTGGATCTTTCCTTCTGTGTGTAGATAGTCAACGGCATGCAGCAGGTCACGCAAAATGCACGCGATAGACATTTCATCCAGCGGTTGATTCGGTTGAATCTGTGGAAGATCACTCAATAACAATTCTTTTCGCATTTTCATATAAACTAAACTAAACAATATGCAAATATACTAGAAGTTGGTGCAAATAACCTACTAGATCAGCAACAGAGCCACCAGCCATATATTCCATTATTATCCATAGTTTAGTTTGGTGAAGAGATGACCCATAGTATTCTGTAATATATTGCGATCGACATTGTTGCAGAACCGCTATTTCCTGAATCATATTTAAGCGAAAGAAAACTATTCAATATTCAAGAATTCAATACTCGTGTGACCGAATTCAGACATTATACCTTTTGAATGTCTTCAATCTCATCCTCTCTGTAACCAATATATAACAAAACATTACTTATACATCATAATCATATATATATATAAACAAATTGATTTAAAGATCAAAATCTTACGATTCTTCCAAATCGATAACTTTAATAGCAACCTCTTTATTGAGTTCCTTATCAAACCTGCAAATCAACATGATCAACATTATGCACATGATGAAAATCAAAATCAAATAGTTGCAGATTACAATTCAAGAAATTACCCTTTGTACACATCACCAAAAGACCCTCTTCCAATGAGTTCCAAATCACTAAATCGGGATCCAGCAGCTTCCATGATAGCTGCAGCATCAGCCATCTTCACTAACCACTGAAAAATCAAAGACTAAACCCCGTTGGTCCTCAAACCATCATACGCATTTCATCAAACACTTGGTGTGCAGACCCATCAATTCCCACTTGGAGTTGACAATGCTAGTGGGCTATGTGTCAATTGACTGTTGCTTGAAATCTGAAACACGCATTGAACAGATCGCCGAAAGGATCAGCAAAAACTTGACAGCTGAGCGATTGATTTAAGGAAATGTTGAAAGCGAAAGACCACCAATTAGGGTTTGTGAAATGGGATTAAAGAGTTGGGGTGTGAAATTGAAGATTGGGGATCAAGATTGAAGAAAGAAACAAATGGAAAGTTGTCTGATTTCTGTAAAATATTGGCAGAATTTGTGTAAAAAAAAGCCGTTATTTAGGTAACATGTTGCATGTACTTCAACTCCGCCTGTCATTTCATTTTTATAGTAGAAAAAATTAGAACAAATATCATGAGAAAAGCATGTGTTGGAAAAATGGTATAACTTTTATCTTTCTTTCTTGGATTTTTTTTAGGAAAAATGGTATAACTTTTATCTTTCTTTCTTGGATTTTTTTTTATAAAGTATAGAAATGTGCATATATACACATGTATCAAAAAGTTGCTCACGCGTTGCAGCAGGATTTTATGTGTGCAAATCGTTGTCATCAATGCTACCAGCTTGGATCGGGTGATATCGCGGAAACTTGTAAAATAGAAGATTTCATGTGAAAAATATTTAACTTTAGGTGGACAAGTGTGTAAGAAAAGCGAAAGGATATAATACGTGTATACATACATATATGAATATGATGTGTGTACCTATGGGTGTTCACGGTTCGGTTTTAAGCCTTGAAACTGTCCAAACAGGTTATTGGTTCATATTCACGATCGGGTTTTTTAGTTATCTCTCGGTCGGCCGGTTTCAATATTTGAAAACCGTAGCAAACGGTATGGTTTACGGTTTATAGCAAAAACCAACAATAATAAACTGGACCAGACCGTAAGATTTATTTTATTTTTTATATTTAATATATTAATATATATATATATATATATAGGATTAGGATCATGTGAGAAGCACTATTCTAATTGGGAAACATTCTGGACCACACATTTTCTCTAAGTTTTTCGTAATATACACATACGTATAGTTTAAAATGGACTATATACATATGTGTATAATTCAATATACATATATGTATATAGTGAATTTTAAACTATACGTATGTGTATATTACGAAAAGCTTAGAGAAATGTGTGGTCCATAATACTTCTCAAGTTTCTCAAACAGGGTAGACTTCTCTTAGGATCCCTACCCTATATATATATATATATAGTTAGGATCATGTGAGAAGCACTATGTTAACTGAGAAACATTCTGAACCACATATTTTCCCAAAGCTTTTCGTAATTTACACATATGTATAATTTTAAATTGACTATTTACATATGTGTATAATTCAATATATATAGTCAATTTTAAACTATACATATGTGTATATATTACGAAAAGCTAAGGGAAATGTGTGTTCCAGAATGCTTCTCAAATAGGATGAGCTTCTCTTAGGATCCCTACCATATATATATATATTTTTTAAAAAATAAATAAGTTTCAGCAACTATCATCACTAACATGTGTTAGACAAAAGTTGCTGAATTTTGTTTATTTTTTAAAAAAATATCCACTCGGCGCTTTTTTGTTTTTTTTTTTGCTCAAAACTCTTAAAAACATGTATATTACATATGTTATTTTTTTCAAAAAAAAAATGTCGGGAGGTTCGGTTTTCTAGGGTTTTCTCAAATTTTTAGGGTTTTCTATCTAACCCTCCCTATATATATATATATATATATATATATTAATGGGTTAGGATCAGTGCGAAGCACTAGGCTAATTGAGAAACTTGAGAAGCATTCTGGACCACACATTTTTTCAAAGCTTTTCGTAATATACACATATGTATAGTTTAAAATTGACTATATACATATGTGTATAATTCAATATACACATATGTATATAGTCAATTTTAAACTATACATTTGTGTATATTACGAAAAGCTTTGAAAAAATGTGTGGTCCAGAATGCTTCTTAAGTTTCTCAATATGGTAGATTTCTCTTAGGATCCCTACCATATAATATATATATATATATATTATACACATGATAAATTTAAATCTAAAAGAGTTAAATGCCCGGATAGTCCCTGTGGTTTAGTCTTTTTTCACCTTTAGTCACTAACTTTTCAATTTTCGTTCTCGGATAGTCCCTGACGTAGATAGTGGTTAGTTTTTCTTGTTAGGTGCGTGTGAAATGACAAAAATACCCTTAATAGTAATCAGATTAAATTAACTATAAAAAAACAACTCCACCCCACCCCCTTTCTCTCTTACTTACTGCATCTTCCTTCTCATCTCTCTCTCTACACCTCCCTCTCTCTCTCCTCTCCACTGCCACCACCATCAATCTTCCCCACACACCATTGCAAGACAACCTCCATTCTCAAACATCAACACCACCTCCACCGTCAACCTTCCGGCGAGTGTTCACCTTCTCCACCACCATTTAACAACACTACCAGAAAAAAGCTAACCCAACCCATCAACCACCACCACCTGCCAACACCACCGGCCCCCACCTCCAGCTCCACCCACAACCCACTGCTGCAACCATCATCGCCGCCATCATCATTCAGCCACCACCACCATCACCACGAGGTCAGAGTAAATCAAAAACATGACACTAGTCACTAGTTACACGCATGATACCAGATTAATCTATTCAAAAATTGTTAAACACTTATTGTCGCTATACAAATCGGAATTCAAAGTAACAGACAGATTGGGGAATTTCCGCCATTGATGCAGTGATGTAGCTCATTAAAACACAAACAGATTGTTGTTGTTGTTGATAAGCCAATTGTTATGTATTTATGTTATCATTGAAAATTGATGGTGACTGGTGGATGATCCACCATTGCAGATGTTGCACAGGGAAAGAGAAGAAAGATTGAAAATGGTGGGGGGTGGGGTGGGGGTAGGGTTATTTTGTTTTTACAAAGGAGTGGGTCCTATAAATAAACAAATCTATTTAATAAGTTAAGTTATTTTGTTTTATAGTAAGTGTATTTTTATCATTTTACGTCCTCTTAACTGAGAAAACTAACTGGTGTTAGACATATGGACTATCCGGGAACGAAAATTGAAAAGTTGGGGACTATAGAGGTAATTTTAGAAAGTTAGAGACTAAAGGTGGAAAAAGGTCAAACCACAGGGACTATCCCAGCATTTAACTCAATCTAAAATCTATAAGTAAGGAAACTAAAATGTTAACTAATTTTGGACCATATGTGAACGTTCAATTTCAATATCTAATACAATACATGTTGGCCATATTTTAACATTCAAAAGTCCATATAGACAAGTGTTATGATATTGGGTATGTTTGGCAAAAGTAGCTGTTGTTGGTAGCTGGTGGCTGTAGGCTGGAAGCTGGTAGCTGTAGTTGTAGCTTTTTAGATTTATTTAGGTGTTTGGCAGAGTGGCTGAATCTTTTAATAAAATGTATAAAATACCAAAATAGACATTAAAAAGTGGGTACATTAGAAAATTCATTATTTTTAGAGGTTAAAATAGTCATTTTTTCCTAAAAGCTTGTAGCTCCTTCTAAACGCTGCTAATATGAGCGTTTAACCAAAAGCTTCAAGCTCCTAACCTAAAAGCTTCTAGCTCCTTCAACCAAACAAGGCTTTTTATTAAGTTGAAGCTTTTTCTTAAAAGCTTAAAGCTTGAAACTGCTAAAAGCTTCTAAAAGCTCCATGCCAAACATACCCATTATATAATTTGGACCGCTTGTTTTTCTTTTTATTAATAAAGCCCAAACCATGAAACCAAATCGAAACCAAACCGTTAATAATGGTTTGGTTCGGTTTAAGAATTCAATGTTTCGGTTTCGTTTTCAATTATCAAAAACCGTGGCTAACGGTTTGGTTTACAGTTTTGACCCAAAAACCGATCATACCGGACCATAAACACAACCCTACGTGTACCTACCTAAATACATATGGGTTAAAGATGTTTTTTTGTAATTCTTAAGATATTGTTGGTTCGGAAACAACCTCGTGTTATCTTATACTGTATTAATTAAGTTAATATATTTGAAAAGGTATATTTGAAAAGGTATTAGGAAAATCATTAAAAGATAGTTTTTGGTCCAACTAACAAATTTGATGACCTGACCTTTTCTATGTAACGTTTATGTGTATTAATGTTTCAAATGAAGATGAAATTAAATTAATGTATGGATCTATCTGGACTAGATCTATTTGATTAGTTTATGATGTTTATAGTTTACTTTTAGTTTTAAAATATTCATGCTTGAATTAGTAGAAAACATATTTGAACATGGATTTATATTCGATTTTAATGATTCTTTTAACAAATTGAATCAGAGTTTTCAATCTTTGGTGTTAAATTCCTTTTATGTTATTTAATCGATTTCCTTTATGCATTCTCAAATTTAATCCGTCACGTTTAATTGGGTCTATTTACTAGATTTGCTATTTCTCTATATTTAAAAGATTTCTTGTACTTTTAAAGGTGGGCAAAGTTTTTTCCAAAGTCTTGGTATGAGTGAAATGATATGAGGTGCTTTCTTTTGTATTTGCTTCAAAATACATTTTTTAACGGCAAAACTATATATAAAATAGGTCAACTAAATGCTGAAAACCCGACAATTATATTAAAATATCAAGGATATTAAAATCTATCTACCTATATCAATTAAAGGCGCCAAACTTAGACCTACTAGAGATCCACAAAAAAAGTTTCCACTTATCACATGACTGTACGCGAAAACCGAACGTACATATTGCTAAATTCCTTGTTATTTCTCGCTTTCCAAATCTTCCAAACACTGGTTAGAATCACATCCTCGACTTGCTTCCTCCGTTTTTTAGATCATGGTAAAGACGACGCCAAACTTACATGGATCTTATATTATATTTAAAAATATGTGTTTATTACTCTTAATTGTTTGATTTATATAATTCCGGCATCAAATATAATACAAGATCTATGTAAGTTAAAAAAACTCTTTCAAAGTTTTAATTTTTTACCTTTATAATTTTTTCATGGATAAAAGCATCTACCAAATGAAGTGAAGGCCTAGAGTAGGTGTGTTAATTTCAACACGACACAAAACTTATACAAATTATGTTGGTTCGAGTTTAGACTAAATGAGTTTGAGTTAGTTTTGGGTTTAAAGACACTCGTTGTATGGTCGGTACTTGAAACTCACTTCAAAAAAGTATGTTCACTTCAAGAAATATGTTGTCAAATAGTCAATCCCATATCTTTTATCATTTCAAGTTTTTACCAACTAGTTGTGGACCCAGGATTTTTTTCTGGGGTGCGGAAATTTTTTTAAGATTTTAAACCCGTAGCTATATAAAAAAATTCGGTTCATAGCGGGTCGGGTCATGTAAAACAAGTAAACATAAACAAACAAAGTTTCATAGCGGGTCGGATCGAGTCGGGTTATGTAAAACAAGTAAACATAAACAAACAAAGTTTCATAGCTGGCCAGGTCAGTTCAATTTCAATTTTCAAACAATCAAACCCTAGTTCATAACTTCCTAAAATATTAACAAACAAAGTTTCAAGTAAAACAAGTAAAAATCATAAAAAAACCATCATAAGTAAGTAACATAACAACAAAAAGACATCAAAGTTCAAAAAAACATACATTGGTCTTTAATTAGAAGAATCCGACGAAAAAAAATGGTTCAACCCCTTTCCTTAAATAAACACCACTTTCCCTACTCATGGTTCCTATCACAATCAAATTGATCCATAAGTTCATCGCTCCATAACATAATGTTTCAATTTTAATTTTCAACTAATCAAGCCCTAGAAATCGTGTGTAATCACCCTAAAAATAATCTAAACAACATAATCACCCTAAATAACATCTAAACAACCAGAAACAACGTCAAAACACACGAAATTTCAAACCTATTTAAGGATTTTATTACCCTTTTTCTCCTATAATATAAACTAAAATCATCAAAAAAAACAAAAAAACTTACCCTTTATTGATTCCGTTTGGTTTGGCGGTGGTCCGCCCCTGCTGCTGCTGTGTTCGGTTCTCCTGTGTGTGATCTGGGTGTTGGCAGACAAGAGAGGGAGGGCTGGAGGATATTAAAGAACATTGGCTTGTTTTAATTAAAATATGGTGGGTTTTGCTGCTTAGTGGGCTAGGATTAATGGGCTTCATATAAGTTTGGGTTAAGGGATTGAGTATTTTAAGGTGGGTAGTATAAGTTTATAAACTTTATATAATTTAGGTAGTTTTTTTTAAATCAGATTTTATTAAAAATTCAAAATATCCAAGGGGTGCGGATGAAAAAATCCAAAGAGTGCGGACGGGAATTTTTGACGGAAGTTTTTTTTCTGAACGGCAAGGAACGACGTGCCAACCACCGTGACACCGGGCGTTGTGGCCAAGGTTGACTACTCGACCGCCGCCAGCCCCTTGGCTCTACCAGATGCGCGGAAACCCGACCTCCACCCGCCCGAAGGCACGACAATATAATAATCGGTAAAACCTCGCCTCCCATCCAAGACGAACCGGCGCCACCCGTATTCGCCCTTCACCTGGATGCCGCAAAAAATAGTGGGGAGAGTTGGAGTCGAACTTGGGTCACTAGGAATACCAAGTCTTTCTCCAACCACTCCACCACAACCTCATTGACATTTTTGACGGAAGTTAACACTAATTTTTTTTTCCGGAGGTGCGCACCAACTCGAACATACTAATATTTACTTTATGTTTTAAAGATTGTTTAAAGATTGATTCTGATTTTCCATCCGGGTTCATGTCTTTCTGTAGTACCTAATATGAGACTATGAGTGTATACACGTAGATGATTATCATGAAATTTCCTTATTTTGACCTATGATGAATTTCCTACATATACATTTCCAACATATACATTTATAAGTTAGGGGAATAGTGTCAGGTTGCTGACCTTGCACTTCCCCATTGGACCAACCAATTTATAATTTAGTTTAAAATTACGTTCTCACCCCTAGTTCAAAAAAAATTATGTTTTTTCCCTAGCTAAAAATTACGATTATGCACTCGGTTCAAAATTCTGATTTTGCCCTCAGCTCAAAATTACGTTCTTCCCCTCGGTTCAAAATAAATTTACGTTCCCCTATGTCAAAATTACAATTATGCCCTCAGTTCGAAATTATGATTTCGCCCCGGCTTAAAATAACGATTTTGCCATCTGTTCAAAAATATGATTTTTCCCCATTTCAAAAATCATGATTTCTCCCCTAGTTAAAAATTGTGATCTTACAATCGTTTTACTATTTTTTTTGCAAAACTATAGTAGTTTTTTTTTTACTTGGTTGACTCGATAAAATTACCAATTTCCCCTGATCAAAGTTACGTTCTCCCTGGAAAAAAAATACTGTATTGCCATCGTTTGAGCTTTTAACAAATTACGATTTTACCACAGCCCAAAAATATAATTTTGCCCCCCGTTAAAATTACCGTATTGCCATCGTTTTAGTTTTTCTTAAAGGTGCGTGGGAAACTAGTGTCAGGCTGCTGCATGGGACTCCCGTTGGCCCATGTATTTTACCATTTTACCCCCAGTTAAAAATTACGACTTTGCCCTTAGTTCAAAATTACAGAATTGCAATCGCTTTAGATTTTGGCAAACAAAATTACAGAATTGCAATCGCTTTAGATTTTGGCAAATTAAGATTTTACCCGGTCAAAAAATAGGACTTTGTCCTTAGTTCAAAATTTCAATATTGCTATCGTTTTAGATTATTTTAGCAAATCTATATAAGTGTTTTGTTTTAATTGGTTGACTTGATTACTTTTTTATCCGTGTCAAGGAGCTGTCTAACACTTGCTATTAGTCTTGACAAATTATAGTTTTGTCACGAGCTCAAAATTACAGTCTTGGCATCGTTTTCGATTTTTTTCTAACAAAACTATGATAGTGATTTTTTAGTTGGTTGAGAAATATTCGGCCTACCGTCCCGCAACGCGGACGGAGGCATCATCTAGTTTGCATACAAAATGATCTTTTAGACTTCATTTATCGTCTACAAATTATTATAATAGTTATTTAAACATGTCTTGATAAAAGTTATAGTTGTATTCAACTAGTAAATATCCCTGCGCGATGCGGCGGGTACAAATGTAAAGTAACTCGGATTTGTGTAGTAAAGACTTGAACTGTTTCTTAACAAAAGTTACGTCAAAACGTAGATAAACTGAATATGTACATAAAAATAAGCACGGAAACGTATTATACATGGCTCGATTTTTTTGCGAATGAAATTTACGTCGAACATTAACCTGATCTTATACCGATACGTACATAAAATTAAGTAAAAAGGTATGTTTTTAAGCTAAAAATAGTACTGCGCGTTGCGGTGGGACCGAAACGTAAAGTAAGCGGAATTTATAAACTCTAATGAAAACATATTATATTTGACCCGACATGTTTTAAAACTAAATTTATGCCAAAACGTAGATTAACTAAAAACGTAAGAAAAAGTGAAGAAAACATATTATATCTGAGCCTACCAATTTTCAAATAAATGTAATCAACTTGAATTTATACCGACACGTACGTAAATATAAAAACGTAAAAAATAATTGTAAAGTTTCTAGAAAGTTTAAGGGTTGTAACTGCCAATACTAGATGTTGAAGGGTAAAGACTAAAATATAAAAAAAAGTACAAAACGACGAAAAAAATCCGGAATCAACCTGAATTTATATCAACACATACATAAGTATAAGCACGTAAAAATGATTATATAGATTTTAGAGAACTCAAGGGTTGTAAGTATAAATACTAAATGTTAAATGTTACAAGCTAAAATAATCAAAAACTTACTAAAAAAAACTTACCAATAGCAACCTGCGATGCAGCAGGTTGCTACTGTTAACCCAACTTATACTTGTAGCTATATATAATTAGTAAATTTAAAAACCTGATAGTTTTATTGTTTTAGTCAAATTTGATCAAAACTGATAATGTGTTTCTGTTGACTAGTCAAAGAGGTTTTAAAATATACTTTTATATGATTTACATTATAAATTTGGTAAAGAATTATTATGTATAATAGAGCAAGTTGTTGACTACAGTTTTTTGATTTTTTTTGTCTTTTTGTGAATTTCACCTTTCAATTTTAATTTGATTTTTTGTCTTTTTTTTTAAATTTCACCCTTCAACTTTTAATATGCTCTAAAATTTTCTAAAACTTTGTAAAATGACATTGACACCCACTTGAGTTTGATATGCTTATTTTATGTACACGTCGGGTATAAATTGACGTTTTTTGTTTCAACTTATTTTTAATTGAAAATGAGTTATGTCAAATTAATACATTTTGTGCTCATTTTTGTGGATGTTTTTAGTGGGCCTACATTTTAATGTAAATTTTGTTCGGAAACGAATCGGGTCAATTAGAGTTACTTTACGTTTTCAGTTAGCCTACATTTTGACGTACATTTTCTTTAGACTTTATAAATTAGAGTTACTTTACGTTTGATGAGTCATTTCAAATATAATACATTTTCGTGCTTATTTTTATTTACTTTGTTCGTTGGTTTACCTTTTAATCGTTAAGCAATTACAAAAAAAAAAATCATTTAGCTCAAATCATATTAAAAAAAACCGACACTGCAACGCGGGAAATCAATTCTAGTTTATTTAAACTCATTCCAATGTTGAAACTGATTAAATGAGTCAAACGAATTACATTTCAGAAAATAATAATTAACTATATCTATTATTTATTTATATACTGTTATTTAGTAACTTTTGCATGCATATGGTGTTATACCATATGCATTGGGTGGTTTTTTAAAAAAAAAGGACAGAATTTTACCTTTTAAGACAAGTTTTTATATTTCTTGCAACTTTGCCTCACAAAATTGATTTTGTTCACTTTAAAGCCAAAAGTTTTTTTTTACAATTTAACCTCACAACTTTTCTAGTTTTCATCTTTTGCAAAATTTTTATTTATGTTTCGTACTAAGTTTTGCGAGTTACCACGGAGCAACGTGCTTATGTGGTTCAACATTTTTACGTTTCGTTCATAATTTTGCAAGTTAACACAACACAACGTCCATGTATAATTCAAGGTTTTTACGTCTGTTGTTTTTCATTTGATAGGTTCGTCACAAAATGTGGGTCATTGATTGACTTAGTTATTTTTTTTATATGTTCTATGTTTCGGTCTATCCATTCATTTTAAAACACAACAACTATAGCGCTGGCTGTCGCTGACAGTGGTGTGGCATTTGTGCTATTTGACATGGTTTTCCACCTCCGCGAGGGTTGCTTAATTCTAGTATACTATCAATTTGTAACATTTGTAGGCATGAAGGTTGTACCCATATATTTGATGGGTTGTACTTATATTTGAGTTTATTTATCTTTAGTTTTTTTTAACATAAATTACTTTTAAGCACATACAAGTTAACATTTGTAGGATCAAAGGATTGTACACGTATGCTTGGTGGGTTGTACTCACTTTTGGTTTTTATTTTTTTTTCTTTTTTATCTTTAATTTTTTACTCTTAACCCCGTATTTTTATATTTTTTACATTTTAACCAATTACTTTTAACCTCATAGATATTCTTTGTATTATGTTTTGGTCAAATTTTGAGAGTTAACATGCTGCAATGTGTGTGTATGATTCAATGTTTTTATGCGTAGTTTTCCGTTTAACACCTCGTCGCAGTGCGCGGTTCTAGAACAACTTAGTTATTTTTTCTATGTTTTACGTTTAGAGTGTGTGGTTCAACATTGTTTCATCGTCTACTTTTCGTTCGGTTTATATTTCGTTTTTTATTTCTTTTTCTATACGAACCTTTCTTGTGTTGATGGTAGCTCATGGTGGTATAACCACTAGCGCTACTTAGCACGGTTTTACGCCCAACCATACACATGTGGTTAAACGTTTTTATGTCGTCTATTTTTTCACGTTTTACAGGTTCATCGTAACGCGTGGATCCTAGATCGACTTAGTTATTTTTTATATGTTTTACGTTTAGGTTTAGTTTCTTTGCATTAAAACACCGCAACTTCAGTGTTGGTGGTCGCTGACAGTAGTGTGACATTGGTGTTCGCCTCCGCCGTAACGCAGGGGTGCTTAATACTAGTTAAAGATTAAAAGGAATGTCCACAAGAATAATGAAGTAAAGTAACTTGATTGAATTGATCGATCTTGAAAGTTTTGCTCATAGTACCCAAAATATGGGGCGAATGCATTTTTGGATTTCCAAGGAAGATATCAAATATGAAGTTTGTTTTAGGTAAGGATGGCAGGAAACAAAAATAAAGTAACACATGATAAAGATAAAAAAACTCAGGAAAGAAGCATTTAGTCAAACACAAATTAGTGCCATATAACTCTAAGATCTAAAAAAACCTGGATAATTATTCATCCCACCTCCACACCACCACCACATCTCCGCCACCGCCACCGCCACCTCCTAAACCACCGAAATCACAAGTCGCCAAGATGAATACGAACGATGTCAATCACGCCTTTTACGGTACCAGAAGCCTTATCGAAGCCCGCGTTCTCTCGAACTTGCTTACGCTTCCTCCTCAAATTCAAATTTTAGGTTTATGTTACAAGATGGCCGATTTGTAGAACTCCAATCACTAATAATGGCTGCCAGGTACGTGATTTTGAAGCTGCCATGGCTGATATGAAGTTTTTGGTAGCTGTAGCTTCATTGCGTTTTATGGATTTTGATTATGTGCCTTAATTTAGTTTTTATCCTACAATAGAGAGTGAGGGAGATTTGCAATCTAAGAAATGAATTATGTGGCTCTATTGCATTTTAGGAGAGATATTTTATTATTGAAGATTTTATGGTGTCTTATGTGCATAAATACTTTATTGTGTTTTACGATGCGATCTGTTGCTTTATTGCTTCATTGCAATCTTCGTAAAATGTGGGTTTTATATTATTAAAAATTAATTTAACTGTCATTTTGTATATTTAAAAAAGTGTTGTTATCATATGTTGGTAACGAGCATGTGAGATGTTTGTTACACGAATTTTATTTTATAAGACAATGAAAAATAAGGCATTCTATTACATTGCGTTTTTTAATTGTGTTTTATAACACAATTATAAAACACAACTCATTGTGTTTGAGTCTATTGCGTTTTTCAATTGTGTTTATAACAAAATTATAAAACATATTTTATTGGTGTTTTAGTGCACCGTGTTTTAAAATACCCCCTGGTTCATTGTATTTAGTCCATTGTGTTTTATAACACACTGATAAAACCCATTTTTTTAGTTCATTGCATTTTAGAAAGAAAGAAAAACTCATTTTTTGTGGTTTTTGTCCATTACGTTTTAGAAAAAACACATTTTTTGTTTTTAGTTCCTTACGTTTTAGTACGTCGGGTTTGGATTGTCGATTGTCGCTTCCACTTCTTCCTAGAAAAGCCAAGATTGTGAGTGGCGACGATGGAGGATAAAAGACCATGGTAGGAGAAAGAGATCAATTTAGAGGACAAATATAGGGTTGATTAGGTGGATTTGGAAGTTGTGATGTGGGAGGTGGGAATCAGGGAGGGTGGGGGAGAAAACCTGATGAAAAAGCTCTTGATCTAGTTTAAATGGAAGGTGGATTGGGAAAGAGAAGGCCACATGTGTGAAAAACCTTCCATATTGCCCAATCACACCATAAAAGGATATAAACACTATTCATTCAACTTGTTCTGTTAATAGATATAGATATAGATTCTATTACCTAATGAAATTGGAAACATAAAATCTAGTGATTTCATAGATTATCCCATTATCAAAGGACAAGTGAAAATAACAATGAAAGGTTACGGGTATAGTATGGGTAAACGAGTATGTATGTTTCGGGTAATTGGGTTGGGTATCACCTAATGCCATACACATTCCAATCCCATATAATTATTTGAAACTAATCTCATACTCGGTCACACACTAACATACTCAAATACCCACCCCCGGTCATGAATGTATTTAAATTTCAGGTTTACTCTAAGGTTCATGTTCATTTTTCATCCCTAATAGCAATGTTCATTCACCCTATATTTGTAAGGCAAGTTTACACACCCTTATAAGATTCGTATATCTTTAGTGAGATTCAAGGATCTCAATGTGAATGTTCACACCTTTAATCCACCATATGAAGTTTATTATCTTTAATGTGAAGGACTCTATTTCCCATTAATATGATTGACCACCTTTACCCAAGTAACACCCTTATACACCAAACCATCCATGTATCACACACATTTATACACCTACCATGTCTTATAGCCATGAATTTATCTCATAATTCAGTTTGATTTGCGTGTACTCGCGTCTAATACCATATAGATCACATATATGTAGTAATAGCGTAATCATATATTTGCACCAAACTTATCCTTATATGGACAAGAAACGCAAAAATAGACTTTGAGGAGTCGTACGAACTTATCTAACATAGAACTCTCCGTTTGCAACTTATTCTTCAATGCTCGTTGACTTCCTAAAAGTCAACAAAACACAATAACCAATCAATTCACTTATTGATCTATTTGATTTTAATCCACTTTACCCCATAGCTAAATTTAATTTATTCTTACTTAACTATACGCAGTGATAACACATATTTGATTTTTCCTTCTTTAATATCCCCACAACATCCATGGGCTTTCTAATAACCCACCAAGTTTCCTTTTTAGTTCTTCCATCTTTCTAACTTAGAGCATTCACAATGAAACCCTTAAAAACATGTGAGGGGGTTTAGTTATATTATAAGGAATGGTTGGTAGTGTTTTTGAGTGGTTGTGAGTAGAGGAGAGAGAAAATATATGAGAAACTTACTGTTCATCTGTAAATATATAGGAAAAAAATATGGAGAAAGAAAACTGTATAAATTTTTTAATATTTTTAGAAATGGTAGTGAGTGAAGGAGAGAGAAAAAGTAATAATAAATGTATAGAAAATACTATTTAATTGAAAAGGAGAGAGAAAAAGTAGTTGTTTTTAGTGGAAATATATAGATATATATGTATAAATATAAGGATTTTATTGTGAATGCTCTTAGATCCCTAAAAATTTACTTAATGATCTATTTAGCCCAATTGTGACATTTACACTTATATCCTTAGACTATGCATTTATCAGCTTCATCTTTTATATTTGAATGTTTTGACATTTAGACTTGTAAGATAAATTTTTGTGATTTTACAAAAAAAAAATACACATATCTTTTACTTTTTTTTGGCTATATGGTCTTATAAATCGGTCAGTTCGAATTAACCGACTTTAAGTCACATGTGACTACTACTAAAATGTAGCAAACTCGACACAAATTGTTAATTATTGTATGTAACACTAGGGTTGCTATACTATAGAAGCACCGCTAGGCCTTCAAATCTAAAGGGTGCAAAATTTGAAGAAGAAAAAAGCTACAAAACCTATTATAAAAGTCAAAAGATATATCTGATGATCCACTAATTTTTATGTTTGGGAAGTGATAACAAAATGATTTGAGGGGTTAATGTATAAAATGATTGAGGGGTTAATGTAGTTTTTAGATGAAATAAAGTGTTGTTGTGGAAGATGACCATGTAGGTAGAAAAAATGAATGTGATGTGATGACACATATTGATTGGAGTCTTAATGTGTTTTCTATACCAACAAAACGAATGAGTTTTTGCTTTCATTGGAAATTCGAATTGTTTTTCTAGTTTATAATATTTTAATACATGATACCTTTAAGGCTTTAATACATCTAAATACATTTATATGCCATGTTTATTTGTTACTATAAACTCACATATTAACACATTTTTTAGCACACATGCATGTGCACATGTGTACGTACACATATATGTATTTAACTAGTAAATCTCTTCGCGCGATGCGGCGGAAAATGTTAAAGTAAACCGGATTTATGCAGTAAAGACCTGAACTGTTTCTAAACAAAAGTTACCTCAAAACGTAAATAAACTGAATATATACATAAAAATAAGCACGAAAATGTATTATACATGGGTCGACTTTTTTGCGAAAGAAATTTATCTCGAAAACCAACCTGATTTTGTACGGATACGTACATAAAAATAAGTAAAAAAATATGTTTTTTAAGTTAAAAATGGTACCGTGCGTTGCGGTGGAACCGAAACGTAAAGTAAGCCGAATTTATAAAGTCTAATGAAAACATATTGTATTTGACCCGACTTATTTAAAACTAAATTTATGTCAAAACGTAAATTAACCGAAAACTTACCAAAACAAAGCGGAAAAACATATTATATCTGAGCCTACCTATTTCAAAAAACGTATCAGCTTGAATATATACTAAAACGTACATAAATATAAAAACGTAGAAATAATTATAAAGGTTTTAGATAGTTGAAGGGTTGTAACTGCCAATACTAAGTGTTGAAAGATAAAGGCTAAAAAACTTACTAAAAGATAAAAGAAAACCGTAATCAACCTAAATTTATAACGACACATACATAAATACAAGCACGGGAAAAATATTATATAGATTTTAGAAAGTTGAAAGGTTATAAGGGCAAATACTAAATGTTAAAGACTAAAAGCTAAAATAATTAAAATTAAAAATTACTAAAAAGGAAAAAAAATTAACGAATAGCAAGCTGCCATCCAGCAGCTTGCTACTGTAGATGGCTTTCACGTAGGCTTTCACCTTGCAAGTTGCAATCAGTGGCTGAAGTGTTGAATTGTAAGGCTATAAGGTGTGGATGAGGCCATCACTTAGAGATGGCTTTCACGTAGGCAGCCACGTCATCGGGTGTAGGGGATGAGCCCCAAAGGATGGCCTAGGGTGTGGGTGATGCCCCATCAATATATATAGTGGCGAAGCTTGAGATTTCCGACCGGATGGGGGTCGAAAACGTATATACCAAAAAATTTCTATAGAACCGGGGGTCGAAAACGTATATAGCCAAAATTTTCTATACGAAAACTACATATATAACACTACTGAGCAAAAAGTTTGGGGGGTCCCGACCCCTTCTATACTTCGTCCATGAATATATATACAAAATGTATGTCTGTATAGGTGTGTGTTGATAAAGAAAGAGAAAGGAACACCCTCTTCGTTGGTTGAACGACGTTAGCGACAGGACGGGCCTAAGGGGGGCGGTGTGGACAAGCAGGGACGGGCCTTGCCGGACCAGTGTCGTCCCCCACACGTTATAGCCTAACAATTTCCATATTTCTCCTTAATTGAATTTTCTGTAGTGTCTGTCTTTCTAAAGGCATGTGAAAAACTGTTACAAAAGATATGAACACATTTGTGTAGACTAATGATATAAGCAACAGTTAGGTCGAACGTAGTGGGGCGTTTTGTGGTGGGGGAGGAGGCCGAAGGCGTTTCATAGCGCCGCCCACACCATTACAGGGGCACTATGGGGGTTGAATTTTGAATCCCCGTTATGTATATCACGGCGCTATAGGATGATTTTCAAATTTCTGACCGTTGCAACGGTCATAAATTAAAAAAAATATTTTTAAAATTCAATTAATACCTGTAAATACCCCGCCTCTCTTTTTTTAATAAAAATTCAACACTTTCAATCTCTTCTCTCTCTTTTTTTATAAAAATCTAGAATATTTATACAATGAATACCTTCAACCGCGATTTTATTCCTTCACGTTCGAGTGCCGACACGAACCAAGCTAGCCATTCTATCTGTCCCGTTTCTCTGGTACCCACTCGGCCCACCCCATACGGATCCGGCTTCGTCGATTTTAATCAAAATCAAACTGGGTTCTTGAACCTTTTGAACCAACCACTTTCATGGGACCCAAATCTATACGGTTGGAACCCGAATCAAAACATGGGCGAAATAGGGTCATCTCAAGCATTCGGTTCCGCACAAGCATTCAGGTCGCCCCTACGCGAGCCCAAGGTTGTTCTAGAAACACAACCGGAACCAGAGGAGATGCAAAAAGGAAAAGCAAGACGCTCGCATAAAAAGAAAGCCGAGAAAACCGAGAACCGAGCGAAAAAAAGTGCAATCATGGGATGAAGAGGAGTTATACACGTTAATCCGATCTTGGCTTGACGTGTCGAAGGACCCCGTAATAGGTATTATTTTTTTGTATAATTTTTTTGTGTTTTTTTGTTAATTATTTGTTTACTAGTTTATAGACCCATGTATACATGGGGTTGAAGATAGAAAATGAATGACTTTAAAATAATCAAAGAGTGATCAAGTTCTTTGGGAAAAAATTATGTGTTTTCATTTATATAAACTTGAAAGAGTTTTTTAAATAAATATGTTATTGTTGAGGTTCGTTGCTTTTAAAGGACATAGTGATTATAAATTTTGAATTATTTTTTTATATCCATATTATTTCTTGCATCACACATAATAAATATTAATTTTGATATGAATACATATAACCCTAATATGAACTATACATACAAAATTAAAGAAAATATAATACTACTCATTTTAAATGATGCGTTTAAGAAATAAGAATTTTGTTTTTGAGTACAAAGGAATTTATATATTTTATTTCAAATTAATATTTTCTTATTTTAAAAAGTGTTTTTAAAGTAGAAAATGGAATGGAATTAGTTAATGATCCAAGATTATATATATTAAACATATATATACTGATTATATATATATATATATATATATATAATGTTTAACATTTGTTTTAAACGATAATAACAAACTATAAACATGATGGGGTTTTAAATTTTTGGTTATCTAATCTTTTTTTTGATAAGTATGTTTTTATTTATTAAAGTAGAGATATTATATTAAAATATAGGTAAGTTGAAAACTAATATTAATTATTAAGAATTTAGAATATTGAAGAGATATAATCATGAATATAAGATTATTTTAATATATATATATATGTCTATAGGGTGAGGTTCCTGTAAAAAGGACCATTTTCATGAGAAGTGTGGAGAACGCATAGGAATTAAGATGTATGCATCATTTTTTGAACTTAGCAATGATGTTTTGGGTTGTTTCGGCAAGAAAAACACCAAACATAACAATTTAAAACACAATGCAATGTATTATAGGCGTGTAATTTAAAAAAACACTATTTAACACTTAAAACACACTACTTAACGTTCTTGCCATACTGTTTTAAGTTTTAAGCCTATAATTCATTGTGTTGTGTCTTAAATTGTTATGTTTAATGTTTATCTTGCTAAAACAACCCAAACATAATGTCTAAGTCCAAAATATGATGCCTACATGTCAATTCCTATGCCTTCTCACACTTCTCACGAAAAATGTTTTTTTACAAGATCCTAAACCTATATATATATATATATATATTATATTAAATTCAATCATTTAATAGTCTTTATATTAATTTACTTATTATTTATTATTTAAGTGGTTGAGGTAGCATGATGAATTGACACATGGCATTTTGGTTAAATCTTTTAGTATAAAAGAATGCCATGTGGCATTAGGGGTACTCTTTTATTAGTATTAGATTTTGTAGCAAACAATCAAAGTAAAACCGTCTTTTGAAACCGAGTCCAAACCCTTTTTTCCGGCCCAATGGGAAGGGAGACGAATACCGGTCGGCGGATTCAATATCGGGCAAATGGACCGATATCAACAAGAAGTGTACAAATTTTCATACCGTTTACCAACAGACAAAAAACGGATGGAAAAGTGAGCACAACGACGAGGACATTACACAAGCCGCCTTGATCGAGTATCAAGCGAAAAATGGTAATTTCTCGTACATGAAGTGTTGGCAACTTCTTCGGAATAGCCCCAAATGGGCCGACGTCCCTACGGTAAGAGCGAATTCGGGTCGGTCGACGAATAAAAGGCCGTCAAAGAGATCAAAAACCAACGAATCGGGTGAACCCGAAACGCCGACTTCCGACGCTCGAAACATCGACGTAAACGATGATATTCCGGAGGAAGAGCCGATGCAAGAGCTTCCACGACCCGTCGGAAGAGCTGCTGCAAGAAGCGGTGCGAGATCGAAAAGGCCCTAGTAATCGTCGATGTCATCCGATATTACTAATGCATTTTTTGAGGTAAACCGACGCCTTCAAGACATACACGAACTCGGGAATAAACGTATAGAGGAGAACCGGGAAGCGACCGAGATTATGCGGGATAGACATTGGGCTTATGACTTTGAATTTTACTCGAAAACGTATGACCACCTAACCGGTAAAGCGTTGAAGATGGCGTTGGCATAAAAGGAGGGAATCGAAAAAAATATATAATCTTTGAGTTTTTTTAGTGTGATGTTTTTTTTTAATTTTAGTGTAATGTTTTTATTTTTATTTTTAGCGTAATGTTTTTATTTTAATGTTTTATAAGTTATAGATTAATTATAAAATATTTAGATTAATTATAAAATATTTAGAAATTAATAATTGAGTAATGATGAGATAGATGCTTTACGACAATGGCATCTAGTGCTATAACTGTAACACCTCGTAAAAACCCGTCTTATAAAATTCCGACACGTGTTCCGCTAATCCTCGTTGTCACATGTTAACCGAGAGGGACCAAAAGCGTCGTTATGTTAAATTATATCCTCTGAACGACGGCAAATCAAAGTCGGGGGACCAGACTTGAAATGGCCCAAAACAAATTTTCTGGAAGGCGGTTACGGACCACAACCACATATGGTTACGGTCCGTAACCATTTTAAATCTATGGGCGCGCCAGGTCCTTACGGACCGTAAGCCATCACCCTTACGGTCCGTAAGGGTGTCGCTGGCAGTATATGCAGCTGGCATATCAGCCTGCTGCTTTGGACACCTTGCTTGCGAACTTCAATTAATCTCTTGCTTCTTCCACCTCACATGACACGAATCAACACCAGGAAAGCCTTGTGAACACTTGGCATGATCATGAACACCATATTCAGGCATAAATAGCAAGCATTCCTTCCTCAAAACTTGCTCATTCATTCATTCTTCTCTCTACTTATTCTCTGGAGGTTCCTGAGCTTATAGAAGCTTCCAACCCAGTTCTATTTCGAGCTAGGACCTTGTGTAAGTGTCCTTAACTCTCCTTTTCAGTTTTTATTAGGCTTTAAGCCAAAGTCAAAGCGTTTACGTAAAAACGCTTTGACCTTCGGCTAAGATCACTATGGTCCAGCCATTGTTCGGTACGAACATGGCTACGTGATCGTAATTAGGTATGTGGTAGTCCCTTAAAATGGCACCTCCTAATTACCATGTTTGCTTGGTCAATTGACGGGTCAAAGTTACTGTCAATAAAAGTCAACGGGTCAGTTTTTGAAAATAATTCATAATCAGTAATGTAGGTTTTATAAAAATTGTTTTGACACTTTAATGACTTGGTAATAAGTATTAGAACATGTGTAAACATGTTCGGCCCGTCAATTCCAGGTGTAAGACCCTTACTTATATTCAACAATTTTCGTATGGTTTCGACCATAATGATGTAATTACGTTTACACATACATTTGAAAATTTCGGGTTCATTAAAAACACTTTTATATTGAAATAACACAACATTATGTATATAAGTTCGTCATTTAAAAATGACGACGAAACGTAGCGCAAAAGCTTGTATCTTGATTGTGTTCGGTTCATGTTCATCACTTGATCTTCTTCCGAGACTTATAACGTTCACCTAACGTTAAAAACACTTTTAACGTTAGTTATTAAGGTTTTTAGTATATTAAACCAAGCTACTAACTCAAAATAACAATATAAATAATTTTTGCAACGTTTTGGGTGTCACACCCCGACCCGCAGCGGAAAAGGTGATCGGGGCATGATTGGGTTATCATCAAAGCTCATGACATTTATTTTAACGTTTCATATTCATTAATACAATTTAATGGAAATTTACAATCATAATTACATAATGACCTAAACATCAGTCTAAGCTTCTTTGTTTTCTTCTAAGGCATTTCCTATGTTTTCCTTGCTTCATCCTGTTCACCTGTATCATGTGTAAAAAGGGTTTTTGGATCAACAAAAAGTTGACGAGTGAATCCTATGGAAAACATTTGAACAAGTTTATTTAATTGATTATGAAATAAAGTGCACAACCACACATGAGTAAAAATAGATGTAAACTTATTCACCAATCAATTTAATATTAAACAATACACACATGAACAAAAATGGATCGTTTAGAGGCACGCGTTGCTCAACTCGTCTCTCACGAGGAACTGATGGGCCTAATGAATGATGCATAAACTTGACAATATGAAATACATACTACAAACAATATAAACTCAATAATACGCACATGAACAATAATGGATTTGTTTTGAGGCACGCGTTGCTCAACTCGTCTCCCACGAGGAACTGATGGGCTTAGTGAATGACTTTCATATAAGTTGACAAAATGAAATACATAACCACAACAATATAAACAATCTAAGTTTAGATCATAATATGGTATGGCACAAGTTTAAATAAACGAGTTAATTATTTTGTGACACATGTGTAATTAAAAAGGGGGAGTTGTAAGATTCACTCACAGTGGGTGCGTTCGGTTGATGATGTTGAATGCACGTGAAGTGGTTTTAACCACGAGTGAAATTAACCTAGATAATGGCATAATGTTTCGGTAAGTAAACGGATTTTATTAATCCATTTTAGTAGGATTGTTGGGTGTATTTTTGTGAGTTTAAGGCTATTTTCTAACCTAAAAAATGTTATTTTTAAGTATTTTTAAATGATTTTTAATTAAAATAAATAAATAAAAATAATAATAAAAATGTTGACTTTTTTGACCGTTGACCGTTGACCTTTGACCTTGACTGTTTGACCGGTTCATATGCGTGTAAGTGTGCGCTGAGTGAGGCTCGAACACGAGACCTCCCGTACGCGTGCACGCAGCTCTACCAACTGAGCTACGTGTCTAACCCGAAATATTTCTGTTTTTAATTATATTTATATATTAATTAGATTAATCCGAAAATCAACTTATTTCTAAAAAGATTTTAATAAGTGACTCGGTGCGCTCCACAGGTCTCGAACCCGGGACCTGTGGGTTGAGTTAACACACAGTCCACCGCTGGACTGTGTGTCTAACTTGTTAAATAATCCGATTTATATTATACTTATGAACAAACTTCATTATTTCATTTCTGCCTTATTTTAAAAAGTTAGATAATTGTCCGAATCGGTGCAGTAGACCGGACTGTGTGTCTATCTTGGTTATTATTCCGGTTATTATTAAACTTAACATGTACAGCGGTGACTCCGATTCGGTTAACAAAAAAAGACATTTTTATTAAGGCAAGCATGCGTGGGACAAGATTCGAACTCGAGACGTTTACATGTTTAATGTGCACACAGTCCACCGCTGGACTGTGTGTCTAACCCGAGTTATAACTTGATTTAAATTAAACTTATAGACAACGGACACTTCGTCTTCTTCGTTAGATTTTAACCAGAATCGGAAGTCCGACTGGTTCGAAGATTAAATCATGTTCGTTAGTGTCTGATGGTTAATTACATGTGAGATTAAATAAAAAGAATGAAGGATTAAGCGTAAGGTGTACCGACTGGACTCCTCTGTTTCTCCGGCGAAACTCCGGTGACAGCAGACACTTCCGGCGACGTGTGTCCTGCGGCAGAGAGTCTTCAGAAAGCTTGAAATGGATGTGGGTGACTTCGGTATAAGCTCTGGGGGTTCAGTAAGGCTCAGAAGTGAAGGGTTCGGTTTTCCGGCGATGTGCAGAAGTTTTCCGGCGAGTGAAATTACGTCGGGTAAAGGTGCGGTTTTGAGCGAAAAAGCTTGCAGAGTTCGAGGAGGTATTTATAGGGCAGGTCGTCGATGAATTTGGTCCGATTTCCGACTTGATTCGTCGGTTAGAAATTCTCCGGCGGTTATAACTTGTGTCGCGGATTCAGGCGTCGGTTATAACCGATGTAGTGTTTAAGGTTTACGTTATAACTGAAGTTACCGTCCAATCTCGCGAGATCGCCGGGATTTCCGACGACTGCATTTGGGCGCGCCGATTTTGAACTCGAGAATCATGATATGAATTAATTGATTCTAATAATTAACAAGAATTACAAGTGGCGCAGTGGTTGAGTGTGTGTGCGATAAGACTTTGCTGAACCGGTTGACTGACCCGGGTTCGAAACCCGGCAGAACCATTTTATTTTTATTTCATTATTTTTAACAATTTTTCAAAAACAAATTATATATTCCAATATAATAATTAATTATGTATCGTTTAAAATTTATTTGGGCATTAAATACGCCACGAAATTTTAAACTGATTGTTCGGTTAATAAACGGAGCGGGTTTGGTAAAATCCGTTTTTGACGGATGTTACATTGGGGGCGTCGCCGTATGCCACCCCCCTTTTACAGAAAGTTTTGATACTGGTGCTGCAGATGTCGAGCAACCCATTTTTTTTACTTAAGCCTTCATATCTCGCTCAATTTTTATCCGTTTTACGATCTGTTTCTTCTTACGTGATCGTAATTTAATTCTCCATCACATTGAGTTAAAATCCAACACCCGAATTAACAAAATTTGAGATTTTTAAGCCTTCGGCTTAATATACATTTACTAAGTTTTAACCCGTTCATATATCCATCAAAAAAACATGTTTGATTGATACCAATTTATCATGAACCTCATAATTTCAATGTTGTCCATTATACTAGGATCAAATGAAGAGTTATATACATTCTTAAACCCGTTCTTACTTAAATGCTTATTTTGACCTGTTAAGGGTATTTAAGCATTTTTCCGCATAATTCACTTTCATTAACTTTTAGCATTATATTACCACATTTCTTGTCAAATAATCTTCCCCCACAACTATAAGTGTGGTGGATTTTAATGTGGTAATTATTAGTTTCGAGTTTTATCCCTCGGATTACTATTTTACGACAAGACGCATTTTAAGGCATTTGACTCACAAGAATCATACTTTTCGCTTTTATACTTGTTCTAAGTATTTACTTGATCAAATGACTTATTTCTAAACAACCCATAAGGGCCGTTTGTTTGATTTGTCGATCAAGGGCATTATGGTCCATTTAAGCCTTTCATTTACGATAAATGATTTCGAAAGGCATATTGACCCAAAATCTCACATATTAAACTATGATCTTGTTTGAATAATCATATTGTTTTCAAAACACAATAACTATAATGTAAATCATCGGTTTACCTAAAAGATAACCAAATGTCCATTTTTTACCTTATTTAACTCTCATTGAACCTTAAGTTCTAAATGAGTAATTATACTGTTACACTTACCTGGCTCGGATCAATATATTGACCCGTTAATACCTTGCTTTAGTAACCACCAATTACTATCAAAGTCGATAGCCATTAGATATTTATTCCTGTAAACATACAGCTCGACAGATAATCATTAGTCGATGTTGTCAAAGGGTGATACCTTCACCTTTTGACCCGTTTAGTCTAAGTGACCGTTTTTATTTGCGAGTTGACATTTATTACCATCTCATCTACATGACTCGCTCCGGTTTACACCGTACGGTCATTTTACTATTAAAAAATTTCTTAACTCTTTTGACTCCTTATGGCTTACGCCATGAAGTGAAATTTCAAAACTAACGGTTATTTTCAACGCGTGACTAATTTAGCGTTTTGACCTTATCATTCGTTTTAGTTTACCCTATAAGGTAACCATTAAAAGTTCATTTTCTATTCGTCATAATATGTCCAAATTCCCGATTTACTCCTTCTTAACCATTGATATGATTTCGTATCATTTTGCCTATCTCGTTCCGTACGACTACACGTCGGAACATTATACTTCAATTGCATATTTATCTGATTCATAATTAGTATGATAAGAGAATATTTTACGAATCAAGAATAGTGTAAGCTATACTTACCTTGCATCCGAATTATGTTTCTCCTTCACACTCGATTTGTTTGACCCGCTTCCTTCCCAAGCTTCCACCTAGCTTGTTAAGCGTCAAACTATCATTGTAATTTGTAATATTCACAACTATTCCATCCTACGATTTTATGTCAAATTCATCATTCGATCATGTCATTGGTCAGTTTGACTTTTAAAGTCAAACTGCCTATTGACATAAGTATTTACACGGTGTAGCTCAACTACTCGTTTAAGTACATTGTTAAATATCCGGTAAGCATTATCCTTATGCTACCGTTTTAGCTATTTATTAAATCAAGTTATCGAAATTATAACTTGTTAAATTATCATTACATCAATCATTCTTAACACATGATGATACCAACATCATTTTAACATGAATCTATCAGCACTTTCATTCTATCATACAATACCCTTTTTCATAGTAAGTATGATTATATACTCAAACACACAATTTGTTCAAGTAGTTCCTTAGTACTATCATGCATGATACTTCTAAACACAATTATATCATCAATTTCATCATATGATTAAAATCCACTTATCTAAGTGTGCTAAATCATCTAGACATCCAAATCATAGCAACCTATGTAGAATTTTCACTTAGGGTTTTGCTCCTAAGCAAGTATACATCACTAATTCGGCCATAGCCTCTACGATTCATACTTAAATCGCTTCTTGTGATGTTCATCAAATTTCACAACTTCATCAATATCAAAAATTCGACATACCTTATGATCCTCTCGCTTAGGTGATCGTTTATATGCGTTAATGCATTAATCTGAGCCCTAATTCAGCCTTCAATTTGATGATTCTTGTGGATTAGGTCAAGATGGGTTTTCCCCCTTCTTTCTCTGCTTCTGTATGACACACACACACTTAGTGTGTGTGTTGTGTTTTATTATTATTTTTTATTAAACCCAAGTTCCAGGTTTTCCCCTTTTAGTCCCTCAAGTTTAGTTATTATATAATGGGACTATAACTCATTGTTTTATAATTAATATACTTGTTACTAACTAGGTTAATTTGTTCCTAGTTATTGCGTTTACGGGTTCACTTTACCACTAATGGTATTTTACCCACTCTTATTATTATTAACGTGGTTTGATTACCAAACCCGTTTTCGGGGTGTTACACCAGGTCTACGGTTGGTTCGCAACCGAAAGTCGCAAGGATTGACTCCTGCTTTGACCGTCAGTTCTGACCCGAATTTAGCAACATTAGTTACTGATTCTAAGTTGTATTATGACCATGTTATGATATAGTGTAACCCTCTGGAGTCATACTACATTGTCATATAGTAATAAGAGTTTATACGCAAGTTTCCGCTAAATATGCTAAACTTTGCTAAAATGCCCTTTTGTTCAAAAATAAGGTTTTAAATACAAATGAGCATACACATGACTTGTAAACTGATATGTTAAGTTGTTCAACTTATTATAAGGACAACATTCTGATCATAAACTGAGTTTTGATTAAAAATGCGTATTTCACGCTTTAAAGTGACCATATCGCCCTTTTGGCGTATAAGATGGTTTAAACATAGTTTTGACATCAAAACTCTTAACCTACAGATGTAATATCATATTTAGGATTATTTGGGAATTCAATTCAGATTGCAAACTGAGTTTATACACAAGTCTATGTACTAAGTCCTTAAATGACGACATCGCCCTTACGACACTTAAAATGGGTTTTAATCAATTTTAATGAACAAAACTTTTTGCTTACTGATATTATATAACATATTTTTATCATACAAACCTGATCATAATATCAGTTTCACTTAAATACCATTTAAATCGTCATTTAGTGACTTAATCGCCGTTTCAGCGCATAATATGGTTTAAAACCATATTAGAGCTAAATTACCTACTGATTTCAAAACTTATTTTATATATATATATATATATATATACACACACACAGTAGGTACATGATCTATATTCAGATTCCCAAATAAGTCGTCAAGTGATGTGTGAAATGACCAAAATGCCCTTTTGAGGCATAGTTTGGTCTTAAACTATAACCCACACATATATTTGATATCCTAATGATATAACATCATAAATTAACCATTTTTACAGAATTTGTATGACCATGAGATCAATTTACTTGCAAGCTCGTTTATAAGTCGTAAAATGACCAAAACGCCCTTTTGAGGCATAACTTGATTTTAAAACCATAACGGGCATATATGTTGATATCCTACTGATATTACAACATATTTTAAATATAATGGCATATGGAACTTGTATACGACTCATCCGGTTACCCGGTTTCGTTTATATGCATACGGTTAAGCCTACGTGACTTGTTTACGTAGTTTAACCGAAACAGGTTTAACCTTATCATTTTCTTTATCTCAAAATCCAGAATGTAATATGTTTACCCATATTAAACAAGTCTACTTTTCGGGTTTAAACTACATTCTATTCCGGTCATCGCTTAATCTAGCGTTTAGTACCGTAAATATCTTTTAAGCTAGTCGTCCGAGTCTATGATGTAGATATGACCCGTTAGCATTCTAATTGGTAATTAATAGCATCATTCCAACTAAAGCCTCTCGGTAGATTGTTATCAAAGCTTACTTTCTTGATTATCGGCTGAGTTGTTATCTTTTTGAAGAATTAGCTCAGGTAAATACTTTTAGCCTATTTTCCCTATACGGGCTTGGGATACGGTATAATAATACCGCTTGGTCGGGTATGGGATCATGTTGTCGGATTGTAATTTAACTAAATCTTCATAACCCGTTTTATTCTGTTTTGTTTGATAACTTAAACATTGGGGGTTAACTCGACCGTGTCCTGGATAGCCTCAGCTCATTTAAGTTACTAATGGTCACGACCTTAAGTGCGGAGTGTAGGCATACACCTGTCAGATGCTAATGCAAAATAATATTAAATCCCATTGGTGGATTATAAGTGGTGTGTCGGTTAATCAGGTTATTCGGTTTCTGCACCGGATCCCATTGCATTGACAAACATGTAAATCTGTAAACAAGGTCATTTTGAACTATCCCAAGTTATTTGTAAAATGTGCCAAGTGCACTTAAACCATTTTTGAAAGATTTTCAAAATGTGTCGGTTATTAGTATTTACCAGTGTAAACTGACGTAATTTCAAAAGATTAAGTTACAAGTTTCAGCACGTAATAGGCCGAGAGCTGCTTGGTAGTGACATAAGAGGATCTTGCAAGTCCTTAGTTGCCTGAAGTCTGTTGAACAAATACTTTGTATATTTATTTCGATTCGCCTGTGGATCTTTTATTACAAGCCATGTATTTATTATTCGAACTTTGAATATTCGGTTTGTAATAATATTTTATATTCAAGACTTACGCTGTGTTGTGTTTGTTTGGTTATGATGTTATCAACTTACGTGACAATATTCCCCACCCAGACCTACCGGAATACACGTAGAAATAAGGGTGTGACACAACGCCTTATAACGCCCCTGCTGACGTGACACACCACATGTCAGGATTACACATGCCCTTAGGAAGAGGGAAGTGTGTCATAGGAAATATTGAAATAGATGCAGAGATTAAAAGGGTTAAAATATCAACCTTGTTAGCATTATTATACGTCTTCATTTGCTATAAAAGTTACATTAAAAAGAATCGTATATCTAGAAAACTTTTTTGAAGAAATGTTAAATTTCAAAGGTCTATTTACACCCCAAAAATATTAGGTCGTTGTTGATTAACAGAATTAAATATTTAATATTGTTAATCTATCATACTCCTTAATAAATTATTTTACACTATATAAGAAATTACTTTAACATGTTATACTTATTGGCGGACCTATGGTTGCCTCAATAGGCATAATTGCTAGGGGTGTTCTTCGGGTTATTTAATCGGATTTCGGGTTTTTCGTGTCGGATTTTTCGGGTTTTCAAAGCTAAATATTTAACCCGATAACCGAACCATTCTAGGTTCGGGTTCTTCGGTGTTCGGGTTAGAATTGGTCAGGTTAGATCGGGTTTCGAGTTAGAAAATGAACTAGCTTAACATAGAAGCACAACCTTTAAAATTTTAAAATATCAATAATAGTTATTAGCGAACACTATAAAAACGATTTTATAAACAACTCTTGTATGTCGGATATTGAATATATGGAACGTATTATGTATGCTTTGATTTAAAACTTTTAAAAATTAGAGATATAGATGGACTTCGTGATTTAAAATTTTTAGAAGATAGTGATTTAAAATTTTTAGAAGATATGGTTTGCTGCACATTGACTAGAAAAGGATTTCCGAGTTATTTTAGAAGATGCAGCTATATCTAGAAAATATGCTAATTGTTTTAAATCTATTTCGGGTTTTTTCAGGTTAAACCGATTACCCATTATTCAACCCGTTAATCAATCCATAGAACTATATTCGGGTTCGGGTTTACATTTATTCGGTTATGGTTTCTTCGGGTTTCATTTACTTCGGGTTCGAGTGACTTTGGTTTCAGGTTAGGTTTTAGGTTTCGGTTAAAAAAGACAGCCCTAATAATTGCCCACTTTAATAATTTTATTAACGTATATACGCGTTAAAATCTCCAGCCTCAATAAAATTCTACAATCTTCCCTTGTGAACTTTCGAAACAGGCCTGTGGAATTTCGAAACTCACGCCTAAAAAAAACCCAAACTAAAAATTTATAAATTGTCAAATATAATTTGATATTATTAATAATCTCAATTAAATAGATAAGCCCAATATCATCTCTAACTTATGTTTAGCTAAGGTCAAGCCCATGTTCAATTTTAAACTTTTACAGACTTAACCCTTAGGCAAGTTGTCCATACACTTAGGCTTTAGCCCATGTTTATAGACTTTATTTATAAAAAATGAAAGACGCGTCAAACACAAAAGCATAACACCCATCGCCAATATATGAAATTTAGTATGATTATATACTAGGTTACACGAGGTTGCATAAATATAACTTTATATAATAAATAATAAAAAATATATCTCTTTTAGAAAACTCGTGTATTGTATAATAAAATATAATGTCATATGTTAATACATACAATTGTTAAGATTTATCTTTTAAAAATGAACTTTGGTGTACTATTCACTTATCATATTTGTTTAAAATCATTTATAGAAAAACAAATATTTATTCTTATCTAATTTTTGTGTAAATTATTATTATTTAATATAAGAGATAGATAACTCCAATATATATATGTTTATAATATTCAGGATATAACTTTATCTTGAAGGGGTATGGTTCCAAAAACCTTGCGCCAAGTAAGAGACCATACCCATTATTACAGCAAAAGCAGACTTGCGCAAACTGTATTACAAGAAGAAAAGTTATTTCTCCCATGCGTCAGGCATCTAAGAGAAGAAACAATCATTTAACTACCTTGCGCGGGCTCGCGCAAGATAACAGTTAAGCTTGAATTCTTTTCTCTATCAGGTGACACCTGCGCGCAGGGAAGACAAGTAGAATAAAATCTGTTACAACAGAAAGGACACATGGCAGGATTTCAGAGGGAAACAACTGTAAAATGTTCTAGAAACAATTAAAACTCAATCGTGCAAAGGATGAGCGGTTACAACAGAATTTACACGTGGCACGATCTGATACTTTCCTTGTAGTCACGATGATCGCACACTTCATAACAAAAAAGGCAAAGAAGCATCGTTTGCCACGTGTCAATTCCCTAGCCGTAGATCAACGCCATGATCCGTGTGCTTGGATGGAAAAATAACTAATTAACGGTGTTTGGAAAGATTCTGTTAACTTTCATCTCTCACATTTTGGCGCCTAAATCTGGCTATAAATCAGTAACTTCGGTTGGAAGCAAAGGTATTCACTCTCTGTCACACCCCGACCTGCAGCGGAAATGGTAGTCGGGGCATGATTGGGTTTTCATTAAAGCTCATGACATTTACTATAAAGTTTCATATTTATTATTTCTCTTTAAAGAGGAAGTTACAATAAACATACAAACACAACCTGTTCAAATACACTTTCATTACAAACTAAAGTATTAAACAAAAATCATACAATTACAAAGGGAAACTAAACTAAATGTCCATTCCAAAGCATTAACTTGTTTATTCCTCTAGGCCATCCTACGTGTTTCTTTTCTCAACTGGATCACATGTATCATGTGTAAAATAGGGTTTTTGGGTCAACATAAGTTGGCGAGTGAATCTTATTTAAATATTTGAAAGGGTTAGTTATGTTGGTTATTTGACTAAAATTGTGCATAACCAAATATGAATAAACGTAAATGTAAAATTAATCACAAAACACATAATATCAATTAATGCACAAGCACACACACACCAAGTGATGAACAATGAGATCAAGGCTCAATCAAACGGAGCCGATCTAATGAGGCACCTGATGCTCAACTCGTCTCCCACGAGGAACTGATGGGCCTAATGAATGATTTGCACACAACTTGACAAGAATGTAAACACGTATCACAACAAACATTATTTACATCGTATGTTTAGGTCATATATAATGGTAATAGCACAAGTTTGAATAAACGAAATAATTAAAGCGACACATGATACACCCCAAAACATAAATAAAAAGGGGAATTTGTAAGGATTCACTCACAGTGGTGCGTTCCTTGATGACGATGAATGCGCACGAATAATGATTCAACCGACGAGGGAAAAACTAACCTAAATAATAACGAACTGATTCGGTAAATAAATTAACTTTTATTTGAGATTAATATTTTTAATTACTGCTCTTAATGGGATTGTTAGATTTATTTTTGTGAGTTTAAGGAAATTTTCTAACTTTAATAATCTTATTTTTAAGTATTTTTAAATAATTTTCCAATTAAATAAATAAATAAAAAGAAAATAAAATAAAAAGGTTGACTTTTTGACCGTTGACCGTTGACCGGTCGGACTGTGTTTATTCTATGCGCTGAGTGAGGTTCGACCTCGTGACCTCTCGTATACGTGCACGCAGCTCTACCAACTGAGCTACGTGTCTAACCCGAAATATTTCTGATTTTAATTATATTTATATACTTACTGGTTTAAATCTGGAATTTAATTAATAAAAAGGTTTATACTGGCCTGAACCGGTCGCGCAGAACATGTTTCGAACCCGTGACCATCGACTTAACTTGCACCCAGCCCGACCAACTGGGCTGGGTGTCTAACCCGTATTATATAGTTCTTGTATTATATTTAACAACATACTGTGGGACAATCTGTTTTGGTTTAAAAAAATGGAATTTATTTCAGCAGAACGGACATGTTCAAGACTCGAACGCGGGACGTGTACGTTATGTTTGCACACAGTCCACCACTGGACTGTGTGTCTAACCCGGTTAGAAACCCGAGTTTAATTACATTTATACTTTAATAAAACTTCATCTTCTTCATATGAATAAAACCCAGAAACATAACTCGACTGTTTGATTTAAAACTCTTTGTTTAAATTATGAATGGACGATTACAAGACATTTAAGAAAGGATTCAACAAGGGTTATACCAGACAGTCGTGATCTTCACTTCTCCGGTGGAATTCCGGCGACAACACAAAATTCCGGCGAAGTATAACTTGCGACAGAGGCTCTACAGGGAGTTTGAGGTGAGTGTGGGTGACTTCTGTCTAAGCTCTAGAAGTCTTATTTTAGAGTATGGCACTAATGAAATGATTTCTTCGGTTTTCCGGCGAATAGAAAATTTTTCCGTCAAGAACAGAGTGTTTGAGCAGAGTGATTTTGTGAACGATTTGGAATGATTGGAAGATAGTATTTATAGGCAGAGGTGATTTAAGGTTTCGGTTATGAAATCACAGTTATGAATGAAATTGTCTTGAGTTTTCGGTTACCATTCAGTTATGTCCGTCTTCTTGATGATTGAAACAAATTTCTGTTATGATTCGCATATTCAACATCAGTTACTTTCGATCAACCTCAATTCAAAACGTAAATTGATATCCCTTATTTAGATTTTGGGCGGTTACAGTATTCTGTGTTTAGAATTTCCGACTCGCTGTCCGTTTGTGTATAAAATTTAATTGTTTCAGATTTGAATTAAGTTGGGTGTGTGGTGTAGTGGTGTAGAGTGTGTTTGGTTAGGGGTGAGACCCGGGTTCGATTCCCGCGGTCTACCCCTTTTATATATATATATATTTTTTTGTTTTTATTTATTTTGTATATAACTGTTATATATATATATATATATATTTATTTATTATTATTATTTTTATTTATATTATTAGTATAACGAATCTCTGAAATGATTAACGTACATTTGTAACGAAAGGACCATAATATAAACTTGATAAAAAAATGCTGCGGGTTTTAGAACCCGTTTTTCGACAAATGTTACAGTATCCCCTACTTTTAGAAATTTCGTCCCGAAATTTAAGTAGTGGTATGTTTGACTCGAAGGGAGGGTGTTTTAATTTGACAATTACCTAATTAGAAGAGGGTGAGAGTTTAAATCTTATTTGAGGCGGTAACGTTCCTAGTAAGGGTTGAATACCCTGCTACAGGAATCGCTTTTTGATGCCTAAAGTATAAGAATGCGGAACATGGATAAACAGAGTTGATTGACTAAGCATGAGTTTATGCATAAGAGTTTTGAGAGAATTGATACGTTTGGAAAGATAAGGTTATATCATAAAAAAAAATTCAACCATGACGATATTAAAGCCTACACGGAACCTCTCATAACCGCCTGACAATGCTGTTGATCCTTTGACAAGAATACTTATATATAGGAAGTACCAGCGGCGTATCCACCATATCCTTGTCAAATTTTCATTGGCTTTGTCAGTAAGTTATAATTAGTTCTATGTGACTCTAAAATTTACAAAACAAACACAACAGCCAAAGCTTGAGTCTCAAATCTGAAAGGATACATGACTGAATGATGACAGTACCTCTCTCGTTTGTTATGATGAAGGGGTCAGTCTATGTAAAAGTGAGACACAACCCAACTTCTTTAAATGATGAGATTGAGATACGTCAAGATGTATGATGATATGAATGTTAAATCAGTGAGTATAAAACAAATAGTAATTCGCTTTAAGATTCTTGGATACATAAATTTCCAATTTATAATCGAGATACATAAAGATCATAAGAAAACATAAAAAACTAAACGGTTGGAGTTGAGTCTTGATTCTTGGTGAAGGAAGGCTAGTTGGGTGGTTCATTTGGGCCGTTATTATCTTCAACAGGATTGGCGTTGATGTTGTAAGCTCTTCCTCTTGCAGGTGGTCTAGTGGTTAGGTTTTCTTGATTTGCTTGGTTAACTGGGTTTGCTTGAGCTTGAGCGTTTATGATGTTAACCAATCGAGGGCACGTGTTTCTAAAGTGGGTAGGGTCGCCACAATTAAAACAAGCTCGAACATATGGAAACATGGGGTATTGGGGTTGTTGATATGTTTGGATCATGTTTTGAGTAGGGGGTGAGGCTTGGTTTTGAGGGACGCGACAAGTTTTGCTCAAATGACCATAACGCCCACAATTTGCACACAGTCGACAAGGTAAGGTAGATGGATGGTGATAAAAACAGCTGTTGCATTGAGGATGAGGTCCAATGTAAGGTTTCTTATTTGGGTAAGTTGAGTTGGGTGCTACTTGAGTGATTGAGATAGCTTGGAGGGGTACGGCTTGTGAAGCTGGTTATACGTATCAAGAGTATGGGTTTGACGTTTTAGGTGTCATGTGTCGTATTTAGAAATAAACATTCATAAAAACAAATGAAGAATAATAAATTTACTACATCCATAGGATGTCTTGGGCTTTGCTCGTAATTGGGCCTTGCATGCCGCCATACTTCACCTTCGTGATCATGTGGGCCCCCATGATTACCGGGCTTTCATATGGTTCGCATGTGTTAGCCTGGTAACGTACACTAAAACCCGGAGAAAATCGAGAAATATGAATGTAACGTATGAAATTCGGAGTGCATCCAGGTGTGAACACGGTGACACCTCAAAGTGGGGTTAGTTCGAACGACGTTTGGTGTGGCATGCTTTGGCCTAATAGGTCCTTCGTACTCTCATCGTTAGTCCCCAGGTAGGCAAACTGGTCCGTTATATTGGATTTATACGAATGCCAACCTAGACAGGACGTTCCGACTACCGGTACTTGTACCCTTACAGTTACTACATGCCCGTCGTAGAACTCACTTTGATGAGATTAAAAAATGAAAAATGCGACAAAATCTTGAATAAAGGAAATATGAGGATGATTTGAATATGTGAACATTGAAATATGCGTGATGAATGTATATGTTGTAACATCCATCGAAAAACGGGTTTTCAAAACCCGCTTCGTTTATTAATCGAATAGTCAGTTTCAAATTTTCGTTGCTTATTTAATGCTCATTTTAATTTTAAACAATACATAACTAATAAACATTTTAGAATATGGAAACTAAAATTTTTAAAAAGTAAAAATAAAGTAAATAAAAATGAAAATAGGCTGCCGGGTTTCGAACCCGGGTCAGCCGGAAGACCCAACCAGCACACAACTTAACCACTCCGCCACTTGGTTCGTTTGTGTAAACAAGGAAACAAATAAAACTTAACTCTACCCGTGAACTCATCTGTTTGCGCCAAAACTGAAACCGCTCATCGGCTTTCAACTGTCCAGACTGTTGAGTGATCGCTATTACTGATTATAACCGATAGATCAATTGCTGCCCACGTTCTTAATCAATTCGGTCATCAATTGTCTCGATTCATATGATTTTGGGAGTTGAAAACCGAAATCATTTACTTCCTGATTTACTCTAACAATATCATCGTCTCATAATTCGGAAACACTCACAGAACCTCCAATTTCACTTTCGCTCTAATTTCTGTTCGTCGGAAACGTTTTCTGATATCGCCGAACTTTCGCAGGAAAACCGTGACATTCATCGAATCGGTAAATTTCTCAATTCTTTCATCTTCTATCCATTGTTAGACTTATACTAACTTAAATCCTTCAACCAGAATCGGTCCCAGATGACGTTACCGGATATTCAGCACTCGCCGGAAAATTTCTGAAAATTCCGAAATCACGCCGTGAATCGGTACGAACATCTAAACTCTTTGATAATTCTTGTTTAGTCATTTAATTTCACAATTAGTTAATCAAAACTGTTAATTGGTCCGCTCAGACGGAATTCATAAAACAGAGCCGACGACCTTTGCCGGAGTTCTGAGAAAATCATCTTTCCGGTACATTTATTTCCAAAACCTTCTTTGTCCATTACCATTTTAATCATTTATATGTTCATTAATCGAATTAATCAAGAACTGTCGAATATCGTTGTCTGTGTCTTTGAACGAAGAAGATGAAGTCGAACAATAAGTATAAGTTTAATTAAAACAAGATATAAAACCGGGTTAGACACACAGTCCAGCGGTGGACTGTGTGCAAACACATAGCGCACGTCACGAGTTCGAATCTTACAAATGCACCGGCGTTACGAATTAAAACCAATTTTTTTGTTACTGAATTAGAGTAGGACCCAGGATGTTCTTAAGATTAATTTAAATTGTAAGTTTAACAGATGAGTCACACAGCCCAACTGGTTGGGCTGTGCGCTTACAAACCAAGGGACCCGAGTTCGATTCGGTTTCCCTGCAACTGGTTCAATCATTTAAATTCTTTTAGTATAAATCGAATAAATTAAAATATTTAATTAGTATATATATATAATTAAAACTTAGAATATTTCGGGTTAGACACGTAGCTCAGTTGGTAGAGCTGCGTGCACGCGTACGAGAGGTCACAAGTTCGAACCTCACTCGGCGCAAACAAACACAAGTCCGAACCGGTCAACGATCAACGGTCAACGGTCAACGGTCAACCCAAAAAGTCAACATTTTTTTAATATTTTTATTTATTTATTTAATTTAAAAATCAATAAAAAATACTTAAAAATAATATTTTTAAAGTTAGAAAATGACCTTAAACTCACAAAAATAAATCTAAAAATCCTATTAAAATTGTTAATAAAATCCACTTATTTACCGTACCTTTTTGTTATTATTTAGGCTAGTTATTCCTCGTCGATCAACTCTCTAAACTCGTGCGCATTCAACATCATCAAACGAACGCACCCAATGTGAGTGAATCTCTACAAATTTCCCGTTTTAATCACATTTTGGGGTGTATCATGTGTCTTATTATTTATTACATTTAAACACTTGTGCATCCATCATATCCATGATCAAATGTGTATTCAATATGTATCAACTGTTTGTGTGGTTAATGTTTAGATTAAATTTATCATTTTCAGTACATACATCATCATAGGCCGTCTGTTCCCCATTACCTATGAGCGGAACGTGGCGTTGCCAACATACGATCGGCTCCGTTTGATTGAGCCTTGATCGCACATACATCATCATAGGTCGTCCGTTCCCCATTACCTATGAGTGGAACGTGACGTTGCCAACATATACATTATCATTCATGTCATATACTCATGCAAGGTGGTTTGTTATTGTATGTATATTTACGTTTGCTCACATATGATTATTGCACAATTTTTCCATATTAAATATAACAAGAAATCAATAATAAATGTTTTCTAACAAGGTTCACTCGCCAACTTTTGTTAACCCAAATACCCCCATTTTTACACATGATACAGGTGATCCAGTTGCAGCAAGAAACATATAGGACGGCTTAGAAGAATAAATCGGTTTAGGCTTTGGATTGTTTATTTAGTTACTTTTCCTTGTAATTGTATGAACTTGTTTGGAATATTAAAGTTGTAATTTTGAATTTAATAAATATGAAACATATTAGTAAACATCATGAGCTTTGGTGATAACCCAATTATACCCAGACTCTTATTCCGCTGCGGGTCGGGGTGTGACATATGTAAGCATGTTAAGTTTGACAATAAGTATAACTCATTAAGTATCACACAAAATTATTGGGAAGTGTTTGCATGCATTTGTGTGTGTAATAAATACGAAACAAATAAACATCATGAGTTTGCATGTAACCACATAAACAATTAAAATCTAATCAACTATAGTATAGGCTCTAAGGGTCTAATAACCTATCCTATATCCCTATAGTCAAAAACTCTGATACCAATCTGTCACACCCCGACCCGCAGCGGAAATGGTAGTCGGGGCATGATTGGGTTTTCATCAAAGCTCATGACATTTACTATAAAGTTTCATATTTATTATTTCTCTTTAAAGAGGAAGTTACAATAAACATACAAACACATCCTGTTCAAATACACTTTCATTACAAACTAAAGTATTAAACAAAAATCATACAATTACAAAGGGAAACTAAACTAAATGTCCATTCCAAAGCATTAACTTGTTTATTCTTCTAGGCCATCCTACGTGTTTCTTTTCTCAACTGGATCACATGTATCATGTGTAAAATAGGGGTTTTGGGTCAACATAAGTTGGCCAGTGAATCTTATTTAAATATTTGAAAGGGTTAGTTATGTTGGTTATTTGACTAAAATTGTGCATAACCAAATATGAATAAACGTAAATGTAAAATTAATCACAAAACACATAATATCAATTAATGCACAAGCACACACACCAAATGATGAACAATGAGATCAAGGCTCAATCAAACGGAGCCGATCTAATGAGGCACTTGATGCTCAACTCGTCTCCCACGAGGAACTGATGGGCCTAATGAATGATTTGCACACAACTTGACAAGAATGTAAACACGTATCACAACAAACATTATTTACATCGTATGTTTAGGTCATATAATGGTAATAGCACAAGTTTGAATAAACGAAATAAGCGACACATGATACACCCCAAAACATAAATAAAAAGGGGAATTTGTAAGGATTCACTCACAGTGGGTGCGTTCCTTGATGACGATGAATGCGCACGAATATTATGATTCAACCGACGAGGGAAATACTAACCTAAATAATAACGAACTGATTCGGTAAATAAATAAACTTTTATTTGAGATTAATATTTTTAATTACTGCTCTTAATGGGATTGTTAGATTTATTTTTGTGAGTTTAAGGAAATTTTCTAACTTTAATAATCTTATTTTTAAGTATTTTTAAATAATTTTCCAATTAAATAAATAAATAAAAAGAAAATAAAATAAAAAGGTTGACTTTTTGACCGTTGACCGTTGACCGGTCGGACTGTGTTTATTCTATGCGCTGAGTGAGGTTCGAACTCGTGACCTCTCGTATACGTGCACGCAGCTCTACCAACTGAGCTACGTGTCTAACCCGAAATATTTCTGATTTTAATTATATTTATATACTTACTGGTTTAAATCTGGAATTTAATTAATAAAAAGGTTTATACTGGCCTGAACCGGTCGCGCAGAACATGTTTCGAACCCGTGACCATCGACTTAACTTGCACCCAGCCCGACCAACTGAGCTGGGTGTCTAACCCGTATTATATAGTTCTTGTATTATATTTAAGAACATACTGTGGGACAATCTGTTTTGGTTTAAAAAAAATGGATTTTATTTCAGCAGAACGGACATGTTCAAGACTCGAACCCGGGACGTGTACATTATGTTTGCACACAGTCCACCACTGGACTGTGTGTCTAACCCGGTTAGAAACCCGAGTTTAATTACATTTATACTTTAATAAAACTTCATCTTCTTCATATGAATAAAACCCAGAAACATAACTCGACTGTTTGATTTAAAACTCTTTGTTTTAAATTATGAATGGACGATTACAAGACATTTAAGAAAGGATTCAACAGGGTTATACCAGACAGTCGTGATCTTCATTTCTCCGGTGGAATTCCGGCGACAACACAAAATTCCGGCGAAGTATAACTTGCGACAGAGGCTCTACAGGGAGTTTGAGGTGAGTGTGGGTGACTTCTGTCTAAGCTCTAGAAGTCTTATTTTTGAGTATGGCACTAATGAAATGATTTCTTCGGTTTTCCGGCGAACAGAAAATTTTTCCGTCAAGAACAGAGTGTTTGAGCAGAGTGATTTTGTGAACGATTTGGAATGATTGGAAGATAGTATTTATAGGCAGAGGTGATTTAAGGTTTCGGTTATGAAATTATAGTTATGAATGAAATTGTCTTGAGTTTTCGGTTACCATTCAGTTATGTCCGTTTTCTTGATGATTGAAACAGATTTCTGTTATAATTCGCATATTCAACATCAGTTACTTTCGATCAACCCCAATTCAAAACGTAAATTGATATCCCTTATTTAGATTTTGGGCGGTTACAGTATTCTGTGTTTTGAATTTCCGACTCGGTGTCCGTTTGTGTATAAAATTTAATTGTTTCAGATTTGAATTAAGTTGGGTGTGTGGTGTAGTGGTGTAGAGTTTGTTTGGTTAGGGGTGAGACCCGGGTTCGATTCCCGCGGTCTACCCCTTCTCTATATATATATTTTTTTGTTTTTATTTATTTTATATAACTGTTATATATATATATATATATATATATATTTATTATTATTATTATTTTTTATTTATATTATTAGTATAAGGAATCTCTGAAATGATTAACGTACATTTGTAACGAAAGGACCATAATATAAACTTGATAAAAAAATGGTGCGGGTTTTAGAACCCGTTTTCGACAAATGTTACACTCTCACTTACTCTCTCTCTTACTTCACTTTAACTATTCTAATCAACCTGTACTTATTCTCACGACGGAGGGTGGTCACGAGGAGAACCCCTATTCTCCTCGTGGCGAGTCTAACGGTGGTTTGTTTTGCAGCGTTTATCGGAAGCTTTTGTCATTACGGCGAACAATCGGAGGATTAACTATTTTATGCAGAAGAAAACCACTATATCTGATATGATTCCGATCAATTAGATCTACTGTTTCTTCATTGGCGCCCACCGATGTCTTTTTTCTTATCATCTTTTTGTTTGTTTCGTCTGAACCACCAGTATTATGGCTGATGGTTCATCTCATCCTTTAGGTCCTCGATCTGAGATCCGCCATGTTGCTCGTGGCGCTCAGATTGACGGACAAATAGAGGAGGAGTTTTCCGGCGAAGCTGATGTTCAGCATGACCTTGGTCATACGAGCATTCAAGTAACTCCGGCGGCTCCACATGTTGATGTTGCATCAATTTTACCACTAGGCGAGACTCCGTTGTCTTGGCTTATCAAATCTCAAGCTGCTCTAAATGCTATGTATGCTCAACTCTGTGCTCAGACCGGAACTCTAACTTTTCAAGCTCCGGCTAATGCTCCTCAGGTCCGTGCTTCGCAGGCACCTTGAGCGTTGAATTATGATTCACAGATCCGAACTCGTGCACCTTCACATGTATCTGTAGAAGGAACTGAGATGTATTCTCAAACTAAGAATGATTCCATTCATTCTGATAATAAAAAACACGAGGATAACGCTCAACGTCGCACATCTGTTCACTCACGTTTGGGGCTGCGATTATCTCAGAAGCGGGACACCCAACGTGATGAGTATGATAAAACTTATGATGAAGGGGATAGCGTAAGTGTTTTTAATCGACTATCCTCGGATCATATCAATTATAAACCTAAGATTCGTGCAACATACAACCCTGAGGTGTAGCATGACTACAATTTGGTGTATAGGCCTGCTAAAGCAGCTGAACAATCGAAATTTGTGAGAGAAATAGCATTGGCTCCGCTGGAACGAGCAAAGTTACCATCCAATGTGGGGAAGTTTACTGTTTTAACTGATCCTGATGATCACATGTGCCTCTTCACTGGCGCAGGGCTGATTGGAGGCTGGACATTACCAATGTGGTTCCATCTGTTTGTGCAAACTCTCACTGGGGTCGCGCGCCTTTGGTTTGATAATTTACCCACAGGTAAACTTTCTTCTTGAAATGATCTTAAGGAAAAATTCCTTACGCATTTTAGCCAACAGAGGCACTACATCAGAGATTCCTCAAATGTAATGAATATCTGGCGGAAGGATGATGAAAGCCTAGAGGATATTATCACTCGTTATAATAAGGAAGTGTTAGAAATTGGAGATGTACATGAAGATCTTATCCGCGCACAGTTCAAATATGCGGTAAGGTGCGATGAAATGATAAAAGTACTTTCTGGAACTACTGGTCTTCCAAAAAGTTGGGATAAATTAATGGCAGCAGCCAAAGTTTATGCGCAAACAGAGCGAAACCTGAATTACAACAAACCGCCACTACCTTAGAATTGTCCTCAAGATCTGAGTAGGGGCAGTCGGAAGTTTAAGAAAGGCTGGAAGGATTTGAACCAAGGTTCATATTCTCCTTATTCACCAGTAGATGCTCGCGCAACAATTAACAAGATTACTACCCAAAAAGCGATCAAACAAGAGAACCGTGATCGGCAATGGACCCCTTAAACAAAATCCCCAGCAGAGGTTCTTAGCACTGAGAACTATCAGTTTAAGCAACCTCAACCCATGAAGAATAAGAAAGGCCAGGACCCAAATCTCTTCTGTGACTATCACAAAGATACCGGGCACACAACTGACAACTACATCAGTTTGCGCACAGAGATAGAAAAAGCGTTAAAGAGTGGTAAACTAACACACTTATTGCAGTCAGTACTCAAGGAAGTTAAACAACTTACGCGCGGGGATGAGGGTCCGAGCAACAAGAAGATGAAGTAGGTTTCCATGATTCAGGGGGGAACAACGCGCAAGCGCAATTTCCAACGTTTTCGAAATGACAAATGGCGTGAACAACAAGTGATTTTTCCCATTGTTCCTGGCGGACCACAAGAAGAGCGACCAGTAGTGGTTACAAGTATTTTTGGCCACTATCAAACTGATTATGTGTTTATAGACCTTGGAAGCTCTATGGACATCATATATGAGCAGTGTTTTAAGCAATTGGACCCTAAGGATAAAGCACGTCTAGAACCTGTTGATTTCCCTTTAACTGGTTTCTGTAATAAGGCTGTTTTTCCTCTGGGACAAATTGTTTTTCCCGTCACTCTCTTAGACGGGAAACACTCGCGAACCATTAAGGTGAATTTTATGGTAATGCCGGCAACTTCGTGCCATGATGTCCTACTAGGACGATGCACACACCGTGATTTTAGCATGATTACATCAGCTCCACATGCTGCTCGCGGTTTCCCAACGCCAACAGGCATAGCTATTATATACGCGCGCAAAGAAATAATGTCTATTGAAGAACTAGTCGCTAAAGCTTCCAAGCCTATATCTCCAAGCGAACCTGAAAAATGGGTACTTAATACCAGTTATCCTGAGCAAACAATTCTTTTGGGTCCTGCAATGACCACAGAAATCCGCGCAAAGCTCAAACTGTTATTATTTCGAAATAAGGATATTATCACCTGAACACCCGCTGATATGGTTGGCGTTCCGCGCGACGTTGCCGAACATTGTTTAAACATTTTTTCTTCAGCAGAGCCGGTGGTACAGAAAAAGCGCAGCTTAGGGCCTGAGAAAACTCACGCAATTAACGAGCAAGTTTCAGAATTATTGGATGCCGGAATCCTGCGCGAGGTAAAATACCAGACGTGGGTTTCTAATCCAGTCATGGTGCAGAAGCATAATGGTGGTTGGCGCATGTGCATCGATTTTAAAGATATGAACAAGGCGTGCCCTAAAGATTTCTATTCTCTTCCAGAAATTGACAAAAAAAGTCGATTCCTTGGCGTCATTTCGATGGAAATACTTCCTCGATTGTTATAAAGGATATCACCAAGTCTTAATGAAGAAGGAAGATGAGGACAAGACGGCCTTCCGCACGGAGAAAGGCATTTTCTGCTACACAAAGATGCCCTTTGGCCTCCGCAACGCGGGAGCCACTTATCAACGCCTTATGGATACAGTGTTTGGTGATGATATTGGAGTAACGGTCGAGGTTTACATTGATGATCTTGTCATCGTGAGTCACACTGAAGATACAACGTCAGCAAACATTCAACGAACTTTTGATTCATTGCGAAAGGTTAACTTGAAATTGAATCCGAGTAAATGTTCCTTTGGTATAGAAGAAGGCAAATTTCTGGGGTTCATCGTCACAAAAGATGGTTTCAAAGTTAATCCTGATAAAGTAGAAGCAATCCAGAGAATGTCTTCTCCTGCTACTATCAAAGAAATGCAACGATTGGCTGGACATCTAGCTGCGCTTAACCGATTTCTTGCTAATTATGCTGCAAAGTCTTATCCATTCATTCGTACGCTGCGCAATTATGTCAAGAAAAACGAATTCTTATGGACTCCTGAAGCCGAGAGTGCTTTCCAGGATATGAAGAACTGTTTAATACGACTCCCAACACTCACTGCTCCTCTTGCAAAAGAGCCGATGATTCTCTATCTTGTTGCATCTGATATGGCAGTAGGTTCAGTTTTACTAGTTGAATGTGGAGGGGTTCAAACCCCAATTTATTACGTCAGTAAAATGCTCAATGATCCAGAAATGCGATATTCTACAATGGAAAAATTAGTCTTAGGTCTCGTGCACGCATCACGCAGGCTACGAAGATATTTTCAGGTCACGTAATTACTGTTTTGACAAATTATCATTTGGGGAAAATTTTATTGAAGCCTCATGTATCGGGGCGTCTTCCAAATGGGCTATTGAGTTGGGAGATTACAGTATTCTTACAAGCCACGTCCAGCCATCAAGGGGCAAATATTAGCCGATGCCAAAGTGCCAACAGACAAAATTGAAGAATGCGAAGCAGTTCAAAACCCAGTCCCCATGACTGATGATAGACCTTGGGTATTGTTTACTGACGGCGCATCAAATAACGATGGGGCTGGTGCTGGCCTTCGTTTGGTAAATCCTGACAATCAACAGTTCACGTATGCTATTCGTCTTGACTTCAAAAGTACGAATAATGAAGCAGAATATGAAGCTTTTCTAGCAGGTTTACGCCTCGCTATAAAGATGGGAGCAACAAACTTAACAGCACACATAGATTCCTTATTGGTGGCGGAGCAAGTGACTAGCACTTACGACGCCAAGTAGGGCTGGCATAACGGGTCAACCCGATCTGTTAAGACACGAACCCGAAACACGTAAACACAAACACGATCAGATTTTCAAAACACGAACACGAACCTGTTAATAAACAGGTTACACGAAGTGACCTGTTAAGACACGAAAAAATTACCAACATATCATACGACCTATTTAAGACACGAACACGACCTGTTTAAGACACGAACACGACCCAAATTTTGGGAAGTTGTGAGCCGAATTAGGAATGGTGGTCTTTGTGAGAGAGATTTAAAATTAGGGTTTGAATTGTGGAAAAAGAACTGTGTGTGTTTGTGTATAATTCATCCTAGATCCCACGACTGATGACCCCATGTCCACACTCACATATAATATTTTTTAATTTTTAATTATTAACATGTACTTAACGGGTCTTAACAAGTTAACGGGTTTTAACCTGTTTAGACACGAAACCTGTTAAGGTCTTATCATGTCGACCTGTTTTAGACACGAAACCTGTTAAGGTAAAACACGAAACATGATAACTTTATGTAGGTTCGTGTCGTGTTATCGTGTTCGTGTCATAATTGCCAGCCCTAACGCCAAGGGAGATATTATGGCTCTGTATCTAGAGCAGGCAAAGACATTGATCAGTCAGTTTAAACACTTTAAAGTAGTGTATGTTAATCGGAGCGAAAATAAATAGGCAGATGCTTTAAGCAAGTTAGCGGCTACAAGTTTCAAACATTTGGCTAAAGAAGTCCGAATAGAGGTTTTGAGCAACCCTTCTGTGCCACTGAAACAAGTAAGTATCGTTAAAATTGGAAATCCATCTTGGATGTCTCCAATCATTATGTATCTGCTACATGGTTCTCTCCCTGATAACAAGGCACAAGCAAGGAAGATATGATGCAAGGCCCTCAATTATGAAATGGCAGACGGTATTTTATACCGGAAGTCTTACATGGGTCCTGTTTTACGATGTGTTGACAAGCATGATGCGCAGTACTTGATGAAAGAAATTCACGAAGGATTATGTGGCATACACGCTGGACCGCATATGGTTGTAGCTAAGGTTATGAGCGCAGGCTATTACTGGCCAGTAATGCATGTCGATGCTGTTGAAACTTTGCGCAAATGTATGTCTTGTCAAAGACATGCCCAAAAAACCACGTGCCCAAAGAATCCACTTGTCCCAGTAACCGCTGCTTGGCCTTTTGCAACAGTGGGGTATTGATTTGGTCGGTCCTTTCCCTGATGAGCCAGTTGCGGTGGATTACTTCACCAAGTGGGTTGAAGCGAAGCCTTTAGCCTCCACAACAGCTATGGTGATCAGGAAATTTATATGGAAGCATATTATTTGTAGGTTTAAGCTACCGATGCGCATTGTCACTGATAACGGTCCAAATCTAGCATTCGAAGATTTACAAAAATGGATGCAAGAGATGAAGATTGAGCATGTTTTCTCTTCCGTGGCGTATCCACAGGCGAACGGATAGGTTGAAAGCATCAATAAGCAATTGGTTGATGGTATCAAGGCCCGCCTTGGCACGGCGTGTCACACCCCAACCGATGGCGGAAACATCGGGGTTGGTGGCACTAGGCGACCAGATTGATTTCACGAGATGTTTCATAACAATCTTTTAACATATCACGACCTGCTTAATATCCCATACTATTAAACGTAACATTTAAACAATTATTACAAAACGGAGATTTCTCATAAAATTCAACCGGGTTCGATTTCCCTAGATTTCATACATAAGTTCAAAATCTTCATCAACAAACTAACTAAACAAACTAAGCTACGCTAAGCATGCAACATCCAAGCATCCATAGCTAAAATCCTCAACCTGTTAGATACATTAAAATACAAGTCAATACAATTAAGCAAAGGTGAGCATACAGGTTTAAGTACTACTAGCATAATCAGGAAAGCGTTCACGAAATAATCTAACTACACATCATGATACACCGAAACAATTCACACAGATTAACATAGGCTTATTTCTCATGCTAACTACCATGAGAAGGCTTGCGCGTCCATCCTAACTAGACCCCGTCGGATGTAAGCCACACTATAGTACCATACTAGCTAAGGAGGCAAGTTAACGAAAATAAGTCCTAGTCACATGTTTCAAGCATCACGTATTGAGCATATATAATCAGATTATTCGTGTGTGATAAACAGTTTGATTTGTGAAGTGATTTTGATATAGTAACGTATGTAACACCCAAAAAGTGCGTTAAAGCGAAAATGGGTAAAGTATACTCACTGTGGGTGCGTTTAGGTAAGAGTTCGGGATCTGAGGAGAGTTGAGATGAGCGCCGGATCAGCCTGCATACGCGAAAGGAAGTGCATCAGTCTCCGAAAAGCTGAAACGGTTAAGTCTTGGTTGGGAAGTAGACAAGTTCGGGCGAACTTGTGTCTAAACACACAAGTTGGAGCGAACTTGTATGATTTTGCTGAGTTTGGTGCCAAGTTCGGTCGAAGTTGGTAAGATTCCTAGGAATCTTGTCAAGTTCGGGCGAACTTGTAAGAAACTCTTACTGGGAAGACAAGTTCGGGCGAACTTGCTTGATTTCTTGGGAAATTAGGCAAGTTCGATCGAACTAGTGAGAAGATTTGATGAAATTGGCTCAAGTTCGGTCAAACTTGACCCATTTGAGTACAAGTTCGGTCGAACTTGACCTGTTGTGCTGGGGATTCTCGAGCGAACTTGATGTATTCGGGTCCAAAATCTTGCGTTTTCGCGTCGTTTGTTGAGGAAAATTGAGTGTTCATCCCTCCAACCCTGTGCTACTGAGCAAACTTAGGTCGGAGAGGTCTTTTAGAGCTGTTTTAGCTGTTTTACAAAAGCGTGGGCTAATCCGGGCGAACTCGGGGTTCGTTCGGGTTAGTCCGGCTTGTGTAAACCAACATAAACGTCCTTGTGCTTCCAGATCTCGGATCTTGAATGATAGAAGCTTCCTTTCATACTAGAAAATGAACAAAACATCATCAAAAGTCCGTATCTTGTGTAGAAATCAATGGTTTTCAAAGGTTTTTCTCAGATCTATCACTTATAAGCCGAGATCTTGCAGATCTCGTGTTTGGGAAGATCGCCAAATGAACTCGTATTGTGTAGATCTAAGCTTAAAACAGAAGTTTTTGAAGAAAAAGATGAAGGTTTTCGTAAAAGAATGAGTTTTGATGAAAACGAAGGCTATGCCTTGTGCCAAAATCGTTGTAAACCCTTTGTAGATCATTGATAAACGTTGTTGCAGTGAAATCGGGTTGATTCTTACTTAGAACATGAAGGTTTCGGGTTTTGAGAGCTCTCGGCGAACTTGGTCAGCAAGGGGAATGAGGAGCATGAGTATTTATAGGTGAGGCAATAATCTCAAGAGTTGGCAACAAGTTCGGCCGAACTTGTACAAGATTGTACAAGTTCACGCGAACTTGTAGAGTTTTCAGAGAAGACTGGTTAAGTTCGGCTGAACTTGACCCTTGAGGGGCAAGTTCGAGCGGACTTGAGGTAAATGAAGGATTTTGTGTTGTTCAGCCAAGTTCGGCCAAACTTGGGGTCACCCAAGTTCGAGCGAACTTGTCCAAATATTGGGTTTTCTTTGTTTATTCCCCGTTAAGAGTTCGTTTGGTTATTCGGTTCGCATTAGATAGTTATATTAAGCGTTATAATTGGTATAATAGTGTGATTTAGTGATTCGAGAATGCGAGAGCGATGCGATAGCGATTGCAAACATAACCATAAACACATATAACACATAAATAATATAAAACCATATAAACAATTGCGATTTGTGATGCGATAAGATAAGCGATGCGATTTAATAAGCGATTAGATGCGATAATAACGTACAACACCATAAGTAATTAACATAAACTTTATTATTAACCGAATCTCGGGATTACAAAAGAAGTACAACGATAAAAACAAGGAAAAAGATAACAACGAATTTTCGAGTTGTTACAGTCTCCCCTACTTTAGGGAATTAGGCAGTGGCCGTAACAAAGAGATGCGGATATTTCGTTTTCATATCACTTTCGAGTTCCCAGGTGAACTCGGCGCCGCGTTTGCCTTCCCATCGGACTTTCACGATAGGTATGCGAGAGCGTCGGAGTTTCTTGGTTTCTCGATCCATGATCTCAACGGGTTTTTCCACGAAATGGAGCGTCTCGTTGATTTGCAGATCTTCGAGAGGTACATGGAGATTTTCTTCGGCTAAGTATTTCTTGAGGTTAGACACGTGGAAAGTCGGATGTACGTTGTTAAGTTCCTCCGGTAATTCGAGACGATAGGCTACTTTACCAATTCTTTCCAGAATCTTAAAGGGTCCAACGTATCGAGGCGCTAGCTTTCCTTTTTTGCAGAAGCGGACCACTCCTTTCCAAGGCGCAACCTTTAGGAGAATGCCCACTTCGAACTGCAGGGGCTTGCGGCGTTTATCGGTGTAACTCTTTTGACGAATCCGAGCTTTTAAGAGATTGTCTCTGATTTGGAGGATCTTGTCGGTTGTTTCTTGAATTAGCTCGGGACCGGTGATTTGTGCTTCTCCAATCTCGTGCCATGCAATAGGCGATCGACATTTTCTTCCATACAGTGCCTCAAAAGGAGCCATTTGAATGCTGGTATGATAACTATTATTGTACGAGAATCCGATTAAAGGTAAATGCGTATCCCAGTTACCACCACGAAGCATGTCTTCGAGGGTGCGGATCGTGCGCTCAATCTGACCGTCGGTCTGAGGGTGAAAAGCGGTACTGAGATTGACAGTAGTACCGAGAGCGGATTGAAAATTCTCCCAGAGACGCGAGGTAAAGCGTCCGTCGCGGTCAAAGATGATGTCACGAGGCGTCCCGTGTCGACATATAACTTCGTCGGTATAGATTCGGGCTAACCGTTCGACCTTAAAGTCTTCTCATATAGCAATGAAGTGTACAGATTTAGTAAGACGATCAACGATAACCCAAATGCTATTGTGACTAGATGAAGTACGCGGGAGTTTAGTAACGAAGTCCATAGCTATATTCTCTCACTTCCACATCGGGATTTCGGGTTGTTCGAGTAAACCAGAGGGTTGGTGTTCGGCTTTAACCTTCGAACAAGTTAAGCATTTTGAGACGTACAAGGCGATATCCTTTTTCATGCCCGAACACCAATACTTAGGACGAAGGTCCTGGTACATCTTGTCGGCACCGGGTGAATGGAATATCGGGATTTATGAGCTTCGGTCATTAGCAAATTACGGAGATTATCACGAGTAGGAATCCAAATACGATCGAGATAGTAATAAATACCATCGGATTTATATACAAGATGAGTTTCGGCACCACATTTCATTTCGTCTTGAAGGGTATTCTCGTTAAAGCAGGCGAATTGAGCGACACGGATGAGGGTTTCAAGTTTAGCAGAAATTTGAGAGTCACGAATACTATATACATAGTTTCGTCGACTGAGAGCATCGGCAACGACGTTTGCTTTGCCGGGATGGTAGCGTATCTCACAGTCGTAGTCGCTGAGAAGTTCAACCCATCGACGTTGTCGCATGTTTAGTTCTTTTTGATTAAAGATATGTTGTAAGCTATTATGGTCGGTGAAGACTGTACACTTGGTACCGTAGAGGTAGTGTCCCCATATCTTTAATGCAAAAACAACTGCACCGAGTTCGAGATCGTGGGTTGTGTAATTCTTCTCGTGGATCTTGAGTTGTCGAGATGCATACGCGATAACCTTGTCTCGTTGCATAAGAACACAACCAAGACCAAGATTAGAGGCATCGCAATAAACAACCAAATCATCGTTTCCGTCAGGTAGAGCGAGGATAGGAGCATTGCATAGCATACGCTTGAGAGTTTGAAAGGATTCCTCTTGTTTGGTTTCCCAAACGAAAGGCTTGTCCTTATGAGTTAAAGCAGTAAGCGGAATGGCGATTTTTGAAAAGTCGGCGATGAATCGACGGCAGTAACCCGCCAATCCAAGAAATGAACGGATTTCGGAAGCATTCTTCGGCGTAATCCAACTCTTTACGGCTTCAATCTTTGAAGGGTTGACGTGAATTCCTTGACTATTAACGATGTGGCCGAGAAATTGGACTTCTTCGAGCCAGAATTCACATTTGGAGAACTTAGCATAAAGGCGATTTCCTTGAAGAAGTTCGAGGACTAAACGGAGATGGCGCGCGTGTTCGCCTCTCGACTTCGAATAGATAAGGATGTCATCGATAAACACAATGACGAAACGATCTTGAAAAGCTTTACACACACGGTTCATCAAATCCATGAAGATCGCGGGTGCATCGATAAGACCAAAAGGCATGACCACGAATTCAAAATGGCCATAGCGAGTACGAAAGGCGGTTTTCGGAATGTCTTCTTCCAATACGCGTAACTGATGATAACCGGAATGAAGATCGATAAGTAGCACCTTGAAACTCATCAAATAAGTCGTCGATACAAGGAAGAGGGTAGCGGTTCTTTATCGTGAGTTTGTTAAGTTCACGGTAATCGATGCACATACAGAATGATCCATCCTTGTTTTTCACGAAAAGGATAGGAGCGCCCAATGGCGAAGTGCTCGGGCGTATGAAATCTTTATCAAGAAGCTCTTGAAGTTGGCTTGATAGCTCGCGCATTTCGGATGGTGCGAGGCGATAAGGAGCCTTAGCAACTGGAGTAGCTCCGGGAAATAAATCGATACGGAATTCAACATCTCGAGTAGGGAGTAAACCGGGTAAGTCGTCGGGAAAGACTTTGGGAAATTCACAAACAACGGGAACATCTTTATAAGTCTTCTTCTCTTTCTCCGGGTTCACGATATGGGCGAGGAAAGCAACACATCGCTTTTGTAAGCATTTGTGTGCTCGAGTACATGACAAAAGCATCAACTTCTTTGAGGGAGTTTCACCATAAACATGAAGTTGATCACCGTTAGGAAGAGGAAAACGAATCATTTTATCGAAGCATACAACTTCAGCATGATTTTCACGAAGAAAATCCATGCCTACTATGATATCGAAACTACCTAACTGCATAGCTATGAGATTGATTGAGAAGACATGGTTGTTGAGATCGAGATTACAACCACGTAAGACGGAATTAACGGTAACGGTTTTTCCGGTGGCGACTTCCACATCGAAAGTCTTTGGGAGTTTAGCGTGCTTACATTTTAAAACCTTTTCGAATTCTAATGATACAAAACAATTATCGGCACCAGTATCAAATAAACATGAACCATAAATACCTTTGACGAGAAACGTACCATTGACAACATTGTTGTCATTCTGGGCCTGGCGGTGATTGAGATTGAAGGCAGACCACGCGTAGCTTGTTGTTGCTGCTGAGGCTGTGGTTGTGGCTGTTGCTGAGGCTGCTGCTGTTGCGGCTCTTGTTTCACGGTGCGGTTTGGGCAAACATTAGCAAAGTGGTTCGGATCACCACACACAAAGCACACTCGTGCCTTTGGAGCTTGCTGCTGGTTGGCTTGAGGAGGAGCAGGTAAAGCTGGAGCTGTTGGAGCCTGAGGAGCTGGCTGACGAGTACCACTACGGCAGCTGACTGTAAAGTGGCCATAGATGTTGTAGTTTGTGCAAAAACGACAATTGCCTCCAACGGCATGATGATATGTGCACTTAGGGCACATAGGGTGCGGACCAGTGTACGCACGCTTTGCTGGCGGTGCATTTGGTGCTGCTGACTGGAGTGGCTGAGGGTTCGCTGGAGTAGTAAGAGCAAAGTTCTTGCTCGGGTTTTCCCTTTTGCGACCACGGCGACTGTTCTTTGGCTCTTGGGGTTATTCGGTAGTAGGAGCTGCTGATTCAGTGACTGCCTGATTTGCGACCTTGCTGCTTTTAAAGTAATCAGACTGAACTCGTTTGTCATTAATCTCGGTGGCTAGCTGGTAGGTCTCCTCGATAGTAGTAGGGCGTGCTGCTTGAACAAAGTCGGCGATGCAATCGGGGAGAGCATTGAGGTATTTCTTGATTGCCTTCTCGGTCGTATCCACTTGACCGGGACAGATGATGCTCAACTGTTTGAAGCGAGCGTGTGAGACCAGCGTTAGCGGGACCATCTTGCTTGATATTCCAGAATTCGTTCTCTAACTTCTGGATCTCGTAGGGAGGACATAATTCCTTGATCATAATTTCCTTAAGTTCCTCCCAAGTGAGTCCGTTGCGCTCGGCTGTCCACCAGTCAAGAGCCCTTGATTGAAACACGCCGGTAGCATTGACAGTGCGCAGAGCCTCGGGACATCCACTCTGGCAGAATGTGACCTCGATAGATTCAAATCAGTGGAACACGGCACTCGGCCCTTCGGTGCCTGAGAAAGTAAGCGGTCCACATGCTTTGAACTGCTTAAAGCTGAAGTGGGGTTTCGGGGCATCTCCTTTGGAGTCAACTGAAGAGTTGCTGCTTACAGCATGGATTTCTGAGACAATTTGCGGGATGACTTTAGCTATCTCCTTGGCTACCATGGTGGCAATACGCTTGTCGGCATTGCTGCGCTGGAGATTCCTACGGGTGTGCGATCCCATTGAAGACATCTACACGAAGGATTTAGATTAGATGAGATTCGATTATAATAGAGTTATGTCTAAGTTATTATTATTCATACAAGGCACAAAATCACATAAACACATAGGCACGTAAACACGTAAGCACATAAGCACGTAAGCACATAAGCACATATTTGCACGTATTCACCTTCTAATAGTAAAAATGCGTAGCGCGATACGAGATGCGAGATATAAGCGAGATGTAAGCGATATATAATAGTGAGATAAGAGAGATAATACCGCGTATGAGGCACACGTCCTCATAGGCGTAAGCGAGTTAAGCGATTAGTTTTGTTGGTGTATTAATTAGTGTTTTAGATTACGAGAGCTGTGCGAGTTGTGCATACATTCGATGGAGCGTAAATGCGATAAATCAAGAAATCGATGATATGATAAATCATCAAAGCGAGAAATCGAATAAAGCGAAAATTCTCAAAATTTGAAACACATAAATAATAATAAACTCGATGATTCGTAAATCGACGATATAGGCTTAAATCAATTGGGAGTGTCCGGGGTTTTGAGACATTTGACACGCCAAAGTGATTCGTCTACCCTTTGCATTTGGACCCACGCTTTGGCCTAATAGATAAATGTTCTCACCGCAAGCGGCTAACGACCTTACCCTTCCAGTTAATACGTGTTCCAAACCATCGGCGTAACCGAGACTTTGGTGAGATTGAAAATCGAATTGCGGAATTACTTACTAAGATGCGGGTTTCACCCCTAACTTAGCAACTTCATTCCTAGATAGAAATGGAGATTTTCGTCGAGGTTTAGATGTCACTCCTAACTCAACGAAGATATCTCGTGCGAGAGAATGCGTGGAGTGAATGATCTCATCGAGAGTTCTAGGTTTTCACACCTATTCTCGACTTGATCACTCGTTTTGTGTGATGCGAGCGTTTCCAAGCGTGAATTATTGTATTAGCCTTAGGAGAGGCACATTTAAGCATTTATGGCAAGTAGTTTAACATTTAAGTCAAAGATAGGTCAATCGGGTACTTAAACATGCTACTAGGTCAAATCATGGCAATTCTATCTATTATCCTAAGTTATGGCGCTATGATACCAATCTGTCACACCCCAACCGATGGCGGAAACATTGAGGGTTGGTGGCACTAGGCGACCAGATTGATTTCACGAGATGTTCCATAACAATCTTTTAACATATCACAACCTGCTTAATATCCCATACTATTAAACATAACATTTAAACAATTATTACAAAACGGAGATTTCTCATAAAATTCAACCGAGCTCGATTTCCCTAGATTTCATACATAAGTTCAAAATCTTCATCAACAAACTAACTAAACAAACTAAGCTACGCTAAGCATGCAACATCCAAGCATCCATAGCTAAAATCCTCAACCTATTACATACTTTAAAATACAAGTCAATACAATTAAGTAAAGGTGAGCATACAGGTTTAAGTGCTACTAGCATAATCGAGAAAGCGTTCGCGAAATAATCTAACTACACATCATGATACACCGAAACAATTCACACAGATTAACATAGGCTTATTTCTCATGCTAACTACCGTGAGAAGGCTTGTGCGTCCATCCTAACTAGACCCCGTCGGGTGTAAGCCACACTATGGTACCATACTAGCTAAGGAGGCAAGTTAACGAAATAAGTCCTAGTCACATGTTTCTAGTATCACGTATTGAGCATATATAATCAGATTATTCGCGTGTGATAAACAGTTTGATTTGTGAAGTGATTTTGATATAGGAACGTATGTAACACCCAAAAAGTGTGTTAAAGCGAAAATGGGTAAAGTATACTCACTGTGGGTGCGTTTAGGTAAGAGTTCGGGATCTGAGGAGAGTTGAGAAGAGCGCCGGATCAGCCTGCATACGCGAACGGAAGTGCATCAGTCTCCGAAAAGCTGAAACGGTTAAGTCTTGGTTGGGTAGTAGACAAATTCGGGCGAACTTGTGTGTAAACACACAAGTTCGAGCGAACTTGTATGATTTTGCTGAGTTTGGTGCAAGTTCGGTCAAACTTGGTAAGATTCCTAGGAATCTTGTCAAGTTCGGGCGAACTTGTAAGAAACTCTTACTGGGAAGACAAGTTCGGGCGAACATGCTTGATTTCTTGGGAAATTAGGCAAGTTCGATCGAACTAGTGAGAAGATTTGATGAAATTAGCTCAAGTTCGGTCAAACTTGACCCATTTGGGTACAAGTTCGGTCGAACTTGACCTATTGTGCTGGGGATTCTCGAGTGAACTTGATGTATTCGGGTCCAAAATCTTGCGTTTTCGCGTCGTTTGTTGAGGAAAATCGAGTGTTCATCCCTCCAACCCTGTGCTACTGAGCAAACTTAGGTCGGAGAGGTCTTTTAGAGCTGTTTTAGCTGTTTTACAAAAGCGTGGGCAAATCCGGGCGAACTCGGGGTTCGTTCGGGTTAGTCCGGCTTGTGTAAACCAACATAAATGTCCTTGTGCTTCCAGATCTAGGATCTTGAATGATAGAAGCTTCGTTTCATACCAGAAAATGAACAAAACATTATCAAAAGTCCGTATCTTGTGTAGAAATCAATAGTTTTCAAAGGTTTTCTTAGATCTATCACTTACAAGCCGAGATCTTGCAGATCTCGTGTTTGGGAAGTCTCTACTATCGCCAAACGAACTCGTATTGTGTAGATCTAAGCTTAAATCAGAAGTTTTTGAAGAAAAAGATGAAGGTTTTCGTAAAAGAATGTATTTTGATGAAAACGAAGGCTATGCCTTTTGCCAAAATCGTTGTAAACCCTTTGTAGATCATTGATAAACGTTGTTGCAGTGAAATCGGGTTGATTCTTACTTAGAACACGAAGGTTTCGGGTTTTGAGAGCTCTGGGCGAACTTGGTCAGCAAGGGGAGCATGAATGAGGAGCATGGGTATTTATAGGTGAGGCAAGAATCTCAAGAGTTGGCAACAAGTTCGGCCGAACTTGTACAAGATTGTACAAGTTCGCGCGAACTTGTAGAGTTTTCAGAGAAGACTGGTTAAGTTCGGCCGAACTTGACCCTTGAGGGGCAAGTTCGAGCGGACTTGAGGTAAATGAAGGATTTTGTGTTGTTCAGCCAAGTTCGGCCGAACTTGTCCAAATATTGGGTTTTCTTTGTGTATTTCGCGTTAAGAGTTCGTTTGGTTATTCGGTTCGCATTAGATAGTTATATTAAGCGTTATAATTGGTATAATAGTGCGATTTAGCGATTCGAGAGTGCGAGAGCGATGCGATAGCGATTGCAAACATAACCATAAACACACATAACACATAAATAATATAAAACCATATAAACAATTGCGATTTGCGATGCGATGAGATAAGCGACGCGATTTAATAAGCGATTAGATGCGATAATAACGTACAACACCATAAGTAACATAAACTTTATTATTAACCGAATCTCGGGATTACAAAAGAAGTACAGCGATAAAAACAAGGAATAACAACGAATTTTCGAGTTGTTACACGGCGCGGCGTGGATGGGTAGATGAGCTTCCAAGCATTTTGTGGGCTCATCGTACAATGCCCAAGACAAGCACGGGAGAAACTCCGTTCAGTCTAGTCTATGGAACGGAGGCGGTAATTCCTGCTGAGATTGGCCTCCCATCCCTTAGGATGCTGGCGCTCGAAAAGCAAAATAATGAAGAGCAAAGGCGCATGGATCTGGGTCTGGTTGAAGAGCGGTGTGAAAACGCAACAATATGCGAAGAAAGTATAAATCCCAGTTAGAAAAATATTACAACAAAAGAGTGTGCGTTTGTACTTTCTTGCCCGGAGACTTTGTCCTCCGAGATAATGAAGCATCAAACACTGAGAAACCAGGAAAGCTGGTTCCGCGATGGGAGGGTCCATACGTAAGAAATGAAGTCCTTGGCAAAGGCGCCTACACTCTAAAGCGCATGGATGGCTCCAGCATTCCTCGAACCTAGAACGCCCAACAATTGCGTCGTTGCTACATGTAATCTCAGCTCTCATTGCAATAGCCTCGGGCCACGCTAAGAGATTGTTTACAGTATTTTTGTTTTGTAATCTTAGCGACAGTATTAGCTCAATGCTCTGTCAATGAAATTTTAGTTTGTCGCTACTTACTTCTTATTGTTTATAAATATATTTCTTACAAATGCATGCAATTACTTTGGAAAAACAAAAAAACTAAGGCTATTAACAACTCATGAGCCACAAGACGACACGATACTTACGCTCTTACATGAGTTAGCCAATTACGTTCATTTGTCTGTCCTAAACAAGTAATTATACTCATGCACACATTGGAATCCAAATATATACTAATAAACGATAAGTACTTGCGTGGCCGCGCACCTGTACATAATAAAATTATTACAAAATAATTCGAAATGTCTTAAGGTTATACAAACACAAAAAAGCAAGGCCAATGCTATTTTGAAGTCTTTGTTGCGCCTTCTTCTTCTTCTGCCTCTGAAAAGATGCCTTTCAAGCGATTAACATAATCATCGTGAGAAAGCGCATCGTCAACAAGATCCATCACCGGGATTTGTAGGTTGGTCATATCTTTATTTGGCCCTGGTGAAGGCAGCGCTGGTGTTAGTCCCATGAGTAGCTGATCGGCTATTATCCCATTAAACTTTTAAAGCATGAGAAACATGAGATGAACACTCATTGTAACCCTGGGCATAACCATCAGTCCGCGCCGTAACCATCAACTGAGCCACTGCTTCATCAAGTTCAGTGGAATTCAATATTGAATTGGCAATCTACAAAAAAGATACAAAGGTCAGAATAAATGAGCAGCGAGGTTTACATTAAAAAAAATAAAACACTTACTTTTACAATCCCATATTGTTGTATCCGAGTAAGCTTGTTCATCAAAGAATCCGCAAGGCTTTCAGCTGTGGCACGAGCGACTTCCGTTTCTTCAATCTTCTTTTGCCTTCAGTAATACAGCGCGTCAACTCAGCCTTCTCAACCGCATTAAGTTGGATATCCTTCTTCAAGGACTCAAGCTCTGCTCGGTTGCTCCTGATCAAAGAAGAAAGAAGTAAGATCAGCAATCTCTTTATCTCTCAGAAGAAGAGTCATTCTGGTCTCTACCTCTTTTTGTTCACTACGTTCCCTGTGCGAACGTGCTTCTTCTGCAGCTGCAATGGCACCTGTTTTCTCTTTCTTCAGTTTCTCTATTTCATTGCGCAGAGAAATTTTTTCATTATTATCACGCTCACAAGCTTCCAACCAACGCTTGAGATCCTCAGCGTGTTGCACAACAGCTGACTCAGCCTTCTTCTTCCACCCCAAGGCGGACCATTCTTCCGTCTTTTTCTCGTCTTCAAACTTGCATCTCTCCGCCTCCAGATCCACCATCATCTTCTTTACCTTCTCACTTTCAACCCCAACTTTGAATTTTTTTAGATTAAAATTCATTCCACTCCTTATTCATACTGCGCCATTCGCGCACAATCCTGCGCGTCGTAGATGAGGCTTGCGCCGTCTCTAACAAATAGGCCTGATACGTTTGTTCATGAGAACTCTCTTCTTGATGCTTAACCTCCGCCAGAGGATAGATGCCCTTATACCATTCTCTGCAAGCTTGCAGATCGGTAAAGGTATAACTTTGTTTGAGCTCCCATACTGGTTCATGGAGAGCGGAGGCTCGCTTGGTAGAGTAGGAGCGATAATAGTAATCCCCAGGCGTCTCTTCAGGGCGAATGGGGATTCATCTGTTGGATCATCAAAAAATGATTCAAAATTATGCGCAGCAGAGGATGAGCCAATGTCCTTCGCTTGGCTATTAGTGGTTTTTTCTGGGTGAAGAGGCGGAGGTATCTTCGGGTCCTCAACAGTTTGTTTTTCAACACCAGAAGGGGCAGTATTTTTTACCTGCTCGCCAGCAGGGTCTTCAACAAATGTTTTTGTGTGCTCTTTTCTGGAGTAGGGTTTTATGGCATGTCAAAAATGGTGGGCTCTGGGCTAATTTTAGTCGCTTCTGAGTTCACATCTCATCACCCTTTAAGTATTCAACTTCCGTTTGAGGCGCTGCAAGGGTCGATGATGATGTTGACTGCGCCCCCTGCACAATTTTTTTCTGTAAATAACAAACACAGATGATAAAAGGTTTTTCAGCATACAAATGAAATGTTAACATCCTTACCGGGAGAAAATTCTTCTGCAAGAGCGTCCAAATTGCTCTTCTTTCCTCTTCCCCGCGCAGCCTTCTTCGGTGGTGGTACTGGTGGTTCAGGATCGTTGTTTTTTCCCTTCTTGGAGGTGCGAGGCACCAATGCTTCAGGACTTGACGGTATGTCAATAGGGTCATCTGGATTCGCCACAGGAACCTCTATCGTGTCCATCGGTTCCGCCTTGGGTTTCTTTAAACCTACAGGCGCAAGACCTTCTAATGAGTCTGACACAACCACGTACTCACACCAAGAGTCAGAGACAAGGCGTACCTTTCTTGATTTCTGCCTTAAGGGTTTCAGGATCCTTAGGCGCAGGAACATCAGATTTTTTGGGAAGCGGAACAGTAGCGATTGGTTTTTTCTTCTTCTTGGAATCAGGGCCTACGCCCAAGTTCGACAAGTCACCTACTGGGATTACCACAAACAAAACAATATGCGCGCCGTAAGTTATATTGCAATATTACTCTAAGATCTAACGTTATTGGTAATATTGCAATACTAACTCAGGCATCAAGGGAAAATTACTTACCAGCAGTGGAAGAGGGTTGCGCATTGAGCTCTTCTATCTTGGGCAGCTCAAAGTTTCCCAAGATCTGCGAAAACCAAGGCTCTTCATCTGCACCGACAGGCATTACTTCCATCTTGCCTTTATCTCTTTTAAAGGATACCACGTACAAGGACGTGACTACAACAAAGCACAAGAATGAGCATACGAATGTGCAGCTATATTATAAAGTAAAATGACATACCTATGGCCTCTTCAACGTATACCGGTTTCTCGCGAAGACCTGCCTTCCAGAGCATGCTCATCCCAGCCGCAACTAAAGCCCTTTCTGGCAACACAATGTTGGGCACATCCTTCAAATCCTTGTACCATAATTCATCAGTGGGGATGGACATTCTCTCAAGCTCGAACTCTTCACCTCCGCGGAATATCATTTTCGTTGGTATCACAACAGCTTTAATGTAAAAAAAAATTTGCTTCCAATCATGAAAGGATTTGGGGGGTGTAAGAAATAATCTTTTTGCTGGAAGACGTTGTTGAAATGAGTAAAACCCTAACGCACAGTGTAATTGATAAAAAACCCTAAATTTATCAACAGTGGGAAGGATGTTCATTGATCGGGAAACTACTCGAAGTGCCAGATACGTACCATCCCCATAGGGTTCAACTGTGATATATGAAACTTGTAAAAATCAAGAATTTCTAGTAAGAAGTGGGTCACCGGAAGCCGGAAATTACCCTCAGCAAAGTAATCCCAGAATAAGGTAATATATCCTGCCGGAGCATTCGCCGTCGTGTCGGTATCATTGGGATATCGGGCATCCCATGTCTTCGGGAACTTGAAATTAGTAACCAGGCTGTCAAAGGCACTCCGACTCCACTTCAGCGTCGGTAATGATGGTGTCGATGACATCTCCTATGTATCTTCAGGAATATAACTAGTAGCCATGAATGACAGAGATCTGGTTCGGTTATCAACAAGATTTTTGAATCGGAGTGGAAAGAACGTGTTTGCAGAAGTTAGCACAAAAAAAAGGGCAAAGGAATTTCTATGAAAGCACAAGAACGACGGTTTGTGAAGATGAGGTTTTTATAGGCATCGCAATTAATGCCTGGAAATCCGTGCGACAATTGGTTACTTTTTCAAAACCCTAGGCACGAAAAGAGGCGAGTGGAGAATAATAACCGTCCCCACGCGCGCGTGTGCTCGCCAAGGGCAGTCATGCAATTAATGTTGGTACTTCTGGCAGTGTTGACAGTTGTCGCACAGTGCTCAGAACGTCATCATCAAGCACGTGCTTTTCACCAACCATCTGACACAGTCACGTCACAAAGGAACTTGCTTTCAAAATTCAAATCCTTATACCCTATCCATTTACAAATAGCTGGTTCTCAATAGGCCGCACAACTATATAACAAATTTTATTTAGTCCAGTACTCCACCTCTCCGCTGCAGCGCATCGAAGCAACACTGGACTAGGGGGACTTGAAGGGGTATGGTCCCAAAAACCTTGCGCCAAGTAAGAGACCATACCCATTATTACAGCAAAAGCAGACCTTGCGCAAACTGTATGACAAGAAGAAAAGTTATTTCTCCCATGCGTCGGGCATCTAAGAGAAGAAACAATCATTTAACTACCTTGTGCGGGCTCGCGCAAGGTAACAGTTAAGCTTGAATTCTTTTCTCTATCAGGTGACACCCGCGCGCAGGGAAGACAAGTAGAACAAAAAGGAATTTTTTCTATTACAACAGAAAGGACACATGGTAGCATTTCAGAGGGAAACAACTGTAAAATGTTCTAGAAACAATTAAAGCTTAATCGTGCAAAGGCATGAGCAGTTACAACAGAATTTACATGTGGCATGATCTGATACTTTCCTTGTAGTCACGATGATGGCACACTTCATAACAAAAAAGGCAAAGAAGCATCGTTTGCCACGTGTCAACTCCCTAGCCGTAGATCAACGCCATGATCCGTGTGCTTGGATGGCAAAATAACTAATTAACAGCGTTATGAAAGATTCTGTTAACTTTTCCTCTCTCACATTTTGGCGCCTAAATCCGGCTATATATAAGTAACTTTGGGTAGAAGCAAAGGTATTCACTCTCACTTACTCTCTCTCTTACTTCACTTTAACTATTCCGATCAACCTGTACTTATTCTCACGCCGAAGGGTGGTCACGAGAAGAACCCCCATTCTCCCCGTGGCGAGTCTAACGGTGGTTTGTTTTGCAGCGTTTATCGGAAGCTTCTGTCATTACGGCGAACAATCATAGGATTAACTATTTTATGCAGAAGTAAAACCCCTAGATCTGATCTGATTCCGATCAATTAGATCTACTGTTTCTTCATATCCTTATCTAAATATTTGTTTGAAATTATTTGTAGAAAAACAAATATTTATTCTTATCTATTTTTTGTTTAAAATTATTATTATTATTTAATATAATAAGAGATAAATAGGAAAATAAAATAAGAAACGCCAGAAAGTGACACGTGTACGACAAAGATTTTCATTTATTAGTATAGAAAGATTTTTATATCACCCATATTTGACCGTAAAAATTATTATATAGTAATATACAGACTTCTAAGAATTTCCACACCATAAAAAAGTTTCTTGGGTGGTGGCTATACCAATACATATTGGTGATTTAAACAAAAAGTAAAAGATATTACTCGTAATCCTGTATGTAGGATGGCAATGGGCCAGCTTCGAGCTGGGTATTGGTAATCTCATACTCATACCCGGCTGTCAAATCGTCACCCATACCTAGCCAATACCTATCAGGGTGTTTATTGGGTAATTATCCGTCGGGTATCGCGCATACCCGCAGGTCTCGGCTATACTTGTTAATCTGTTAAAAGATGCCTATTTCCAAATACATTCCTTTTATACTGTTATATGTATAACTTTTATTTATATAACAAGTAATATAGATTAAAAATTTACATCACACATATAAGTATTATATTCTATAAATAATAACATTTTAATTTTTTTTGTATTTACATCACACATATAAGTATTATATTCTATAAATAATAACATTTTAATTTTTTTTTTATAGTATTGTTTATACACTTCACAACACATAAAATAAAATATAAATAATATTATCAAATACATATTTCACATAATGAATCTATCAAAACAACTCACTAATAGATAAGGGTGAACTCACTAATAGATAAGGGTTAAGGGAAAACATAAATAAAAAAAATTGGGTATATAGTTCGGGTAAACAAATATGTGGTTTCGGGTTATCAGGTCAGGTATTCATATCCATGAAATTTTTTAAAACTATTCCCATACCCGTTGGGCTTCACGTATGTCCCATGTGTTTCGGGTAAACTCGTCAAGCTCGAACTTTTTTGTCATCCCTACTCGTAAGAGGTAGGCTCAGAAAAATAAATAAATCAAAATAAGATTAGTTGAACTTGACTACTTGAGTACATATACTACAAACAATAAGAAATTTGTTTCTTGAATTTAGGTCGTAATTCACTATGGAGAATTTCTTTTACAAATATCGTATCACTAAACTTAAATTTGCTAACATAATCGACAAAAAGAATTATATATTCTATATTTGGACAACAACTGATCATTTTAATATTTTATAATCAAACGAATGAAGGTCGAAACTTGAAACATGGGCCGCTAAAATGGGAAACGAGCTGGAAATTTTCGGGCCAAAAGATTATTTGGAAAAGAAGAGCAAGGGGCCCACAAAGATACGATGTGGGGTCCACATCCGAATCCTTGGGCGTCAAACCGGAGCCGATGAGACTTTGACCCACGCTCTCACAGTCCTCGTCAGTGTTACTTCCTTCATTCGACTACGGCGCGTGTTTACACCGCGCGTCATCCGATGATAACAGATGCAATGTGTCCCCGCAATTTATGTAAGTGCAACAGACTTTCTTTTATGCACCGACACACGGCCATGCACGTGTGCACGTGACCACCTTAATCTCCATTTAGTTTTTTTTAATGGCCACAAGTTTACCATTGTTTTCGATATAATAATAATTTAATAGTTAAAGTATGATTTGTTCATTTTTGTTATTTCAGTTTAATTTTAAAAAATGTACCAGTTTTCTCTCTGACATACTGGAAACATGTCATTTCAATCCAAAAATTAAAACCCAGTTAAGTTAAACAGGTTTAATGAAGTGTATTTTTGTTCTTTCATATTTCTTTTATTTTCATCTTATTTTGTCTGACTAATGAAAGGACAAAAATACTCATTGGTAAACCTGTATGACTTAACTGAGTTTTAATTTTTGGACTGAAATGACACGTTTCCTGTATATCAGGTAGGAAACTGGCGCATTTTTTTTAAATTGGACTACAATGACAAAAATAAACAAACCATAGAGACGAAAATAGCAGTTAACTCTAATTTAAAACAAACAAAGTCAGTATTAAAACTTGACACAAATGTTTTATGTAGATGATGTTATAAAGTGTATAGAGGAATATAAGGCTACAATTTAATCTTTAAACCATCATCTTATTATTCTTATACAGTTATACTGTGTCTTTGTTAAAGTCATAGTCTATTAAGTAAATCCATGTATATAATGTCATTTAACCTAAAGTAAACGGTATATCAAGTTTATGTTCTGCATGAAACTATTCGATTCCAAACAATCAATCTCAAATGTTGTGTAGTTGCATCTTTGTTATGATATGTATATGAGAATACACAAGTAAGATAATATAGCACCAAATAAATATTTGTTTTAGAGTGTCAAACTTATAGATAAGATGTTGATCAACTAAGTATTTTAGGTTAGGGCTGTTTGGCAATTTCTGAATGGTGAAGTGTTGAACTAGTAAGAGGTCTGAATCATTAATTGTTGAACCAGTAAAAGGTCCGAACCATTAAGAGCCAGTTTAATGCTTGACCCTTCAGAGGCAAATGTCTGACCAATTCAGATAAGATGTCTTAACCATTCAAACTCGGTATAATGCTTAACCATTCAGAGGCAAATGTCTGAATCATTTAGACATCTGCTCGCGAAACAAACTGTTTGAACCATTAAGTGTTGAACCCGTAAGAAGTCTGAATCATTAAGAGAATCATTAAGAGGTAAACAAATAACCCGTAAGTCTTGTTTGAAATAATGATATAAGTAGAGTACGTGTGTGCTAAACAAACAATCACTAAATCTTGTTTGAAAGAGTAATATAAGTACGGTATGTATGTTGTAGTCTAATATAAGAAAGTGAACATTAAAAAAAAAGTAATGTGTGCATTTACTTTAAAAAGAAATAAAGAACTAATACATAATAATTACTGATTCATATTATAGTAAGTGTTTGGATCTTAAGGTACACTTTTTCCTGCTTTTACCTTTTACAAATATAATTTATTATTACAAAGGAAAGCATCTACGAGTTCATAATAATATTTTTAGGACCATACCCTAATAAAATAACAATCCAAATCTAACTTCAAGATCCCTCTAATGGTAATGACCATAAAGAATTCTGTTTTGCCTAACCCACAATGTCCTTAAGAAACCTTTCGCCATACCATTTAGGGTGTGTTTGGTAATTGATTGTGACCTTGCTATGGTCACTTCTGCCCTATCCAAACAACCCCAAAATCACTACCACTTTGAGGCCTCACTTGCCTCCCCTTTTACTATTTCTAAAGTTGAAATTTTCATATTGCATAATAGGGTAAAGAGATTGGGTATTTTGATGGCATGAGGGGTAAAAAGTGTATAATAAATCAAGTAAATAATACGGGCCTTCATAAAAAGTATAAATGTTAAGATTGGATACTTTTGATGGCAGGAAGGGCAAAAAGTGTATAATAGATGAAGTAAATAATATGGGTGTTCTTAAATGATAGAAATATTTAAGAGTCTAAACTGAAGCAAGTCGATTAGCACGACTAGTTTTAAATTTAAATTGCTCGGTTTATATTTCGTTTTAACAGTTTAATGGTCCAGTTCAGTTTAAAATATGGAACCAACGATGTATATCGAAACGGTCATCCAACCTTTACTCTCTATATATGTATATTTAGGATTAAGATCAGGAGAAAATCTCCTTGAGTTGTAAGAACTTACACAGCTCCAACTTCTCGTGCGAGTTTTGCCACTATTTTTTTTACACACACGTAGATTCAAATTTTACATAGCTGTAAAAAGCTGTTAACATCAGCATGAATCGGCATTTACACCACCTGTAAGTGTTTTTTACGGGTGATGTAAATTTAACGATTTTTTATTTTTTTAAAAGTTGATTTTTTAAGATTTTTGGTAAAATTATTTTTTTGAAAAAAAACCTTTTGTAAGGCTAAGTTCTCTATGTTCTCAAAACTTGTATGAGTTTTCATTTCATTCTAATCATATATATATATATATATATGTATATAATATTTATAAAGTATATTATTATGCATTTGTACCACAAACTAATAATGGGGAAAAATAAAAATATTAAAATTTAATATATTCGTTAAAACCACCAAACCAGGCTACATTGTCATTTTGGAAAACCAAAAAAATTATTAGGTTGTGTATAGTGGGGCATTTTGTGGTGGGGAAGGGGGTCGAAGGCGCCTTATAGCGCCCCCAACATCACTACGGGGGGCGTTATGGGGGATGAAATCTTTCAGACGTTATGACTATAGCGGCGTTTTGGATTTGTAATGTTTTCCCTCCACTCACACACACACACACACACACACACACATATATATATATATATAATTTAAGGGTTTATTAATTAATTGGGTGATGATGAGGTAGGAGCGTTATGACTACGGGCTTTATTGATATAACGCCCTATAAAGCTCCTATGTGACGTGGCACGACACGTGTCGCATAACGCCCACAAAGGGACTTTATGACTACGGATGGCCTTAGGGGTGAAGGGAGTGGTTAAACACTTAAAAGTGGTAAATTTCAAAATCAATCCATGAGAGTGTACCATGTCATTCAACTTAAGAGTTTAAACTATGCTGAAAAGTGTTGGCAATGGTTAGACACTTCATGAATTGGTAAACTTTTTTTTAAAGGAAAAATGTGTGATCGGTTAAGAAGGAATGGACCCAACCACTGTCACACCCCAACCGATGGCGGAAACCTCGGAATGAGACGAACAAATTGCTCAAAACTTCATAACGCTATGTGACAATATAGATTAAATGCAAATTTCATTCAAGACTAAATTGTCATACAAAAATTCCAAATAATAGTCAACAATTGTTTCAAAACGACATAACATCAAAATAGATAAATTAATCTAGGCGTGTATCTAAGCAATCCTATTAGATTTCTTGCATCATCAGCTTTCCTGCAACATGTATTAAAAGCGTAGATCAATACAAAAGTATTGGCGAGCATACAAGTTTGAAAATAAAATCTAAGTGTAAGAGTTTATTTCAATCATGACGGGAGTATAATAAAACTGAATCGCATATATATGTAGACGACTCTCACATAATAATAGCATATAATTGAATTCCTTAACTAGCATGCATAGTAACATAATCATAACAATGTCGTGAGAATACAAATTAAAACTAATAAGCATAAACAACTCAAACGTAACAAGTAGCATGTATAAACGAGTTTAATCTAACACATATAATTCACATAAGCGTAATTGATAACCCGTTTGGTATTGGGAACACATTTAATCTTGTTAAAAATAAATTTGTAATTTATACATGTTGCATCCCAAAATGTGTTAAAGTGTAAAAAGGGGTCGAGTATGCTCACCTTTGATTGCGTTTAATTTCTTGAAATTCGTACGAGTAGGGATGGTGATTCGACAAAGAGTTTAACCTAGAGTGAAATGGGGAATTCGTTATCATTTATCGATTGTGTTATTGGATGGTATAGATCTTATTGGATGTATAGATCTTAGGAATTGTCTTTATTATTCGTTCTCGTTTACGAGTGAACTTTGCAAGGGTTAAAAATAAGCTCAATAAAACTATATGATTAATATTCGTAATTTTAGATTAATTGAATAATGCCACAAAATAATAGTTTTAGAAATAATAAAAATAACACTATACTTTACTATATAGGCAAAATACATAATCATTTTTCTCGTTTACGAGTGAACTTTGCAAGGGTTAAAAATAAGCTCAATAAAACTATATGATTAATATTCGTAATTTTAGATTAATTGAATAATGCCACAAAATAATAGTTTTAGAAATAATAAAAATAACACTATACTTTACTATATAGGCAAAATACATAATCATTTTTCTTATTACAAACGTAGCCAAAAAAAAAATGTATCGTATTTCAACATATTTAAATATAACATTAGTTAATATGCTACACCAATATATTATGTGCATATCTAGCCGATTTCCACTAAATACATGGTCATACTGTTGTGATTCATTTAGTAGTTTATCTTTATATAGTTTCTTATAATACTAGCTCGAATAGCAAAATCAATTAACTCAGCTACTTTTGTGAAGTAAAATAGGAAGATCACTAAAGTACTTACTAAACTGTTTCTTTTGTTATTATAAATCGTTTTTTTGCAGAATTTTGACATTTTCCGAATTGAACACTTAAACATAAGTGGGATTAAATGAAAATACTTAATTGACAATTAAAACAAAGAAAAAGAGAAAGAAAAAAAGAAAAGAAAGTAAGACGGCTGAAACGGGTTAGCTTAGCATGCGTTCGAACCCGGGTCGCCCAGCTCTAAACACATTAACCACTGGTTACCAGATGTATTTTATTTTGATTTTGGTTTGATTTATATATGAATTAACTGTATCATCACTTTCATTGTAACCAATCCATCTCCCCCCAAAGTTACAGTTTGTGTTTAATAACCAAACGATGTTGCTTCTGTAAAATAAAAGAAACAGAAACGAATCAACAAGAAAAGAAAAATATACCGATCAGCGTTTTACGTTTGCTCTTGGTGTGGTCCGACGGGTTTCGCCGCTCCGGTGAAGTCCTTGTATCTCCGGTGGGTTGTGGTTTCTCCGGCGTGTTTATTCGGTTCCAGAGAATGAAGGAAAGGTGTGGTAAACGAGACGAGGGTGAGTTTGTGAGATGTGTGAGGGTGGAGTAGGTTGTGGGGATGTTTGATTGTGACCAGCGGAGAAAGGGGGTGCCGGAGACCACCGGTTTCACCGGTGGTTTTCACCGAGGCAGGAGAGAGAGAGAGCATGTTACATCCCGACCCGTAGCGGAATAAGAGTCGGGGCATAATTGGGTTATCACCAAAGCTCATGATGTTTACTAAAATGTTTCATATTTATTAAATTCAAATTACAACTTAAATATCCAAATCAAAATTCATACAATTACAAGGAAATGAAACTATGTAAATAATCCAAAGCTTAAACTGGTTTATTCTTCTAGGCCTTCCTATGTGTTTCTTGCCTCAGCTGGATCACCTGTATCATGTGTAAAACGGGGGATATTTTGGGTCAACAAAAGTTGGCGAGTGAACCTTGATAAAACATTGTTATTAATTTCTTATTTTATTTAATATGGAAAATTTGTGCAATAATCACATGTGAGCAAACATATATAAGTAAACAAACACAAACCACTTTAAATGAGTATATGATATGAATGATGATGAATGTGAGATCAAGGCTCAATCAAACGGAGCCGATCTTATGAGGCACCTGATGCTTAACCCGTCTTCCACGGGGAACTGATGGGCCTAATGAAATGCGTGCACTGAAAATGATAAATCCAAACTACATATAATCCACACAACAATTGATACACATTTGATACACATTTGATCACGGATATGATGTATGCACAAGTGTTTAAATATAATAAAGAATTAAACGACACATGATACACCCTAAAATATGATTAAAACGGGGAATTGATAGAGATTCACTCACAATGGGTGCGTTCTTTGATGATGATGAAGGCGCACGAATTTATGATTCGATTGACGAGGGAAGAACTAACCTAGATAATAACAAAATGATTTGATAAATAAATAAATTTTGGTTGAGATTAATATTTTTAATTAGTGTTCTTAAATGGGATTTTTAGAATTATTTTTGTGAGTTTAAGGAAGTTTTCTAACCTTAATAATCTTATTTTTAAGTATTTTTAAATAATTTTCTAATTAAATAAATAACTAAAAAGAAATAAATAAAATAAAAAAAATTGACTTTTGACCGTTGACCGTTGACCGGGTCTGACCGGTCAGACTGTGTTTTCTATGCGCTGAGTGAGGTTCGAACTCGGGACCTCTCGTATGCGTGCACGCAGCTCTACCAACTGAGCTACGTGTCTAACCCGAAATAAACTCAGATTTAATTATATTTATATACTAACTAGAATATTTCAGAAATTAGTTATTTTAAAAAGGTTTTAAAATCTGCAGAACCGGTGTGTATAACCCGCGTCGAACCCGTGACCATTGCTTTGATTGGCACCCAGCCCAATCAACTGGGTTGGGTGTCTAACCCAATTAAATTAAGATTTATATTAAACTTAAGTACTATCTGAGGGGTGTTCTGTTACACTTAAAAGAAAAATGTTTTGTTATCGCGGGAACCGGATACGTACACGAATCGAACTCGAGACTTGAATGTTATAATTGCACACAGTCCACCACTGGACTGTGTGTCTAACCCGATGAAATATCCGTTTTTAATTACTCATGTGTACTGACAATAACTTCATCTTCTTCGCATAAATTACCCAAAACCCGATCCCCAACTGCTAACCAAGTTATGCCATTTTGGTTAACCGTGTTAGAATATTAACATAGTAACAGCACAACAAAGAAAGATTTAAGGTAGTTTTACCGATTTGAAGAAAGATTCCTATCTCCGATCGAACTTCCGACGGTGAACGGACTTTCCGGCGGTATGAACTGTTTTAACAGTTTTGATTATTGATTTGAACGATTAAAGTAAAAATTAAGAGATAGCAGAGAAGTTTAGACAGTTATACCGACTGATGAATGAATACGGTTTTCTGACGATCGATTCCGGCGAAGTTCCGGCGAAATTGAATTCTCCGGCGACGAGCTAAAGCTTCGAAAAAGTGCACGGTTCTGAGCGAAAGGATTTCCAGAAGATTGAGTGGGTACTTATAGTGAAGAACTGGATGAATTGTGTACGCTTTTGAGTCTTGATTCGCGATTGAAGATTTTCCGGCGGTTATGGCCGAATTTGACGGTTAAACATCGGTTATAATTGATGCCGTAGTCGGTTATCGCGTTTTAGTCAAAAGGAAAGGCCACATTTGCAGAGTTTTGGTCTTACTCCGGCGATTCCGCGTTCTGAGCGCGCGGATGTCCGGTTTTGATTTTCAGTTTTATTATATGTGTTATTTGTTTTAGTGTTTATCACAAAGACAGTGTGTGACGGAGCGGTGTGTTGTGAGTTTGGGTTTGTGGGTGACCCGGGTTCGAAACCCGGCGTCTCCATTATTTTTTTTAATCCATGATTTTTTGTTATTTAATACTTTTGGTTTAAAATTTATATATATATATTATTTATGTATTGTTTAAAATTTATCCGAGCAATAAATGCGCAACGGAATTTATAACTGAGTATTTGATTAATAAACGAAGCGGGTTTGGAAACCCGTTTTTCGACGAATGTTACAGAGCAGGAGGATTGTGGGTGAGGTGTTTCGGGGAGAAGGAGGGTTGTCGCCAGTGTGAAGGGTGGCGTGGCTCGCCGGAGGTGCAGTGTCGGAACCGATCTCCGGTGACCGGAACTCGCGAGAGGGAGGGGGAGGCAGGTGTGTGTGGGTGGCGGCTTCTTGTATGTGTGTGAGAGTGTAAGTGTAATGTTTATAATATAGGGTTAGGGTTTAGATAGGTTTAGGTGTTGGGCTCAAAGCCCGTTAGCTTGTTACTAGGTTTTTGAGTGGCCCGATCGCATTTACGAGATCCGTTTTTAAATACAAGTTTCATAAAACTGTCGAATTTATTTTGTTTATTATTATTATTTATTATTTTAATAATAAATAAATAAATAATAATAATGATAATAAAAATGGACAAATAAATAGTGGTACGACACGTATTTCTTAAAAGTAGTGGAGTGCGGAAATACGAGGCGTTACAACCACAAACCAATATCTCTCCTCTTCCCTCCCTCTCCCTCGAGCGGCAAACATTTACCGCATTCAAGGCTTTGCCGATCGGCAAAACCCACCGGCGGCGGTGTTACTGCACGGTAAACACGTTTGTCGAGTGGGTTTGCCGCCCACTCCCTTCACCCTTATATATATAATTTATGAACTTCTTAACTACAATGATTTTTGTCTTTTTGTGAATTTTTTTTTCATATTTCCTGTTTTTCTATTTTTTTTGTTTTTGTTTTCCTTTTTTAAGTTTCCGTCGAATCAGATGTTGTACATGTAACAAAACGAGTGGTCTAATATTGACCGAACAACGTCAGTATCGGAATTGATATTCATATTTATTGTTCCAATCAATGTAAACACATCTCGGTATTTTTTTGGTTGTATCGTAATTTTTTTTGTTCTCTTTCGGTAAGTGTCGGTATCTTAATGAATCAAACCAATACAAACAAATTCCCGCCACTAATGTTATTTTTACTATTGCGTCTACGTTTCCATTAAAAACAGGGTCACCCCGCCGCAGAGCGCGGGTGTAATAAACTAGTTCTTTTTAATTTTTGAACATCAAATGTTACTCTACTCCTGTTCTAAATTACACAGTATATTCTAATTTTACCCGATGACAAAACAGAAACCCAATCTTCTTCCCAAGAGGCAAAAGTCTTTATCAACCAGCTAATACCACACAATGTGAGCGTAGTGGCCCTTCCACGCTAGGAACACCACCCCTTGTGGTGGCGTGTACATGAGGGCAGGGAGTTTTCCACCAGGGGCATTTGGTTTGTGAGGTGGAGGTTCTTGATTGATGGGTGGATTTTGGGTGTGTTTTAATTGGTTGAAATTTAACCACGCCTTTCCCACTCCTCCTTTTTTTGCACCACGTCGTTTTTCTGACACATGCTGATGTGGCAGCCACATGTCGAATAACGAAACTCTTTCATGCCCTCTCACTCCGTATAATTTAAACAAATATCTAGAAAAGGTACATTACTATTTTTGTCAAAACTAATCTGACCAAAACAATTAGAATGCTAGTAAATACCACTAAATTGCACAAGTACTATGAGTGGTCTAATCCACAGGAATTACTTCAAATATAAATGGCGAAAACGATATAAGGCAACAGGGAAATTAATATAAATTTTTTTATTGACGAGTTAAAAGCATCATCATTTATTAACTTTCAGAATTCGGTGAGTTAATCAATGTATTTAACCCACAAAATTAAATAAACGAGTAGTAGTAGTAGTAGTTAAGGTGAACCAGCAAACCCTTTTTTTTTACTCTCACCGCCTTCTTTCCATTTTCACCCTTTTTAGCTCCTCTGTTTTCATAAACTTTATATTAATTGATCAACAGCTTATGATCAATCCACTCTGTTCTTGACTGTTGAAATTTGAGGTGTTAAAGTGACAACAAAAAGAGAGACATGGTGGGCTCAGGTTCAACAACAGATAGAAACAAAGAAGCAGTTGGAATGTTGGCTCTTCATGAAACTCTTAGAAACATTTGTTTCAATTCTGAGTGGACTTACTCTGTTTTCTGGACCATTCGTCCTCGCCCGTAAAGTTCTAATCTTTTTTTTTTTTTTTTTGCAAATTAGTTCAACCCCACTTGAAAAGATTGCAACTTTGATCTTTACTCAAATGGGTTTTTGTTTTTATGTATTTTTTTTACCATTTTATGTGTTTTTATTCAACCCCACTTAAAAAGATTGTAACTTTGATCTTTACTCAAATGGGTTTTTGTTTTTATGTATTTTTTTTATTTTTTTTACCTTTTTATGTGTTTTTATTCAACCCCACTTAAAAAGATTGTAACTTTGATCTTTACTCAAATGGTTTTTGTTTATATTTATATATATATAATATATATATATACCTTTTTATGTGTTTTTATTCAACCCCACTTAAAAAGATTGTAACTTTGATCTTTACTCAAATGGGTTTTTGTTTTTATGTATTTTTTTTTATTTTTTTTTTACCTTTTTATGTGTTTTTTTTTTCAGGAGAGTGAGAGGTGGGAATGGTGCAAAGTTGGAGATGATGTTGGTAGCTTGTAGGTTACTGAACTTGTTTGTTTCTTGAAGTAGATGTTGAAACAGGGGATGTTGATTATTTTGATTATTATTTTGATGATTATTTTGAAATGGTTGGTTGCAGGATGTTGATGTGGGAAGATGGGTTTTGCAGAGGAAGAATGATGAATTGTGTTGAAGATATGGATGCAGGGGAAGATCTTGTTAGAAAAGCCTTTAGCAAGATGTCAATTCAGTTGTATAATTATGGAGAAGGGTGGGTACTTGGTAGGTGTTTATTTTTAATTTCAGGATTAATAAGTTAATAATAACCTCCAATCAAGAAAGATATATGCCAAAAGTTCATAACTCAAAACAAGTTTTTTTTTTTTTTTGTGATTAGGGTTTTTTTTATATATATTTTTTGTGTTGATGAGATGATCATGGTGCAGACTGATGGGGAAAGTAGCATCTGATAAGTGTCATAAATGGGTGTTTAAAGAACCTACAGAATGTGATCAGAGCATATCTAACTACTGGCAGAGTTCTTTTGATGCTGTATGATCTTCAAGAACACACAGTAACACCTTCACACACACACTCTTACTATACTGTTCATCTTCAATCATTATTGCTCATTAACTTTCTTTTAAGTTTCCTGCTCTACTACTGTTCACTCAACCATTTCTCGATTAACTAGGGCTCATAATTTTGTATGATTTGCAGCTTCCTACAGAATGGAATGAGCAGTTTGATTCTGGCATTCAGGTACTAAAAAAAATTAAAATTTATGAACTTTTGCAAGTTTAGTTAACATTTATCAGTTTTTGCAAGTTTCTTGTTTTTGTTTTTTTTTTAATTTTGCTGTTAACTTTCATTTCACTAGACTATAGCTGTAATACAAGCTGGTCATGGACTCTTGCAGCTTGGTTCATGCAAGATTGTAAGTTTTAGTTCAAGCAAAGTGGTCAAAATCACCATTTTTTTGGTGAGTTAGTTGTCATTTTCGTCCCTATTGTTTGTTCATTTTTGCCATTTCAGTCCAATTTTAAAAAAATTGCACCAGTTTCCTCCCTGACATACTAGAAACGTGCCACTTTAGTCCAAAAATTAAAACTCAGTTAAGTCAGGTTTACTGAAGGGTAATTTTGTCCTTTCATATTTCTTTTATTTTCACCTTATTTTATGAAAGTACAAAAATACACTTCATTAAACATGTCTAACTTAACTGAGTTTTAATTTTTAGACTGAAGTGACACGTTTCCAGTATGTAAATTGGTGCATTTTTTAAAATTGGACTGAAATGGGAAAAGTGAACAAACCACAGGAACGAAAATGACAGGTAACTCTTTTTTTTGTCAAAAAGTAAAAAAGAAAAGATAAAAAAACCTTAAAATTGATGTGTTTTGGGTGTGATTAGGTACCTGAAGACCTTCATTTTGTGCTTAGAATGAGGCATACATTTGAATCACTTGGCTACCAATCTGGCTTCTATCTGTCCCAATTATTTGCATCAACATCCTCACCCTCTTCAACCGGGATCCCATTAAAGCAACCAACGGTCCCGATCCACCCGTCTCCTGTCTTCAACTGGGTCCCACCGAATCGACTACCATCGCAAAGTTTCCAAAACCCTGCAAGACTCGGGTTCCAGCCTAAAGACGAGACACACATGTTCCTCCATCCTCACTCGTCCGAACCACAAATGGGAAACATTATGGGGCATGATCATGCTGAAAACGACATCAAATGGCCTAACGAGCTAACTTTCTTTAATGCACTTACGGAAGGGCTCAGTGGCAAGCCTGATGGCGGTCAGAACGCAAATCATGAAAAACACGAGGGTATGTACACCGATATGGAAAATTACTTGGAGTGATCGGACGATCGTGTGATCAGTTTGTGACGAATCTTAGGAAAAATAACTCTTAGTAATCTTGGTTTTGTTGTACTATGTTGTAGTTGTTTCTTGATATGTAACATGTTTATGTTTCTTGAAATGGTTAAATTAGTGAACTTTATGAGATAAAGACAACCCCACCATCAAATTAGCAAAAACTAGTAGAAAAATCTATTTCTAGACCTTCTTTGCATGTCCACACAAGTCACCGGAAAAATCTTTTGGCGACCCCTTTCTCTTTTCGAGGTTCAACGCAGCAACCCGCGCCATGGGTGAACGAGAACAAACTGTTGGCAATTCGGAGTCGAAAGGACGAATTGCTTTCGAGTCGGAGATGATTCTCCATGGTGTGATATGAATTGGAATGAGGAGATCAACACACTATATATATGATCGGAAAGTTTGTGAAACTGTGGGAATGGGGCCAATCAGGCTAGTGATTTCACTTAAAGGGAAGGTTATTGGGGCCATATGTTTGCCATATTCATAAGCTTCAACATGGTCAATTCCTTAGATTTTTGTTATCAAATAAACGATCCAATAAGGACTACAAAAATGCATTTAGATTATGAGTCATACATATTAGAGCATTCATTGTTTTGAGGTTTATAAAGCCTAAAAGAATCTATTGATTGGTTTACTATAATCTTTGAATATATCCGAGCTTAAACAAGCTTGAGTTCAACCGTAATTATACTCGCATGTCTAAACATGTTTGTTATTATATATGCAGATATATTATTTGATCAGTTTTTATGTACGCTTTACTTCTTCTTCGGCCACCTAAGTTGAAATTGTAGATCAGGTATCTTAATCTATTGATTGGTTTACTATAATCTTTGAATATATCCAAGTTTAAACAAGCTTGAGTTCAACCGTTATTATACTCGCATGTCTAAACATGTTTGTTATTATATATGCAGATATATTATTTGATCAATTTTTATGTACGCTTTACTTCTTCGGCCACCTAAGTTGAAATTGTAGATCAGGTATCTTATACAATTCAACTAAGGTGGTTGAAGAAGTTAAGCGTAAATATATTTAGAGTTAAATGCCATTTAAGTCCCTGTGGTTTGGGCCATTTTGTCAGTTTAGTCAAATGGTTTCATGTTTTCCCTGTGGGTTCAAAAAGGTTTCAGTGATGCCATTTTAATCCACTGGATTAACTTCATCTATTTTTTTTGTTAACGAGAAGGGCAATTCGGTCGTTTTATATGACCAAATTGCCCTTCTAGTTAACAGAATTACATTAAAAATGATTGAATTGCCCTTCTCGTTAGCAGAAAAAATAGATTAAGTTAATCCAGTGGACTAAAATGCCAACGGTGAAACTTTTTTGTACCCACATGCAAAAAATGAAACCATTAGACTAAACTGACAAAATAGCCCAAACCACATAGACTAAAATGACATTTAACTCATATTATATATATATATATATATATATATATATTATATATAATGGTTTAAAGATGGTATAAACTGTAATTATAACTTTGTGAATTGTTAAGCCATTATACCTTTTCCCCATTGAATATAATTGTTTAAATTATAAATAATAAAGAGCCTAATACCGACATAACTAATAAGATTAATTGTTTAACTAATTATAAATAAATGATAAGAGCCTAATATAACTAATAAGATCAATTGTTTAAATTATAAATGATAAAGAGCCTAATACCGACATAACTAATAAGATCTATAATACTTGAGTAAATCTATTAGTTAAATAAAGACACCTACACGATTTAGACATCAAATATTTGATTAATTGATATCAAAATTATACATTTTATATATCGTAAGGTGTTAGCAACGTATATGATTCTTGTTGAAGTATGTGTCAAATATTTTAAGCCAGAACTCATAGAAATCATAAGATTTCTGATACGAGCCCAGGCTCGGAAGCCCGCCCAAGACTTGATGTCTTTAGTAAGGCTGTTTCAACCATTTTAGAGGCCCGAGGCAAAACAAAATCTTAGGGCCCTTTTTTTCTTTTTTATTGTTATAAACGATACTCGATTTATCCGTGTTTGAAACCAAACAAAAATCTAACACAACTATAACACAAAGTAGTTTGCTTGTATAAGGAATCAAACAAATCTAAAATAAAAAGTTTATGCTATCTTTATAGTTAGCATACTAATTTTCTTTTAAGTGAAGTCCTATTTTTTTAGAGGCCCTAGGACGAAACCTAAATTACTTATACTATAAGGTCCGACCCTAGTATTTAGCTGGGACAAAGGCCACTGTCAACATGTTGGATTCGGGAAACAATGGAGTCAAGATAGTTTCATATTTGAATTGAGCACATGTTATTTTATTTAGTGGATGGAATAGTTCCCATGTTAGCATGCATGATCACATTAGCTTTATTTCTCATGTTGGCATGATCACATAGCTTTATTTCTCATGTTGGCATGATCACACTTTCATCGATGATCTCCTAATAAAGTGCATATAGATTAGGATTACTTTACTATTTAAGCATTGTAATTTCATTTGAAGAAAAAATAGAGAGAAAATTGTTGCAAAACTAGTCTTGCTTGTTCTTTATCTTTATTCTTAGAACTTGACCTCCTCTAAAGGGTATCTATCTTTGAAGCTTGATCCATTCTACGAATCTCTATCAATTTCCATCATCATCTCAAATATTTAAATTTAAGAAAATTAATAGTAATAGTAATTATACTATCTCATGTTTCTCGCCATTTTTTACACAAACCCTCGTTTCCAATCAGGCATGATAATAACTGGAGTATGTGTTATTACTTACTGGTAGTGTTCTTTTGATTAATTCGAGTTAATATGATTCAATTTGGTAAATTAGAATGCATGTTGGTTTCTAAAATATGCATCCAAGGTGTTCATTGAGTTTCCTTGAGTTATTAAACTGTTTATTTAATTTTTTTTTGTAAGGTAGATTAATGAAAATAGATTCGAATTCAAGTTATCTTGAATTAAATTCAAATTAATTACATAAATATAGTTCCATGCTCCTAACTTTCTACTATTAGAACATGTTAGAACTCCAAATTTGGCATGATAAAAACAAATCTATGAAACCATTGTGGATCATAGTGATTCAGATAAGTTTTAAAGGAGATTAGCATACCTAACTTTAAATAAAACGACTAAGTCGCGTACCCTTACTTAAAATAGACTCTAAATCTAAACCTTTTGTACACCAGTGGCAGACCCCGGATTTTTTTTTCATGGGGAACATTTAAGGGCATAACCAAGTTTAAGGCGAGTGAACCGGAATTTTGCCAAAAAATTAACCTCTAAAAATTTATTTTTTCAAGGGCCAGTTGCCCCCTTCCTTTCCGAGTGTGGATACACCCCTTCCAAAATGGTACTTGAACCCTCCACACATGGGAGTAACACCTTATTAGACCATGCAACATGTTTTCAGGGAGGGGTATCGTAGTCCTCGCTTAAGTCGCGGCCTCTTGGAACGCCGCGCCCCTCTTTTGTGGTTTTGGAGTGAAGGTCTCGTAGTTCATTGGCGTGGGGTCTTCATGGGAACACAACAAACATTTTTTTTAATATTTTCGTTTACTAATTAATTTGTTTTTTAATCACTTGTACTTATTAACTTTTTAGAAAAAAAAAATATAGCCGTAATTAACATTTTTGTGAGCACTTTGATATAAAATTAATTGAAACCGAGTTAGTTTCAAAATTAAGTAATTACTGGTCTCGTATAGGGTTTTAGAAAGTATTTATATCGGTAACTTATTTTCGTATTTCGATTACCAACGACGATGATGATTAGATTTTAACTTTAATTTGTATCTTGCGTTTGCATCATATTAAAAGGACCGGGTTGTAATTTATTTCTCTTAAATTTAGATGTTAATTAATATTTAGATATTATTTAATATTTTAGTATATTTTAACGTCATTTTATTAATTTCGTGAAAATAATATTAAAAAAGAGGATGGTTAATCATGCATCATGTGGTAGCATTGATAGCCGAAAGACAAAGGGTTACATGCATCAATCGGCATTTGTTTCAATTGCTGAGTGTTATGTGCCTTATGAAAAACTACTACCGAGTCGGGGTGTTACCGGAAGTAACCTCTCTATTCCTACGGGGTAGAGGTAATGTTGTCTACATCTTACCTTTCTCAGACCTTATCTTAACTTTGCTATGAGTGAGATTTAGTTAATACGATGATGATGAGTATCTTTATTTTTTAATTATTATTATGTAATATTTTACCTGCTTTATATTAAATAAATATATAGCATGACACCAGGAAAACTGATATGACACCCTTAATGTGACAGTCAAACCTTAATTTAAAGTAAAGATCACTTAAGATGATAAATTCAAATTTCTAGCTAGAATCTTGATCTTGAAGATGTTACGGTAAAATACTAATAAATAAATAAATTAAAGTATGACTCATGATCCTTGTGGCATCAGAATAACGTGACATCTGGACTACATGTGGGTCGTCGTATCAACATTAGCGACTCATCCGCGTCATACGGTTCCGTACCATACCCCTATTACTTCCTTCTCTTCCCCATCACAAAAATCAGCAATCAGTCATGACAGGCCGAGACATCCTCCTCAAGATGAAGGTAACTCAAATCACTTTTTGTTTCACCTGCAATTTTGTGCAAATAATCAAACTAATTGTAGTTTTTAGTGTTTATAAGGGTAATTAGGTTTCTAATTCTAGTTGTCGAATAGTTGATTCAGTTGAGAGAAGTTAGGGTTTTTACTTGATAGTTTTGATTTGTCAATTTGATAAGTTTTAGAATAGGATGATGAGAGTTAATTCTCTGTTTCTGTTCTTTTCACCAAGCACTAAACCGAGCTCGATCTCGTTTAGGCTCGGGTTCAACTCGTTTAACTTAAGAGAGCTCGATCTCGAGCTCGGTCATTTAGAGTTCTATTTCTACACCTAGGGCTTGGCTCATGAGTAGTTTTACAAGCGCGGATTGGGCGGTTTATTATTTACGGTTTTTGTTGTTTTTACCATGATTAATGTATATAATAAATAAAAGGGTTGGGTTCATTTCAGAACTCTGAATATTACATAATTTCTGAACTGCTAATAAACATAAACAATTATTTTATTTATATATTTTTGGATTTGAAATTATTTAAGGATATAGTATATGTATTTTTATGATTACATATATGGAAAATCAATTTCATTTATGTGTAATAACTAATTTACGTATGTGTAAAGGAACCAATTTACATATATGTAGTTATAAAATTACATATGAAAAAAATGATACAACTACTCTTAATACACATGGAATCATAATAAATGATACAAAATACCCTTCAACAATGTTAAATATAAAAATATATTAGTAGAATGATTGTTCATTAGGAGTTCTGTAAGTTCTGCAATTATTTAGAGTTCTCAAATGATCTTTACCTATAAATAAAATATATATTTAACATATTAAATAAAAATTATATAAACAGAAGACTCGTGAGCAGGGTCGAGTACGATATGTGAACCTCGTTTAAGCTCGACTCGATTTGAGTTTTTTAGCGAGCTGATCTCGAGTAGCGCACAAACGGCTCGGCTCGTTTACATCCCTAGCAACATCATTAAAACTGCGATTTCGTCAACAGGAAAATGTTTGTCTATCATCATCATCGTCGTCCGCATCTTCAGCCGAAACTAGAAAAGGAAAGAGCAAGATGTCAAAAGTACACATGGTATCATTTATTAAGGAATCCACCATGATATGGAAGATTATGTATTTGCAGAGTTCAAAAAAGTTGATGATAATGAGCTCGGTTTGTTTGCAATATTCGATGGTCACTTCAGCCATGAAGTTCCTGATTATCTCCGTTCGCATTTATTCAAAAATATTTTGAACGAGGCAAAACACTCTTTACCTTTCTCATAATGTCGAACATGTAATCAAACTGTATCATTCTTACCCTTGTTTGCTTGTAAGCAGCCTGATTTCTGAGGAAAACCGAGGATGCAATCCGACGGGCGTATCGTGTAACCGATAAAACAATCCTGGATAAAGCAGTTGATTTGGGTAAAGGAGGTTCAACTGCAGTTACCGCCATTTTAATAAACTGTAAGAAGCTTGTAGTCGCAAATGTTGGCGATTCACGGGCTGTGATATGTTGAAAACAATTTAATCAAACAGAAAATTAATTATTTTATTATTAATTACCGAGTTATTGGCCAACCAGTTTATTCCAACTTGAACAAACTGATTAAAGAAAGGTAGAAGGAGACTGTCCCGTTATCGGACGAATTTAAATAACACGCAAAAAACTAAAACCAACCTGGCGATTTAAGAAACCGAGATTCTTGAACTGCACGGATGATTCCTGTCTTAAAGGATTTTACGCGCTCGTATTGCTGTGAGCTGCAGCGTAATCTCCCAGGATTTAATGCAGAACTGATCTGGTATTCCAACAGCAATGGAAACCAGAAAACGCAGAAGCTGGAGAAGAAACAGAAGCACAGAGATGACAGGCTGCGAAAATTAGAGTTAGGAATGGGTAGCAGGAGGCTTTTATTTATAGGTTGGATTTCAACAAAGAATGAGAAAAACGAGAATGGGATAAACATTATCAACTAATTCAAATATAAACTCCCAGAGATATCCATCTCAAATTCGAATTCCTAGACTAATCCCATACGAATTCGAACTGGTGGAGATAACCCCCACTGTTTTGAATTCATCTCTATCCCAATCTTAACTCAGCTCTATCTCGATCCACAGATCTAACACACCTGAACCGGACCCTAGCTAAAAATAAAAGCTCCTCAGCTCCTAGCGACGATGCGTACGTGCGAAGTGCAAAGTGCGCCTCAAACGCGCCCATTCGCGCTAAGCGCCTTCGCAAGCTCGCGCTCGGCTCGGCGCGCGTGTGGGCTTGACCCACTTCTCAACCCATTTAACACTTTGGAGGCCCATAAGGGGTAATCCCTTATAAGGCACTCAACTTTCACCTCCCCCACCAATGTGGGATGGAGGAAACATACCAACTTGTATGTTCCTCATTAATATTTCCAACAACCCCCCACCAAGTTAGAATGTTTCCTCTCACTTAGACAGATGATGTCACTAGGTGTCACGAAGATTAAACCCAGTTTATGTTGATAAACAAGAAGAGACAGATTTCGATGGTGTCCTATGGAATTAAACCATTAACCTGATAGCCCCCTTCGGTTTACCCCCACACATCACCATCTGACTTTGGTTCTAACTGAGCGCGAATATGGCCGTGCGCTATAAACCCTTTTCATGATCCTTTAGAAGACAAACCACTTATCTTCACTCGAGGCGGCACCACCCCTAGATCATATAGGCAAAGTTTTACATCATCCACGTTGCTTGGATGCCTCCAAAACTTTGTTAGAGCATTAGCTCACCCTTGTTCTCGGCAACGACGTACTACCATACCTCACATGGATCTATCAAAAAATTGATAGTACCTTCTATCATTAAGTGACTTCGTTTTTACCCATTAAACTTGAGAACTAGGAGCACTAAGTTCAAGTTGGGTTTCCATCACTAACGATTCTATTGTGGTTTTAGACCATGTCTCTCGCGGTATTCACTACCAAATCTCTCGTCAGAGGTTTAGTAAACGGATCAGCCAAGTTCTTACTCGTCTTGACATAGACAACCTTGATGGTACCACTTTCAAGAAGTTGTCTCACATAATTGTGCCGTAGACTTATGTGTCTTGACCTCCCATTATACACTGCGTTGTATACTTTAGATAGTGTGGCCTCACTATCAACAAACATGGGAATATACGGCATTGGAACATCCCACAAACGGATGTCCGTAAGTAGATCTCTAATCCACTCTGCTTCCTTACCAGCCGCAGCTAGTGCTATAAACTCAACTTCCATAGTTGAGTGGGCAATACACGTCTGTTTCTTGCTCGCCCAAGAAATTGCTCCTCCTGCTAGAGTGTAAATCCACCCACTTGTAGATTTTGAATCACTGGTGTGATCAATCCACTCGCATCAGAATAACCTTGAGTATTCTGGAATTAGACGTGTATGTCAGTTCTAAGTTACTGGTCCTTTTCAGGCATCCAAGTACTCTACCCACTGCTTTCCAGTGTTCTGTCCCTGGATTGACAGTATACTGACTCAGTTTGCTTACAGCAAAAGCAATATCAGGACGAGTGCAATGTGTTGCATACATCATACTTCCAATAGCACTCGCATACTCCAGTTGAGCCACTGCTCTCCCTGGGTTCACATTAAGTTTCACACTTGGATCAAATGGGGTATTAAACTCTTTAATGTTCAAGTGTTGAAACTTAGTCAGAATTTTCTCTATGTAATGAGATTGACTTAGAGAAATCTGACTTTCAGTTCTTTTCACCTTGATCCCAAGAATAGTATCAACTTCTCCTAGATCTTTCATCTTAAAGTTCGAGGACAGATATTTCTTAGTTTCAGAAATACCTTCAAGGTGAGTGCTAATGATCAACATATCATCAACATAGAGACAAATCACGATGTATAACCGGGTTCGCATTTAGTATAGATACACCTATCAGCACTATTGTGTCGAAACCCGAAAGCAGTCACAGTGGTGTCAAACCTCTCATGCCACTGTTTAGGAGCTTGCTTCAAACCATAAAGAGATTTAATAAGTCTACACACTTTGTTCTCTTGTCCAGGCATCACAAACCCTTCTGGTTGCTCCAAATAAATCTCCTCATTTAGATACCCATTTAGAAACGCAGTCTTTACATCCATTTGATGGATGTACAACCCTTTCAAAGAAAGACACCGCTATTAGAGTTCTAATAGAGCTAATTCTAGCCACAGGTGCATAGGTATCAAAATAGTCGATCCCTTCCTCTGCTTATACCCTTTAGCAACTAATCTCGCTTTATAGGCAGAGATGGATCCATCTGGATGATACTTCCTTTTGAAAATCCATTTGGATCCAATAGGTTTCTTTCCCTTGGGTAGATCAGTTAACTCCCAAGTTCCATTTCCCATAATGGAATCCATTTCATCATTGACTGCTTCCTTCCACAAAGGAGCATCTCTTGATGACATTGCTTCGCTGAAATTTTAGGATCATCATCCAAATTAAAGCGAAAATGACCTCTCTCGTCACTTTCTTTTGAGTTCCCTCAACCAGTTAAGAAAAGAAATCATCTCCATAACTTTTCTCTTTCTAACTCTAGTACTTTTCCTCGGTTCTTCAACCATTGGTGAAGGTTCGACTCTTTTCAAGAAGTACTAGAAGATGTGGTGTAATTTGAGTTTTCATCAATTTAGAAAACTTGTTCTCAAAGAATTCCACATCTCTGGATTCTACAACTGTACCTGATTCGTCATCCAACAACCGGTAAGACTTACTTTGCGGAGCATATCCAATGAATACACTCTTGTAAGCTCGTTCTCCCAGTTTGAGTGTCTTTGATCAGGTACGCGATAATAGGCAAGACACCCCCAAACCCTCAAATACTCTAGGTTTGGTTTTCTTCCTTTCCACAACTCATATGGACTCGTAGGTATCACACGACTAGTGATCCTATTGTGAACATAACATGCGGTTAACACAGCTTCCCCCCACATATTACGAGGTAGACCCGATTGATTTAACATACAATTAGCCATCTCTACCAAGGTTCGGTTCTTTCTCTCAGCCAAACCATTTTGTTGGGGAGTATATGGTGCAGTTCTCTCATGTATGATGCCTTCTTCTTGCAGAATGCTTCAAATCTTCGATTAAAGTATTCTCCGCCTCTGTACGAGCAAGAATTTTAATGCGTTTCTCCTTTTGTTTTTCAACCCAGCCTTATATATTTTAAATGCCTCAAAAGCTTCGTCTTTTGAATGCAATAAATAAACATATAAGTATCGGCTGAAGTCATCGCAGAAAGTGATAAAGTATCTCTTACCCCCACGAGTAAGGACTCCATTCAGTTCACAAATATCTAATGAATTAGTTCTAGTAGTGATGTATTACGTTTATGGACACTTGGAAAAGGTTTTTTGTGGATTTTGATTTCACACAAGTTTCGCATTTTTTAAAGTCTTTATCTTTTAATTTCAATAAACCTTTAATTTGCATTTTCTCAATGTTTTTAATATTTGTATGAGCTAAACGTTTATGCCATAAAGAAATTGAAAAGCGATATAATCATAAGAAATAATTTCATTCAAATCAAAACCAATTGCATTACATTGATAAAAATCTATCCCCCTACACACTTTTCACCACTACCTTCATCCGAGTCTTCTTCTTCATCAATTCATCTTCAGCTAGGTCAAGGCGATACTTCCACCTGTGTTCTTTGCTTGACCCACATAGATGTCATTTAGAGAAAACTTCACACGAAGATTCTTGAGAACCAGCTTGTACCCATTTTGATCAAACTTATCAGCAGACACAAGACCCTTGTGATACCAGGAACATGCAACACGTCCTGAAGGGTAACCGTTTGACCATCTTTAAAGTTTAGTCGCACTGTGCCTTTACCACGAACTTCCACTCGATGTCCATCAGCACATACCACCACTGTTCCTTGAGGAACAGGACCATAAGTAAGAAACGAGCAACGATTCCCACAAACATGAACAATGGCTCCAGAATCCAAAAACCATCCTCTACATGCCACAACGCGTGTATATTGAGAAAGCATGTTAACATCTCCAAGACCCACATTAGCCACTAGATTGGTGACTTTCTCAATATCAACAGCACTTGTAGAACCAACCGTGATAGATTCCAGAATTTATCCCTTTGAAACGCATTACCTCTCTTTGGTTGATGGTTGGTCGTTTGATGTGACCTTTTGAATTCCTTTTTCTTTGGTGCTGTAAACTTTCTATTCTTTGATGTCCCTTTTCCCTTTTTGCCTAGATCCTCCAACAATATGATTCACACTCGATCCGACTTTACCTCTTTTATCCCTGTTGCGCGTTTCCTCCTCAATTAGAAGGTGCTTCAACAGTTCATCCAAAGAGTAGTCCTCAGACTTGTGCATCATTCTCTTTTAGGAATCTTTCCAAGTAGGAGGAAGTTTTGCAATAATGACCCCTACTTGAAAATTTTCTGGCAGTGGAATAGAAAGCGCGGTCAATTTGTTAACAAGAACTTGGAGTTCATGCACTTGCTCCAGGATTGACTTGTCATCAACCATTTGAAAGTCTAAGTACTTGGAAATAAGGTATTTGTTAGTACCTTCTTCATGAGCCTTGTACTTATCTTCCAAAGCTTTCCACAATTCTCTAGCACTTGTTACCGGCGCGTATAAGTCATAGAGACGATCTAAAGAGAATTCTTGATGTGGCCAAGGCAAAGATCTTCAGCTTCCTTACGGACAAGTCTTTGCTTAGCCAAATCTTGATTCGGGACCTCTTAGCCTCAAGAGGAGGGTCATCAGGGATTGCGGGCAAGCTTGGATCAAGGATATAGTAGAGTTTCAGCACAACGAGCATAAACTTAACCTTGTCCGCCCAACGGGTATAGTTCTGGCCATCGAATCTGTCCAACTTGACAAACTCTTGATTCATGAATCTCAGATTAGCTGTTGGTAGTTCACCGTCCATTATTTCTGTTGATTAAACACAAAAACTAAAATCCTTTAAGATTGTTGAAAACAATTTAATCAAACAGAAAATTAATTATTTTATTATTAATTACCGAGTTATTGGCCAAACCAGTTTATTCCAACTTGAACAAACTGATTAAAGAAAGGTAGAAGGAGACTGTCCCGTTATCGGACGAAATTTAAATAACACGCAAAAAACTAAAACCAACCTGGCGATTTAAGAAACCGAGATTCTTAAACTGCACGGATGATTCCTGTCCTTAAAGGATTTTACGCGCTCGTATTGCTGTTAGCTGCAGCGTAAACTCCCAGGATTTAATGCAGAACTGATCTGGTATTCCAACAGCAATGTAAACCAGAAAACGCAGAAGCTGGAGAAGAAACATAAGCACAGAGATGACAGGCTGCGAAAATTAGAGTTTGGAATGGGTAGCAGGAGGCTTTTATTTATAGGTTGGGATTTCAACAGAGAATGAGAAAAACGGGAATGGGATAAACATTATCAACTAATTCGAATATAAACTCCCAGAGATATCCATCTTAAATTCGAATTCCTAGACTAATCCCATACGAATTCGAACTGGTGGAGATAACCCCCACTGTTTTGAATTCATCTCTATCCCAATCTTAACTCAGCTCTATCTCGATCCACAGATCTAACACACCTGAACCGGACCCTAGCTAAAAATAAAAGCTCCTCAGCTCCTAGCGACGATGCGTACGTGCAGAAGTGCAAAGATGCGCCTCAAACGCGCCCATTCGCGAGCTCGCGGCTCGGCTCGCGCGCGTGTGGGCTTGACCCACTTCTCAACCCATTTAACACTTTGGAGGCCCATAAGGGGTAATCCCTTATAAGGCACTCAACTTTCACCTCCCCCACCAATGTGGGATGGAGGAAACATACCAACTTGTATGTTCCTCATTAATATTTCCAACATGATATGCAAAAACGGTGTGGCGAAACAGTTATCAGTTGACCATGAACCTAGTAAGGAAAAAAGCTTGTTGAGAACAGAGGAGGTTTTGTATCCAGAATGCAGGTAGACCCTTAAACCCTAAACCTTGAACCCTAAACCCTAAATCAGATATCACAGTCGATGATTATGACAGGTGACGTGCCACGCGTTGACGGACAGTTTGCAGTAGCAAGAGCTTTTGGTCACAAGAACTTGAAGGAGCACCTGAGTTCTGAACCGGATGTATATATGGAGATGATAGATGATGACACTGAGTTCATAATATTGGCAAGCGATGGCGTGTGGAAGGTATTTTTATAAAAACTTGAAGACATGTGTTTCGTTTTGTTTGTTTTTTAGATCTTAATGTCGGGTTTGTTTGTTTAGGTTATGTCGAATCAGGAGGCGGTGGATTGCATCAAGAATGTGAAGGATGCAAAGGCAGCTGCAAAGCGACTGACCGACGAGGCGCTGGCAAAGAAGAGTAGTGATGATATATCATGCATTGTTGTAAGCTTCAATTGATATATTTTACTTTCACAACTTTTGTTTGTAGGTTTAGATATGTTGTATACTTGTATGGTGTATCTTTGTTAAACACACTAAAATAAATATGTTAATAAGTAGGCTTTTGACCATATCTTCAGAGGAAACATATTTAATAAAAGATGTGTATGTCATTGTGGAAAGGGAAGATTAAAGTTCGACTCGTTTAGATCATTAGATGACATGACACGACACCAACATTACATCTTTGGTTCTATGGTCGATTTTACAACACAGGTCCTGTATTGATCGTGCTATTTGCGTGCATAATGCTTATTTTCCTTTAATTTATATGTGATTTTTCCCCAACCCTACACTATCGATTCACGTGGACCGTGCGCATCAATCCTCATCACAGTGTCCATTGCGTTAAGGCGTCGAACTTACGATCCTAGCCATCAAACTCAGTACATCGTCTCGTAGATGTAGTCCAAACACGCTAAATTTTGTTAGGTTAATTTTTCATACCTAAGGAGTGTTTGTTTACCTCTTAATGAGGCTCTGAATGGTTCTGATCTCTTACTGATTCAGCACTTAATGGTTTCAGACTGTTTGTTTTGTGAGCAAATGTCTGAAAGGTTAAGACAATTGTCTCTGAATGGTTAAGCATTATACTAAGTCTGAATGGTTAAGACCTCTAGTCTGAATTGGTCAGACATTTGTCTTTTAACGGTTAAACATTATACTGACTCTTAATGTTTAGACCTTTATTGGTTTAGCATTTAATGGTTCAGACCTCATAATGCTTCAGACTTAATCATTCAGAATTTGTCAAACAACCTCTAAATCAAGAACCAACAAGTCATGGTTCAAAGTTGTACCAAATATACTTTTCACATCTATTATTTGAAGAAATCATGGCGTGTATTATAAATAGAAATTTTAAATATCGTTACCAAAAATGTACATTTTAAAAATGAAATATTTGTCTCAACTGTGATGCGGATGATTGCCCAAATCAGTAAAAGATTAATTGGATAAGTTACGTGATCTCCTAGAAAAGATTCATAGGATAAGTTGTGACCAACAAGAAAACAAAAATATATTATTTAAAAATTTATTGGATAAGTATAAGTATGTGACCACCAAGACCAAAACAAAAAATATTTCGTCTCAAAATCACTTTTTTTGAACAGCGGGCCAAATTTATGGATCTCATGAGAAATCAAAAGGATTTATTGGATAAGTTGGTTTTTTTTATTATTTTTTAAAGATGAACTTCATTAAGAAATAAAGTAGAGAGCTAACAAGGAGCTAGAATCTGTGCCTTTAATCTTCTTTCATTAACCTATTGATGATGGACGATATTTTTGTAGTTGAGAACTGTCTCGTATCTGGCCCATTGTATGCACCAAAAAGTGGAAAGTATGCACGATCTTCTTTTTAGTCGAGACCTGGATCAAGCCTTTGTGTATAGGACTGCAAACGAACACGAACAAGACCTTGGTCGTGTTCGTTTGTTATAAAATATACGTGTTCACGAACCGTTCACGAACACTTATCAACGAGATTTTATGTTTGTTTCGTTTGTTAAGGAAATGAACTTGTTCTTGTTCATTTGTGTTTGATTGTTAATTTTAGGCAACGAACAAAAACGAACGTTGATGAACACAAACTAATGTTTATGAACAAAAATGGAAACAAACGAACACAAACAATCATTCAGGAACAAAATATATAACATGTGGCACTTATTAGATATTTAACTTGTCGGAATTCAGAAATATTTAAATAAATAAAAAAACTAAATATTAATGAACTATCGAACACAACGAACACGTTACTGAACGTTCACGAACATAGATGAACGAACGCGATCTCTGTTCATGTTTGTTCATTTAACTAAACGAACAAAATTTCTTGTTCTGTTTGTTTGTTTAATAAATGAACGAACACAAACGAACTTCTCGGCGAACGGTTCACGAGCTATTCGCCAAAAGTTTGGTTCGTTTGCGGCGCTATTTGTGTAGCTCAAATAAATCCCAATTTGAAAAGGTGAAGAAAGGCAGGATATTACACCACTTACCCACCAGATGCCAAACCATAGATATCATCCAACATGAATTCAATGTGTTCAGTTGGTTCAAGCACTTTGTTACAGAAAGGACACAAATCCGAGGTTATAATGACATTTCTTTTGGAGAAAGCATCCACCGTGGGTATCCGACCCATTTCAGCCTTCCACACAAAAACGTTGAATTTAATAGGCATCCATCTACTCCGTTGTAAAGAGTAATTCACTGGCTAAGTGCATCGAGCATTGCATAACGGCACAAAGATTTCACTAAGTGCACGAGCATTGCATAACGGCACAAAGATTTCACAAAGAATGCGTGTTTGAATCAACAATTCATTTCCATTGTTTTGCCGAATTATTTTGACATTTTCATCCCTACCTTGTGACAAAATAGCTCGTTTAATTTCCATTTTTCTCAAAATATTTGATATAAAATTCATTGTTCGCTTTTCTGGACACATAATTTTAGAACAACTATATCCTTAAATTAGTTTAACAACTTAATTGTTTTGTCATTTTTGTCTCTAGTTTATGAAAAAGAAAAACTCTCGTGTATATATTGATCTCTATCTAGGGTTGTAAACATATTGAATCGAACGAGGTGTTCATGTCCGTTTATTAAGCTTTTATCAGACAAACGAAAAGGTTCACGGACACATAACCAAATGAAATTCTGTCTTCATTTGTTAAGGAAATGATTTTGTTCGCGTTCGCTCGTTAATTTCATACATATGAACACAGAATAAACATCAACGAACACAAACATACTTTTACGAACAAAATAAAAACAAACATTTATAATCTCATCCATTAGACATAGTCACCCAAAATAAATATAAAGTTAAGTATTAACACACTTATCTGTCGAAATAGTAATCACAAAATCTGTTTATCCGAAAATAATATATCCAACTGAAAACGAGGTACTTGGAAGCCGATGCGAGGAAGGAAAGGGGGAAGCGACACATAACAACTTGAGGACTTAAAGTTTCTAATTTAAATGCAAGAGTAATAAACCCGTATATAATTTAAATGCAAGAGTAATAAACCCGAAAAGAAAACTTAACAATTTTATAAGTTCAAATGTTAAGCATAAAAAACTAAAAAATAAAATATATATTCTTTAAATAAAAAATATAAACAAATGTAAATAAATAAACACTAGTGAACATACACAAACGTAAAAAAACAGACACAAATTATTGAACACAATACTAACGTTCACGAATACTATTAAACGACAAACTTGGATCACTGATGGAACATCATTGGAATATCATCGTGTCACTATGCGAAGCCATCCGATCATATCTGTCTCTATTAGGCAATCATATCTATACAATAATTCAGAAACAAACTCAATAAAATTGAGAAAAACCCACTTATAAAAATCAAACGCAAAACCTAATAGTCTGCGGAATATCAAATCCTATTATAGTTCTATTTTTCCAAATATATCTATCGACTACAACTGGACCCTATGATTATTACATGTCGCATTATAAATTTACGACTGTTCCACAAATAAACAGACCGTTGTGCGCCAAGTGATAAAATCGGTATACAACAGTGACTGCATGGCGGAATTCAAGGTTGTCGGAGTGATCGGCGCCGGCCAGATGGGCTCCGGCATAGCCCAACTCGCGGCGGTTGCCGGTTCCGATGTCTGGCTCCTAGATAAAGACGCCGGAGCTCTCCTCGGCGCCAAGGGCTCTATCTCTAACTCCGTTCAACGTTTTGTCAACAAAGGTCAACTCTCCAAGGTTTCAGTTTTAAACCCATAAATCATAAATCCCCAATCTTTGACTTACAAAATTCTAATTGACATTTATTACAATTAGGGTTTGTCTTTAGATCTTTGAAATCAATTGTTCATATCGATTATTGATTATTTTAGTGCTATAAAAATTGTTAGAAATTAGAATATGAATATATGATATACGGATCAAGAATTCAAGATGCCTGTTAACTGATAAATAATGCAATATTTACTTGACAGGAGGTAGGAATTAACGCTCTAGCGCGTTTAAAATACACTTCGAATATCGAAGATCTTCGATATGCAGATATTGTAATAGAAGCCATTGTAGAATCTGAGGATGTGAAGAAGAAACTGTTTGCAGAACTAGATAAAATAGTCCAAGGGTCCGCCATTTTGGCGTCGAATACGAGTTCTATCTCCATTACTCGTCTTGCGACTGCGACAAAACGACCACAGCAAGTGATCGGTATGCATTTCATGAACCCCCCTCCGATCATGAAACTTGTTGAGATCATCCGCGGTGCAGATACGTCGGATGAAACGTTCAACGCTACGAAAACTTTAGCAGAGAGGTTCTAACTGTTTATTGCTTACTGTCAAATGTATCTTCTAGAATTATATTTTCGACATGATTTTACTGCCATGCAGTTAATGTGGTAAAATATCGAATATCGGTCAAGGACCGATATTTGAGATATAGGTTATCTCGGTGAGATATTGGTGGGATATCGGTAATTTCAATATCACTCAGAATTTATATATATAGCAATTTAACACTAATAATTCAATGATATATCGGTGATATATCGCCATATCGGTCAAATATCGGTCAATATCGCAGATAATATTGGTACCGATATTTTACTAGGGGACCGATCTGATATATCACCGATATTAACTGCATAGTTTTACTGTTGTGTGTTTAAAACTTAAAATATTACAGGTTTGGCAAGACGGTTGTTTGCTCACGGGATTACGCGGGGTTCATTGTGAACCGGATACTAATGCCAATGATTAACGAAGCTTTTCACGCACTGTATACGGGAGTCGCAACGAAGGAAGATATTGATGCAGGGATGAAGTTAGGGACTAATCAACCAATGGGTCCTCTAGAGCTTGCAGACTTTATCGGGCTCGATGTATGTTTGTCCATATTGAAAGTTCTACATTCTGGGCTAGGGGATGTTAAATACGCGCCTTGCCCTCTTCTAGTGCAGTATGTTGATGCGGGTCGGCTTGGCAGAAAACGAGGTATCGGTGTTTACAGTTATGTTAAATCACCCAAACAGTCATCGCGTCTTTAAACGTCTTATGAGAACAACTGTTGTAATACTATGTATTTAAATATGAGTTTTAACTTGTTATTGTAAGACTAATATGAGCAATAAAGTTTCTGAATACAACATATAAATTGCTGGTGTTATTAATGAAAGTCCCTTAAAAGCCCTTTTAATTTTGTATTCAAAGTGGCCAAAAGATTGACCCCACAAGGAAGTGAGAAACGGGCTGTGGGTAATGTTTGTTATCCCCACTTTGACACTGAAAGGGATTGAATTGGAATCCTATAATTGAGCTACATATTTTTTAAATTATAAAAGGGCATTTGTAATGTAAAGTTAGGTAAAAAGCTTATGTTAAATAAGCCCCTCATAAGGAAACTTTGAGAATTAGCTAGAGAGGTGTGTGTGTGTGTGTTGAGAGAGAGAGAGAGAGATGAAGTTCTTGTTTCAGTGTCCATGTTGTTCTTGTTTCTGCTTTATGAAGCCAAAAAAGGGGAAACCGAAGGAGAAAGAAGGCAAGGATGAGAAGAAAACAGAGTGAACGATTAAGAGCGAACTGATTTATGCTGTATTTTCTTGAGATATAATTGGTAATTTGCTATTGCTAGAGCAAATGTCTTATGTCCTGATCTTTGATTTCACATATGTTAATTTAGCAGGTCCTAGATTCCCTGTTTTAAAATAGGTTTCTGGATCTCTTTATGTTCTGAATTAAAGATTCTTGTTTTGTTGTTGATTGTGTTGTGCATTCATGACCACTGACTTGTACTGAATGCTTGATCTCAATTGGTTGTGGTTTAGATTTTTTTGCTACTGGTTTTCATCTGATTTGTTTTTTCAAGAGGAACATGTATGTATGTATGTATGTGTGTGTGTGTGTTTACATGAGGAGGAACATATTTACTAGTTATATCATCCGCAATCGCCTGAATCTCGAGACGCTCTTCAAACCAATCATATACTTTATTGAGATAGGTGCGATCCCCCCTCCGAGAACTGTATATGAGACTTTCATCTCGTACAGCTCAAGCAAAAACACCCAAATACTGGTTTGAACGGATATTTATGTATGTGTGTGTATGTATGTATGTATGTATGTTATGTATGTATGGTATGTATGTATGTATGTATATATATGTATGTACCTTTTGCTAAAGCTTCATGGACTCTTTATGACATAGTCAAAAGATGCCACCCATAATTTCTGCAGTAAAAAAGGGAGTTGAAATTATTAAAAGTGCAATTATGGGTTTTCACCTTTTGTCAAAGAAAAATGATATACCTCTCTATAAAAGTTGATACATTTTTCTTATATTCAGCAAACTATAATTGACCTTTTAAACCCTTGCATAATTTTGGTTTTATTTTAAAAATAAAACATGTAATTAATAAAAATTTAACAAAAATGCCACCCATTCACCCAAACCAATTTGTGCATCAAACTTTCCTCATTGCCTCTCACCTCCACATCAGCCTCCCGATGTGTTTTCCCGATACACACCTCACCGTCTAAAGTCATAGTCCAAGGTTCTCAACTTAATATCATCATACAAGTTCATAACAAAAGTTATTAGACACCTTCAATGCTAAGGGTGTTTACAATCCGGTTTCGATTATTTATAGGTCAAATTGTTATTGTCGGTTTTTAATCTTCTAAACCGAAACCAGAGGGTTTGAAAAAAAACTGAAACCGAAACAAGTATTTACATTGCGTGTATAGCTCAAGAAATCAACAAACAAGAGCAACTTCACAAACAGAAAACAAAGTGTATATGAAATACAAACAGGAGAATCAAGATATGTATGTATTATTCATATACTCACCAGATGAGAAGCAATATCAATATCTCACAGGAGAATCAGTCACAATATGTATGTAATATCGGACATCATTGGTACATGAACGATCACATAGGAGAATCAAGAAATGTTTGTAAGATGACCCAAATATTCATTTGCTCACAAGATGAAAGCAATTCCTCACCTTAAAGGGATATTGCTACCGACTTAAACTCAGCCAAACAAGAATCTAATATCTTCTGGCGTTTCCGAAGAGACTCCCTTTCATTCTGAAGAATTTCAATTGCTCCAGGTGCAACAAACATATCCATGAATTTCTCATCTCTTACACCAAATAAGTCCAGTTCCAATGCTACCAGAAGATGCTCACGGCTAAAACACAACAATAATATATAAATTTCAACATCTATCCGAGTCGGTTTAGTTTTAAGAGAAAAAATTTATGTCATAATAAAATATCGATACCATGGTATTAGAAATCCTGAATTCAAAGCTGCAGTTACACTCCGTTCAACCAAAATTTCACGCATACGTGCAAAATGTTTTGCGGCTAATGAGCATATCTCATTGTGGGTTGACCCTTGTTGCAAACCGTTTTGACTAGCCACATTGCCCAACATTTTGTTTTCACCTAGTATTCTGGGATGGCGTTTTCTTGCTCCATCTTCAATGAAGTTTCCATGTTCGTTTGCTGCTGCTTTTAGAAGCTCATAGGTTGTTGCTTCTTGATCCTTCTTGCTAGTATTATTGTTATTTACTGGAGGTATATTTTCTTGATCTGATAACTCGGGGTATGATGTCTGGTAACCGAAAGTCGAGTTTGGGCCTGGCCCGTATAAGAGATCAGTCTCATAGCATACTTGAGAATACGGGCTTGTGATCGAATCCAAGTGCTGTCGAACAAGTTGCTTGCATTGTTTTGCAAGATCTTGTATGAAACAATTGTAAGAACGCCTTAACGCAGCATGAAAACCGACATACCCATCCATATCCCCAGTTTTCTTCCCACCTGTCAATTAAACCACATAATTTGTATTTTTATTCAATTATATTCATACAATAATATTAAAGTTCTTACAATCAAGGAGAAGGTCTTGATTCTTCTCCATGGCAAGATCAAACAGGTTTCTTAACACAAAAGCAAGTCGTTCACACGCAATATCAAGAAGCGGTGCTAGCCATGATCTGGCACCCGCACGAGCGATCTCTGCAGCAGCCTCTGCGATTCTCGTTCCACCACCTCTTCCGGTATGTGCAAGTATTATATTTGTCATCTGTCAAAAAGATAAGTCACTCGACTTGTTTGTAGCCCAACAAATAATAAGTTTCATATATTATAGAGTAAAATGCCATTTTCGTCCAAAGGTTTGTTTTTTCACATCTTATCCAAAAGGTTTGAGATCTTGCCATTTTCATCCGGGTCGTCAACTCCATCCATTTTTCTCCGTTAAGTCAGGGAAATACCCCTGACAAGAAAAATGGATGGAGTTAACGACCCGGATGAAAATGGCAAGATTTCAAACCTTTTGGATCCAGATGCGAAAAAACAAACTTTTGGACGGAAGTCGCAAAACTGACCAAACCTCAGGAACGAAAATGGCATTTTACTTCATTATATTTCAAGTGCATTTATGATTTTACCTTCTGCCTTGAAACAGTAGGGCATTCAACAAAATAAGCAGCCAATCTAAATTCATGCATAACTCTTTCAAAAGCAGCACCACCATAAAGGCGTATGGTGGAATTTGGCGGTTTTATATTAGAAATTACTCCGGGCCAACTCTCCATACCACTTTCTGATTTTTCTTCTTCGGTTGTTTTCCCCCATTGCTCAGGGTCCGGATCTGCCGCTCCGTCTAACAATGCTCCCTGCAGTATTTCAAACAACAATCTCATTAGTTGAATATACTAAATCGTTGTTCTAGTAGTTACGAATGAATGAATGAGTGAATCCATACCACATGGTTGCAGATGGAGGATGCAAACAACATTGCAGATCGTCTGAGGTGAGCCACATCAAAGTTGCTTGTATTTTGGAGTCCAGGATGTTTAATTGAGCGGTCACTTCGCTGCAGCGTTGCTCAAGCAAAGCTAACGTTGCGGGTGTAGCTTCTTTGTATTTCTTTTGAAGCTCGGATTCCAAATAATCTCTCAGACGACCAAAACCTATGTGGCATTTGTATGTTTCTTCATCATATCCGCCTTTGACGTTTTCTTTCAGGTGGCGTAAAACATCTAAATCCACTTGAGATATTTGATTCCTAAATTCATCGTTTGAAACTTCAGTTTGTTCTTTAGGTAGGGCCACAAAGAACGGGTGTGTTTTCTCTCCAAGGTAGCCACTTGCACTGAGGTAACGATCAACCTCCCACCGTTCAGTAAATTCCTGCAGAGACAAGATCAAGATATAATGCTGTTTTTCAAGTAGTTTAAGGTTAAATCATGTATGTACCTTAAGCCGGTTATCAAACTTGGAGACGACAATTAACGTTCTTCGAAAGGTTGGGTCAAGGTCATGAATGGCATCCAACCACAAAGACGAGCACCACTCCACGCTACTTTGTTGAAGGAATAAAAGGATGCGATTAGGTGGACTAGCTAAAGATATTACCATTGAGAGGATTCTTCAGGTGTGCTTTCTGGTTCGCCCTTTTTCGCCTACCAAATGTGGTTCAGGTTATTATAAATTATAAATACGTTTAGATATACATGACCCTTTTTCTCACAATAAAAGCAGAGTTTGTATAAGTTACCTTGAGAACAAATCCCGGAGTGTCGATAATGGTGAGATTGGGACAATGAGCGTACTCAGCTCTCATCACAGTCGGTTTAGAAGAGACTGCAGTTTTAGTCTTCTTTAAGAGTACCTCAGTTCTTGATTTGATAGTATCTGCTATTTCTGCTGATAACACTATAGGACTGCCATATTCCTCAGAATCTTCCTCCTGACGCGTTCTTTTCGTACTTCAGCGATACTTCATATCATATATACACAAATTGAAACAACTAAAACTCTTGTTTGAAGGTTAACACAACAAGTTTAATGCATTGTGCAGCGATTAATTTCTTACCAATTGAAACTCGTTTAACGCTAACAGAATAGTATTCAAACATGAGCAGTAGATACAAGTAACCGTAGCGTGGTCTATACTTTCAAATTACAATACTAAACCCTAACTAAGCAGCAACAAAAAAATCAAATCTATATGTTTCAAAGGTCATATACACACAAATATGAAACAATTAAAACTCATGTTATTTTCCAAATTTTAAACACTTCTACACTAACAGAATAATATCCAAATGTGAAAAATAATCACACAGAAAACGTCTAATTCTAAACCCTAACTACACATTCTCTAAATGATCAATAACATTCAGGAACTATAAACCCTAACTAAACAGCAATAAATTCAAACGAATATGATCAAGTAAAAGAACAATTGACCTGAAACCGGCACCGAGAATCAAGAGCGGTAGGATCATGGACCATCTGGAGTATGAGCGGGCGGCGAGTGCCCATTTCGACCTCGCGAACATTGAACCGGAAGCCGAGAAGAGCTTCCAGAAGCGAGCTTTTACCGTCCGATTGACCTCCGAGTGCAACGATCTCAGGAATAGGAAGCTTTTCTCCGAATGCGACGACTGCAGACTGAAGGCGGTTGTAGGCTTCGAACCGAGACTTGGAGAAGGAAGATGAGGCGGTGGTTTCGTGGTGGTTTGTTGACACCGGAGAAGAGGATATCGTATCGTTGGTTGCGTGTGCAGTTGGTGGTTTCATGAAGTCGACGGAGGCCGCCATTGTAGGTTGAGCGAGTTGCAGAGAGAGAGAGAGAGAGAGAGAGAGAGAGAGAGAGTTTGAAAAAAGGCGGTGGCAGTCATGAATCTGTTATATATTTAAACCGTTTTAGTTAAAATATTGGGGTGATTGTTCTTTGAATTATAAAAGAAGATATTTTATACAAAATACTTGTCTTGTAAAAATATTTGTCGCCTTTTTATTCTTTTTGCTTTTTAACAACAAACTAACATACTTCTAAAATATATTTTTATTAACTATACATCTTATAGGATTTGAAACCTTTACCTTTAGGATAAATGTCCATGTAACACTCTAGACAAATCCTGAGTTAGTATCTGGATGTACATTCCATCGGGGACAAAGCAAACTATGTTAACGATACCAGAGGCTGAATGTTAGAGCTCATTTAAGTTGTGTTAATAGGATACTAACTTAAAAGGCATGAAGCCTAGCAGCATTTTGGTGATGAGATAAAGTTTTGAGACCAATAGGTTCTGGTTTCGATTCCCAAATGGGGGGTTTTTTCTTATATTTATTGGGTTTCTTTCTGAATTAGTGTATAAGCATTATGCATAGAAGAGATGGATATGATTAGATTAGTAGAGATGGATATGATTAGATGATTCTGCTGGTGGCACGATAATACTCTAGTAGTACGTTGATGATCCAAATTTACCGTTAAAAAGGCGTGAACCAAAACTATAAATGTTTAGCTTTTGTATTCACAGTTTAAGATGATCACATTCGAGGGACCTACATTGTCATTGTGAAAGTTTATTCCTTAGATAGGATAGGGGTAGGGGTGTTGATAGTTTGGTTCGAACTAACCAATTTACAAATAAAATGATATTTAGAAAAAAAAAATTAACTAACCAATTTACAAATAAAATGAATTTAGAAAAAAAAAATTAACTAACCAATTTACAAATAAAATGATGTTTAGAAAAAAAATTTGATAATGTTTTAGCGACCCTTAATTTTAATTCTTTTAATTCTATCTAGAGTCTATTGGATATAGAATGATATTTAAATAAATGAATTTTTTCACCACCTACATAATTATTACAATTAATAAAAGCAAGAAGATATGTAACTTTTAAGTATGTAATAATCACAGTTTTATTTCAATTAAACCTAATATAAGATATGGATATTTAAATACATGTGGTATAAAGTATATAATAAAGCTAAAATATGTTATCAAGTCTTACAATCTGGTCTGGTTTTATACGTTCGGTTTTCGATATAACCGTAAACCAAATTGTTGCGGTTTGAAAAATTTTAAACTGATCAATTGAAAGTTAAAGAAAACAACCAACCATCCAAACCGATGACCAGTTTATACGATTTCACGGTTTAAAACCAAGGACATATCCTACAGCCGTTTCATCCCATATCTACTGCCTCAAGGCTCAAAGAGGTTGGTCCGTTGGTCTGACCAACTTAGGCCTACAAGTACTGACAACCCACTTTCTCTAAGCCCATTAAACATCTTGAGTTTGTGAATTTGTTCAGTCAACACGATCCAAAGTTGGCCCAGCCCATATCATCTACCTCAAATAGGGTGGACCTGGTGGTCTGCATCAACCTTGGCCCACAAAGTCACAACCCCCTATCTCTAGGACCATAACCATCGTGTGTGTGTTTGTGTTATGTGCCTCCTAACGCGTTAAACCAATTAACTCGGTTGCTGAAACACCCGACCCAGTTGACCCAGTTACAAAGTGAGCCGTTAGATTACAAAGTGCACGTGCAGATTATCTCCAAAGTCTTCTAATCTTTTACCTAGTCCATTATCTTTTCCTTCTTTTTAGTAATATTATCATGGGTAGTTATTTAGGAAAGTAGTGGTGCATTATTTACAAGTACTGGGTTTACTTATTTTAGTAATAGCTATAAATATTAATTGTGTGTTTTTGTTTATTTTATGAGTGAAAAGAAATGAATTAGTCACTTCCAAAAATCTTTAAATTCTCTCAAGTTCTTATCTAATTTCTTTTAAGTTTGATCCACTCAACGGATTATTTATCAATCGTTTGGTTCGTATCAATTTGTTCTTTGTGAACCAGATTCAAAGTAACGGATCCTGTTGCCACCAACTTCACATGTCGAAATGATGTGACCCTACTGAATCGTTGGCACCAATGATGGACACAAGAATTTTTTCCAAGGGATGCGGAATTTTTTAAGGATTTTAGGCTCCTACTATATAAAAAAATCGGTTCATAGTATGTCGGATCAGGTCGGGTCATGTAAACCAAAAGAACATCAAATTAAAATTCATATAATCATCAAAAGAACATCAAACTAAAATTCAATACCTCTTGGTTGACATGGTCCTCTTAATAGGTATGCCCTTCTAATCTCATCTCGTTGATTCACCTCTTATGATGCAATCGGGTTGCGATCATGAGTATCTGAAGGAAGAATATCCACATCAACGTATTCGAGAGTTTTGGAAGACGATTTAAACCCCTTCCATCTTGAGAAATCGTTCCATAATTTTCAAACATTTAAGCCCTAGTTTTAAATATTGATTACTTGTAACTAACCATTAAAAGAAACAAACCTTTAAATTAAACAACAAAATCATAAACTAGAAGTCTAGAACAACAAAAACACATCAACAAACATAAAAAAGATCAAACCCTCATACATCTATATTTCTCCGAATCATTACATAAAAAACAAAAGAAAAAACAATCAATAAAGAAATCATACCCTTTCTATATCGGAATTCCGGCGAAATATGGGCCAGTTCAAATTTTGGTTTTTCTGGCAAAAAAGGGGGTCCGATCGTCCAACACAGTGACGTCATTGGGGATTTTGTTGGAGAATGGAATTTGAATGTGCGGATGGGTTTGGATTATTTTATTTAGTTCAAAATTTTTTTGGCTGGGATTGGGCTTGGGTTAATAAAGATAGATTGTAGATTGGAATTTTATCGGGTTAAGTGAATAAGTGGTTAAACATTTATTATATAAATTTGTGTAATATACTTATATATTATTAATCAGTGTTTACAACATTTTTTTTTATAAATTCATAATTTTTTTTTCTAAAGGGGTGATTGAAAATTTTCAAGGGTGCGGTTGAAAATTTCCAAAGAGTGCGGTCGGAATTTTCGGCATAAAATGACACTAATTTTTTTAAAGGGGTGCGCTGTGCGCCCGTCCACCCACGACTTAGGATGGGTTCGGCCCTGGTCGGCACCAACTCGATCCATTTTGAGGAACCATGTTTCTACCGATCAGAGTCCAGAGAACATCTCGGTAGTAACTAGTTTGCACCGATCAAAGTTATCCATCGGTAGTTTCTAGGTTCATACCGCCAAGGTTAGGTGCCATAAGTACCAACTACTTCTAAGTGACAACGAGTGAGGATACAACCCACTCGAATCATACAACATGATACTGTGAATGTTAACATAAGGCAATGCATCCCAATCAAGAGAACATACAAGTGCATTGTCAAGACATATTCGTTCATGTTCAAAAAGACAAAAGAGCATCACTATTCTTAATCAACAAGAACATTAAGCTGGTTAACTTGGACTATTGATCCCATAAATTAGCGCCAACTTATTAGGCGTTTGTTGTTAGATATTGATCATTATTTTGGATTTATTATTCCTTGTCGTTGGTTGTTGAAGACTTTCGGTAGTTTTGGTATGCAGGAATGAGAGGCGGAATGGAATGGGTCATTACGAGAGAATGAAGAAAAGGGTGTTTGGTTGGTCAATGGAATGGAATCACCCATTCCAAAAATCATTCCATTCCCTCAAAATCATTTCTTCCACCCCCATGCTTTTTTTTCATTCCATCCCCTCTTACCCTTTCACTAACAACACCATAACCCGCCACCTTCGCCACCACCGATACCCAACACCACCGCCACCCGCAACCCGTCATCCCGACAGCCACCGCCGCCGCCACCCACCCGCCATCGTCGCCACCAACCACCACGCCGCTAATGCAACTCGTCGCCACAACCACCCACCACCGTCATCGCCACCACCACCCACCACTGCCGGCCACCGCCACCAACCACTACTGACGGCCGCCGCCACCCCCCGTCACCGCCACCCACCGTCGCCGCCACCACCCACCGCCGTTGCCACCATCACCCACCACCGCCGGACACGGCACCCATCGTTGCCGCCGCCACCTATCACTGCCACCGACCACCCCACTCACCAACGATTTTATTCCTTCGTTTTTCTTGACTACCAAACAATACACGATAATAATTCATTCCATTCCCACATGGTAACCAAATGAGACATGGAATGGTAATGATCCATTGCATTCCCTCATCCATTCTATTACCTTGTCCATTCCATTACCTCATACCAAACAGACCCTTAGTTTTTTGTTGGAGATATGTATGTTCGACCGTAATTAAAGTCAACGTAACTAACTCGGTACGATCCGAAGAGTTACACTACAAGAATCGTATATGTTCACGAGTAGGTGGATTATATTTGTGAAATAATAATAGTTTAAACCCGAGGGACTTAATATTAATTAGATTATTATTAAGAGGATTATAATTGTATAATCTTAAAGGGCTTTCATGTAAGATTGGATTCTATAAAAGGATGCTTAAGGTGCAAACCCTAGACACTTATATAAAACACAAAACCCTAGCTTCCCTCTCAAGTTTAGCCGCCGTCGGCGCCTTCTTCTTGGCCGGTTCTACCTTTGGGTATCTTATGCTCGGTTGTGAACTTCCTACTAGCGAGGATTCGCTGTAACCCGCGTGTTACGATCCCGGTGTAGTCGTCAAAGGTTGATTACTAAAACCCTCTATGGTTGTTTATTATTTTATTTGTTTATACGCGTATAACCTTGATCCTGATTGGGAATATTTATTAATCGGATTAATAAATCAAACATATATAATCGGCTTTTGGTAAATTATATAAACCGCTTCCGCTACCATTTTGATACACTGATTCCCAACAGTGGTATCAGAGCCAGGTTTACACGCGTATAGATGGTAAAGTTATAATTTTTTATATATGTTTTATTTGTCAAAAATAATTTATTTTGGCAAAAGATCAAAAGTTTTGGCTGTCTATGGAGTGTGATGTGAATCTAGCCCTAGGTTATGACCCTTGTCATGGTTGTGTTTGTTATGGTTATGATTTTATTTTGATTTGTATTTTTCGGATATTGGATCCGATGTAATAGTTTTTTTTGTATTTTTTTTGCGGATATTGGATCCGATGCAATCGACAGGATTAGAATAGATTTGGTTTTATTGTAATCCTTCAAGTACAAGATCAAGATCAAGATAAATGGCGAACAGGTACCATGAAGATAGAGATCACGGGTCAAGTGGGAGCTTTCAAAAATTAGCTTTTGAAACCCTTTAGACTAGTTCGTTTCGTTTCTGGCTAAAACGAAACGAGCAACCCATTAGGGGCTCGATTCGATTATTTTATTATTGTGTTTTGTGGTTGTGTTTTATGTATTGTAAATAATCTAAATAACCCAAAATAAATAAAAATTTTCTCAACCGGTTTTATTAAAACAAGTTTTATAAAACTGAAAAGTATATTTAATAAAAGAGTTTTATTAAAATTCAAAACAAGTTTATTCGCGATAAAACGACCAACATAGTTTAATAGGGTATTTAATACTATACCGGGTCAAGTGTGGAAAGGAGTTTCTATTATCATGAATTATATAAAATTGGATTTTATAATCTGTTGTGTAACTCACCTCATGCTACGAGTTATTCAAAATATTTTTGGTAAATATTAAAATAAATCCCAAATTTTAAATTGATGTTTTATGCCACCGTTAACGAGTTAACACTTCATTCTAAATAGAACCCAATTGTTAGTGTTATGCCCTGCATCTGGGCATCTATCATGAAAGAAGGTAATCATCGCGTTTCCTGTGTAACATAGGCCGGTGTTACAGTTAACAGTAAAGGACAAAACATCGCTTGTTCATCAAGTGGGCATAGTTGGGGTTAAACATACATCGTTTAAGCGATAACCCAAAATGGAGAGTTGTGTAGTAACACAATTAACAATCGTTGTTTACCTACATAATCATACCAGTGGATAGTGCTCAAGCCAATTCACTGTAATTGATGAATCGGGGTCTCATCTTAATTATAATTTTGTTTTTGGGTCATAAAATAAAATTAGGATATTTAAAACATAAATACTAATAAATTAATTTTGAATTTTGTAGATGTCAAATGAAAACAAATCCTCCCAATTCTCTCTCAAGTCCATCTTAGAGAAGGACAAACTGAACCACTCCAACTTCATGGACTGGCACCGCAACTTGAAAATTTTTCTCAAGGCGGAGAACAAACTGTATGTTCTTGAAACGCCAATCCCTGATGAACCCATCAATCAGCAAACTATTGCATATAGAAACTATGCGAAGCACTTTGATTACGCTTTGAAAGTCTCATGTCTGATGTTAACATCCATGATCCCTGAACTTCAAAGGACCATGGAGGATATGATGGCATACAAGATGAATGAGCACCTGGCAGAAATGTTCCAACAGAAGGCTCGTCATGAGAGGTTTGATGTGATGAGATCACTCATAACCACTCGTATGCAAGAGGGTACATCAGTTGGCGCCCATGTGCTAAAAATGAAGGCATATGTTGATCACTTGACTCGTCTGGAATCCCCCTTGACTGATGAGTTAGCTGGATATATCATCCTCAACTTATTGCCCAAGTCATATGATCAGTTCACTATGAACTACAATATGAATGGGATGGAAAAGACACTTGCAGAGCTGCATCAGATGCTCAAAACTACTGAGGTAAATATACCCAGCAAGACTGCACTAGTGCTGATGATCAAGGAGGGTCATGTTAAGAAACCTAACACCAAGAAAAAGGGCAATCAGGGTAAAGGGAAGAGCAAAGGCAAATCTGTTGCAAACAAGAAGCCTAGAAGGATGCCAAGTGTTTTCATTGTAATGAAATTGGGCACTAGAAGAGGACATGTGCTAAGTATTTAGCTGAACTGAAGCAAGACAAGGCTTCAGGAGGAGAGTCCTCAAGTATATATGTTATTGAAATCTTTCCTTTTTCTGGCAAAACATGGGTGTTCGACACAGGATGTGGTTTTCATATTTGTAATGCTTTGCAGGGACTAAGAAAGATTAGGAAGCTGAAATAGGGCGACTTGGAGGTCCATGTTGGCAATGGACAAAGAGTTGCTGTGAAGGCGATTGGAGAATATGTTCTTTTACTTCCTTCTGGTTTAGAACTTGTTTTGAACAATGTTTATTTTATTCCTAGTGTCACCAGAAATATTGTTTCGGTTTCTGCTTTGCGTGGACAAAGTTTCAATTATCGTTTTAATGGTGAATTTATTTATGCTTATTTTAATGATGTATTGTACTTTGATGCAAAACCAAACAATGGAATCTATGAGATAGAAATACAAAACAATAACATATTATACAACAAACGTAATAAGTTAGACTTTAATGATACGTATATGTGGCATTGTAGACTTGGTCACATAAGCGAGAATCGTGTTAAACAACTCAAAACCGCAGGGATCCTAGATTCCAAGGGTTCAGAAACGTTTGGCAAATGCGAATCATGATTTAGTGGAAAGCTAACAAAAGCACCTTTTTCAAATGTTGGAGAAAGAGCTAATGATCTGTTGGGACTTGTACATATAGATGTATGTGGTCCATTTGGAACAATGTCAAGACATGGAGAAAGATACTTTGTTACATTTACTGATGATTTCAGTAGATATGGTTATGTTTATCTTATGAAGCATCAACATGAAACACTTGAAAAGTTTAAGGAGTACCAAAACGAAGTAGAGAATCAGCTAAATAGAACTATCAAGATACTTCTATCAGATCGAGGCGGTTAATATCTTAGTCAGGAGTTCATCGACCATCTAAAGGATTGTGGAATAGTTTCACAACTCACTCCACCTGGAACACCACAACATAATGGTGTATCTGAGAGGAGAAATCGAACTCTATTAGATATGGTTCGATCAATGATGTGTCGAAAAACCCTCCCACGCTCCTTTTGGAGTTATGCTCTGGAAACTGCCGCAAGACTTGTGAATATAGCTCCAACGAAGAAGGTTGACAAAACGCCTTATGAGATATGGCATGGAAAGAAACCTAAAGTATCTTATCTTAAGGTCTGGGGATGTAACGCTTATGTCACTCTAGAATCTTCGGATAAACTAGATCCCAGAGGCGAAAAAGTGGTTTTCATCGGATTCGCTAAAAGGATTGGTTACCTTTTCTACCACCCCACTGAAAATAAGATTTTCACTAAACGCAGAGGAACTTTCTTGGAGGAAGAGCTTTTGGCTCAAGGGATTGGAGAAAACCATGTGGATCTCGAAGAAATTCGAGAATCACAAGTGACTGAACCAATTGTTCAGTCAGAACCAGAAGTAACTGAGCCAGTTGTTGAAGTTGAGCCTGAGAGGACTTAAGAAACAACAGAAACACCAAGTGTTCGAAGAAGTATTAGGGATCTTCGTGCACCTGAAAGGTATGACGATATCTTCATGATTGATGAAGCTGAACCTGCTACTTACAAAGCTGCAATGTTGGATTCAGAATCCAAGAAATGGCAGGAAGCCATGAATGCAGAGATGCAATCCATGTATGATAACCAAGTTTGGGAATTGGTTGATCTTCCTACCGAAGGTCGGACTGTAGGAAACAAATGGATCTTCAAGAAGAAGACCGACATGGATGGAAATGTGCAAACCTACAAAGCAAGGCTTGTAGCGAAAGGGTTCACTCAGACTTAAGGAATTGATTATGAGGAAACTTTCTCGCCAGTAGCCATGCTTAAGTCTATTAGAATTCTACTTGCCATTGCTGCGTATTATGACTATGAGATATGGCAAATGTATGTCAAGACTGCATTCCTTAATGGACACTTACTTGAAGATGTCTATATGGTTCAACCTGAAGGTTTTGTCGATCCAAAGAATCCTAATAAGGTGTGCAAGCTAAATAAATCCATCTATGGATTAAAGCAAGCATCTCGCAGCTGGAATCTCCGTTTTGATCAGAAAATCAAAGAGTTTGGTTTTATTAAAAACGAAGATGAACCGTGTGTTTACAATAAATCTAGTGGGAGCTATATCATTTTTCTCATTCTGTATGTAAATGACACACTAATCATTGGAAACAATGTCCCTATGCTAAAAGATGTTAAGGCTTGGTTGGGTAAATGTTTCGCAATGAAAGATCTTGGTGAAGCCGCTTATATTCTAGAAATAAAGATTTATAGAGATAGATCAAAACGGTTATTAGGTTTAAGTCAAAGTACATATATTGATAAGGTCATGCGACGCTTCTCAATGCAAGACTCAAAAAGGGGGCTCTTGCCCATGGCACATGGAACCATTCTTAATAGCGAGCAGTGTGCAAAGACTAAAGAGGAAAAGAAGAAAATAGAAAGAGTTCCATATGCTTCTGTTATTGGTTCTATCATGTACGTCATGTTATGTACTAGACCTGATGTTTCGTATGCTCTTAGCATGACGAGTAGATATCAACAGAATCCAGGAGAGAGTCACTGGGCTGCAGTGAAGAACATTCTTAAGTACTTAAGAAGGACTAAGGACATGTTCTTAATATATGGAGGACTGGATGAGGAGCTGTCAGTTAAGTGTTATACTGATGCAAGTTTCCAGACTGATCGTGATGATTCAAGATCACAGACCGGATATGTTTTCATTCTGAATGGTGGGGCTGTTACTTGGAAGAGCTCGAAGCAAAGTGTGGTTGCTCAATCCACCTGTGAATCAGAATACAATGCTGCATCGGATGCTGCTAAGGAGGTTGCCTGGATGAAGAAGTTCATTACTGCTAAGGAGGATGCTGTGTGACAACACTGGTGCCATTGCTCTTGCAAAGGAACCAAGGTCGCATCAAACCACAAGGCATATACTCAGAAAATTCCACTATATTAGAGAGATAATAAAGCGTGGAGACATCGTAATAAGCAAAGTTCATACGGATCTAAATCTGGTTGCCCCTTTACTAAGCCTTTACCTCAAGCTAAACATGAGGAGCATGCTGAAAAGATAGGGCTTAGATTTGCTAGTCACTGGGCATGATCTGTAGTTAGTATGGGTGTTTTAATTTTGAACTACAACAGTTACATTGAATAGTTATTTGATTTATTGGTTAAATGCAAGTTTAATTTTTTGTAAGTGTGTTCGTTATTTGTATGTTTATATCCTTGAATAAGCGTTTTCTAAAAATTTGTAGTCGATCAAATTACATGGGAATGAATTTGAATGTAAGACTATTGTGAATTGAGATGATTGTATTCATGAGATGAATAACTCAAGGGTTTGAGAATCGAAATTCACATATATCACTAGGGAATGATATTGGATGTGACTCGCTTCAAAACGATCTCCATGGATCTAATTCATGAGATGTTTTGATATTGATATGTTCAATCTGTCCTTTTTCCTTAGGCACATATTAAACTACATTGATCAAGGACAATCTTTGATGTTATCTAACACTGTCCTGAAACATGGACAGTAATCCGGGTAGCGTTGGGAAAAATCCAAGGTTAAGTGGGAGTTGTATGACGCTGATGGAATTCTGTACTTCTATGCAATTAGAAGGTTTAGACATTCTGGAGCCCTCGTTAACTTAAACTGGAATAAACGCGTGGCCACGCTCGGACTAAAAGTAGCTCGTTAGACCAGTTTGAATTAAAGTCGAGAACAGAGAATAGTTGATCACTATATAAGAATGAATGATCCATGCCTTATGATCAATGAATGTTCTATACAGAAGGGACTTATTGATAGAATTATCAGGGCTATAGTATTTGGTTAAGTAAAGTGTTACTTGAACTCAAAGAACTAGTTGACGAATGTAAAGCGTCATACCATGTTAGGAGCAGTGCGATGCAGCTAGGATTCCAACTCTGCACACGTTGACTCATTTAATTAAAATCGTCCAAGTGGGAGATTGTTGGAGATATGTATGTCCGACCGTAATTCAAGTCAACGTAACTAACTCGGTACGATCCGAAGAGTTACACGTTGGTACACGAATCGTATATGTTCACGAGTAGGTGGATTATTATTTGTGAAATAATAATAGTTTAAACCCGAGGGACTTAATATTAATTAGATTATTACTAAGAGGATTATAATTGTATAATCTTAAAGGGCTTTCATGTAAGATTGGGTTCTATAAAAGGATGCTTAAGGTGCAAACCCTAGACACTTATATAAAACACAAACCCTAGCTTCCCTCTCAAGTTTAGCCGCCGTCGCCGTCTTCTTCTTGGCCGGTTCTACCTTTGGGTATCTTGTGCTCGGTTGTGAACTTCCTACTAGCGAGGATTCGTTGTAACCCGCGTGTTACGATCCCGGTGTAGTTGTTTATTATTTTATTTGTTTATACGCGTATAACCTTGATCCTGATTGGGAATATTTATTAATCGGATTAATAAATCAAACATATATAATCGGCTTTTGGTAAATTATATAAACTGCTTCCGCTACTATTTTGATACACTGATTCCCAACATTTTTCCAGATTTTATTAAATACAAATAGAAATATATTGATGCCATATGACGCGAGTCGTCTATAACATCTCGTCTTCTTCAATGGCATCAACGCTAATGGTACTTATTAATCAGTATAGAAATCTTTTGTGTGATAGAAACGTCATTCAGTTTATAGTAAACTGAATCACCGTTTTTAAAATTTGAAGTGAATATCATTAAAATATTTTAAGTGAATATCATTAAAATGTGTGTTTAACAACTTATACTTTGATATATCCTCATTCGACAAATTATTTATTTGTTATTATGATGAAAAATTATGCTAAAAGTTCAATATTCATTAAATTCCGTAATGAGATCTTCTAAGTTATTTTTAAGTCATATAATTTGACTACATGTTGTAAAATCGATTGAATAGATAGGATTAGTTGATAAATAACTGCATTGACGAACCGATATGAGGTTGTGCCTGAGGGGTGGGCCATTCATTTCGACATTTTCCAAACGTCTAATTGAATGTTTGTTGAAAAACCATTGCATTAGTCACGCCATTATTACAAAAAATTCTCATCACTCACGTCTTCTCATAGACTCGTGGTTAGTGGATGTTATCTTCTAGAAGGCTAAGGGGCTGTTTGACAACTTCTGAATGGTTAAGTGCTAAATCAGTAAGAGGTCTGAACCATTAAGTGCTTGAACCAGAGGTTTGAACCATTAAGGGCCAGTATAATGTTTAACCGTTCAGAGGCAAACGTCTGACCAATTCAGATTAGAGGTCTTAATCATTCAGACTCTGTATAAATCTTAACCATTCAGAGGCAAATGTCTTAACCATTCAGACATTTGCTTGCGAAACAAACAGTCTGAACCATTAAATGCTGAACCAGTAAGAGGTCTGAACCACTAAGAGCCTCATTAAGAGGTAAACAAACAACCCCTAATTGTCTAATATATTATATATCTTTATATTCTACTTAACTAGTGCACTCCTTGTTGCAACCCAAAGAGAACATGATATCAACAGATGTCTTACATTCATTGAAAACCATAAAAACAAATACCGGTTCCGTTTAAGATAAAACTGATACGATACCAATACCGCTACCGATGTTATTTGGTCGAAATTGGTTTGGTTTGTCATGGCACCAAACGATATCGGTTCGATTCATCACAGTAAAGAACAAAAAAAATCACTTTTTAATGAAACCAAAATAAAAAGAAGCACGTCGCAACTGTATATTGGGAATTTAATAAAACATTAAATTACATTATTCAGATAACAATAAGGAAAAAACACATAACTTTATATATAAAAAAAAACTAAACCGAGATACAATGTTAATGACATATACGTTTGTGCTTCTATCATGTGTACATTAGTATTCACAACTCAACGTTGAGTAAAGCTTATTCCGAGACATAGATAAAAAAAAGTCTGCCGTAAAGCCATACTCAGAATTTTCTAAAACATCGAATTTTAGAAATTATAAAAAAACATATGCTAAAAAGTAATTATAAAAATCAGTGTTGTAAAAGTCGGATTCCAAGGCCTTGTACTTGGCGAGTAGTCGGTACTCAGAACCCCTCCGAGGCGATATTCTCCTAAGCAGACTCAATTAGTCGCCAACGGTCAAACTCATTCAACATCGGAGAGTAGTCGGTCTACTCGGGACTAGTCGGGCATAGTCGGCCTAGTCGGTCAACCTCATTTGTTGCCTTTTCAGAGAGTAGTCGGACCAGTCGGGCATACTCGGCCTAGTCAGTCAACCTCGTTTGTTGACTTTTTCATAAAGTAGCGGGTCTAGTCGGCATAGTCGGCCAACCTCGTTTGTTGACTTTTATATTATGCTTACTTTGACATGAATTATGCTTAATTTTCACTTGAATTATGCTTATTGTGATTATATATATATGGGTTAGGATCATGTGAGAAGTACTAAGCTAATTAAGAAACTTGAGAAACATTCTGGACCACACTTTTTCCTAAAGCTTTTTGTAATATACACATATGTTAGTTTAGAATATGTGTATATTACGAAAAGCTTAGGGACAGTCAATTCTAAACCATACATATGTATATATTACGAAAAGTTTAGGGAAATGTGTGGTTCAGAATGGTTCTCAAGTTTCTAAAATATGGTGGATTTCTCTTAGAATCCATACCCTATATATATATATATATAGGGTAAGGTTTATGAGTGAAGAAGGGTGTTTTTATGAACAAAAAATGAACTAATCTTTTCAATTAATTTTGGATGGCAAGATTGTAAATACATACAATCTGATTTGGAGGGAATTATTAAATTAAGGAAAATATGGTACTTTTAACAATTTATTTAGAAGAATTTTTCTTTTATATATTTTCCCTTTTTACTCTCGCCATAACTTTCAAACCATTAAATTACATATTTAACATTTTCATATATTTTGCTGAGTATTCTACAACTAAAACGAAGAATAAACTATCAGATACGAATATACATTAGCTTCATTTTCTCTACTATAAATAAAAAAATGTGACTTGATTAGATTTTCTAGTCATTTTTATTTTCTTCATGTAAATATAAATAATTAATTAATAGTACACAATATTTCATGGATCCTATCTTATACAGAGACTCTGCTAATACATATATGTATAATACATGTTTTAGATTGTTTTTAATTATAGAATACATATAGTATAAAAAAACAAATATCATGGATCCGATATTTTATACAGACTCTACTAATACATATATGTACAATACACATAGTGTCGTGGATTCTCTTATACAAAATGTGTTAATACATATATGTATAATCCATAAGTGTCAATCATATACAGACTCTGTTAATACATATATGTATAATACGTATAGTGTCATGGATTCTCTTATACCATGTGTTAATACATACATGTATAATACACAAGTGTCATGGATCCTATCTTATAAGACTATTTAATACACATATGCATCATAACACGTATATGTATAACAAAACAACCATATGTATAATAATAGTGTGTATTATCGTAAGACATCATACACATGTGTTTAAGAAACAAACTAGCATTGAAGAACTACAAGTATAGAAAATTATACACATTGTATAAAAAAACAAATTCCCATCAAACGTGAATCAGAATGTAACTGGTCATATTCAAAGGTTCCATGTTACATATCAGAATGTAACTAATCATATTCAAAGCGTTTTCAACAATTGGGCATACAAAATCAAGAAATTCACAAAGAAAAAAATTAACATAAGATAAAATGAAGATAGAATTCTTCAGCATCAGTTTCCCATTATCGGTGATTTAACTTTTCTTTTCCGGTAGTGTTTCATAGTAAATAATATGCAGTTTGTTGATATGGAAGAATATGAAATGAAGATGGACGTGGGCTTTGATTTTTGTTTGGTGGATGTTTCAAATTCACAATTATGTTTTTGATCCCAATAATGTAGGGGTGGTTAAGATACATCTGGTGGTAACTGACTATATATTTTTTTTAAGTAGTGTTTGTCTAATTACAATCATAACCTTATAATTTTTAAACAAGATCAAGGGCCTAGATGAGTTTGTTTTGTTCATAAATATTATATATATATATATATATATATATATATAATATCCAATAATTAATTTTCTTTATATTTAATATGTCTGGGGTACTCCTCGAGTACTCTAAGTACACCCAACTTCCCCGTTGGCAGACTAGGGTTCGCCTATCGACTTCTGCAACATTGATAAAAATAAAATAATACAAAAATGAAATTTGTTCAGTTCGTCAAAGTACTTTTACGGTACCGACACTCGATACATCCTAAAGGACTCAATTTCGAACGCCAACTCGTTTTTCAACACAACTTTCACTAAACAAAAGTTGTATAACGTAACCCAAATAATAAAGTCGTGTAACGCAAAAAAAAAATATTCGTGTTTTTCATCGATAAAAACCATAAAAATCAATATCAATACCGGTTCTGATAATACATATACGGGTACCGATGTTTTATGGTCGGTATCACTTCTATTAGTCATGATATAGGTATGGTATTGATACTCTATACTATGGATGAGTTGGTTTCCCAGTACCGAAAATATTGTACTGAAATTCACCAAATATGGCTACCAGTACCGAAAATGTTCGATATAGCACTGGTACGGCACCGATACGGAACCAATATTTGAAGGCAAAATTCGGTAAAATACCGGTACTGAAGAAACCCTAGATCAACTAGATCAGAATCTAAGTAGATCTATAGAATGAGCTCTTCATAAAAGGGTTAACCCTTCGTTTGGTTTCATGATGAAGAAGAATGAAACAATACTCCGGCTGATCCTGCAAAACAGAACACCGTTAGCTCGCCACGGGGAGAAGGGGGGTTCTCTCCGTGACCACCCTCCGGCGTGAGAATAAGTACAGGTAGTCGGAAGTAAAGTATTGTAAGAGAGAGAGTAGTTGAGAGTGAATACCTTTCCTTGAACTCCAAGTTACTTATTTATAGCCAGTGTTTGGCGCCAAAAGGATAGATTGTTAACTTTAACGGAATCTTTCTGCTATTCCGTTAATGTTTGTGGCAATCCGTTAGTGCACACAGATCGTGAGCTCATCAGCGGTTAGGGAGGTGCCACGTGTCAACATGAGATCACTACATTTTATAAATGTGAGCATGCCATCACCGTGATCTTCCTCAGCCGTCCAGATGCTGCCATGTGGCAATTGGTTATAACCAAAAAGATACTTGCACGATTGGGTGTTAGTGGCTTCTAGAAGATTTCACAGCTGTTACCCATCTGCTGTTCGCCACGTGTACATTCTGTTACAACAGAAAAGATTCCCTTTGCTTCTGCACCAAGTCAAGGATTTTGTTAAGGGAAAGTTTCTCAGGATTAACTGTTTCCTTGCGCGAGAAGCACAAGTTAGTTAACTGATCTTCTTTCTTCTCCTTGCTGCTTAGCGCAACGTTTGGTGTATACTTGCTTTGATATAAATATCCGCGCAAGGTTTGTGCATGAAGCATTATCAAACGAGATTGTTCAAGTTAAACTTTGAACCTTGCGCGAGCCCGTGCAAGGTAGTTATATGATCCTTTCCTCTCTTGGGTATTTGGCGCAGAGTTCTAATAAATCTCATTTTGACAAAGAAGTCTGCGTGAAGTCTCCTTAGTAGTTATTAATGGGTATGGTTTCCTTGATTGGCGCAAGGTTTTTGGGACCATACCCCTTCAAGTCCCCCCAGTCCAGTGTTGCTCCTATGTAAGAATAAAAAGTAGGTGGAGCACTGGACTTGAGATAAATGTGTTGTGCTAGGTAAGTATTCGCATGTTGTTGTTTTCTGTATCTTGGTGACGTGTCGTAAATGAATTTTGAAAAAGTATTTGAATTTTAAATATACTTGGACACGTGTCACTTATCCGGATGATGTAGTTGGTGAAGATGCACGTTCTTGAGACGTGGTGATACTGTTGACAGGCTGTCAACAGTACATGCCTTACAACATTTAATGTCATTTCGGCGACACTCGCGTGCGTGGGGCAGTTACTGTTCCCCACTCGCCCAAACAGTTACCTGGGGATACGTGACTGTCGCATAAGTCATTGCAGCCAAATTTTGCATTAACTGCGATTAGTATATAAATGGATCAATAATCCATTTACTTCCTCACCAATTAAATCTTGAGAGAAAATCTTGTGTTCATATATTCCGGCGACCTTCAGAGTTTTCTGATTATTCTTCGAAGTTTGAGTTATGGCCAACGGTGCAAGCTCTGCTGATATGCCATCGACGTCAAGTTTGCCACCATTGAAGTGGTCGAAGAAAGATTTTGATAATCTTGCTACTAACTTCCTGTTCGCTCCGTCTTGGAAGGCATTTTTTCCGGTAGCGAATGCCACGGCGGCTGATGCTCCGGCCGGCTATATCACGTTGTTTTATGACTATTTTGCCGAAGGAAACTTCAGGCTTCCGGTGACCCATTTTATCCTGGAAATCCTTGATTTTTACAAATTCCATATTTCTCAATTGAGCCCGATGGGGATGGTTAGGATCCGACATTTTGAGTTTGTTTGCCGGTCGATCCAGATCATACCGACGGTCGAGAAGTTTCGGGTCTTCTATCAGTTGCATTGTTCACTGGGATTCTACTCGTTCCAACAACGTGTGCAAGCAAAACGGTTGTTGTTAGTGCCACCCAAATCTTACCACGACTGGAAACATAAGTTTTTCTTTATAAAGGCGGCAGTAATCCCGATGAAGATGACTTTCTGGGCCAGTGAGGATATAGAGCTGGAAACCCTCCCCATACCTGCCGACGAGGTGTGGTACCAGGACATTAAAGATGTGCCCAACATTGTTTTGCCGGAGAGGGCCCTCATCGCTGCTGGGATGAGTATTTTTTGGAAGAAAGAACGCCGGGAAAAACCGTGTATACTGAAGATGGAACTGGTACGTAACCGTTTAACTTCTGGCAATATCTTTTAATAGATATGTACTGATGCAAAAATAATTTTTATATAGCTGTGCCGCTCTACTTGGTATCCTTTAAGACAAAAAAGGGAAAAGGGCCGTCGTGCCCATTGCTGAGGTGAGGATACCTGGTTCTCACAAATCTTGGGGAACTTTGAGCTGCCCAAGAAGGAGGATCTGGAGGCGCAACCGTCATCTACGACTGGTAATTAAATTCTTACAAGGCCTAAGTTGATATTGCAATATTACTTTTGAACATATTTTCTAAGTAATATTGCAATATAACTAACGGCGCAACCCTTTGTTCAATATGATTGATTATGTAGGTGATTTGCTAAACTTGGGCGTAGGCCCTGACTCAAAGAAGAAGAAGAAGCCAACTGCTGCTGCACCTCCCCTTTCCAAAGCAGATCAAAAAATCAAGCCATCAGCTGCTGCGAAAGCTGAGGGTAAGAAAGGTACGCGTCTCGTATCTGACTCTTGGTGTGATTATGTGGTGGTGTCGGACTCACTGGAGGGTCTTGCGCCTGTAGGTTTGAGGAAACCAAAGCCAGAACCCATTGACACCTCCTCTCTTCCTACCTCGAACCCAGACGATCCTTTGGAAATACCCTCTAGCCCGGAAGAGGCGTTGAAGCGCACTTCCAAGAAGAGGAAGGAGTCTGAAACTAAACCTCCTGTTCCAACAAAAGTTGCGCGCCCGCGCATTGGCAAGAAAGGCAATCTGGATGCCTTTACAAAGAAGTTCTCACTGGTATGTTCAGTTTGTTGCGCATTTCTGTCAAAAAAGTTGCGCAGAATCTTATACTTGGTATTTGTTAATATGCTTTGCAGAGAAAATGGTGAAGGCTGCGCCGGCCACCTCATCTGCTATACCATCGTCGCGCAGGCCTGATGAGGAGGGAGATGCGGAGTGAGAGGCACCCCTTTTGACTCTGACCCCATCATCCCATAAAATATTGAGAAGGTGGCTCCAGAAGAAGATGCTAAAAAAGTTGGTGCTGAGAATCCTGCTTGCGAGCATGTTAAAGATACTGTACAGATGCTACAAGGAATCCTGCTGAAGAGCAGGTTAAAGATACTGTTTCAGATGTTGGGGTAAAAGATACCGCTACCGCGGAGTAAGAGAAAATATCTTCCCCTGTGCCGGAGCCTTCAAAGTTGATATCTAAGGGAGCTGGCCCTTCAACACAAAGCGAAGACTCTATTCTTTTGAGGATTCTGATGAGGAGTCGCCCATTCGCCCAGAGGAGACGCATGGGGACTACTATTATCGTCTTATTCTAAGAAGCGGGCCTCTGCAATCCATCAGCCTGTGTGGAAGGTTAAACAGGGTGATGTTTTTACAGATTGGCACTCCTGCAGGGAGTGGTATAAGGGCATCTTCCTCCCTGCGGAGGTGAAGCGCCAAGAAGAGAAAGACCATGAGGCTACATATGAGTCATATTTGTAAGAGTCTGCCCTTGCCTCTTCCACAATAAATAGGATCGTGCGCGAATGGCGCAGTATGAACAAGGAGTGGGATGAGGTTGAGATTGATAAGGCGAAGGCCAAACTTGAAAAAGAGAAGACGCTAAAGATGATCGTCGATTTTGAGGCTGAAAAAGCCAAGTTTGAGGAGGAAACGAAGACCGAGGAGTGGTCTGCGCTGTCTTGGAAGCGCAAATGTGAGGCCTCTGCTGTGCAACATGCGGACGAGCGCAAGCGCTTTGTGGAGGCTTGCGATCGCGATAACAAAGAAAAGATATCTCTGCGCAACGAAATTGAAAAGCTTAAGAAAGAGAAAGCTGATGCAGTTGCGGCAGCAGAAGAGGCGCGCTCTCATAGAGAAAGGAGCGAGCAGAATGAGGTATCAACCAAAATGACTCTCCTTCTTAAGAATAAAGAGATTGATGATCTAACTTGCTGCAAGATGAGGTTGATGTTTTGAAAAAAGATAACAACCTTCACCGAACAGAGAAAGCCGAGTTGACCCGCCGTTTAACTGAAGGTGAACAAAAACTTAACGATACGGAGGTCGCTCGCGCTACAGCAGAAAGCTTGACCGAATCCCTCATGAACCAGCTTACCTGGTTGCGGGAGTACAGGATTGTGGAGGTATTATCCCCTTCTTTCGATATATTCATCTTTGTTGAATTATTATATCTTATATAGACATGTTTATTTTATAGATCGCGAACTCCATCTTGAACTCGACAGAATTAGATGAGAGAGTGGCGGAACTAATGGTGGTAGCGCGGAACGATGGTCATGCGGAGGGTTATAGGGAGTGCACCCTTCATGTGGCCCATGCGCTGAAGACCCAATGGGATACAAGTCGCGCTGCTACGCATGGAACCGATACTTTGCCATCTATACTGCTGCCAAGGAGAGTTATGATCAATTACATATTCCTGTCATGGATCTTGTCGATGTTGCGCTGCAGCATGATGATTTCGTGGATAGATTAAAGGAAATCTTCTCTAAGGCAGAGGAACAAAAAGATGTGAAGGATGCAGGGAAATAGAGTTAGATTGTGTTTATTCCTGTAGCTGTCTGTAGATTTCTTTTTGATGTATCGTTGCGTTTGATGCGCAAGTACTTTTGATGTGAATATAGTATATTTAGTTTACAATTTTTGCATGTGGCCAATTACTTGTTTAGGATAGACAAATGAACAATTTCTTTCCTCATGTGTTAGCGTAAGTATTAAGTTAACTTGTGGCTCATGAGTTTGTGTTTTTGTTTATCCAAAGGAATTGCATGCATTTGTAAATAAGCATATACAAGACTGTAAGTAGTGACAGGTATTGTGTTCATACTGATAAAGCGTAAAGCTATGGTTGCCACTAAGATTACATAAGAAATAAAGTAAGCAGTCTCGTTACGCAACGCCCAAAAGTTGCTTAGAGGACTGAGATTACATATAACATCGGCGTAGTTGTTGGGCGTTCCAGGTTCGAGGAACGTTGGATCCGTCCATACGCTTCAGAGTGTACGCGCCTTTTCCCAATACTTCATTTATCACGTATGGACCTTCCCATCGCGGGGCTAACTTCCCCGGTTTTTCAGCATTCGACGCTTCATTATCGCGAAGAACAAAGTCACCAGGCAAAAAGGAGCAGATGCGTATCCTTTTGTTGTAATACTTTTCAAGCTGAGACTTGTCTCGTCGTTCCTCTAATAAGTCTAGATCAATGCGTCTTTATTCTTCGTTATCTTGTTTTTCCAAGGCTAGCATCCTTGGAGATGGTAACCCAATTTCGGTAGGAATCACAGCCTCCGTGCCATACACAAGGCTAAAAGGAGTTTCTCCAGCGCTAGTCTTGGGCATAGTTCGGTGTGCCCACAAGATGCTAGGCAATTCGTCAACCCACCCCCGCCGTGCCGAGGCGGGCTTTGATACCGTCGACCAACTGTTTGTTTATGCTTTCAACTTGACCATTTGCTTGTGGGTGCGCAACAGAAGCGAAAACATGCTGGATTCCCATTTCGGTCATCCACCTTTGCAACTCTTCAGCCGTTAAATTTGGACCGTTGACTGTAATAATGCGCATGGGCAGGCCAAAACGGCAAATAATGTATTCCAAGATGAATTTGCGAATTACCATCGCTGTTAGTAGAAGCTAAGGGTTTAGCTTCAACCCATTTGGTGAAGTAATCGACCGCAACAATGATGAACTTGACTGCGCCGGGCGCATCTGGAAATGGTCCCACTAAATCAATGGCCCATTGTTGAAAAGGCCAAAGCACCAAAGGATTCTTTGGGCGCAATGTCTTAGGGGCATGCCTTTGGCAGGACATGCATTTGCGCAAGATCTCTACAGCGTCAACGTACATTCGGGCCAATAATACCCTGTCCTTTTCACTTTGGCTATTACCATGCGCGGCCCAGAATGTATACCACATAGCCCCTCATGAACCTCCCTGATCAGGTATTGCGCATCATGTTTGTTAACACAACGGAGCGAAGGACCCATGTAAGAGCGTCGGTACAGAATACCGTCAACCATCTCGTAATTAAGGGCTTTGCATCGTAACTTACGTGCTTGCGCTTTATCTTCTGGTAAAGAACCATGTAACAAATACATCATTATTGGAGACATGCATGATGGATCTCCTACTTCGACCATTGTTACTTGTCTAAGAGGGACTGATGGATTACTTAAAACTTCGATGCAAACTTCCTTTGCCAAATGTTTAAAAGTAGTTGCTGCTAGTTTACTTAGAGCGTCAGCATGTTTGTTTTCGCTTCGCTTGACGTGTGTGACTTTAAATTGTTGGAACTGTGCTATAAGAGCTTTAGCTTGCGTTAAGTACAAAGCCATGACATCTCCCTTTGCATCGTACGTTCCAATTACTTGCTCAGCAACTAATAATGAATCAACGTGGGCTTCTAAGTTTGTTGCACCCATTTTAATAGCAGGCGTAAGCCTGCTAAGAAAGCTTCATATTCGGCCTCGTTGTTGGTGCTTTTAAAATCCAACCGAATTGCATATGTGAATTCTGCTCCCTCTGGACTCATTAATCGAAGACCTGCTCTACCCCATCACTGTTTGATGCGCCATCTGTAAACAGTGTCCAAGCTCTATTGTCTATGACTGGGACTGGGTTTTGAATTGCTTGACATTCTTCAATTTTATCAGCAGGAATTTCAGCAATGAAATCTGCCAAAACTTGGCCTTTGATAGCTGGTCTAGGTTTATAACAGATGTTATAACCTCCCAATTCTATTTCCCACTTCACAAGTCGTCCAGAAACATCTGGCTTTGTCAAGACTTGGCCAATGTGAAAATTTGTTAAAACTGTAATAACATGTCCTGAAAAGTATCTTCGCAGCCTGCGAGAGGCGTGGACCAATGCTAAAACTAATTTCTCCATAATTGAATACCTTGTCTCTGGGTCATTCAACATCTTGCTGATATAATAAATTGGAGACTAGACCCCTTCGCGTTCTACCAACAAAACAGCACCTACTGCTACCTCAGATGCAGCAAGATATAAGACCATGGGTTCTTTTACTCGATGAGCAGTAAGTGTGGGAAGTTGAACTAAACAATCTTTCATTTGCTGGAAAGCTTGATCAGCTTCAGGAGTCCATGTGAACTCTTTGCTCTTCGTACAATTGCGTAAGGTTCGAATAAATGGATAAGACTTTGCAGCATGATTGGCGAGGAAGCGGTTTAGCTCAGCTAACCTTCCAGCCAAACGTTGCATCTCTTTGATGGTACTAGGAGAAGACATTTTTTGTATTGCTTCCACCTTCTCTGGATTAACTTTGAAACCGTCCTTGGTGACGATGAAACCCAAAAATTTGCCCTCCTCCATGCCGAAGGAGAATTTGTTTGGATTTAACTTTAAATTTACCTTTTGCAGAGAATCAAAAGTTCGTTGGATGTTGTCTAACATAGTGTCTTCTGAATTACTCATAATGACCAAATCATCAATGTAGACTTCCACAGTTTTCCCGATATCATCTCCAAAAACTGCATCCATCAATCTTTGATAAGTAGCTCCCGCATTGCGGAGACCAAAAGGCATCTTGGTATAACAAAAAATGCCCTTCTCCGTGCGAAAAGTTGTTTTATCTTCGTCCTCTTTTTTCATCAAGACTTGATGATAACCTTTATAACAATCTAGAAAACATTTCCAGCGAAAGGAAGCTAATGAGTCAACCTTTTTGTCAATCTCGGGAAGAGAATAACAATCTTTTGGACACGCCTAGTTTAACTCTTTAAAATCTACGCACATCCGCCATCCGCCATTATGTTTCTTTACCATGACTGGGTTTGCCACCCAGGTCTGGTGTTTGACTTCGCGCAGAATACCAGCATTTAATAACTCGGTGACTTGTTCGTTCATCGCCTCTGTTTTTTTCTGACCCGAGGCTGCACTTTTTCTGTACCACTGGTTCTGCTGATGGAAATACATTCAGACAATGTTCCGCAATGTTGCGTGGGACACCGACCATGTCGGCAGGTGTCCAGGCGAAAATGTCTTTGTTGCGAAACAACAATAGTTTAAGTTTTGCGCGAATTTCAATACTGACTGCAGGTCCTAACAGGATTGTTTGCTCGGGATACTTATTGTTGAGTACCCATTTTTCTGGTTCGTTACTTGGCAATGTCTTGACAGCCTTACTAACTGGTTCTTCAATAGACATGATTTCTTTCCGCGCGTAAAGTATAGCTATACCATTTGGTGTTGGAAAACCACAGGCGGCATGTGGAGCGGAGGTAATCATACTAAAATCACGTTGCACGCAGCGTCTCAATAGTATATCGTGACGGGAATTTGCCGGCATCACCATGAAGTTGACGTTACTCGTTCGAGAACACCTCCCATCAGATAAAGTAACAGGAAAAAGGATTTGTCCTAGAGGAAAGACAGCCTCATTGCAGAATCCAGTTAATGGAAAATCAACTGGTTCCAAACGTGCCTTATCCTCAGGATCTAGCTGCTTGAAGCACTGCTCATACATAATATCCATTGAACTACCAGGATCTATAAACATATAATCTGTTTGGCAGTGTCCAAAGATACCTGTGATAATCACTGGTCGGTCTTCTTGAGGACCTCCTGGAATGATAGGAAAAATGACTTGTTGTTCACGCCATGTGTTGTTTTGAAAATGTTGAAGGCTACGCTTGCACGACGAGCCGTCTTGAATCATGAAATGTGCTGTTTCATTTTCTTATTGCTAGCCCTTCGTCCCCGCGCGTAATCTGTTTAATCTCTTTGCGCACATTCTGGAGTAGATGTGTAAGCTTCCCACTCTTTAATGCTTTTTCAATCTCCGTGCGCAAACTGGTGCAGTTATCTATTGTGTGACTTGTGTCTCTATGATAGTCACAGAACAAATTTGGGTCTTGCCCTTTTTTGTTTTGCATTGGTTGTGGCTGCTTGAGCTGATAATTCTCAGTGCTGAGAACTTCAGCCGGAGATTTCGTCAAGGGAGTCCACTGGCGTTCCCTATTCTCTTGTTTAATCGCTTTTTGAGTTGTTATCTTGTTGATTGTTGCACGCGCATCAATTGGTGAATAAGGAGAATACGAATTCTGACTTGAATCTTTCCAATTTCTCTTATACTTGCGACTACCTCTACTCAAGTCTTGCGGACGATTATGAGGTAGAGGTGGCCTATTAGAATTTAAGTTGCGCTCAGTCTGGGCGTAGACCTTGGCTGCCGCCATGAGTTTATCCCAGCTTTTTGGAAGGCCAGTTGTACCGGACAGCACTTTAATCATTTCGTCACACCTTACCGCGTATTTGAACTGCGAGCGTATAAGGTCTTAGTGAACATCTCCAATCTCCAACACCTCTTTATTATAACGCGTAATAAAATCTTCGAGGTTCTCATTGTCCCTCCGCCAGATGTTCATTACATCTGAAGAGTCGCGCACGTATCGCCGTTGCTAACTGAAGTGTGTAAGAAAATTTGCTTTTACGTCATTCAAGAGGAAAGTTTACCTGTCGGCAAATTATCAAACCAAAGGCGCACAGCGCCGGTAAGGGTCTGTACAAATAGGTGACACCACATTGGCAATGTCCAGCACCCAAGTAACCCTGCACCGGTAAAGAGGCGCATGTGATCATCAGGATCGGTTAAACCATTAAACTTTCCAACGTTGGATGGTAATTTCGCTCGCTCTAACGGAGCCAGTGCTATCTCTCTGGTAAACTTTGATTGTTCAGCTGCTTCGGTTGGGCGATACACCAAATTGTAATCATGCTCAGCTTCTAGATTGTATACTGCGCGTACTTTTGGCTTGTAACTAGCATGATCTGCAGATATTCGATTTAAAATACTTGCACTATCCCCTTCCTCATAGTTCTTATCGAGCTCATCGTGTTGGGTGTCCCGCTTCTGTGAAGACCGCGGGCCCAAACGAGAGTGGACAGATGCACGACGCTGAACGTTGTCTTCTTGCCTTCTATTACCAGAATGATCAGGATCGTTCCTGGTTTTAGAATACATTTCTGTTCCATCTTTAGGCATGTGCGAAGGGGAACGAGCATGACTTTGAGTATTATAACTCAAAACTCGAGGTGCCGGCGAAGCACGGACCTGAGGTGCGTTAACCGGAGCTTGAAAAGCTGGAGTTCCGGTTTGGGCACATAACTGAGCATACATAGCGTTTAGAGCCGCTTGAGATTTGATTAACCACGATAATGGAGTCTCTCCAGGTGGTAAAATCGATGTAACATCAACCTGAGCCGCCGGCTTTACTGGAATACTCGCATGATCAGGATCATACTGAGCATTAGCTTCGCTGGAAGAATCCTCAACTATTTGTCCGTCGATCTGAGGTCCGACAACGACGCGTCGAATCTCCGATCGAGGACCTTGAAAAGATGATCCATCAGCCATGATGTTGCAGATCTAAGTGAAACGAAACGAAAGATGAGAAAAAGAATTGAAATTGGTGGGCGCCAATGAAGAAACCCTAGATCAACTAGACCGGAATCTAAGTAGATCTATGGAATGGGCTCTGCATAAAAGGGTTAACCCTTCGTTTGGTTTCACGATGAAGAAGAATGAAACAATACTCCGGCTGATCCTGCAAAACAGACTACCGTGAGCTCGCCACGGGGAAAGGGGGTTCTCTCCGTGACCACCCTCCGGGTGAGAATAAGTACAGGTAGTCGGAAGTAAAGTATTGTTAGAGAGAGAGTAGTTGAGGGTGAATACCTTTCCTTGAACTCCAAGTTACTTATTTATAGCCAGTAGTTTGGCATCAAAATGAGAGACTGTTAACTTTAACGGAATCTTTCTGCTATTCCGTTAATGTTTGTGGCAATCCGTTAGTGCACACGGATCGTGAGCTCATCAGCGGTTAGGGAGGTGCCACGTGTCAACATGAGATCACTACATTTTATAAATGTGAGCATGCCATCACCGTGATCTTCCTCAGCCGTCCAGATGCTGCCATGTGGCAATTGGTTATAACCGAAAAGATGCTTGCACGATTGGGTGTTAGTGGCTTCTAGAAGATTTCACAGTTGTTACCCATCTGCTGTTCGCCACGTGTACATTTTGTTACAACAGAAAAAGATTCCTTTTGCTTCTGCACCAAGTCAAGGATTTTGCTAAGGGAAAGTTTCTCAGGATTAACTGATTCCTTGCGCGAGAAGCGCAAGTTAGTTAACTGATCTTCTTTCTTCTCCTTGCTGCTTAGCGCAACGTTTGGTGTATACTTGCTTTGATATAAATATCCGCGCAAGGCTTGTGCATGAAGCATTATCAAACGAGATTGTTCAAGGTTAACTTTGAACCTTACGCGAGCCCGCGCAAGGTAGTTAAATGAAGCATTTATCCAAAAGAATGTTCAGGCTTTTAACTTTGAACCTTGCGCGAGCCCGCGCAAGGTAGTTATATGATCTTTCCTCTCTTGGGTATTTGGCGCAGAGTTCTAATAAATCTCATTTTGGCAAAGAAGTCTGTGCGAAGTCTCCTTAGTAGTTATTAACGGGCATGGTTTCCTTGATTTGCGCAAGGTTTTTGGAACCATACCCCTTCAGGTACCGTACCGAAAGTACCGGTATCGAAATCGCAAAAAAAGTGGATACCGATTTAGTACCGAATTCGTTACAAGAAATTCGATATCGGTATCCAATACCAAATGCTTATCCCTACTTTATACAACCCTCCTTGCCCCCATAAAACCCTAGCACTGCTGTTACCCAGGTATTACGACAATAACATTAGACTATGGAGTATGGGGCCTGGGTTTCGGCGTGGCCCCTTGGGCGGGGTTTTCAACCCGGGCGTTGGGCGGGCCTAGCAATCCTCTATGGCCGGTTCTTATTGGCTAGGCCGCTGACAAGGATTTGAATTTTAAATTATAATCGTTTGGCCAAGCCAAACGGCCACCCCGAGTAGTATAAAACCCCACCGCCATCCTTCTTCGCCATCCCTGTTCGCCACCCCGAGTAGTATAAAACCCCCACCGCCATCCTCACCCGACACTCGAAATCATGTCCTCATAGACGAACGAGGAAGAGATAGCACTAGTAACGAGCGTCGTGGACGCTATGAAGGCCCGTCGACCCGGTGATACACGTTACTGGCCGGAAGCTTTCGCGAGCTACCGGCACAACGTAGGGAACGACCGGCACAATCTAAACGCGTGCCAACACAAGTGGCGCGAACTACGACCGAAGCTCGACCGGTTTAAAGCGTACTACGACAGCGTGCCTGGCGGTGACATAAGTCACGGCGACCGGGTGGCGGTGGCCAACATCGAGTACCGGGGCAAGGAGCGGAAGCCGTTTGAGAAGTTGGCCCTCTTTGAAATCTACCTAAGCTTTAGGTTTTTTTATGCTTAATTATGTTTTTTTAGATTTGTAATTATGTTTTTATTGATTTGTAATTTCTAGGAAATTTAATAATATTTTTAGGTTTGTTTTATTTGGTTTTTTTATTTATAAAAAAATTGAAAAAAAAATTACATGCGGGCTAGCCACGCCCCACCATACCCACCGATAATGCAATTGATCAACGATGCCCCTCTAAGTCCACGTGTCGGGCCATACCCCAAAGTCCCGCCCCACCATACCCCAGAGTCTTAACATGGTTAAATGTAATAAAACTTGATTTTTTTCACCTAATTTATCATCAACGGGTATGTAACCTGTGAACAATATACAAAGGTAGATTAACACCAATTTTATTGGTAACGTTTTTAGTAAACTTGGTGTAGTTGTAAAAAGGTAAAAAAAAATAACTTTTTTTTAGTTTAGAGGTTGTATTTGTATGAGAATTTATTTAAAGTTCAAGAGTACAAAACTGAACTGATTAAAAAAAAATAGAGAAAAACTAAAATTTACACTAACTGGCAAAAGAGTTAAAAGAAAAGTTTTCGTGTGAGTGACTAGGATAAATAATGAGACAAAGGGGGTTTCAATATAACCAAGTTTTTTTTTTTAGAAATATAACCAAGTTTACTAAATATTCTAATTAAGTCACCAAACCTTTTTTGTCTCTTTAAAATCACTAAAGTTTCATTTGATGTTCTAAAACTATGTAATTATCAGGTTATCAGGTTACAATGATGATGTGTCAGTTCATTAAACTTTTTTAATATTTATTATGATGTATAAAATATAAATAATAACATGGATTTTCAAATTAAATATAAAAGAATAAATCACATTAATAAAACCCATTTGCTTCATCTTCAACATCTAAACTCTCGCACACCCAAATTAAAAGAATTTATAAATCACAGTTAATAAATTATTTGCTTCATCTTCAATAACTAAACTCTCCTACACCAATATATTTAATCCTTTAAATTAAATTAATTCAAATTAAGCTTTCTTTAACCTCCTTCGATGTCATTCTCTGAACATTTAGTTTCTATCATGTCGCTGTGAAAGCACCATCTACCGCCATGAGACCACCACCACTAACCACCATGAAAAGCCTAATGTCGTCGAATCTGTTCTCAGATCTCACACTTGTCGCTGGAGAAGCTAATAGATTCGCCACTCGTTCAACAAGTCGACAATTACCTCCGCAAAACAACCAGATCTGGGCTCGTACCACCACGCCAACCATCGTATTCGCTGGAAATCACACCCTCAGTTTTCAAGCAATCTTTTCAGAGTAGAGACGAGGGTCGGTGTTTTCATCTTTCGCCGGCGATGTCTTCAATCGAGGATTTTTAGGCCATAATTTCAAGGTCGGTCGTCGGCGATTTGGTATAGGAGGGTTGAGGTGTTTCTGCGTTGTCGATGAAGGTTTAGCTGTGAAGATGAAAAGCTTGTCGATGAATTTTTTATTTAGGTTTATTATATTTATATTTACTTCACAGAATATCCACATAAGCATTAATTGAAAAAAAATACAGAAGAAAAGAGTGGTAACTTGATGACCTGGTAATTACACGTTATTGAAACACAAAATCAAAGTTAAGTTACTTTATAGAGACAAAAAAATTTGAATAACTTAATTGAAACAACCGACAAACTTAATTACATTTCTGTAACGTTTTCCCTTTAATATATGTTAATTTTAACTATATACAATTAAATCGAGTAAAATTATTATATATCTAGAAAAATAAAGAATAAGATTTGATGAAAAAGACGTGTACCAACTCGTATTTATGCATTGTGGAGGCCAAAACATCCCTTTGTAGATTTTCGTTTCAATTACCAATCGGACGACTGAAAATCAATGTTAACGATCCGCTCATCGTATATTTGTTTTTTTTTCTTTTTGAACCTAGATTCTATTGAGAAGTGAAAACTTTCTTAGTCACAAGAGCTACATGTAATTTTTTTAGGTTGCTAAATGTACCACCTCAATCTTTATTTTTACCGAACGTACCCTTCCTCTCAAATTTCAAGTTAATACAATTTAAACCTTTTTGTTTTTTTTCTTCTGTCATGTTTTATCTTTTATTGTTATTTAGAAAAAAATCTAAGAACATTTTTTAAGTAGTTTTATTTTCTTTTAATTGTTTATTAATTTTTTTAAAAATAACTATTTTTTTAATTAAGAAGAAAAATTAATTATTTCTAACTATTTATTAAAAATTATTAAATATAACAATTTGTTAAAAAATAGTTAAGAAAAGCATTATTACTTTTTTCAGTTTTTGTTCTAGGAAGTGCTTTCGATGCTATTAAATATTTTTAAATAACGTATTTCTAACTAAAAAAACATTATTAATTTTAATTTTGTCTTATAAAGTGCTTTTGATGAATAAAGTTGACTGGGAGTTGCCATTGAAGATGATTATTACTTCTTTTTCACATTTTTTTGTCTTTAATATGAGTACGGCCTGTAAACGAATCAAACGAACACGACCAAGGTCATATTTGTGTTCGTTTGTTAAGGAAATGCAAATGTTCGTTAACTGTTCGCGAACACATGTCGAACAAAAGTTTATGTTCATGTTCGTTTGTTAAGGTAAAAAAGAGGAGAAAACAAAACTTAAGAAGGAAAATCAAACGTTAATAAAACATGAAAAACATTAAAAAAACCTTTAACAAATCATCAAAAACGAACGAGCATATTATCGTACGTTCACGAACGCAGTCGAACGAACAAGACATTTGTTTGTGTTCGTTCATTTAATTAGTCGAACTTAATATCATGTTCGTTCATTTAATTAGTCGAACGGAATATCATGTTCGTTCATTTAAACGAAACGAACATAAACGAACTTCCCTTTTGAATGGTTCACAAACAGTTTGCTAAACGTTCGATTCGTTTACAACCCTAATTTTAAGTACATTCTCGAACAAAGAAAAAAAAAAGAAATAGCTAATGGATTTATTTAAATATCTCTTTTAAGTATATTTTACAAGCAGTATTTTATTTATATGTGTTTTAGTTGTTTATCCGAAAGGATTAAAATGTCAATTTTATTCATCATAACATGCAACAAATATTAAAGATCGTTGTGTGCTGCAAGCATGTGTGAAAGAGTGGTGGTGAAATCGTACATAAACAAGAAGTTACAATATTGAGTATTAATAAGAATATACTTACGTAAATAAATTAAGAGGATTTGTAAATAGAATGATTTTTAAAATAAAAATAAGGATTTTTTAAAAGGGTGAAATTTGACAACTTTTAAATTAATATTTTTAGAAAGAGGGTATGACTAGTAAAAGTGAGGGTGCATTTAGCCAACCTCATTTTTTTATTTTTTGTTATATTATTTTACTAGTTTATAGACTCATGTATTACATGGGTTTGAGGATAGAAAATGAAAGGCTTTAAGATAACAACGGAGTTGATCGAGTTCTTTGGGGAAATAAATGTGTTTTCCATTTATATAAAGTTGAATGAGTTTTTTTAATGAATACGTTATTGTTGAGGTTGGTTGCGTTTGAAGGACATAACGATTATAAGTTTTAAATTATTTTTTATATTTCATATTATTTTTTGCATCACACATCATAAATATAATTTTTGATATGAATACATATAACCCTAATATGAACTATACATATAAAATTAAAGAAAATATTTACTCATTTTAAATGATTTGTTTACGAAGTAAGAATTTTGTTTTTGAATACAAAAAATTAGTAGATTTTATTTCAAATTAATATTTTCTTATTTCAAAAAGTGTTATCAAAATAGAAGATGAAATGGAATTAGTTCATGGTCTAAGATTATATATATTAAACACACACACACACACATATATATTGTTTATACATAAACATTTGCGAAAACGATAATAACAAATTATAAACATGATGAGGTTTTACATTTTTGGTTACATCAAATAGTGATGGGTGTGTAAATTTTTTATTCTCCTATCTTCTTTTGTTAATTATATTTTTATTTATTAAAGTAAAGATATTATATTAAACTATAGGTAAGTAGATAACTAATATTAATTATTAAGAATTAAGAATATTGAAGAGATATAATCATGAGTATAAGATTATTTCTAATATATATTAAATTCAATCATTTAACAATGTTTATATTAATTTACTTATTATTATTATTATTATTTATTATATGATTGAGGTAGTATTATAAATTGCTACATGGCATTTTGATGAAATTATTTGTTATAAGAGAATGCCATGTGGCATTATAGTTACTCTTTTATTAGTATTAGATATTTTTATGTTGATTTATTGACAACTTTTGTATCGTCTTCATCAGTTCTTTTTTATTCTCTGTCAGTGTCTTTATTTCAGCATTTTGATCATATGGGTTGGGTTCCGGTACAAACCATATTTATCATACAAACCGTAAGAACAGATCTTAGCACTTAAAAAAAGTTAAATTAGCACATACTAAAATAATACATACATAAAAGTAGCACTTTTGAATTATATTAGCACATGAAAATTAATCAAGATAACTGATTTTAGCACATATGTGAATGATATCAGCGCTTTTCTTTATCAGCGCATTGAAAACAAAAGAAAGATCCAAATAAAGAATTAATTGCTTGTTAGCATAATTATAAGGACTATAAGATAATTAATATTATTTAGGTTAACATATTACCATTTATCTATATTTGGTTGGATGCCACATAACACTTTTTGAATAGTTTTTATCGTTTGTATACGAAATATGGCTTATATTTGATCATATTCCTTTGCTTGTATTGATGGGGGTAGAATGGGAAATCTTTTGTTTTCGTCAAATAATTTTCGTCACACCCTGATCCGTAGCGGATTGGTATGGGGCATGATCCATAGCTCATGACAATTATTCATTGTTACAAAAGCACATCCATTTAAATTGTCATATAACATATAATAATAAAAAAATTGTACATTGTTCGTACAATGCTCAAAAACAAAACATAACACAAATTTTTCAATTCATTTCCTAAGACTCATGCTACGTGTTCTCATCACTTGATCATCAACCACATATTATATAAATTTTATCCTAATATAATAGAAGACAACTACATGAAATGAAATTTAAGTACTTTGTTATCCATACCTTTTTTAACATCATTATAGCAAAAGTATTTTTAGTAAAAATTAGAAGAGTATCATAAATATTTTTGGAGTCGTGAATTTTTAAAATTCAAGTCATTACTTTAATAAGTTACCTTAAAAGAATCGAAGTAAAATACAAAGGGTGAAGAAAGAGTGTCACGTGTCAACATATAAGAGATACCTAAATTGACTATAACAAAAGGAGGTTGATGGGCAGCTAAATGTCATATTTTTATAAACTATAGAGATTTTAGGCCATCTAATTCTTTATTTTTACGTATCTCTGTCCTACTTAATTATGGATGCTATTAATAATTATTAATATTTTTATTTTATTAACAAATGAATTTAATATAAAATTAATTATGAATTTTCTTTAAGAAAACTTAGTTTTTTTACTTAAAAAAATATATTTAAGTCTCTAAATATCATTAAATTCAAAATTATGTTTCATTAAAATATTATAAAAGGAAGAATTGTGAGAATAATTGTTTTTGAGTGATTACTAAACTTTTCACTTTTCAAATATTTAATGCGATTAGATTGTTTGAAAGGTAAAAATATGTAATAATTAAAAAATAGATAGTATTAAAATATTATAATTTTAGTCCTTATTTTATGTATTAATATTTCTATGTGTTTATAATTTTCATTTAAGTTAATTGTGTTAAAATGATATTTAAAGGACTAAGTAGACACTAGTTGAATTAACAATTATCAATTACATAAAAAAGCTAATACACAGTTGAAGAATATGTTTAAAAAATTAACTTATTATAATTTTTAAATGTCACGTTAAAGTTCATTATATATATATATATATATATATATATATATCGACAACTGTATGTGTTAATATATAACATTATTTTTTATTTCTAAATATATAATATAACATTTATTCAAGCTCTGTAATACATTGGATTCTAACCTAATAAATAAATATATATATAACAATAACAATAACAATAATAATAAGGATTATAGGTTAACAATATTAGTTAGATAATCTAATATATTAATATTAATTAATCTAGTATATTAATATTAATACTATTACTATTAAATTAATGAAAAAGTGTCACCTAGTATTAATTGTAATCCACTATTAAAAGTAGGATTGCATATTATTAAATACATAATCTATAACTAGTAAGTAAATAAGTAATTTTAATTATGACTTTTTAAAAACAATTCTTTAATAATGTGTTAATAAAAACAATTCTTTAATGTGTTAATATAAAAGGGTGTGTTAATATAAAAGGAAAATTATACATTATTACATTACAATTTATTACATAAATTAAATATGTTTATACATACATAAAAATTAAAAACACTAGCTGACCGTTATTAATGAAAAGCAATTAAATATACTTAAGAAAACGATCTGTAGTCTGAAACCTCGGAGTTCTTCTCTGTCACTGGTTTCGCAGAATGTTGTCTCAACACACAGATTAAAACCCAAGTAAGTGTTTCTATCAAAATTTTTTTAACAAAGATTCATGGGTTTTATGTTAACTTTAATGGGCTTGTGCTAGATTTGCTTATTTTGTTTTGATTTAACAGATTCAGCATTTTTAGCTCCGATTTTGATGTTACAACATATAACTTGTTTGCTTAGAGACTTGGGTTACATATTTATGTTATGATGAAGCTTAAAGAATTTAAATTTCTTCACTATAAAAAAAAATTGGTGCTCTCATTAGCCTTGGCTTCAAGCATATCCATCTTTCTGTTCACAATATCTCTCAATTTGGGTACTGAAGACAAACTCAATTCATCTCAAACTGGAACGAATAAAGCCGGATCTTCTACTATTGTTCCTCGTTTCGCTTATCTAGTTTCTGGGTCGAAAGGGGATTTAAACAAGTTATGGAGGACAGTGAGAGCATTGTATCATCCATGGAACTACTATGTTCTTCATCTCGATCTTGAATCGCCACTCGAGGAGAGAATGGAGCTTGCTTTGCGGGTTGAAAATGATCCGGTTTTTTCTACAGTTAGGAATGTTTATGTGATCCCAAAAGCTAACATTGTTACATATAGAGGACCAACAATGGTGTCTAACACTCTTCATGCTTGTGCCATTCTTCTTAGAAAGTTTAAGGATTGGGATTGGTTTATAAACCTCAGTGCCTCTGATTATCCTCTCGTGACTCAGGATGGTTAGTTCTTCAATCTTAGTTCATTGGTTTGGTGATTTTGTGTTGATTTTAATTGATTTCTTGAACTTGATTGCAGATCTTCTTTATGCATTCCGTGATTTGGAGAGGGATTTGAATTTCATCGAGCATACGAGCCAATTAGGGCGGAAAGCGTAAGTATTGTGTAGTAATACTTCACATGAAACTTATGATTGAAAATTGGGGTGTCATAACTTTTGACATGACATGGACCTGAAATGATATTTGTGGGTCTAAATGGTTTCGGGTTAATTTCTGGAAACCATGAAAAACGGGTTGTATTCGGATCGACCTAATGGGTTTGTGGGGTTGACCCTAACTTACACTAATTGGGTGAACAATACCCAAAAAATATAATAATTTTTAAGCTTTTGTATTTTTTGTTGTAAATTTGCAATCATAGAGTATTAGAATGTAAATTACCGGTTAAATAGGTCGTGTGTTCATGTAAACCATGACACTCGTGTCATGCCCAGATTCATGTGTCTAACTCGAATTTTTTTGTGGTATTTGACTTGCTAACCTGCGAACACGACCCATTTAATACTTGTACTAAAAGCGCATGTGTATGCAGGAAAAGAAGGGCAATGCCATTGATGGTTGACCCGGGACTATACCTAAACGAAAAGTCGGATATCTTTTGGGTTCAACCGAAGCGAGCTCTCCCGACAGCCTTTAAATTGTTTACAGGGTCGGCATGGATGATCCTGTCACGTTCATTTGTTGAATACTGCATATGGGGTTGGGATAATCTTCCAAGAACTCTACTCATGTACTACACGAATTTCGTCTCATCACCCGAAGGTTACTTTCAAACGGTTATCTGCAACACCCCAGAATTCGTACCAACCGTGGTTAACCATGATATGCATTTTATATCTTGGGGCGGCCTTTCAAGTCAACATCCCAATATCCTAACCATAAATGACACAGAAAAAATGATAGCAAGCGGGGTTGCGTTCGCACGCAAGTTCAACCAAGATACTCTTGTATTGGATAAAATCGACCATGAGTTACTACATCGTAAGAATGGTAGTTTCACCCCAGGTGGATGGTGCAAGGGATACCTGTCTTGCACCAAGGTTGGGAAACCAACACAGGTCAAACCAGGTCCGGGTGCTCAAAGGCTTCGCCAGCTTATAGGGAAGTTGCTTCAAGCACCTAAGTTTAGTCAGAGTCAATGCCAATAGATTTTATGAATTACAATTTACTAGTCTGATTATATAGATTGTGGTACCGATTTATTCGGTCGGATTCGATTCGGTTTGTCACAACACCGACTGGTATCATTCAGTTTGGTTTGTCATGGTAAAGAACAAAAAAAATAACTTTTATTGAAAAGTAGATAAAAATAAGCACATCGCAACAATATATTCAAAATTTAATAAAACAATATATTATATAATTCAATAACAAAAAGGATAAAAGACATCACATTATATAAAAATTAATCCGTGACACAACATTTATAATATGTACGTTTGTGCTTCTATCACTTGTACAATACTATTCACAACTCGTTTTGAGTAAATCTTATACCGAGACATAGATAAAAATAAATACGTTACAAAGGTATATTTATAATTATATAAACATCGTCTTTTAGAAGTTATAAGGAAAAATATTTGTTGAAAACCGCCTAAAAAGTAATTATAATAATAAAAGAATACAAAATTTGAAAACTGGGTCCATTCTTCATAGTAGCTTTGGGGTACCGACACTTGATATAGGCTGACGTAACCCAAAAACAAAAGTCGTGTAACCCAAAATATAAAGTCATGTTTTACAACGATCGAAAACCATAAAAACGAATATTAATACCGGTTTTGATGTTATTTGGTCAGTGTGTGTTTCTTTAGTCACGGTACAAGTACGATACCAATACTCTATATAGCTTACCATACAAAAAAAAACTCGGTTTTGAGCCCAACGCCGTTTCAACAAAATAAATAGCAAATGTCAAGAAAAAAATTAAACATAACTGCATATTTAGTTTTTCTTAAAAAAAGCTAATGAACACACGTTATTAGAGAAAACCAAATTAGTAAAAAAAAGGGGGGGGGGTTAAAAACGTATATCATATATAATATAAGGGGTGCAGCTCCAATTTTCGTGGGGTCCTCCACACCCTACGCAAACCATTACAACATGAATAGATTTACACGCTCCAAGCTTTTTATTATATTTGTTAAAGCTTCTATTTGTGCGTAAAACGAGATGGTCTCGTCAACTTTGTATGCACCAGGGGCTTTCACTTTAGTATTTTGTGGTGTATTCCATTGAAAGTTCGTTTGGGCTATTTCCTCAATTTGCGTGAATACTTCTGCAGATCGTCTGTTTCTCATAATTCCCCAGAGTTGGAATCTAAGATTTGGCACGTTTGGGGTAATAGCCCATTGTAGAAGATGGAAACCTGTTGCCATACATCTAATCCATGGTGCGGACATTTTATTAAAAGTTCTTTAAAATGTCTCCATGTTTATATAAAGATTCCCCATCTTCTTGAAGAAAGTAATTAATTTTAGTCATTAATTTAGTAGTTTTAATCGGTTGAAAATATTTATACAGAATTTTTGAACAAGGGATTCCCAAGTGGTTAAAGAACCATTAGGAAGGCTATTTAGCCATGCGTTTGCTCTATCTTTTAGTGAAAATGGGAACATTCAGAGTGTAACGGCGTCGTCATTGATTTTAAAGCTACCTTTGTTAATCCCGTGAAGAGTTTGAGGGTTGGAGGATGGAACACCGAGGTTACCCTACATGGGGTAAACGAAGGTGTGTGAGTATTCGGAATGTTAATGGAAGATCCGGATTGGAATTTCAAAGTACAAAAAGTATGTATGCATAAAAGTATATCTTGTCTAAGTACTCGTTAGAATCAAGAACGAGAGACTTAGAATCATAGATATTGTAGTTTAGGCTCATGACAAGTAATCATAACTGATTATCATCATGAGTTCGGCCACGTTTTATATATATATACACACACACACACATTTATATAGTTTATATAATAAATCTAAGCTAAGTCCCTCATAAGTATCGTAGATTGTCATATGATAAAGCATGGAGGTTTAAACCTCATTGTATGATTTAGCAATGCACAAATCATCACTAGGATGATTCGGATGGTCATGAATGAAAAGGAAATGTACAATTAATTACTATATCAAGTAGCCAGGTAAGCTTTAACCCGGGTGAGCCATTCCCGACATAGAAAGAGTTAACTAAGTGTCGGAGGCTAGACGTGGTTAAGTTACTTTAAGTCTAACGAACTACTTGGGATATCAATGGTAAAACATCAAGTGAGGTGGTGAATGAAGTGAGGATAGCTAAGGCCTCCAAGTATTCACACCTTATACCATATCACAAGCCTTGCCATAAGCACTATAGTAGCCTTGGTTGGTTTCACACTTGTGGGTTGTCTAAACCCTTAACAAAATAGAAAGTTTAGAGGTGTTTGACCTCTTAAACTCATAAGAATTTATCCCCAACAAGTCTTATAACCTTAGATAGGTTCAAGAACAAGAAGGAACAAGATTAAGTCAAGAAAAACATAGTTTGTAAAAGTTTAACAAAAGTTCTTCAAAAACAGAAAGTTCTGACCTCAAAATGGTGATGTTCCACCTTCGTTTACCATGGCAAACCTGTGGAAACACTCCTAGAGGTGTTCCAAGCTTTGTAGAGGAAGAATGGGTGAAGAAAATGGAAAAAAAGTGAGTTTGAGGTCACTTTTGCAATTATAAGATTATGCCTTGAACTTGGATTTCCAGAGAATTTGAGAGTGTTTTGATGATTTAGAAGTGTTTGGAAAGCGAAAAAGAGGGTTAGGAAGCTTGTTTATATAGTTGGTGAGTTAGGTTTAGTGTTAAATGAGGTTTAAAAGGTGATTGAGTGTGAAAAGAGGTGTAAAAACAGACCAACCCCCGAGCTGAGATAACTGGCTGCAGATACGACTCCCTCGCGCCACGCGAGGGGAACACGTGTTCCTGGCGCATGGCATGAGGGGGAAGGTTTTCAAAAATTGTTTATTTTGTTCACTTTTGGCCGCTACACTTGGTTTTTAGGTTATTTCATGCCATAAACATGTATTTTAACTTGTTTTCAAGTATATAAAATGTATGTAAGTCTAATTCGAGTAGCACGAACGTATGCACAAGTATTTGCACGTGTAATGAGTATCGGTTTATAAGTAAACGTGTATCTAACATTTGATTGATTGTACGTAAAACGCGTACGTATAAAATATGGAATTTTGCTAAGATCAAGGTCTTGGATTATGAGTTTGGGAAAGGATACGGACATGAGTTTCTAAAAATAGATTTACGACTACACTTTCTAAATAAGGAAAGTTCAGAAATGCGAAGAGTTACACTTTCTCTCCAGAGACCTGCAAAAACACAACCGACTTAGTAGTATAGAAAACCTAATAAAAACGACACTACATGACTTGATAATTGTAGAAACTATATACTGGAAATAGATGTATTTTGTAATACATCATTCCCCTCTTAATAGTATGCATCTTCCGTTCTCTCGCTCTCTCTCTCTCCCTCTCTCATTAATGCCAACACATGTATGAGTGTATAGATTTTGCTATACATGTATGAGTGTATATATTTTGCTGAGTCGGATCTGAGACTTGCTCACCAGCTGATGAGCCAACGGTTTTGCAAAACCATTAAATCGGATCAAAAAGAATATAAATAAACAAATTTAATAGGTTTTAATAGTAGGTGAATTTGAATACTTGTTCGGCTCCATACGCTTGTAGGATCTGTCCTGAACGTCCTCTCTTGTTTCTTTGATTCATTGTTTTAATTCGCATATATTCTTATGAAGTAATTATTTATAATGAATTAATAATAATCGCTAAACTATTATACGATTCGTAAATAGATGGTGTTAGGGTTTCCTTTCGTTCCTAATATCAATTCCTCAATATTTATTTAGACATCTTATCATGGGATTTACTAGGTATGGTTGTTGTTGTATCATGTTAACATTAAAAAAGCATGATTATATTCTTGCACCCTTGAGGTGCTTTATCTATGATTTAACTAGTATTAATCATGATTACTAATAAAAAAATTAAGCCCTAATATCCGGGTTGTTACATTTTAGTTGTTGTACGTTGTGCTTATCAAGTTTTTTGTGGATTAGCTATTGTACCATGTGCTTTCTTAATCATTTTCTCTACATGTGTATCATGTGCAGGTTGTTTTGCAAATCTGTGGGTTGTGGTTTTGTTTAGGTTTTAAAACCCTTTCTTCTCTTTCGCTGTCTCACTTCTCATGAAACTCTTCTCTTTTTCTCTCCCCCTTTCTCTCCCTTTATTTGTCACATGATGGATGGGCTTAGGAATGTGATTTATATGTGTTTAATGTCTAATCTTATGTATATTTGATCGTTTATACGTGTGGAATTGAATAACTACGAGAAAATGGTGTTTTGCAGGTTAAACACAAAGATTGGACGTGTTTTGAGGAAAACAAATGGAGTGGAATTGAAGATCTTAAGAGATGACATGATAGAGGGTTGAATTACAAACACGTGGGCGAAAACGGTGCGTAAAACGGAGCTATAACAAAGAAGTTATGATAAAACCAGTTTTTGAACGAATCTGCGAGTGACCAGAAAGTTTGGACCGTAGCTTACGGTTCGGAAGACGGAAAAACTCGTGTTTTGGTGTTTTGAAGCGTATAAAAGGGTTTTCAAACCCTAAACTCATGGAAGCACTTTGGGGACAATTTTAGGGGATCAAAACACACTTTTTAGAGCATTCTTTCACCATCATCATTCCTATCACCAAATCAAAGATCAAGATCATGGTTTCAATCATCTTTCAAGCGTGTGAAGATCATACAACTGAGATGAGCGGCTAGAACCTTAGTGGTTTCCTCCGGTTGGAGGATTCTTGTAAGCAACTCGATTTATGTGCTTGAACTATTGTTTAAATCCGGTAATCTAAGCATTTGATGCTTGTTACCGGTTGATTTGACTTGATTGATTTGTAAACGGTTGATTTTGCTTTAAACCTAGTTTTGTTTATTTCAATTCCCGAGAGTTCTAGTAATTGGGATATATTAGATAGGGATTGAGTTTGGTAATCTTCTGTTGATAATCGTGTGATAACCTCCCGTTGTTAATCAATCAGAGCACTTAGTCCTCTTTTATCACAATCAATTAATCAGGTTATACAATTATGTTTATGTAATTGTAAACAATCAATTACGTAATTGAATTGGCTTTGAATCTAAATCCGGAGGAACCATTGTTTCTCCTATTGATCACAACCTCGTTTTAGTAATTTGCAGTTAATCAAACAACCAAATAAACCGAGTTTTACATTTTTGCAAGTAGTTAATTGATATTTAATTCATAACACTTTCCACAATACTCCTCTGGTTCGATACCCGACTTACTCTAGCTACCTAGTTTATTTCGGTTTTTGCATGACACTAACGACAGTCATCAAAATGGTGCCGTTGCCGGGGAGGCGTGCGCAAAGTGTTTAGTGTTAAGTTTTTATAAAAAACCCAAAAAAATAGTGTCAGTTTGGTTTTGTTTTGTTTTGTTTTGTTTTGTTCAGATTTATGCTTGGTGCTTGTGTTTCTGCGTTTCTACAGGATGGCAAGTTATTTGAGAAGAAGATTTTCCGAGTACTCTACATGTACGCTTTGCAAGAATCCGCTGCATCCGGGAATTAACTGTTGGGAGGCTTGATACGGGCATGAAGGAGAACAGAGGAGAGCAAATGAGATGGATTTTTATTCTGATGATCATGTCCACCATACTATTCTTATTCTAATTCGCTGCGAGTTGCATATGATTACCAATCGGATACGAATTATTGTTATGATGCGCAGACATGGAATGAGAGTAGCTATGATCCGGGGATGGTACAAGGCGTGAGTTACCAAGAGGAATATGACGATTGTTATGATGAATACTCTCGACTTTCTTATGAAGACCATCCGGTACACTATCAGGATGCTTATCATACCCAACATACATTTGATCAGGGTGAGTTTGGATGTGGACCCCAGTCACATAGTTACCATTAATCACCCCAATTTGGAAGTCGTGTTGAATATATGAGACAAAGAGACCTGACATACGTTGAAGAGGAATTGGCGAAACCTGACCTGTCAATAGAGGACCAGTTGGAGATGTGGATTCAGAAGTATGATCTTTTGATGGCTGAAGTGAAGGATGATAGGCCAAGAATGACTCCAATGGAAAAACGCCAAGCCAGGGATAGATGGGTGTCTCTACAGATGTCTCCTGCTCAAGTAGGGGACGAGGTTATGGAGGTTAATACCACACCGGTGATTCTCTCAATTGCTGAACAATCAGATGTGGAGAAAATTGTTGAAGGTGATGAGGTGAAAGAAGACATTCCACAAAATGAGTGTGGGGATGCACGTATAGAGATGAGGAATGTGACAATGAAGGACATCGGGCGGATCATCATAAAGTGGTTGTGCAATAATCCGACGTATCTGCTGACATTGAGTGAAAAGAAACGCTTGTGGAGAGTTAACTACCGAGTGTATGTTGGGAACTCGATAGGAAAGTGTGGATTGAGGCCGGATTGCAGTGCTTCAGTGGACATCTTGATAAAAATTAGACCCCGCTGGATCAGTGATGTCAGGTACCGTGCATTCATGGGAAACACAAGGGGTAAATGTCCATTGAAACCACCGTCGCGCATATCAGGTACGGTCTGGCTAAAGACCTAAAACTTAGCACTCTCGGGAGGCAGCCTGCGGATGTAGAGTGGTGTACCTTGTTTTGTTTCGTTTTGGTGTGATTGTGTTTTGATAGATTCCATCTTCACGGATGCAATGATTCAAGTGTGGGGATGTTTTGCAACATCCCTGGTGAGATATCAAGGGAACTATGGGATGCGTTTATGCCGGTCGGAGCACATTAACCGCATCATTACAGACACATGATCAGGTGCATGTGTTTCTCTATCTTGTGTTTTATTTGTTTTTGTGTCTTTGGTGGTGTGAAATTTCGTGTCGGGAATGGTGTTATTTGTCGAGTCGAGTGGGTTGTAGCCGTTCATGGTTTGTAGGTGGTATATCTCAAGTTCAGATTTTAAATTGCACTATACATTGGGACAATGTATCCCAAGTGTGGGGATGTGGTAACTCGAGATAGGGGTGGTAGGTTGGATCATATCAAATGCTTGGAATGGTTGATATCCCCTAAAAATTGAACAACTTTGAAAAAATTTGATCAATGTTCGAAAGATTTTTGCAACAAAATGGAAAATGATAATAATTAAATTGTTGGCTTCCAATTATTATACATATGAGATGATAAAACAGTCGAAAACGCATCTAATTTAGGATATGTGGGTAGGCCCAGCCGGGTGAAAGGGATTCTGTTATAAGTAAAAAGCTTATAAATATTCGATTAAATGGCACACCTGTTTCTTTTTATGAGAATAAATCCGAAACATGGTGGCGCCCAAAAAAACATTACATCTATCCATCTATTGAGCTAGCTGATATTGACAAAGCCTATGGTATTACAACGGGGATGGTGACTCATGCGGTATATACCCTCTAGGTGGAGTTAGAAAATAAAAGATAAAAATTCGTGAACTTATGACATTAATCATGAGGATGGTGACTCATGCGAGGTATGTCCGCTAAGTGATCGTATACAAAGCATGTTAAAGCTCAAATCCATCATCCATCAAAATTTAATCGAGAATATATAAAAGCTTGTTATATAAGACAATATTCTCATAAGCTTGAAACGGGATTAGGTGGCGGTGTAGTCTTTTGATATGATAATAATAATAATAATAATAATCCTAACAAAATTATAACTTATTAAGTGCTTAGGTTAATTATATCATTAATTAATTATACTAAAGTGTGTATATAGTGTACGAATATATTGTTATCTTAATCTTTGCGACAACATGCGGGGTAACATTCTAGTTATACATATCCAGAAAAATAAAGAATAAGATTTGATGAAAAAGACGTGCACCTAACTCGCATTTATGTTGTGCTTGCATTTATTTTATATCTACAAAATAAATAATGGAAAGTAGTACTTAAATAGTTAGGGGAGAAACGCATTGTGTGGCAAGGTCCACATAATAATGGTGAAGCTAGAAGGCATAAACTTTCCTTATGTATATATTCAGCGTGGGATGTTGGGTGGGGCTTTCAGACAGGGTGTTGGGTAGGGCTATCAAGATGACATGGCGGAGGCTGATTGACCAAGAGTTATAACAGTTGGGTTAGCCGTTGGCAACGGCTATTTTTTTAAAAACTTTTTTTCCAATATAAATACCAAACAACTCTATTCAATTTTTTACCACAACTACTCCACATCTTCTATAATTTTATTTTCTTTCTCATCCAACCTCAATACAAAAAAAAATGAATCCTCATAACCGTACTTTCGACCCGAACAATCCGTGGGCATACCACGAAACACCGACACCTAGCCCACCATCCAATCGCCGTATGGCTCCATTTTTAATACACTCCGCTATGCCGGATATGGCCGCTTACGCATCGTTTCTCTCGAATCATGTGTACACGAACTTTCCTCATAGTGACGATTCTATACCTACACCGAACCAACAAAACAACATCAACCTATCCCAAACTGAAACCGTCCCCGAAACTCAACCCCCTGTTGATGGTTCTTCCGGTTCCAAAACCATCAAGAGGAGAAGTCACAAGAAAAAACTGAGGCCGAGAAAGCGACAGAAAGCGCCAAAAGAAAACAACAAAAATGGGTCGGTAAAGAAGAAGTTGCATTGGCGAGGGCTTGGGTTCAGATATCTCAACATCCAGTTTTAGGTTTTTTTTTTAAATTTTGTACCCCTTATTTTTTAATAATTTAAATATATTAAATGGTTATTTTTTAAATAGGAAATTCCTAACATAGAAACCGTTTGTGGGACGCGGTCAATAAACTATCCCACGAAGAAATGGAAAAGGAGATGTATCGTGAAAATGATAGCTTATCCTCGAAGTGGACCGAGATAAGCGGGCAAATAACCAAGTTTAGTGATTATTTGCATAAGGCAAAGCAAAACCCAAAAAGTGGTGAAACTGAAGCCGACTATGTTACGAATGCATTGGTAACATTCAAAACGAATGTCTGGACCGACTTTTGGTACTTGCATTGTTGGGACATGTAACACCCTGTGTTTTTACGTCCTATAAAATTTCGACACGTGTCCCGCTGATCCTCGTATGCCGTGTGCTAGACGAGAGGGACTAAAATCGCCAACATGTTATTTTATAACCTTTGAGTGGTGAATAATTAAAGTTGAGGGGTTAAACGTGTCAACATGCTTAAACTACGCCTCTGAGTGACCTTTTAACGAACCCGGAGCTTAATGATGTTCGGTTATACTCCCGAGAGTGCTAACCAGAGGCCATAGTGAATAAAACATGCTTTATCTCGAAATATGAGAGTTTGGAGAAGTTCAGGGGCCAAAATGGAAATTTTGTGAATTGGCATCTCAGGTGCCACGCGCCAGATACCTAGTATCCCCGCGCGACGCGCGGGAGAGGTCACTTCACAGAAACAACATGCCAGCTGCTGATCTGCATGCTTATCCACCTCTAAACCCACCTGCACTCTCACAGCTCGAAACCATGGCCTCAATTCTGGTTTTGGACACCTCATATAACACCTGGAGTGATCCTAGGTGAGCTCTAAACACTTGGATTGATCTTGTTCATAATCTCCAAGCATAAATAGAGGTGTTCATCAACCCCATTTCTTACACCTCTCATTTTCTTTCTCTCTATCACTCACTTGGAAGGCTCCTGATCTTCAAGGAGAAATCCCCTGAGTTTCTTAGTCATCCTTGGTTCACTTGTAAGTGTTCCAATCCTTTCTTTTCAGTTTTATTAGGCTTTAAGCCAAAGTCAAAGCGTTGACGTAAAAACGCTTTGACTTTGAGCTAAGACCATTACGGTCCAGCCATAGTTCGGTACGAACATGGCTACGTGATCGTAATTAGGTAGGTGTTAATCCCTAAAAAGGGCACCTCCTAATTACCACGTTTGCTTGGTCAATTGACGGGTCAAAGTTATTAATAAAAAGTCAAACTTGGTCAGATTTGAAAATAAATTCATATATGATAATGTAGGTGTTATAAAATATGTTTTAACACTTAAACAACTTGGTAATAATTATTAGAACATGTGTAAACATGTTCGGCTCGTCAATTCCAGGTTTAAGGTCGGTTCGCAACCGAAAGTCGTGAAGTTTGACTTCTACTTTGACTTTCAGTTCTGACCCAATTTAGCAACTCTAGCTACTGAAATTAAGTTGCATTACGACCATGTTTAGTTATAGTATAACCCTCTGGAGTTATATCACATGCTTACATAGTAATCCAAGCTTTTATGCAAGTTTCCGTTAATTATGTCAAACTTTGCTAAAATGCCCTTCATACTTAAAAATAAGGTTCTAAATACGAATGAGCATACAAATAAGTTATGTACTGATATATAAACATGACTAACTTATTTTGACGTCAATAATCTGGTCATAACCAAGTTTTGTTTAATTATCGCAAATCATGCTTTTAAAGGACCAAAATGCCCTTTCGGCATCTAAAATGGTTTTTAACATAATTCTTCAACAAAACTCATTACCTATTTATGTAATATCATAATTAGATTACTTGGGATGTTAAAATCAGATTGTAAACTGAGTTATGCACAAGTCTTTGTATAATGCCGATAAATGATGATATTACCCTTATGATGTATAAAATGATTTTAAAGATAATTTTTTACAACAAAAACATTTACTTACTGTTATAATATATTAAATAGCTTATTTTGGTTATATAAACCTGATCATCGTCATTTAGCGACTTTATTGCCATTTAGGCGCATGGTATGGTTTAAAACCATATTAAAGCACCAAGACTTGATACCTATTGAATTCAGAACTCATTTTACATTACAGTAAGTACATCAACTAAACTCAGATTCCCAAGTAAATTATCAAGCTATGTGTGAAATGACCAAAATGCCCTAACCACACACATACTCGATATCCTACTGATATAAAATCATAAGTAAACTATGTTTACAGTAAGATTATGACCATTACATCAGTTTGCTCATAAGTTCTTTTACAAGTCATAAAATGACCAAAACGCCCTTTTGAGGCGTAACTTATTTTAAAACCATAACGGGCATACATGTTGATATCTTACTGATGTTACAACATGTTTAAAGTATAATGGCATGTGGAACTTGTATAGGACTCACCCGGTTACCCGGTTTTGCCTATATGCGTACGGTTCGGCCTACGTAATTAGTTTACGTAATTTAACCGAAACGGGTTTAACCTTATCATTTTATTATCAAAATCCAGAATGTAATATGTTTACCCATATTAAACAAGTCTCCTTGCTTGTCGGGTTTAAACTACATTCTATTCCGGTCACCGCTTAATCTAGCGTCTAGTACCGTTATTATCCTTAAGCTACCCGGTTCGAGTCTACAAAGTAGATAGGACCCGTTAGCATTCTAATTGGTTATAAACACCATCATTTCCAGACTAAGAGCCTCCCGGTAGATTGCCATCTAAGCTTACTTTTGAATATTCGGCTGAGTTACTTATCTTATTTGAAGAATTTGCTCAGGTAAATACTTTTAACTTATTTTCCCTATACGGGCTTGGGACACGGTATAATAATACCGTTTGGTCGGGTATGGGATCATGTTATCGGATTGTGATTTACTAAATCCTTATAACCCGTTTTATTCTGTATGTTTGATAACTTATACATTGGGGGTTAATTCGACCATGTCTGGGATATCCTTGGCTCATTTAAGTTACTAATGGCCACGACCTTAAGCGCGGGGTGTAGGCATACACCTGACAGACGCTAATGCTAATAAAAATATTAAATCCCGCTGGTGGATTATTTAAGTGGCGTGTCGATTAATCAGGTTATTCGGTTTCTGCACCGGACCCCATTTGTATTGACAAACATGTAAAACTGTAAACAAGGTTATTTGAACTATCCCAACTTATTTATAAAACGTGCCAAGTGCAACAGAAATCATTTTCAATAAATATTTACAAAATGAGTCGGTTATTAGTATTTACCAGTGAAAACTGACGTATTTTCAAAAGACCAAGTTACAGGTGGCAACACGCAATAGATCGGGATCTGCGCTATAGTGACAATAGAGGAATTTGCAAGTCTCTAGGTTGCTTAAAGTCTGTTGAACAACACTTTGTACATATTTATTCGATCCGCCTGTGGATCTTTTCATTACAAGCCTTGTAATTTATTTTTGAACTTTGGACACTCGGTTTGTAATAGTAATTTAAATTCAAGACTTTCGCTGTGCTGTGTTTGTTTGGTTATGATGTTATCAACTACGTCATAATATTCCCCAACCGGGCCCACCGGGTTACACGTGGAAATCGGGGTGTGACAGGTTGGTATCAGAGCCAACGTTCGAGTGAATTAAACACTAGCCTTTTGTGTTTAATCTCGAATATACACGAAAAGCACATTCCTTAGACTTCCGAGTTTAGGCTTTGACCTAAGAGTATTCATTTATTATTAAGTTATTATTATTGTTTTGCTTTGTTTTAATTGGTTATTGAGGCAGGAATTATGCCGCCTAAATTCAGACGAGGAGGAAAAGGCAAAGGACCCATGAAGGGGAGGACCCTCAATGATTGGACCATCTTTCAGGCCACCTTATAGACCTTCTCTAGCTGGAGCAGCTAATCTACCAGAGTACAACCCTTACGAAGGATCCGGAGATTCTTCATCACCCTTTGAACCTTATAGACATTCGATCTCACACGAATATTCTCCACCCCAATCACCTTCTCACCATTCTCACCATTCCCACCATTCGCACCAATCGCACCATTCACACTCCCACTCTCACCAAGAATATTTCAATTTTAATTCGATAACCCCGTCAACCAACCCTCACCAGAAACCCTTCCTGTAGACTCGCTGACACACATGGAGGAGGATTCCGATCCAGGGAATTCCCGCAAACTGGATCGTATGGTCATCCATTGAGCTGGTTAGTGGCTCAAACTCCTTGGCAGGATCTCCGTTCCGAGGTCCTAATGATTATGAGCAACGATGGGCACAATACGTGTTTGTCAACACGCCCTCATACCACAGCACTCCCCATCACCATTCCCCATCGCCACATCCTCAAGCCAATGATGTAGAAATGCAACAGGTGGACCAACCTCAGCCACCACCTGAATCATCATCACAACCACGCCGAAAGCGTGGTGCACGTATGTCGGTATGTGCTGGTCAAAGGTCGGGTTCACTACCACATTTACTACCCTCTACCCCATCATCCCTGAGGACCCACAAATGGGTGGACCCTCAAACACATCGCCAGTGGTGGAACCCCCGCCGCAACCAGTTGTTGAGCCTTTGCCACAACTACCTCTACCACCGCCGGATTTTGCCAACCAAATACCTGCATATACAGGACCATCAGGGTTTCACATTGTTGACCCTCATGGCTTGTATAATTACATCCATCATGGAATGGAGCAGGATCTTTATTATGATGCAGTTATTCATAATAACCTCTACTATTCTCCTTACCCTAGCTACCCACCTCCTTATGCCACTACCGGATATCCGCCTTACGAGTATCCGTATCCAGTTGCGCCTCAGCCGCAACGACCTCCACCTCAGCCTCAACCACAAGCACCACTGGAGGAAATTAATGAGGAAATAGATCAGGTCAGGGAAATGCCGCAACAATTTAAGAAATCGGAGAAGAAAACGATCAGATTTATCAAGAAGCTTTATACAGCCGTAAAGGGGAGGAAGGATGAGTAGAATTTGTATTTCCATTTATGTAATTTAAATTCAGAAAGTCCCTGCGTGGAGATTGTTATTTCTTTTAAACCCCTGCGTGGGTTTGTTTTTCTTATTATAGTCCCTGCGCGGACTAAATTTTGTACTAAGACCTCTTTAGAGGCAATTATGTAATCCCTACCGTTTTAATGAACTTTTCAAAATTTTGATTTGGTTATGCAATCTTGTTACCTCTTTTTGGCGAGCCTCGATTTTAATTCGAATTTTATCGCTCCGCCATAAATTCCAAAAGATCTTTCATGGTCCCTATGGACCTAAGTTATATGTAAAGCGTTCGTTGTAATGCTAAAGCCTAAATGGTTTAATCATACCATGGCTAACTCATAAGAATCTCAATTCACCATATAGTACCGAAGCGTTATAGCTCATTCAGACGGTGCTAGCAGCCATCATAATGATGATGATCCAAATAGGACAAAAATAGTCATGAATGAGGATGAGTTCCAGGCTCGCATAGATGCAGCCGTAAGCAAGGCTATGGAAAAAGCGTTAGAAAAGTTTAACATGTCGAGTGCTACTCACTCTAAGACGGTATCAAAGGCTGTCTCAAAACCTCCCACCTCTGAGAAGAAAGATGATTCGGTACATTCCTCAAGCGTGAGGAGTGAGACTAAGAAAAAGGAAATTCATGATAAAACCAACACTCCCTCTGGTGGCTGTTCATATAAGTACTTCGTCTCGTGTAAGCCACGAGACTTCAATGGAGAGAAAAGGGGCCATTGAGACCCTAAGATGGCTCGATGAGATCGAGACAGTGGTTGATATCAGCGGCTGCACTGATAAGGACATTGTGAAGTTTGTATCTCAATCTTTTAAGGGTAGCGCCCTGATTTGGTGGAAGGCATTAATGCAATCATTAGGTAAGGTCCACCTGTATAACTTGGGATGGTCCCAATTTGTGGACTTAGTCAAGGACACTTACTGTCCACCGCATGAGGTGGAAAAGATTGAGAAGGATTTCCTTGCTCTCACAATGAATAACCTCGATTTTCGGAAGTTTGTTACCGACTTCGACTCATACTCCCGGCTAGTACCTTATTTGGTCACGCCAGAACCTAAGCGTATCGCGCGCTTCATTAATGCTTTAGCTCCAGAGATCAGGAGCTTAGTTAAGGTTGTTCAGCCTAGCACTTATAAATCGGCTGTTGAGCTAGCCCTCTCCCTCACTCAAGATTATGTGAGGCGGTTGTCGGCCGGAAAGGAAGCTGAGGGAAAGAGAAAAAAAGGAGGATGATAACTCCCAACGATTTAAGAAGAAAGGAAAGTTTGGATCCCATAGGAACCAAAACAGGTCCGAGGATAGGCCTGTGTGTAAAATCTGCAACAAAAGGCATGGGGGCCAGTGTAGGTATGACCCAAAGGCTAAGCCTTGTGGAATTTGTAAGAGAATGGCACACAAGACCCTGGAATGCAGGGACATTAAGGGTGCCACGTGCTTCAATTGTGGTGAGAAAGGCCACATAAAGACTAACTGCTCCAAGAATCCAAAGGATGAAAATGCAAAATCTAGTGGAGCTAAGAAAACCAATGCTCGAGCCTTTCAGATGAGTGCTCGAGAAGCTGTCAATGACAACAACGTTATAACAGGTACTTTCATCATCAACGATACCTTTGCTAGAGTTCTATTTGATTTGGGGGCTGATAAATCGTTTGTTGACCATAAGTTTAGCAAACTATTAAACTTAACGTATGAGGTAGAACTTGCCGATGGAACCATTGAAACCGCTTCTTCCATTCTGGATGGATGCTTTATATCCATCAAGAACCATTTAATTCCTATCTCTCTTCTGCCAATGAAATTGGCGGGGTTCGATATAGTCTTAGGCATGGATTGGTTATCCCATAACCAAGCCCGCATTGCCTGTGATAAGAAACTAATCGAGATTAAAACCCCCTCCGGTGAAATGCTCACCATCTTTGGAGATATGCACTACGGGTTGCGAGAAAAAGTTGCTATGCTTAAGGCCTCCCGATGCATGAAGAGAGGTTGTGTCATCGATATGGCACAAGTAACCGTCGATGAACCTAAGCCAAGGATTGAAGATATACCCGTTATCTCGGACTACCCAGATGTTTTTCCTGAGGAATTACCCGGTCTACCCCCGGATAGACAAGTCGAGTTTAGGATCGACATTCTGCCTGGATCTGCACCTATTGCGAGAGCACCTTACCGTTTAGCACCAACAGAAATGAAGGAAATAAGAACCCAACTCGATGAACTTTTGGAAAAAGGCTTTATACAGCCTAGTTCATCACCGTGGGGAGCTCCGATCTTGTTTGTCAAAAAGAAAGACAGTTCAATGCGTATGTGCATTGACTACCGTGAGCTTAACAAGATAACGATCAAGAATCGTTATCCATTGCCAAGGATCGACGATCTATTCGATCAACTGCAAGGGGCAAGTTACTTCTCGAAGATATATTTAAGATCGAGATATCATCAGTTAAAGGTTAGGAGTGAAGATGTCCCAAAGACCGCTTTCAGGATAAGATACGGACATTATGAGTTTCTAGTGATGCCTTTTGGGCTCACTAATGCACAAGTAGCATTCATGGATCTCATGAATAGAGTCTGCAAGCCTTACTTAGACAAGTTTATCATTGTATTCATTGATGACATACTTATCTATTCTCGTAATCAAGCCGATCACGAGAAACATTTAAAGTGCATTTTAGAGTTGTTACAAAAAGAGAAGTTGTATGCAAAATTCTCTAAGTGTGAATTTTGGCTTCGAGAAGTCAATTCCTTGGACACGTGTTTAGTGAGCGCGGTATCCAAGTCGATCCCGCCAAGATTGAAGCGACAATGAATTGGGAAGCACCAAAAACACCTTCAGAAGTACGCAGTTTCCTAGGACTAGCTGGTTACTATAGAAGATTCATTGAGAATTTCTCGAGGTTAGCCACTCCCCTGACTGCTTTGACCCGCAAGAATATCAAATTCGACTGGGGTCCAAAGCAGCATGAATCTTTCGAGACCTTGAAGCAAAAGCTGAGCAATGCTCCAGTTTTAACCTTGCCAGAAGGCATTGAGGAGTTTGTCGTTTATTGTGATGCATCAAACACTGGTATGGGATGTGTGCTTATGCAAAGAGGCAAAGTGATTGCCTACGCATCATGACAACTTAAAGTGCGTGAAAAGAATTACACCACCCACGACTTGGAACTGGGTGTTGTTGTATTTGCACTTAAACTTTGGAGGCATTATTTATACGGAACCAAGTGTATTATATACACCGATCACAAAAGCCTCCAACGTTTGTTCAATCAAAAGGACTTGAATATGCGACAACGCCGTTGGATGGAAACCCTTAATGATTATGATTGTGAAATCCGATACCATCCCGGAAAAGCAAATGTAGTAGCTGATGCGTTTAGCCGCAAAAAAAGGATTAAACCTTTAAGGATTAACGCCAAAAGCATTGAAGTCAGAAACAGCTACTTGATGCACAGAAGCAAGCCCTGATGGAGGCTAATATTGCAAACGAGGAATTAGGTGGAACTGTCGAACAGTTAATGCCTGGAAATGATGGAATCCTCAAATTCAATGGACGAATTTGGGTTCCAGTATTTGGAAGACTTAGAGATTTGATCCTCCAGGAAGCGCATAACACTAAGTACTCTATTCACCCGGGAGGTGATAAGATGTACCAGGACTTAAAATCTAATTATTGGTGGATGGGTTTAAAGAAACTCCATAGCCATCTATGTAGCTAAGTGCTTGACGTGTTCGCAAGTTAAGGCTGAATATCAGAAACCGTCAGGACTTCTACAACAGCTTGAGATTCCCACTTGGAAATGGGAGTAACTATGGATTTGATCACCAAGTTGCCAAAGACCAAGCGTGGTAATACACGATATGGGTCATCGTGGATAGGCTGACTAAGTCAGCACATTTCTTGCCAATCAAAGAAACATTTAGTTCGGACAAGTTCGCCAAGATGTATGTGGACGAAATCATATCCCTACATGGAGTGCCGTTGTCTATTGTATCCGATAGAGATACAAGATACACCTCTCATTTTTGGAAAAGCTTCCAACAATCTCTTGGCACTCGATTGAACTTCAGTACCGCTTATCATCCGCAGACTGACGACCAGAGTGAGCGTACCATTCAAACTCTTGAGGACATGCTTCGAGCATATGTAATCGACTTAGGTGGTAGTTGGGATGACCACCTACCCTTGATTGAATTCTCCTATAACAACAGTTACCATACAAGCATCAAGGCTGCACCTTTTGAGGCCTTGTATGGGAGAAAATGTTGAACGCCCGTTTGTTGGGTAGAAGTTGGGGAAGCCCAACTAACAGGACCTGAGATAGTCATAGAAACGACGGATAAAATCTTGCAAATCCGCGACCGTCTCAAAGCTGCCCGATATAGGCAGAAGAGCTACGCGGATAAGAGGCGCAAACCTCTTCAGTTCCAAATTGGGGACAAAGTGTTACTAAAGGTGTCACCTTGGAAAGGCGTCATGCGATTTGGTAAAAAGGGCAAGTTAAGCCCAAGATATATAGGACCGTTGAGATTATCGAACGAGTCGGTCCGTAGCTTAAAAGCTCAAGTTACCTAAAAAGCTAAGTGGAATTCATGATGTGTTCCACATTTCCAACTTAAAGAAATGTCTAGCGGATGAGTCGCTAGCAATGCCGCACGAGGATGTGCAAATTGACGAAAACCTGCGTTTCATTGAGAAACCGATAACGATCGAAGATCGTCAGGTTAAGAAGCTTCTTAGAAAGCACGTGCCTATTGTAAAGGTCAAGTGGGATGCTCGACGAGGTCTCGAGTATACATGGGAATTCGAGTCCACTATGCGACAGAAGTACCCCTACCTTTTTGAATAAATCTCGAGGTCGAGATTTCTTTTAAGGGGGTGAGGATGTAACACCCTGTGTTTTTACGTCCTATAAAATTTCGACACGTGTCCCGCTGATCCTCGTATGCCGTGTGCTAGACGAGAGGGACTAAAATCGCCAACATGTTATTTTATAACCTCTGAGTGGTGAATAATTAAAGTTGAGGGGTTAAACGTGTCAACATGCTTAAACTATGCCTCTGAGTGACCTTTTAACGAACCCGAAGCTTAATGATGTTCGATTATACTCCCGAGAGTGCTAACCAGGGGCCATAGTGAATAAAACATGCTTTTATGTTGAAATATGAGAGTTTGGAGAAGTTCAGGGGCCAATAAAGAATAAGATTTGATGAAAAAGACGTGCACCTAACTCGCATTTATTTTGTGCTTGCATTTATTTTATATCAGCAAAAATAAATAATGGAAAGTAGTACTTAAATAGTTAGGGGGAGAAATGCATTGTATGGCAAGGTCCACATAACAATGGTGAAGCTAGAAGGCATAAACTTTCCTTGTGTATATATTCAGCGTGGCACGTTGGGTGGGGCTTTCAGACCGGGTGCTGGGTAGGACTACCAAGATGACATGGCGGAGGCTGATTGACCAAGAGTTATAACCGTTGGGTTAGCCGTTGGTAACGACTATTATTTTTAAACTTTTTTCCCAATATAAATACCAAACAACTCTATTCAATTTTTCACCACAACTACTCCACACCTTCTATAATTTTATTTTCTTTCTCATCCAACCTCAATACAAAAAAAATGAATCCTCATAACCGTACTTTCGACCCGAACAATCCGTGGGCATACCACGAAACACCGACGCCTAGCCCACCATCCAATCGCCGTATGGCTCCATTTTTAATACACTCTGCTATGCCGTATGGCCGCTTACGCATCGTTTCTCTCGAATCATGTGTATACGAACTTTCCTCATAGTGACGATTCTATACCTACACCGAACCAACAAAACAACATCAACCTATCCCAAACTGAAATTGTCCCCGAAACTCAACCCCCTATTGATGGTTCTTCCGGTTCCAAACCCATCAAGAGGAGAAGTGGCCGAGAAAGCGACGGAAAGCGCCAAAAGAAAACAACAAAAATGGGTCGGTAAAGAAGAAGTTGCATTGGCGAGGGCTTGGGTTCAGATATCTCAACATCCAGTTTTAGGTTTTTTTTTTAAATTTTGTACCCCTTATTTTTTAATAATTTAAATATATTAAATGGTTATTTTTTTAAATAGGAAATTCCTAACATAGAAACCGTTTGTGGGACGCGGTCAATAAACTATTCCACGAAGAAATGGAAAAGGAGATGTATCGTGAAAATGATAGCTTATCCTCGAAGTAGACCGAGATAAGCGGGCAAATAACCAAGTTTAGTGATTATTTGCATAAGGCAAAGCAAAACCCAAAAAGTGGTGAAACTGAAGCCGACTATGTTACGAATGCATTGGTAACATTCAAAACGAATGTGGGACCGACTTTCGGTACTTGCATTGTCGGGACATGTAACACCCTGTGTTTTTACGTCCTATAAAATTTCGACACGTGTCCCGCTGATCCTCGTATGCCGTGTGCTAGACGAGAGGGACTAAAATCGCCAACATGTTATTTTATAACCTCTGAGTGGTGAATAATTAAAGTTGAGGGGTTAAATGTGTCAACATGCTTAAACTATACCTCTGAGTGACCTTTTAACGAACCCGGAGCTTAATGATGTTCGGTTATACCCCCGAGAGTGCTAACCAGGGGCCATAGTGAATAAAACATGCTTTTATGTCGAAATATGAGAGTTTGGAGAAGTTCAGGGGCCAAAATAGAAATTTTGTGAATTGGCATGGCGCCACGCGCCAGATACCTGGTATCCCCGCGCGACGCGCGGGAGAGGTCACTTCGTAGAAACAGCATGCCAGCTGCTGATCTGCATGCTTGTCCACCTCTAAACCCACCTGCACTCTCACAGCTCGAAACCATGGCCTCAATTCTGGTTTTGGACACCTCACATAACACCTGGAGTGATACTAGGTGAGCTCTAAACACTTGGATTGATCTTGTTCATAATCTCCAAGTATAAATAGAGGTGTTCATCAACCCCATTTCTTGCACCTCTCATTTTCTTTCTCTCTATCACTCACTTGGAAGGCTCCTGATCTTCAAGGAGAAATCCCCTGAGTTTGTTAGTAATCATTGGTTCACTTGTAAGTGTTCCAATCCTTTCTTTTCAGTTTTATTAGGCTTTAAGCCAAAGTCAAAGCGTTGACATAAAAATGCTTTGACTTTGAGCTAAGACCATTACGGTCCAGCCATAGTTCGGTACGAACATGGCTACGTGATCATAATTAGGTAGGTGTTAATCCCTAAAAAGGGCACCTCTTAATTACCACGTTTGCTTGGTCAATTGACGGATCAAAGTTATTAATAAAAAGTCAAACTTGGTCAGATTTGAAAATAAATTCATATATGATAATGTAGGTGTTATAAAATATGTTTTAACACTTAAACAACTTGGTAATAATTATTAGAATATGTGTAAACATGTTCGGCTCGTCAATTCCAGGTTTAAGGTCGATTCGCAACCGAAAGTCGTGAAGATTGACTTCTACTTTGACTTTCAGTTCTGACCCGATTTAGCAACTCTAGCTACTGAAATTAAGTTGCATTGTGACCATGTTTAGTTATAGTATAACTCTCTGGAGTTATATCACATGGTTACATAGTAATCCGAGCTTTTATGCAAGTTTCCGTTAATTATGTCAAACTTTGCTAAAATGCCCTTCATACTTAAAAATAAGGTTTTATATACAAATGAGCATACAAATAAGTTATGTACTAATATATAAACATGACTAACTTATTTTGACGTCAATAATCTGGTCATAACCCAAGTTTTGTTTAATTATCGCAAATCATGCTTTTAAAGGACCAAAATGCCCTTTTGGCATCTAAAATGGTTTTTAACATAATTCTTCAACAAAACTCATTACCTATTGATGTAATATAATAATTAGGATTACTTGGGATGTTAAAATCAGATTGTAAACTGAGTTGTGCACAAGTTTTTATATAATGCCGATAAATGACGATATTACTCTTATGATGCATAAAATGATTTTAAAGATACTTTTTATAACAAAACCATTTACCTACTGTTATAATAAATTAAATAGCTTATTTTGGTTATATAAACCTGATCATAACATCAGTTTTCTTTAATCATCTAGAATATCGTCATTTAGCGACTTTATCGCCATTTAGGCGCATAGTATGGTTTAAAACCATATTAAAGCACCAAGACTTGATACCTATTGAATTCAAAACTCATTTTACATATAATTACAGTAAGTACATCAACTAAACTCAGATTCCCAAGTAAATTATCAAGCTATGTGTGAAATGACCAAAATGCCCTTACGGGGCATAGTTTGGTCATAAACTCTAAACCACACACATACTCGATATCCTACTGATATAACATCATAAATAAACTATTTTTACAGTAAGATTATGACCATTACATCAGTTTGCTCATAAGCTCTTTTACAAGTCATAAAATGACCAAAACACCCTTTTGAGGCGTAACTTGATTTTAAAACCATAACGGGCATACATGTTGATATCTTACTGATGTTACAACATGTTTAAAGTATAATGGCATGTGGAACTTGTATAGGACTCACCCGGTTACCCGGTTTCGCCTATATGCGTACGGTTCGGCCTACGTAACTAGTTTACGTAATTTAACCGAAACGGGTTTAACCTTATCATTTTATTATCAAAATCCAGAATGTAATATGTTTACCCATATTAAACAAGTCTCCTTTCTTGTCGGGTTTAAACTACATTCTATTCCGGTCACCGCTTAATCTAGCGTCTAGTACCGTTATTATCCTTAAGCTACCCGGTTCGAGTCTACAAAGTAGATAGGACCCGTTAGCATTCTAATTGGTTATAAACACCATCATTTCCAGACTAAGAGCCTCCTGGTAGATTGCTATCTACGCTTACTTTTGAATATTCGGCTGAGTTACTTATCTTATTTGAAGAATTTGCTCAGGTAAATACTTTTAACTTATTTTCCCTATACGGGCTTGGGACACGGTATAATAATACCGCTTGGTCGGGTATGGGATCATGTTATCGGATTGTGATTTACTAAATCCTTATAACCCTTTTTATTCTGTATTGTTTGATAACTTATACATTGGGGGTTAATTCGACCATGTCTGGGATATCCTTGGCTCATTTAAGTTACTAATGGCCACGACCTTAAGCGCGGGGTGTAGGCATACACCTGACAGACGCTAATGCTAATAAAAATATTAAATCCCGCTGGTGGATTATTTAAGTGGCGTGTCGATTAATCAGGTTATTCGGTTTCTGCACCGGACCCCATATGTATTGACAAACATGTAAAACTGTAAACAATGTCATTTTGAACTATCCCAAGTTATTTATAAAACGTGCCAAGTGCACCAGAAATCATTTTCAATAAATATTTACAAAATGAGTCGGTTATTAGTATTTACCAGTGAAAACTGACGTATTTTCAAAAGACCAAGTTACAGGTGGCAACACGCAATAGATCGGGAGCTGCGCTATAGTGACAATAGAGGAATTTGCAAGTCTCTGGGTTGCTTAAAGTCTATTGAACAAACACTTTGTACATATTTATTCGATCCGCCTGTGGATCTTTTCATTACAAGCCTTGTAATTTATTTTTGAACTTTGGACACTCGGTTTGTAATAGTAATTTAAATCCAAGACTTCCGTTGTGCTGTGTTTGTTTGGTTATGATGTTATCAACTACGTCATGATATTCCCCAACCAGGCCCACCGGGTTACACGTGGAAATCGGGTATGACAGGGCATGTGTAAGTACCATCCAAAATGGGCGAACATCCCCAATGATAACGTAACTACCACGTCATCCAAAAGGGCTAGGACACCCTCGGCCCAAGCCCAATCACATGCACGAGATCAAGAGTTTGATCTCAACTTAGACGACTTCGATGATTCGCCAAGCCGACCAGAATTCGAAAGAGAGGCCGCCAAAAGGTGCGCTAAAAGTTCCAAATCGGGTTCGCCATGGCCTTCAGTTGGGAGTTCGGGCTCGCGTAGGGATGTCTACAGCGATCAGTTGGAAGACATCGCAACCAAGTTGGATACATTTAGCGTATTCCAACAACAAAGGACCGAAATCCGTAAGAGCAAAGAAGCTAGGGACGTCCTAAAACAAAGACGCGATGATATGAAATTTCTAGCCCAGCCCACCGATCACCTATCAAATGAAGAGTTGAAACTAATGTTGGAGACGAAATAAGAGATAAAGAAAAAAATACTCCAAGCACTAGAAACTTTTTAGGAATTTTAGATCTTTTTAAGACTTTTAATGTAATTTGTTGTATTTCCTTTGTAATTTTATGTTTTTTTTTTTCTAAATCCCTTTTGAAAAAAAAAAAAGAAAAATAAAGTTTGGGTTGGCCACGCCCAAACTCCCGCTCCACCATACCGTCTTCAATGTGGGTCAGCCCAGCAGAGCCCACCCAAGCCACGTAGGGTACCAACGCCTCAATCCTTCGCCCCATGATACCCCACAGCCTTACATGCTTGGCTGCCCGCTGACACACTTTCTCTTTTGGATGACTGATGGTAAATATTATCAAGGAAAAAGCTTCCGGCAAGACACAATACAAGACCATATTAGCCTAAAGGGAAAACTTGTAAAATTTAAATTACACTATGTTAATCATTCTAAGATATCATTTTGATGTTACTTTTTATCCATAAAAATGATCTCGTGTTGATTTCGTCCAATACCTTAACCAGAGATTATCATTTTTTTGTTCAATACTTTACCAATTGTAACACGTTGAGTAGTCAAAAAATGACACGTACATTTAAACGGTAAAGTCTACGTTGACTTCCACGTATCAATAAGTGGTCCATAATGAAGCATGGCCCACGTTTTCTTAGTGCTCCCGTATCAATTTAATTTTCTTTTTCCGTATAAAAGAAAACAATTCAATTCAAATATTTTAACCTTTTCTTGACTCAAAAATTTAAATCCGAATATATATTTGCTATACATTAATAGAAAACAAAGAAGTAGAGCTAATTTATAATTTTCTAATTCTGTTTTTAGTTACAGAAAACACCAAATATCCAACCATATATAATTATATACACAATATAATGATAAATTATATATTATCACATATTATAATCATACACAAATATTATAACTGGTAAGTAATAAATTTTATTATAAGTTTTCTGTTTAAAAAATACTTATATGGATTAAAGGTTAATTAAAGTTTTAGACTTGTTTTTAGAACAGATGACCCGAATACGACTTGTTTTTTATAATGAGCCGTGTTAGTTAACTAAATATTTTTTAGTGTCGTGTCATTAAGTACCAGAAATATGATCTAATTATTATTAGTATTATAATCATACATAAATACTATAACTAGTAAGTAATAAATTTTATTATAGTTTTCTGCTTAAAAAAACACTTAAACGAGTTAAAAGTTAAATAAATTTTTAGATCTGAACAGCTAACCTGAATACGACTCATTTTTTATAAAAAGTAATGTTACTTGACTAAACATTTTTTTAGAGTCGTGTCACTAAGTACCAAAAAATATGTATATAAAATAACCACTAGCTAACAGTTATCAATGAAAAGCAATTAAATCGGGATGATGATAATAGTAATAATATTAACGAGCCGTTCATGAGTTTACAAAAGTCGATGATGTATGTCGTCTCGATCTGTGTAGTCCGAAACTAATCTCCCACAACCCACAAACCTCGGACTGTTTGTTCTTCACTGTCGTTAGTTTCTCATAATGTCGTCTCAACACACAGATTAAAACCCAAGTAAGTGTTTCTCTCAAATCTTGATCAAAGATTCATGGGTTTTGTGTTAATTTTAATGGGTCAGTGCTAGATTTGCTTATTTTTGTTTTAATTTAACAGATTCAGCATTTGAATCTTTATTTACATAGTGTTCAATGTTTGCTTAGAGATTTGGGTTTTTGTTGAATAATAATTTGGATTTATAACTTTAATTATTATAGTTGAGTATTGTATTGTTTTTATCGATTGTGTTCATAATATGCATCAATTGTTCTTGATGTTTTTGTCAACAGCTAGCTATCGATTTAACCGCCACACAACGGAATCTGATCTATTTTGGTTACAAATTCTGAAACAAAATTGATGTGAATGAGATTACAAAAGCAAAAATATTACAATGATGAAGTTTAAAGAATTAAAATTTCCTAACTTTGAAAATAGATGGGTGCTTCCATTAGCAATGGCTTCAATCATATCCATTTTTCTCTTCACAATCTCTTTAAATTTGGGTACTGAAAACAAAATCAACTCCTTTCGAATCGGGTCAAACAAAACCGGATCTTTCGCTGAAGACAAGATCCAGTTCCCACCACCTCCGCCCCGTCCAACTGTTCCTCGTTTCGCTTATTTGGTTTCGGGGTCAAAAGGGGATTTAAACAAGCTATGGAGGACAGTGAGAGCTTTGTATCATCCATGGAACTATTATGTTCTTCATCTTGATCTTGAATCGCCACCCGAGGAGAGAATGGAGCTTGCTTCGCGGGTTGAAAATGACCCGGTTTTTTCGGCAGTTGGGAATGTTTATGTGATCCCGAAAGCTAATATGGTTACGTATAGAGGGCCGACAATGGTGTCTAATACACTTCATGCTTGTGCTATTCTTTTACGGAAGTTTAAGGATTGGGATTGGTTTATTAACCTTAGTGCCTCGGATTATCCTCTCGTGACTCAGGATGGTTAGTTCTTGAATCTTGGTTTGTTGGTTCGGTGATTTCGTGTTGATTTTAATCGATTTTTTTGAACTTGTTTGCAGATCTTCTTTATGCCTTTCGTGATTTGAAGAGGGATTTGAATTTTATCGAGCATTCGAGTCAATTAGGGTGGAAAGAGTAAGTACTGTGTAATAATACTTCACATGAAACTTATGAGTTATGACTAAAGGTTGGGGGTGATAATTTTTGACACGAAACAAAAGCATGACATGAACCTAAAATGAAGTTCGTGGGTTCGGGTTGAGTCTACACGATTTCGGGAATACTTGCGGACAGGTTTAGTTTAACGGGCTGTGTTTGAGTTGACCCGGTGGGTTTGCGGGTTGACCCTTACTTAAACTAGTTGGATATTTTATGCCAACAAAAACATAACTACTGTATATGCATTTGAACTTTTGGTTATAAATCTGTAGTTTTAAGGTATTAGTATGCAAAAAATTAAAACAAAATAAATTAAAATTACGGTTAAACTGGTCGTGTTCAAGTCAACCCGTGAAAGAAACTCGTGTCGTGTCATGGTTATGTGTTTAACACGATTTTCGGGTTCGTGTCGTGTTCAGGTTGTTGTCATATTTTTAGATTTGACCTGCTAATCCGTGATTACGACCCATTTAATACCCCTACTGAAAGTGGTGTGTATGCAGGAACAAAAGGGCAATGCCATTGATGGTTGACCCGGGACTATACCAAAACAAGAAGTCGGATATCTTTTGGGTTCAACCAAAGCGAGCTCTCCCGACAATGTTTAAATTGTTTACAGGGTCAGCATGGATGATCCTGTCACGTTCATTTGTCGAATACTGTATATGGGGTTGGGACAATCTTCCAAGAACTCTACTCATGTACTACACAAATTTCGTCTCATCACCCGAAGGTTACTTTCAAACGGTTATCTGCAACGCCCCAGAATTCGTACCAACAGTTGTTAACCACGATATGCATTTCATATCTTGGGACACGCCTCCAAAGCAACATCCTCATGTCCTAACCATAAACGACACGGAAAAAATGATAGCAAGCGGGGCAGCATTCGCACGCAAGTTCAAACAAGATACTCTTGTTTTGGATAGAATCGACAGTGTGTTACTACACCGTAAGAATGGGAGTTTCACCCCAGGCGGATGGTGCAAGGGCAACCCGTCTTGCACCAAGGTTGGGAAACCGACACGGGTCAAACCCGGTCCGGGTGCTCAAAGGCTTCGCCAGCTTATCGGGAAGTTGCTTCAAGCACCTAAGTTTAGTCAAAGTCAATGCCAATAGATATTATTAATTAGAATTTACAAGTATGATTATATAGAATTTTTGCTTGTAGTTTACAAGTGAGATGCTTTTGTTGTATTTTAAATGTGTTATTTCATGACTTATACATCATGCAACAAGAGATGTACATTGTTTCGGTTCGAGATTGAAATCATAAGAATCTGAACTGCAAAAAAATTACAAAACTTATACACCTTTTCTGTACTAAGTTTTAAACAGAAAAACCTCTGCATACACTCTAATCCCAAAAATTTAAACTATCCCCAGAACCTTAATATTACCCATAGAATTTGCGGCAACTAAAGTGGACGATTGAGTGCGCCAACACACGGATGAAATGAATTGTTCGTTGTCTTCCACTTCATTTCCTGATAGCGGATCGGTGGTGTTGAATTTATATGACATTGCAGGCATAGGGAATCCTTTGTGGTAGATGAAAACCTGTTAAAATGTTTATATAAAAGTGTATCAAAATTAATGAAAACTGTAAGTTCCTATAGCAGTTCCTATAAAAAAAATTTCTGGGTAAATTGCATTTTACGTTCTTTAAGTTTCAGCAAAATTTCAAGCGTTGTCCTTTAACTAACGAAATTACAACGAATGTCCTTTATGTTCTATTTTTTTTTACAGGGACGATCCTTTTTCTATACAAAGATTACAAAAATAAAGGACATCTGGTATAAAGAAATTAAAACAAAAAGGACATCTGTTGTAAAGAAACTACTATTATAAAGGACATCCGCTGTAATTTCGTTAGTTAAAGGACTGCGCCTGAGATTTTGCTGAAACTTAAAAGACGTAAAATGCAATTGACCCTTTTTTTCTTGATAATTACCTCGTTTGTTTCTGAACCAGTAGCGATGTAGCCGCCTGATACTGACAGGCCAACAAAATTCTACAAAAAAAAATAAAAATAAAATAAAATAAATAATAATAATGCTCAAAACAAACACTAGAGCTCAAAGAACAAAACAGAAAATACCTTTACATTGACATGGCCAGAGAATGACTGAATCGGGCGGTCAATCACTTGAGATGCGGTGTCGGATAAATCCCAGAGCTTGAGTGTGTTATCAGTGGATGATGATACAAGAGTTTTCGAATCTATAAACTTGATGTTACTAACGGTTCTCTTATGCCCAACCAATGTGTAGAGTGGCATACTTAAATTGCGTAAATCATGGTAATATACTCTATGATCTGCAGAACCAAATGCAAGAAAATTACTAGATTCACAAGGAAACTGAACACAGCACACATTCGCCTTTGTTTTAATGGTACCAATACTCGCTCCCTGCAGTAATAACAAAAAAAAATAGTTATTAACTTATTATACATTCTGATATTGATCGAAAGCATTAAGAATATAATTAATTGCCTGATTAATATTCCAGAGCTTAACCGAACCGTCATCACTCCCACTGGCCAGCAATTTTGGATCGGCTGAGAAGTCAACAGACCACGCGCGTCTCTGGTGCTCTCTCATTTCCGCAGCTACTTGACCTTGCGTAACATCCCACACCTGAAAATTTCCGAATGAAGATGAGCGGGTTGAGTAACGGGTCGAAACGGCCCGGACAAATTGACCCATAAATTCACATGTTACCTGCACGACACCTTCGAAATTACTTGAAGCACACTGGCTTTTAATGTAGCGATTCCAACAAATACTGCTTATCTTTGATCTTGTCGGGATTTCAACAATAGGAAAGTGGATGTTTCGATTCTCGTTCAAGATCGATTCATATTCGAAAACTTTAATCTTTTTATTAACACCCGCTGTTGCGAAAAACTCCCCGTCGCGATCAAAACTCAAGGAGCATACAAGGCTTGAAGAATTCAAAAGATCACCTAGTTTCAAGTCAGCTTTGACTTCTAATTTACTCGACGACATGTATTTCGACAGTCCCTCCATAAACGGATTCATCCACCCGCTATTTAACGCTCTATTTCTAGTTAAAAAGTAAGCTGATTCTAGCTTCTTGAAGTTCTTCATCAATCTAGAACTCTCTTGATTTTCTTTCGGTGTTCTTCTTATACGTTTTCTGGACCCCGAGCTTGCAAAGCCATCAGGTTTTGAAATGTTCATCGAATCAGAGTCTCCTTTTCTTCTAAGTGACGCTTGAAGTTTTGTAACTTGTTGCAGATCAGCAGACAGAAATGAGAAATCTTTCTGCAAGTAATCTGCAGCTTCTTGTTTTCGTTGTTGTAGCGTTAGAAGAAAGTCGAGCAACATTTCTTGCTCGACAATCTTTTCTTCGAGCTCTATTGCAGCTTCACGTTCGTCTAGTTTTTCTCTAAGCCCGTTAAGAAACTCGCTTTGTAACACTTCACTACATCCAAGTAACTATGAAACATAAGAATCTTGACCAACAAGTAACAAGACTAGGGCTGCAAACGAACCAAACGTTCAGCAAACAGTTCATGAACTGTTCGGCGGGAAGTTCGTTTGTGTTCGTTAGTTTATTAAACAAACGAACATAAACAAGAAATTTCGTTCGTTTAGTTAAATGAACAAACATGAATAGAGGCCACGTTTGTTCATTTATGTTCATGAGCATTCGGTAACATGTTCCTTTATGTTCGATTGTATTCAATAGTTCATTAGTGTATTTAGTTTTATATTTTATATAAATACTTGGAAATTCCGACAATAAAATATCTCATAAGTATCATTGTATTATATATTTTGTTCATGGACGTTTGTGTGTGTTCATTTGTTTGCATTTGTGTTCATCAACTTCGTTGCTTAAAATTAACAAACGAACACGTTCATTTCCTTAACAAACGAACACAAACATAAAATCTCGTTCGTTAAGCGTTCACGAACAATTTGTGAATTGTTTGGTTCGTTTGCATCCCTAGACAAGACAAACTATTAGTAGTTCTTTTGAACTTACTCTATTTTGGGCCTGCTAGCGGGGTCAGGATGCAGTAAACGCATCGAAAAGAAGGCTTCCTTCAGCCACTTCAAATGGAATTGTGGAGGTAACATACGATGTTTAACGCTAGACATGTTCGAATTCTTTTCTTCTGGCGAACTACAAGGGTAATATAACTGTTCATAGAAATAAACCCAAATGGAATATAACCGTTTGTATAAAAATTAATTGAAACCGAACCATAAGAAGCTGAAATCAGTAACAAAAACAAACACACACCTCAAACAGAAGAATCCCTAATCGATAAACATCCGAAGCACAAGAACTCGGACCATCAGCCGCTTCCTCAGGGCTTGTATACCAATTTGTCTCCATTTGTAATATCTTTTTCATAGGAAACATATCTTCTTTCTTTTCTGCTTGTTCAACACTAGACTCAACCCAATCGATTTCCGACACTTTATGTGAAATATTATGAGAAACATTTGAGGAAGTAACATCCTGATAAGAGTCTGAGCCCGAATCGGAGCAAGACGCAGACTCTATAAACGATACATGATTAAACGACGACATAACAAAGCACGAAGGCCGGTTGTTATGAACAACAAACCCTTGGCTATGTGCTGAGTGCACAATTTTCACTATCTGCATAAATATATGTAAGCATTCTAGCGCGTCAACCGCTCGGTTCGCGTTGTCTAACCACTGTCTTAAACTAACATCTTTACTTTCTAATGAACCAACATCTGTATTCCCATGATCATCATCATGATCATGATCATGATCAGATGAGTTATCCATATCATCCACCAATTGACCCATAAAAGTCAATATAAATTTCAGCTCTACAACATGTAGTCACTATTACCAACCCCATATCAGATCACAATAATATTTAAGCACATGATCATCTGGCCTGAAAAAAAAACACACACACACACATAAATAACAATTATAACCAATTAACAATAGTAACATAAATTATAGTAATGGAAATACCAGTAATACTCTTGATGAGGGGGGGCTAGAGATCTTTAGCTTGTGCAAACAAGAACCATAAAAATGGAATCTTTTTTTCCAGAAATGGAAAATAAGAAAAAAAAAAGAATCTCCCCAGATGTGTGCTGGTTGTTTTAATTGTAAACCAACATGTTTCTGAACTGAAATAAAATAATAGATATTCAACAGAAAAGAATTAAATAAGACCAGATAAGATGATTGATTCTATGGTGAGTGTTTTTGAAGCCCTAAACTGAACAATCGGTCGTTATAAATCTTGGTTTCACCTTTTTACGTGGCGCATTTATGTCCTTTAAATCTATATATACTCACATAATAATAATAATAATAATAATAATAATAATAATAATAATAATAATAATAATAATAATAATAATATTATTTTTATTGTTATTAAATCAACGGAAGCAGATGCACAAAAAAATTACGAAAATTGACTGGTTGTTTTTAAATACATTGAGCTGATGCTGATGGTGACACGATTAGGTCCGATTAGTCAATCATGTAAAACTGTTAGTGATTAGGATTTCGAATAAAGGGTGAAGAAGAAAAACAAATATCAAGATCGGAAAATAAACTAAAATATAATGTAATTCCGTCTTTCATAGTTTTGAGGTATGTTGACGACGAGGTATCAACCAGGGGACGGTATACATAGCCGAAGCTGGTAAGGGGATTTGGGTTGCATGGGTTTATGGGAACACTGGCGCAAGTGAATGCGGGTTCTGGCGGGTTCAAATAGGGGAGATGAGATGTAACATGGTGTTTGGGTGATAAAACGGGCTACGTAAAACAAATTAAAGATTTTATATTACGTTGAAGGGTAAAATGGGTAAGCGGCAAAACCTTATCTTTGTATTTGATTACTTTGTCTTCAAATCAATACATTATTAGAGGAGAATTAGGAAAGAAGTTATTGTAATTAGATACACAATTTCTCTAAGTTTATTTCCACGTTCTTTTATTTCTCTTTTTAAAAATGACCCGGGATTCCGGAAACATATCGTAAAGACGAGCGAAGCTACATACACTCAATATGATGGTCCTTTTGTGGTCGTCCGTTCGTATTGAGGAATGAACTCACGTAAGATCATTAAGGTCCCCTCTGGTTTTTCTCCTATGATTTTGTAACACCCAGTTTTAAGGGCGTGTTAATTTAATCGAATATATATATATAATAGAGAGAGAGTGTGTGTGTGTGTATTGTACAATATCTCTTAACGTACGATGCGTACACGATTAGTATATAATATGGGGATTTAATGATATAACATGCGGATTTTGTACGATTTGGTTGTCCGAGTTTGCGGGTCCGAGTTTATGACCATGTGATTTTGAGATATAACATGCAGACAACCAAATTGTGAGTCCGGGTTTATGACCATGGAGTTCGAGTTTGTATGTCCGAGTTTGATAAATATAACATGCGGGTTTCGTCTTTTGAGGTTTATAACGTGCGTATTTCTAATAGTGTCAGCATCGTACGTTAAGGCCAATTGTACGTTAACTGACCCCTAATTAATTGGATTAGTTAATTATATATTTTATAATTATTTAGTCGCTCCAAGACCAAGTACATTTATTATGATTTCAATGGTGGATGTGACAGAGAGGTATTCACCGTAAAGGGCCAAGTGGTCCCACATGCAACCAAGTTCAAGTATTTAGGATCGTTTGTACAACGGGATGAGGAGATTGATAGTGACGTAGCCCACCTCGTCCAAACTAGAAGGTGTAGGTGGAGAGTAGTCACCAAGGTATTATGCGACAAGAGGTTCCAAGTCAAACTAAAATGGAAGTTTTATAGCGTTGCAGTTAGACCGCCTATGTTATACGAAACATAATGTTGGACATTCAAGAAGACGCGGGTGTGTAAGCTAAAGGTAGCATAGATGCGGATGTTGAGGTCGATGTGGGGATATACTAGACTAGACAAGATAAGAAATTATGGTTTTTAGGAAGATTACAGGTAGCTAGTATATTAGATAAATTAAGGGAGGAGAGGTTGAGATGGTTTGGGCATGTTAGGAGGAGACTGACGACAACCATGGTTAAAAGCGTGGAAACTCTAAATGTAGAAGGGAGGAGGGGTAGAGGCAGGCCGAAGCTAACTATCGTGAGATGAGCTGATTAAGCAGGAATTTGCTATAATTGCAACTCTCCAAGGATATGGTCCAAGATAGGAGTCCGTGGAGACATAGGATTAACGCTAAAGAACTTTTTGAGGATAATATGGTTTAGCATTAAGCTCATTCTTTATGAGCTAAGGGTGTTGGTCTTTCCTAAGTAGCTTAGTGTGTGTTTTAGTGGTTTTTGCGTGTTATTGTCTGTCGGTTGTTTACGTGTTTTTATGATGTGTTATCCGTCTCGGTTATTCGTTTTCGCTAATTACGTGTTTGGTGGATTACTAAGAATATCTTTAGTGCACTATGTTTTATGTTGTTTTTTGAGTCGCTATGTGTTCATGTATGTTTTTATGTGACTTTGATGTCTGTATATTGCTTTAGAGCGAGGGTCTCACGAAAAGCAACCATTTTATTCTTAGGACAATGATAAGACTTGACTACATCTCACACCCTCAGACGCTAATAGTAACTTTACTATTAGTGGGTTTTACTGGATACGGTTGTTGTGGTATTTGGTTTAAGTAGTTATTATATAATTTTCTTTGTTAGTGTTTAGGATTTAAGGTATTATTATTATTAATTCAAACCCGCTTCAATAATGGTTTTTATCATATTATTTTCTACAATAATATTTTATGTTTCAGTCTAAATTTTACAAGTTGACACGCCGCAACCCGCGTGTGCCGTTCAAAATTTTTACTTTTAGTATTTGTTTGATTTAACAAACCCGTAAATCCTAAATAACAGTCTTTATAAAGATTCAAACTCAAAATTAGGGATGGCAATGGGTCGGTATTGGTAATCGCATACCCATACCCGGTTATAAAATTGCGTTCCATACCCGACCAAATATTCGTCGGGTATTTGTCGGATAATTACCCGTCGGGTATACCCATTAGTTTGTTAAAAGATTTGCATTGGGATTTCTAAATACATTTTTTTTACTATTGTAATTATTATATTATTTTATTTATACAACAACTATTATAAATTAAAAATGTACATTAATACATATAAGTTTCATCATAAATTTATAATAAGTTTATCATACTTATACACTTACGTGTATATAATTCACAACATACAAAATATAAATACTATTATCAAATGCATATACTAAAAGAAAATATGTTTTTTCACATTACGAACATATTAAAATAAATCACTAATAGACAAGAGTTAATGGAAAATAAAATATAAATTAAAAGAATCGGGTATATAGTTGGGTAAACGTATATGTGGTTTCGAGTAATCGGGTCAGGTATCACCTAATCCATAACGGACCCATACTGACGAAAACTTTTAAAACTAATCTCATACACAGCCCAATACCCGTCAGATATCAAGTATACCCGTCAAACCGTTTGGGCTCGAGTATTTTGCCAGCCCTACTCAAAATATATAAACTTTATAGCCTGAGGCAGCCCTGACCCAACAACCAACTAGAGATGTAGCGTATAGACCACATCAGGTGCGCCATTCAGCAACTCCGGTCCCACGACCTCCTAATCTGACGTACCTCACACCGACTCAAAATTCAATCCAACGGCGTCAAATCTTCCACCACTTAATCACATGTAACACTCCCTACCGTAACTATCATAGAACCGCAGTAGGGGTTAAACACCAGAAAAGAGGGCTTTTGTTTCAGATTCTTCATGGTTTAACATGCAATTCAACCCCGTGTTTGATTTCGATCGAAACCCTAGAAAAGAGGGCTTTTGTTCCAATTGCTGCTGTTAATCACTGTTAACAGTTTTCAGAAATGGATTTGTCGCCAATTGCAACATACACCCCTCGGAAATCAAAGTAATAGTTCTTATTATCGATTGTTGGTACATAATTTCAAGTTGTTTATTATGCTGTTTGTTTGTTTGTTGTGTAGGAAACGAGTGTTTCCGGGAAGTAGTTCATCGTATACGGAAGCCGATGTGATCGAGATTACTCCTCCTTTAACTGATCAAAGTTCGAAAACGAAGGTTAGGGTTGTTCAATAAGGAATTTCTGTTTGTAATTACTATCAAATTTTGTATTGTAAGTAGCTTGTTCTGTGAACCCTATAGAATAGTGATCATATATTTTTGTGAGAATGATGGTGTATAGATACAAAGACAGTGCAGATTCGTGTTTTAAAATGATGGTGTATATAATACACTTGTACTTAGGGGTGTGCATGGTTCGGTTTGGTTATTAGCATTATCCGTAACTGTAACCGAAGTCATCGGTTAATCGGTTCGGTTTATTCGGTTAATTTATTGGTTCTCGGTTCGGGTTCGGCGAATTTTGGTTAATAACCAAACCAAACATTGGCTAAAAATTTTGTTTAGAAATTCATGTAATGGAGGTAAATAGATATATAAGTACATGAATTGGATGTATAAATAAGTAAAATGGCGGTATAAACACATGAAATGGAAGTATAAAACATTACATGGATGTATAAAAGCTAGAAATATACGAGGATTTAAATGATTCGGTTCGGTTTGGTTATTTCGGTTAACTGGTGGTACAAAAAATATCCGTTAGCCGATTTTCGGTTAATTCGGTTTCGGTTAATTTCGGTTCGGTTTTGGTTAACGGTTCGGTTATAGCTCACCCCTACTTGTACGTAGGGCCTAAAGATAATGAGAAATGGTGGTAGAGAGAAGCGGTTACATAATACTTGGTTTCATAGAGCGCTTGGCGATTGTATAGTCTGATCCCAAAAGCTGATGTTCGTTGTTAGAAAGTACTAGAATATTATTTATAGATAGTGTTTTAATTTGTCAACTTTTAAACACTAAAAAATAGATGTTTTCATCATCTCGGATCAAATTTGTTCAAATAACCGACTCATTGCTCAATCGATGGTCAGATTTGTTTAATCATAACAAGTCATACCCATTACAGATGATGGTCAAATTTGTTCAAATACTAGTCAACTGCATAAAGCGCTGCATCAGACATCATCATGTGACGCACGCAATGCGATCTCATCCCGCATTATGCGCTTCTGATGCATTCATTTTAAAATCAAGGTCTTATGTATCATGTGCAAAGCTATAGATGCTAATGGATATTTTGTGGTTTTTGTAATTCTCAACATTCTGTATGGATACCTTTTTTGTACATGAGTGGGAACTTCTGTGATTATTTATCACTCAATTTGTCAGGTTGTCTTTCATGAAATTATTGATGTTGACCTGGATGAAGACGGTGATGATCTATCGTTCCTTGGAGGAAATGGTGAGTCTAACAAAAAGATGAAGGGTATTTCATTGGGTTCTAGTAGTGCCTCAAAGATAGATGCACAGAAAGTTGAGTCAACTAACAAGGGGAAGGTATAAGATTTTTCTCGATTTTGTTTATTTATGTTTGTTTTCTGGCGTTTAATATGTATAATTGTTATTTTTCATCCTTGTCTGTTTCAGGAGATTCCAAATTCTTCCAAAAGCTTTAACCCAAAATCAAACAACTATTTTGATTTAGACGAATATGTTTTTGACAATGATTGTTCGAAGTTACAATCCCTTTTTGATAACGTTGATCTCCCTACTGGAGTTGAAGCCCCCATACCCTGGTTGCAAGATTCCGTACAAATGAAAAAGACAACCCCTGGAAATCTGTTTGTAACTTCAAATGCGATATCGGAGGCTAGTGGAAGTCAACCGAACAGGGAAACCCCATCAAGTTCAAGGTTGGCTGGAAGCTCATCTAGAATGACAAAGCCTGTTAATGACGAAGTTATGAAAATGTTACAAGGTTTCAAGAAGTTTGATACCGTCATGGACCATTCGGATCATCATTATGCAACGACACAGGCAAGTTTGTGTTTTTCGCGAATACCTTCGTTAGCTTTCTCATTATATTTATATGATTCTGTATTTATTTCATACACATACGTATCGCATATCAGCCACCCAAAAGATGTGCTAAAAAGATACAAGAAGAGTGGAGGATTCTCGAGAAAGACTTGCCTGGTATGTCTCACAAAATGACCGTTTAGTAATCCAGTTGAAATATAAATAGTGAATGGATAATATATTTTATTATTTGTTTGCAGACACAATATTTGTTCGAGTTTATGAATCAAGGATGGATCTTTTAAGAGCTGTTATTATAGGAGCAGAGGGGACACCGTATCATGACGGTCTTTTCTTCTTCGATGTGTGTTTTCCAACCAGCTACCCAAAGAAGCCCCCGTAAGCCATCTTTTTATTCACTTGATAACACATAAACGAAGGATTAACTTGATGTGATATGTTTAATATTTGTTTTTCAGCTTGTGCATTTTCACTCTGGTGGTCTTCGGATTAATCCAAATCTGTACAATTGTGGTAAAGTTTGCTTGAGCCTTCTGAACACCTGGACCGGGGGCAAGCAGGAGAGGTGGGTCCCGGGCAAATCAACGATGCTCCAGGTTCTAGTCTCTATACAGGGTCTTATTTTGAACATGAAGCCTTACTTTAACGAACCAGGGTTTGCACGTTCGAGTGGTTCTGTGCATGGAGAACAGGCTTCCTTGCATTACAACGAGAATACGCTTATTCTATCACTCAAAACAATGGTCTACACCATGAACAGACCACCCAAGGTAATACATATTTTTTGAGTAAAATGCCATTTTCGTTCCTGAGGTTTGGCCAGTTTTGCGACTTTCCTCCAAAGGTTTGTTTTTCCGCATCTGGATTCAAAAGGTTTGAAATCTTGCCATTTTCGTTCCGCTCGTTAACTCCATCCATTTTTCTCCGTTAAGTAAGGGGAATTTCTGTCTTTTTTGTTAACTTAAAGGGCAATTCAGTCTTTTTCAGGGGTATTGGTTTTTTTATTGTTGCTACTTGTCTTTATGTGGTTAAATGCTGAAAGTGTTGGATGCAGAACTTTGAGGATCTGGTGGTTGGGCATTTTAGGAATTGCGTAGTGGATATTTTAATGGCGTGTAAAGCTTATACAGAAGGTGTGCAAGTTGGGTGCCTTGTTAAAGGAGGTGTACAAGATGTTGATGAAGATAGCAGTAAATGCTCACAACAGTTTAGGAATGACGTGGCGTCATATAGTAAGACACTTGTAGCTGCATTTAAGAAGATTGGAGCAAAAGAAGCCGAAGAATTCCTTCATTTAAGTGTAACGAATTAGTTTGGTAAATGAGATTCGCAGTTGAATAGAAGGTGGGTTTTTCTTTTGGACAGCAATAGAATGTGGTTTAACTGCATTCTGTGGTAAAATTTATCTATGCAAGAGGAGTTCTTTATTGATAGGACACACCCTTCCATAAGGTGCTAAGCAGGTTGAACATGAAACGAACCCAAAAGGTGTGTTACACACCAACTCGAACCTAATGTATGGCGGGTTGAACTGAGCACAATCTGTTTAACATCCTTTTGTTTTTCCACATCATCTTTAAAAAAAACATATAGAAATTACATAATGCAGACATTACAAAAGTTTAATATTACATAAATTAAACATTATATAAGCTAGATCATGTTATGTAACAACCGGATTTTTAGGCAGTTAATCTAGATTTTTTTTGGACGACGGGACTATACATTTAATCCACATGAATAACTTTATGTCTTCTATCATTTTGTTGAAAGTACAAACTTTGGTTGAATTCTTTATCTTTTTTTGTCTTCCAAATATGTCAAATAGTTGATAGCAATACCGCGCTTGCGCCAATGATCTTACATGTCTTCGGCCCTTGTAATGATCCAGTCCACTTCTTTTCTGCTTCACAATTTTCAAAAGTGCCGGGAACCGTTCTTTAAGTAGTCCACAACCCAACCATAAGGGAGAAAGGGGCACCTTAGGGTAAGTACCCTAGCCCGACCAACCACCACTCGCCAGCTCAAAAAGTGCATCAAATACCCATTAACTAGTAAACGGTGGCTCCGCCTACCCTAGCCACAAACTTTTTTTAAATTTATTCTCAAAATTAGTTATCTTAAAACTTAAAATTTAAATAATAACTTAAAACATTTCACATACTTAAAAATTTAAAATATTACAACTTAAAACATTACACATAATTAAAACTTAAAACATAGATACGAGCCACTTGAATAAGCTCGTCCTCCGAGAGCTCGTTGTTGGGGTTTGGCACATTCAAGAACGTGGCATGAATCTAGAAATTTGGTAACGGATGAACGCAAATCGTGAATCAATTAGATTCACGGTTCGGTTCGTGTCGCCAACATAGGTTACAAATTGCCGGTGCATCAGTTCCAAAAAGTGGTTCGTCGAGTAGGAGATGTGGGTTCGAGTTGGACGCTACATAAGACAACGATAACGTGATCTCTTCCTCTTCAGTCCACGAATTTGTCATAGTTCTGTGAATGTTAAAGATGTTTTGTGAACGTGAATATAAAATGGAGAGAATTGGCACGGTCAAAAATTCTTCGACTAACGGGTTTGGGAGCTGGCCCAGCCAACCGCATGGGTGGCAGCGATGTGCTGGTTCGGGTTGCAACCTGTGAAGGGTCCCGCGAGGTGCCCTTGCCTCCCTAAGTCTTTCCAGAACGGTACCCTCCTTCTGTCCCCAGTGGTTCCAATGATGTTGTTCTTTACAGATAATCCCAGTCCTACAAATCCCTTTTTGTTGCCATTATACCCTTCCACAACAAGGGTCGGCTCAACATTTTTGGAGGCCCAAAACAAATTAAAAAGCACCGCCTATTTTGTTAAGAAAACATAACCTAAAGTGACTTAGTTAACGGGCTAGGTGTTATTTCAAATGATTTGCTAACGGGCGTAACATACGAACATTTCAATATACAAAATCATAACCTAGAGTGACTTATTTAAGGGGCTTTGATTTAATCTAATCATTGAATTCAAATTTTCAAAAAATAAGCACAAAAGTTGTGATGCCTGAAGACCACAAAAGCAAAAGTACAAAATCTATTCATAGAAAAAAGAATTCATGGGTTCAATCAAAATCTTATTCAAAGAACAAAGAGATTCCTATTAACATTTTAAAAGTGTGATAACGCTTAGGAACCATTATGTTATGTGTTTGATTTTCACAATGGATTTTTAACAGATTTAAGGTTTCTTAGGAACTGTGTATAAATATTACCGCCTAATGAAAATGGATATGATATCATTGAAAAAAAGTTCAAATGGTTAACCGTCAAACTTTGTCGTTAAAAAAAAGTCAAATGTTTAACCGCCAAACTATGTCGTTAAAAAAATCAAAATTTTAACCGTCAAAATGATGTGAAATGGAGATTATAACCAAAAAAACTGCCGTGATTTACTCTGACTCCAGTAAAACAAGTTTCTCGTGATATTATCTTCTTCCCCCGTAAACACTTACCCTAATTTCATCTTCCAAACATCGATTGACATCAATGATCAACAACAACAATAATATAACCTTCTCTTCATGGAATTCGACGGTTTTTTATATGAAACCCTACCTCCTCTGTCAACCACCGTCGGTGAACCGGAACCTTACGTCGTGCTACGTAATCATATACCTATATATACCAATTCTACGCCGTTGCCGGAAACTGTTGCTCCGGAGTTTTTCTCTCTTGACGGCGATGATGATTGCCAAATTCCGACGCCGCCGCTCAAACGGTCGCGGTTGTTGACTCCGGTGGTTGGAGAAGAACCGGCAAGAAGTGTTGAAGCTGGTTGGTTTCGTGCCGTTGTCGGTTTAAGAGCCCCATGCTTCAGCTTCATAAAGGTTCCTTTTCCTCTTTTGTTTTTAATTTTGACATATTAATTTGATTATTCAGTTTTATATTATTATAAATGCAAAAACCTAGATAGTTACATGTGGTTAGTAACTCAGTATTATGAAAAATTACAGCTAAACTGATTGCATCAAGTTGAGAAAACTAGAAACACATAATAATTAGATTGGTTATGCCGATGAGAAACTTGCAAATTACTTTCGGATTTTGGATCGATCATATGCTTGTAAAACTTAATGATAGTATTAGAAGCACGCAGAAACTGTTTTATTACATCCTTATGCAAATGACTAAAATCGTTCAAATGTCTAAACGAGTGAAATCGTAGACTTGTGGAGTCGTAGTCAAGTTATTACAAACGATAAAGTAAATTGTAGCCCAGTCTTGGTCACGGGAAAAGAGCTGCTCCACAATATTTATGGAAGGAACTATTGTTGCCTGCCACTCTATGAATCCTTGTATTTAAGCTTTTATAGACGAATTAAAAGAATAAGTTTATTATAGTCTCGTCTCTTAATTTCTGTGCCAAACAGCTTTGATTTCTGTCTTCTGCGTGTTTCAGCCAACAGCCAAGAGCGACTGTCTTGGTTTCTACGCATGGCAGCAAGGCTGCTTTGTTTTCCAAGAACTTGGCACCAGCAGCAGAGGCTGCTGGATTCCTCCCTTAGCCTCATAATTGATAACTGTTGCCTAGAACTCATGCAAACTGTCCTTTAGAACCCAACGCGTCCTTCTTTTAGCTTCTGTGTTCTTTTCATCTTTGTGGGCCCATTCTAATTTGATTCCAACCCCAAATCCCTCACTGATTTAGCCCATTTCTTGTTTGTAGTTATGCCCAAATGATCTTCTAATTGACGTATTGAACGCCGCCTCCTTTACTAGCAATCGCATATTTTATTCTTTTATGTAGACCCCCACAGTTAATTGGAAATAATGTTATTTTTTTCAACCTATTTGATCTTCTGTATCGCGTATGTTCCTTTTTGATATAAACACCGTAGTCCTAGCTCATTTTTTTTAAACCTACACAGTGCAAAACCTAATCAAAGTAATACATTTTGTAATCATATTTGTGGATATAATAAAAAATTAATATTTACTTACGTGTGTATAAAATGCATGATTACATATGAATAATGAGATATAAAATCTGCTTATTCTGAATGTAATGCTTCTTATGATGTTAATAATGTTACGATATTAAGAAGAAGCTATTTTGGATTGCTATTAACATCTATTTTTTGCAGAAATACTGGATTTCTGTGATTTTCTTTCTCCAACTGCTGAAGAACAAGTGTCACGCAACACAGCAGTTGAAAGTGTTTCTGATGTTATAAAGTATATCTGGCCTAACTGCAAGGTAATGTTTGTTTAGTTATTATAAGATGAGAATAAATGCTAGAAATATGCACGGTTTGATAACTTACATGTGCTTTTCAGGTAGAAGTATTCGGTTCTTTCAAGACAGGTTTATTCTTGCCAACCAGCGATATTGATGTAAGATCACCATTCGTTGTTTTGCTTGTTTTATACTTATGCTATTTTATGGAGTCATATTTAAATGTTATAAACATAACAGAACTTATGGGTGCATGCTGATCTGTAGATGGTGATATTAGGATCACATATTCAAACTCCTCAGACCGGTTTACGTGCTCTCGCTAAGGCTTTATCACAAAGAGGTGTTGCAACAAAGATTCAGGTACCCTTTAAGTTTAAGATGTCGTGAATACATCATCATGTCATCATCACCTTCAACAAATCTAACTTATATGTACACATCGTGAAATAATCAGGTGCTTGGCAAGGCTCGTGTGCCAATCATTAAATTCGTGGAGAAACGAAGTGGTATCTCTTTTGATATAAGGTTAAACATTCAAAATTCTTTATTTTCGTTATTTCATTAACGTCGTAGTATTATCAGTTGTTGACTTGTTTCTCAATGCTTATATTCTTTTCAACAGTTTTGATATGGATAATGGACCAAAAGCTGCTGAATATATACAGGTTCCATTTCAAATATATAAAGATACTATAAAAATAAGGACCTTTTCTATGGATATATCAACTTTGTAATACACACTTCTTTCCAGGATGCTATATCTAAGTGGCCCCCATTAAGACCATTGTGTTTGATCTTGAAAGTTTTTCTGAAACAACGACGGCTAAATGAGGTGTGTGTGATACTTTATCGGTTTTTACATCTCATTTTTAGTAGTGTACTTTTTTAAATCTAGTATTAATCTTATGTTAAGGCTGTCTATATCTTACCACCCTCAGACCCTACCTTAGCTTTGCTATTGGTGGGATTTATTGAGTATGATGATGATGATTAATCTTCTGTTACCAGTGCAGGTGCATTCGGGTGGGATTGGATCCTATGCGCTCCTTGCTATGTTAATAGCAATGTTGCAGGTACATATTATAAAGTACTGTAAACTTTTTAATATTTTCGTAATTCGGGTTTCTGATGGATTTCTTGCTTTTATGCTCTACTTTATTCTACAGCATTCACAAGGCAACCGTTCTTCTCCACAATATAATCTTGGAGTACTCCTTGTATGATCTCTTTTTTCTCCATGTGAAGTTGTATTTGTTGTGCGCTTTTTTAAATTACGTTTCTTTTGTTTTGTTTTTTTTTTAATAATGTTCTATTTTTGGAAACAGGTAACTTTCTTTGATATGTACGGCAACAAGTTAAATACTTCTGATGTTGGTATATCTTGCAATGAAGGGGGCACCTTTTTCTCTAAGAAAAGTAAAGGGTAATACCGTAAGAAAGTTATCTCGTTTATACTTATTGATAGATAATTTGTGTTTTCTCTTTGAACTTTCAGGTTCGTAATCCCGGGCCGGAGGTTACTGATTTCCATCCAGGATCCACAGGTAAATTTATCTAGCTTTACGTTTGCTTGTGTAAGCATTATGATTATTCGAACCGAAGCTATTTGGCTTCTCAAGTTGGTTTCTAGCTTTACCTTTTTTGAAGTTATAATTATCACTTTGGTTTTCTTTATTTGATTATAGGCTCCAGAGAAAGATATAGGGAAAAATTCCTACAAGTATCTTAAGGTTAGTAGGTATACGCCTATGGATTCCAAGTGTTTGACGACTGGTGAAATGTCTAAAACCCCCTTTGCTTGTATGCTGCAGATCAAATCATCATTTAGAACGGCATGCTCAATTCTTACAAACACACAACTTATTATGAGCCTGGGCCCCAACAGGAGTATCCTAGGTACCATTATAGGACCTGATAAGGTATTGTTGGAACGAAAAGGAGGTTTAAATGGTGATATGACATTCACCAGCCTACTTCCTGGAGCGGGAGAGCTATTTCTAGATAATTTCGGTCAACAGGAGTGGCTTTTTGGTAAACGGCATCTTGATGGTGGTGAAGAACCATTGCCAGATGCGGGTGATGGAGGGCAATTGCCAGATGCCGGTGATGAAACTGAGACATGTGATGGCCAGCCCGCGTGGGAAGGATGGTGTTGCTGAAACGTCTGGAAAAAAGCTAAAGAAAGTGGTGAAGGTGAAGAAGGTGGTCAAAGTTAAAAAGATCAAGAAGGTGATTGTTATCAAGGAAAGAAAGAGGACGTCAACAGATGCAGATGCCGAGAGTTGAATGTTAGTTGTTTATTCACTTTATACGAGCCGAAGTAGGGGAAATTTCATATGCCCCATTCTAAACTTGCAATTACATATTTCCCGAAACACAAGTTTTCAATGCATAAAGAAAATGATTTTCAAGCATGATTTTGGGAAATACGTAATGTTAAGTTAATAGGGGATATATGAAATTGCCCCTTAGCACTTACCATACTTGTAAGAAATGTAAGAAATCTTGGTTAGTTTTGCTTGCTAACTTTTTGTAAAATATTGGTCCTCGAGGACAATAGATCTAACACGTAATGTATTTGAAGTTTCCTTAAACCTTTACATCGTATTTCTGAAACCTTCCAAACCGAAGCAACCTGCCGGTTTAAACTTTATAAGGTTCGGTTTGTTCTACAGTCTGGCTGGCGATTTAGTACTTGGATCTGCGGTTTAGCATGTATTATTTCCTCCCATTTTATGCATACAGAGTTTTGAATATTCATCATCTATGTTAATCATCTTTAGATTTTCAACATTTTGTTTGTATTATTTCACAATCATAAATTAGCTATTCAATCAGTAAACAATAGGAATGTTGTGTTTGCGGTTTGGTGTGTTCAACCCGACACGTACTCGAATATTTAATACGTATGAGACAAACAGGAAAATCTTGTCTGAACTATGACACAACACAAATATTCTTAGGTTGACATAAATGAGACCGGTTTAACTTGAAATTTGTTATATTTTTTTCGCATGCTAATACTTTGAAATTACAATTCTATAACCAAAAATACAAATGCTTATAAAACAATTACAGTTTTATTATAAAGTCTTTATATTAATTTGTCGTATAAGTTTTAAATTTTAGGGAATTTGGATTTTAATAATCCTAAGTCTCACATGTTGGCCGATAATAATCACAACTTCATAAATTCCTTCAAACGATTCCAACTTGTAATAAATTTGGCCCCCATTGATCTTTTTCCAACATAGGTGCATTTAAATCTTTAAGGAGTCTCAGTTCCCACTTGAATATATTGAGACCAAATTCTCATATGTTACAAAAAGATTAATAGGAGCCAAATTTTTACAAGTTAGGATTATTGGAGGGGATTTTTAAAGTTTGGATTATTAACGGCCAACAGGTGAAATTTATGATTATTAAAATCCAATAACCCTAAATTTTAATATAAAAATACTAACCCGTTTAACCTAAATGATTAATCGGGATGGGGACTATCGGGATTAATTAATTGGATATAATCGGGATTAATTGTAATTATCGAGATTAATCATTGATTAATCAGTGTTGGGATTTTTTCAATCAAAATCTGACCCGAATTTGTTTATACGACAAGAAAAAAGAGACATGTGACATGCACATGACGTCTCATCTATCCACACTCGCTATCTCTGATGTCTTAACTAAAAACCAAACAAACTCCATCCCCCCAAATCGAGTCTCTCTTCCATGGCCGGCGTTGTCGAGATCCTCATCGTTCCTCGCGCCTCCGGTGTACCGGCGTCTTCGATGTCTCGCATTGCCTCTTCTTCCGTCTCTAGGTTATCCGGCTGCCGGAATGCAGTAAACTTACCGGAATCCAGAGGTTTAAAGATCCGGTCATTCTGGTTCCTCTGCATCAGTGAGCCTGAGGTCCAAAAACGGCCGCCGTACATGCCGTATTGTATGCGAGGCTCAAGATACAGCCGTTCAAGGTTAGAATTATCCGTTGTTGTACCTCTATTTCTCAAGCATTGAATCGTGTTAGATTGCTTATAACATTTTTGTTTATAGTTAAATTGATACTGTAATGACCTAGGGTTTCGTAATTAGGCTATGATGTTCTGTATGCCGAATTGCCGATTTTACAATTTATTAATTCGTTTAGGTTACAACAGAACTACTATTCAACTGCACAGATGCTATGATTTTGTTGCGATATTAACACAAGCATTGTTGATATTCGAATGTTATGATTCTATACGCAACAAGTTGCCCTAGAAAAGTTTAGTTCTATGAATTTTGAGATTGAAGAGTCATGAATCAACTGTAGCTGTTGTGTGTGTAACAAATTAGAATATGTTATATTGTAAGAATTTGAGAGAATGTTGCAATTGTGCTGAATATCTGGTTGTGATTATTCATCGTTATTTATCAATAAGTAATGCGTTTTGTTGTTAACAATGCACAAAAGAGGTGCTGTTCAACTCCAAATACGACATGGTTTTGTTGCGACATTAACACTTTATCACTAGCATTGTTTCATCTCAATTTTGTTATGATTTTAGAACGCAGCAAGTTACCCTAGAAAACAGTTTAATTCCGTGAGTTTTGAGATTGAAAAGTAAGTTGATGAACATATGAAGTCATGAACTCATAAATGAGTATCTGTTATATATTTAAGGATTTGAGAGCATTTGGGGATTGTGGTGAATATTTGGTTGCGATTACTCATCATCAGTAAGACAATAAGTAATGTGTTTTGTTCGTTGACAATGGCAGTGCTTCCTATGACTGATGCAACATGGCAATCACTAGTCCTAGAGTCTGATCTCCCTGTACTAGTTGAATTCTGGGCCCCATGGTGCGGGCCGTGTCGCATGATCCACCCTGTCATAATGAGCTGGCAAAGGGATACAACGGAAAGCTCACTTGCTACAAAGTAAACACTGATGGGAGTTCTTCAATCGCCACCAAGTATGGAATCAGAAGCATCCCGACCATCATTGTTTTCAAAGGTGGAGAGAAGAAAGATGCAATCATCGGTGCAGTTCCCAAATCAATATTGTGTACCTGCATAGAGAAGTTCTTGTAGAGGTATTATTATGTTTATACTAGTTCCACTTGAACTTAGTGCCCTCTAATTTGTTTCTACTCTATCAAGATTTTGAAATTTTAAGTATTTTTGTTTCTATGTCAAGTTGATAGATTTGGGAGTTTAGCTCGCACGCTAGGTTGATTTAGGTCTATTCGTTTTGATTGGTTATTCAGCTATGTATGCGCCCTGCAGTGTATGTTTATGCCATTCAACCATTCAAGGATAAAAACCTTCTTAGAAATTGTAAAATGATAGTTGTGCTCTATGTAGCATGGGGACGCCACTTATGTGGCAGTACCCGTCTCGGTACGACGGAAACTCCATGGGTACTCGTCGGGGACGTTTCCTAAACGTTTCCAGCTTTGTGGGGACATATCCTAAACGTTTCCAATGTCAGGGACGTATCTGGTAGAAGTATCCTATAACACTTGTTTTAATCATGTAAAAGAATTTTAAACTAATCAATTCACCAAAAAATTGAAAGCCAAGTTGTTCAAACAATGATTGCCCAGTTCATATTGGGTCTTTTTCAATCATCAACAATAATTACTCAGTTTGTTGTTTAAAAGATTTAGTTTGGAAACAAAAAGATCGTAAGCCAAGACAAACAGATCAGGGCTCTTAGCTACTTGCAATTCAATGACGGAAAAGAGATCAGGAATGTTAACCCACTTGTACTTCGAAAGATGTTAATTCAGTTAGAACACAAATATGAAATGTTTAAAAAGGTAAAATGTATACATCTTACGGCTCGGTCCTGTTTTTTTATGTTTTGTTAAAACACACTTTTATTAATTACGTGCACTACCAACGAGTAACAATATCATCTTAATCTACATAATATGTTTTCACCATTGTGGCGTTGGTCATTCAAGGCTTTATGGGGGTGTGATTATTGTACAAGGACGAGTATACCACTAATGATTAGAAAAATATGCTTATTACCATTATCCATGTAAAAATGCATGAATGAAATTCGTGCTTTGTTTTCTTAGCTCCTAAACAAGAGAGGAAAGTGTCTAAGATGTTTTTTCAGAGGTAAAACGTCTGCGGATCACATCTGTAGCAGAAGAGGTGGACCAAACCTCTGCAGTCTGCAAGAAGAAGACTGTTTGTTTTTAACTTCTGCAAACTGCTAAATTACTCAACAACAAACCTAACTTGAAGACATAAATGCTGAGCTACATATCAAATTGAACGTAATTTCAACCACAAAAACGTAACAATTATAATTTACACCTACACGATCTAAACAGAAACATGAATGCTGAGCTAGATATTGAATTGTATGTAATTTAATCACAAAAACGTAACAATTACAGCAAACAACACGATGATAACATACAATAGTAATCAGTCCACACCTACACGATCGTTAATTCAACGATCATATCAAAAACAGCTTAAATTCTTCAACAACAGACCTGCCACGAAGAACAGTGCCGAAATCATCAAACGACGCAGCGACGTGGAGGTTGTTGTGTGAGGCAGCAGCGATGGAGGAGGTGGCTGTGTCAAAGTATCATCTTGTTTGAAGCGAAGTCCAAAACAATGGAACCAGAAGTTAGACCATATCATGATTGAGTGTGTTTCAATGCAAATGATATGATAAGTACGTTTGTAAATGAAATGGTAACCATCGCAAGTGATGATAAGTGTGTACAGGTGGATCCAGGGGGGTTTTGGGGGGTCCCCGGAAACCCCTCGGCTTGGAAAAAATAGTGGAAACCTTGTATGATTTGGAAAAAAATTAGTACGAATTAGTGAGAATCTACCAAGCTTTCTACCTCAGTTTGAAATACCGAAAAAACACAGAAAACATACAAGAATATCAAATAACTGCAATATTTCAGTTGTGAATACCACAACTCTTGCTCCAATCTACTGTTCTCTCTTTTATTAATTCATTTGTAATATTTATATAGACTAGTTTTATCGTAATTATTTCTCTTTCATATTGTTTTACCATTAACATGTAAAAGTAACCGTAAAAACTGTCCATCTTCACCTTCATTCTGGCTGAGCTGGCAACGACGACGATCTCGTAACAGTTACCGGCACAAAACTTGGTGAAGCTGCAGCAGACACAGATGCACAAGGTTTAAGCAGAGGTGCACCAACCCGGCTTGAGTTTTCATTAGCCACAAACGGTGAGTCTGAACCATCCGGCATTAACACACTATGGACGGCAACTCGATTTCCAGACCCGGACTGGGTGCCAACCTTGCTCGTGGACTATCGAGCTCTTGGTGGCGTGGTCATATTCCTCTACAGATACCACGGTGCTTATGTCGGTGTGAACCGTCGAGTCATCACCGTATATTCCTAACCGCCTTCTCCTTCGTCTGGCTTCTTTTCCCCAGCCATGGATTGTGTCTCTTATTCTTTGCGGAATTAATGCAGCCTTGTAATTCGTACCCATCTGCAGAGTGTATGAAGTTCCGATGAATATAAATATATAAATATTTGATTTTACGGGGTTTTGTGGTATGACAATATACCTGTGTAACAAGTGCATACAGTGGTAGGGTGCTATAACTGCACAAGAACTGTCCCACAAACCTATATGATGGAAATCAGACATGAGAACATTGAGGATGACTCGTTTCGACTTTTGACCAGTCACCAAACCCAGCCCGACCCGCCAGTTTTGTGTCCTTAAAGCAACATGAAAGAAATCAAGGTGAAACTGAATGGAGATATATGCCTACCCCAAAAATAACCGCATATACACAAGCAGATGGTTCTTTATAAAACAAGAATCGTAGCCAAATTGCCACTGCAACGAAACAAGAAATAGTTTATAAAACTCACGTTTAAAGATTAAACGTGGTTATAAAATCAATTGAAAGGAATTACCCAGAACCAGAAGAATGAAGCTAGCTCAAATGCGTTCTGCATAGAAGTTGGTAGCCATATTAACAAAAAGAATAAATTAATTATTGAAAAGGTACCAAAAATAAAAGGAAAGAACATGTGGTTAACTGAAAAATGATGCTGACCTGGAAAAGAATAAAATGGATTAATGAGAGCAGTAATTCTGGCTTCTTAAACCAAAAAAGTTCATCTCGGGGCTTTAGTCTTGTTTCGGCAACATACCCTGTAATTCCGAACTCTCTAGTGCCAAAGTCGCAATAACATGTTGCAGTTTCGTCCCCACAAGTAGAACAAGCTGAGCATAAACACACGCGATCAGAATTCAGAATATTAAAACAACAAAAAGGAAAAATTAGTACTTACAGTGATTGGAATAAAGGCAATCCAGAAATAAAGATTTGATACTGCAAGAAATGTACAACGGTTAATCAAGATTTAAGTTTTTCAATCACGGGTTTAATACATATAATTAGTTACTATTTGTACCTTTCACATTAAAAAGCATAAAAGCAACCACAAACCCCCAAAGTGGACCACTGCAAAGACCTGAACAAAGAAAATTATATTCATGTATACGATTGGTAGATGTGAATAAATAAGCAAAAAAAGCAATATCATTACCTAACTCCAACAATTCTTTGAAATTCTTCTTCCATAGAACAGATCATATAACTGTGAAAATCATATTTTGATGTGAGGTTATGGTTCTGCCATTGATAAGAAAAACAAACCGTGAACAGTAATACGAAGCTACATGATCTGAGCAAAGTTGATATACACCACATTAAGTTTTATGAGTAATTAGCATAGCATATTGATATTATTATTAATATTAATTTTTGAGTATTAAGGTTTATGGTTTAGCCAGTTTTGCGACTTTCATCAAAGGATTGTTTTTCCGCATTTGGATCCAAAAGGTTTATAATCTTGCCGTTTTCATCTGGCTCGTTAACTCCATCCATTTTTCTCGTTAAGTCAGAGGTATTTCTGTATTTTTGGCTAACTTAAAGGACAATTCGGTCTTTTTCACTTTATGTAAAAAGACCGAATACCCTTGCAAAAGACCAAATTCCCCTTTAAGTTAACAAAAAAGACGGAAATACCTCTGACTTAAGGGGAAAAATGGATGGAGATAATGAGCCGGATGAAAATGGCAATATTTTAAACCTTTTGGATCCAAATGAGAAAAAACAAACCTTTGGACGAAAGTTGCAAAACTGGCCAAACCTCAGGGACGAAAATGGCATTTTACTCTTATTTTATTACTATATATATACAATTTAGGTAGCCTTTTGGGAACAGTAGTTCTTTCTTTTTTTTGTCTTTTGTTATTTTTGTTTTTAGTTAAGTATTTTTAATTTATTTTTAGTCCTTTGAGTTTATATGTTTAACTTTTGACCATTTAAGTTTTACTTCTTTTGTGGTTAAAGTTGAATTTTCTCGGTATAAATTCGAGTTTTTTTTTTTACTTTTACGTCTAGTTACGGTATAAGTTTGGTTTTTTCTTTGCATCACGTGACGGTAAAAATTCGCGTTTTTGTTTTATGATTTCCCGGTTATGGTTGTCGTTTGCTTAATACTTGACACGGTTTTATGACCCGTGCACCCGCAACGCGGGGGTTACACACTAGTTTATATACATTTGACATACCAAGATGAAGGCTTTACGCAGTGTAAGGTAATCCGCACGAACAACTGAACGCCCAAATTGCCGAAAGAAACATACCATCCAAGGAAAGAAACCATTTATAACCATTGAATTTGATGAGTGGAATTTGGCAATTGTGGATTGCCTCCTCATTGTCTTATTTCTAGATATTTCTGCATTACAAATATGGTAATTGATTATACGTTACCAATTTAAATTTAAGAATAATTATAAAATAGATATACATATATGCATGCGTATAATACCGGTTATCACATCATGCTGATCCACTTGAGCCTCATCCTCCCATTTCCTCTAACTGTGGATCTAGATGGATTACAACAAACAAAAATTTATCAAAACTATCAACATGATGTATTTTCATATTCAATTGTTTTTTACAAGAGTAAAATGTCGTTTTCGCCATGAGGTTTGGCCAGTTTTGCGACTTTCGTCCAAAGGTTTTTTTTTCCGCATCTGGATCCAAAAGATTTAAAATCTTGCCATTTTCATCCGGCTTGTTAACTCCATCCGTTTTCTCCGTTTAGTCAAGGGTATTGCCGTCTTTTTGTTAACTCAAAGGGCAATTTGGTCTTTTTCATTTATGTAGAAAAGACCGAAAACCCCTGAAAAAGACCGAATTGCCCTTTGAGTTAACAAAAAAGACAGAAATACCCTTGACTTAGTGGAGAAAAATGGGTGGAGTTAATGAGCCGAATGAAAATAGCAAGATTTCAAACATTTTGGATCCAGATGCTGAAAAACAAACCTTTAGATGAAAGTCGCAAAACTGGCCAAACCTGAGGAACGAAAATGGCATTTTACTCTTTTAACAATTATGAATAATTGAAGTATGTAACCTTCACGACAGCCAGAAGCATTGTTAAGCAGCTGTAAGATACATGAGTAATTGCCATAACAAAAATAAAGCGGTGTAATTGCTCAAGGCCTTCGTATGATACAAAGGGCTCATAATCCTGTAAACGAAAATGCCAAAATGGTAAGATAACTATTTAATAAAAAGTAGTTATAAAAAGATGATACATGAAGTAGCGTGTGCGGATTATTATAACTCACCTTTTGACAGGTGTTCTGGTTCAACACATTCAATACCCTCCGATGAGGATATGAAAAACTCATAAAAAGTTTCCGCTTATTATTATTCTCCTCCATTTCTTCATCGACCTCAGCTCTGGTGCATGGAGCAAATGTGCTGTTGTAGAATTTTGACGGGATACATATGTTTGATATGATGCTAGAAGTGGCTGTAAGAAGGAGAGGTATGAAGCCAAGAAGCATCAACTCTACACACAAACAACCGAAACATGACGATGAGAATAATGAATGGCATATGAAGCGTTAACGTTTGTTTAACAGATTTTGTATACCGAGATACCTTCTTTCATTTTCTCCACTGCAGCAAGCAACGGTTTGCGATTTGTTTTCTTCAACCACTGGCACGTTAGAAAAAATCGTCAAATAAAACCTATGTTTGTTGTAACATAGAAACTCTCACATAAAAAAATCAAACCTAAATATCTATGTTAGGAGTCCTACACAAGGATACAACTATACCCAAAGTCACAAAACTTCTAGTATAAAACTATTTGTATAAGCAAGCACATAACAATTAACTTCATATTTACTTATATAAGCTCGAGCCGGAGGTCTCACTGGAAGCAGCCTCTCTGTTCCTACGGGGTAGAGGTAAGGCTATCTACATCTTACACTTCTACCCTACCTTAGCTTTGCTATTGGTGGGATTTACTGAGTATGATGATGATGATTACTTATATAAGCTACAAAAAGGGATTTAACTTCATCTTCAAGATTTTGTAAGATATGGAACCAAACAATTAGAGACAGGCAAAAATGTATCTATAATCCATATTCCATCTTACACAAAGTTAACAAACTATATACTATACAGACAGTAGACTCACCCTAAATCACAAATTAAACCACAGGTGTTACTTACAGAACTAGTGTATTTTGTATAAATATAATGAGAACTTACATTGCTTAAACGATGAATTGATCTCTCCACAAGCAAAGAAACAACAACAAAGATGGTCAAAACTGTAGCCACAGACCATGTTGGAGTCAAAGCCAAAGATCTTGATTCTTCTTCGTCATCCTCTGATGTCATCTTTCACCAATAACATACAAACACACACAATATCCAACAAAATTTCTCGCTTCTTTTTTCTCAATACCCACAACAAGAACACCCAATTACTCAAAACCCAAATCTCTCAATGCAAAATTTAAGTTTTACAGAACAATCTCTCACAGACATTTGGTCGAACAGGATGTGTGCACACAGTAAAGACCCACTTTTCCTGGAACTTAGTAGTAAAAAAATATAAAAAAATAATAACTTTCCTATACGATCTTTACAATCTTTAAATAACTTTGTATTTGTAACAAGATTGTTGAAAAAGGAAGTTTCAAACGAATCTTTAGTGGTTTCCAAGATACACCCAACTCTCTTTTGGCTCAGAAATAATGGAAAAAATAGAGCTTTGAGTTGTTTGTGTAATAAAGAGATGTAAAGTACACTTTGGGATGAACAATTAATATGTATAAAGTGGGGTTTTTCTTAGCAACTTCGGACCGTAGTCGATAATCTCTCTCTCCAACCGGAGACTGATTTGCTCTGATTTCCGTTTCTCACTCATAATGTTATTCAGAGAGAGAAAGATTTGAGCGTAATTAGCGGAAACGACGTCGGTTGTTCAAATGCGAGTGTTCTCATTGTTTTCTACGGTCACTGATTTTTTTGGGGCCTTCTGATAATTATAATTTTTATATTTTTATTTTTTGTATAAATTTATAGATATAAATTTGTATCTATTTTTATATATTCTTTTTTTATTTTTGGTATAAATTTATAGATATAAATTTGTATCTATTTTTATATATTCTTGTTCGTTTATGCAAAGTATAACTTTCTGAAATATAGTGGAAGATAAAAGGTATTATTCTTTTTTGGATTTTTATGTTAAAGGTATTATGCATTTTATTATATATTTGAGTTTTTTTTTCTTTCTTTTTTTTGGTGAAAACTATAAAACGAATACAAAATATGTGATACTTTTATGGTTGGAAAAAGTTTTGAGTGTCAAACTAAAACTATATGAATTTTGGTATTTTTTATGATCCTATAATATCATTTAAATTTCTTGTTTTTATGTTTATGTGTTATAAATTTATAACTAATAAAATGCTTAATTTTATTGATTTAAGTTTATAACTACTAAGTTTTTGTCTTTTAATTAATAAGAAGAATGTTAAAAGAATAAGGGGCCGTTTGACAACTTCTGAATGGTTAAGTGTTGAACCGGTAAGAGGTCTGAACCATTAAGTGCTGAACCAGTGAGTGGTCTGAACAATTAAGAGCCAGTATAATGCTTAACCATTCAGAGACAAATGTCTAACCAATTCAAATTAAAAGTCGTAACCATTCAGACTCAGTATAATACTTAACCATTCAGATATCTGCTGCGAAACAAACAATCTGAACCATTAGATGCTGAACAGTAAGATGTCTGAACCATTAATAGCCTCGTTAAAAGATAAACAAACAGCCCCTAAGACTATCCACTATGGTGATATTTTACCCAACCGTTTGCCACATAACACAAAAGACAAAACTCATTTGTAATTTAAAAATATAAAATTCAATTTAATGCCTCAACCATTTTGGTAGAACAACCAATGGTTGCAACCGGTTGTTTGATATTATAATTTTTTTTGTCTTTTATATTATTAAATTGTGTTCTTTTTGATGAAAAAAAATAATTATTATTTAATAAAATATTGATGTAGGATTGTGTTGTGAATGTGAGTGAAAAGTTGAATTGGATTGGATTGTTATGTTAAAGAGAGAGAAATTAGTTTTTTAATAAAAGGTTGGTTAGGTTGGGTTGGGTTGGGTTGGTTGTGATAATAGATAGTCAAGTGGTGTTTGGTTTGTAACTTGAAATTAACATGATTATATATTAGTTTAATAATATATATGTTTGCCTAGATTTGAAGGTTAATTTGATATCTATTTTATAACTCAAATTAATACTAAACACTTTAATCTATGATAAAGAAATGTTTTTTTTAATTCATAAACCAAACAAAGGATTTCGTTCACAACAATAACATGTGGCTTACAAATATGATAAGCACATTATTGGGTTGATTCATTCATTTAATTACTTAATTATTGAATTAGCACGTATCAGCATTTAAAGTCTAGTTGAATAAAACAATAATTAAAAAGCTTGTTGATTTAATTGGTATAAACTAATTTTGCTACATTAAGAATTTTTTACATATTTCAAAGTTGTATGTAATCACAATAAAATAATCCAACTAAACTTCACTTAAAAGTCAATATTCTTTTACTTAAAAGCTAGTAATGTTTTATGTTGAAAGTAATAATGTTTTAAGTTTTGTAAGTATAATCAGACCAAACTTAACTTTTTTCCTTTTATTGATATTTTGTTGCCTTTTCTTTTTATTATTATATATTTTTTTAATTAAATTTAAAATTCTTTTTGTAATTTATATTTCTATATATAGGGGAGGGTTATCTTATAACGCTAAATATTGCAAGAATCGTATGAACAAATGAAAAAACCAATCAAAACCAATTGTTTTAATACAAACCTCGTTGTAATTAAAATACAAAAAAATTACAACATCAAATAGTTCATTTCTCCTCTCAAAATCACTCTTATTAGCTTTTTACACATGTAAATATAACAAATATACACATGTGTAAATTTTCTTTATTTACAAATTCACATAAATTTAAATGTGTAAATTTGATATTAACATTGTATTCGGATAATAATGATAAGTGTAAGAAAATTTTTGAATTTGAATTGTTTTTTACCAAATTCTCGTGGTTTTTTCATTGGTTCTCACGGTTCTCACAATATTTAGCGTTTTCATTTAAACGTTCTCCCTATATATATATATATATATACACACACACACACACACACACATAGGGGATGATTATCTTGGAACGCTAAAATTGCGTGAACCGTGAGAACGAATGAGAAAACCAATCAAAATCAATTTTTTTAATACAAACCTCAGTGTAATTAAAATACATCAAAAAAGTATTTACAACATCAATATTCTTTTATCCTCTCAAAATCACTCTTATTAATTTTTTTACACATGTGTAAATGAGAAAACTTACACATGTGTAAATTTTCAATGTTTACGAATACATGTAAATTTAAACGTGTCTAACATTGTATTCGAATGATAATGATAAGTAAAAAAATCGAATTTGAATTGTTTTTGACCAAGTTCTCACGTTTTTCCATTAGTTATCACGGTTCTCGCAATATTTAGTGTTCTCATTTAAACCTTCCCCTTCATATTATATATATATATGGGATGGTTTAAACGAGAACACTAAGTATCGCTAGAACGAATGAAAAAACCACGAAATTTTTGTCAAAAACAATTCAAATTTAAAATTTCTTTTTACACTTATCATTATTATTCAAATAAATGTTAGAAATTTAATTTACACGTTTAAAGTGAAGTGAATTCGTAAATATTTTTTTTCACATGTGTAAAAAATCTAATAAGAGTTAGGGGAAAAATGAATTATTTGATTTTGTAAATTCTTATTTTGATGTTGTATTTTAATTACAATGGGGTTTATATTAAAAAAAATTGGTTTTGATTGGTTTTTTATTTGTTCTCATGGTTCTCGCAATATTTAACGTTCTCAAATTAACCCTCCCCTATATATATAGTGAAAGTGTATTGTTGCTTAATGTACGTTGCGTACGCTGATGAAATTATAACATGCGTGATTTATGTTTTTGTACATATGTTATTATGGTTTTCAACATGCGTGATTAGAGTTTTTGAGTTTTATAACGTGGGTAATTTCATCTCGTACACATCGCAAGTTAAGGATATTGTACGTTAACCAACCCCTATATATACATATATATAGGATTCGGTTCAATTAAGAACCACCACGAGTTGTGAGAACCATGAGAACTCCTACTTCCCGTGCGAGTGGGGTCACTATTTTTTGCACAAACATAGATGAAAATGTTATAAACACATCTGAAAAGAAAAGAAAAGAAAAAAAACAAAAAAATTGCCGAGTCAGTAGTTACGCCCGATGTAAATTTTCTCTACGTCTGATGTAAATTTTTGCATGCAAAGTTTTTTATTTTTTACTGGAACAAGTGATTTTTTAAAATTTTTGAAAAAAAAAACTTTTGGAATGCCTAGTTCTTATGGTTCTTACAATCCAAGATTGTTCTCATTTTATCATTCCCTATATATATTGGATTCGGATCAACTAAACAATAAATAACAATTATTAAGTTTAAAAATAACAATTACTTTTACTAAAAACATTGAATTAACCAATAAATAACAATAGACAATAATTGTATTAATTATTTTTAACTATCTATATTAACACTACTTCAAGAATCCCAACTAAAACGATTGAGTGGAAGCTATATATTTTATTAACATTTTAACAATGGTTATATATTTGGTTCTTGTGGTAAACTTACATTTACAATCTTCATTGTTCATTTGTTTGTAAGTCTACTCGGTGTGAAGAGGCAAGTTCTTGGAGGATGGCCCTCTACGTCATCGTCAAGTCAACATCCAAGTAGAATGCCCATTCAAGGATTAACCAAGGGAAATGAAGGATGAGTATTCCCCATTTATTGATTTTTTTTAAATCAACATGTTTTTTAACATTTCAAAATAAGTTATAAAATAAATTTATTAATATTAAAAAACAAACATTACATAACTTAAAAAAAACTTAACCTAAAAAATTATTAGATTGGTAAAAATTAAAAATTCTAAGAATTTAGCGATCTTTTCTTTCATTTTACGCAAAACTGGACGGTCTTCTTTCAGATACGAGTTGATATCGGCTGTCATTATCTCTCATTACTTTAGTTTTACCGCATCTTGCTTCAACCGAACCGTTCGTCCACTTCACGTTGCTTCGCTTGTGCCTTTTGGGGTGTGAGCTCGGTGTATGGTTTGAACTGGGCCATCAAGTCGTCCATTTTCTAGTATTTCTTTCCAAAAACCATCTCCGGTTTGATTGTTACCTACATTTTTTAAAATATACCAAAAGTTATATATTACAAAATTTAAGGTTTAAATATTTAAAAAGATTAAAATTTATATATTTTTACATGCCAACAATGAGGCATTTTGACGTGCTAGTCCAAGCCTTAGCTAACGCCTCCTCCTCGAAATTTGTCCAAGGTTGTGGCTTCGCTCTCGAAGGTTGATCACCGGCTTGACGCACCACTTGCTTTCCTTTTTTCCGTTTCGAGGTTTGGGGTTGCGTATCCGGAACAATTTCTTCAACTTCATCTTCTACGGGTTAAGACGATTCTACCGGTGGCGGTGAAGGTTGTGGTTGCGATTGAAATTATGAGTTGAACGGGTTTCGCATTAGCATTTGTTGTAAGGACTGCATTTGTTGCATGGATTGCATTTGAGAGAAAGCGTTGGGGGTTTGTTGGAAACCCAAGAAAGGGTTGAGAGAAAATTGCGATGACGACCAACTCGGATCCATCATAGGATAGTAGCCGGGTACCAAGAGAATTTTTGGGTTTGGGTTCGATTTTGGGTTCGCATTTAGGTTCAGGTTGTTTGGATTGTATGGATCCATGGAAAATTTTATAAAAAGGTTAAGAAGTTTATAAATTTGATAGACAGTTTGGGTTGAAGTGGTTTAAAAAATGAGGTGAAAGATTTGTATTTAAAGGTAAAATAATAATTTTCTTTTATTATCAAACTACCCGTTGCATTAATAAGAGTTTGAAAATTTTTCTTTATAAAAATAGCCGTTCAACGACATTAAATGGGAAAGCTGGAGGGCCGGCAACATCGTCTTGGCCAAGACGTTGAAGACGTCGACGGGCTAGGGAAAATGGTGTTGGGGACCGACGCCGAGGCTGGACGGGCCAGGGTTGTCCCTACACCGACTAGCCTAACATGTTTAGACAACCTCCAACGCAAAATATGGTCAAGTGAGATGGATGCCATGTGACGTCAGATTTCAGACGACCGCATTAGACTAGTGGGTATGGGGTCGGCTTAGGCCCGGCCAGGCGCGGCGCCGCACCCCCACACCGCCCTAGGCCCGGCTTCGGCACACCCGGCTGGAATCCTGTCACACCCCAACCGATGGCGGAAACATCGGGGCGCGACACTAGGCGAATCAGATTGCTCGAGAGAATCCATAACAACTATTTACACGACAATATTTAAACGTTCATCATCCCATACTAATAAACATATAATCCATAAATAATTATTACAAATATTCGATAATCTCTCGAAACATGTCCAATTCAGTCTCCCCTAGATTTCTAATACATGAGTTTCTAGAGATAGCCCTAATCCATTTATGCAAATATCATCAACCTGCCACATATGTTAAAATAAACGTCAATGCAATTAAGTAAAGGTGAGCATACAGGTTTGCATACATAATAGATATAGAAGGCGTTTAGCATACACCGAATGACATACGTAAGAGATGTGAACTATGTAACTACTTAGATTCAAATAAACCAACAAACCGCGAGTGCGAGGCACGCGAACAAGTGTCCACGTCCTAAAGAGAAATAAAAAAGCGAAATAAAAATGCGAGCCTTAACAACCCCGGGCCTCCAGGTGGCGGGTCAACCTCTAGCAAGCTATCATGTTAAGGGTGGCGTACGAGCAATCCAGTAACACATACAATTCAGCAGATTTCACGTACAGTCATGTATTAGCGGGTTGTGAATAAGCGTTTGAGTTGTGTGATGTGTTTCGATATACAAACATATGTGACACCCAAAAGTGCGTTTAAGCGTAAAAGGGGTTCAAGTATACTCATTGTTGGTACGTTAAGAGAGAGAGACGGGATCTGATGTAGATTGGAGAGAGCGCTGGTTCAGCCTGTAAGCGAACGGGGTGCATCAGTCTTCCGAATTGCTGAAACGGTCGAAACATGAAGGAGCAGAGTGTAACAACTCGTAATTTTCGTTGTTATTTTATTTCCGTTTGTTCTGTTTATATCTAACGTTGTACTCCGAGATTCGGTTATGAGAAAGTTTATGTTAATTAAATTTGTTTTGTCACAACTATACTACATCTAATCGCTTATTAAATCGCTTATTAAACGCATCGCTAATTCAATGAAATCGCAAGTAACTATGTTACTTCAAAGAGCCGAGTGTGTTATTATTTAATAAACACTTGTGCAGTTGCATCGCTTATCTCATCGCATCGCATCGCAAAACGCAGTTAATTATGTGGAATTATGTTTTATGTGTGTTATATTTGTTATGTTATTATTTACTATCGCTAAAACGCTCGCACGCTCACACAACTTGCTCTCTCTCAATTCAATGGTAATATAACGCTTAACATTTCACTAAAACGCTTAATATAACTATATCATACGAACCGAATCGCAAAACGAACTCCTAACGCGAAATAAACAAATAAAACTTAGCCAATAGGCCAAGTTCGGCCGAACTTGTGCATCACAAGTTCGCCCGAACTTGTCCAGGCCACCAGAACTCAACTCAATAGCCAAGTTCGCCCGAACTGGCTTCTAAATCACTGGAATTCACCAAGTTCGCCCGAACTTGATACAAGTTCGCCGAACTTGATACAGTTCGCCGAACTTGATGTATCCAGCCCAATCTTCACCTCACCTATAATTACTCAGCTCCCCTCCTCATTTGAACTTGCTGCTAGGTTCGCCCGAAACTTCCCGAAATCGAAAACCCTTGATTTCCAAGTAAGATTCAACCCGTTTCCAAGCTACAACAACGTTTTCAACGATTTTGCACAAGGTTTAACCTTCGATTTCATCAAAACTCTTCTGTTTACGAAAATCTTCATCTTTTTATGCAAAACTTATGTTTTTCACTTAGATCTAAGTAAAACCTTTTGAAACATCAATTTTCACACAAAATACAGATTAATGACGTATGTTTCGTTCACTATGAAGTGGAACGGGGCATTTGTCAACCAAGAACTCAGATCCGGAAGCACAAGGACGGTATTGTCGTCTTACACAAATTGGACTAACTCGAACGAACTACAAGTTCGCCCGGATTAGTCCAAGTTTCTGTAAAATGGCTAAACTCGCGCCAAAAGACCTCTCCAGCCTAAGTTTTACTCAGTGGCTTAAGGTTGGAGGGATGGACACTCGATTTCCTCAGCAAATGACGCGAAAACGCACGATTTGGATGCCAAAACAGTCAAGTTCGCTCGGAAAGTATCAAGTTTGCTCGAACTTGTCACCAGATTGGTGACCAAGTTCGCCCGAACTTGATCAATTCTTCACAGAAATTACACAAGTTTGCCCGAATTGTTTGTGTTACTTGATTGCTTGTATGTGTTACTTGATTGCTTGTACGCCACCCTTAACATGATAGCTTGCTAGAGGTTGACCTGCCACCCGGAGGCCCGGGGTTGTTAAGACTAGCATTTTATTTCTCATTTATTTTTCTCTTTAGGACGTGGACACTTGTTCGCGTGCCTCTCACTCGCGGTTTGTTGGTTTACTAGTAGATACATAGTTCACATCTCTTATGTAATCTCATGCGGTGTATGCTAACCGCTTTTATATCTATTATGTACGCAAAACCTGTATGCTCACCTTTACTTAATTGTATTGACGTTTTATTTTAACATATGTGGCAGGTTGAGGATTATCTACGTTTGCAAATGGATTAGGATTATCTATAGAAACACATTGTAATAAAATCTAGGGGAGATCGAACTTGTTTTTGTTTTATGAGAATGCTTGTATTTCGTAACTTGTTTAAGGATTGTATGTTGATAGTATGGGATATTGACGTTTATTTATTGTCGCTTAAATAGTGTTATGAAATTTCTCATGAGATAATCTGGTTCGCCTAGTGCCGCGCCCGATGTTTCCGCCATCGGTTGGGGTGTGACACAGAGGACAAGTTCGGGCGAAGTTGTACCAAATCTCTTGGATTTGGTACAAGTTCGGGCAAAGTTGTACTGGTGTGTGCTAAGCGTACTATATTTTCATTGTCATTTTTAGTCCATTTTACGCATAGTTGTAACGCCCCAAAATCCCTATTTCGACTATTAGGGTTGGAGATGGACATCTAGAAAGATATATTTATATAAATAAAAGAAAGAAATAAATAAAAGGAAAAAAGAAGATGCAAGTGTGTGTGTGTGTGTGGAACGAGTTCAAAGGGAGAGAAAGAGAGACCATACCCTCTTGAAGGTTCAATGGCAAAATTCAACAAATTGGAAAGGAAATTGGTGATTTTGTCTATCCATGAGTCTTGATTCATAATCATCTAAGCCTACTAAACACTATGTAAGTTACACATGATCTTTTGATGAAATTCTAGCATAATGAGAAAATTAAAAGTATGAAATTGAGATGAATTTTGTTGAGTATGACATGATTCAAGGTAGAGATTTCGTTTAGAATCACTATATGAGTGAAGGTATGTATAGAGATTTTGTATGTGTTTGTTGTATGTGAAAACCCCCATGAAGGGTGAAGTGGATTTTCAAAATAAGGATGAAACCAAGATTGATTATAGTAAATTTGGTGTATTATGTGATTGTTTATTCTTTTGATGTTAATTGATGAATGGAAGGGTGAGATGAAACATGAAATATTGTAATGCATTATTTTGGTACGACCCAAGTGCTTGATGAATGCATGATGACTTAGTAGATGAAATTGTATGAAGTAATGGATGAATATGTATAGAAAGTGTAATGATGTATTTGTTAAGTAGGAATAACATGAAGTGTTTTGATAGAGTTCATGTGGAAATTTTTGATTGTTAAGTATGATGCGTAGAATGTTGCATTAAGGTTGTACTCTATGCTTGATAGTATGGTCACTTATCGATTGGTTGATGTGTGAGAGGATCAAGAGCGAAAGTGTGTCATTGTGTGACATGTAGATTTACTGTAGGATAATGTTAGGCCATGGATAATGTTAAATTAGTTAATCTTGAATATGTTTTGTGTAGAATTGTGAGATGACTATGTATGGAAGGTTGATTATTTGTTGTGACCTAAAGGACTGGTATGAAGTGATTATGGCAAACATTAGTATGATCAATTATTAATGAATACATGTTGTAAGTTGAAAATGTTAAGCTAGACAGTTGACTTTTGAAAGTCAAGCAATGAATGTAATACAAGCTTAAATGTTTTGGACACAATATGTGAGAGAATGAGATAAAATCATGTGAATGTTGTTTTAGATACTATATATGGTTTGTGGTGCATGATGATCTTTGAGTTGTTGTGGATGTGAAAAATCATATGTGATATCTATTTTATTATGTTTGTATGTGAAAATGATATCAATAGTTTGTATGTCTTTGTTATGAAAGTCATGGTACGTATGAATGAAAAGAAACTAACGAATGTATGAATGAGTGTGTGTACTAATCACAATTCAAATGTGATACATGAAAGGATAGGAGTCATGTCAAGATGGACTCAAGCACGGAAGGCTAACGGGTCAAGAGGAGGCAACGAAGCGGATACGAATACGAATGCATAAAGTAAGTGATTTTCGACTCACTTCTTAATTGTATAGAGAGTTTTGATATCTATGAATGTGAGTAATCATGAAAGATTGTGGAATGAATGGAAATACTAAGGTAGGTATTGTTGTAGTGAGTCGAACGTAGTTGACTATGTCGGAAACAACTTGGTAAAATCAAACGGGTCAAAATCAAGAAAGTATGATAAAAGTATATATTTGATTATGGGGACATGGGGTTAAGTGTTAGAATGATTTGGGGGCTTGGAATAATGTTATTTTACGATTTGGGAAGTTCGGGATGCGCGAACGGGGTTCGAAAACGTCGAAAAGACCAAAATCCAGCGTCGAAACGTCGAAAAGACCAAAATCCAGCGTCGGTGAAACATAGAGATAAGTAAAAAGATAAATAAAATAAAATGAAATACAAATAGATAAGATAGAATCACTTGGATCCAACTTTCTTTTATGTATTATTTGATAGTTTTCGCACTTTCAGACTTTTTAAGAGATTATCTTAGTTATAGCAGTAGGCCCCTCTTTTGAAGGTGACGTTACCCTCAACCCAGTGGTTTGAGTCAGCAGGGATACAATCCCAAAAGGTCGGAATATTGGAAGACAATTAAGTAATTATTAATGCTAAAAGTGGTAGGCACCTCTTTTGAAGGTGACGTTACCCTCGGCTAAGTGGTTTGAGTCAGCAGGGATACAATCCCAAGTAGCCGGTTTAAAGTATTAATAGTAGTTTACATATGAGGGGTTCAAGCCATTCGTTCCCCCGCCATCCAATACCCGTTGAGCATTGAAGGAGGCCCTAATAGGCTTGAACCAAGTCCTCGCAGGATCTATACACTGAACGAGACAAGAATTTTACCAAACCACCCTTCTAACCCCCTTCCAAGTAGTTAACGCGCTTTATATAGACCGTAAAGACACGAATGAGCAAATCAATGACATCGTGAAGAAATGGTTAAGAAAATTCACTTTCAACATTAGAAACTAGTTATTAAAGTCATTAATACAAACCCAAATAAAAAGTGCCAAAAGACTAAAAACTAAAAGTAATACATAAAAGATTAGTCTTCACCAAGTGATGTAAGGAATTTAGCCAAGCATGGCCTTTGTTTGACAAGAACCCTTACAATCTATCTTGGATCCCGAGACTACTACACACTCTAAAGATGGAAGATGGATGATGGTGGTGGGTGTTGGTGTTTTAGTGTGGTGGCAAAGTGAGAGAGAAGTGGTTTGCCAAGGGATGCCTTTGTGGATAACCAAGCACCCTATTTATAGTCTGAACAGAAATCCGACCACGGCCCCGTGTCCAGCGGACACGGTCCGTGGCCAACATCCTTCTCTTTCTTCATTAATTGCATTTGTCAGCAGAGGGCCCCACACAACCCCGTGGTCAACTGTTCGCTGTACTATCTAGATTCTGCAAATCTTATAGTTAACCACGGCCCGTGTTACTCTGGACACGGCCTCGTGGTGGGCGTGGAAGCTTCTGAATGTTTTGTCTTATAGGGCATGGCTTGACCATGGCCTGTGCTTGGTGGACACGGCCCGTGCGCATCTTCTGTGATCTGGTTTTTTGTCTTTTGGTTGTTGCTGAGGTGTCGGGCATGGCTTGTTATTCCTTCTTTCTGTATTTATGTTGGTTTTAGCTGCTTATTTGCTTCTTTTGTTCGTTTAATCTCTTTTTATCCTGAAAATACAAAAAGAACAAAGAAACGTGCTTTTTCCAACTTTAGTACTAAAAAAGGGTTAGTTTTATGTCTCATTTGATGTAATTTATATGTTGCATTTTGTGTACATCAAATATCCCCACACTTGAATCTTTGCTTGTCCTCAAGCAAAACTCTTTAAATGTGGCTTACACACCCAAATAGAATAGGTAGAGAAGAAGTTTTGTGACTTGTCTTCGAGTGTCGGGAATCCAAGATTCTTATTCAAATTATGTTTTTATTTTTAATTACAGTTCATATTCGTCATGATTTATTAAGAACATTTCTAAGAAAAAATATTTATTTAGGCATAACATGCTTCTTTAAAATTTTATTTATTTATATACAAGTTCACGATCCTCACAAGGGATCACTCAACACTCGGCCGAAGATGTATTTTTGTGATATCACTCGATTCCGATTTGGAACTTACTTCTACCATATGCTTGCCAGTGATCAAACCTCCTCCATTTTAACTATAAACCTTTGCGAGTATCAAGAGGACTTTGAAGGGTTTAGGCTTGGGCTAGAGGTAGGTGAATTTTTTGATTAGTGATATAGTATGGGAAAACGTAAATAGCGTCGGATATCGTAAAACTTTTCGTCTTTATTTTATTCAAGCGTTTTTCAAACAATTTTTTTTGAAGGAACTTGTTTGGTTATTCGAAGAGCTATATATACATTTTTTCTTTCAAAAGATATCCGAGCTTTTTACTAAAAGAAATGGGTTTGAAAGGAAAATGGTTTTTGTGGGTAATAGGTGTTTGTCTGTGTGGGTTTTTTAAACGAAAAGGTTTTAGGCTCAAAAGGGTTGACTAGGGGGATTTTTGGTGATGGGTGAAAAGAAATAAAAATAAAGGTTTTGAGAAAAAATGGTTTAGTCCTAATGCCTCCATCGCTTACTTACTTGGGTTTTAAGTTGGTAAGGACCGGGAATGCATCGTTTTGGCAAGTTCTAGAGTTGTAAGGACCAAGCGGCTATTCACACAAGAAACGAAAATGAGCATTTAGTTTAAAGATGTATGAATGTGTGCTCGATAAAGGCTCAAAACTCACTTAATGTGTGAATTGGTTTATAATGTGAACAAGTATATATAATCAAATTTTTAAAAAGTTTGTTATGCCCATTTTTATAATTTTCTTATTTGGTTCTTCTTATCACGACGCTATCGGTTGTAAATTTGTAAAAACATAACTTATTAGAACTTGTTATTCCCAAATTAAACCAAGACAAGAAAAAAAAGAAAAATTTTGAAAAATATTTGGGGTGATTAGCGTTTCCAATAGAGTTTTGTGTAAGGCTTGTTACTAGGACTTGCTAAATTCAAAGTGCTAGCTACCCCCCCTACACTTAAATTACACATTGTCCTAAATGTGTCCGAAAATAAAATTTTCGGCTGATTCGAATGCGTAAAAGTGCGTTAAAAACAAATTTTTGTGTTACTGGGCATCTGGGCACGACCCCGTATCCAGAGTGCCAGTAACAAATTTAACAGAAGCTTGACCACGGGGCGTGGCCAGTCAACACGGCCCGTGGTCGGTTACCTGTTTTTGGACTTTTTCTTGTAGAAGCTAAGCACGGGGCGTGTTAGGCTGAACACGGCTCGTGCTGCATATGCTGTAAGGTTGAAAATTTTGTCGAAAGACATTGTTTTTATGCATGGGGTGTGGTTTTGACGTCCCTTTGGTAGCTTCCATCTTTTCTTGTGTGTTTTATTTATGAAAAGTAAGACTAGACTAGAAACACTAAGTTAATACTAAGGATAGTTCCGCGGAATGCCTCCCGGGTGCGCCAGTTTATAAGGGTCCTTGGCTAGACCCAATACCTGTCATATATCACTCAAGTGGGATGTCTTACACCCAATGTTTCATCGCTGGAGCGCGTCATTTAAGCTTGAGTCTATGACTTTCATGTAGTTGACTGGGTCATCTTTAATTCTCTTCCTTACCCCAAACTTCATTTCCCTGTCTCCTACCCTTAATGTTATTTTTCCGTCGCTCATGTCCACCATAGCACGAGCGGTGGTCGAGGAATGGTCTTCCCAAAATGAGCGGAACTTGGCGTCTTCCTCCATATCGAGTATGACAAAGTCGGCAGGAAAAACGAATTCTCCAACTTTGACCAAGAGATTCTTGGTGATTCCTTGAGGGCGTTTGATTGATCTATCTGCGAGTTGAATACTCATTTTTTGTAGGGGTTGGTTCTCCGAGCCCGAGTCGCTTGAACATTGATGCGGGCATGAGATTGATACAAGCCCCTAGGTCGGCTTGTGCATATCGAATAGGTGATCCCCTAATTGAGCAAGGAATGGTGAAGCTTCCGGGGTCGATATTCTTTTGTGGGAGTTTGTTGAGGAGTACAGCGAAGCATTCTTCACTTAAGTTAACAAATTGCAATGTTTCAACCTTTCGTTTGTGAGTGAGGAAGTCTTTCATAAATTTTGAATATTTTGGCATTTGAGGGAGGACTTCTACAAAAGGGAGGTTGATGTGCAATTGTTTTAGGAGGTTTCTGAATTTTGTGAATTGCTCATCGGTCTTTTGGCGAAGTAAACGACCGGGGTAGGGCATTGATGGGTTTTTTGTTGGTTCGGGATGTTGTGTGGTAGTGGTTTCTTGATGTTTAGGAGGTGTGAGTGTGTTTTGTTTGGGTGGACTGTTGTTGGTGGATTGTGGCGGTGTTTCCTCAGGACCTACTTTTCGGTTCCTTAAGGTTATGAAGTGTACTTGTGTGTTTGGATTGGTTTCAATATTACTAGGTAGTGCTCCTTGCGGTCGTTCGGAAAAAATTTGGGCGAGCTGGCTAAGTTGTTTTTCAATGTTTTGAATACTCACCCTTTGGTTCCTAATATCGGACTCTGTTTGTGAGAAGCGGTCCGAGTGTCTTTTTTCGGTTTCGGAAATAAGGCGGGTGATGAGGTCTTCAAGCCTCTCTCGGCCTCCTTGTTGTTGAGTGAAATTTTGTGCTTCGTTTCTTGGTTGTTGTGGAAAGTTAGGTCTTTGATTTTGTTGGTTACTACCCATTCCCTGGTTCCCTCCAACCAAAGTTAGGATAGGTTTTGCCATCCTTGGTTGTAGGTACCTGTAGGGGGCCCGATGGTCTAGGTAGATTATCTACGTAGTTTACCATTTCTGTGTGGTTTTCCATGTCTTTGATACAACTCCAATTTTTATGTGGCCCACCATACCCTTCACAAGCCATAATCGAAGCTGTTTTTGTCATTTCTATTTTTTTTATTTTCGAGTATAAGGCTTCGATTTGGGCTTGTAATGAGGTGTTTTCGTCAATCTTATGGGCGCCCGTGGCAATAGACTTTGAACCCCGGGATGTGTGCCATTGAAAATTGTTTTGAGCAATTTCCTCAATTTGATTGTAAATTTCGTGGGGTCGTCTATTACCTAGGAGTCTCCCGGAGCTTGAGTCTAGTGTTTGTCTCGTGTGTGGCAACAGTCCATTATAGAAAGTGGATAATTGTTGCCATACTGCGAGGCCGTGGTACGGGCCTTTTCTCAAGAGCTCCTTGAACCTTTCCCAAGTTTCATATAAAGATTCCCCGTCCTCTTGTGAATAAGTGTTGATTTCTGTCATTAGTTTAGCGGTCTTAGAGGGCGGGAAATATTTGTATAGAAACTTTTGGGCAAGTTCATCCCAAGTGTTTACCGAACCACTTGGGAGGGTGTTTAGCCAAGCTTTGGCTTGGTCTTTTAACGAATGTGTCGCATATTTCCAAAAAAATTGGTAATATGTAAATGGGGATCTTCATCAGGAAGGCCGTGAAACGTGACGGAATTTTGGAGCATTTGAATCAAATGTGGCCTTAGTTCGAAGTTGTTAGCATCAACGTTTGGTGCATTGATTGCGGCCCTAGATTACCGACCGTGGGCCGTAGGTAATCCATTAGGGTACGCTGATCCGCCATTGTGATTTGATCCTCCGAAGCTTTCTCCTTATTTTGGCCTTTAACCTTTTTCTTAGAAAGCGTTCGGGCTCGTCTAGAGGTTCTTTTATGTCTTTATCAGAACTAGAGCTCATGCACCGCGTAGAGATTTCAGTTTCCTGCACTTGAGTTCGAAGTCTTGTGATTAGAACAAAAAGATAAGGGTCAGATTATATCACCACGGCCCCGTGTTCAATGACCACGGCCCGTGGTCGAGATACAGTAGTTCTATTTTCTGGATCCCAGTTACAGAGGAGCTGGGCACGACCCCGTGGTGCACCGCCATGGCCCCGTGTTCACTCTTATGTGAAGAAAACTTCTTACTGCCAGTGATGATATTGGGCACGGCCCTGTGTTCACCTAGCACGGCTCGTGCTGCACATCTGCAGAAAATGCAGATTTCCTAAAAATTCAAAAATTTTCTCAAAAAGAAAAAAAAAATTTGTTAAAAATAATTAGGCCATCGATTTTAAACTTTCTCAAAATCCTTGTGTCCCCGGCAACGGCCCCAAAAACTTGGTGTGTGCTAAGCGTGCTATATTTTTATTGTCATTTTTAGTCCATTTTACGCATAGTCAAGTTTTAAATTTATAAAACACGATATTCTACTAACACTAAACACACACTTGGGCAAGTGCACCCATCGTGAGCGTAGTATAGCGTTGGTAAGATGCCGAGTCGTCCAAGGACACAAGAGCTTTTAATACCGGTTTATCGTCAACGTCTAATCAATCTAAATTTTTGATAAAAGTTTTGAAACATAGAGATAAGTAAAAAGATAAATAAAATAAAATGAAATACAAATAGACAAGATAGAATCACTTGGATCCAACTTCTTTTTTATGTATTATTTGATAGTTTTCGCACTTTCAGACTTTTTAAGAGATTATCTTAGTTATAGCAGTAGGCCCCTCTTTTGAAGGTGACGTTACCCTCAACCCAGTGGTTTGAGTCACAGGGGTACAATCCAAAAGGTCGGAATATTGGAAGACAATTAAGTAAGTTATTAATGCTAAAAGTGGTAGGCACCTCTTTTGAAGGTGACGTTACCCTCGGCTAAGTGGTTTGAGTCAGCAGGGATACAATCCCAAGTAGCCGGTTTAAAGTATTAATAGTAGTTTACATATGAGGGGTTCAAGCCATTCGTGCCCCTGCCATCCAATACCCGTTGAGCATTGAAGGAGGCCCTAATAGGCTTGAACCAAGTCCTCGCAGGATCTATACACTGAACGAGACAAGAATTTTACCAAACCACCCTTCTAACCCCCTTCCAAGTAGTTAACGCGCTTTATATAGACCGTAAAGACACGAATGAGCAAATCAATGACATCGTGAAGAAATGTTTAAGAAAATTCACTTTCAACATAAGAAACTAATTATTAAAGTCATTAATACAAACCCAAATAAAAAGTGCCGAAAGATTAAAAACTAAAAGTAATACATAAAAGATTAGTCTTCACCAAGTGATGTAAGGAATTTAGCCAAGCATGGCCTTTGTTTGACAAGAACCCTTACAATCTATCTTGGATCCCGAGTACTACTACACACTCTAAATATGGAAGATGGATGATGGTGGTGGGTGTTGGTGTTGTGTGGTGGTGGAGTGGTGGCAAAGTGAGAGAGAAGTGGTTTGCCAAGGGATGCCTTTGTGGATAACCAAGCACCCCTATTTATAGTCTGAACAGAAACCCGACCACGGCCCCGTGTCCAGCGGACACGGTCCGTGGCCAACATCCTTCTCTTTCTTCATTAATTGCATTTGTCAGCAGAGGGCCCCACACGACCCTGTGGCTCTGGGCACGACCCCGTGATCAACTGTCGCTGTACTATCCAGATTCTGCAAATCTTATAGTTGACCACGGTTCGTGTTACTCTGGGTGGACTCGGTCCTTTGTGGGCTTGACCACGCCCCGTGCTTGGTGGACACGGCCCGTGCGCATCTTCTGTGATCTGGTTTTTTGTCTTTTGGGTGTTGCTGAGGGGTCAGGCATGGCTTGTTATTCCTTCTTTATGTATTTATGTTGGTTTTAGCTGCTTATTTGCTTCTTTTATTCGTTTAAGCTCTTTTTATCCTGAAAATACAAAAGGAACAAAGAAACGTGCTTTTTCAACTTTAGTACTAAAAAAGGGTTAGTTTTATGCCTCATTTGATGTAATTTATATGTTGCATTTTGTGTACATCATGTACCAAATCTCTTGGATTTGGTACAAGTTCGGGCGAACTTGTTCTGAGTTCTTACTGGAAAGTACAAGTTCGGGCGAACTTGTCTGGTTTCATGAGAAACTGGACGAGTTCGGGCGAACTTGCCTTGTTCTACTGGAGTTGTTACAAGCTCGGGCAACTTGTCTGGTTTTCCTTGGAAACTATACAAGTTCGAGCGAACTTGGTTGAATTTCTTGGGAATTTGACAAGTTCGGCCGAAGTTGTCCAAAGTTGGTCACTAATCTGGTGACAACTTCGAGCGAACTTGCACAATTTGGAGCGACACTGAAATGGTCACCAAATCGTGCGTTTTCGCATCGTTTGCTGAGGAAATCGAGTGTCCATCCCTCCAACCTTAAGCTATTGAGAAAAACATAGGCTGGAGAGGTCTTATGGAGCGAGTTTTAGCCACTTTACAGGAACTGGGGCTAATCCGGGCGGACTTGATGGTTCGTACGGGTTTCGTGCAAGGTGACGACATCGTCCTTATGCTTCTGGATCTGATATTTTGCTTGACAACGCCTCGTTCCACTTCATAGTGAACGAAACATACGTCATTAGTCCATATTTTGTGTAAAAATCGATGTTTTAGAAAGGTTTTACTTAGATCTAGCACTTGGTGAGTCGAAATCATAAAGATTTCTAGCTTGGGAGCCGAAGCTAGGCCGAATACACTCGTTCAGTGTAGATCTAAGTGGAAAAGTAGAAGTTTTGTAGAAAAAGATGAAGATTTGCATAAACAGAAGAGATTTAATGAAAATGAAGGTAATCCTTGTGCAAAATCGTAGTAAAACGTTGTTGTTTGCATGAAAAACAGGTTGATTATTACTTGGAAATCAAAGGTTTTCGGTTTCGGGAGTTTTCGGGTGAACTTTCAGCAAGGAGTGCACGAATGGAGGTGTTGGGTATTTATAGGTGAAGAGGATTTGATGGTAGCAGTGATCAAGTTCGGCCGAACTTGCCACTTTCCAAGCGAACTTGGCACAAGTTCGGGCGAACTTGGCCAATTCAGCATTGGGAAGTGCAAGTTCGAGCGAACTTGCTGTGAAGTTGGTGTCTTGATAGCCTGAACAAGTTAGGGCGAACTTGGGATGCCCAAGTTCGGGCGAACTTGGCCTAATGGCAAGTTTTGTTCGTTATTTTCACGTTAGGTGTTTGTTTGGCGATTCGGTTCGTATTAGATAGTTATGTTAAGCGTTTTAGCGAAGCGTTTTAGCGAAGCGTTAAGCGTTATAAATGATAAAGATAATGCGGTTTAGCGATTCGTGAGAGTGAGAGCGTTGCGATAGCGAGTACAACCATAAATTATGAAACACACATAACACATAACCAACATAAAGTAACAAAATCAGCTGCGCTGCGATGCGATGCGATGAGCGATGTCGAAGGCACAAGTGGTTATTGTACAACAACACTCAGCTATTAAAGGTAACATAGTTACTCGTGATTGCGTTGAATTAGCGTTAACAAGCGTTTAGATGTAATATAGTTGGGACAAAAGTATTTTAACAAACATAAACCCTTCCATTAATCAAATCTCGGATTACAATAAGAAGGCACAAACGAAATAAACGAAAAAGATAACAACGAAAATACGAGTTTTTACAAATCCGCTGCCCATGCCGTGCCACCTTTCACCATTTTCAAAAATCTATCCGTTCAATAACAGCTACTTAAAAAAAGTTTTTTTATTTACTTATATACACATAAATCCCTCATTTTTATACCTCATTCTACCAAAATCTATCCACTCTTCTCATCAAATTTTTAAATCTTCCATCTCTTTTTATAAAAAAACATGAATCCTTTCAACCCGAACAACCCCAACCCGAACCCGAATCCTAACATTTTTTCGACGCCCGGTTACACTCCGGCTATCGACCCTTCATGGGAGAATCCGCAATTTACATTTTCGGGATCCCAACAATCACCGAACGCGTTCCATTCCATGTCTCAAGTCTAACAAATGCATCAATTTCAAGCACTCCAACAAATGATGCTACGCAACCCGTTAGTTCAAAGAGCCCATGGTGGAAAAAAAAATGGTTATAAGAAAAACTTGTCAGCCGACCATGCTCGAGCGGAGGATTTTAGGATTATGAGGTTGGATCTTGACTCGGTTCCGGAGGATGAACGCGAGGTCTTCCGGAGGATGAACGCGAGGTTTACCGGATGATGAAAGAGAAAGTTAAGAGAAAATGGACCTCGTAGTTTTTTAGGATTTGTAAATTTATTTTTAGGATTCGTAATTTTATTTTTTTGATTTACGTTGTTTTTATTAATTTTATGTAATGGATTTAATTTATGTTGTTTGTTTTTATTATTTAATATTTGTAGTGGAGCAGGCTCATCCTCCACCCCCTTCATTTTGCTAGGAGGGGCATCCTTTGGAGAATAGGGATGTGGCGTCCTACGTGGCGCCCATCCATATGGGGATGACCCTCCCATACCCACTAGTCTTAGAGGATTCCTTTGGATTGGGTTCGGTTGTAAAATCATTCATTGGGAATTCCAAACGCATGCGGATGAGGTGTGTGAGGTCGACGGTGTGTGTCTATGTACATTTGAAAGCTTCAACGACTACTTTAAAAATCATTTAAATCACTAAAGCCTTGAACAACTGTATTATAAAAAAAATAGTAACTTTAAACTCCATAAATGCATACGACAATGAATCCTGATAACTAATTATCACATAATGCTAACGTGATGTTTTGCAATTAGCCATAAACAATATGAAGAACATGATGCCTAATAAGTAGGGGTGTTCATCGAATCGAATCGAATAACGAATTTTTGAATTATTCGAACTTTTATCTTTTTTAACCTGAACTCGTATTCGATTCGATTTATATCTGAAACTCGAATTCAAATAAATTCGAGTTCACCCTAAACAATACATTATTTTATTTTCATTTTTCAAAACTAATAAAAACTAATTATATTCAACATAAAATATAATAATCTGCAAAATTAATTTACTATCAGTATGTCAAAACACCAAAATTTAAAAGATATGTTGGTTACGGGTAGCGATTTAAGTTAGGTGACAATTTAGAAATAGTAGTATGAGTTATTTGTCACTAGGTTTGGTAATGTTATGAATAATAAACTTATCACATATAAATGTAATTCATACTTTGGCCAAGTTTAGAAGTTATATGTGTGTGTATATATGTGTATGTATGTAGTGTATATACATATATTAAAAAACTATAGATAAATTGAATTCGAATTTTGAATCAAATGTGTTCGATTCAAATTTGATTACTGGACTCGAATACAAATCAACTCGAATTTAAACGTTGATAATCAAATTCGAATCGAGTCGAATTTTGAATCCGAATCGAATTCTGAAACACCTCTGCTAATAAGCTTGATAACGACTATCTAGAATTGATGGAGCACAACAGGGAAGAACGTTCAAGTGCTATACAATATTCAAAGGGGAAACACAGACATGTTGAAAGGGAACGAGAAGAAGGAGCAGGTCATCTTTGGAATGGCTACTTTGCCCCATAGCCAGTGAACCTAAGAGCTACTTCAGGCGGGGATTCCGAGTGAGTAGTCGAGTTTTCAACCGAATTGTTAATGATATGTCAAATAGTTCTTCCTACTTTACACAAAGAAATGATGTACTATGTAGATTAGGTTTATCCTCGTCACAAATATCAAATATGCACATGCGTCACACGTCAGTTGACATACGCGACAAGTGTTAGACAATGCAATAAATACATACACATTAGTGAAAGCATTGCCCTAGAATGTCTAAAAAAGTTTTATAGAGGTGCCATTAATGTTTATTCAAAAATACATCCCAGGATTACTAGAGGCACATTCAACAAGGCACCGGTTTCTTAGAATGCATCGACTATATTCATTGACCTTAGAAAAAAGTGTCTGTTTGCATGGAAATGGTAGTATACATGAGGTGACCATGGACATCCCACCATTATGCTCAAGACAGTCGCATCATATGACCTCTAGTATTTGCATGCTTATTTTGGAGTAGCTGACTTCAAACAACGACATAAACGTGGTCAATCAATCATCCATGTCCAATTAGTATTAGAAGGTGACGCGCTTTGAAATATATCCTGAAAGAGCCACGATAATAAAGACTTTCACATATCCACACAGCTACAAACTAATTCTATTTAAAAATATGGTGAATCTGTAAGAAAGAATGTTGAGAGAACTTTCAGTGTCCTCCAAAGTCGACGGGGAACCATACTAGGTCAATTGAGAAGGCGAAACATGAAAGCAATAAGCAATGTGACGTATGCATGTTTTATGTTGCATGATATGATTGTGGAGGATGAACGAGATGCTTTATCTCAAGTGGTCGGATGATGAAGATGATTAAATTTACCAACAACATAATTTGCACATTGGCTAGGTTCCATATTATACGTAACAGTGAAATCCATCATATGAGCCGGGCCCACATGCTCCCGCTCCCCGTCCTACACCCATGACCGCGTACACTTATGTAGCCACTCGTTGGACATACCTTCTTTGGTGTATCATTGTTAGTTTTGTTACATAAACATACGTAAGTTCTTTGGTGTATCATTGTTAGTTTTGTTACATAAACATACATAAGCCTTAAGAGTTTAGTTCTGTTAAAATATTGTTTATTTTGTTGAATATCTCAAAATTATTAAACCCTTTTGACTTCTATTTTTGTGATAATATTTTAATGGGGTACCTCTGCTCATATGATAAGTTGGTTTGGGGATCTGAACTAGTAACCAAACACAATATGACTTATACATTTATTTTATTATTTTATAATATTATATTTAAGCATGTATTTGCACACCCACATGTGCATATACTTACAGAGGCGGTTTATTAACGAATGTCAAGAATTCTCATATTTTGAGAAAGGGTGAGATAACAAAACACATGGCTCTACTTTTGTAATTATTCGAGATTAGCTTCTTAGGCTAGTGGGTATGGGGTCGGCTTAGGCCCGGCCAGCCAGGCGCCGCACCCCCACACCGCTCCCTAGGCCGGCTTTGGCAAACCAGACAGATCCTTGGCGCCTGTGTCGTGCCTCCTCCTCTCACATACACCTATACATACATACATAGACATAAAGGGGCTCATCCCCCACCCCTTAGGTCCATCCCCTTTAGCCCATCCTCACACTTATCTTACGTGGCGCTGACGTGATGACCCATCTCCTAAGGATGAGCCTAACCATACCCACTAACCTTAAAATAATTTAAGAGAGTAGAGCCAAGCTCAAACAAGAATATATGAATGCAAAATACTTTTCTTTTGTTAAAACATAGGACAAATATGCACAAACTATTGTCATTCTTGGTGTTGTTTTAATTTTCCATTGTAATCCCCATGTAATTTTTAAAGCTTCCTAGTTTTTCTATCTATAACATTTCATCCTTAAAAAAAGTAGGTTAATGAGACTAAACATACCTATTATATCATAATTATTATATTATATAATAGTTCAAAGGGTCTATAGGGTCAGTCAAAAACCGTATGATGACCCGAGGTCTAAATTTTCAGAGTGCTTGAAAAGTTTTTATAAATTTGATATTATATATATAATAAAAAGCCCAAAAAAGACCTATTTACTTACCAAATTCTACAATGGGCCCATATCTGCTGAAGACCCAAATTTAAACCCACTAATTAATTGATTATGCGTTGGGTTGTGGAGCGCTCAAAAACAACAACATCGTCGACCTTTCAGGTAATTTGGGGAATGATTGGACGAACGACGAACGCCATCATCAATTCATCACATCAACGATCGTCATCAATCTTGCATTCCTTCTTACAATGATCGACGTTTTAGGTTCGATGCTATGCGACTCGGTCATTATTCTAATCCTATAAATGCATATCAAGTGCTTTTTACAATCCCGGTCATTTTCCTAATGTTAGTTCAATCATTTTGCTACACTATCATTATTTTGTTTATTTTATAATAATTAATCAATTATCGGGGTATTATGGCTTTTGGATATATAACTTATAATTTTATACTATATAGAGGGGGGCCAATTTTTTTGTCTCGCACGATGCCCAAAAGGTTTTTTTTTAATCATTCTCGGGGACAGCCTTCTAATAATTATAAGAATAAGACTACACAAAGAACGGTATTAATATAAATTATAGTAAAATAACTAAATAATATAGATGGAAAAATTACACGTTTTATCATTTATTTTAACACCATTTTACAAGCGGTGTCCATTTTCAACAAATTTTGACAGGTTTTGCCCTTTTACAAGGAATTTTGTTACACGTTACGTCCTTGGCCCTAACCCATTAGATTTTCTTGTAAATCTGATTACCCAAGGGTATTTTAGTCTTTTACCCCTTTATTTAATATTATTTAAAAATAAAACAAAACATTTTTAAGATTATTATATTATTATTATTATTATTATTATTATTATATAAACTCTCTTCTCTCCTTACCCCTCTCTCTCTACCACTCTCTCTCACACACAGATCTCATCACCACCTCCATCCTCCCACCTCTCAACACCATCACCACCATAATCCACCTGCCACCCCCACCACCATCAACCCGCCACCACCAACACCCCACCTGCCATCAACACACCTACCACCACCACCAACAAAACCCACCGTCCCCCACCCACACCATCTGCCATCGTCCTCCACCCTCCCACCACCACCACAACCACTCCGTCGCCGCCTACCTCAACCCTAACTAAACACCCAACCACCACCATCCACCCAACCGCCTAACCCATCTCTCTCTCAAACCACAATCAGAACCCTAACCGTAGCCACAATTGAACAGATCTATCTCCACCTTTCATCTTTCTTTCATCTTTCTTTAATTATTTTGTGAAATTATGAACAGGGGAAGCAAGGGTTTGAAACTTTGAATTGTTCTAGGGTTTAAGAAGAATTTTGGGGCTTTTTTTGTATGATATGTTGTACTTGGTGCGTGAGAATTTGTTCACTGGCAACATCAATGCAGCAGTAGAAGTGCAAATTCCAGAGCATTAATCAAATGGAATTCAACAGAGATGGAGGTTATTTCGAGCGTATTCGGCTGGATTGCGTTTTGTTCTTGGTCGATCAGCTTCTATCCGCAGGTTATTTTGAATTTCAAACGAAAAAGGTAAGATTGTTTGATGATTCTTAAGGTTTAGGTCTGATTGAATATGATTAAGTTAATTCAGTTTGTTTTTGTTTCAATCGTTGAAGATATTTTGTGTTTGAATTTGTAGTGTCGGTATCACAAGAAATATGGATTCGTTGAGGTCATTATTTTTACTGTTGACAAATTTCAAGGTGACGACATGGTGGTTGCAGGTGAGGGTGGGGTGGCCTTTGTATATATTTATACATATATATCGTATTTACAAAAATTGTCCTTTATATGTATAAGACAAACTACCCATGTACTTGCACTGACCAGATTTAACAAGAAAATTTAATTAGGTTAGAGTTAAAGGACGTAACGTGTACAAAATTTGCTTGTAAATGGCAAAAGCTGTCAAGATTCGTTGAAAAGGACACCGCCTGTAAAATGGTGTTAAGATAAAGGACAAAACGTGTATTTTTCCTATATATTTTTAGATCATTAACAAGGTGTTTTCGAGGAGATGGGATATGATGTTGAGGAGAGAAGCATGGTGAACGATTTTGTGTAAAACTCCTGAGAAGAAGTTTTGTTAGTACCAAAAATACCGGTACCGAAATTCCCAAAAAAGGGTACCGGTACTGGTATTTAAGATAAAAAAACCGATACTGAAAAACGCAAAATGTTGGTACCGAAACGGTATCGAAAATCGAACTGGTTCGTGAAATTCGATATCGTTCTCGAACCGGTACCTGGTACCATTTTGTTCATCTCTAAGTGAAAGAATGAGTGGGAAGACAGAGAAGGGGGTTCCTTGTACTAAAGGCACTTCTAACGACCGACGTGGCATCACCCGTAGATATTGCACGACATACACGGACCACACACTCCCATTAAAGCTCCATCGTCTGGCTCTATTGGTACGATCCACAAACTCGTATGGACCTTTGGCATGTGGGCCACATTCGAAGTTTAACGACTTCATTTTAAATAAGTTCACAATAACCCTCATATTTTAGTCTTAACAACCACCTTCACCAAATTCACAATAACCCTCATATTTTAGTCTCAACAATTCATCAAGTTTACGCTCTCAAACTTTACTGTGACTCGGTCATAACTAATCACCATGGATGATGAAATGCCTATCCAAGATTTGTTGGGTGCCAGCTCAAACCGAGCCCAAACGAAACCAGCCCAAGCTACTATCTGACAAAACCCCGACCCACATCGACTCCCCTCTCGATTCTAAAAAACATTTGTCCTGACCTACTACTCGACACAACCTCCCTACCTCCTAAACTACAAGTATCCTCAAAAAACACGATGTTGTACCGACCTACGTCACGAACTACGAGTATCCCCCTGGTTACCCACATTTCAATTTGAGTTTCGTGCTTACTTTCCAATCAGGTGTTGGATACAACCCTCATGACACCCAATCGCATGGTACATCAACTACATACCCGGTTTCTACTCTATCATCGAGCTAAAAGAAAAGGGCTAAACAAGTTGACTCGGGCTCTTCTAAGCCTAAAACTCAAGTTCATAAATGGTCCACTGAAGAAGAAGCTTTGACACGAGCTTACACTCATCTCACAGCCATCCCGACGGTAGGCAGGAACCAAAAAGGGAAGCGTTACTAAGGTGTGGTCTACAAATACTTCTGCAATGAAATTCGAACTATTCACAACCGATTCATCGGTAACTTGAAATCCCATTGGCACATTATAGCAACTCCAACAAACAGGTTTAATGAAATTTGGTACGAAAACGTAGCAACCACAACGGGTTTTCTAATGACCTAGCCAGGAACCTGTGCAAAAAAGAGTATGCAAAAGCCACTGAGCATCAATTCCAGTATGATCTTGTTTTTTCATATTGCAAAAAAAATAAGCCAAAATGGCACGAACTTGTGTCATTAATTTCAAAGAGGGTCAAGACATCGGAATCAGACAACTATTCCACATCTAATTCTGATGCAGTCGACCTCAGTGACAGTGATACTCCGACCTCGATTCTGAATTTCAATATTAATCTCGGGGAAAATGAAATCCGGACCGATTGCCAAAAACTACCTCGTTCAATCCGGCAGAAGAAAGTGAAGGAGGCAAGATCGAGGGTAGCGATGGTAAAAGGGAAATAACGAACGAGTGGGCCGCCGAAGCCGACATTGATGAACGAAGTCAAGTTACGGATGCATCAATACATGGACAAACAAGAGTAGACCAGGGATACATTCACTGGTCAAATGCCAATGGGTGGTGGTCCATTGGTAAAGGCAAAGCCTTTAAAAACACTTAGATGGGAAGGGGAAGGTCTTGGGTTCAAGTCCCACAGACGACATGGGATTAAAGAAATTAGCCGTTCAAAAAAAAAATCACTGGTCAAATGTCTCTGTTTCTCAATAATTAAGAGTTCCAAATTCTATTAATGAATCGTTTGACTGTGGACCCGGTAGCACAAACAACACACGAGAAGTTGTGCGAGATGATCAGAAAATGCCATGGCATGGAATAATTGTTATTTAGGTTTCCGTATGTTTTTATTTTATTTAGGTTTCCGTATGTTTTTTTTAAGAAAATGTTGTATGTATTTAAGTTTTCACTTTAGTCGTGTATGTTTTAACTATTGTATGTTTTTTAATTAACTTTTAAGGTATGTTTTTTCTATCAAGTGTTGTTTTTTTTTAATTTACGTGTTTTTTTATTATCTAATTTTTTATTTATTATATTTAATATATACAATATATAAAAAATAATTTATTATAATGTAAATAAATTAGATATAAATTAAATAAAAGGAAAACTAGGTGATGAGTTTGTGGTAAGGTGGAGGTGTTGAATTGTTTGAGGAAAATATGTAATTGTTTTTTGCTTTTGTCGCTTCTGCTTGTGGCTTTGCGACTATGCGTTTTTTTTGTGGGGGGAGGGGGCGTTTTTTTTGTTCCTGTTTCGGTTGCCGAAACCGGCACCATCATAAAAAACAAATGCAAGATCTGGTGTGAAAAGGTAACACGTTTTCTGAATAATCGAAGAAAAGTTAGGAGGTTGGCTCCTTAGGCTTCTCCTACCGGGTCTGCTTATAAAGATGAAGTAAAATGTATTAAGATTGCATGTGGAGCCATACTAGTGGGCCTGTATGTCCTTCGAACAGAGTAGGATTCTCCGTTGTTCTACATGAGTGTAGGATTGTTGTTTCATTCGCTCTTATGTTGGTTGGTTACCGACGAAGTCTACAAGCAGGCCAACAAAGATCCCAAGAGGACTGGTTATGGAATTTTGTGGCAACTTTTTGTAAACGTACACAGTGGCGAAGCTTGAGATTTCCAACCCGGGGTCGAAAACGTATATACCCAAAAACTTCTATACGAAAACTACATACTCTCCACTATTGAGCAAAAAATTCAGGGAGTCGGCCACCCCCTCCCGCCCCCACTATCCTACGCCCATGAATGTACATGTGCCACATATTTTTTACGGCTGTGTTCGTACTTCTCTTGCCATATGAGTGGCCATGATCTGTGCTATAATGTTTGGTGTTGTTTGCATAGCATATGCTGCAATTGTGATATTTGGCTACAAAGTTAAAGATCATGGTCACACAAACTGATGCAGTTGTTTAATCGTTGTTTGTAGCATTTATCGTTTTAGGACTTGGCATGTTTAGTTTTCTTAATTTTGATGTTTTTAAAGAAAACTTTATTGAAATGTTATTTTATAATTGAGAAAAATGCTGAAATATATTCACACTGGTTGGTTTACTTCTCATCACATCTTTTTGTGCTCGTTTCTGGTAATTACATGTACTTTGAAAGATTACTTATGTTACTCCTTTTTGTGCTCGTTTCTAGTAATTACATGTACTTTGAAAGATTACTTATGTTACTCAACTTTGCAGCAAACGTGTTTCCTCAAGATTTAAAACGCAAAAATATTCTTGCTAATTCTGACTGTAAATTGAAGATTTATGATTTTGGGCTTGCGCGGGTATCATTTAATCTTCTCTTACTCTGTTTATTTTCTCCGACGATGGCGTGTTGAGGTGGTGCGGCGGGGTAGAGGTGTTATAATTGTGTGTTTACCGGAGATGGCAGGGTGGTGTTATGGTGGTGGTGTGGAGGTGGAATGGTGGTGGGGAACGGTGGGAGTTGAGAAAAAAAGGGAGATGGAGTGGGGTGGGGTGGGTCCCACTTTCTTTTATTATTTATAATTAATTAAATAGATAATTAATAATATTTTTATTAGTAAGGGTATTTAGTCATTTGACATCCACTTAACACCAAAAACTAACCCCAATCCATGCTAGGAACTATCCAAGAACGAATTTACAAAAGTTGGAGACTATAACTGTAATTTTAGAAGTGTACGGAGTATAGGTAAAAATAGAGGAAAACCACAGGGACTATCTGGGCATTTTACTATTTTTCAAAACTATATTAAAGCAAAATCTATATTTTGGGTCCATGTGGTTTCAATTTTGTTGTCATTTTCATCCAAAAGCAAAATCTATATTTTTCAGTTAACATCCAACATTTTTGTCCTTTTCTCCCTTTTTATCAAAAGCAAATGATCAGATTTTTTTAATTTGTTATAATAAATGTTAAAAGACCATTTTGCCCTTCATTAAAGGGAGGAAAAAGACAAAAAAAACTAGATGTTAACTGAAAAATATGGCCAGATTTTGTTTTGGATGAAAATGGCAACAAAATTGAAACCACATGGACCCAGATTCAAAAAATGTAAGTTTTGGACTAAAATGACAAAAGTGATCAAACCTCAGGGACCATTTGACAGTTTACTCTTTATAAAAATTTAAATAGTGAAATAAAAGTGGTGAAATGATAGAGATTTTGAATTGGTAGAGAAGATGAATTGAATTGGTTTAAATAGGGAAGGTTAAATTGATAAAGTTTTTTTATTTACTTGAAATTTATTTTTTAAATTTTAAACGGTTCTGTTACAAAGCATTCAAACACCCTCTTCATCATCGATAATCTCTACCCGCAAACCTTACATGCCCCGTGCAACCCGTCGGCCCGACGGCAGTGTAGCCACACGGGTGGCACCTACCCAAACCACCCAAACCCCAAACGAGTTGTAACCCGAGTCCCTTAATATATAAATAATATAATAATAATAAATTATTAAAAGGTAATGTAATAAACAGGAGTGTGGATAATTCACATTGAGTGTATAGTCCTAATCACATATCACATTCCGAGTGAAGGAAAAAGGAGTCAAGGAAAAAGACCCTTAACTGATCAAATAATGGTCAACATCTGTTAGCCCTTTTTGTACTTTTGACTAACAAATATTAATTGCTTACCCTTTCTTACATGCAAAATATAAAATGTGGTATTTAAATGAACTATATAAATACGTGTGAATGCAATAAAATATGAAAAAACTATAATCAAAGATAGCTATTATAAGGTGTGTTATGGTTCTAATGTGAAAAAACATCTCTAGTATAGTCATTAGTTAGATAAACAACTTTATACTTCTTTTAATTGTGTACCATATTATTATACCAATGTAGATGCTACTTGACCCCTATCCAGTGCCGAAGCTTAAGATTTCCGACCGGAGGTCGAAAACGTATATACCTAAAAAATTACAAAACCGGAGGGTCGAAAACGTATATACCTAAAAAATTCTATACGAAAACGACATACCGGACACTACTGAGCGAAAAGTTCGGAGAGTCGGGCCCCCTGGCCACCCTCTTAGCTACGCCCCTGCGCCTATCACACATCATTTTTGTTGACATGTTATCATTAAACGTCTTTAATAGTAGTTAGAGCATTCACAATTCGTTCCCTAAATTTCGTGAGGGGGATTTTTATACAATGCAAAGTGATTATAGGTGGTTAGAAGTGGTTGTGAATAGCTATTACTCTTCATTTGTAAATTTAGGGTGACATTGTTCAGTCTCTATAATTTTTTCATATATTTTGAAAATGGTTGTGAGGGAATGAGAAAGAAAAGGTAATTATAAAAGTATAAAATAAATATTATTTAATTAAAAGGAGAAAAAAACATTTAGTTGTTTATTTAGTTGTTTTTAGTGAAATTATAGGATAAAAAAAAGATAGAAGAGATGTGAATGCTCTTAGAAGACAATAATTTTATATGCACATGATATGTCACGTATGAATAATGCCCCTACCCTTGGGCGTTTTCCATTATGTAGCAGTCCAGTCAGCAATGGGGCATTATTAGGCGTTTTTACAAAAGGGGCATAGTGGAATAATGCCTATGCCCCAACCAATCATTACACAATTATTAATTTTATTTTAAAATAAAAACTAATAATACTTCATTAAATAAAAAAATACAATACTAAAAATAAAAAAAACCGTAAAAAAGTAAAAAAAAAGAATTACATTACCAAATTTTAGGTTTTATAAAAGATCCAAGTCAAACATTTAATAAACAAAACTTTAGGGAGTGATATAGCATTTTTTAAAACTTGAAATAGTAAAGGTTTTAAAGTTTAAAACCTTTTTTAAAATACAATCAAAGTGCAGGGACTGGATATGAAAAATCATCATCTTCTTCCTTTATTCCCCCAAAAATCATCATCTTCTTCCTTTATTCCCCACAATAAACCTGCAACTTTTAAAACCTTCAAGAAAACCTTTTCCAAAATCTAATTATACACACACCAATACAATTTCTTTTGTTTTTTTAATTAAAACTAATTATACATGTGTGGCAAGGTCTGATTGGGCAAAGAAATGAATTTTAGCGTGTTTCAAATCGCGCGAGAGGGGATTTTTTTTCAAAAAAAACGCTGAATAGCGCCCACGGGGTGGGAGTGGGGCGTGATTGATGAAAAAAATTTGTAAATTCACGCCCACTACACATGATCTAATAACCACAACTAATCCATAGCATAAATTCTATATATAGCTACAAGTAGGTTTATACCTACAATACAATATTAGAAATGAACTCACACTCTATCCTATGGACTCGTTATATACAGGGTTGACCCTGAGAATTTAAGTGCCCTGTACGAGCCGGAAAAAAAGCCCTTGGAACCTAGCGAGTTATATAAACTAATTTTTTAAATGACAATTAACGTTAAAACAATAAATGTAGCAAAATCATAATATTAGAATGACATACCATATAATGTATGACAAGTCATTTTTTTATAAAATTTAAGATAAAGTAACAAATGAAGATAAAAAAATGATACGTCGGTATATTTGGAAATCAAGCAAAAGTTATCTTGTTTTAAACAAAATTTCGTCGAAACAAAGACCGGCTTGGTTTTGAAAAAATGGATAAATATATTCTAAACGTTTTTGTATGATTTAACAAAGAACTAAGAAATTAATGATGATTTTTATGATGAAAAAAATAAGTATTTGTGTTCTGATATAGCATATATAAACACATAGAGTTATTTTTAATTTTGATAAAGCATATATAAACACATAGAGTTCTGATATAGCATATATAAACACATAGAGTTAACTAGCATTTTATAAAATTCGTGGTACACACATGTATAATTTTAAAAGTTTAAGTAATTACAATTGTTAAAACATATAGTAAATCATTTGAAACATATAGTTGATTCATAAACCTATTATCTTCCTTGGTTTATAAACACTCATAACCATTTCATACGTTAATGAATTTCTTAAAAATTAGTAAATTACATAATAAAAGCAAACATTTTTTTCTCTTTAATTTGAGGACGGTATTGTTATAATTTTTCTATATATTTTTTAGGAGATGGGTTGGCGTTTGGCAAGAAGGAAATCTACATAGATCACGTCATCACAGTAATGGGTCAACATTGATAATCTAATATTAATAAAAGAGTCCACTTAATGTCACATGACATTCTCTTATAATAATGGATTTCATCAAAATGTTATGTGACAACATCTCATGCTACCTCAACCATAATAAATACAAAGTAAATTAATATACGGACCATTATCCACCTTAATAAATAATTATGAAAAACCTCCTCTCCTTCAAGAGAAATTAATATACCATGATGCTTGAGTTAATAAATTATAGTATATGATATAGATATAAAAATCTAAAAATTATTTTATCTCTTGAATATACCGATTTTACATATTAGAGATCAAGATTATCTCGACGCTATGACATACGATAAAGGGTCTTTTTTAATATGTCTGTATTTCATATGAATATCCGTTAAAAGCAAAAGCCTTTCAATCGTTAGTTTATTATTATCTATAACAAAACTATTATTATTTTTTTACTATTATTTATCTCTCCAATATCAATCATTTATGTATTATTGTAATAATTTTATTTGGTAAACACCTCAATGAGAGCTGGCATAACAAGTCAACCTGATTTGTTAAGACACGAACACGATAAGACACGAACCCGAAACACATAAACATGAACACTACACGAAATCTTATCGTGTCAGATTTTTGAAACACGAACCTGTTAATAAACAGGTTACACGAAACGACCTGTTAAGACACGAAAAAATTACCAAGGTATCATACGACCTGTTTAAGACACGAACACAACCTGTTTAAGACACGGACATGACCGAATTGGAAATGGTAGTGTTTGTGAGAGAGATTCAAAAATTAGGGTTTGGATTGTGGAAAAAGAACCGCATGTGTTTTTTAATTTTTAATTAATAACATGTACTTAACAGGTCTTAACAGGTTAACGGGTTTTAACCTGTTTAGACATGAAACCTGTTAAGGTCTTATTGTGTCGACCTATTTTAGACACGAAACCTTTTAAGGTCAAACACGAAACATGATAACTTTGTGTAGGTTCGTGTCGTGTTATCGTGTTCGTGTCAGAGTTGCCAGCCCTAATCTCATTAAGATTAACCACATATATTTCTAAAATCAAATGATTTAAACTATTAATTATTGATATAGATGGTAAAGTTACAAATAAAACATTAAATCTAATTCAACTTTTAATATAGTGTTAGGATCGATCTGTCCACTTGTCACGGAAACCTAAGTTTGTATCTATGTCATCGTAAGCGGAAATTACGTGATTAGTGACAAATACACAAGAATTACTGTTTGAACGTCAGTTTATTAGTCCAAATGTGTTTACAATGCGAGAAACCAAACTGACAGAGCTTCGCCTCAAAAGTTGCAAAGTTACAAATGACAAACCAAGGCTAGCTATATATAGAAGTACAAGTTCGCCTAAGATGTGTCTTGGCCAAGTTCGCCCGAACTTAAGTTTGGGCGAACTTGTCCAATACACTTACAAGTTCGGGCGAACTTGACTCCAAACACTATAAATACATCAAAATTTAACATTTTCAACCCTATACAATACAGACTCGATCCAAGACTTAGACGATAGACATTATGCATCAACTTATAGGACTTGGATCATTGTCATGTGTCACTCTCTCTATTTCAACCTTACAATTTAGACTTACATTTTATTTTAATTTTTTTTAATCTTTATTCTTACTAATATAATATTTAATGTAAATATGTTAATAACCATATTAGGATGCACTATTTAATTAATATTATAAGATAAAGACAATGTATTTTATTAAATATTATCATAAAATAAAAAATACAATAATTAGATCTTTTTTTACTAAACCATCCTTATATTAATACTAATCGGAAAAAAACACAATAATTAGATTATACTAATCGGAAAAAACACAATAATTAGATTATATTGTTACATTTTTTTTAACTATGTGATTAGGACTATATAGAAGTATGATTTATATTTTTTATATATATATAATAACATTTATAAAATTAAAATATTATTCAGTCTAAAATACTCGGGTTTATAAACTAGTTTCTTTTATAGATAAGAACTTTTTATAGGTAAGAACGAATCAAGTTGGATTGATCCGGAAACACGGTGTAACTAAATACGTGCCTCTATGAACAATTTTATTAAATCTGGCACTTGTATCATGTACATTGTATACTCTTAAGTATTTAATTATGAAAAATGAAACTCAAACACCAATGGAATAAACATTAAAAAGGAGAGAAAATTTGATATTTGATATACAAAACCATGCATGTGCCCCTAATTAACATTATAATAAATCAAACGACAACGGGTTAGATACATGATGGCTACCTTTTCCCCGTTCTTATCCGGTATTTTATTCTTAAAAACTCGTATTATATAAAAACAAGCAGAAACAACCATTAAAACTCGTGACTTATATAAAAACATGCAGAAACAACCATTAAAAAAGAAATAAATATACATTAAACAAACAAATAATGGTAACACATGGAAGGTTTTAAACTCAAGATACAATTAAAGAAAGTGTGACTTGGAATTGTATAAAAATTTCAATTGAATTTATATCAAGGCCTATGTTGGAGAGAAAAGACCGAATGAACTTATGATCCGACCCGTATTAGAGAGAAAACCTGATTGAGTTTACGACCTGAGTGTATTAGAGAGAAAACACGAATGAATTTATGACTCGACAACTTGTATCATAGAAAAAGCCTGGATGAATTTATGACCCGACCCGTGTTTGAGAAGACAAAAGAATTCAATTATATGTTTGATCATCTTTTGCTATTCACATCCAGCTTTCTCATGAGCTAATGTGCTTGCCAAACATCAGGTATCCAGGTATCTACCAACTTTTATAGAATCTCCAAAAACACAAAAAAAATAAATATACAAACTATTAATAACATTACTATATATCTTAAAAGGCATGGTCGGTGGTTTCAGCCATGCCTTTTGTGAAATAGAATACACAAGGTAAGTGTAGTGTGGTGGAACAAGACAATAATTTCATTTATTAATTTTCGGTTAACATCATCAATTTTTTTACTTCTTTACACATGTCAACTCAATGGGGTTAAATACTTTCAGACATGGACTAAAATACTTGAGTTATGATGAAAAAAAATAATTATTGATTTTAATGTTTCTACTATTTTTTTTAAGAGTTAAATGCTTGGTTGGTCCCTGTGATTTGCAAATCTTGCAGACTTGGTCCCAGTGGTTCACTAATTACACACTTGGTCCCAGTAGTTTCAAATTTTGCACTTGGGTGGTCCTTACCACTAACCTTTGTTAGATTTCTCAGTTAAGTATATGCAAAATTACTATATTACCCTTGAAATAATAAAAATAAGAAAAATATAAACTGGCATACGCAGCCCCCCCTGCCCCCTTTCTTCTCCGATGACCGGAGTCAGTTCCGGCCGGCACTCCGGCGAGCCACCTCACCACTACCATCCTCCTCCCTCTTCCACGCAACACCCTTCACTTCCCCTCTTTTCTTATTCACCTCACAAATCAGCTGCCCCCCAGTTAAACGGCCGAATCATTGAATCGGTTAGTAGTTCTACGGGTTGATTATCGATCGGATAGAGATCCAGAGATGTTGAGATGAGCGGAGATAGATCGGTTTGTTCGGTAGGTAAGGGGAGATGATCGTCGATGTCGAAATCGAGAAACTGACTCCAGTCCCAGATTGAAGTGGAGGAGTCGTCGATTGAGTCCATGGTGAAAGCCGGAGGAGATGGTTTCAGCTCGCTAATATCCGTCTCACAACCCGAAACCTGACATCTCGAACCACCACTCGACTTCCTCACCGTAACCACCGCCCTCTTCTTCTTATTTGCAGCCTCCTCCTCCGCCTCCGATTCAATGATTCGGCCGTTTAACTGGGGGGCAGCTGATTTGTGAGGTGAATAAGAAAAGAGGGGAAGTGAAGGGTGTTGCGTGGAAGAGGGAGGAGGATGGTAGTGGTGAGGTGGCTCGCCGGAGTGCCGGCCGGAACTGACTCCGGTCATTGGAGAAGAAAGGGGGCAGGGGGGGCTGCGTATGCCAGTTTATATTTTTCTAATTTTTATTATTTCAAGGGTAATATAGTAATTTTGCATATACTTAACTGAGAAATCTAACAAAGGTTAGTGGTAAGGACCACCCGAGTGCAAAATTTGAAACTACTGGGACCAAGTGTGTAATTAGTGAACCACTGGGACCAAGTCTGCAAGATTTGCAAACCACAGGGACCAACCAAGCATTTAACTCTTTTTTTAATAAAGAGTAAATTAGTCATTTTTTTCTTAAAATATATATATTATAATGACCATAATTTCAAAAGTATCTCATCTTTACTGTTCCTTTTTATCGTTCATTCTTAATACAAACTTTCTACCATTTCGCCCCAGCCATGTACACCACAGACACCCTCTTTGTGACATGATTTCTCAGGCCAACCGCCGGAGAGTCCAGAACCTTAATTAAACGTAAGAAAGAATGATAGGTGCAGTTTTCAATTAACATGGATACGAAAAAAAACGTCTTAGTGAAACACCAACTTTAACCCTCATGTTTTTTTACTTCATAATTTCACATCGCATTTTCTACAACACATCAATTCTTTTATTTAAATTACTTTTACGGATTTATATCGCAACGTGTGAGACGTTATATTCTTATTTATCTATGTCAAACTACGTTAATGTCACAAACGTAAACAAACGTAATGTGTGTAACAAAGTAGAAAACAAGTCTATAAGCATCGCACGTTAATGCCATCATCATAACACATGTAACAAAATCTAGTTAACACATTATAGATTATGCATCCACATTACATATTTATGTCCTATTCCCCTATTTCAAGAAATGTCTCACTAGCCTCAGGATCATACCCAAAAACTCTCAGATCTTCTGTCATCATCTCGACCGTCGAATATATCTCCTCGTGCCACGAACTCGTTAACCGAGCCAGAAATCTCTATACTACTACAACCTGGGGTTTTTGTTACACCTCTAATCATCATTGTATTTCTTAATTTATGTAAATCATCCCATCTATTGCAAGCTGCATATATGTTACATAATAATACATAAACTCCACCATTTTCTGGCTCTAATTCAATAAGTTTCTTAGCAGCTATTTCAGCCAAATCTACATCTTTATGTATTCCGCATGCACCAAGAAGAGCTCGCCAAACAACCGGATTTGGTTTAACTGGCATAGTGTTTATGAGATCATAAGCTTGGGCTAAAAGCCCAGCCCGGCCCAGAAGATCAACCATGCACCCGTAATGTTCAACTTCGGGCTCGATTCCATGGTGGATGGACATGTCAGCGAAAAACTTTCTGCCTTCATCCACCATACCCGCGTGAGTACACGCACATAGAACACCTAGGTAACAGATTTGATCCGGTTTTATTGACGCATTCAACATTTCATTGAACGTGTTAATAGCTTCATTTCCGAATCCGTTAATAGCATAACCGACAATGATAGAAGTCCAAGAAAATTTATCTCTTTTCAGCATTTCGTTGAAAATATCCACCGCTTTACTCACGTCTCCACATTTAAAATACATGTCGATAAGTGCATTTCCAACGAAAACGTCGTTTTTTATCTTGTTTTTGTCGATACAGACGTTAACCCACTCACCTAACTCGAGTGCACCCGTGTTGGCACAGGCGGTAAGAATGCTAACCATGGTGAACTCATCGGGTTCGACTTTCGCATCTTGCATGTTCTTGAAAAGCATTAAAGCCTCCTTGAACCGGTTTTGCTTTACATACCCGTCGATCATTGCAGTCCATGAAACCGAGTCTCTCACAGGCATTTGGTCAAACAACTCACGGGCAACGTTGAGTTTTCCATGATTAAGAAACCCTGATAACATTGCGGTCCAAGAAATAACGTCTCTCGTTTTCATGTTCTTGAAAACCGACAATGCAGCATCCATTTCCCCACAGGCTGCATATGCATCAACTGAAGCATTATTCAACACCAAATTCGGTTCAATTCTCCCATCGTTGATGTATCCATGAACGTGCTTGCAGCCGTCGGTGTCCTTTAACTTTGAGCAAACTGATAGCATTGAAACAAGAGTGACACAAGTAGGTTCAATTCTTCTCTTTTCCATTTCGTAAAAAAGCTTTCTTGATTCGTTAAACCGTTTGCTTCGATTGTAGCCCGCAATCATGATATTCCAAGTAATGGCATTGCTTTTCAAACATGTATCAAAAACCATTCTAGCATCACTCGAATCCCCACGTAACGAGTACATGTGCATCAACGATGTTACGACAGCTGGATTCGAACCAAACCCGAACTTACACACATGACAATGTACCCCCTTCCCATAATCCAACCCGACCCGTTTTGTAAACCCGTTTAGCAGAAACGGAAATGTGTAGTTATCTGGCTTCATATCCCTCCTCAACATTTCGATATACATGGAGATTGCGTATTCGGTGCGGATAGTGCGAGAGTAGCCCTTGATCATCATGTTCCAAATGAAAACTTTTGGTTCAGGAATTACGTCGAACACTTGGCGGGCATAGTCAACACTGGCTGGATCGCGAGTGCAACAAAAGAGGATAAGTTTGAAACATACTAAAGGGTCTAGGATTAAGCCTCTTACGATGGCTTGCAAGTGAATTTGCTTAAGTTGGTCCATGGATTTGCAAATGGAAATACGATGAAGTAAAGGGTCTGTTTTCATCGTTGATACGAACATGAGGTCAAGATAGCAAATCTTTTAGTGTTGCTAATTTATCATATTTGAGGTCTCTCACGGTGATGTGTAGACATTGAGTGCGACGGCGCCACCACCACCACCAACACCACAAGAGCGTCAACAGTTGACTCTACCTTGGCCACTTTATCGTTTACTGATCTAAACCCAAAAACAATGAATAACATGGTGATCGCTTGGATATGTGATTGTGGAGAACGCGCGTTAAGGATCACTTGGCATAAACTTGGGGTTTATATACTAATTTTTTTTAAAACAAATATGGGGTTTATGACCAGTCTTTTATAAACAAACTAAATTGATGATGCTGCGTTGTAGCGGCTAGACCAAAACCTAGGAAAGACGTAAAAAACCATAAATTTAAGTGACTAGGTGAGCTCGAACTTATACATGTATTAGTCGAAAGTGTCAAAGAGATATCTACAGACTTTTTAGAAGCCGGGAGGGGGTCAACTTGGTAACTTGAGATGAGGAGAAAGCCCCTTCAACACGAAACAAAGTTTGATGGCGAAAACCACAAAATCTCACTCGTGCTATCCCACTGCATTGCCGGATCAAAACCGAAAAAAAAACGTAAAAAAAATACACGAATATATAACAAACGTTGGTTAAAAAACAACGTTACGAAAATTCCCGTCGAAACATAGATAAAAATAACTCACGTAACACAAAATCCATTTAAAATTCAGAACGATAACCTTATTTAAGTTAAAGTTCAGGAATTGTAATGTAAATCGATTAATGAAAAGAAAAAAATATAACAGACATAAAGATGAGGGGTGCAAATGAAAATGATCAACTAAAAAACTAGGTGTTGCTAAGAGAACTTTGTGGTCAAATTCAAAAACATAATAAGTTTATGGTCAAAACAAAAAAAAGTAAGAAAATCAATTGTGGCTAATGAGTTGATATTTATAATTATAAATTATAATATAATTATAATTATAATTATAATTATATAATTATAATTATAATTATAATTATAATTATAATTATAATTATAATTATAATAATAATAATAATAATAAATATAGGCTTTATAGACAAAAAAAAAGCTCCTAAGGGTTTTTTATCAGATTTATTGGGTTTTCTCCTAAATTGTTGTATAGGCATTATTGCCAGCCTAGTGAAGATAGATATGATTGAGGTGGTTGCGCTCATGAGTGGTCCGTCAGTGATCAAAATTTACCGTTAAAAAAATGTTAAAATTAAGGCATCCTCGTGTGTTTGGGTTAAAAATAGGAGAAAAAGATATTGGGCCCAACATAGTTTCCAAACATGGCATACACATTCCAGCCCAACATAGGTTTTGACCTTTGCAGTTTTAAGCCGACCATAATCTCATATAACCAGATAAGGTAACCATAACCACCCAGGTCATGACGACAGCATCAGCGGCTATTCAACCACCCCTTCTACCGTCGTTAGCTGTGAAGAATGCAGTACATATTAAGAGCAACTCGTTTTCCTTGACGGCATTGCCACCTACTTCCGGTGGTAGGCGGTGCTTTGCCGTCAGATCCACAAAAGAAAACGCAAATTCAAAATCCGATGATGAGGTCAGCATCCAAATCGTGAAATCTGTCTTCGATACATAATAATTAATATTTGATAGTGTTGTTGATAAAACTAAACAGGATGATGATGATGATGTGAGCTTCTTGTTGAAGCTGGGAGGTGGGTCTTTTGCAGGGGCAGCTGCAATAAAGTACGGCAGCATCCTTGTGCCGGAGATAACACGCCCCAACATCATACAAGCTCTTATTATGATATCTACTCCTGTTTTAATTGCTGTTTTGCTTTTGATCAAACAAAGTCGTGTTCAACAGTAACACATGTGCTATGTTAGATAAACTGATGTTGCGTGTGAAACGATAATAAATAATTGATCACGTTGATTATGTGAACACCCCTAATAATCTTCACCAAATCCTCAAATTCAACCCAAAAGGCAGAGAATTCGAAATGAAAATTGATTATTGCCAAAAACATAAAAATGCCCGTAACTCCTACTAAAATGCGTTTTTTTGGACCGAAACTTGGACAAGGCCCTTCCGGAACCTTGCCAGGACGCGCTCCTCGTTTCAAGCTTCGATTTGACTGGTCGAACGCCTAAAACGGAGACTCGTAGCAAAAGTTATGATCGTTTTCGTAAATTACCATTGGTAGCTCAATCATAGGCCTCCGCAAAAGTTATGATCGTTTTTTGAACGGCAAATTTGGATCACTGTTGGACCACTGGAGTATCATCTTGTCATCAGTGAAACCACCACATCATATCTATCTCAACTAGGCAATAATGCCTATACGCCATTTAGGATGAAATGGGAAAAACTACCTTGTGGGAATCGAACCCAAGACCTAATGGTCCTTAAGCCTTATTTGACCCCCTAGATGCCACTAGACTATAATGTCATGGGCATAGGTACGTGTATTGATATGAAAAAAAGGCAAAATAGTCGTTGTATCAGTCAAAGTAATTGTGAACTAACAGAAGATTGTAAAGTGTAGAAATTTGAAAACAACGTTGATGTAGATGTCCAAAAGTTTCTTAAAGTTGTCTACAGTGATTTTGGGGTCTTCCTAGAGGGTTTGAATAACTATGATTTTTATAAATTGAATTGTCCATGGCATCATTGAATGACTTGGATGTTATTATGACCTAAGAACTTGTGTTATTTATAACCAAGAAGATATCAGATGATATTATAAGCTTGGGATAGCTAGAACCACTCCAAACCAACAAGCAAACAGATTGAGAAACAAACATCTAATGGTGTAAATAAGTTGAACATAAAGTTAAGATTTTGGTCAAAGGTCAAATGGACTGATTAAAGAAAAGGCGTTTTGTACATCTAATAGTAACAAGCTAGGCTCGGCTCGGCTTGTTTACATGAATGTTACAAAAGTATACTTCATCAGTTCATGTAAGAGTTAGTGAGGGTTGAAGATTGAAAAGCAAATCCGAAGGAAACTAAGGTATTTAACAATAAAAACCACTTAAACTTGAGGCAATTAGAGTTGTGTTCATGAAATGTATAAGGAATAATGGAATTTAATAATCTTAATTTTCACCAGTTGGTCGGCAACGGACCCAACTTCAAAAATAGTCACTGGTGATCCCAACTTTTGACATTTTGTAAAACATTGGACCCTTGCTAACACCGTTATAACGGTGATGACATGGCATGACGACGTGTCATAATTTATAAACTGGGCTGGTTACGTGGCTTTTGAACTTGAATATGTGGCTTTCTATTAAAAATTGAAAAACAATCTAATTAATCATTTAAAGCATCTGCACCTGTTTAATAAAGCAACAACGAGAGTAAGGAATCACCATTTCTGTTCTTCAAACCTTCAATTACAACGAATAATAAGAAGATAAACAACGATAAAGTGAAGAAGATTCGAGTGAAGGTAGCTGCTATCAACGATGCACCGGCGGTGACGCCGGAGAAACTGTCTGAACAATGCTTCTCGCCCAATCCAGAAACCGGCGGTGGAGAACAAGTTAGGGGAGATAACAGATCGTGGAGAACAAGTCGGGGGAGAGAACAGATGGTAGGTAAGGTTGTGTTGTGGGTGGGGTTAATTGGGGCTGAGCTGGTGAAGGGGCGTTGACGCAAAGGAGAGAGGAGAAGGTGGTTGGTGGAGGAGGGGAAGAAAGGAGAGGGTGGTGTCGTGGTGGTTGGTTGCAGCTATAGAGGTTGGTGGCAGCGATGGAGATCCGTCCACCTACTCGTCGGATCTTATGGTGGTTTGTGGCAGCGCTGGGAGAGGAGGAGAGGGTGGTGAGAGGGTGGAGATGTGCTGGTGAAGAAGAAGAAGATAAAATGTCTTTTGGGGTTTAAAAATTCAAGTTCATAGCCATATAATCAGCCTAATTGCCACGTAACCAGCCCAGTTTAAAAAATTATGACACATCATCATGCCACGTCATCACCGTTATAACGGTGTTAGCAAAGTTTCAATGTTTTACAAAATGTCAAAAGTTAGGACTGCCAGTGGCTATTTTTAAAATTGGGTCTGTTGCCGACCAACTGGTGAAGGTTGGGATTATTAAATTCTATTATTCCAATCCAACGTATAAAGACTTTGATTATTGAAGTTTATTATTGTTCCTAAACATCATTTCAAACTCAAAACAATATCAAATGGCCATTCACCAGATTTGTTTTGACCAATGACCTATCAATCGTAGGCGCAAAACTTCAAATTCTAACATGGAATACAATGTTATACATACATGAATCGACTGTAATCTAAGCTCCAACCAAAACTTCAAGATATGATTTCTAAATAACTGAAGAATTATTTCACGAGATTTTTCAATTTCTTTGAGAGACTCCGAGGAGGATATCTTTTTAGCATCATCCATTTCAAAATCTCCGGCCGCTGTATTAAGATACGCTCATCTATCGTTGTCTAGAAGTTCTCCTTGAACCAATTTACAGCTCCTTTTACGACAGACCTGCGGTATGAAAGAAACATAAACCAACTTTAGATAAAGATTCAAACCGCCAATTTTTTTGGTGTCTTTAAACATTAATTGAAAGAATTTTCCACCCGGCAAAGTCTGTTAGCTTCTTCAAAGGGTCATCTTGATCTTCTGAACTGTTACTTTCCTCAGCAACTGGTTCGACTTTAGTTTCTGCAACTTTAGCTGCACAACACAACAAACCTTAAATTCCCAGAATCATGGGACTACTGAAACATTGAAAATTAACTGTCTTTTGTTGGGAATGATGATTATCAAGATTAAACAGAATTTACTGGTATGCTGAGGATTAGGGCGAGAGCGTTGACGGGTGGATGCAGGGTTATTGAGAGAGGCAAGTTCTTCCAGAAGTTCACGTTCTTGTCCACTGCTACAACCGATATCAGCACAACGCAATTACAGAGTGATTAGCTAAGAACATATATTTAACAGTTCGACAATAGGATCAAGCTAAAGTTCGACTTTTTGACAGAGAATTATATATATTAAAAAACATACCTGACTCGTTTTGGTATAGTAACCTTAACGGTGAATAAATGATCCCCTCGGATAGACGGTCTGTTCAATTTCGGGGCACCTTTTCTTGCCAAAACAAGAATATCACCCGGTTGAGTACCTGCAGGGATTTGAAGTTCAGTCATCCCCTCAACTGTCTTCACCTGTACAAAGTAAATAGAAGTTATGTGCATATTTCATACAAGTATTACTAATTGGCAACAAAAATTAATCACCTTGGCAACAGTCCCCAATATAGCTTCGAGATACGAAATCGATATGGACGAGAGTAGATTAATTCCATCTCTTTGGATCTCGGGAATTTCTTCAACGTCGAGGTAGACGTAAAGATCTCCAGGAGGACCTCTGGTCAAAAGAAAAGAAACAACATCAAATGTTTCGGATATTTATTGCTTATTAGATGAAGACAAGACTCATAGGAAACATTAAGCTTACCCTTTTGGACCAGCATCACCTTCACCGGTAACTCTAAGGATGCTTCCTTTGCTGACTCCCGGAGGAATTTTGACTTTAATATCTTTCTTCACACGAATACGCCCTTCACCGGAGCACTTTCGGCAGTATTCCGATATCATCTCACCGTTCCCGTTACATTTTGGACATACAGAAACCTACATATCAATCAACCGTGACAAAATACATAATTTAATCACGTTTTCTGGATTATTAAGTTAATTCATGAGAAGCGAAGATTAGTAAAAATGAAAAATCCTTAATTACCTGTGAGAACATACCGAAAGGTGTTTGCTCTGTTCTCATAACTTGACCTCTGCCACCACACGTTGAACATATTCGCATTTTGGACCCCACTTTCGCTCCCGTTCCAGTGCATGCGTCACATGTTTCGAGATGAGATAATTCAAATTCCTTTTCGGTACCAAATATTGCTGCTGAAAATTCCAATCTTATGTCGTATCTGTAAATACATCAACTTTGTCAACCCGATTTTCTAGTTATAGAAATATATAATTATATATAACAAAAGAGGGTGTCTTAGGAAGAGTTCCTAACACACAACCTCTATAATTTATTATTTTTCTTTATCAAATTTACAACAATGCCATCCAACTCATGTTTTTTTTATGTATTCAACCCTTCAACTTTTAGCATTGCCACTTACACCCCCTCAGCTTTCTAAAAACTTTGTAAAATATCATTTTAACCCCCCTCTAGTTTTACGTGCTTATTTTTATGTATGTGGGTCAAATATAGTACGTTTTCACTAAGCGGTATAAGCTCGAGTTACTTTGCGTGTCGACTCCGCCGCAATGCGTGGTACCATTATTTAACATAAAAAACTGTTTTCTTACGTGCTTATTTTTAAATATGTTTTGTTATAAATCCAAGTTGGTTTACATTTCCAAGTAAATTTTCTCGGTAATGAGTCAGCTCAAATATGATACGTTTCGTGCTTATTTTCACGTGCGTTTTCAGTTGGTCTACGTTTTGACGTAAATTTTGTTCGAAAACGAGTCGGGTCAGATATTGACGATATAAGTTCGAGTTTAAGTTTCGACACATGCGGCGGGTCAAAATACTAGTTAATACTAATATAAAACTAACCGTATATCTTCGCCTTTGATAACGGTAGCGGCACGACGCCCTCCAAATCCAGTTGCATCACCACCAGCAAATCCACCCATACTTGTTCCAAAGAAGGTCTCAAAGAGATCAAACGGATTCGTCTACGACAATAAAAAACAACAATCAACAAACTAAAACAATTTATATTACAATTTTTTGCATCGATAACTATGGGCAGTACCGCATAAGCACCGGCTTGTCCGCCTACTGTGCTTTTAACTCCATCTTCACCATACCGATCATACATTGCTCGTTTTTTGTCATCCGACAGAACCTAACAATCTCATATTTCAGCATTCAAAGAATTATGAAACTCTGTAATATGATTTCTTTTATGAATTGACCTAAACATACCTCATAGGCAGCACTGATCTCCTTAAACTTTTCGGTAGCTCCGGGTTGTTTATTGACATCTGGATGATACTAAAAAGAAGAGGAATATTTGCAAATCATGAGTAATGATAGTGATGCATGCATTGTTCCGTTCATGAAACTATAGAAATATAAAAAAAATTATAACGGGTTAAAATGTAAGCAACATCAGTGACATTTCATCAGGTTCAGATGGAAACTACGTATATACATAAGAATGTTACGAAGAAATGCAGATAACAGAAAGAGACCTGACTTCATAAAATGTAACAGAAGATACAGTTATCTAAAACCAGTTGTCGCTAAAATGACACAAGACATAAATGCACCAAATCTTCACCATTTTATAGTAATAAATATAAAAAATCTAACAACACGGTAACAGAAACTACAGGAAAGATCTTTGCATTGCAGTCCAAAGTAACAGCAAAAATAACAGAACCATAGGGTGTTTGAATATGTGTTTTCGAGCTAATTAATTGATGAGCGGGCGCTATAGGGAATAGCGTAGCGAAGCACTCATGTGTCGCTATCTAATTTTGGTGCCTCCATAGTGGGAAAATAGTGGGATTTTAGGTTTTCTATTTTTTTTGTTTTAATATAAATAGTGATATGACACATTTATAAAATAGCAGGATTTTAAGTTTTTTTTGTTAAATAAGCATATAAAACAACATATTTGGATATAATATACATATAAAATATTTACAAATTTTTCTAGTGTATCGCTAAACATAAAATAGTGCCCACTATTTCATCGCTATCGCCACGTAGCACATAGGTAGCTTGTCGCTATTGTCCGCTATTAACAACTATGCTAACAACTTTCCTTCTCATAACATAAGAGATACCAGAGAAAACAGATAGAGAGGATTAACTGTAATAAAAGAAGAGAGAGGGCTACAGGGCTTGAATCTTTTTATACTCACAGCGGCTCACATAGATTGATATTTAATAAGTTGTGATTTCAATCCTTTAAGGATAAGGCTTTGGCCAATGTTCTTGGCGTAGATGAAGTGACTGACAAGGCTGCTGATCTTTGGCATAATAAGTTTAGGCCATATTAGCGAGAAGAGTTTGATTGATGCATTCAAACGAAAACAAGTTCCTTGGTAATGAGTGAAATAGAGCAGCTGGATGTCTTTAGCAATGCATTCATGATAAGTAAAAGTAATACAGATTAAAGTTTAGCAAACGAAAGCATACCAAGTTGAGTGGAATCTCTGGTGTTGAATCTCTAGGGCAGGGCTAGGTATTTTATGTCCATTAGTGATGATTATTCAAGAACCGATTAGGCATCTTAAACATTTAACACAAGAATGATGCTTTTGAAAGATTCAAGCAAGTTGGATGACACTAGTGGAAGTCAAAGTGACAGAAAGCTAACAATGAAGGAGTCTTGTGACTATTCAACAGATTTTGCAAGACTCAACAGCAGAATGATTTGGCTGACAGAATGAATAAGGTCAAATGCATTTGCTTGTGTGGACTGTAAGCTACCCAGTGTAACATTTAAGGGTTTCTCGGTGCACGTATATACCAATAGAAAGTTGAACCATGGACAATAGATTGCATTTTGTATCTTGACTGACGACGTAAAAGTGTACAAAAATGTGGAGATACTAATTACTTGAAGAAAGTGATAACCGGTTGTCATATATCTAATGCAAACTCAGCCCAAACACTCTTAGCAAAATACTTTAAGCTGACTGTAAATGGATATTGAGGTACTTAAAAGGAACAAGTAATGATTGGCATAGTACATGGAAATATTAAAAAAAAGTTTGAATCAATGGCTATGTAGATGCTGATTTTTGTGGTGACAAGATAATAGAAAAACGTTCCCGGTAAAATCCCACTCATAGCAAGGTCTGGGGAGGGTGAGATAAGGGCAAACCCTACCTTTATCCCAAGGAGACCACGGCCAAAATAAAATTCCTTTGTTTGACATACAGTATATATATACAAATAGTATAAAGTATACATAAGGAAAACAAAAGTTCTAATAGTAGTAATAAACTAGTAATAACAACAAGTAGTGATAAAACTAGTAAGGTAGATAGAACAAATCTACAGAGTGCTATACATTTTTCAAGAAATCAAATGTATCACGCATGAACGAACTAAACTTTTTTTAGGTAAGGTTGTCCTTTATTATGCCACCGAAGCACATTATTTTAAAGATAGAAAGTGGGTAAAAAGGGTAATCTTGCTGACTTCAAGAACTAAATTTCAGAAGTATTTGATGGTGTTACATATTGGTGAGAATGAATGACTACCAAGAATGTTAATGTCTACCTCAAGGTGGATATTGTTTAGGGGTGATATAGGCATTCCATTAGCTGCGTGAAGTTGATTAGGAGCGGGTGATCTATCCTGATAAACTTACATCTTACTTTTCTCTCTTTCTTAGCTAAAATAAGTATCTCTACATAAGTTTTAAAGATATCAACGTGCTTGAATCTTCCATACACACAATGAATAACATTTAATAAAGTTGTGAATACCACTCCTTGAATCATTGTGTGTGTTTGATTCGTAAAAATAATTCTTGCAACTTGAACAACGAGAAACAAATAATTAAAAGAATAAACCAAGGAAAATTATAAGCAACTCCTTACCTACCGCATAAGTATTAATTTTAATCCTATATAATCAGATAATCTAATTCATAATCACTTCCTCAAACACTCAAAAAGAGCTATTGAGACTCAAGATTTAATTCAAATCTAACCTACTTCAATATTATCATCCTAACGACTTTTTTTTAGCTCTTAATGGTTCAGACCTCTTGCTAATTCAGCACTTAATGGTTTAGACTGTTTGTTTCGCGAGCAGATGTTTGAATGGTTCAGACATTTGCTTGAGTGCTTCAGACCATAGTTGTGAATGGCGAACAACGACAAACAGCAATAAGGTACCTATATGCTACATAGCGAATAGCGATAAATAGCGAGCGGCTATTTCATAAATAGCGATACACTAGAAAAAAAATTAAAAAATTGTATATGTATATTATATCAAAATACCCTGGTATATATGCTAATTTACATGTATATTTAACAAAAACCCAAATTCTAACTATTTTATAGCTATATTTAATTGCTATTTATATTAAAAAAACAAAAAATAAAATAAAACGTCGCTATCTATCGCTACAACCCTAATAGCGAACGTAGACCTATATGCTACGTAGCGCGCTATAGCGATCGTTACGCTCGCTATTGACAACTATGGTTCAGACATTTGCCTCTGAATGGTTAAGCATTATACTGAGTCTGAATGGTTAAGACCTCTAATCTGAATTGATCAGACATTCGTCTCTGAACGGTTAAGCATTATACTGGCTCTTAATGATTCAGACCTCTTACTAGTTCAGCACTTAAAATGGTTCAGATATCTTACTAGTTAAGCACTTAACTGTTCAGAAGTTGTCAAACAGCCGACAGTCTTAATCCTAAATCCTAATCACAGTCACTTTTACAAACATCAAAACTTATTCTAATGTGATTAAGCACATGAGTTTAAACCAACATCCAAATACCCTCTTATTCAGTTATTGGATAAATAAAGCTAGTACTTTCCAGTTTCCACCACCTTCCTTACAAATCTAGCAACATTATCCATTTGTATACATAAAATAATAATAAGTTTCAAATTAAATGGCTTTTAAAATCCCTAACTTAACTCTAACCTAATAATAAAGTCCAATTAGATCACATGAATAAACAAAAACCCTAATAATAATAATATTAATAATAATAATAATAATAATAATAATACCTGACGAGCCAATTTGCGATAAGCGGCTTTAATATCTTTACTAGTGGCAGATTTAGGGACACCAAGAGTAGAATAATAATCAGCAGCGGCAAACACCACGAACCCATTACAGCGTTTGCCGTACAACTTCTTTTTAAATTGCGAAGACGATGAAAAGGAGATACAACTCTTGTTATTGTTGCGGGTGAAGGAGATGGTGCCGCCGCCGAAGAAGGATGAAGATGGTGAAGGGTCTCGAATGAAGGTGGAAGAAGGGATGAGAGCGAAAGAAGTCGCCATTGTTGGTTGTGGGTGGAGTTAGAAGAAGGAGCAGAGCGAGTGTAGGGTGATGATGTTGATCATTTGATCTAGAAGATGGTGGTGAAACAAGATTTTGGGTTTGGTTGCAGGAAATGGAATAATAAGAGTAGGGTGGGTAGAATGTAGAAATTTGTACGAGAGAAAAGATGTGGTTAAGAGACAATCATCCAACGGGTATAAACAAACGTCCAATCGACTCATGCTAAAACCGATTGATTATCTATAGGATAACTCATCATGTACTTAAAAACACCAAATCACAAGGACTTAAATCAAGACAAGTTTAAGTTTTGAACTCAAATAGTTAAAACGATTAAACCACATAGAGTAAAAAGGACTTTACTCTTACTTATATCTTGAACAAATAAGATAATTACTTCCACATAAATTTGGAGATTTAACTAATACCATTTGTAGCGGAGAGTGAAACAAATGCTTCACCTTTTGCCATGAATTGGCACGTGGTATATGAGACATTACGGAATATGAAGTGAAAAATGTGTGTAGTGGAGATTTGTGAAAATGTGGGGAAATCTTATTTTTAATTTGTTTTTTTTTTCTTTTTAAGTTAAAAGGGGGTTCAAAATAGATGTGGGAGGATGTGATTGGCCATTCAAATTCATCTCAGACGTGTTTGAGGAAACGCCGTTAAAAAAATGCCAAAAACACCCCGGGAGGCGGTGTGGTGGGCTTTGTGGGACGTTTTTTTGGGCATTCCACCCTCACTACAGGTGGTCTAATTCATTAGACAGAGACACTTGTCTTTTAAACAGGAGATCCTAAATTAAAAAAAAAAGATGCATTTAAGGGTGATGGGTGTGGGCGGCAAACCAGATCGGTAAAAGGGTTTGCCGAGCGGGAACACCGCCGCCGACAACTTTTGCCGATCGGTAAAGCCACCCACTTGGTAAACGTTTGCCGATCGATAAAAACCAAAAAACGGCTATATAGCCGTTGGGAATGAAAAATAAATAAGTTTTTCAATTACACTATATATTCAAACCAAACTCATTTTAATTCATTTTACACTATAAATTCTTCCCCAAATCAAACCAAAAAATACAAAACACTAACCCGAGTATTGCAAAACAAAATGGCGGATGAAATCTCGTTGTTTTTTCACCCGATAGTAGCGACTAGTCGTCCGATAGTAGCATTCTTTTTTTTCAAAATCTACTCAAAGAAGCCGAACTACAAGACACAGGTGCTTCAAACCGAAGGAGATATATTGAACGTCAACGGGAGGTTGGGCACGAGACACTCATGGCGGATTATTTTGGCGAAGACCTACAACGACAATATTTTTCGGCATAGGTTCCGTATGTCAAAACGTTTGTTTTAAAAATTCTGACCGACGTGGAAGTGAATGACGAGTGGTTTCAAGATTCCTACGATGCACGAGGTCGGAAGGGCTTCACGTCGTTGCAAAATGTTACATCGGCTATTAAACAACTCGCAACTGGTAACCCTCCAGACGAAGGCGACGAGTACTTGCATATGGCCGCACGAACTTCCCGCGAGTGCCTAGAATATTTTTGCGAAACGGTTTGCAAAATAAACGCTTCGGAGTTCTTACGTAAACCAACAAGCCACGACATGGCGACACACATGAAGAAAAACATCACCTTCCTGGTATGTTCGGTAGCCTTGATTGCACCCATTTTGTCTGGCGAATGATAGGGTGTTGAACGAGCTAATGGATGAAGATACGCATTGGATACTTAAACACGATCTCACGGTTCATCTCGCAAGTCAAGATTTACCCCACCTATTGGTCGATTCTGACGGGACTAGTTTAAAATAATTGTTTAGTTTAGTGTAATTTTATTTGTTTTTAATTTAATGTAATTTTTATTACTTCTACATTTTTATTTTGTTAAAATACATGTTTATTATTATATATGCTAGTTTTAAAAAAAAGTTTACCAATTCATGAAGTGTCTAACCATTATCAACACTTTTCATTATAGTTTAAACTTTTTTGATGGAATGACATAACACTCTCTGATTGGTTGATTTTAAAGTTTGCCACTTTCAAATGTCTAACCACTCTCTTCACCCTAAGGATTATTAAAAGTTACATTTGCCTAGGGCCGGCCCAACAGGCATTAGACCCTAGGGCCACCAAAATTGAAGGGCCACCAGTTTTTCAATAGGTTTTCTTTATGCTAGGCCTATTTTCGCAAACTTGGCGCAATTTCCTTATCCCTGATAACCCAGCGGCTGGCATATACGTGAATCTTCAAAGCGCGTGCGTGCAAAGAGAGAAATTGATGAATTAATCCTTGAAATTAGCGGGTTAAGAATGTCCAATATGGAATCAAGCAATCAGACATGCAATATACATGGCATCACAATTTTCATTCTCAACTGAAAAACACTGTGCAGGTAACAATTTAACAACGGGTGTTTTAAGTTTTTTATATACTAGTCAATAATTTTTATTTTTTTTACCAAGTAACAAATTACAAACTTGAGATGATTGATCGAACCCTGGTCGCAAAACTATCCGTTTTGCGATTTTTATTATTGTGGTTCGCTTGGAACTCGGAATACACAGGCACTCACTCTTTTCTACGATTTAATTTTGTGGTTGGCAATTTCATCTTTTGGCTCTTACGACATTCACATCCTCATTTGTTGTTTAGGAAATTAGGGTGTATTTAACTATTTGAATTTGTGGTTTAGGGCTATTGGCTAATTTGAAGTTGTTGTTTAGTGAATTAGCTGATTTCATTATTAAATAGATTTATATTTAAAAATATACTATATCTATAGAAAACATATAACTTAAAAAAAAATTAACTACGCCAATTATAAACTTTTTAGTTTATAGTTGGCGCTCTCAAGCCTGGGTAAAAGAGGAGGATTTTGTTACTAAATATGTTGAAAATTATAATTATGCAAAAGGGCCTCCATTTTATAGTTCGCTTAAGGTCTTCAAAAAACGTAAAAACGACCCTGCATTTGCCAAGTAATTTCAATCACATATTCTCAAAACATAATATGGAGTATGCTTTTAAAAACTTTATTTACTTACCCCAGCAAATTAAAGTGTTAAACTTCTGTTGCTAGTTCTTATCCAATAATAGTTGTCAACCTGTCATACTAAATTTAATTGTTTTTTTTTTATTAGAGCACAAATAAATTTGCCTTAGCGACAAATTTCACCAACTTTATCCCTAGTTCAACAATTATTGATTATATTTGTTAGTAGACGTCTATTTAGACTATCTACTGTGTGTTAACCTTTTTATGTGAAATTAGTATGGGGCGTTAAAGAGTATGCCCTTTGGTTATTGAGACACCAACGCTCTTTTTCGCACCCAACAACAGGCGTTAAGCCCTTTAGAGATGGGGTCCATCACCTTTTGATCAGTTACATCGTTTTCCTTTTTTAATTATTTTCTTTGATTTTAATTTTAATTATTCTATTACACTTACTTATTGGGTGTTTAGTTATTACTCAAATTTCTGCTTTAACATTTATTACATTTAGTTATTGGGTGTTTAGTAATGGCGGCACATCATTGAATCAATTTGGACTTTCAACCAATTTTCATACTATAAATTAACAAGTTTTTGTTGCATTGTGTGTTGTACTCCAAGCTTGGTTGAGTTTTTCAAAAAAAAAACTTTGATTTTTCACTTTTAATCCAAACATTTTCATAATTTGTATTTTAACTTTTTTACTTTTAACCCAAAGTTTTTCATCTTTTATAATTTAACAAAACACTTTATTATTTACAGCTTTGATCTCTATACTTTTTATCTTTCGAAGTTTTTCGTTTTACATTTCGTTCTAAATTTTGCGAGTTAACATGTCGTAGCGTGCATGTGACGTTCAACGTTTTTTGCTATTTTTTCATATTTAACAGCCCGTCACAACGTGTCTATTTTCCCCTTTTGACAAGTTCGTTGCAAAGGGCGGGTCCTAGATCGACTAAGTTATTGTTTTCTACGTTTTATGTTTCTGTTTAATTTTTTTGCATTAACATACTGTAACAGGTGTGTGTGGTTCAACGATTTTAGGTCTGCTTTACGTTCGGTGTAATTTTTTCCATTTTATCTATTTTATTTTTACGAGTTTTTCCGATGCTGAGAGTCGATGCCGGTGTGGCATTGGTGCTACTTGGCACAGTTTTACGAACGTTTTTAACCTATTAACTTTTTTACTAATATTTTGTTTCGGTTTACCCTATACTTCCTTTACTTAAAAACTATTTTTTTACATGCATATTTTTTGTACAGGTAGGTATAATATATGATGTGTTCTACATTTCAAAGTAAATTTTTTTTATAAACGACTCAGGTCAAATATAACATGTTTTCGTTTAAAGAAACCATTTTTACGTGCATGTTTTTATGTACGTTTCGGTATAAATTCAAGTTGTTCTACATTTCGACGTAAACTTTTTTGGGAAATGATTCAGGTCAAATATAATATGTTTTTGTGTTTATTTTATGTATGTTTCGTAAAGTTTGTTTCGAACCGAGTGGAGTCAAATTATGGTTTCTTTTTCCCCTTTTTTGAAAGCTCTAATTACTTCCTTTCGATTACATGTATCAGATTTTCCTTTATACCCGTTACGTTTCCTATGTATGAGTTGGGTCACATATAACACGTTATGATTGTTCGATATAAATTTGATTTACTTTACGTTTGATGCAATCACAATGCTTATACAAGTTACATTGAGTTCAACTTGATACGTCGAAATGCGTGTTTTCATATGATTAATGTATCATATAACGTTTGGACTAATCCATTCAACGTTTACGATGTATCCGCGCCGCAGCGCGGACGGATCTTTATCCTAGTTAACATTAAAATACACCAAATTGACTTTGATCACCTCCCACACACATTGGTGTTTCATAGAAAGCATAATTGCAAAAGGCATCATCATTACTCTTAACGCTTTGAATTATGATTCAAGCCAATTTTTAATGACAGGGGAATAGTAATCAAATTCATCCCATTAGACTATGCGTAGTGGTAATGTCCCCATCCTTGGATGTTTTTCGTCATATGGCAGTCCAGTCGGCAAAGGACATTATTGGGCATTTTCTAAAATAGGTGTAGTGGGGATGTGGGCATTGTAAGGCATTATATTAATAGGGGCGTTAAACAATTAAATAAAAAAAATCATCCAAAAAATGTTACTGGGCAAACAAAAAGCATCCAACCTGTCATTGGCCATCTCTTTTCTTCTTCAACGTGGAAAAAAGAACGCCATGGAGCAAAAGGCCAAGGAAAACACCCGGGGGGCGGTCGAAGGGGCGTTTTTTAAAGCCAAAACACCCAAAAACCTATCCGCTACGCATGGTCTTAGGGTACACCACGTGAACCACTGGATTGGTGACATGTTGCACTTTAATATTTTAATTTAATTTTCTTTTTCACTTTATGTTATACTACGTATATAACATACGCTATTAACTCGTTTGTCTTTTGATTTTATGTAATAACTTGCATCCTCTTATACTATGTATAACTCTTTTGTCTTTTGATTTTATGTAATAACTTCATCCTCTTATACCCTGTATAACTCGTTTGTCTTTTGATTTTATGTAATAACTTCATCCTTATACTATGTATAGTATACGCTATTAACTCGTTTGTCATTTGCTTTTCTGTAATAACTTCATCTGTTAACTAAAAAAAATGGGATGCTTTATAATTATCTATTATCTGTTAATGAAACGATGATCACAACACGACTATATACAAAATTTCACCCTAAGTCGAATATGATCAAAACCAACAACACATAAGTCAAATTATTAAAACCAACACATACTCAAAGTTGACTTATTTCTAGGAATTCTTATTTGAGTTCACAAATTACTTGGAGCATCTGCAATGATCTATCATTGAGAAATACGCAACCCTCATGGAGGAGATAAAGGATGAAACCCGTGGCGCGAAGTTTGTGGAAAGAGAAGGGGCAAACCTAGGACGCGTGTGATGTTGCGTTCGTGAGACATCAAGAGAAGCTCTTAAACTGAAAAAAAAAAAAAGAAGAAAAGAAAAACCTTACCAAGCCGTGTCTTCTAGTCTCTAGATGCTTTAGAAAGATTTTAAAGTGAGTTAGGATCACAATTAGGGATTTCAATTTTATACCGAAGAACCTCTGCCTTCTCCAATGAATTCGCAGAACCCAAATAATTTTTGTGTTAGCAGATGCTTAATACGAAGCGAAAAAGCAAGCAAGCAAGCACAAGTTTAGTGAACCAAAAGTTCCAAAAAAATTAAACTGAGGTCTTACACGTTAAATTAACCAACCATTAATCGATGTTTAGAACATATAATCTACTTGCCATTAATCTGGCAAATGTAGATCTCTTGGGACAAAAATAAAATAAAATTTATAACCAATAATGAACTCAAACTTCACCTCTTTATTAGAAGATATCAGGATGGAATCGTCCAGGAATGGAGTTGTTTCCCTGAGCTTGCTTTAAATGCATTGTCAATGCATAGTTATTCACCTCAAGTGTCCTCACTTGCTCTTGATATTGAGATAATAACTGTTTCAACTGCTGCACCTCTACGTTCCTCTCATCATATTCTTTTTGTCGTTCATGTTGAATGGCTACAGCGCGTTTCAGTATTGCATTCTCCCTCAGAAGAACTTCAATTTGCTCCTTGAAAACTATATTTTCCTGAAATTAACAGTACAACCAAATAAGATAATTGAAAACAGTACACGATACACACACGGGTGTGTTTGTGTTTGGGTTGGGAAGCTTGCCTTATGAAGGGTTTCTGCTGCATCACCAGCAGCACGTTCGGTTATAGATTTCTCCAAACTTTCGAGTACCCCATGGCACGAAGTCTAGCATCATCAATGCTGGTGGCACTTGTCATTTCTGTCACAAACAACTCAACCCATTCTGCACCGTTTCTTGGTGAGTTTTCAAATGAAACGTCTTCACTGGCAGGACCAGGGCCTGCACTTTCATTTAACGAAAGAACTTAGTCTATTAGAATACACGATAACATACAAAATCCAAAGCATAAGCTAGAAACAAAATTAAACAAATTACCTTTATCAATTACTGTGTTCGGCTGTCCCAGTGAACCTGAAACCCCATTTACATATCCAAGAGATAGCTCGTTGAGACTCTTAATAGCAGAATCTATATCATTTCCACTCTTTTCTAACGCTTCTTCCAGAAGCTAAAAACACAGTTACGTCTTTCCGGTTAGAATAAACTTGAACATAGAATAACAGTAATGTAATTCGACACTAAGCTTGACATAATAAAATATAAATAGTGACAAATTCACACAAAACAGCAAATTGATTCAAACCAGATGACACGCATGCATAGACTATGTAAATGCATACATACACACCCAAATCATCACCACAAACAAATGATTATACAACCACATCTAAATTCTATCAAGCATTTTTTGAACTAGGAAAATTAAACACAGTTTACACTCAGGAGTCAGAAATCCATCACACTGATAACCTGCACGTGGTTATGGATATCCGCATGAACACCATTCAACCTGAACGTGGGCTAACACATTTTAGTTATTCTGCATTTTCTTTGTTTATTACTACGTCCAAAGTGGTGTGTGTTGGTAATTCAGTAGTTATGTTTCTCGTTGTTAATTCCAGCCTATAAATAGCATTTCTATGTTCAAACTAAAGTTATGAATGAAATATCGAAAAAAAAATCTAATTCTCTCTAAATGTTCTTCTGGTCTCCTTTAATCTCCATTCTAGTTGCGTAAATCCGATCGCTACACAACACGCACAATTAAAAATTGATTAATCCAGATTCAAAGTTGATAAACCTAAATCAAACAATTGCTAAATCTAGGGTTCTAACCTAATTATCAGTAACCAATTGAAGTGTGTAACTGAATAATTTCAATTCCATGAATAATTTTTGCTGAATTCACCAATCGATCTACGACCTTAATTAATACAAATCAACAAGCAAACCAAATAGATTGATAAATCAGCAATTGAATAACTTAAATTACAATAGATTTAGAAACGCTACCTTCTTGTCCATATTAGGGAAAACCGATCGGAGCTTATCGACGAGCGACGGCGACGGCGACGGCGGAGAATTAACGAACGATGAAAACCTAACCGGAGAAGTTGAACTAAAGCAGCGAATTTTCTTGGAAGCCGGAGGAGAAGCAGAATTTGGGGACGTTTGTAGGTCTTCGAAGAACGATCTCTTCCCGCACACAATCGCAGACATTGTTTGTTGAAATCAAACGAACAGATATCTGCTAACAAACAGGAATCGATTCGGTTGGATCAGAAAGTTCTGGCCATGCGTAGAGAAGTGAAATTGGAAGTGATTTAGGGTTAGGGTTTTGGCCTTTGGGGAGCAGATGAGATAATATTTGGTTTTCTTGGTGGAGGAGGAAGGGGTGGTTTTTATTGAGGATGCGTGTTTTGTTGAATAGGGAAAAGCATTTAAATATTGTACTTTTGACGAGATGACACGTTGGATCCCTCTTGCTTGATAACTTTTTTCTCTTTTCTTTTTTTTTTTTTTCATGAAAAGTAGGAAATTATTAAGAGAAATTACGGAATAGTTTTGTTTTTTTTTATTGTGTTATACATGTGGAGGTTCAATCCTCTTTGTGTAGGTGGAGAGCACTCTCACTAGGATATTGTATGACGAGAGATTCCTATCAAAACTAAAGAGTTGTAGTTAGATTTGTATGTTATACGCAACATATTGTTAGAAAATCAAGAAAACACAAAAGTGTAAACTAGAGGTAGCGAAACGAGAATATTAAGTTGGATGTGTAGTTATAATATAGGTTGGATATAATTAGGGGTGACTATTGGATGCCCCATAAGAAGGGAAAGAGATCTATAAATACTAGAGAGCAATTTTCATAAAGAGTTACAAAGAATTCAGAAATTATTACAATGAAGTACATACAAAATAAATTGAAATATAATTATGTACTAACAATATCAAATAAGTTAAGAGAGGGGAGTCAGGAGGAGATAAGTGACGGTCACAGTTAAAACCTCGAAAACTCTCACTGTGAAAAAGAGGAGGGGTTGAGGCAGACCGAAACTGACTTCGGAAGAGTGGATTAGGCAGGATTTCTAAACTTCCACATTTCTTAGAACATGGTCGAGAATGGGAGTATGTGTAGACATAGGATCAAGGTTAAGGACTTTTAGAGAAAGACACGGGTGTATTTTTTATTCTCACCTTAGGAGCTTGGTTTCTTAGCCTATGTTCATGGTCTATATATTACTCATATGTGTGTCTATATAACGTGTTATCTGTCTATCTTATATGTTTTCACCAATCTTACCATCTTTGATTTCTCCGTTGATGTTGTTAAGGTGAGACGACTCAATGCCTATTAAAGCAATTTGTCCTCCTGCTGAGAAAGCATTCATTTATCAACTCATTTTTTAAAATACTTCTACTAAGCGCCTATTAAAGCAAGCACTAAACTGGATGGTGAGTTTTGTCATTAGTTGTTATAAATATCTAAAGTTATGACACGACACCGATTCTACTCACACATTTTTGATAAGTTGAGAACATTACACAATGTCACTTAGATGAGTAGTTGGTCCATATGTTACGAAGCGCCACACAAACAATTAATCTTTTAATTCAAAAGATCTATATATTGAATCACTCATCGCTTAAAAATCACGCCTGTGTAACAATATCTCTCTATGTGTTTAAATGACTTATTAGTTAGTAATACTTGTTGTCTAAACTTCATATTTTAAATGCTAGCAAACTTAATTATTGTGTTGTCTTCCTCAGAACTACGAAGAAAGGAATACTATATGGTGTGTGAATTGAATTTTGGTAGATGAACATTTATCTGTTGGTGATACACGTGAACATGTACTTGTTAATGATACACGAGTGAAAAATTGGATACGTAAATGACGGTTCGTGTACAACATGATTTTTAGTTATTATCATCTTAAGTATATAGAATAATATCAGTTATGTAATTATATAACTATTTTATATGTGCATGTTCTTTTTCCCTTATGGACAAAATTATGGACACTTGCTTCTTACAGTAAACTAAATATGTATAATATTAGGATCAACTGGAATACATTTGATTGAATCGTTAAAACAGAACAGGTTGCATATATTTACATCAGTAACAACTTACAAGTCGGCCATTAGCATCAGTTTTTTCACATCAAACACAAGATCCCTTGATTATCTGGCAATAACAGGAGTCGTGGAACCGTCTATCGCAAGTATATTTGCAACAGGTGACGGTAGCCACTTCGACTTGCCGCCATCGTTCTGCCCATCTTGACTGTGACCGCTACCACTACCGCGTGTCCGACTTGCACCACCTTTCTTCAGTCTAGCACCCACACTATGACCAACAATGAAACTAAACTTCATAGCCGTGAGCACACCAAACGCAATCATTAGTGGCCTAACAGCCCAGTGATGATCCTCAACATGCTGATACTTATCCACCAAAGTCGAACATGTTTCGAACGAAACATGCTCAACTTCAGCCGGATCCGCTAAATACGATTCAGCTTCGCCTTTGAAAACAAATTTTCCAGGAAACTGCACAACAAGACACCCATTCGGAAGTATTTGTGTAATCTTACCGGTGGCCCATACTCCTTCACGTTTATGTACCCATTGAAACCGAGGTGTGAACACATTTGCCTTTAGTTTCACAAACTGACCCACGAAAAAGGGGTCTGCCATTTGGAGCTGAGAACAGTGTCCTTTCCATAGTGTCTCTAGTCCTATAAAACCGACACTTACGTTTCCATCACGGTCTATTGAGTGTAGAATGCCGATAAACGAGTGGTTTCTGTTTCTGTTTGGATCTAGTAAGTGCACCCAGTCACCAGCGGCTAACCCAGAAGTGACCCGTTCTAGAGTGGTGATGTTAACCCTTAACGGGTTGTGGATTCCTTGGACTCGAACCAGAACAAACCCATCTCGATCAGTGTCCTTTTCCAAACCGACTACAGTTCCTTCAGGTACAGCCATGCTTTTGCAATTGTTCGGTATTTTTCGAGATCGAACAATATCACCCACTTGCAGATGATCTTTTGTAAGGAACCATGTTGAGTAGCTGCTACCTCCAACTTTTCGGTCTGTTGATATTCTGCTTCCTAGACCAATCCATTCTCCGTCGTTAAACACAGCATCACGTGAACTGCAAGTACAATTTCACTTTCACTTACGTATAATGAATACGTTAAACCAACAAATAGGCAAATAGCAGTAGCTCTCTTTTGTATTAATCAAAACTAGAGGTAGTAAGATGGTTGGGACGGGCAAGTTGGGTAATGGGTCAAGACCAGTTCAGACTAAAACGGGTCATCTTTTTGTATGCAATACCTTCCGCCCATTTTTTATTAATTATTAATGGAGTAAAGTACACGGATGACGGATGGTCCCTGTGGTTTACCAAAATTTTGGATTTGGTCCCTAGCTTTCCATAAGTACATGAATGGTCCCTATGGTTTGCACTTTATAACGCATTTAGTCCCCAACAAACAAATCTACAGGTTTTAGCCATGTCCAAGTTAGGGACTAAATGCGTACAAAGTCAAAACATAGGGGGACCATCCATGTACTTTTGAAAAAAGTTGGGGACTAAATGTGTTACAAAGTTCAGACCAGTTGAACAATTAGAGGGGTACATGCATTACAAAAGCGTTAGGCTTTCAAGTTTCAACCCGTGTGACCCGTTTCCAACTAGCAAACAGTTGGATATACACCAACACAAACAGTTAAACAAACACACACGTGGAACATAATACAGATCGACCCGTGCATATTTGGATATACACCAACACAAACAGTTAAACAAATAAGATCGACACGTGGAACTAACCTTTCAAATGCATGCAGAATATCTGCAATAAGCGGTCTATTACGAAGATCATACTCAAAACAGCCATTAAGGACATTTTCAACAGCAGGAGGTAGACCATTCGGAAGCTGCGGTTTTTCTTGTTTCACCACAACAGATTTGTATATCTCACCAACAGATTTACCAAACCACGGTTGTACACCCGTCAACATCTCCAAAATGCAGCACCCAAATCCCCAACTATCAGTCTCAACACTAATCGGACATCTGGTTTCAGGCTCCCATTGTTCTGGAGCCATGTAATTCGGCGATCCGAGCTTAAGAGACATATCCGGGTCAGGCAACTGGGCCCCAAGAAGAAGAAACGGGACGCCAAAATCTCCAAGAACCACATGATCATGTTCATCAAGAAGAAGATTAGTTGGCTTAATATTCAGCACCAACGTGTCTAACATGTGCACTTCATGAATTCCTTTAGCCAACCCCACTCCATACCTGCAATGTTTTAACCATTAATCATCTAAATCTTGTTTGTTACTTTATTAATCCTTTAGAAATAGGGGAATTGGATTTTAATAATCTTAACTTTCACCCGTTGGCTGGCAATAATCTCAATTTAAGAAATTCCCTTGACAGTCCAACCTGAAAACATCTTTCCTCCACCGAGCCTTTCTAACTGAGGACTAACCCAGTTAGTTTTTTTGCTGGCGTGGCAGCTTATGTGGTAAAAAAAACTTGGTTATTTGCTGACGTGCCTGTTATGTGGCACCATCACCACCTCCGCCTTCACCATATTTGGTGAAGGTGGGTGGTGTTGGTGGTGGAGGTGGTGATGGTGCTACATAACAACCACGTAGGCAAATAATCAAGTTTTTTTGCCACATAAGTTTCCACGTCAGCAAAAAACTAACTATGTTAGACCCAGTTAGAAAAGGCTTGGTGAAGGAAAAATGTTTGCAAGTTGGGACTGTCAGTGGGAATTTCTTAAGTTTGGGATTACTGGCGGCCAACAGGTGAAAGTTAAGATTATTAAAATCCAATTTCCCTTAGAAATATCACCTCAAAACATCAGGCAATGCAAGTTTTCCTCCTTTAAGCTTAGCCATTCGATCACCAACTGACCCCTCGTAAAACTTCATGACGATGCAAATCTGTGGAGACGCCTGAAAGTAACAGCTTTAATCGAATTAGTTAAACAACTATTCCAAGAATATAACATTTTATAAATTATTTTAGAAATGTAAGACCTTTCCAGTTAGAACTGAGATACCATGCAACCAACAGACACTCGGGAGTTTCCGGAACTTAAGGAATAAATCCTCAAACTTAGCCATAAACTTTGGTATATCTTCTTCCTTTATAGGATGTAACATCTTAACGGCCACTTCATGATACTCATCATAATCATACGACGATTGATGATGTGTCGCCAACCAAACATCGCCAAACAGTCCATGTCCAATCCTATGCTTAAGTTTCAACAAAGACGGACTTATCTGAGGATTTGGTAGATTTGGTGTAGCTACAACGGTCCGAAGATGTTCGGGATCACCTTCGTAGAGCATATAATCAAAAGAAGGCGGTGACGCCTCTGTCCCTGCCTGTTCAGCCATTTGCTTCTATAACTGTGCACGCAAAAGCAGACAACTGTCAATTGAGCTAAAAGGATACATTTAAAGGTAGATAATGAGAGCATTTTAATTTCAAAAGTTAAGCATGAAGCGCACAAAAGTGACGAGGTCTGAAACCGAGGCGTGAGGTGCAAAGTGCAAAAGCGGTGGGATTTTCGTACCCGAGACGCAAGGCGATTATGTAATTTTTATACATCCCATAGGTTTTAAGCATCCGCTATCCACAATATAGCTATATATAAGATTTTTATATAATTTTACCTACACGTACAAGCCAAAAAACCTAGTGTACAACATTTTAATGCATAATAACACCCCTGGTACACAAGGCGCGCGCCTCAGGCTTGAAAAAATCCCTACAAAATGCGTTTCCTGTTTTAGGTGCGCCTCACCTTACACAGGGCGCCAGCCTCTGCGCCAAGGCGCTTTTTAAAACCAACGATACCGTACCGTTACTGAAATTTAGCCAAAACCAAAACCGAATACCTTGCCATACATGTTCGGTCAGTACCGTTAAAAGTCCCGAACCGGAATCATACCGCATAGTACCGATACCAAAATTGAGCTAAATTTTAAACAGATACCGTACAGTATACATTCGGTCAGTACCAGTATGGTATGGTATCAGTACCGTTTATAGGGTACGAAATTTCTCATCCCTAGGACAAAAGTAACTAGAGACGCTACAAAAATCTATGATCCCTTAACCTGATATTCAGTAAACCTAAAAAATAAACTTAAATAAAGAAAACCCTAACCTTCATAAACAGATGTATCCATATGCTACTTTACAATCAATTAAACTATGTTTATGAACTTTTAGGGCCAAACAGTCATTAGATCATCATCAACACAAAAGGAGAGCATAATTGAACAAACAATCGAGTCTAAAATCAGTTAAAGCTAAAGGTGAAGGACGAATTGTCCCCAAAGTGATCGGTGTAAGAGTGTGATTGTTAGTCAACAAGCATCGATTGAAGTGAGATACACAGTTTGTATGATAATCGAGAGTGGAAACGATCGGAAAATTGACTTACGGAGATGAGAGAAATTTGCAGAAGAGTGCACGTTTGGGAATGGTGAAGATGAAGTCGGTTAATGAGAGCGGCAAAAAGGCAGCAGGAGGTGGAAGTACGTTACATAATAAGTGGTGTGACGTACCAAAAGAGAGAACTTCTTCATCAATGCTATCGGGGGTGTTTGGATTGGGGTTTATAAAATTTTAAAATTGGAGTGGATTACACATACATGTAGCGCTCTTTTAATTGGTATCACTTCATTGTACGATATTAATACTTGATATAGGAATCGAAGATGGATACCGACACGACACGTGTTTTACATAGCCATAAAAAAATGAACATATTGGTAGTGATGTTGTTTGGCATGCATCAGTTTGGTTGTTAATGTACCATTACCGTATGGGACACTTGCTATAGCTTATCACTTCGGCATGTATCACTTTGATACCTTAATATAACGTAGTTGGCACTATTCACTTATTTTCTTTTTTTGTAATATAACGTAGTTGGCACTATTCACCTGTTTCCTTTTTTGTATATATAGCAATAGCAATTTCTTCAAGTTCAATATTAGATGACTTGGTTAGGGAAACCAATGATTACTGGTTAAAGCTTGACAAATGTTTAGAAACAAAAGCTTGACAAATGTTTAGAAACTGCATTAGAAGGCTAAAAGGCCTCAGTTCAATCTGTTTTATATGCAAATGCTATAAACCTTAACATATTTGAATTGGCATTTGTGTGTCCCTTCATAAACACTAATTTAATCGAATAAGTTCCAGCAGACAGCGCATTGGAATTTATTAAATGGCATCAACAAAGTAAGTTAAAACTTAAAAAATATTAAATCAACTGAAACAAGGGTGTAAGTGTTACCAGCAAATAGGTACCGGTGGTATCACCACGTACAAATAAAATGCCGCCAACGCCTTTTTGAACCATTGAAGCCAAAACAATATGCTTAAGCTATAATAATATGTAGAAAAGAAAAAGAAAAAAAATCTCATAATTGAAAACATAAAGTCAGAATGCCCAACAGTGCCATGCTCTGTGATGTAGCGAAAGATTAGATAAACAAAGATCAAACACGTTGATTCTAAGAATACATGTGCTGGTCTTTCCCAAACCCCCAAAATTCAACCCAAAGGGCAAGAATTTGAAGTGAAAAAACTGATTATCACAAAATTCAATTCTGAACTTTCCATTAGCCTTAGCAACCCTTAAATAGAGACAGAAATTCAATAACGGGCCTTAAAACACACTTGGGCCAAAAACTATAACAAAACAAAAGTCTACGAAACTTATAAAAAAACACAAAGTGATAAATAACTAGTAGAAGTAAGCGTTTTTTCGGTCCCGAACGTTGGCCCAAACCGCCGTAGGCTTTTTTCTCACGGTCGTTTCGCCTGGTCGCAGGCCCAAAACGGAGCACCCTAGCCCAAGTTAGAGCCATTTCAGTGAGGCCCCATTTGTTACGCGATCTTTGGCCTCTAAATATAACAAGGCCCGCTCCTCCACACTTGGGCCCGCATCAGTCCCCACTCGATAGACAAAATTCGCCCACGAATTACTAGCAGGCTCGTCCTCAGAAGAATCACCAAAATAAGGGACTAGGTGCTTTACATTAAAACGTCGGAACAAGGAATGTGGCTAGGCAGCTTCAGACGATATGCAGTCGAATTAATCTTCTCAACGATTTCAACTGGTCCAATCTTTTTGGCTGACAACTTGTTGTACTCTCCAGCTGAAAAACAATCCTTAGTCAAAACAACCCAAACAAAATCACCTTCTTCAAAATCAACATGTCTACGCTTCTGATCAGCAGCTTGTTTGTACTTCATATTAGCTTGAGCCAAGTTCCCTGCACAACTTTATGAACCTCATGTAACCCCGTCACAAAATCTTGCACTTTTTTTTGGAACAGAACCTGGGACAGGGAGTGACATCAAATCAAGGGGTCCCCGGGGCTTAGCAGAATAGACTACCTCAAACGGACTAAACCCGGTACTTCGATTAACAGCATGATTATGGGCAAACTCAGCTTGACACAGCTTTTTATCCCAAGATTTCACATGATCACCCACATGACACCGTAAAAGATTACCAAGTGAACGATTAACAACCTCTGTTTGCCCATCAGTTTGAGGGTGGTAGGCACTACTGAAATTAAGCTGTGTGTTCACCATTTTCCAAAGGTTGCGCCAAAAATGACTCAAGAAACGGGTATCCCGATCAGAAACAATAGAGGATGGCAAACCATGTAAACGATAGATGTCTCGAAGAACAACTGAGCCACATTAACTGCATCCGTTGTCTTCTTGTAAGGAATAAAGTGTACCATTTTTGAAAACCGATCCACAACTACAAAGATCGAATCATTACCACGCTGAGTACGCGGTAATCCCAACACAAAATCCATGCTAATATCCACCCAAGGCTGCAATGGGATGGGTAGAGGCATATAAAGCCCTGCATTAGTCGTTGTGCCCTTGGAAACCTGACAGACCCTGCAACGTCTAACAAACCGATCAACATCTCGTTGCATAGTAGGCCAAAAATAAGAAACTGCACCAATCGTAAAGTACGGTCTTTTCTAACGTGCCCTTCACCATGTAACTCCTTAATGATTTGAAGACGAAGGCTGGAATTAGGGATACACAACTGATTCTCCCTAAAGAGGAAACCATCATGCACAAGAAAATCTGACCTTCTACCAAATTGCACATCCTGCAAAATAGCAGAAAAATAAGGATTTGTTGTGAGCTGTTCCATGAGACTGTCTAGCCCAGGTACAACAACTCTCATAGAAACAAGCAGGTTGCTCCTTCTGCTCAAGGCATCCGCCACCCGATTCGATACCCCAGATTTATGCTTCACAACAAAAGTGAACTTTTCCAAGAAAGCCATCCACCGAGCATGCTTATGTGACACCTTATCTTGACTGCGGATATGCCTTAATGAATCATTTTCTGTAAAAAAACAAACTCCTTGTGAAACAAATAATGACGCCAATCCTTCACAGCTTGCACCACTGCATAGAATTCAACGTCATAAGTGCTATAGCGCAACTTTGGCCCTGTCAACTTCTCACTGAAATAAGAAACTGGACGCCCCCTTGATTTAGGACAGCCCCAATACCACCCTGCGAGGCATCCGTGTGCAGCTCAAAAACTTGAGAAAAAATCTGGCAATACTAGGACTGGTGCGGTTGTAAGCTTTTCCTTGATTAACTGAAAAGCTGATTCAGCTTCCTCAGTCCATACAAAAGTTTTTCCCTTCATGCTGGTGCCATAATGGAACTGAAATTTCGAATGAACCGTCTATAAAATGAAGCCAAACCATGAAAACTACGTACTTCAGTTATAGAGGTAGGAGTTGGCCAGTGCTTAACAGCCGCCACCTTCGATTCATCCACCTGTATGCCTTCACCAGAAACAACGTATCCCAAAAACAAGACCTTTGGGACCATGAATACACATTTCTTCTTCGTGGCATACAAGTTATCCCTCCGGAGCAAGATCAAAACCTGCCTTACATGCTTCACATGCTCGTCAAAATTAGGGCTATAAATGAGGACATCATCAAAATAGACAACCACAAATTTTCCAATAAAGGGCCTAAACAACTGGTTCATAACACGCATAAATGTGCTAGGGGCGTTGGATAACCCAAAAGGCATCACCAACCATTCATACAACCCCTCTCGTGTCTTGAAGGCGGTGTTCCACTCATCACCCGGTCTGAGTCGGATTTGATAATACCCACTCTTCAAATCTAATTTCGTAAAAATTGTGGCACCACTAATTTGATCAAGTAAATCATCAAGTCGTGGAATTGGAAATCTGTACCTCACAGTGATCTTGTTGACTGCGCGACTGTCAACACACATACGCCAGGTTCCATCCTTCTTTGGAGTTAACAGAGCAGGAACAACACATGGACTCATGCTTTCCCGAACATACCCTTTAGAAATTAACTCCTCAACCTGCCGCCGCAATTCTTCATGCTCTTTTGGGCTCATTCTGTAATGGGGCTTATTAGATAACTAGGCCCCTGGTTCCAGATCAATGTGGTGTTGAATGTCCCGTAAGGGTGGCAACCCAGCAGGTAAATCTTCAGGGAAAACATTATTAAATTCTTCAAACAGTGGGACCATACAATCAGAAATTCCAACTTCCTCAGGCACCGGCTTCCCAATCAAAATAAAAACATTATCCCCTTCCTCCAGTTCATCTTGAAACTGACTAATGGTCAACAGGGTGCCCGACGGCCTCGTGGTTAACTGTTTAGGCTTAGTAGGGACAAGAGTTATCTTCACGCCACCAAACAAAAAACTGTATGTGTTAGACCGCCCGTTGTGTTCTATATTACGCTCATACTCCCAAGGCCTACCCAACAACAAGTGACATGCATCCATAGGGACCACATCACACACAACATCATCTTTGTATGTGGACCCAACAGATATTGACACAAGGGCACGCTTAGACACCGTTACCTCTCCACCCTTCTTTAGCCACTGAAGCTTGTAAGGCTTCGGGTGACTCTCTGTCTTCAGAGACAACTTTTGAACCGCCTCTTCAGAGATCAAATTATCACAACTTCCAGAATCAATAACGAATGTACATACCTTCCTCGAAATGGTACATGTGGAGTGGAAGACATTGTGCTTAAGCCAGTCATCCCCACTGCCTTTGGTGTATAGCAAGAACGTTTGACCACCAGGTTCACTCCAACGTCACCGGTCACAAACTCTTCCTCGTACTCGGGTTCATCATCAAATACTGGGACACTTTCATCCTCTTCATATGGGTCATCCTCAGACTCAGCAAACAATTGTCGTTTACCAGCCTTTTTACATTCAGCCTGTTGGTGCCCCGATTCACCACAACCAAAACATCTCGGTCCACTGCTACTAGCCCCCTTAGAGGTTGGCACGGTACCGCCCAGTCTCTGTTGGTTAGGTCCCCCGCGGGGTGCCCCACCACCCGACAGTACATTTCCCCAACAGTGGAGTTAGAATACGAACCACTCGTGCGTCGGTTTTGCTTCTCAAAGGCCAATGCCCGTTGGTGTGCCTCAGCAATGGTCAATGGATCAAAAAGATTCACTGACTCCATGATTTGCAACCTTAAACCCCCAATATACCGAGAAACAAGTTGCTCCTCAGGTTCTTGAATATCGTTCTAGCACTCAACTGGTAAAACTCGGTTGTATAATCATCAACCGACTTTGCCCCATGTTTTAAATTCTGCAACCGCTGGTACATCAACCGTTGAAAGTTATGAGGAAGGAAGTTGGACCACAAGCACCTTTTCATCTTGGTCCAAGTCACGATTCTCGACTTCCCGAGCCTTTCTCGTGTTAACTTCAATTGTTGCCACCAGGCAGAAGCCCTACCACGTAACCTGGTAGCAATCAAAGCAACCCGCTTATTCTTCGGAACCTCCTTGTACTCAAACACCTCCTCCACGGTTGCCAACCAATCGATGAACCCCTTTGGGTTCAAACTAGCCCCATCAAATTCCGGAATATCAACCCTTATTCCAGAATCCCAACGCCGATTGCCCTTTCATCGGCCTTCCCTCGGCCGACCCTCCTGATTGTCACCGGAATCCGAACCATCACCAAACGGATTGCGGAAATCGGAACCATACCCATCATTGGATCGCTGCCTCCTACGATTCATTAAGCCTTCCATCCGGTCAGTCAACTGATCGACCACCTGATCCAATCGCTGATCCATACGCCATGAGCCGCTGTTCCAACTCCCGTTCATAGACTTCATCAAGTGGCCTGTTTCTCCGCGGAGGCATTTTGAGCCAGAAATTTGGCTCTGATACCAACTGATGTAGCAAAAGATTAGATAAACAAAGATCAAACACGTTGATTCTAAGAATACCCGTGCTGGTCTTTCCCAAACCTCCAAAATTCAACCCAAAAGGCAAGAATTTGAAGTGAAAAAAATGATTATCACAAAATTCAATTCTGAACTTTCCATTAGCCTTAGCAACACTTAAATAGAGACAGAAATTCAAAAACGGGCCTAAAACACACTTGGGCAAAAAACTATAACAAAACAAAAGTCTACGAAACTTATAAAAAAACACAAAATGATAAATAACTAGTAGAAGTAAGCGTTTTTCGGTCCCGAACGTTGGCCCAAACCACCGTAGGCTGTTTGCAGCAAGATAGGTTTTTTTCTCACGGTCGTTTTGCCTGGTCGCAGGCCCAAAACGGAGCATCGTAGCCCAAGTTAGAGCCATTTCAGTGAGGCCCCATTTGTTACGCGATCTTGGGCCTCTAAATATAACAAGGCCCGCTCCTCCACATTTGGGCCCGCATCACTCTGTAACAGAATGCCGAATCCAAATTCATAATAAGAAACGTGAATACAAGTTCCGACAACAAAAGCATCCGCTATATTAATAACAAGAGGTTTAAAAACCAGCAGTAAATTGGCAACTGGTATAGGATATCAGCATATAATTCCTCAAATCTTCACTTCAGCAACATGATTTATGTAAATCTAGTTGTACAAGTCATCGTCATTAGCAACGCCAACAGAGGCGGCAAACGGGTCAGAATCACCATCGCCACCACCAGGCGCAGCGGAAGCGTGGTGGGCCCATAACCCACAGGTCCCAGGATCAAAACCTGGCTCGGATACCAATCTGTCACACCCCAACCGATGGCGGAAACATCGGGATGAGACGAAAACGAGATTGCAAGAGACTTCATAACACGAATTGTGACAAGTATTTAATAATTTCTTTTTACGTTGCTTGAACTAGGAATACCACAAGTTTCAATTAAAAATGTATAATAAGTATTCAAATAAATAATTTAATTTCATTAAAATGATTTTTGTACAAGAACTGGAATCGAGATACAACAGGATTGAAAATAAATTACAATACAACGAACATTAAGATTTAAATGCGTTTTTAGGCAATCATACTAGATTCATCTGTCACAATCCTGCAACATGTAATAAAAGCATGGATCAGTACAAAAGTACTGGCGAGCATACAAGTTTGAATGTATACGTATAAAAGTTTGTCTCAAATCCACATGGCATTTTATATTCAAGATGAACGAGCATACATAAACAACTTATGCATAGCAAATAATATATAATTAAAATCCTTAACTAGCATGCATAACAATCTAAGCATAACAATATCATGAAATTACAAGTTGAAACTAACAAGCATAAACAACCTAAGCATAACAATGAACGTATTCGATGGTTTGAGTATTTAATTATAATCGATTGCGTAAAGTGGATTTTATATACATGTTACACCCAAAAAATGCGTTAAAGCGTAAAAAGGGTCGAGTATGCTCAGGATTATGCAAAGCTTCCTTTGGTGATTCCGTGAAGAGTTGAAGGTTGGAGCTTCATGCTTCCTTTAAAACACTTAGTGTTTTCTTTTAGAACTATTAGAGTTCTCTTCCTTGCTTGGAAGATTTGAGAGAAGTAGAGAGGTTGAGAGAAGAATGGTTGGAACACTTAGTGTTCTTTTAGAATTCTTAGAATTATTGATTTAGAGAGATGGAGAGAAGTAGAGAGATGGAGGGAAGAATGGTGTGAAGAAAATGGTAGAATGAGGTTGGTATTTATAGGTAGAGAAGGTGAAAAATGGTGAAATATGATTGGTTAAAGAAGGTGGAAGAGGATTGAAAAGATGATTGGTGGAGAAAGTAGGTGGAAAAAGATGAAAAATGATAGGTTAAAGAAGGTGGAAGATGATTGATGAGGTGGAAAGATGATTGAGATCTTTCTTGGTATTTCTTGAGTATATATATTATGTAATTGAGTATACAAAAAGTATAAGAGTATAATTCAAGTATTGAAGATGTGCGTATAATTATTTATACATATAATTGTGTCGATTTGTGTATAAATACGTATTTTTATGATCAGTTGTGTGAATAAAAAAATATGTATAAAATATGAATTTTATTATGATTAACACCTCGAATTGTGAGATTGAAATTAAAATACGAATGTAAGGTTTCTAAAATTGGAATACGAATACGAACATTTTTAAAATAGAAATACGAAGATACGAGGCGTTACAAAGCCCAAATACTGATTTAGGAAACCAGAATTCCAGTTAAGAGATAAAACATAACTTCACACAACATGTTTTTTAAGGAGCAGGTCAAAATCCCACCTATCATGTAAAACAATAGTTAATACCTGAGATTGCATTTCCTCATATCACATGAAATAAACCCACAAATTTAATTTCTTGTTTCAGTTTAAGTATAAACCTACAAAATAAGAATGGTTTCTATATTAGTTTAAGTATAAATGAAAATAATCAAAATTAGGGTTCAAGTTCTTCCAAAATCAACTTCTGAATAAGTCTAACATATATAAAGGCTTGTGCGAACCTGATTGACCATATGCGAACCAAAGAAATCGGAGGCATCGACCCCGGGTGCCGCCACAGAAACCACCAGCCCCTACATCTCTCACTCCTGTTTACTCTCTTTATTGGGAAGGTCTTAGATGTATTATATAGTATTATAGATTACTTGCAATTTATTTTAATAGTGTTAGTTTAACCTTTGGGTTTTTACTTTTACAATCAAATAAACCGTGTAACAATAATCACATGCAATTCGTTAACACAATACCCTAATTATCACCCTATCTATCTAAATTAATTAGATTTTTTCACTTGACAAGGATTATCGATAAATCAAGCATGTTTAGATTTTACACAAGTAACATATAATATTTACGTTCTAACTTTAAGATAGACAAATACTTTCTTCAGAAACTTTCTAGAAAAAAAAAATATAGAATAATGTAACATCTAAAACACTAACAATTCAAATATTTTTTTTCTATATCAATCAAACTCAAAACTAATTTGTGTTAAGTAGTGAGAAGCTTACAATACATCATGAACATCATAAAAGATTGAAGAAAAATGTGTTAAAAGTCATTTGTCTATCAATGGTGGAAGATTGATACTGTTAAAATCGGTGCATCACAACCGTATATTTTAGAGATGCGTTCCTTTTAAAAAAGTTATATACATTAATAAAAGAGTTAACTGTCATTTTCGTCCATGTGGTTTGTTCATTTTTGTTATTTTAGTCCAATTTTAAAAAATGTACTAGTTTCCTCCCTGACATACTGGAAACGTGCCACTTTAGATGGGTTTAATGAAGGGTATTATTGTCTATTCATTTGTCAGACATAAAATAAGGTGAAAATACATGATATATGAATTGACAATAATATCCTTCATTAAACCTATCTGACTTAACTGGGTTTTAATTTTTTGACTGAAGTGGCACGTTCCCAGTATGTCAGGGAGGAAACTGGTGCATTTTTGAAAATTGGCAAAAGTGAACAAACCACAGGGATGAAAATGACAGTTAACTCTCAATAAAAGAATGGATCATTAGAAAACTTAAATATATAAGAGAACTTTTAAACAAAAAAAAGTGTTTTTTTTTCAGTTCTTTGATATGTTACAGTTTTTCGTAAAAATTAAAAAGAAAATAATAAAAAATATACGTAGATCATCTGTTAAGTTTTAGGAGGCCTAATTAGGTTTCATTGAAAGTCAATGTCTTTTGTTGACAAGCAACTCAAAATGGAATCCCCACAAAAGAAGCCTTGACGACAGGGGCGGATCCAGCTTACATTTGTGGGTTCTTAGGAACCAGTCCGTTTGGAAAAAATAAAAAAAAAATAGTGAGAACCTTATAGAATTTAGAAGAATTAGTGAGAATTAAAGATAATTTATCAAAAGGAACCCATTAGAATAAAATCATGGATCCGCCACTGCTTGACGAGGCCTATAGGTGAATCCTTCATGTAGCTATTGTGAAGACTATAAAAGAAACCGTAGAGCATATGCTAATCTCTTGCAGGTTTGTGTCTGAAGTATGGATCAAGGTCACAGAACGGGTGTAAGGTGCCAAAGTTTATGTAGGCTGGATTATGGAGCTCCTGAAACTCTCGAAAACTTGGGCCTCCTCATCAAACCAATGGAAGCTTCTTCACTTGTCCTCTTTCATGGTGCATTCGGAGGCGAGAAATGGGAAGGTTCTCAACATCAACAACGAGAATTATGGTTTAGCGGAACTCTTAGGCGAGGTAAAAACCAACTCGATCCTATGGGTGAAGAATAGATGTAAAATAAAAGATCTAGATTGGACATCTTGTTGTAATTTCAATTTCTAATTATGCTTAGCATAGGTGTGTAATCTAACACCTTGCTAGTATTTGTTCTTAATAAATTTATACATTTCGTTCAAAAAAAGTGTCTTTCACGTGGTATACTGTATACATAATATCTTTTGGACTTGTTTATAGAAACAAAAAGTAAAAACTGTTTTAAACCAAACTTGCCATTAATAAAACTTTTGGACTATATCATAATTTTGATAAACTACATGCGTGTAATTTATAATATAATATTATATTAGATTAAATTTTGGATTATTGGAAGATGAAGATCAGTATTTATTCTTATCCCTTCTATGCTTCTTTCCTCTTTTTTAAATGTGTAGTGTCATCGTTATTAGAAGAATCTAATAAACAAGTTTTCGGAATACTTTTTATTACCATACTAGCTTACACCCTGTGTAAAATTCTTTCCTCTTTTTTAAATGTGTAGTGTCATCATTATAGAAGAATCTAATAAACAAGTTTTCGGAATACTTTTTATTACAATAGTAGCTTACACCCCGTGTTTTATACGGGTTGTATAAGTTTAATTTAATTTTATATAATAAGTAATATAGTTATATCTTTAAAATACCTCATGTATTGTACGAGTTAAATAAATATAATGTAAATTATTAACATATAAAGTTGTCATATACATATTTAAATGATGAATGTGATGTATCCTTTACTTATTAAAATTTTAATTTGTTTTAATTTATTTATTATTAGATTACAACATGTGTATTACACGTGTTAGAACCAATGAAATATTAGATGATTATTAGTAAGCTGGAAAAAATATACAAATTATAATAGAGAAAAAAGAGAAACCCATAAAGTTTGTGATTTAATATTAGTTTCTTATTTTTGTATCCTATTAAATATTAATAATAATAATATCAAAAATAAATTAACTGAATCTAATTAAACAAGAATAAAATTTTATATATTTTCCTCGTTCAACAAAGAAAAAAACTTCTATCTCTTACGGAGAAGAAGAAAATACAAATTATACATTATTATTAATTCAAAGTTTGATTAAAAGAATTATTATCCTTATCAAAATTATATTTAGATAAATTATTGTTTAATAGGAAAAATAAATTGAAAAATAAGACGATGAGCACCAACTGACACGTGTCAAAAAAATGTTATTATTGTTTAATAGAAAAAAGAAATTGAAAAATAAGATGAGAAGACACCAAAGATTGACACGTGTCAAAAAAATTATATTTATCAATATAGAAAAATTAATAATATTATTAATTAATTTATTGTCACATGGTATTCTTTCCTTTACCCTCGAAAGTCCGAATACTAGTGAGGGTTACTCAATAATTTATTGTTTAGGGCATGTTTGGATGAACTTTTCTATTTCTCATTATTGACTTTTTAACCTCGTTATCTTTTTTTTTGGAAAAATCACAACCAGGTGATTTTTCATTTCTCTTTTTCAATGCTTAAAAGCTCATTTTCACCTTATTACTCAAACATCATTTCAAAAAAAAAATTCATTTTCCAAGAAGTCAATAAGTCATAAGGAGGTAAAATAAGCTCATCCCAACATGGCCTTAGTTTAGTTATTATTTATTATGGATATGTTTTTACTAAATTTTGAAATCATTCCCTTTCCATAATCTCAATTATACAAAGAGGACTTTACATTTATTGATTCTTATTAAGGAAGTTACGTGACTATAACTTAAGGGTAAATTTAGAGTTTTTCAAATTAGCGTATATTTATATTCAGTGCTTAAAAAAACAAATTTCCCATTCTTTTAGTTGCATTCGTAAAAATACAAAATCCGATATATAATAATATTTTAATAATAATGATAATGATAATAATAATAATAATAATAATAATAATAAGAAGAAGAAGAAGAAGAAGATTGAGGTTGAAAGAGAGAATGTCACGTGATATTATATGGAATCTTTTATTAGAATTAGATTATATAATAATAATAAAGATAAGGATAATAAAATATTTTTAAATAAAAATATAAGTACAATTGAGGTTGAAGGAGAAATTGTTATGTGATATTAATTATAGTCTTTTATTAATATTTATATTGTCTTCTAACTATATATAAATAATATAGAATTCCATAAATTACATATCAACGTTTTATAAATATGTTTAATAAATTGTATGTGTATTATAACACTAGTATGTATATAGAATTACTAATCTTGTTGTATCAAAAACTTCCGAGATATATAACTACCAATACCTTAACTTTTAAAATCAGTTTAATTAAGGTTTTAAATTATATAATAATAATTAAGATAAGGATAACAAAATATTTTTAAATAAAAATATAAGTACAATTGGGAGGTTGAAAGAGAAATTGCCATGTGGTATTAATTGTAGTCTTTTATTAATATTTAGATTACATTAGACGTATCATTGTAAATTAAAGGGTTAAATACTTTATTAATAATAACTAAAAACTAATATCCATCAGTATCTATAAAGTCGACATCATCTCTTCAACGTCTATTTTTTTATTAACAATCTTTTACTACTGAATACAACCTATGATTTGTGTATTGTAAGTTCATGTACTTGTTTTGGTTGTTTGGGTGAAGGCTTCTCACTTTCTTAGAAGATCACCATCTCTTGATTTTGTCTAACCTGAGCATGTTTAACTATATAGTTATTATCTCACTTACAAGTTACAACCAATACCATAACCGCTAACCACTGAGCTTAAAACACGTTAATGATATTGTTGAAATAAGTGTTGAGAGTTATAATTCATGTTGCAAAAATGACTTTAGAACGTGTTATAAAGTTGTTGTATTTTTCTGTTGAAGTTGTTATATAATAAGGGTTCTAAGTGTGCAGGTTACAAAGTTGAAGGTTGCTTCTGGAAGTTGCTGAGGGTTGTTGTGTAAGAAATGGATACTTGAAGGGCCTTAATGAAAGTATCTTTTATACTGGTATATAAAGAGATTAGGGTTTCTGTTTGTAACACTCTCCATAACTTTTTGTTGTCTCACTTACAAGTTACAACCAATACCATAACCGCTAACCACTGAGCTTAAAACACGTTAATGATATTGTTGAAATAAGTGTTGAGAGTTATAATTCATGTTGCAAAAATGACTTTAGAACGTGTTATAAAGTTGTTGTATTTTTCTGTTGAAGTTGTTATATAATAAGGGTTCTAAGTGTGCAGGTTACAAAGTTGAAGGTTGCTTCTGGAAGTTGCTGAGGGTTGTTGTGTAAGAAATGGATACTTGAAGGGCCTTAATGAAAGTATCTTTTATACTGGTATATAAAGAGATTAGGGTTTCTGTTTGTAACACTCTCCATAACTTTTTGTTGTCTCTTTCACTTGTACGATTAGGGTTTGTATAGTTTGTTAAGATCGCCTGTGATCTTGTTGATCTCGTGTGAGATCCTGTAGTTGTGGTTTGTTCAGATCAACTGATAATCATCAGTTGATCATCTTGTACTCTGTATTGTTTACAGATCTCATATATTGTGAGATCTAGGGTTTGGGGGTGTTTTCTGGTTTGGGTAAATCTAATAAAGTTTTGGTCACCGTTTTGTCGCTTCTCTGTTGTTTGTGTTGTTCTTTATACCATTTTGACATGGTATAAGAGCTATAATGGCTCTTTGTTATTGATCTTGGTTATTCCGTTGTGTATATTAGGTAATCTTACAGGTTGAGTTCTTCAATCTTGAAGAACTGCTTGGATCTATGCCTTGGAGAACGTGCCGGTGTGGATCTGGAGTGTCAGAAACCCTAGTTAGGGTTTGGTGTCTTAAAGGAAGGTTACTCATCTTCTTGTGGTGTTTTTTGTCCTGTGTTGGTCTGTGAAACACATACTCAGTTTTAGGGCAAACTAACCAGGACAGATCTTGTGTCTTTGATCTGTGTTTGTAACCCTAGAAGGTTACAAGCTCAGATTCACTTGGAGGGAGTTAAACGCTTTTCTAAGACATTCTTCTCTCATTCTTGTTCATTACTTTGTTGTTGTAGTTGATGCTGGGGTAGTGAGGACCGGTTTGTCACTTGTGATTGCTTTAGTTGATGCTGGGGTAGAAAGGACCGGTTATTTTTTTGTGTGTATTCTATGTGGGTATATTGTTGATCTTGATATCTTGTCTGTCTATTGTTTTTTTTTATCCAGTCTAAGCACCTGTGTTATGCTTGTCTTGGCCCCTATAGAGTGATGAACCAGGAATTTTGCCACTGACACAGTTTGCTGGTTGTGTCATTGTTTGTTATCATCTTGATATCATTGCCTGCCTTGTTATTGTGTGTTCTGTTTGTTTACTACTTAAAATGAGTGATTCTGGTAGTACTTCACAAACCTTGATTAGCAAATTAGATATAGGGGACCCGTTGTATCTTCATCCGAGTGATTCAAGTGCCTTAACCATAGTGAGTGTTAAACTAAAAGGTACTGAAAACTACTTTGTCTGGTCTAGTGCTATGAAGTTAGCTTTAGAGGCAAAAAACAAGTATGGTTTCATAGATGGTAAGTGTGTTAAATCTGAGGATGATCCTGTATTAGCTAGTAAGTGGGACAGGTGTAACTCAGTTGTACTGACTTGGTTATTAAACTCTATTTCTGAGGAATTGTTCCTTGGTCAAGTATTTTCTAAGTTGGCCTCTGAGGTTTGGACTGATCTTAAAGAATCTTTTTATAAAGTTGATGGTTCAGTTGTGTATGATTTATATAAGAAAATTAATTGCATTTCACAAAATGGTAGTACTGTTGCAGAGTACTACAACAGGTTGACAACTGTGTGGAAGCAATTTGATGCAATGCTTCATTTGCCAACCTATTCTTGTCAAGCTGCAAAAGATTTTAATGACTTTTCAACTCTTATAAAACTGATGCAATTCCTTATGGGTTTAGATGATATATATCAGCCTGTGAGGACAAATATCTTGACCAGGGAACCTTTTCCTTTTGTTAAAGTTGCCTTTTCTATTATTTCTAGGGAAGAATCCTGGTTTTGAGTCTAAAAGAAGAATAACCAGAGGACCTAATCCTAATCTGAAGTGTACACACTGTAACATGTTAGGTCATATTGTTGATAGGTGTTTTGAGATTATAGGGTATCCCCTGGTTTTAAAAGGAGGTCTAATACTAGTAATAGTCAGTCTGATAGAAGTAATCTTGCTAGTAGTAATAACAAGTCAAATGCTGCTATTGGGTCTTCTATTGCTGCTACTACTGGTATATCTGGATTACCTTTTACCTCAGAACAGATTAGCAAATTGTTGAGTTTAGTTGGAGAAAAAAGTGGAAGTGATGTTCAAAACTCAAGTATGGGAGGTGAGTGTTTTAATGTCTCAAACTTTGTTAGTTGTTCTAGTTCTGTTATGTTTAACAATAGTTATGGGCGGATTGTTAACTCAGGTGCAAGTCAACATATGGTTAAATCTGATAAACATTTAATAAATGCTATAGATGTGTCTGAGTTTGGTATTACTGTAGGTCACCCTAATGGAACTAGTGTCAAGGTGTTAAAGATTGGTAATCTAAAATTGACAAATGATATTATTCTACAAGATGTGTTTTATGTGACTGGCTATTTTGTTAATCTGCTATCTGTCTATAAGCTAGCTAAAGACAATAATGTCTCTGTAGTGTTTAATGAAAATAGTTGTGTTTTACAGGATTCCAGTACAAAGAGAGTCTTGATGAATGGTAGTCAGGATAGTGGGTTGTATTTTGTAGGAATCAATGGTAATATTGTTAATGCATGTTTTAATAGTTCCGTGAAATCTTTGAATTAGCATAGTAGATTAGGACACCCTTCTGATCAGGTTCTAGCTGTGTTAAAGGAGTCTCTTAATATTAGTTCAAGTGATCATGGTCCATGTGAGATATGTCATAGAGCTAAGCAAGTGAGGGTACCATTTCCTTTGAGTGAACACAAAACAAAGTCATTTGGTGACTTAGTACATTTGGATTTGTGGGGTCCATACAAAGTCACAAGTTATAAGGGTTTTAAATATTTTTTGACTATTGTGGATGATTTTTCAAGAACTGTCTGGTGTTATTTTTTAACAAATAAAACTGAAGTTTTTGAAAATTTAAAGGATGTTTATGAACTTGTGTTCACTCAGTTTAAGAAAAGGATTAAAATTTTTAGAAGTGATAATGGAACTGAGTTTGTGAATAATAAGATGAGTATGTTTTGTAAAACTAAAGGCATTTTGCATCAAACTTCTTGCTCTCATACACCACAACAGAATGGTGTAGTTGAGAGGAAACATAGACATCTTCTTAACACAGCTAGGGCCTTGATGTTTCAGGGTGGTTTGCCTTTGAGGTTTTGGTCAGAATGTGTTCTACTGCTGTATATCTAATTAACAGGTTACCCTCTAGTGTGTTGAATGGTAGGATGGTAGGAGTCCTTTTGAAGTTATGTCTGGATTAGACCTTCTTTATCTCATTTAAGGAACTTTGGATGTTTGTGTTTTAGTACAATCTTAACTAAGAATGATAAGTTTGCATATCATGCTGACAAATGTGTGTTTCTTGGTTATTCAAATGTAAAAAAAGGGTATAAACTGTGGAGTTTAGATAGTAAAAAAAATATTTTTTTCAAGAGATGTAAAGTTTTATGAACATGTGTATCCTTTTAAAATTAAAGCATTTAATGATCAAGAAACTGATAGTGTTGAAAATTTAAATCATACTAATTTTTTTTGAAAATTATACATATGAAGTTCCTAACATTACCAATGATGAAGAGGGTACAGATGGTGCTCATGATCCAAGTAGTGATGATCAGCAGCCATTGTTGTAACATCCGTCAAAAAACGGATTTTACCAAACCCGCTCCGTTTATTAACCGAACAATCAGTTTAAAATTTCGTGGCGTATTTAATGCCCAAATTAATTTTAAAGGATACATAATTAATAAGTATTTTGGGTTATAAAAGTTTTATTTGAAAAAGTCTTAAAAATAGTGAGTTAAAAATATAATGTTGCTACCGGGTTTCGAACCCGGGTCAGTCAACCGGTTCAGCAGAGTCTTAACACACACACACTCAACCACTGCGCCACTAGTGTTTCTTGTTAATTAATGGAAACAATTAATTCATAACATGAGAATCGAATTCAAAATCGACGCGCCCAAATTTCAGTCGTCGGAAATCCCGACTAACTCGCCAAGAATTTACGATTTCTTCAGTTATAACGTAAACCTTAATCACTACATCGGTTATAACCGACGCCTGAGTCCGCGACATAAGTTATAACCGCCGGAGTTTTCTAACAGACGAATCAAGTCGGAAATTGGACCAAATTCATCGATGACCTGCCCTATAAATACCTCCTCGAACCTCTGCAATCTTTTTCGCTCAAAACCGCACCCTTCTCGACGAAAACTCACTCGCCGGAAAATACCTGCAAATCGCCGGAAAACCGGGTTTTTCACTTCTGTGCCTTACTCTAAACACTGAACACTCAGAACTCATACCGAAGCCACCCACATTCATCTCAAGCTTGTTGAAGACTCTCTGCCGCAAGACACAAGTCGCCGGAAGTTTCTGCTGTCACCGGAGTTTCGCCGGAGAAACAGAGGAGTCCAGTCGGTATACCTTACGCTTAAATCTTTCATTCTTTTTATATATCTCACCTGTAATTAACCTCAAAACACTAAAGAACATGATTAAAACATCGAACCAGTCGGACTTCCGATTCTGGTTAAATTCAACGAAGAAGACGAAGTTTCAGTTGTGTATATGTATAATTAAAATCAAGTTATAACTCGGGTTAGACACACAGTCCAGCGGTGGACTGTGTGCATATTAAAAACGTTTACGTCTCGAGTTCGAATCACGTCCCACGCTCCCTCGCTTTAATAAAAATGTTCCTTTTTATTACTGAACCGGATTCATTTCATATAGTTGTTAAGTTTAATAAAAACCAGAATAATAACCAAGTTAGACACACAGTCCAGTGGTGGACTGTGTGAATGTTTAATCACAGGTCACGAGTTCGAGTCCAGTCTACTGCACTGATCCGGACATTTATCCAACTTTTTAAAAAGGCAGAAATGAAAATGTTTAGTTTGTATATAAGTATAATAAAAATCGGTTTATTTAACAAGTTAGACACACAGTCCAGCGGTGGACTGTGTGTTAACTCAACCCACAGGTCCCGGGTTCGAGACCTGTGGAGCGCACCGAGTCCTTGCATTAAATCGTTTTTAAAAATAAATGATTTTCGGTTTAATCTAATTAGTATATAAATATAATTAAAAACAGATATATTTCGGGTTAGACACGTAGCTCAGTTGGTAGAGCTGCGTGCACGCGTACGGGAGGTCTCGGGTTCGAGCCTCACCCAGCGCATATATACACACATACGAACCGGTCAAAGTCAAAGTCAAAGTCAACGGTCAACGGTCAACTGTAGCAAAAAAAATCAATTTTTTTATTATTTTTATTTATTTATTTTATTTAAAAATCAATTAAAAATACTTAAAAATAACATTTTTAAGGTTAGTAAATAGCCTTAAACTCACAAAAATATATCCAATCATCCTACTAAAATTGATTAATAAAATCCCATTATTTACCAAACCATTATGTTATTATCTAGGTTAGTTTCACTCGTGGTTAAATCCAACTTCGTGCGTATTCAACATCATCAACCGAACGCACCCAATGTGAGTGAATCTTACAACTCCCCTTTTTAATTACACGTTTTAGGGTGTGTCATGTGTCACAAAATTAACTCGTTTATTTAAACTTGTGCCATACCATATTGTGATCTAAACTTAGATTGTATATATTGCTTGTAGATATGTATTTCATTTTGTCAATTTATATGCAATTCATTCATTAGTCTCATCAGTTCCTCGTGAGAGACGAGATGAGTAACACGCGCCTCAAAACAAATCCATTATTGTTCGTGTGTGTATTATTTAGTTTATGTTGTTTGTAGTTATATATTTTATATTGTCAAGTTTATGCAAATTGTTCATTAGGCCCATCAGTTCCTCGTGAGAGACGAGTTGAGCAACGCGTGCCTCAAAACGTTCCATTATTGTTCATGTGTGTTTTATTTAATATCTAATGATTGTTGAATAAGTTTACATCTATTTTTACTCATGTGTGGTTGTGCACTTATTTTATAATCAATTAAATAAACTTGTTCAAATGTTTTCCATAGGATTCACTCGCCAACTTTTTGTTGATCCAAAAACCCTTTTTACACATGATACAGGTGAACAGGATGAAGCAAGGAAAACATAGGAAATGCCTTAGAAGAAAACAATGAAGCCTAGATTGATATTTAGGGCATGATGTAATATTGATTGTAATTTCCCATTAAATTGTATTAATGAATATGAAACGTTATAATAAATGTCATGAGCTTTGATGATAACCCAATCATGCCCCGGTCACATTTTCCGCTGCGGGTCGGGGTGTGACAGTTGTTACCCTCTACATCCGCCCCTGTTTCAGGTGTTGATATAGGTCAAACTTTAGAACATGTAGGCGGTAGTGGGGGTAACAATGAGGGGGCAGAGGACACTACTTTTGGATCAAATGCTGAGACCAACCAATCTAAGGGAAATCAAAATGTTAGGAGATCTTCTAGAGATGTTTCTATGCCTAAAAGATTTGATGAGTTTATGGTTGAGGGTAAAGTGAGATATGGTATTGAAAAAGTTGTTAGTTATGCTCACTTGTCTTATGATAATACGTGTTTAGTGTCATCCTTAAATAAATCTGTTGAACCCACTACATATGAAGATGCTAGTAAAGATGATAGGTGGGTTGAAGCAATGAATAGTGAGATGGAGGCATTATATAGGAATAATACATGGGTTTTAGTTGATCTTTCTAAAGGTAGAGTCCCTATAGGGTGTAAATGGGTATATAAATCAGGTATAAGGCCAGGTTAGTGGCCAAAGGGTTTAATCAAAGAGAGGGTGTAGACTTTGGTGAAACTTTTTCACCTGTGGTAAAGATGGTAACTCTTAGACTTGTAATTAAATTAGCAATTAATAATAACTGGCCTTTGTACCAGTTAGATATAAATAATGCTTTTTTTATATGGGACTTTAAATGAAGATGTTTTTATGGCTTTACCAAAAGGATATTTTTCAAAAGATAGCACCAAAGTTTGCAAGTTAGTTAAGTCTTTGTATGGACTTAAACAAGCCCCAAGGCAGTGGAATGAAAAGTTAACCACTATGTTAGTATCATTGGGGTTTGTTCAAAGTGTATGTGATCATTGTATGTTTGTGTTATCAAGTAAAGACTTGTTTATAGTGTTATTAGTATATGTGGATGATATAGTAATTACAGGAAATAATAAACATGAGATTGATAAAATCAAAAAGTGTTTGAGTGATAGTTTTCAAATAAAAGACCTGGGAATTCTAAAGTATTTCCTGGGCATTGAGGTATTATATTCTGATGGTTGTATTTGTTTATCTCAACGAAAGTACTGTCTTGAGTTGTTAAATGAGTTCGGGTACTTAGGTTGTAAGCCAGTTACTACTCCTATAGAGCAGAGTTTTATTGTAACAAATAAATGTGAAAAGGAACAAACTGTTTTGGAAAACATTAATGGTTTTCAAAAGCTAATAGGTAAGCTAATTTACCTTTCTTTAACCAGACCTGATATAAGTTATGTTGTTCAGTTTCTTAGTCAGTATATGCATTGTCCTAGTCAGTCTCACCTCAATATTGCATTGAGGTTGTTAAGATACTTGAAAATATCTCCTGGAAGTGGTATAAGCTTTAGAAAATCAAGTGATATGGTGTTGTCAGGGTTTGTTGATTCTGACTGGGCAAAGTGTGTTAAAACAAGAAGATTTGTTACTGGGTATGGGATATTTCTAGGAGATACACTTGTTTCTTGGAAAAGCAAGAAACAGAGTGTTACTTCTAGATCTACAGCTGAGGCTGAGTATAGAGCAATGTGCTCAGCCACGTGTGAGACCATGTGGATCATAAATGTTTTATCTGAGTTAGAAGTTAAAATACTATCCCAGTTAAGTTATACTATGATAGTAAGTCTGCAATTGCTATATCTCAGAATTCTGTGTTTCATGAGAGAACTAAGCACTTTGAGATTGATCTTCATTTTCTGTGTGAAAAAATTAGTGCTGGTATTATTGAGCCTGAGAAGGTTCATACAAATGTTCAGGTTGCAGACATATTTACCAAGGGACTGAATACAGGTCAGCATCAGTCTCTTTGTGAAAAACTTGGTATGCTTGACATGTTTGCCACATGAATTAAGGGGGAATGTTGAAATAAGTGTTGAGAGTTATAATTCATGTTGCAAAAATGACTTTAGAACGTGTTATAAAGTTGTTGTATTTTTCTGTTGAAGTTGTTATATAATAAGGGTTCTAAGTGTGCAGGTTACAAAGTTGAAGGTTGCTTCTGGAAGTAGCTGAGGGTTGTTGTGTAAGAAATGGATACTTGAAGGGACTTAATGGAAGTATCTTTTATACTGGTATATAAAAGTAGAGATTAGGGTTTCTGTTTGTAACACTCTCCGGAACTTTCTGTTGTCTCTTTCACTTGTGCGATTAGGGTTTGTATAGTTTGTTAAGATCGCCTGTGATCTTGTTGATCTCGTGTGAGATCCCGTAGTTGTGGATTGTTCAGATCAACTGATAATCATCAGTTGATCATCTTGTACTCTGTATTGTTTACAGATCTCATATATTGTGAGATCTAGGGTTTGGGGGGTGTTTTCTGGTTTGGGTAAATCTAATAAAGTTTTGGTCACCGTTTTGTCGTTCTCTGTTGTTTGTGTTGTTCTTTATACCATTTTGAAGATATTTGAGACGAGACATTCTTTTGAACCCCAACAACTCTCATGTCTACAATCAATGTACGAATTGCCTAGCGTATTACGATCTCACACCACCACCTTACACCATCGTTAACCACATCCCATTGGTTCATACGCACCCCATCATCCTCGGTCAACCATCGTTGACCATCAAAACAACTCAAATTACTCACCTTCGCCCCCTAATTTGAACCTTTCCACCACTGCCACCGTGCCACATTCCCCCTCGCTACCTTGCACAAATTTTTCGTCCATGACCACTAGTACGCGATTCGCAATCAAAGCCCGACTACAAATCCAAATCCAAAACCTGAGTTGTCATCTTTGTTTGCTACCACCAAATCCCATTGCTAGTAACACCCAATGGGCCGGTTCAGTTAGTGTATAAGTTGTACGGTTGGTTCGTTGTTCAGTTCATGATTGGGATACTGTATGTAACAGTTCCATTATCGTTTTTTTCTCTTGTAACTAACTTTTAAAATGAACCGCCAGATCATAAACTGTACATTTTCTATGTAATAAAACATGTGTCCGACGGAATAGTAAATCCCATTTATACTTTCATGTGCAAGGTCGCAGGTCCCTGTCACACTTTTCACTTATAGATGTAGTCTACACATTAAATTGGCTAGTTTCTGTTGGATATTTTAGTGTAATTTGAGATTGCGTGTGACGTTCAAATAAGAGTGCACGCTTATTTGGATGTCATCGGGACTAACGGGGGATCCAAGGGGGCAGTGCCCCTGGTGGGGCCAGGGTCCAAGAGGCAGAGCCTTTGGAAATTTTTTATTTTGGACAAAATTCCTTTATAAAAAATACAACAGAAACTCATTTTTGGGCTAAATGTGCAATTTTGAAACTTGAGGACTAAAGCTGTTTTTGTTCAAAATTGATACCACAAGCAGTTGTGAAAACTGAAAATACGCTCCCAAATTTTTAGAGAAAAACCCTGATGAATTTTGATTCGAAACTAATCCCCAAAATCTCACAATCAAAATCCTATACAGAAATCTAGAATCAAATCTGATTTTATCTGATCAAAGATTGGTAGCCACTCCAATTGTTTGATCTGAAAGTGATTACACGACTTCAGATTATCCAAGCAAATTTCAATTTCCCAACAAAGATCAAACAATTTCAGTGAAGATGACAAGCGGTGGTGAATCTTCGAAGGCTATGACGAACAAATTTGCGAAATTGGACAAGTTTGAAGGGCAAGACTTTCTTCGCTGGCAAGAAGATGCATTTTATGTTGACGACTTTGAAAGTGGTGTACGTTCTGAGTACCCCGATGCCCAAGGAAGTGGTGGATGAACCGCTGGAACAAACTAGGAAGCGTGGAAAGTGGTTGAATGTTGATTACATCTGTCGTGGGCATATTCTGAATGGTATGTGTGACCCTTTTTCGATATTTATCAAAATGTTGAATCTGCAAAAGAACTGTGGGAATTACTAGAGACCAAATACATGGCTGAAGACACATCTAGTAAGAAATTCTTAGTCAGTGATTTTATGAATTATAAAATGGTTGATGGTAGACCCATCATGGAACAATACAATGAATGTCTAAGAATTTTGTGTCAATTTGAACAACATGGTTTGAAGATGGATGAAGCAATTTTGTTCCATCTATCATTGAAAAACTTCCTCCTTCATGGAAAGATTTTATAAACATACTTTAAAACATAAGAAGAGGAAATGAATCTGGTTGAACTTGGAAGTTGTTTTCGAATTGAGGAGTCTTGTCGGGCCATGGAAAATGTTAACAAGATAAACACGTTGATGGGTCTTCTGTTAACATGGTTGAAGAAAGTGGTCCTAGTTTTAAAAGTTCTAACAAGGGAAACAACAAAAGGAAGTTTCAAAGTGGGCCTAACAAGAAGAACAAGGCTATGAAGTATGCAAAACAGACCAAGGATCAAGGTTGTTGGAAATGTGGTAAACCGGGACACTTCAAGAGAGATTGTCGTGTTGGTAAAGCCAAGAATGAAGCTGGTACTAGTGGATCCTTGAAGGATCCAAAGCAACAAGGTCAGAAATTAAACTTTAACTATAATTCGGATGTGAATTATGTGTCACTAATTTCTGAAGCATTTTATGTGCATATGATTCTGTTGCTTGGTGGTACGACTCGGAGCAACAAGTCACGTATGTAAGGATCGAAGATGGTTCAAGGACCTTACATTAACTGAAGATGGTTCTGTTTTAAAGATGGGAAATGTTGCAACCGAGCCAATCCATGGAATTGGAAGTCTAGTACTAGTATTTACTTCGGGAAAAACAATAAGTTTAAGTAATGTATTGTATGTACCCGCATTCGGAAAAACTTGTTATCCGGTATCGTATTAAATAATTGCGGGTACAAACAAGTGTTAGAATGTGACAAGTATATATTGTCAAGACATGGTTCTTTTATCGGATTTGGTTATCTATGTAATGGTATGATTATGTTAAATCTAGAAGTGTCGTTTAGTGATAATTTGTTTGTATGATTGATTCGTCATCTAGTGTAAATTCGTCAAAATCTGAATTATGGCATGCTAGACTAGGACATGTACATTATAAACGACTTATGGAAATGTCTAAAATGAGCTTAATTCCGGCAATTAATTTAACAAATGAAAAATGCCATATCTGGAAGTTGAATAAAATAACTAGAAAACCATTCATGCAACATGTTACCAGAGAAAGTAAACTATTAGATTTGATACATAGTGATCTATGTGATTTTCATGGTACACCATCATTAGGTAACAAGAAGTATGTTGTAACCTTTATAGATGATGCTACTAGATTCTGTTACGTTTACTTATTACATGCAAAAGATGAAGCTCTGGAAAAGTTTAAAATCTATAAACAAGAAGTGGAGCTTCATCGAAGTGAATTGATCAAAACCCTACATACGGATAGAGGTGGTGAGTATTTTAATCCGGAATATTTCTAATCAACTGGAATAATACACCTTACCACAGCTCCTTACACACCGGAACAAAATGGTGTGGCGGAAAGGAAGAATAGGACGCTAAAAGAGATGGTTAATACCATGCTGTCCCATTCGGGTTTAAATAATGGGTTTTAGGGAGAGGCTATGTTGACAGCCTGTTATTTGTTAAACCGGGTTCCTAATAAAAGGAACAAAACAACCCCTTTTGAGCTTTGGTATAAAAAGCCACCCGAGTTGCAAAAACTAAGAGTTTGGGGTTGTAGAGCCGTGGTTAGGCTCAATGATCCTAAGATAAGAAACTTAGGGGAAAGAGGTATAGAATGCATTTTCATTGGATATGCTGAGCACTCATTTGCTCACAGGTTCTATGTAATAGAACCAAATGACCACGTTTCAGTACATACGGTTATTGAGGCAAGAAGTGAAAATGTAGAATATGATGAAGAAAGATTCACATCTATACCTAGGCCAAAGGATATGAATCCTTCTCTTAAGATTTCTAGGGAAAAAGAAATCATGCCATCAACTAGCACTGAACCAAGAAGGAGTTCAAGAGAAAGAAAGGCCAAGTCTTATGGTGACGATTTTCAACTCTACTTAGTTGAGGGATCTAGGATTGATATTGATTTTCAATATCAATATTGCTTCCATGTTGATGAGGATCCAAAGACATATAGTGAAGCAATGGCTTCACGGGATGTTTCATTTTGGAAAGAAGCTATCCAAGATGAAATGGATTCTATTTTGCAAAATAACACTTGGAAATTGGTGGATTTACCTCCTGGTTGTAAACCATTGGGAAGTAAATGGATCTTCAAGAGGAAGATGAAGGTGGATGGTACTATTGATAAGTTCAAAGCCAGATTAGTAATCCAAGGGTTTAGACAAAAGGAGGGTATTGACTTCTTTGATACATATGCTCCTGTAGCAAGGATATCCACAATTAGATTATTATTAGCACTTGCTGCTATACATAATCTTGTAATTCACCAAATGGATGTGAAAACTGCATTTCTAAATGGTGAATTAGATAAGGAGATTTACATGAAACAACCAGAAGGGTTTGTTATGCCTGGAAGTGAAAATAAGGTGTGTAAACTAATTAAATCTCTTTATGGTTTGAAGCAAGCACCCAAACAGTGGCATCAAAAGTTTGATGAGATTGTATTGTCTAATGGTTTTGCTTTAAACCAAGCAGATAAATGTGTTTATAGCAAGTTTGATGCTTTTGGAAATGGAGTCTTGATCTGTTTGTATGTAGATGATATGTTGATTTTTGGCACTAACCAAGATCAAGTTAATAGAACAAAGGAATTTTTATCGTCTATGTTTGCTATGAAAGATACGGGGGAGGCTGAGGTGATTTTAGGTATTAAAATCAAACGTGAGAACATGGGCATTTCAATCTCTCAATCACACTATATTGAGAAGATCTTGAACAAGTTCAATTTCAAGGATAGTTCTCCCGCAAGTACTCCTGTTGATCCTAGTCTGAAGCTATTACCTAATAAAGGCATTGCAGTATCTCCACTTGAGTACTCAAGAGCGATTGGATCACTTATGTACGCTATGGTCAGGACCAGACCAGATATAGCGTATGCTGTTGGAAAACTTAGTAGGTTTACTAGCAATCCTAGTACTCATCACTGGCAAGCACTAGGTCGAGTATTCAAATACTTGAAAGGAACCATTGATTATGGTCTAACTTACATTGGATTTCCTTCAGTGGTTGAAGGATATTCAGATGCAAGTTGGATAAACAATAAGGAAGATCATTCTTCCACAAGTGGTTGGCATTCCTACTTGGGGGAGGTGCCATTTCTTGGGCTTCAAAAAAACAGACTTGCATAACTGATTCAACAATGGAGTCTGAGTTTGTAGCGTTAGCCGCAGCTGGTAAAGAAGCTGAGTAGCTAAGAAACTTGATTTATGAGATTCCATTGTGGCCAAAACCAATGGCTCCCATTTCTATAAGGTGTGATAGTGAAGCTACACTGGCTAAGGCGTATAGTCAAGTGTATAATGGCAAGTCAAGACACTTAGGTGTGAGACATAGCATGGTTCATGAGCTCATCATGCATGGTGCAATTTCGGTTGAGTATGTGAGAACTCAACATAACTTAGCTGATCACTTAACCAAAGGGTTAACTAGAGATCTCGTGAAAGGATCAGCTGTGGGATTAGGGTTAAAGTCCATCTGAAAACTCTCATGTTAAGATACCCAATTCCCACCTAATATGACGTTAGGTGCAGAATTTAATGTGGAAAGCTTAACATCTAGAGTTTGGAACACAACATTAAAATTATCCCAAAGGTATGTGTTTAGATCTGCAAGTTAAGTAAGGTTGAGGTATATCTTCTTAATAACTCTTTTGAAAAATTGCATTTGCAGGTGCAAGAGTAAAAGAGCTACCTATATGAGCATGAAGTTTAGCTGCTTCAAGAAGCTTGGACTTGGCTTTGATATGCTTATGAAGGATAGGGACATAGGCTAGTAAAAGATAGTGTCAAGTTAGATCGATGTATGTAAACTAATGTGTATATTATCTTCATGTATTCAGTATGGATATTAAGGGTTCAATCCTTAGAGACACCCTTAAATTCGAATATTTGGAATGTGTAATATACTAATATGAAATTCAATTGTCACGATATTTCATTTATGCATTAGTTTGTTTGATTGCTGTGAACAAGTTAGGTAATCCTTGATTACACTAAAATTGGGGAGGTATGTTGGATATTTTAGTGTAATTTGAGATTGCTTGTGACGTTCAAATAAGAGTGCACGCTTATTTGAATGTCATCGGGACTAACGGGGGATCCAAGGGGGCAGCGCCCCTGGGAGCAGGGTCCAAGGGGCGGCAGCCCCTGGCTGGACTAAAGGTGTTTTTGTAACAGAAACTCATTTTTGGGCTAAATGTGCAATTTTGAAACTTGAGGGACTAAAGGTGTTTTTGTTCAAAATTGAAACTGCAAGCAGTTGTGAAAAACTGAAAATACGCTCCCAAATTTTTAGAGAAAAACCCTGGACGAATTTTGATTCGAAACTAATTCCCAAAATCTCACAATCAAAATCCCATGCAGAAATCTAGAATCAAATCTGATTTTATCTGATCAAAGATTGGTAGCCACTCCAATTGTTTGATCTGAAAGTGATTACACGACTTCAGATTTATCCAAGCAAATTTCAATTTCCTAACAATTTCATTATGGTAATTAAGCTTAAATGTCTTTACATTAAAAGTTAACACTCACCAACTTTAATAATTTTAAGATTAGTGTCTAATCTTCCAGCTTTAGGTAATACAGTTTTAGTTGGTATATTACATTTTTAAGTATTATGCAGTAAATTTATCATATAGCTCAGTTTGAAAACTTGGCTATTTGTTTAGTTTTAGTGGGCTTTTAATAGTTCAGACCTCTTACTGGTTTATCACTTAGTGGTTCAGACTATTTGTTTCACAAGCAGATGTCTGAATGGTTCAGACATTTGTCCCTGAACGGTTAAGCGTTATACTGAGTCTGAATGGTTAAGACATACATTTGCCTCTCAACAGTTAACCATTATACTGGTTGTTAATGATTCAGGCCACTTATTGGTTCAACACTTAATGGTTCAGACCTCTTACTGGTTCAGCACTTACCATTCAGAAGTTGCCAAACAGCCGTCGATACATTAACACTCAACCAACATATAATTCAAATCCACTATTTCATCTTCATTTCAGGGTATATCATACTGTTCATTTCAGGGTATATCAATTGTTGGAAGATCCACTATTTCAACTTAAGTTCGCGGCTCAAACCACTAAACTGTAAAAGCTGAACCGTTTTAGCCAATTTAATCAGTCTAGTTGTCTCAATGAACTTAGTCAATTTGGTTTATCGTTTTTTAAAACCGTAGTAACCAATTTAGCCTTTTTTTTAAAAAAAAAAAAACTAGACCGCAAACATTAACCACAAACAAGTTCAAACTAAATTTTGACCGGAACAGTTATGGTGAAAGTTATTTTTTTCTTGTTACACTAATGTTTCTAGAAGTAATTTTAGTTGGTTAGTTCATTAGCCATTGTCTCTTTCTACGTATCTTTTAAAAGATTTAAAAATGAAATAATCTTTTGAAAATTAAATATTGAAACAATAAATGGAAATTTATTTGAATTAAAGAAGTTTTATAGTTTTAATAATTAAATTCAGACACTTGTGTAATTTACTACTCTTTTAGTTTATTCACTTGCTATTATGCTACAACAACATTATCGGTTGTAGAATTTATGATTTTTATAATTATTTAAGATAATAATTAAATATCGACTTGATGACGGTAAAGTCTTGATTTATAATGAATACAAAGAAATTTGATGATGCTTTCAACATTTCCTCATTATTAAAAAACTAAAATTAGTTGGAGGTAATAATTTGAGAATTCTAAATTTCTAATTTCGTATTATACAAGTCTTCTCCTATATTATTGTTATTTTTAAAGCTAATCCGTCAATTTCTCATGATATTTTGAGAAGCCTTCTTTGACTTTTAACATATCTTTAGGATATATTGACTTGGTCACATAACATGATATTAGGGTGGACTCGGCTCTCTTCAAAACGATCACATGATCACTTGACACCAACCAATCAAGTTATACTACCTCATCTCCACTTTTCAATTTTTACAGGTTCCAATGATCAAATGGGTTGAGGCGGTGTTTCACGCCATCACTTGATCACTTAGCACTTTCCAAGAAATTCCCCCACAATACTTCTCCACCTTTTCTCCGACTAGCCGTGATGGTGACCCACGCAAAAATCCCATCACACAAACCATGGTGGTTTGATCACATGAACCCATCAAGGGAGTTCCCGTCCACCCTTAATATTATGAGATATGGAATTTTCGAAGATGGATTTTGATTTTGAAAGAAAGATACTGTATGTTATAACGGTAATAAGAGTCATCAGTAAAGGCGTTACTCGACAATACACTACTTTTCATCTCTCGACTCTTGCTGACGGCATGACTGAGATAGAGAGAGGGCGAAAATTTACTCACTAGCCAAGCTAAAACTTTTTTTTTCTTATAAACATCCATGTTGAAAAACCTGGGTGATCTCTCATTTCCACACTTTAAAACTTCACAAATAACACAAGTATCCACACACTAATTGGAAAAGAAATAACACATTAACACAATCACAAAAACAACTTATACATACCTATGTCACCACATTTCCAGTTTCTTGTTTTCGATCCCTCTCCTCCGACACAAAATCCGAACTATCATCAGCAACCGATACACCATCATTATAATCAGCAGCATGTGTAGCACAAAACATTTCATCATTCTCCAAAGCAGCAAGCTTCTCCTTTGACTCTCCCTTTAACAAGTCAACCACTTCAAGAATTGTTGGTCTTTTATCCGGTTGATTGCGCGCACAAACAAGCCCAACGAGAACCACCCGTTTCAGTTCTTCAACCGAGTAATCCCCATTCAGTTTCGGGTCTGCAATTTCGCTAAACTTTCTTTGACATGCCAATGGTAGAGCCCATTCTGTGATGGACCTTCTTGTGGCTGCATTTAGTTTCTCGATTGGTTTTTTGCCGCTAGCCAACTCGAGCAAAAGAATGCCGAAACTGTAAACGTCACAACTCTCGGACGCTTTTCCTAGCATTGCGTATTCGGGTGCTAGATACCCGAGTGTGCCCTTGACTCTAGTGGTCACATGTGTTGCACCATCTGGGATTAGCTTTGCAAACCCGAAATCAGCCACTTGCGCTTTGAAAACTGCGTCTAGTAAGACGTTGCTCGCTTTGATATCTCGGTGGATTATGTGAGGTGTGGCATGGTGATGAAGATATCTGAATGATACAAATACATAAACAAGAAACTATGAATAAAAGACACTTAAAATAGTCATTTCATTTGGGGTTAAAAGCAGAGGCGGAACTAGAGGGGGGTCAAGAGGGTCTGCTGACCTCCCAAACACGTGAATTTGTTGAATATTTATATAAAAAATCTGAGAACCTTTTTCGGAAAACGTGATTTGGACCCTCTGGCTGTAGCTAATATAGAACAGAGTCCTTATGATGACCCTTTTATAAAAAAAAGTTCTGGTTCCGCCACTAGTTAAAAGTGCTTACAAAATTCCTTCAGCAGATCCAATAGCGATATTCATTCTCCGATTCCAATCAAGAAGACATTCAGCCGAGTGTTGACCATGAAGATGCGAGAGTAAACTAAGATTCGGCATGTAATCATACACGATCAAACGTTCTTGACCTTCCGCGCAATATCCACGCAAACTAAGTAAATTTTTGTGTCTAACGCGCGCAAGAATTTCAACTTCAACCGCGAATTCCATCTCCGCTTTGTTACTATACACCTTCAATCTCTTCACTGCAATCTACACATTCAAATACAACACATTTAGCTCTTGCAATAAATCAAAATATTTAAAAATAAATTGAAGACTTACTTGAGATCCATCCCAAAGCTGTCCCCAATAAACACTCCCAAATCCACCTTCACCAAGCTTGTTATCATAATTAAAATTATTTGTAGCAGAATGCAATTCTTTCAATGAGAATATCCTCCATGTTGACTCTTTCTTCTTGTTCTGTTTCCTGTAAAATCAATATCTTTAATTAGTGGTCTCAATCCCAAAGGTCATGCACAACAATTTCTCGACGCCAAGGAACCAGAGTTTTGTTTTCGGTAGAATTGAATTTGCTATTCAAAAGGGGTTGCAGCGCAGCTTGTTGCCCGTTTACTTGTCTTTCTTACGTAATTTTTCTAACTATATGATAATATTAATAAACTCAAAAAAAGGGAAATTACATCGAAACACAAGCAAACAGACAAACAAGCGGCGCCGCTAAACCTTTCTAGACACCAAAACTAATTCTTTTAAAAAACTAGATCTTAGCGACATAATCTTACTAATTACATAAAAAATGTTAAAACTCTAAAGAACTCGCCCTAAAATCCCCAATTTCATAAAAGTCAAAATCTATTACAGTTGATTCAACTAGCTAAAAATTAACAAACACTCAAAACATGAAATTCAAGCAGCTTACGAGAATAATCAGGTCCGATTAACGTTAACAAACAGAAAGTCAACGGCTTTATTTAATCAATTATAAACAATAATTCGAGTAAAACATACCGATCAAATCCTCCAAAACAACAAAACCTCGAGCGAAAATCCATAAAGCCGACAACTTTCAAATGGGTATCGTCCAATTGACTAATTCAAATCTCAAACCTCGAGAATGAATCAAATTCACGATCAATAAATAAAGAAAAGTGTATTTTCGATCAGCTAAAGAGTAAGTAACAAAGGTATAATAAGAATTGAACAGAGGGTGGATTAAAAGAGAAGCAAAATGGAAGTGTGAAGCTATTGGTTATGGGGAAAGGTGACATTTTAGAGAGAGAAAGAATGGTGGTGGCAGCCAGAGTTGCAGAATAAAACCTGTTGGTCTTCCATGGTGTTTACTGGTAGGGGTGGGGAAGGGGGTGGTGGGGTCCCAATGCTCTGTTTTTATATTTCTGTTTTTGGGTTCTTCTGAAAATAATTATGGGGTGTGGCTTTTACTTTTTGTTTATTTTGATCTTTCAATATTTGAATGTTCAAATCAAACTAGCTGGGGTTGAATGCTGGATTCACGTTACAAGGTTTGTGTTGGGGCATTGCTTTAACACATGATAGGTGTAGGCTTTATCAGTCTATATCTAAAAAAGTGGGGTGTCAAAGAAATGTGATCAGAGAGCGTTGGGGTGTCATATGACACTTATTTTTTTTTATATTAATCCTAAAATTTAGTAAAGTAATTTTAAAAACACATATTATTTATATGAAATAACCACAATAAAAAAATACATTACATCATAAAAAAATCAATCATCTTCGTTGGAGTCGAATCTAGAAAGTGTCGAAACATGTTCAACCAAATCAGCTCGAAGGTTTGAATTTATTTGTCTTGACTCGATTAGATATTGGTTTTGCGTTCTCTCTTTGTCACCAATGTCTTCTTTATTTGATTCGGGCTCCTCGCCATAATATTCAACGATTGTACGCCCTTCATCCTCTAAAATCATGTTGTGTAGAATGATGCACGCGCACATCACGTTTCTTATTTGATCTTTTTCATACAATCGACAAGGCATGCTCAAAATGCGCCATCTTTTCTGCAAAACACCAAATGCCCGCTCGATGTCTTTGTGTGCCGCCATCTGAACTTTGTTAAACTTTATTCTTTTAAGATCTAGGGTTCCATCTCTTGAAAACGATTTCACAAAAACAACATACTCAGGGTAAATTCCATCAACAAGATAGTACCCATACTTGTATTCAACCCCATTTACAAAAAATGTTCCTTTCGGTCCAATACCATTTATTCGATTATTAAAATGGACGAGTGGTGTACAATGTTTATATCGTTATGTGAACCGGACGTACCAAAGAATGCATGCCAGGCAGTGGCGGATCTTGACCAAAAGTTTCGGGGGGGGGGGGGGGGGGGGGGGGCGGAAAGTCATGGAACCAAATTTTTTTTCCTATTGCTATTTTTCGGGTTATATGTTCGGGTCGGGTCAAACAATAATAACTCCAAAATAAAACTACATAACATTCACTCAATCAAATGAGGCGTTCTTGCACATAAAAAAACGTTAAATATTGTTTAACAAAAATAAAGACCAAATATTTATAATGATGCGAGATAAATATTAAGTACCTGGACGAAGAATTACAACTCAGCCTAGAGGTGAGCATAAAACCGAAATAACCGAACCGTAACCGAAATAACCGAAGGGTCAGTTATTTGTATTTTTGATAAACGCATGTTGCGGTTCGGTTATGATTATTATTAGTTTCATAACCGCAAATAACCGAACCGAATGTTTTAAACATGGCCGAATCCATAAGACCATAAGTTTTTAAGTTAGTGTTTAAGTGTTTAACCATGGTCCAATCCATATTTTTTTGGTGAAGTGTTTAAGTCTTTTAACCATGACACAATCTCATTGAATTTAAAACTCTAGCCACTTTGTGTTCATATGTATGCTTCCACATAACACGTGGAAGTAAAATATAATTTATAATTCTACAAGGTTTAACTGTGTATATTTATTTTTTGCGCATGATATTTGCATAACCCACACATTTAAAGCCTAACTTTAGAAACGATAAAATAACCGACCTGTAATTGAACTGAAACCGCATTAACCGCAAATAACCGATTAACCGAAACCGCATTAACCGAACCGAATGGTTATGATTTTTTGATAACTGAAGTGTGCGGTTATGGTTTCGGTTATAGGCAATAACCGAACCGAACCGCATCATGCTCACCCCAAACTCAGCCCAACGACCTTTAAGATAAATGATAAGTACCTTTAAGATAAAAAGGAACTCTCAGCTTTGATTTATATATAAAGTAGTAACAAATTTTACTTAAAGTTTATAAACTCAGACGAACTTTGATATATATTTTTAAAGAGTTAATTATTGTTTTCGTCCCTATGATTTGTCAAAAATCACTATTTCAGTCCGTTAGTTTAAAAATTACGATTTCAATCTCTGTGGTTTCACTTTCGTAACCATTTCAGTCCCTGTGGTTTTACTTTCGTAACCACTTTAATCCATTTATTCTGTAAGTACAGGGACTGAAATGGTTGCGAGGTGGACTGAAATGGTTACGAACGTGAAACCACAGGGACTGAAATCGCAAATTTTTAAACTACTGGACTGAAATAGTGATTTTTGACAAAACACAGGGTCGAAAACAGTAATTAACTCTTTTTTAAATTTTCGGATGAAAAATCGGAAATATTACACTGTTAACCGAAACATTTGAGGGGGTGTAACATCCGTAAAAAACCGGGTTAACCAAACCCGCTTTGTTTATTAACCGAACAACCAGTTAAAAATTTCGTTGCGTATTTAATGCTCAAATTAATTTTAAACGATACATAATTAATAAGTATATTAGAATATAAAATTTATATTTGAAAATGTATTAAAAATAGTGAAATAAAAATGAAATGCTGAAGCCGGGTTTCGAACCCGGGTCAGTCGAGAACTCCAAGTCTTAACTCTCACTCGCCCAACCACTCCGCCACTTGTGTTGTTTGTTTTACATATTGAAACAATTAATACATATAATAAAACTGGAAAATCAAACCCAGTCAACAGCGCGCCTAAATCCGCTGACGCCGGAAAATCCGACGATTTCGTCAATTATCGTCGGTTACTTTTGACTTAACGTAAGAATTAACGACGCCATCGGTTATAACGACGTCCAGTTCCGCGACATCCGTCGTAACCCCCGAGAACGGCTGACCAATGAATCGAGACGAGAAACAGACCCAATTCAACTTGATTCTTCCCTATAAATGCACACCCTAGCCTCTGGTAAACTTTTCGCTCAAAATCGCACCGATTCTTCAATCAATTTCACTCGCCGGAAAATCTATGCAAGTCGCCGGAAAACCGAGACTTTCATCAACACGGTAAATACCTCGACTCTTTATGTTTCAATCCGTTGTTAGACTGTTACTAACTTCAAACCAACAATCTGAATCAATCCCAGACGACATAGCTGGAATATTCAGCTCTCGCCGGAAAACTTCTGGAATTTCCAATCTCACGCGGTGAATCGGTATGAACATTCAAAACTTCTGTTAATCCTTGTTTAGTACCCACTTTCATAACTAATCAATCAAAGCTGGTAATTGACCCGAACAGAGGAAGCTCACAAAACAGAGCCGGCGATCCTTGCCGGAGTTCTGAGAACGACGACCTGTTCCGGTACTTTCTTTCCCCAAACCCTCTCCGTTCATCACCTTTCAATTCCTCATAATATTCGTTAAACGAATTAAACAAGAAACAGTTGCTTTGACCGATGTCTGTGTTTTGAACGAAGAAGACGAAGTCGTGTATGTTATAAGATTAATTAAAATCAATATTATGAACGGGTTAGACACACAGTCCAGCGGTGGACTGTGTGCAAACAATATGCATACGTCCCGAGTTCGATCCTTGACACACACACATTCGCTGTAATAAAATGTCTTTTTTTTTAAACTGAACCGGATCCACACAGTAAAATGTTAAGTATAATAAAAACCAGAATATTTACCAAGTTAGACACACAGTCCAGCGGTGGACTGTGTGCCAAACTAAACCACAGGTCCCGGGTTCGAGACCTGTGGCGAGCACCGAGTTGATGCAATTAAATCCTTTTTAAAATAAATGATTTTCGGATTAACTTAATTAGTGTATAAATATAATTAAAAACAGAAATATTTCGGGTTAGACACGTAGCTCAGTTGGTAGAGCTGCGTGCACGCGTACGGGAGGTCACGGGTTCGAGTCTCACCCAGCGCACTCATACGAACGACCGAACCGGTCAACGGTCAACTAGTCAACGGTCAAAAAGTCAACATTTTTTTATTATTTTATTTATTTATTTTATTTAAAAATCAATTAAAATACTTAAAAATAACGTTTTTAAAGTTAGAAAATAGCCTTAAACTCACAAAAATATATCCAATAATCCTACTAAAATTGATTAATAAAATCCGCTTATTTACCGAACCATTATGTTATTATCTAGGTTAGTTTCACTCGTGGTTAAATCCAACTTCGTGCGCACTCATCATCAATCCAAGAAACGCAACCACTGTGAGTGAATTCTTACAAACTCCCCTTTTTATTCACGTTTTGGGTGTATCATGTGTCGCTTAAACTAATTCGTTTATTCAAACTCGTGCCATACCATACTATGATTTAAACTTAGAATGTAAATATTGTTTGTAGTTATGTACTACATATTGTCAAGTTGTATGCAAATTATTTGTTAGGCCCATCAGTTCCTCGTGGGAGACGAGCTGAACAACGCGTGCCTTAAAACTCATTCATTAGGCCCATCAGTTCGTAGAACAACGCGTGCCTCAAAACTCATTCATTAGGCCTATCAGTTACTCGTGGGAGACGAGTTGAACAACGCGTGCCTCAAAACAAGCTATTATTGTATGTGTGTGTGCATTATTTAATATTAAGTGTTTTGTGAATAAGTTTACATCTATATTTACTCATATGTGGTTATGCACTTTATTTTATAATCAATTCAATAAACTTGTTCAAATGTTTTTCATAGGATTCACTCGCCAACTTTTTGTTGATCCAAAAACCATTTTTACACATGATACAGGTGAACAGGATGAAGCAAGGAAAACATAGGAAATGCCTTAGAAGAAAATAATGAAGTCTAGAAAGATGTGTAGAACATGTTGTAATTATGATTGTATGATTCCCTTTAAATTGTAATAATAAATATGAAACGTTATAATAAATGTCATGAGCTTTGATGAAAACCCAATCATGCCCCGATCACCTTTTCCGTTGCGGGTCGGGGTGTGACAGATTGGTATCAGAGCCATGACTATAGGGATATAGGATAGGTTATTAGACCCTTAGAGCCTATACTATAGTTGATTAGATTTTAATTGTTTATGTGGTTATATGCAAACTCATGATGTTTATTTCTTTCATATTTATTACATACGCAAATGCATGCAAACACTTCCGATACTACATTTTGTGATACATAGTGGATTATACTTACAGTCAAACATACATACTTACATACATATTCATCATACATATTTCAATGTTCACATATTCAAATTATCTTCATACTTCCGTTATTCAAGATTTTGTCGCATTTTTTTCATTTTTCAAATCTCATCAAAGTGAGTTCTGCGACGGGCATGTAGTAACTGTAAAGGTACAAGTACCGGTAGTTGGAACGTCCTGTCTAGGTTGGCATTCGTATAAATCCAATATAACGGACCAGTTTGCCTACCTGGGGACTAACGATGAGAGTACGAAGGACCTATTAGGCCAAAGCATGCCACACCAAACGTCGTTTGAACTATCCCCACTTTGAGGTGTCATCGTGTCCACACCTGGATACATTCCGAATATCATACGTTACATACATATTTCTCGATTTTCTCCGGGTTTTAGTGTACGTAACCAGGCTAACACATGCGAACCATATAAAAAACCCGGTAGTCATGGGGGCCCACATGATTACGAAGGTGAAGTATGGCGGCATGCAAGGCCCAATTACAAGCAAAGCCCAAGACATCCTATGGATGTAGTAGATTTATTATGCTATGTTTATTTTATGAATGTTTATTCCTAAATACGACACATGATCCCAAAAACATCCAACTCATACTCTTGGTACGTATTCTTTGTAGATTCTAGTCTCGCTCGTAGGAAAATGAAATCAGGAAATCCCGCGAGCGTATGGCTGCCCAAATCGCTCAACAAATAGCGGCCGTAATACCCAGCATCGTAGTTCAAGTTCAACAAGCCCTTACCGCTAATCCCGACAACCCAATCAATCAAGAAGATCAAAATGTTATCAACCCTCCCCCAAATACCACTAAATGCACCTTCAAGCATTTCAAATCCTACAACTTTGGAAGCAGCCATGGAGTTAGCTACAGAGCTCACCGAGAACCGCATACGGAACAAAGACTTCAAGGAGGAGAAGAAGAAGGATAAAGCATCAACTGAAACCTCAAACTCCACCTAAACCGAATCCTCTTCTCAAACCACTTCTAAGAGGAAACGAGATGGACAAATCTTCGCTGTCACCCAACACAACCAACCAGCTTCACAAGTTGTGTCACACCCCGACCCGCAGCGGAATAAGAGTCGGGGCATAATTGGGTTATCACCAAAGCTCATGATATTTACTAATATGTTTCATATTTATTAAAGTCAAAATTACATTCCCAATAATCCAAACATGTCCATACAAATACAAAGAAAAAGTAACCAACTAAACAATTCCAAGCTTTAAATCATTTTATTCTTCTAGGCCAATCCTATGTGTTTCTTGCTGCAACTGGTTCACCTGTATCATGTGTAAAAATGGGAGTTTTTGGGTCAACATAAGTTGGCGAGTGAACCTTGTTAGATAAACATTTATTATTGATTTTCTTGTTATTTTATCAAGGAAAAATTGTGCATAATCATAAGTAAGCAAATGTAAATAATCAATCATTAACAATGACAATCACAAACTATAACATACAATAACATATAATAACATACAATAACATACCAACATCAAACAATAAATAACATGAATGAAACTGTGCGATCAAGGCTCAATCAAACGGAACCGATCGTATTGCATGTACTGAAAATGATAAATGTCTGTGCGATCAAGGCTCAATCAAACGGAGCCGATCGTATGTTGGCACGCCAGGTTCACGCTCATAATGTAATGGGGAACATGCTCAATGCTCATAATGTAATGGGGAGCGGCGGCCTATGAAATTGCATGTACTGAAAATAATAAATTGAATCTAACAATAACCACACAAACAGTTGAAACAAGCTGAATACACATTTGTTCATGATATGATGTATGCACAATGATTTAAATATAATAAATAGCAAGACACATGATACACCCCAAAAACGTGATTAAAACGGGGAATTTGTAAAGATTCACTCACATTGGGTGCGTTTGATTGGAGATGGTGAGATGCGAACAAGTTGAAAGGATTGAACAACGAGATTTAACTAACCTAAATAATAACGGAAAAATATAGTAATGAGTGGATTTTATTAATAATTTTAATAAGATTTTTAGATATATTTTTGTGAGTTTAAGGCTATTTTCTATCTTTAAAAACATTATTTTTAAGTATTTTTAATTGATTTTTAAATTAAATTAAATAATTAAAAATATAAGAATATGTTGACTTTTTCATTGACCGTTGACCGTTGACCGTTTGACTTGTTGACCGGTTTTATTGTGTAATTGTATGCGCCGGGTGAGGCTCGAACCCGAGACCTCCTGTACGCGTGCACGCAGATCTACCAACTGAGCTACGTGTCTAACCCGAAATAATCCTATTTTTAATTATACTTATATATTAACTCAGCTTATTCAAAATTCTTTTATTTTCAAAAACATTTTAAATCATCGAACCGGTGCCATGTACAGGTCTCGAACCCGGACCTGTGCTTTAACGTTACACACAGTCCACCGCTGGACTGTGTGTCTAACTTGGCTAATATACACATTTTTATTATACTTAACAACTAACGTAAGTTAACCCGGTTCAGTTAGAAAAATAAAACGTTTTACAGAGAGGGTGCGTGTATCAGGGATCGAACTCGCGGCGTGTGCGTATTATTTGCACACAGTCCACCACTGGACTGTGTGTCTAACCCGTTTAAAATACCGATTTTAATTAATCTTATATTGTTATCACACTTCATCTTCTTCGCTGAATTTACAGTCAACTGTTTACTAATCTGTTTCTTGCTTTTAAACGATTAACAATCATTCATAAGACTAAAATGAAATGGCAGAGACGGTGTTGGAAGTAAACATACCGGAGGAATGATTTATCACAGAAATTCCGGCAAGGCGTCGGCTCTGTTTTTATGAACTTCCACTGAGCGAACAAATTAACCGTTTTGATTAGCTAATCGTGGAATTGAAGTGCTAAACAAACGTTAACAGAGTGTTTGAATGTCCATACCGTTTTACAGTGGAAGACAAGAACTTTCAGAGATTTTCCGGCGAGCAGGAATTATCCGATAACGACGTCTGAATTTGATTTCAATTGAAAGGTTTGAGTCAGAAATAGCTTAACAATTAATATACCACGAAGGTATTGAAAGACTTACTGTTTTGATGAAGAATACGGTTTTTCGGCGACTTGCAGAATTTTTCCGGCGAGTAAAATAAACTTTTCTGATGAACTGAATGTATGACGAAAGTGAAATGGCAGGTTTGTAGAATGTTTCTGAGTCGCGAGAGAGAGCAAAGATTGAAGTAATTCTGATATTGAATGTCTTTGGTTATAAAAACCGATTCACTTCTGGAATTAAAGTTCATTCAAGGCAAACTTGATTAGAATCGTCGGTGCATCGGTTATAAAATAGAATTCGCGATTTTTAAACGTTTTGGACGGTTGAATAGCCGATTACGGCTTTCAGTTTAGCGCAGCCGGTTGATCTATGATTGACTATAAATTTCATTTGTTTCCTAGAGTTAACAGAAAACAACAAGTGGCGGAGTGGTTATGCGTGTGAGTGTTAAGTCTTTGAAGTTCACAAACCGGCTGACCCGGGTTCGAGTCCCGGCAGCCTCATTTTATTTTTAATTATTTTATTTTTACTTTTTATCAATTATAACTTTTATAGATTACTTTGTTTATTAATTATGTATCATTAAAAATCAAAATAGGCATAAATACGCAACGAACATTTATAACTTGATATTCGATTACAAATGGAGCGGGTTTGGAAAACCCGTTTTCGACAAATGTTACAAGTTGTACCCCTCCAAGCTATCCAATCACTCAAATAACACCCAACTCAACTTACCCAAATAAGAAACCTTACTTTGGACCTCACCCTCAATGCAACACCTGTTTTTATCACCATCCATCTACCTTACCTTGTCGACTATGTGCGAATTGTGGAAGCTATGGTCATTTGAGCAAGATTTTCCGCACCCTCAAACCAAAACCTCACCCCTACTCAAAACATGATCCAAACATATCAACAACCCAATACCCCATGTTCCATATGTTCGAGCTTGTTCAATTGTGGCGACCTACCCATTTTAGAAACACGTGCCCTCGATTGGTTAACATCATAAACGCCCAAGCTCAAGCAAACCCAGTTAACCAAGCAAATCAAGAAAACCTAACCACCAGGCCCCCAGCAAGAGGAAGAGTTTTCAACATCAACGCCAATCCTGTTGAAGATAATGACGGCCCAAACGAACCACCCAACTAGTCTCCTTCACCAAAAATCAAGATTCAACTCCATCCGCTTAGTTTAATATGTTTTTCTTTATGTTATCTCAATTTTCATGTATCTCAATTATAAATTGGAAATTTATCCAAGGATCTTAATGCGAAGTACTATTTCAGTTTTAGTTTATACTCGTTGATTTAACATTCACATCATCATACATCTCAACGTATTTCAATCTCATCATGCAAAGAAGTTGGGCTGTGTCTCACTTCTACATAGACTAACTCTCCATCATAACAAACGAGAGAGGTACTGTCATCATCAAATATGTATACTATCAGAATTAAGACTCAAGTTTTGGTTGATTGTGTTTGTTTATGTTTTAGAGTCACATAGAACTAATCATAATTTACTGATAAAGCCAATGAAAATTTGACAAGAATATGGTGGATACGCCGCTGGTACTTCCTATATATAAGTATTCTTGCCAAAGGATCAGAGGCATTGTCAGGCGGTTATGAGAAGTTCCATGTAGGATTTAGTAATGTCATGGTTGAAGTTTGTTTTATACTCACTGATTTAGCATTCATATCATCTCATCATTTAAAGAAGTTGAGCTGTGTCTCACTTCTACATAGACTAACCTCTCCATCATAACAAACGAGAGAGGTACTGTCATCATTCAAACATGTATACTATCAGAATTAAGACTCAAGCTTTGGTGGTTGTGTTTGTTTATGTTTTAGAGTCACATAGAACTAATCATAACTTACTGATAAAACCAATGAAAATTTGACAAGAATATGGTGGATACGCCGCTGGTACTTCCTATATATAAGTATTCTTGCCAAAGGATCAGAGGCATTATCAGGCGGTTATGAGAAGTTCCATGTAGGATTTAGTATTGTCTTGGTTGAAGTTTGTGTTATACTCACTGATTTAGCATTCATATCATCTCATCATTTAAAGAAATTGGATTGTGTTCTATTTCTACATAGACTAACCTCTCCATCATAACAAACGAGAGAGGTACTGTCACCATTCAAACATGTATACTATCAGAATTAGGACTCAGACATTGGTTGTTGTGTTTATTTATGTTCTAGAGTCACATCATAGAACCAATCATAACTTACTGATAAAACCAATGAAAATTTGACAAGAATATGGTGGATACGCCGCTGGTACTTCCTATATATAAGTATTCTTGCCAAAGGATCAGAGGCATTGTCAGGCGGTTATGAGAAGTTCCATGTAGGTTTTAGTAGTAGAAGTTTTGTTTTAGGATATAACCTTATCTTTCCAAACATACCAAAACTCTTGCGCATGAAATCATATTTAGTCAATCAACTCTGTTTATCAATATTCATTATCAGAGGCATCAAAAAGCGATTCCTGAAGCAGGGTCCTCAACCCTTACAAGGAACGTTACCGCCTCAAACAAAAACCTAAACTTTTACTCCCTTCTAAGTATGTAACTGTCAAATTAAAACACCATCCTTTTGAGACAAACATGCCACTACTTAAATTTCGGGACGAAATTTCTAAAAGTAGGGGATACTGTAACATCCGTAAAAAACCGGGTTAACCAAACCCGCTTCGTTTATTAACCGAACAACCAGTTAAAAATTTCGTTGCGTATTTAATGCTCAAATGAATTTTAAACGATACATAATTAATAAGTATATTAGAATATAAAATTTATATTTGAAAATGTATTAAAAATAGTGAAATAAAAATGAAATGCTGAAGCCGGGTTTCGAACCCGGGTCAGCCGAGAACTCCAAGTCTTAACTCTCACTCGCCCAACCACTCCGCCACTTGTGTTGTTTGTTTACATATTGAAACAATTAATACATATAATAAAACTGGAAAATCAAACCCAGTCAACAGCGCGCCCAAATCCTCTGACGCCGGAAAATCCGACGATTTCGTCAATTATCGTCGGTTACTTTTGACTTAACGTAAGAATTAACGACGCCATCGGTTATAACCGACGTCCAGTTCCGCGACATCCGTCGTAACCGCCAGAAAACGGCTGACCAATGAATCGAGACGAGAAACAGACCCAATTCAACTTGATTCTTCCCTATAAATGCACACCCTAGCCTCTGGTAAACTTTTCGCTCAAAATCGCAACGATTCTTCAATCAATTTCACTCGCCGGAAAATCTCTGCAAGTCGCCAGAAAACCGAGACTTTCAGCAACACGGTAAATACCTCGACTCTTTATGTTTCAATCCGTTGTTAGACTGTTACTAACTTCAAACCAACAATCAAAATCAATCCCAGACGACATAGCCGGAATATTCAGCTCTCGCCGGAAAACTTCTGGAATTTCCAATCTCACGCGGTGAATTGGTATGAACATTCAAAACTTCTGTTAATCCTTGTTTAGTACCCACTTTCATAACTAATCAATCAAAGCTGGTAATTGACCCGAACGGAGGAAGCTCACAAAACAGAGCCGGCGATCCTTGCCGGAGTTCTGAGAACGACGACCTGTTCCGGTACTTTCTTTCCCCAAACCCTCTCCGTTCATCACCTTTCAATTGCTCATAATATTCGTTAAACGAATTAAACAAGAAACAGTTGCTTTGACCGATGTCTGTGTTTTGAACGAAGAAGACGAAGTCGTGTATGTTATAAATTAATTAAAATCAATATTATGAACGGGTTAGACACACAGTCCAGCGGTGGATGTGTGCAAACAATATGCATACGTCCCGAGTTCGATCCTTGACACACACACATTCGCTGTAATAAAATGTCTTTTTTTTAAACTGAACCGGATCCACAACAGTAAGATGTTAAGTATAATAAAAACCAGATATTTACCAAGTTAGACACACAGTCCAGCGGTGGACTGTGTGCCAAACTAAACCACAGGTCCCGGGTTCGAGACCTGTGGCGAGCACCGAGTTGATGCAATTAAATCCTTTTTAAAATAAATGATTTTCGGATTAACTTAATTAGTGTATAAATATAATTAAAAACAGAAATATTTCGGATTAGACACGTAGCTCAGTTGGTAGAGCTGCGTGCACGCGTACGGGAGGTCACGGGTTCGGTCTCACCCAGCGCGCTCATACGAACGACCGAACCGGTCAACGGTCAACTAGTCAACGGTCAAAAAGTCAACATTTTTTTATTATTTTTATTTATTTATTTTATTTAAAAATAATTAAAAATACTTAAAAATAACGTTTTTAAAGTTAGAAAATAGCCTTAAACTCACAAAAATATATCCAATAATCCTACTAAAATTGATTAATAAAATCCGCTTATTTACCGAACCATTATGTTATTATCTAGGTTAGTTTCACTCGTGGTTAAATCCAACTTCGTGCGCACTCATCATCAATCCAAGAAACGCAACCACTGTGAGTGAATTCTTACAAACTCCCCTTTTTATTCACGTTTTGGGTGTATCATGTGTCGCTTAAACTAATTCGTTTATTCAAACTCGTGCCATACCATATTATGATTTAAACTTAGAATGTAAATATTGTTTGTAGTTATGTACTACATATTGTCAAGTTGTATGCAAATTATTTGTTAGGCCCATCAGTTCCTCGTGGGAGACGAGCTGAACAACGCGTGCCTTAAAACTCATTCATTAGGCCCATCAGTTCGTAGAACAACGCGTGCCTCAAAACTCATTCATTAGGCCCATCAGTTTCTCGTGGGAGACGAGTTGAACAACGCGTGCCTTCAAAACAAGCTATTATTGTATGTGTGTGTGCATTATTTAATATTAAGTGTTTTGTGAATAAGTTTACATCTATATTTACTCATATGTGGTTATGCACTTTATTTATAATCAATTCAATAAACTTGTTCAAATGTTTTTCATAGGATTCACTCGCCAACTTTTTGTTGATCCAAAAACCATTTTTACACATGATACAGGTGAACAGGATGAAGCAAGGAAAACATAGGAAATGCCTTAGAAGAAAATAATGAAGTCTAGAAAGATGTGTAGAACATGTTGTAATTATGATTGTACGATTCCCTTTAAATTGTAATAATAAATATGAAACGTTATAATAAATGTCATGAGCTTTGACGAAAACCCAATCATGCCCCGATCACCTTTTCCGCTGCGGGTCGGGGTGTGACAGGGGGGTGCACCCCTGCGTTCCTTAAAAGTTACGCCACTGATGCCAGATCCAAAGATCTTGTGATGCAACCGCTTCAAGCATCATAGCCGGCATTCCAAGATATCCACTTGTGTGAGAGCCATGCAATGCTGCTGAACAAAGTTCCCACTCCTATTTCATACAATCTAAACTACCGATCATCCCGGGGAGACCATGATATTCAGCGTGATGTTCCAAAATTTGTTGCATATCACTAAACTTATGTTTTCTCAAGTATCTTTTCATATATAGTTCAATGATATACGCACAAAAATTGTGAAGACTTTCCTTAGCCACTCATGTCGACATTTATAAATGAGCTTCCATTATGTCGGAACTATTGTCGTAAGCCAATTGTCTTAGGGTGGCTGTAACCTTTTGCCACGTGGTAAAAACCTAAATTACCACGCACATCGGTCTTTGCGAAAAAAAACATAATTATCCTCTAAATCCTTTGATATTCTTAAAAATAAATTTTAACTCATACGAAAATGATGCCTAAACATTCTTTCATCATATGTTGGTTCGGGTGAGAAATAATCGCTTAACAGCAAATCGTTTGCGGTTTCGCATTCACGAACAATATACTTCCTCCGTTTAGGTTGGGGTTAGGAAGTCCCTTCATCTGCATCTTCAACAATAGCTTTCACCACCACCGACACTACTGATAATAATAATAATTCTGCCCCATCGTCAGATGAGGATGACAAAACAAATTTATGATACGAATCACTTGAACTTGAAGAAGCCATTTTTATATATATTTTTTGGAGTTTGATAGTGGTTTTTCAATTTTGGATGGTAAAATGAGAGAAATGAAAGGTTTATATAGGAAATAATTAAAAGATTTTTTTAAATAGTCGTTGGCCAATGGCTAGCCAAACGGTCATCAAAGACTAGCCAACCATGGCCAGTCACGTCACCTCCGGCCAGCGCCCCACGCCAGGCAACATTGCCACGCCAAGCGGGCAACGCTGACCTAAACGCCAACCCGTGGAGGAGCAACCGACGTTAAACCCTATCCGCTGCCCCAACCCACGCCCAACACCCTATAGTCTTACGTTAGCGGTAGATGTTATTCGTGCTAAATGGTTGGATTAGGGCCAGACTGATTTTAAACAAAATGTGAATGAGAAGATATTGGTCAATATTGATTCGGTTTGTTAGGGCATATGTATGGTACCAGACATTACTAGCACTCAGTAGAGCAACCGAAACAGAAAACCAAAAACAAAGAAGCCTCATTATGCTCAGAAAGATATCTAAACTATATTAATCGAAAACCATAAAAATGAATACCAGTAACGGTTTTGAGAATACTGATACCAATATTCGGTGGGAGTCAACGTCGTACTAATATTGTTATAATAATAAAACAAAAAACAAAAATTTCCACCGACAGTTTTATGGATTTATACAATATAATAGCCCCTTTTAATGGTTAAGAAATCATTATTCTCATTATCACTAAAAATAATTTAGAGGGGTTTAAGTGGACGACTCTTTCAAATTTGAAAGCTATATTCGTTGAAAAAATCTCAAGACAAACGTAACATATTTATGGTTATACAACATATTAGTTATAATCTCAATAATATTTATATAATATCAATTTACAACATACTTGTGTTGTTCCTGGTTGTACTTCACGTCTCATTGTTTTATTGTACATGTTATGTTTATACGTTTGGCTTTACAAGTTGTTTTCTTTAGTGTGTATTTAAGTGTGGGTTTTTATGGCTTTTGACTTCATTTTGAAGTTGCCACTTTCTCTCTGTACAACCGACGAAATCCATCCACCTCTTTTACATTCGCCTTTTGTCTTCGTTTCGTTTTACGCCTTTTGTCGTCATTAAAAACGACTAATTACGCTTCGGCGTTTTTGTTTAGAGTTTAATGTTGGGGTTTTATGTTGGTTTGAAGGATTTATTGTTGCATGCCCTTCGGGGATGGGGTGTTCTTCTGTCGTTGAAGACGACAACTTACGCGTCGTTGTTTGCTTTTCGATTCCTGTTCTGACTTTTGTGATTATATGAAAGATTTGTTGGTGCATGGTTAATTTTTATGTAAATCGGGGTCTCATCATCATCGAACATTTGATGTTGTTGTTGTTGTCTAACCTTGATTTTGATTTAAAGTTGTTTTTGGATGATACCTTTTGAGTTTTTAAGGGTCTGTGAAGGTGTAACCATAAATGTTCATCAAAGATCTTTTGTGGTTTTATAGATGTCGTTAGTCTTTGTTATGTTTGTTTATTGGGTGGATGAAGATGACTTTTGGCTCATCGAAGACAATTAGCTATGATGTTGCTTTGGACTTTGCTTGGTAACTTATGTTGCAACAGTCTATTGCTTATGAGCTTTGTTTATGGTTGTTTTGATGTTGATTGTGGCCATCTGGTGTTGGCCCAGATGGTTCAAACAATCGTATCAACAAACAAGAACACGAGATATTAGGGGGACAAACCCACGATTCTTTCTATTCAATCAAACGAACATACGAACTTACAAGGAAAATGGACAAATAAAAACAATAACCTAGACCCCTATTTATAGTTATACTAAACTTGCTCTCCAAGGCAAATAAACCTTTCCTAAACCTATTACAGTATAATTACCTAAAATAAACCAATCTTTAATAAAAGCTAATTAAATCAATCTTTCACTTTGACCCTTCAACTTTCGACTTATACGAGTTTTAGGATTAACTTTCAACATTCCCCCTTAATCCAAAAACTCAGCTCAAACTTTCTTGACTTTGTGCCGCCAAGGTCTTGAATCCCAAATAGCACCCTTAACTCTTCAACTTCTATCATTAGTCCACCTTTATCTTTCTCTTCATTTGTTTGTAACAAACCTGTTTAACAGGTTCTTCACGCTCATCATTCAAACCATCCACATTCATCTCAGATCCGACTTCATTGAATACTTTCTTTTCTTGAACTTTTCTATCTTCACATATTTGTTGCATCACTTGTTCCATTGACAAGTTCTTTTTCCTCACTTTTCTTTTCTTTCTTTGCTTATCTAGACATTCTTGAAAATTTGACTTTAACCCAAAACTCACAGTTGGGTTAGCCTTTCTTTCTTTACCAGGCCCCTGTTGGGCTTTTCTTTCTGACTAATAATCTGAACCTTTCATTCGTTTTGATTTTTCAACAAATGCTCGACTGTTGACTTTCACATACGGTTCTATATGTGCAGATTTCTTAGCTGCATCTTTCCTTTCATAAGTTACCGGGTCGTTTCTCTTGTCATCATGATCAGTAGCAGGTTCCTTGCTTCGTTGCTGCTCACTGATCTTAACAATTTCTTCATCTTCAAGGTTGTTTGAGTCAGGAAAACATACCTGAAGATTCACCTTTTTCTCTTCTTCTTCCAAGTCAATTCTTTCTTTCTCTTTATTCAATCTTTTCTTTGCTTCACTTACCAACAGCTTGCAAAGTTTCTTCTTTCTCTATAGCTTCTTGAGCTTCTTTCTTACGTGCTTGTTCTTCTTGAACAATTGCATCCAATCTTTCTTTCTCAGCGATCTCATCCAGTCTTTCTTTCTCAGCGGCTTCTTGAGCTGCTTTTTCCTGTTCTTCCTTTCTTACATGATCAATTCCAAGAAACCGAAATTCAAGGCAGCCATACTTCCTTAGCATTCATGAGACGCCTACCTGTAGCAAGTTGTCGTCCGGTAGGGTTTGACAAATATACCCTAATGCTGTGTACATCTTCCTTTCATCTACAGCTACACCGACTGTAGGTTCAATAACGTCCCAAAAACCATAGTCTTTCAAGAATCCCTCCATCTTGGTCGACCATACTTTGTAGTTCGATTTCGTTAATACTGGAAGTCCCCCAGTCACCATCGTGTCTTTTCTATCTTTTGTTTCTTTTCTTGTTTGTTATTTTCAGTTAGAATTGATTCCCGATCTCGAAATCAATCTCTAATAAATAACCAAAACCACAACTTTTCTTTCTTTCTTACTTTCTTTCTTTCAATTAATCAAGAACAACATTCTTGATTACCTACTCGACCTGGAAAACAAGTTGCTACGGTTTTCTTACTATTAACCATAAGACAACAACCACAGTTGCTTCAACCAAAATTTTGAATCTTGTGGCCCTTCCTTTTCAATGCAAATTAACTCCAATACTTACTTTCTATATATTTGTCTCAAAAAACAACTTAGTGTTGTATATTTGAAAACCCAAAACAAAACAACCTCTTCCTCAAAGAATTAAAGTGTTTACTTGCTCCCTCAAAAAATAAATAAGTTACATGGTTCTAGGGTTTACTAATCAAGAAAGAATTAATTAATATTTATTTTTCCTCTTTAGCAAGTCATACAAAAAACAAGAAGCTTGCACCTCTTAAGTTAATTCAACAAAGAATTAATATACCTCGAAAAACATGGCACAGTTCTTTTCTTCTTTGTCAAACACCGTATGTAGTCGTCACCTGGGTTTTTTCTTTTCTTGATCCACGCAAACTCCAAAGAAACTACTTCTTTGTTTCTTGTGATGCACGAACAGCAACAACAAATATAACTTTTGTTTATTTTTCTATAATAATAGCAAGCATCAAGAGTTAGACGGGACCTTTTCTTTTCTTTCTTACAATTCCGAAAGCTTCAAGGAATTTTCCGGATTCTAGTCGACAATAACTGCCGACAAACCCAAATCGTAACCGACTTCAATCTTCGAACAAGATAACCGAAACTCTTCCAATCCTTTTCTTGCAACGAACCACGTGTTTAACGAGCCTAAGCTCTGATACCAATTGTTGGCCCAGACGGTTCAAACAATCGTATCAACAAACAAGAACACGAGATATTGGGGGGACAAACCCACGACTCTTTCTATTCAATCAAACGAACATACGAACTTACAAGAAAACAGACAAATAAATACAATAACCTAGACCCCTAGCATTAATACACAGCCTAGCCCTTGCCCTGATGCGTCCAATATACTACAAAGTCATCGCAACCTTCAGGGAGTGTGAGGATAGGTGCGTCACAGAGTTTTTGCTTTAAAGTTTGGAAAGCCTCCTCTTGTTTAGGTCCCCATATGAAGGTTTTCCTTTATGAGTCAAGGCCGTGAGTGGTACAGCAATACGGGAAAAATTGGCAATGAAGCGGCGATAGTAAACCAGCCAAACCAAGAAATGACCTTACTTCGGTAGGGGTACGTGGCGCTTCCATTCCTGCACTGCCTTGATTTTTGAAGGATCGACATGAATTCCCTTGTCATTGACGACATGTCCAAGGAATTGTACTTCTCCTAACCAGAATTCGATTTTGAGAACTTAGCGTAGAGCTTTTTAGTCCTTAAGAGTGTAAGGATGAGTCGAAGGTGTCGTTCATGATCGGATTTAGACTTGGAGTAGATAAGGATGTCGTCGATGAAGACTATGACGAAACGATCGAGGTAGGGTTTGCATACCCTATTCATTAGATCCATGAAGACAGCGGGGGCGTTGGTTAAACTGAAAGGCATGACCATGAATTCGTAATGACCATAACGAGTCCGGAAAGCGGTTTTTAGGATATCTTCTTCGTGCACTCTGAGCTGATGATAACCAGAACGAAGGTCGATTTTTGAAAAGCAGGTGGCGCCTTGAAGTTGGTCTAGGAGGTCATCGATGCGAGGTAGTGGATAGCGATTTTTAACCGTTAACTTGTTGAGTTCTCTATAATCAATACACATGCGAAACGTTCCATTTTTCTTCTTCACAAAGAGAACAGGTGCACCCCAAGGCGAGGAGCTAGGACGTATGAATCCTTTGTCAGTCAGCTCTTGCAGTTGACTGGCCAGCTCTTGCATTTCGGATGGGGCTAACCTATAAGGAGATTTTGCGACTGGTGTAGCGCCAGGTACAAGATCGATGCGGAATTCGACTTCTCTCACAGGAGGAAGTCCTGAAATGTCGTCAGGAAAGACTTGTGGGAATTCTTTCACAACTGGGATATCTTCGAGTTTCCTCTCCTTGTTTCCCTTTTTGACGACGTGAGTTAGGAATGCGACATAGTTCTTGCGAGATATCTTCGGGCTTGAAGGCAGGACATTAGTTTGAGTCTTTCGAAGGGGTTTCCCAAAAATACGTAGGGTCTGACCGTCTGCAAGAGAATGCGAATGCGCGGCACACTACTCAGCGTGATGCTGGCTGAGCCAGTCATACCGATTATAACATCGAAACTTCCAACTTCATAGGAATGAGGTCAACTGGAAAATCGTGATCGTTTAGAGTGAGGGTACAATTGCGTATAATAGAATTTAATGAAACGGGTTTTCCGTCAGCAACTTCCACCGTTAGAGATTCCATGAGATTAACACGAGTTTGGTTGAGGCTAGGTTCAAATTCTAAGGACACAAAGCTCTTATCCGCGCCAGTATCGAATAATATGGATGCATAACTACCATTGATGAGAAACGTACCGTTGACCACATTGTTGTCAGCCCTAGCTTGGTTGGCATTGATGTTGAAAGCTCTTCCTCTGGCAGGTGGAGGAGCTTGGTTAGCTTGGTTTACCGGGTTTGCTTGAGCTTGGGCATGGATGATGTTCACTAAGCGTGGACAAGTATTCCTGAAGTGGTTTGGGTCCCCACAGTTGTAACAAGCTGCATGGGTTGCATCATGGGGTAGTTGGGTTGGTAGTAAGGTTGGGCTACGTGTTGTGTGGGTGGTAGAAGTAAGGGTTGTTGGGCTTGGCCCACTATCTATTGTGGGTTTGGGTTGGAGGTTGATTGCGGTTCATTCGTTGAAGGGTACGGCAGGTTTGGATGGTGTGACCCGCACGGCCACAACTTGTGCAATGTTGGCAGGGATTTTTGGGAGGGTGATGGTATTGACAACGGTTGCATTTTGGGTGTGGCCGGTGTATGGCTTTTTGAATGGTGCAGCTGAAGGAGCAATTTGGGTGATTGGTGCAGCAGTGATAGGAGGGTTGGTTTGAGTGACAGTAAAATTCTTGCTGTTTCGTTTCCTCTTACCAGCAAACTTCGAGGAGGAGACTGGGTGGTTTGTAGTTGGGGCCTCAATGGGTGCTTTCTTCTTCTCATCTTTGAATTTGCCGTTTCGGATACGATTCTCAGTGAGTTCTGTAGCTAATTCCATTGCGGCTTCAAGTGTTGCAGGCGAAGTGCTTAAAACCGAATCTTGGATTTTCGAGGGGAGGCCTCGAATGTAGTGTTCGACTGAGCGGTACAAGGGGGTGAACAAGTTGGGGATCATCTGGTTCAGCTCGAGAAATCTCTTGTTATAGGAAGTGTGATTTCCTTCCTTTTGTTTCAGTGTGTGGAATTCGTCTTCCAGCTTTTTGATTTCGCTTCTTGGCAGAAGCGTTTTGTCATGAGTTCCCTTAACTCTTCCCATGTTAAGGCCATGGCATCTTCAACTCCTCGCTTACCCTTTTCCGTGTTCCACCAGGTAAGGGCTACCCCAAACAGTCTTCCGGTTGCATAACGTACCTTGCATCCTCGGGACAATCGCAATTGAGGAAAATGTTTTCCATTTCTTCAAACCAGTGAAGGAGGGTGGTAACACCTTCGGTCCCTTCATATTTTGGGGGATCGCAAGATTTGAAGTGTTTGTAGAAGCACTTTTTGGAAAGAGAGTTGGCGACGCTCTGGTCTTCTTGATTGGGAGGGTTAATGGGATTTGCGGTGAGAGCTTGTTGAACTTGAATCACGATGTCAGGAAGCACTGCGGCCATTTGTTTAGCAATTTGCATGGCCAAGCATTCATTTGATCTTCCTGACTTTCTACCTCCACGTAGTTGCCTAGCCGACATCTACAGGAACATACATAGGAAGATTGTGAGTTTAAGAATTTTCTAGGTGTCATGTGTCGTAAAAAGAATGAAAAAAATAACATAACTGACAATAATTAACTACATCCATAGGATGTCTTGGGTTTGCTCATGTTTGGGCCTCCAATGTCCCCCATACCATCACTTGTGTAGTCATGTAGGCCCCATGACTATTGGGCTTGGTAGGATTCACATTGGTGTCGGCGGATTAACACTCGCATCACCCGAATGAAAATCGTAAAATATGATTGCGAGATGTATGGTAGGAGGGTGTCCAGGTGTAGAGACAATGACAACTCAAAGTGGGGTTAGCTCACACGACGTTTGGTATAGCATGCTTTGGCCTAATAGGTCCTTCGTACTCTCATCGTTAGTCCCCAGGTAGGCAAATGGTCCTTTATTTTGGATTTATACGAATGCCAAGCCTAGACAGGACGTTCCGACTACCGGTACTCGTACCCTTCCAGTTACTACATGCCCGTCATGAGAACTCACTTTGATGTGATTTGAAAAATACAAAAATCATTGCAAAAATCATGGGAATCGTGAGGTGTGTGCTCTCGTGGATATGATACGTTATGAGGATATGATTCATGATGAGCTTGCATAATAACATGTATTTGTGGGCATGCTTGCATAACATTGAGTGTGAGAATAAACATAAAGCATATAAACATCATGAATTTTGTATGTAACGCATAACAATAAATTTAATCAACTATAGTATAGGCTCTAAGGGTCTAATAACCTATCTATATCCCTATAGTCACAAGCTCTGATACCAATCTGTCACACCCCGACCCGCAGCGGAATAAAAGTCGGGGCATAATTGGGTTATCACCAAAGCTCATGATGTTTACTAAGATGTTTCATATTTATTAAATTCAAATTACAAACTTAAATATCCAAAACAAAATTCATACAATTACAAGAAAATGAAACTACATAATTATTCCAAAGCATAAACTTGTTTATTCTTCAGGCCTTCCTAAGTGTTTCCTGTCTCAGCTGGATCACCTGTATCATGTGTAAAACGGGGGAGATTTTGGGTCAACAAAAGTTGGCGAGTGAACCTTGATAAAATATTTTTACTATTTATTGTTTTATTTAATAAAGAAAAATCTGCAATAATCACATGTGAGCAAACATATATAGATAAACAATCACAAACCACTTTGGATGAGTATATGACATGAATGATGATGTATGTGAGATCAAGGCTCAATCAAACGGAGCCGATCTAATGAGGCTCCTGATGCTCAACCCGTATCCCATGGGGAACTGGTGGGCCTAATGAAATGTGTGCACTGAAAATGATAAATCCAATCTACATATAATTCACACAACAATTGATACACATTTGATCACGGATATGATGTATGCACAAGTGTTTAAATAAAATAAAAGAATTGTACGACACATGATACACCCCCAAACATGATTAAAACGGGGAATTGGTAGAGATTCACTCACAATGGGTGCGTTCTTTGATGACGTTGAATGAGCACGAATTTATGATTCAATCGACGAGGGAAAAACTAACCTAGATAATAACAAAATGATTCGATAAATAAATAAATTTTATTTGAGATTAATATTTTTAATTAGTGCTCTTAATGGGATTTTTAATTTTTTTTGTGAGTTTAAGGAAATTTTCTAACTTTAAAAATCCTATTTTTAAGTACTTTTAATTAATTTTTCAATTAAATAAATAAATAAAAAAAATAAATAAAAAGGGTTGACTTTCTGACTGTTGACCGGGTCTGACCGGTCAGACTGTGTTTATTCGATGCGGCTAGTGAGGTTCGAACTCGGGACCTCTCGTATACGTGCACGCAGCTCTACCAACTGAGCTACGTGTCTAACCTGAAATATTCTATGTTTTAATTATATATATATATACTAAATAAATTTAACCTTATTTGGTTTTTATTAAAAATGATTTATATGGCCGAACCGGTTGCAGAGACCCGGAGTCGAACTCGGGACCTTCGGTTCAGTGTGTCTAATCTGTTTAACTACTGGATTATATTCCTCTTATGTATATACTGTGACTTGATCTGGTTAGGTTTTAAAAATGTTGGTTTTATTTCTGAAAGTCGGTAACATGTGCGATTCGAACTCGGGACGTGTGTATTGTATTTGCACACAGTCCACCGCTGGACTGTGTGTCTAACCGGTTAAATATCCGTTTTTAATTATACTAATACACATTTTCATCTTCATCTTCTTCGCTTACAAAAATACACAACAGTGAAATCCGACTGTTCTGTTTAATCGATCACAACTTATACTTGATTGAAATGGAAAGAAAATTAAGTGATATGGTATACCAAAACACGAGTTTGCTTCAGATTTCCGGCAAGATTTCGTCGGCTCTGATTTGCGGATTCCGGCTGAGTGAACTGTTAACAGTTTCGATTATTGTGTTGAGCAATTAGATTACTAATCAAGAGATAGCAAGAAAGGTTTAGATGATTGTACCGATTAGGAGTAAGGCTTCGGTTTTCCGGTGATATTCCGGCGAGTGCGAGAATTTCCGGCGACGTGTTCTGAGTGGACTAAAGCTTCAGGAGTGAGCGCGGTTGTGAGCGAAAAGTTTACAGGAGGTTGGAGTGGGTATTTATAAGGAGGAACAGTTGATTTGGGTTTGATTTAAGGTCAACAATCGCGATTAAAGATTTCCGACGGTTTTTGACTAAATTGATTTCCGGCAACGGTTATAACTGATGTCAAATTCAGTTTGTGCGTTTCAGTCAAAGGAAAACTAGCCAAAATCGCGGTGTTCTGGTTTTTCCGGTGATTGCGGGTTCTGGGCGCTGATTTACAAATTTGAGTTTCGGTTTTTATTATAAATGTTATTCGTTTCAGTATTAAACACAAAAGTGGCATATGGCGGAGTGGTGTGGTGTGTGTTTGACTTTGCGGGAGACCCGGGTTCGAGACCCGGCGGCTCCATTTTATTTTCTATTCACTTATTTTTATTATTTATTAATTATGGTTTTTAAATTCTAAAATGTATATTAATTATGTATTATTTAAAATAATCTGAACAATAAATACGCAATGAAAATTTATAACTGAATACTTAGGTTATTAAACAAAGCGGGTTTTGAAATCCGTTTTTCGACGAATGTTACAAATGTTGCATGTAGATATTTGCTCCAATTTTTGAGTTCAGACATGGGGTCATCGAACAATTTACCGAACCTTATCTTCAAGGCCTCCACCAATTCAAACCAACTCAAAGGTAACTCACCTCTTTGATCGACAAAAGATCTATATCACTGTAACGCCTTATCTTCAAAGTGAATTGCTGCTAATCTCACCTTTGTTTCGTCTAGAATTCGATCCAATTGAAAAAATTGCTCTGCCCTAAATAACCACGAAGACAACTCTTCACCCCTAAATTTTGGAAACTCGATTTTGGCAAGTCTGGCAGCACAATTGAATCCAATTTCACCTTCACTAGTGACAAGCGAGTCTGACTATCACTGTACGCGTTCTTGTTCCATTCCTTCCAATTTGATTGTTCGCTATTTGTGTCACTTGAATCGATAATCCCGTCATTATATCTCTCAATTCTGTAAGAGCTTTTGCATTTTCTTCAATTCTTGCGTTCAATTGTGATTGTTGACTGCTTTCTGTTTCTGAATCTCGACTGCCATCACCGTCCGATTGACTTCCTTGTCGTTTCGCCATGTTTCTTGTGGTCGTAATGTTGAATTGCTGCAACCCGAGGATATCAAAGCTCTGATACCACTGATGTGGATTCGTGTTCAAGATTGAATCTTCAATGGTTGAACACCATTTACTCTTAGGAACTTATGGAAAAGATTCCAAAAGTTGGTTAATAGGATTGAGTGAAGAAGATAGAGAGAAAAAGTTATTAATTTTTGAATACCTTCTTTACAATACAAGTTCTCCTATTTATACAACACATGTTTGACTAATTGACTTTTTAATCGATTAACAACCAGCTAACAATTCACCAGTGCTTGACAACTAACTTTGATACACATCATTAAGGTTTCGAAGTTTATTACAGTGAGTATTCAAAATAGAGTTCGGCGTCAAAGCTTTCTTCGTACTATTTGATTTATTTATTAGTTTGTTTGAATATATCCAAATATTACGGTAGTGGTGAATTTCTATTTGGATGAATTGTTTTGTGAATTGAGCTTGGTGTAGAGGTATAGTAAAGAATTAATGTGAAGGGATATTTTAACGCTTAAACTATCTGTATATCAACCCTGTCTATTTGCACACTTTAGGGTTTACCTATGCTGCGTATAGGTCTCAATTCAAGGGTAAACTGGTCTTTAGAAAACTTACTTTTTTATAAAAAAAAACCTTTGTTTTGGCTCCATATAGCCCTCAATTCAAGGGTAAACTGGTCTTTTTGACCCTTTATATACGCTGCGTATAGACCTATACACAGCGTATAGGAAAATATACCATTTTACCCTTGAATTGGGGGCTATACGGAGCACAAAACAGGGGTAAAATTGATTTTCTGACCCTTTATATATGCTGCGTATACGCAGCATATATAAAAGGTTTTTTTTTTTAGAAAACAATGGTATTGCATCTATAGTTCCATACGAGCCTATACTACACCTATAGGCCAATACGGGTGTTATATCATATGTGTCGTATCATATCGTAACATAAAGTGTAGTATAAGTATCGTATATGCCTACGATACTAAATCTATAGTTCTATACGAGCCTTATATATATTTATCGTATCGTAGAATATAATACTGATTAATTTTGTATAAAAATTAATTTTGTAAACTTTTTATTTTGTAAGAAATACTTACCTTTTGATTTATTTAAAATATAAAACTTTTTTTTATAAAACTTTCCTAAAATGATTAATATTGTTTAAATGTTTCTAAAAAAAACATTTATATATGCTGCGTATAGACCTATACGCAACATATATAAAGGTTCAGAAAACCCATTTTACCCTTGCATTAGGCTCCATATAGCCCCAATTCAGGGGTAAAATGGTCTTTTTGACCCTTTATATATGCCGCCGCTTACAGGCCTATACGCTGCTTAGGGTCAAAAATACCATTTTACCCTTGAATTGGGGCTATATGGAGCCCAATGCAAGGGTAAAATGGGTTTTTTGACCTTTTATATATGTTGCGTATAGGTTTATACGCAGCATTTATAAAGGGTAGTTTTTTAACCCAAATCTATGGTAAAATTGTGTTGTAAAAATGGTTTTTTGACCCTTTATATATGCTGCGTATAGACCTATACGCAGCATATATAAAGGGTCAAAAAACCAATTTTACCCCTTGTATTGGCTCCATATAGCCCTCAATTCAAGGGTAAACTGGTCTTTTTGACCCTTTATATACGCTGCGTATAAACCTATACTCAACGTATATAAACCTTGTGAAAAAACTGATGCTTCAACCTCACCAAAATGACCCCAAAAATTTTGATGGTTTATATACGCTGCGTATACGCCTATACGCAGCGTATATAAACCCAAGTTTTCTGTGCAATGATTGGTAACAAGGCTCTGAAACACATGCAAGCTATATGCTGCGTATAGACCTATACGCAGCATATATGGGTAACTCTATACGCTGCGTAGGTAAAGGCTGATTTGATTAGGTTTGGTGTGCAAATAGACATATTAGTGTACCAATAGGTACACCCTATTTTAATTGGTGGTTCTATTTTGTGGTTCATATACTTTGTTGAGAATTTATTTCAATAGAAACAAGACTTGGTGAATTCGCTTTGTTGTTATTTGTTCGCTCCTAATTGTTTAATTTGGAGTAGCCGACAACAACGGTGTCTTTTTTTTTTCTGGTATTTGACTTCCGCTTCTTGGTTAGATTGTTTGAGCCGTTGAAAACTAATAGTAAGTTGGGTTCATATACAATAAGCCAAAATTGTCCCTAAGGTTTGGGTATTTTGATAATTTCATCTAAAATAACTCTTTTTGTACCATATTACCCTTCACTTTTAGGATATTTTGACATTTCCATTCAAACATCTAACCTTTTTGCCAATATCGTCCCAGAGATTTGGGATTTTTACCATTTTCATCCAAATATTTAACAAAAAAAATAAAGCAAATTTGACATTTGGATGAAAATGATAAAAAATTCAAAAGTGAAGGACTATTTAGTACAAAAAAAAGTTGTTTTGGATGAAATTGGCAAACATACCCAAACCTCAGGGACCATTTTGGCAATTTACTCGTTCATATATGTTGGGTTTTGGCGATAAGTTTTTAAGGTGACGAAAAGTTTTTTTGGCTAAAAGTTTGACTTTAGAGCATAGTTACCTAATTCGCGGTTTGCTCTGGTACGGGTAGTGGTTCGGGTACACGATTTGCTAGAGGTGACGTTTTCGGTCGGAGGGGTAGGTTCATTTCATTATGAATCGGTACAGTGTACCATGGAGTCTGGTTCGGTGTACACCGATTAAAACAGAAATTACCGAATTCCAAAATTCAAATTACCAAACATAATGTAAACTAGTGAAAATAGAGGGGGTTAAATGTTTAAATACACAAACTACTTTTATGCTTTTTATGTAAAAAAAATTACAAGTTTTAGGGTTTAAATGTAAACTAGTAAAAATAGAGAGGTTAAATCTTGAAATAACTAAACTTATTTAATCCCTAAAAACCCTAAAACACCTACACCGTCAATGTTTCTTCCCCTTCTTCCTGGTTCTGTCTTCTTCTTCCTTTCTTCCTGGTTTCCGGCTGAAAACAACACCTGTCGTCGGAATTCGTCACCGAAATTTGCATATGGAATGTCGAACCTTATCATTCTAGAGCGCCGAACCTTATCATTCTGGAACGTTGTACCTGAGCAACTCGGATTGCTGGACCTAATCAATTTGGATCGCCGTACCAGGATGTTCCGGATTAGTAGCAAATTGTAATTAGGTACACCATGATCCAATACATGGATCGTGGGTACCCTAGCGATTTAGGTAACTTTGCTTTAGAGGAATGTTTGTTTGGATGAAAAGTTAGTTTGGATGAAAAGTTAGGCTTCGCTCGGCTTGATTGATTTAACTTGAGTTACGTATTTGGTTGCTCTCAATTGTGTCATTGTTCTCATTGTCTTATCATGGATAATTCTTTATCGTCTACATGTGGTTGTAAAGTTGCTTTCGATCAATGTGCATATTGCAAACAGAAAAACCACTAGAAATCTTGGTGTCCATTGTTGCTTCACAAAACAAAACAAAACAACATCAACGACATGTTTAATTTGGCACTATTTGGTTTTGTCTCGATGCCTGCTTCAGATCCACATATTTTAGGGCAATTTAGAATGTTTCTAAATTCATGGATATCTAGTACCTCACGTATTCCGTTTTTCGGATTTTGGATTTTGGTGCAACTCATCATATGTCACCCTACTTGTCATCCTTTATATCGTTGACATCTGCTTCATTTGCATTTGTTATGTCTACTCGTGCTACATCTACCAATAGAGGGTGTTGGATCTATTGTTACCCCTCATATTTCTCTACCAATATCTATTATATTCCAAATATGCTTTAAACCTTGTTTTAGGTAGTCAGTTATGCAAATCTGGCCATTGGGTTTTCTTTTCTGATTCTGTTTGTTGTGCAATCAATTTACGTTCTATAAGGGTGATTTAGACCGGCCATAGGGTAGGTGAACTTTATGTCTTGGATAATCTCAAAGAAATTGATGTTTCTGTTTCTAGTGTGACTTATCTTCCTTTCGTTTGAGTCATTCATCCCCTGATTTTTATCAGTGGCATTCTCGTTTGGGATGTGTGTCTGCATCATGTTTCCAATTTTTGGCCTCCATGGGTGCTCTAGGTCAATTGAAAGTGTGTGATATTTTGCAAACTTGCTAAACTTTTTTACCTTTCCTTTTGAAAAAAGTATTACACGTTTTGTTGCTCCTTTTGATATTGTGCATTATGATGTGTGAGACCGTCACCTGTATCTACTATAGGGGAGGTCAAGTTATTATGTATCTTTTATAGATGATTATACTCACTATGCCTGGGTGTATCTTATGAAATGTAGATCTGAATTCAGTGGCATTTTCAAAGACTTTAGAGCATATGTTTAGACGCGACATTCAGCTGTGATAAAGTGCTTTCGATGTGACCAAGGGGTGAATATACCTACAATGAGTTTACCAAATTACTTGCATCAGATGGTACAATACACTAGGCATCTTGTACCGACACCCCTCAGCAAATTGTCGTTGTTGAAAGAAAAATATCGTTATCTCGTGCTAACTGCTCGCTCGCTTCCTCTATCTGCTGATGTTTCGAGTGTTCTTAGGGAAAAGCAATACTGTGAACCCCAGATTATGATGAATTAATGGTTTTTGGATGTACTACTCACAATAATGGAATGTGTCCTTTTGAAAAACTATATTGCGAACCCCTAGATTACAATGAAATAAGGGTTTTTGGATGTACTTTCTTTTTTCTTCGTCCTCATGTTGAACGAGACAAATTGTCAAATAAGTTATCTTTATGTGTATTCTTGGGTTATGTTAGTGGTCCGAAAGGTTATGGCACTGCAGTGAAGGATATCGTTTCTATGATCCAGTAAGTAAGAAGTTGTATGTGTCGAGGCATGTTATCTGTCTCGAGCATGTTAATTTTCATTCGATTCCTTCAAAATCGCACAATGTGACATTGAGGCATCAACATCTTCTAATGTTCCTGCTACATCATGCTGAACATGATGGGTCAGTTCAAGACACCCATACACAATCAGACACAACTTCAGGCCCAGTTATGTGTGAGACAACTCCTTCGTCTGCTGATACAACTCCTTTGTCTGCCGAGACAGTTCCACCTTTGAGGAGATCCACTCATGAATGTAAGTCCACCAAGCTACCAGAATTTGCTTACTCTAGTTAGTCGACTCCATTTGCTTCCTCTATCGCAAATATACATCATCTAACCGACCTGAGTAATATAAAGAGGCTGTATCTGATCCTCTTTGGCAAAACGCTAATGAACATGGGATTTGGTTCCACTGCCACCTGGCAATTGTGCAATTGGTTGTCGTTGGGTGTATAAGATTAAAATGAAGTCTGATGGGTCTATAGAGCGTTATAAGGCTACACTTGTAGCAAAAGGATACTCAAAAAATTATGGTTTGGATTATGAGGAGACATTTGCCCCGGTGGCAAAAATGACTACACTTCGTACTCTCATCGCTGGTGCATCTGTTCGTCGGTGGAAGATTTGTCAAATGGATGTTAAGAATGCCTTTCTAAATGGTGATCTCCATGAGGAGGGTTTTCATGACTCCTTCTCAAGGAATTGGTCATCAGCCCGGTGAAGTTTTTTGGCTCTGGAAAGCATTATATGGTCTTAAACAACCCCTCGTGCTTGGTTTGTGAAACTTTCTATGGTGATTACTTCCCTTGGTTTTGTTCCTGGTAATCACGATTCATGATTGTTTGTTCGACGTATGACTCTAGGACGCATTCTTCTGTCTTTATATGTGGACGATATGATTATCACATGCGATGATCATGTTGGTATTGAGTAATTGAAGCGGGATTTAGCTCATCATTTTGCTATGAAGGATTTGGGTTTCCTATGATATTTTTTAGGTATTGAGGTGGCTCCATCTCGTAAAGGATATTTCCTTCCTCAAACAATATATCTATACTATATATAATAAGCATATTGCAAGGGTAACTTAGGTCTTTTTACACATTCTCATGAAGTACAACAATTGAAGCTTTATGTACAAACATTTATAGCATATCAAATTTAAAAGCCTTTTTCAACACCAATCCAAACATGCAGGCGGGACATTTTGAACCATTTCAAATTTGAAAGCCTTTTAACACGTCTTCACAAGGCGGGACAAAAAAACCAAGATCACTTTTCAACTTTCAAACCCCTCTCTCTCTCTCTTCTCAAATTCCCCAGGAACCAAGATGTAGATCTGCACACTCTCTTTCTCTCTCTCTATTCACCGTTAAATCAGTGTAGAAGAACATTAATCCATTTGCTGATGTCGATTCAAGCCTATTACACCACAATTTCTGCTCTTACATCTTTCTCCTCGATCTAGGGTTCAGACCAGTGATGGAGGCCAACCAAACAAGGGTTTCGACTATTGATCTATTCTCCAGACAATCAAGGTAAGATTCATTCATTTTGAGTCCGTATTTCCGGTGGTTTTATGGCTTATGATTTGCATTTCTTAGAGTTGCTATCATTGTGTTTAGATAGACTGCTTGGGATTCTTGTAAAGAGCCGCATCTCACTGATAATGGGCTTGTGTAATCTGTTTGTTCTTAAGGGTAACGTAGAAACCTTAAGGTCATTAGCTGAAGCTGGTTATCATCTGAAGGATCTCTTACCATCTAGAAAGAGGTGAATCTTTTGGTTTGTATGATTACTATTGGTTTTAACATTCTAATTGTTGTCGAAATGGTGCAGGCTGTTATATGCTAATATCTAGCCTTGGAGTGGCTGTGAAATTCCTGAAGACACCAACACTATATGTGAGGTATGATTTAATGAAGCTGGGTAATATTGTAGAATGTAACAAATATTATTTAGTGATTTCTGTCATAATTTTACATATAAGAGTAATAATAATAATAATAATAATAATAATAATAATAATAATAAATAATAATAATAATAATAATAATAATAATAATAATAATAATATACTTGCTGTATTAAATAAAATTTATATAAATAAGAGGCTTGTTTAGGTTTGCGTACCTGGCGCATTTAAAAAACAAGCCTATTTTTAGGCTTGAGCTCGGGCACTAGCTTGGTTAAACCTCGGCTCGATTCGAGCTTTTAACGAGCTCATATCGAGTGCTTCACGTGCGGCTTGGCTCATTTACACCCCTATCTTATGCAACCAGCTTATAGGCGATTCGCCAGCTAATGCATCATTCTTTGACTGAGTCACTCGGCACAATACTTTGGCTGAAAATTTTGAAATAATCTTGAAACTTTTTGGCGCTAAAAAGTGCTCATATATGACCTTGTTACCTTAATATGCAATCTGCCCTTTTAAGCTATTTTTTAAGGATATATCAGTTAATGAGGCAGTGAGCTGGTGATGGTATTCCAGATGCGGGATAACACGACTGGGGTTTTGGTAAATAGCTGCGGCATTAGAAGACTGGCTAAAGTATATTTTAATGCATTTAAATTTCTGTATGTATTTATAATTGTGTTTAATGCATTAAACACTTACAAGACCCAAACCAGTTTATTCTGGCCTGCACTGATAAAGTGCTTGTTTTAAGCTGAACATGGTTTGATATTTCTTGGTACGGACTATATAGTTTTGATGGTAATGGTTCACCTTTTCTTGGTCGCAGGTTATTAAGTTAGAACTCCAAGGTTACTTATCAACAACCATAGGACGAATGGCATGCACAACAACCATCAGTATTAGATTTTACCTTTAATGGGTCAACTTGAAACAACTTAAACTGATTCTTCCAAAGCATTTTATTTAAATGAAGTTAGATTATTCTTTATATGATATGCATCTTTTTAAGTGTATTTTTGTTGGCTTTTTAAAGAAATTTACAATCTGTAAGCACACAACGTAAAGATATTGAATTTGTGAAAGAAGAGGGGTAATGAAGCTTGATGTGAATTTGTGAAAGAAGAGGGGTACCTCTACGAATGTGTCTTGTATTACGATCAGTTTTATTCCATTTTATACCGTTTTCTGATCTAATTTAATGTAATTCATTGTGGTTTTCTTTGTTTTTTGTTACTAAAAAAGATGGTTTTAATAGGTTTTCATTAGTATGAAATGATGAACTTGATGCTTTTGTTATTTTTTTTTGTAAGGTAAGTAGTGAACATAATTTTGTAATGAAATGGGTCAAATGAGGATCGGTGCTTCTGTGTTGTTATTGATAGTAGTATAGTAGAAATTGCATCTTTAATTTCCAGTGTTGTGGACCCTGGTTGTACTTAATTGGCCCCGCTTCATTGTTAGCTAGCTTAATTCAATGTTATATATTTCGAGTTTCGCTCCCGTATTGCTTTGCGTCAGTTTTATTTTTTAAAATGCAGGGGTGCATCATAGGAAATGGAGTTACAGATGACGTGTTTGATGGCAATGCTCTTCTTCCCCATTTACAAACGGGATGGGCCTCATTTCAGATAAACTTTATCAGGTACAATATGACTTTTGCGGTCATATTGCTTACTTTCCAAGTTCAACATTTCATATCGGTATTGTTACAAAGTTGCCATCCTTTTATTCATTTGGTTTAGAAGTCAACAATTAATATGGTTCCATAAAGAGTGGCATAATTTTCGTATCAGATTTGAGGTTAAGAACTGGTTTGTTTGACTTAAAAGATCAACACCCACAATGATTGTAATAAAATGTCATAAAGCTTGACATGGTTAGAAAATTGTTGTATGTTGGACCTTTGACTTAAGAGGTCAAAATTGATCTCAACTTTTCTAATTTTAATCTTATATCATGTAAATGAGACCACAAGTATATTTTATTAATTTTCTAGGAAATTAGTTTTAGGATAATAACTTTTGTATGCTGATCAATATATGTATGTTCTTTTCACTTGAACTGAAGCGTAGACACGATCATTAGGTTACAAAGCTATTGCTATTGATGAGTGGAGGAAATGGTAGGATGATAGTCAAGTCTCCGGGTATTTTTTTTACTTTTTATAAAAATATTAAAAAAATAATTTTTATTTAGATAAAGGTTGGCGGCGCAGCTTGTTGTCCGTCTACCTTCTGTTTTGATGTAACTTGGCGTGGACATGTTTCTTGTGTTTGCAGATTCCTACAAGGATATGACAAAGACCTCATGTTTCTCACTATTAAGGTATGTACAGGATTGATGCTTTAAGAGTTAAGACATGCTTTAGTAAGTGGAATTCTGTTGCATACGGACACATCATTTGAAGAAAAAAAGTAACCACCAATTCCGTCCCATTCCCTCACATACACGACCCACTTTTTGAAATTTTTTCACCAAAACAAAACGCCTCCTCCAAACAAAAACCATCTGACTCACACCGCCCCACGTAAGGGGTCGTCTCTTTTCAAAGGAACACATAACATCTTCACACACAACGATTCTATAAACTATGCAACGCTTCAACTAGGCGTACCAATACTTTATATATATCAGCCATTATTTGCATTTTAGATATAATCAAAGTGTGCAAAACGTAATCAAATTGTATAGGGGATCAACAACACTAATCGGCGCACGGCAGCCCGATAGAATGAGGACTGTGGGAAAGATAAAGAAAAGAAAACGCGGACGTCGGCGGCGGCAAGAGGTTACCATCGCCTACGCCACTGAATCGTGGAGATCCACCGGAGTGGCGGACTTCGTTGTTGTGGCTTTGAGGTCGATTTTTACACTTTGATCGACGGATGATCGCGTGGCTCTTATACCACTTTAATACCCATCAAATTGGTTTTAGATTTTGCATATGTATGTGTGGCTGAATTTAAAATTGAAGAGCACAAAAGTAAAATGGGCATGAATAGTAATTGATAATATGTATTTTCCATATTTTAGAGTAGTAATTTTTATTTGTCTTAAGTCATGACAAATCGAAACCAAGATTTATTCTTATGAAATTGATAATATGGGTACCGAATACCAATTGATAATGTGTACTTTGTTTCTTTCGTAAACGTTTCTGTTCAACATGCTGATAAAGTTTAGAGTAGTGATTATTATTTTTCTTGAATCATGACAAATCGAAACCAAAATTTCTTCTTATGAAATTGATAACATGGGTACCGAATAGGAATTAATAATATTGAGAAGGCCAACAAAGTATGGGCCGATGATAAAATCAGTTATGGTATTGATTGCACGTCTTACAATACCCTTGCAATTTTTTTCTGGTCACTTTCACATTGCATTTGTACATCATTTATTAAATATTATCACTACTCAATATATAAACAGTAGCAAACTTTTGTACAAATATTGACACTTCTTGAACTAAATTTAGCAAAATATAGTATCGTTTGTTGCGTCCATAAATTCCTCCTACAGTGGGTATAATGTACATGGCAAAAAGGCTCTGTATTAATGTAAAGAGTATTTCCGCTCAATCACAGACATGAAGATTTCATTGAAACGTGAACAAACCGAATTGTATATTGAAACCGACAAGCCAAAAGTTAAAGAAAGAAAGTGACCCCGAAACCAAACCGTGATCACCCCTACAACATATCACCAAACAAACGACTGATAAACTAACTGTAAACGAGTATTCTATTGTAAATCGCCTCCGCCGCCGCATCGCACAGGTAGAAAGCTAGTATATATATACATATATCTGATTTTGTTTCAAGGGGCAAGACTAAGTGATTATAAAATTGTAGACACTCCTCTTGAAACCAATGCGCGATACTCCCCTAGTGATGGTGTTCCTTTGGCTGATCCAAGTCTGTATTGTACTATTATAGGCAGCTTAGTTTATCTTACAGTTACTCGTCCAGATAATGCTCATGTTGTTCATGTGGTTAGCCAATATGCCACCACTCCTACTTCTGTTCACTAGGGAGATGTTCTTCGTATTCTAAGATATCTTAGTGGCACTCACTTTCAGAGTCTTTTGTTTCCTTCAACATTTTCCCTAGAGTTACGTGCCTATAGTGATGCTGATTGGGACAATGATAGTAATGATCGCATATCCACCACTGGTTTTTGCATTTTCCTCGGATATTCTTTAATCTCATGGAAAAGTAAAAAACAAAATGTTGTTTCAAGATCTTCTACCGAGGCTGGGTATCGTGGCATGGCTGTGACTACATGTGAGATTGTTTGATTACGATCGCTTCTTGCAGATATGGGGGCTACCATCTCTCAGCCAACCCCTTTACATTTTGATAATCAAAGTGCTATGCAAATTACTAAGAATTGGTGTTCCATGAAGGAACAAAACATATTAAGATTGATTGTCATTTTACTCGTCATCATCTTTAGCTTGGAACAATATCGCTTCCCTTTGTTCCATCAGCTTTGCAGATTGCAGATATTTTCACCAAGGATCAGTCGGCGTCTCGATTTTGGTTCTTGTGCAACAAATTATCCATGCTTATCACTGTTGCATTGTGATTTTGAGTGAGGATGTTAGCATACTAAAAAGGTTTCGTTCATTATGAGCTTTGGCCCGTTAGCTAGTAAGCATGTAACTCGACTATATAATGTGTATTTCTTCATCATTAGTACTTTATGTTTTCTTTGATTGAATAAATCCTAGCCGCATCCTCTTTATCAATTAACATAAACTTCATTAACCTTATCAAACATATCAGTAACATTTGTTGTTGGATGGTGAATTTTTTCATCATTTGCAAAATGAAATTCTTCGGACTTCAGGTATGGTAACTTGTCATTTTTTGTTAGACAACAATCCTCGTTCACCTTTGCTTTCAAATATCTACATAAAAGTAAATATAATATAATTATATTTTGAGTGATTATTACAGTGATGATTTTATTTCATTTATGTTATCGTTACTTTATTGTTCAAAGGTCTGGCTTTTAACTTAGAAGTTTTTTTCCAACTCTTCTTTTTCTAGTTATTCTGTACTTTTGACCTTCGGAGGTCTTACTCTTTGTAGAGGTGGTGTTCTTGGTGTTGTATGATGAAGCCTCCATTGATGAACCTGTTAAATATAAGAACATAAACACATAAAATTTATATATAAATTGAATCAAGCGAACCTTTCTTTCTTCAATATTGACTTAGTAGCTTGTGTGTTGGCATTGCTGCCAGTAACAACACCAAGTCTAGTTTTGTAAGGCAACATGTGTGTTTTGATATTCAATTTTTTTATGATAAAGTTATCATTAAAACTCATAACAAATGTGGGATCATAATAAATATTAACACAAATTGATCGTTGCCTGTCTTATTTTCCTTCCTTCAAGTTTTTGCCTCTTTATAGCTTTGTCTTAATTATAAAATTGAAAGGGGCAAAAAAATAATGATGGGTCAACCCAATCCAACCCATTTTGAGCACACTTCAAAGTATATGTTTAGACCCAAAATGTTCTCAAACCAGCCCGTTGGACAACATATACAGAGAACTAACCTGTTAGCTTATCATGTTTTTGATAATTACCTATTATGTAACAATATAAAATGTTACGGTAGACATGATAGTAGAACCTCATCAGCACACAAACCGCGATACTTTGTTTTAATTTCATGAGCCAAACTTCACCACATAGACTCTCTGCACTGCTATCTGTACACTTTTTAGAAACCTTCTTCTCTCTAGAGCTATTCTAGCCTGTGCAACAAAAAAATAATTTAGTTTTTTTTTCCAGTAAATTTGCTCAAAAGTGTTAACCAACACTGATTCTCTTATCAATGGTACAAACAATGTTTAGTTCTATTTAATATTTAAAAAAGAGTTAAATGCCAAAATGGTCCCTGAGATTTGCTCACTTTTGCCACTTTAATCCAAAATCCAAAATTTTTAAATCTGGGTCCCTATGGTTTGCATTTTGTTGCCATTTTAGTCCAACTTTCAAATTTGGTTAGATTCTCAACTTAAATCCTGATATTTTGACTTTATCCTCAGGGGTATTTTAGTCATTTTAGCATCAATATTAGAGTTAAATGCCAAACACCATATTCAGATCTGCACACACACTCTCTCTCTCCAAACACTCCCTTCCTCTCTCTTCTCTCTCTCTTCCCCCTTCTCACCACCACCGCCACCTCCTCCCCCTCCATTAACGCCACCACTGCACCACCACCATCCCCACCGGACCAGATCTACTAAAAACCTAACCTTTTCAGCACAAATCCGTTGACCTAGAAGTCAGAACAACGACCATTACGCTCCCAATCGCCGAACCGAGTAGGCTCAAGACCTCTAGGACCACCGATCTCGCCAGTCTCTTCATTAATATCGAGTTCATCTCCGTCATCTTCTTCGATTTCTTCAGGTTTTGTAACCTTATCTTGTTCGTTAACAGTTTCCTGTTGGTTTATAGGTGAGTGTTGGTGATTGTGAGCCGATTCGGTTGAGTTGGAGATGGATCGAGTTGTGGAGGTTGAGGTTGTTGATCGGAGGGTGGTGGAGAGGAGCGCGGTGGTGCGCCGGAGGTCCGACGGTAGGGAGGGGATTAGGCGGCGTAGGGAAGACATAGCTTGTTGCGGTTTGTTTGGTGTCAGTGGGTGCGGGTGTGGGGATGGGATGAGTTAAATGCGGTGGTGGGTGTGGTCCGGTGGGGATGGTGGTGGTGCAGTGGTGGCGTTAATGGAGGGGGAGGAGGTGGCGGTGGTGGTGAGAAGGGGGAAGAGAGAGAGAAGGGAGAGAAAGGGAGTGTTTGGAGAGAGAGAGAGAGGGAGAGGGAGTGTGTGCAGATCTGAATAGGGTGTTTGGCATTTAACTCTAATATTGATGCTAAAATTGTAACATTCGTCGAAAAAACGGGTTTTCAAAACCCGCTTCGTTTATTAATCAAATATCCAGTTATAATTTTTCATTGCGTATTTGTTGCTCAAATTAATTTTAAACAATACATAATTAATATATATATTAGAGTTTTAAAACATAATTATTAAATGACAAGGTCATTCAAATTCGAACCAATCTTCTAGCGGCTCAAAGTCGTCAAAAGAGTTATGCAGACAAACGACGAAAGCCCTTGGAGTTTGACATTGGGGATCAAGTACTTTTAAAAGTATCACCGTGGCAGGGAGTGGTTCGTTTTGGCCAGAAGGGCAAGCTAGCACCACGCTACGTAGGACCTTTCAAGATACTCGAACGAGTAGGTCCTGTAGCATACAAGCTTGACCTACCAGAAGAGCTCAACATAATTCATCCCACATTCCACGTATCAAACTTGAAGAAGTGCCTCGCCGATGAAAACCTCCATATTCCTCTAGAAGACATTCAAGTCGATGAATCTATGCACTTCATTGAAAGATCAGTAGAAATCATGGACTTCGGAGAGAAGCATTTAAGACGAAGTCGTATTCCAATTGTCAGGGTACGTTGGGAGTCAAAACGAGTACCTGAGTTTACTTGGGAACGTGAAGACTCAATGCGCGAGAAATACCCACATCTTTTTCCTGTTACCACTACTACTTAAATTTCAGGACGAAATTTCTAAAAGTAGGGGATACTGTAACATTCGTCGAAAAACGGGTTTTCAAAACCCGTTTCGTTTATTAATCAAATATCCAGTTATAATTTTTCATTGCGTATTTATTGCTCAAATTAATTTTAAACAATACATAATTAATATATATATTAGAGTTTTAAAACATAATTATTAAATAACAAAAAAATAATGAATTAAAAAGAATATGGAGACGCCGGGTTTCGAACCCGGGTCACCCACAAACTCAAACACACAACACACCACTCCGCCACACACTGCTGTTGTGATAATCAAGGAAACAAATAAAAATTATAATAAAACCCGAAAGTCAAATCCAGTAATCAGCGCGCCCAGACTAGTCGTCACCGGAAAAATAGGCAATCCGCGATTCTTGCCATTTTCCTTTTGACTAAAACACGATAACCGACTTCGACATCGGTTATAACCGATGACTGACCATCAATTTCGGTCGTAACCGCCGGAAAAATCTTTAATCGCGAATCAAGACTAAATTCAAACCCAATTCAGCCTGCTTCCACTATAAATGCCCACTTGAACACTCTGGAAATCCTTTCGATCAGAACCACGATCGTTTCCGAAGCTTTATTCATCCCAAAACACGTCGTCGGAGATATTCTGCATTCGCCGGACTTTCACCGAAAAATCGAGACTTACTTCAAATCGGTAAGATTCTCGACTCTTTTGTTTGTAATCCATTATTCGGCATGTATTAACCTAAATCGTTCAACCAGAATCTGTCTCAGACAACGTTGCCGGAAATTCCCACATTCACCGGAAAATCACTGAAAATCCGAAGTCTCACTGTCGATCGGTACAATCATCTAAACCCTCTTGATATCTCTTGTTTAGTAACTTAATTGCACAACACATTGATCAAAACTGTTAATCAATTCACTCAGCCGGAAGTCACCAATCAGAGCCGACAACTCTTGCCGGAAATCTGAGAAAACATTCTGTTCGGTACATTTTATTCCGTAATCCTCTTTATACATTTCATTCCAACCAATTATAAGTCTTGATGATCGATTTAAACAGAACAGTCGGACTTCGCTGTTCTGTGTCTTTGTAAACGAAGAAGATGAAGTCGAGTATAGGTTTAAATATAATTAAAACTGGATATTCGAACGGGTTAGACACACAGTCCAGCGGTGGACTGTGTGCACAAACAATACACACGTCCCGGGTTCGAATCGCACACGTTACCGACTTTCAGAAATAAAACCAACATTTTTAAAACTTAACCAGATCAAGTCACAGAATGTTTATAAGAATAATATAATCCATAAGTTAAACAGATTTGACGCACAGCCGAACTGGCTGGGCTGTGCGCACTCGAACCGAAGGACCTGAGTTCGACTCCGGGTCCCTGCAACCGTTCGGCCGTATAAATCGTTTTTAACAAAAAAACCAAATAAGTTAAAAATTAATTAGTATATAAATATAATTAAAACAGAGAATATTTCGGGTTAGACACGTAGCTCAGTTGGTAGAGCTGCGTGCACGTATACGAGAGGTCCCGATTTCGAACCTCACTCAGCGCATATAAACACACAGTCCGACCGGTCAACGGTCTACGGTCAATGGGGTCAAAAAAAGTCAATGTTTTTATTTCTTTTTATTTATATATTTAATCAGAAAATCATTTAAAAATACTTAAAAATAAGATTTTTAAAGTTAGAAAACTTCCTTAAACTCACAAAAATAAATCTAAAAATCCCATTAAGAGTATGAATTAAAAGTATTAATCTCAATTAAAATCCATTTATTTACCGAATCATTTCGTTATTATTTTAGGTTAGTTTTTCCCTCGTCGATCAAATCCTAAAATTCGTGCGCATCCAACGTCGTCACAGAATGCACCCAATGTGAGTGAATCTCTACCAATTCCCCGTTTTAATCATGTTTTGGGGTGTATCATGTGTCGTTTAATTCTTTATTATATTTAAACACTTGTGCATCCATCATATCCGTGATCAAATGTGTATCAATTGTTGTGTGGATTATATGTAGTTTGGATTTATCATTTTCAGTGCACGCATTTCATTAGGCCCATCAGTTCCCCGTGGGAGACGGGTTGAGCATCAGGTGCCTCATAAGATCGGCTCCGTTTGATTGAGCCTTGATCTCACATTCATCATCATTCATATCATATATTCATTCAAAGTGGTTTGTGTTTGTTTACTTATATATGTTTGCTCACATATGATTATTGCACAAATTTTCAATATTAAATAAAACAAGAGATTAACAACAATGTTTTATCAAGGTTCACTCGCCAACTTTTGTTGACCCAAAATATCCCCCGTTTTACACATGATACAGGCGATCCAGTTGAGGCAAGAAACACATAGGAAGGCCTAGAAGAATAAATCAGTTTAAGCTTTGGATTATTTACATAGTTTCATTTCCTTGTAATTGTATGGATTTTGATTTGGATATTTAAGTTGTAATTTGATTTAATAAATATGAAACATTTTAGTAAACATCATGAGCTTTGGTGATAACCCAATTATGCCCCGACTCTTATTCCGCTGCGGGTCGGGGTGTGACAGATTGGTATCAGAGCCATGACTATAGGGATATAGGATAGGTTATTAGACCCTTAGAGCCTATACTATAGTTGATTAAAATTTTAAATTGTTTATGCGTTACATACAAAATTCATGATGTTTATATGCTTTATGTTTATTTTCACACTCAATGTTATGCAAGCATGCTCACAAATACATGTTGTTATACAATGCTCATCATAAATCATATCCTCATAACATATCATATCCATGAGAGCACACACCTCACAATTCCCATGATTTTTGCAATGATTTTTGTATTTTCAAATCACATCAAAGTGAGTTCTCATGACGGGCATGTTGTAACTGGAAGGGTACGAGTACCGGTAGTCGGAACGTCTTGTCTAGGCTTGGCATTCGTATAAATCCAAAATAAAGGACCAGTTTGCCTACCTGGGGACTAACGATGAGAGTACGAAGGACCTATTAGGCCAAAGCATGCTATACCAAACGTCGTGTGAGCTAACCCCACTTTGAGTTGTTATTGTGTCTACACCTGGACACCCTCCTACCATACATCTCGCAATCATATTTCACGGTTTTCATTCGGGTGATGCGAGTGTTAATCCGCCAACACCAATGTGAATCCTACTAAGCCCGATAGTCATGGGGGCCCACATGACTATACAGACGATGGTATGGGGGACATTGGAGGCCCAAACATGAGCAAACCCAAGACATCCTATGGATGTAGTTGCATTATTGTTAGTTATGTTATTTTTATTCTTTTAACGACACATGACACCTAGAAACTTCTTAAACTCACAATCTTCCTATGTATGTTCCTGTAGATGTCAGCTAGGCAACTACGTGGAGGTAGAAGTCAGGAAGATCCAATGAACGCTTGGCCACACAAATTGCTAAACAAATGGCCGCAGTGCTTCCTGACATCGTAATTCAAGTTCAACAAGCCCTCACCGCAAATCCCATCAACCCTCCCAATCAAGAAGACCAGAGCATCGCCAACCCTCCCTCCAAAAAGTGCTCCTACAAACACTTCAAATCTTGCAATCCCCCAAAGTATGAAGGGACCGAAGGTGTTACTGCTCTCCTTCACTGGTTTGAAGAAATGGAGAACACTTTCCTCAATTGCGATTGTCCCGAGGATCGCAAGGTACGTTATGCAACAGGAAGACTGTTTGGGGTAGCCCCTACCTGGTGGAACACAGAAAAGGGAAAACGAGGAGTTGAAGATGCCATGGCCTTAACATGGGAAGAGTTAAGGGAACTCATGACCAGACGCTTCTGTCCAAGAAGCGAAATCACAAAGTTGGAAGATGAATTCCACGCGTTAAAACAAAAGGAAGGAGATCACACTTCCTATAATAAAAGATTTCTCGAGCTAAACCAGATGATCCCAAATCTGTTCACCCCCGTGTACCGCTTTGTTGAACACTACATTCGAGGTCTTCCCTCGAAAATTCAAGACTCGGTTCTAAGCACTTCGCCTGCAACACTTGAAGCCGCAATGGAACTAGCTACCGAACTCACTGAGAATCGCATCCGAAACGGCAAATTTAAGGATGAAAAGAAGAAAGCACCCATAGAGACCTCAACTACAAACCACTCAGTCTCATCCTCAAGGTTTGCTGGTAAGACGATACGAAACGGCAAGAATTTTGCTGTCACTCAAACCAACCCTCCTATCACCGCTGCACCAATCACCCAAATTGCTCCCTCAGCTGCACCATTTAAAAATCCATACACCGGCCCACACCCAAAATGCAACCGTTGTCAATACCATCACCCTCCCGAAACTCCTTGCCAACATTGCACCAGCTGTGGCCGTGCGGGTCACACCATTCAAACTTGCCGCACTCTTCAACGAATGAACCGCAATCAACCCCCAACCCAAACCCACCATCAGATAGTGGGTCAAGCCCAACAACCCTTACTTCTACCACCTGCACAACATATAGCCCAATCCTACTACCAACCCAACTACCCCATGATGCAACCCATGCGGGCTTGTTACAACTGCGGAGACCCAAACCATTTCAGGAACACATGTCCACGCTTGGTGAACATCATCCATGCCCAAGCTCAAGCAAATATGGTAAACCAAGATAACCAAGCTCCTCCACCTGCTAGAGGAAGAGCTTTCAACATCAATGCCAACCAAGCTAGGGCTGACAACAACGTGGTTAACGATATGTTTCTCATCAATGGTAGTTATGCATCCATGTTATTCGATACGGGCGCGGATAAGAGTTTTGTGTCCTTAGAATTCGAACCTATCCTCAACCAAACTCGTGATAATCTCATGGAATCTCTAACGGTGGAAGTTGCTGACGGAAAGCCCGTTTCATTAAATTCTGTTATACGAAATTGTACCCTCACTCTAAAGATCACGACTTTCCAGTTGACCTCATTTCTATGAAGTTGGGAAGTTTCGACGTTATAATCGGTATGGACTGGCTCAGCCAGCATCACGCGGAAGTTGTGTGCCACGAGAAGTTCATTCGCATTCCTCTTGCAGACGGTCAGACTTTACGTATTTTGGAGAAACCCCTTCGAAAGGACTCAAACTAATGTCCTGCCTTCAAGCCCGAAGATATCTCCGCAAGAACTATGTCGCATTCGTAACTCACGTCGTCAAAAAGGGAAACAAGGAAAGGAAACTCGAAGATATACCAGTTGTGAAAGAATTTCCACAAGTCTTTCCCGACGACATTTCAGGACTCCCTCCAGTGAGAGAAGTCGAATTCCGCATAGATCTTGTACCTGTCGCTACACCTGTCGCAAAATCTCCTTATAGGTTAGCCCCATCCGAAATGCAAGAGCTGGCCAGTCAACTGCAAGAGATGACTGACAAGGGATTCATACGTCCTAGCTCCTCGCCTTGGGGTGCACCTGTTCTTTTTGTGAAGAAGAAAGATGGAACGTTTCGCATGTGTATCGACTACAGAGAACTCAACAAGTTAACGGTTAAAAATCGCTATCCACTACCTCGCATCGATGACCTCCTAGACCAACTTCAAGGCGCCACCTGCTTTTCAAAAATCGACCTTCGTTCTGGTTATCATCAGCTCAGAGTACATGAAGAAGACGTCCCAAAGACCGCCTTCCGGACTCGTTATGGTCACGAATTCATGGTCATGCCATTCGGTTTAACCAACGCCCCCGCTGTCTTCATGGATCTAATGAATAGGGTATGCAAACCCTACCTCGACCGTTTTGTCATAGTCTTCATCGACGACATCCTTATCTACTCCAAGTCTAAATCCGATCATGAACGACACCTTCGACTCATCCTTACACTCGTAAGGACTGAAAAGCTCTACGCTAAGTTCTCAAAATGCGAATTCTGGTTAAGAGAAGTACAATTCCTTGGACATGTCGTCAATGACAAGGGAATACATGTCGATCCTTCAAAAATCAAGGCAGTACAGGAATGGCAAGCGCCACGTACCCCTACCGAAGTAAGGTCATTTCTCGGTTTGGCTGGTTACTATCGCCGCTTCATTGCCAATTTTTCCCGTATTGCTGTACCACTCACGGCTTTGACTCATAAAGGAAAACCCTTCATTTGGGGACCTAAACAAGAAGAAGCCTTCCAAACTCTAAAGCAAAAACTTTGTGACGCACCTATCCTCACACTCCCTGAAGGTTGCGATGACTTTGTAGTAAATTGCGACGCATCAGGGCAAGGGCTAGGCTGTGTATTAATGCAAAGAGGAAAAGTGATAGCCTATGCTTCTAGGCAACTCAAGGTTCATGAGAAGAACTACACCACCCACGAACTGGAACTTGGAGCCGTTGTGTTCACTCTCAAGATATGGAGACATTACCTCTACGGTACCAAGTGTGAAATATACACTGACCACAAAAGTCTCCAACATATCTTCAACCAAAAGGAGTTGAATATGAGGCAACGAAGATGGGTCGAACTCCTCAATGACTACGACTGTGAAATTCGGTATCATCCTGGCAAGGCAAACGTGGTGGCTGATGCACTCAGTCGAAAAGGTTATGCGAACTCCATTCGTCTTCTATGTTCGCAAATCATAACCGACATCAAAGATCGAATCCGATCAGCTCAACATATTTCTGTAACAGAAAATGACGTACGCGATGAGCTGTCATGTGGAGCTGAACTCAAAATCGAAACCAAATCCGACGGTATTCTATACTATTTAAATCGCATATGGATTCCCGATCGCGATAACCTTCGTGATTTCCTTATGAAAGAGGCGCACAAAACACGATACTCTGTACACGCAGGAGCCGACAAGATGTATCAAGACCTACGATACACCTACTGGTGGCCTGGTATGAAAAAGGATATCGCTGTTTTTGTTTCCAAGTGCCTTACCTGTTCCAAAGTAAAAGCTGAACATCAAAGACCTTCAGGACTCCTAGTCCAACCTGAAATACCTCTATGGAAGTGGGAAAACATAACCATGGACTTCATTACCGGGTTACCTCGCACCTCCAGTGGGTACGACACCATATGGGTAATCATTGATCGTCTTACAAAATCAGCTCACTTCATACCGATTCGCGAGGACTTCAAAAACGAGAAGTTAGCTCGTATCTACATCAGCAAGGTCGTAAGCCGTCATGGTGTACCTTTAAGCATCATTTCAGACCGTGATAGTCGTTTCACTTCAAGAACATGGCGAGCCGTACAAACCGCCTTGGGTACACGATTAGACCTTAGTACCGCTTTTCATCCTCAAACTGATGGTCAATCTGAACGCACCATCCAAACTCTTGAAGACATGCTTCGAGCATGTGTCATAGACTTCAAAGGGAATTGGGACGCTCATCTACCATTAGTTGAATTTTCGTACAATAATAGCTATCATTCAAGTATCGGCATGGCTCCTTTCGAAGCTTTATATGGTCGTAAGTGCCGATCTCCAGTATGTTGGCACGAAATTGGGGAATCACAAATCACCGGTCCATAGTTAATTCAAGAAACAACCGACAAGGTCATTCAAATTCGAAACAATCTTCTAGCGGCTCAAAGTCGTCAAAAGAGTTATGCAGACAAACGACGAAAGCCCTTGGAGTTTGACATTGGGGATCAAGTACTTTTAAAAGTATCACCGTGGAAGGGAGTGGTTCCTTTTGGCCAGAAGGCAAGCTAGCACCACGCTACGTAGGACCTTTCAAGATACTCGAACGAGTAGGTCCTGTAGCATACAAGCTTGACCTACCAGAAGAGCTCAACAGAATTCATCCCACATTCCACGTATCAAACATGAAGAAGTGCCTCGCCGATAAAAACCTCCATATTCCTCTAGAAGACATTCAAGTCGATGAATCTATGCACTTCATTGAAAGACCAGTAGAAATCATGGACTTCGGAGAGAAGCATTTAAGACGAAGTCGTATTCCAATTGTCAGGGTACGTTGGGAGTCAAAACGAGTACCTGAGTTTACTTGGGAACGTGAAGACTCAATGCGCGAGAAATACCCACATCTTTTTCCTGTTACCACTACTACTTAAATTTCGGGACGAAATTTCTAAAAGTAGGGGATACTGTAACATTCGTCGAAAAACGGGTTTTCAAAACCCGCTTCGTTTATTAATCAAATATCCAGTTATAATTTTTCATTGCGTATTTATTTTTCAAATTAATTTTAAACAATACATAATTAATATATATATTAGAGTTTTAAAACATAATTATTAAATAACAAAAAAATAATGAATTAAAAAGAATATGGAGACGCTGGGTTTCGAACCCGGGTCACCCACAAACTCAAACACACAACACACCACTCCGCCACACACTGCTGTTGTGATAATCAAGGAAACAAATAAAACTTATAATAAAACCCGAAAGTTAAATCCAGTAATCAGCGCGCCCAGACTAGTCGTCACCGGAAAAATAGGCAATCCGCGATTCTTGCCATTTTCCTTTTGACCAAAACACGATAACCGACTTCGACATCGGTTATAACCGATGACTAACCATCAATTTCGGTCGTAACCGCCGGAAAAATCTTTAATCGCGAATCAAGACTAAATTCAAACCCAATTCAGCCTGCTTCCACTATAAATACCCACTTGAACACTCTGGAAATCCTTTCGCTCAGAACCACGATCGTTTCCGAAGCTTTATTCATCCCAAAACACGTCGCCGGAGATATTCTGCATTCGCCGGACTTTCACCGAAAAACCGAGACTTACTTCAAATCGGTAAGATTCTCGACTCTTTTGTTTGTAATCCATTATTTGGCATGTATTAACCTAAATCGTTCAACCAGAATCTGTCTCAGACAACGTTGCCGGAAATTCCCACACTCACCGGAAAATCTCTGAAAATCCGAAGTCTCACTGTCGATCGGTACAATCATCTAAACCCTCTTGATATCTCTTGTTTAGTAACTTAATTGCACAACACATTGATCAAAACTGTTAATCAATTCACTCAGCCGGAAGTGTCACACCCCGACCCGCAGCGGAAAAGGTGATCGGGGCATAATTGGGTTATCATCAAAGCTCATGACATTTATTATAACGTTTCATATTCATTAATACAATTTAATGGGAAATATACAATCATAATTACATCATGTCCTAAACATCATTCTAGACTTCATTGTTTTCTTCAAAGGCATTTCCTATGTTTTCCTTTATTCATCCTGTTCACCTGTATCATGTGTAAAAATGGTTTTTTGATCAACAAAAAGTTGGCGAGTGAATCCTATGAAAAACATTTGAACAAGTTTATTGAATTGATTATAAAATAAAGTGCACAACCACATATGAGTAAAATATAGATGTAAACTTATTCACCAATCATTTAATATTAAATAATGCACACAAGTACAATAATATCGTTTTGAGGCACGCGTTGCTCAACTCGTCTCCCACGAGGAACTGATGGCCTAATGAATGATTTGCAAATAACTTGACAATATGAAATACCTAACTACAAACAATATATACATTCTACGTTTAGATCACAATATGGTATGGCACAAGTTTAAATAAACGAGTTAATTTTAGTGACACATGACACCCCAAAACGTGTAATTAAAAAGGGGAGTTGTAAGATTTACTCACATTGGGTGCGTTCGGTTGATGATGTTGAATGCACACGAAGTTGGTTTTAACCACGAGTGAAACTAACCTAGATAATGGCATAATGGTTCGGTAAGTAAGCGGATTTTATTAATCAATTTTAGTAGGATTGTTGGATATATTTTTGTGAGTTTAAGGTTATTTTCTAACCTTAAAAATGTTATTTTTAAGTATTTTTAATATAAATAATTAAATAAAATTAATAAAAAAATTGTTGATTTTTGACTGTTAACTTGTTGACCGTTGACCGATTTTATTGTGTAATTGTGTGCGCCGGGTGAGGCTCGAACCCGAGACCTCCCGTTCGCGTGCACGCAGCTCTACCAACTGAGCTACGTGTCTAACCCGAAATATTTCTGTTTTTAATTATATTTATACACTAATTGAATTAATCCGAAAATCATTTATTTCAAAAACGATTTTAATGACTCGCTCGGTGTTCTCCACAGGTCTCGAACCCGGGACCTGTGGTTTAGGTTAACACACAGTCCACCGCTGGACTGTGTGTCTAACTTGTTAAATAATCTGATTTTTATTATACTTATATACAAACTAAATAATTTCATTTCTGCCTTATATAAAAAGTTTGATAATTGTCAGGATCGGTGCGGTAGTTTGGACTCGAACTCGTGACGTGTGATTTAAACGTTCACACAGTCCACCACTGGACTGTGTGTCTATCTTGGTTATTATTCCGGTTTTTATTAAACTTAACATCTATTTGCAATGAATCCGGTTCAGTTTAAAAAGGAACATTTTTATTAAGGTGAGTGTGCGTGGGACAAGAATCGAACTCGGGACGTATGCGTGTTTATTTGCACACAGTCCACCGCTGGACTGTGTGTCTAACCCGAGATATATCTTGATTTAAATTAAACTTATACACAACTGAAAACTTCATCTTCTTCGTTGGACTTAACCAGAATCGGTGTCCGGCTGGTTCGACGATTTAATCAAGTTTCTTTAGGGTGTTGTGATTAATTACATGTAAGATTAATAAAAAGAATGGGAGATTAAGTGTAAGGTATACCGAACAGGGCTCCTCTGTTTCGCCGGCGAAACTCCGATGACAGCAGATGATTCCGGCGACGTGTGTCCTGCGGCAGAGGGTCTTCAGGGAGCTTGAGATGAGTGTGGGTGGCTTCGGTATGAGCTCTGGGTGTTCAATTTTTAGAGTAAGGCACAGAGGTGAAAGGCTCGGTTTTCCGGCGAGTTGCAGAAGTTTTCCGGCGAGTGTAATTACGTCGGGAAAGAGTGTGATTGTGAGCGAAAAAGCTAACAGAGGTTAGAGGGGGTATTTATAGGGCAGGACATCGACGAATTTAGTCCGTTTTCCGTCTTCATTCGTCGGTCAATAAGTTTTCCGGCGGTTATAACTTGTGTCGCGGACTGGACATCAGTTATAACCAATGTTGAGATTAATGTTTACATTAAGTCTTAGATAACCGACGACGTTTGAGGAAATCGTCGGATTTTCCGGCGTCAACGGATTTGGGCGCGTCAGTTGACTGGGTTTGATTTCTGTTTCATTATTTGAATTAATTGTCTGGATATATTACTAAATAATACAAGTGGCGGAGTGGTTTGATGGATGAGTGTTAAGTCGTTGTTTGACCATGTTGACCCGGCTGACCCGGGTTCGAAACCCGGCAGCCTTGTTTTATTTTTAAACCACTATTTTTAATACTTTTTCAAATATAAATTATATATTCCAATATACTTATTAATTATGTATCGTTTAAAAACAATTTGGGCATTAAATACGCAACGAAATTTTTAACTGATTGTTCGGTTAATAAACGGAGCGGGTTTGGTAAATCCGGTTTTTGACGGATGTTACAGTATCCTCTGCTTTTTAGAAATTTCGTCCCGAAATTTATGTAGTGACATATTTGTCTAAAAAGGATGGTGTTTAGTTTGACAGTTACATACTTAGAAAAGAGTAAGAGTTTAATTTTTTTATTTGAGGCGGTAACGTCCCTTGTAAGGGTTAAGTACCCTGCTACAGGAATCGCTTTTTGTTGCCTACGGTAAAAATATTGATAAGCAGAGTTGATTCACTAAGTATGATTTCATGCGTAAGAGTTTTGATATGTTCGGAAAGATAAGGTCATATCCTAAAACAAAATTTCTGATACTACAACCTACATGGAACTTCTCATAACCGCCTAACAATGCCTCTGATCCTTTGACAAGAATACTTATATATAGGAAGTACCAGCGGCGTATCCACCATATTCTTGTCAAATTTTCATTGGTTTTATCAGTAAGTTATGATTGGTTCTATGATGTGACCCTAGAACATAAATAAACGCCACAACCAATGTACCAAGAAATTACTAAATCCTACATAGAACTTCTTATAACCGCCTGACAATGCCTCTGATCTTTTGACAAGAATACTTATATATAGGAAGTACTAGCGGCGTATCCACCATATTCTTGTCAAATTTTCATTGGTTTTATCAGTAAGTTATGATTGGTTCTATGATGTAACTCTAGAACATAAATAAACACAACAACCAATATCTGAGTCCAAATTCTGATAGCATACATGTTTGAATGGTGACAGTTCCTCTCTCGTTTGTTATGATGGAGAGGTTAGTTTATGTAGAAATAGAACACAATCCAATTTCTTTAAATGGCGAGATGATATGAATGTTAAATCAGTGAATGTAACACATATTTCAACCAAGACAATACTAAATCCTACATGCAACTTCTCATAACCGCCTGATAATGCCTCTGATCCTTTGGCAAGAATACTTATATATAGGAAGTATCAGCGGCGTATCCACCATATTCTCGTCAAATTTCATTGGTTTTATCAGTAAATTATGATTAGTCCTATGTGACTCTAAAACATAAACAAACATAACAACCAAAGCTTGAGTCTAATTTCTGATAGTATACATGTTTGAATGATGACAATACCTCTCTCGTTTGTTATGATGGAGAGGTTAGCCTATGTAGAAAATGGAACACAATCCAATTTCTTTAAATAATGAGATGATATGAATGCTAAATCAGGGAGTATAACACAAACTTCAACCAAAACAATACTTAATCCTACATGGAACTTCTCATAACCGCCTGATAATGCCTCTGATCCTTTGGCAAATATACTTATATATAGGAAGTACCAGCGGCGTATCCACCATATTCTTGTCAAATTTTCATTGACTTTATCCGCAAGTTATGATTAGTTCTATGTGACTCTACAACAAACACAACAACCAAAACTTGAGTCTTAATTCTGATAGTATCCATGTTTGAATTATGACAATACCTCTCTCGTTTGTTGTGATGGAGAGGTTAGTCATTGTGGAAGTGAGACATAGCTCAACTTCTTTAAATGATGAAATTGAAATACGCTGAAATGTATGTTGAACAAACTTCGACCAAAACATACTAAATCCTACATGGAACCTCTCATAACCGCCTGATAATGCCTCTGATCCTTTGACAAGAATACTTATATAGAGGAAGTACCAGCGGCGTATCCACCATACTCTTGTCAAATTTTCATTGACTTTATCCGCAAATTATGATTAGTTCTATGTGACTCTAAAACAACCACAACAACCAAAACTTGAGTCTTAATTCTGATAGTATACATGTTTGAATGATGACAATACCTCTCTCGTTTGTTGTGATGGAGATGTTAGTCTATGTTGAAATGGAATACAATCCAATTTTTTTTAAATGATAAGATGCCATAAATGCTAAATCAGTAAGTACAAAACAAACTTCAATCAAGACAATACTAAATTCTACATGGAACTTCTCATAACCGTCAGATAATGCCTCTGATCCTTTGGCAAGAATACTTATATATAGGAAGTACCAGCGGCGTATCCACCATATTCTTGTCAAATTTTCATTGGCTTTATCCGTAAGTTATGATAGTTCTATGTGACTTTAAAACATAAACAAACTGAAATAGTAATACGCATTAAGATCCTTGGATAAGATTTCAATTTATAACTGGGATACGGGAAAATTGAGATAACATAAAGAAGACGTAAAAACTAAGCGGTTGGAGTTGAATCTTGATTTTGGTGAAGGGGACTAGTTGGGTGGTTTCGTTTGGGCTGTCATTATCTTCGACAGGATTGGCGTTGATGTTGAAAACTCTTCCTCTTGCTGGTGGCCTAGTGATTGGGTTTTCTTGATTTACTTGGTTAACTGGGTTTGATTGAGCTTGAGCGTTTATGATGTTAACCAATCGAGGGCACGTGTTTCTAAAGTGGGTAGGGTCGCCACAATTAAAATAAACTCGAACATAAGGTAATGTGGGGTATTGGGGTTGTTGATAGGTTTGGATCATGTTTTGAGGAGGGGGTGAGATTTGGTTTTGAGGGGTGCGGCAAACCTTGCTCAAATGACCATAGCGTCCATAATTCGCACATAGTCGACAAGGTAAGGTAGGGGATGGTGATAAAAACAGGTGTTACATCGAGGGTGAGGTCCAAGGTATGGTTTCTTATTTGGGTAAGTTGAGTTGGGTGCTATTTGAGTGATTGGGATAGCTTGGATGGGTATGGCTTGTGAAATTGGTTGATTACGTTGTGTGACAGCGAAAAGTTGCCCATCTCGTTTTCTCTTAAAAGTGGGTTGAGAAGGGGATTCGGTTCGGGTGGAGTTTGAAGTTTCAGTCGATGCTTTATCCTTCTTCTTCTCCTCCTTGAAGTCTTTGTTCCGGATTCGGTTTTCGGCGAGCTCTGTAGCTAACTCCATTGCTGCTTCCAAAGTTGCAGGCGTGGTACTTATTACAGAGTCCTGAATCTTTGACGGAAGACCTCGAATGTAGTGCTCGATCAAACGGTAAAGAGGTGTGAACAAGTTGGGAACCATTTGATTTAACTCGAGGAATCTTTTGTTGTATGTGGTGTGGTCACCTTCCTTTTGCTTCAACGAATAGAACTCATCTTCTAATTTCTTGATTTCGCTCCTTGGGCAAAACCGTCTTGTCATGATTTCCTTCAACCCTTCCCAAGTCAAAGTCATAGCATCTTCAACGCCTCGTTTGGCCTTCTCTGTATTCCACCAAGTAAGTGCTATTCCATATAAACAACCGGTAGCATATCGCACTTTGCAATCATCGAGGCAATAGAAATTTAGAAAAGTGTTCTCCATTTCTTCAAACCAATGGAGGAGAGCGGTGACACCTTCAGTCCCTTCGTATTTCGGAGGGTCGCTGGATTTGAAATGCTTGTAGGTGCATTTAGTGGTATTTGGGGGAGGGTTGATAACGTTTTGATTTTCTTGGTTGACAGGATTAGCGGTAAGTGCTTGTTGGACTTGGATTACAATGTTGGGTATTACGGCAGCTATTTGTTGAGCGATTAGGGCAGCCATGCGCTCGCGAGCTTTTCCTGCTCTCATCTTCCTACGGGTGAGGCTAGAAGACATCTACAAGGAATACATATCATGAGCATGAGTTGGATGTTTTTGGGATCATGGGTCGTATTTAGGAATGAACATTCATAAAATAAATATAGAAAAATAAATCTACTACATCCATAGGATGTCTTGGGCTTTGCTCGTCATTGGGCCTTGCATGCCGCCATACTTCACCTTCGTAATCATGTGGGCCCCCATGAATACCGGGTTTTTCATATGGTTCGCATGTGTTAGCCTGGTTACGTACAATAAAACCCGGAGAAAATCGAGAAATATGTAACGTATGATATTTGGAATGTGCCCAGGTATGGACACGGTGACACCTCAAAGTGGGGTTAGTTCGAACGACGTTTGGTGTGGCATGCTTTGGCCTAATAGGTCCTTCGTACTCTCATCGTTAGTCCCTAGGTAGGCAAACTGGTCCGTTATATTGGATTTATACGAATGCCAACCTAGACAGGACGTTCCGACTACCGGTACTTGTACCCTTCCAGTTACTACATGCCCGTCGCAGAACTTACTTTGATGAGATTTGAAAATTGCGACAAAATCTTTGAATAACAAAAGTATGAAGATAATTTGAATATATGAACATTGAAATATGTATGATGAATGTGTATGTAAGTATGTATGTTTGACTGTAAGTATAAACAAATATGAAACAAATAAATATCATAAGTTTGCATGTAACCACACAAACAATTAAAATCTAATCGACTATAGTATAGGCTCTAAGGGTCTAATAACCTATCTTATATCCCTATAGTCATGGCTCTGATACCAATCTGTCACACCCCGACCCGCAGCGGAAAAGGTGATCGGGGCATAATTGGGTTATCATCAAAGCTCATGACATTTATTATAACGTTTCATATTCATTAATACAATTTAATGGGAAATATACAATCATAATTACATCATGTCCTAAACATCATTCTAGACTTCATTGTTTTCTTCTAAGTCATTTCCTATGTTTTCCTTGCTTCATCCTGTTCACCTGTATCATGTGTAAAAATGGTTTTTGGATCAACAAAAAGTTGGCGAGTGAATCATATGAAAAACATTTGAACAAGTTTATTGAATTGATTATAAAATAAAGTGCACAACCACATATGAGTAAAATATAGATGTAAACTTATTCACCAATCATTTAATATTAAATAATGCACACAAGTACAATAATATCGTTTTGAGGCACGTGTTGCTCAACTCGTCTCCCACGAGGAACTGATGGGCCTAATGAATGATTTGCAAATAACTTGACAATACGAAATACATAACTACAAACAATATATACATTCTACGTTTAGATCACAATATGGTATGACACAAGTTTAAATAAACGAGTTAATTTTGGTGACACATGACACACCCCAAAACGTGTAATTAAAAAGGGGAGTTGTAAGATTTACTCACATTGGGTGCGTTCGGTTGATGATGTTGAATGCGCACGAAGTTGGTTTTAACCACGAGTGAAACTAACCTAGATAATGGCATAATGGTTCGGTAAGTAAGTGGATTTTATTAATCAATTTTAGTAGGATTGTTGGATATATTTTTGTGAGTTTAAGGTTATTTTCTAACCTTAAAAATGTTATTTTTAAGTATTTTTAATATAAATAATTAAATAAAATTAATAAAAAAATTGTTGATTTTTGACTGTTAACCTGTTGACTTGTTGACCGTTGACCGATTTTATTGTGTAATTGTGTGCGCCGGGTGAGGCTCGAACCCGAGACCTCCCGTTCGCGTGCACGCAGCTCTACCATCTGAGCTACGTGTCTAACCCGAAATATTTCTGTTTTTAATTATATTTATACACTAATTGAATTAATCCGAAAATCATTTATTTCAAAAACGATTTTAATTACTCGCTCGGTGTTCTCCACAGGTCTCGAACCCGGGACCTGTGGTTTAGGTTAACACACAGTCCACCGCTGGACTGTGTGTCTAACTTGTTAAATAATCTGATTTTTATTATACTTATATACAAACTAAATAATTTCATTTCTGCCTTATATAAAAAGTTTGATAATTGTCAGGATCGGTGCGGTAGTTTGGACTCGAACTCGTGACGTGTGATTTAAACGTTCACACAGTCCACCACTGGACTGTGTGTCTATCTTGGTTATTATTCCGGTTTTTATTAAACTTAACATCTATTTGCAATGAATCCGGTTCAGTTTAAAAAGGAACATTTTTATTAAGGTGAGTGTGCGTGGGACAAGAATCGAACTCGGGACGTATGCGTGTTTATTTGCACACAGTCCACCGCTGGACTGTGTGTCTAACCCGAGATATATCTTGATTTAAATTAAACTTATACACAACTGAAAACTTCATCTTCTTCGTTGGACTTAACCAGAATCGATGTCCGGCTGGTTCGACGATTTAATCAAGTTTCTTTAGGGTGTTGTGATTAATTACATGTAAGATTAATAAAAAGAATGGGAGATTAAGTGTAAGGTATACCGAACAGGGCTCCTCTGTTTCGCCGGCGAAACTCCGATGACAGCAGATGATTCCGGCGACGTGTGTCCTGCGGCAGAGGGTCTTCAGGGAGCTTGAGATGAGTGTGGGTGGCTTCGGTATGAGCTCTGGGTGTTCAATTTTTAGAGTAAGGCACAGAGGTGAAAGGCTCGGTTTTCCGGCGAGTTGCAGAAGTTTTCCGGCGAGTGTAATTACGTCGGGAAAGAGTGTGATTGTGAGCGAAAAAGCTAACAGAGGTTAGAGGGGGTATTTATAGGGCAGGACATCGACGAATTTAGTCCGTTTTCCGTCTTGATTCGTCGGTCAATAAGTTTTCCGGCAGTTATAACTTGTGTCGCGGACTGGACATCAGTTATAACCGATGTTGAGATTAATGTTTACGTTAAGTCTTAGATAACCGACGACGTTTGACGAAATCGTAGGATTTTCCGGCGTCAACGGATTTGGGCGCGTCAGTTGACTGGGTTTGATTTCTGTTTCATTATTTGAATTAATTGTCTGGATATATTACTAAAGAATACAAGTGGCGGAGTGGTTTGATGGATGAGTGTTAAGTCGTTGTTTGACCAGGTTGACCCGGCTGACCCGGGTTAAACCCGGCAGCCTTGTTTTATTTTTAAACCACTATTTTTAATACTTTTTCAAATATAAATTATATATTCCAATATACTTATTAATTATGTATCGTTTAAAAATAATTTGGGCATTAAATACGCAACGAAATTTTTAACTGATTGTTCGGTTAATAAACGGAACGGGTTTGGTAAATCCGGTTTTTGACGGATGTTACAGGAAGTCACCAATCAGAGCCGACGACTCTTGCCGGAAATCTGAGAAAACATTCTGTTCGGTACATTTTATTCCGTAATCCTCTTTATACATTTCATTCCAACCAATTATAAGTCTTGATGATCGATTTAAACAGAACAGTCGGACTTCGCTGTTCTGTGTCTTTGTAAACGAAGAAGATGAAGTCGAGTATAGGTTTAAATATAATTAAAACTGGATATTCGAACGGGGTAGACACATAGTCCAGCGGTGGACTGTGTGCACAAACAATACACACGTCCCGGGTTCGAATCGCACACGTTACCGACTTTCAGAAATAAAACCAACATTTTTAAAACTTAACCAGATTAAGTCACAGAATGTTTATAAGAATAATATAATCCATAAGTTAAACAGATTTGACGCACAGGCCAACTGGCAGGGCTGTGCGCACTCAAACCGAAGGACCCGAGTTCGACTCCGGGTCCCTGCAACCGGTTCGGCCGTATAAATAGTTTTTAATAAAAAAACCAAATAAGTTAAAAATTAATTAGTATATAAATATAATTAAAACATAGAATATTTCGGGTTAGACACGTAGCTCAGTTGGTAGAGCTGCGTGCACGTATACGAGAGGTCCCGAGTTCGAACCTCACTTAGCGCATATAAACACACAGTCCACCGGTCAACGGTCTACGGTCAACGGGGTCAAAAAAGTCAATGTTTTTATTTCTTTTTATTTATTTATTTATTCAGAAAATCATTTAAAAATACTTAAAAATAAGATTTTTAAAGTTAGAAAACTTCCTTAAACTCACAAAAATAAATCTAAAAATCCCATTAAGAGTATGAATTAAAAGTATTAATCTCAATTAAAATCCATTTATTTACCGAATCATTTCGTTATTATTTTAGGTTAGTTTTTCCCTAGTCGATCAAATCCTAAAATTCGTGCGCATCCAACGTCATCACAGAACGCACCCAATGTGAGTGAATCTCTACCAATTCCCCGTTTTAATCATGTTTTGGGGTGTATCATGTGTCGTTTAATTCTTTATTATATTTAAACACTTGTGCATCCATCATATCCGTGATCAAATGTGTATCAATTGTTGTGTGGATTATATGTAGTTTGGATTTATCATTTTCAATGCACGCATTTCATTAGGCCCATCAGTTCCCCGTGGGAGACGGGTTGAGCATCAGGTGCCTCATAAGATCGGCTCCGTTTGATTGAGCCTTGATCTTACATTCATCATTATTCATATCATATACTCATTCAAAATGATTTGTGTTTGTTTACTTATATATGTTTGCTCACATGTGATTATTGCACAAATTTTCAATATTAAATAAAACAAGAGATTAACAACAATGTTTTATCAAGGTTCACTCGCCAACTTTTGTTGACCCAAAATATCCCCCGTTTTACACATGATACAGGTGATCCAGTTGAGGTAAGAAACACATAGGAAGGCCTAGAAGAATAAATCAGTTTAAGCTTTGGATTATTTACATAGTTTCATTTCCTTGTAATTGTATGGATTTTAATTTGGATATTTAAGTTGTAATTTGATTTAATAAATATGAAACATTTTAGTAAATATCATGAGCTTTGGTGATAACCCAATTATGCCCCGACTCTTATTCCGCTGCGGGTCAGGGTGTGACAAAAATGACTAAAATACCCCTGAGGATAAAGACAAAATATCAGGATTTAAGTTGAGAATCTAACCAAATTTGAAATTTGGACTAAAATGGCAACAAAATGCAAACCACGGGGTTCCCAAATTTTAAAATTTTGGATTTTGGACTAAAGTGCCAAAAGTAAGCAAACCTCAAGGACCATTTTGACATTTAACTCTTTGAAAAAAATACCTTTAAGGTACACAATGTAAGTTTGTTATTATATTATATAAAGCAAAATGTAAGCATGACGTACATTTGTTATAGTAAGAAATAAAACTGCTTGTGAGAAAACTACATCAGTCAATGAAGCAAGTGAGGAACAGCTTCTCAACACACCATGATATCGTCATACCTCTAGAAACAAGCTTTTTGATGGCTTCAATTTACAGCCACTTTTTATTAAGTTTTCTTAAAGATATATTTATAATATACTTATTTTGGTTTATTTTTTATTTTTAAGACAACGAACCCAAGTAAACAAAGGAAGTAAAACCGGACGAATAGGTCACCCACCCAAAATGCCTTTTTAATACACAATAACCTACTAAATGCACACAACAACATTTGTCAAATTTTGTATCATTGCCACAACTTTAGCAATGTTCTTACCACAATTGAAACGGGCCAAATGGGTTGAAAGTTGTCCGAAGTGCTTTTTTGATATATAAAAACGCCTAAATTGATTTACTTAAAAATCTGGATTATTGATGTGCGTAATGCAGTCTGTAAAACCTAACCTAATCTAGACACCCTAGTTTTAAATTTATAAACTAAGACTCTCTAAATGCTAGACCACTGACAGGCAAGTGTACCTATCGTACGTAGTAAAGCCTAATGAAGTCCGAGTATCGAACCCACGAGACACTAGCAACTATTTTTGTTAAGGCAATTCTTACTTGTTCATCGGCAACTGATCTAACTCCTGAAATATATAACATTCTTGATCCTTCCTTTTATTAGTCTTCTCGGCTGGAATAAAAAAAGATTCTCCGCTCTGCTCCTACTCCTTCTAGTCTTTAGGATAGGGTTGTCGTTGGTCCTTTTTTGCACTAAAAAACTAGTCAGAGCAACTAACTGTCTACGTACGAAATTTACGGAACAGGGATAAGAAAGCAGGCGGGATAAAAGAAGAGCGAGGTATAGTGAGAAAGCTCACCCCTGCCTTTAGACGATAAAGCCTTCTTTTACATCCCATCCCCTAGACAAATCAATAAGAAATGCTACAAGCTATTGTTGTTCTTTTGACGATGAACCACTCCGGTACAACAAGCTAAAGTGACCTCTACGCTTCACCGCCGGTGCGTAGGGCCGATCCCCGTGTGCTAGAGGGAGGACCAGAAAGTTTGTGTTAAGCATATAGTTGGTTCTTGTCTTGTTTAGGCATTTGGTGCCCTCTCTGCCGGCCTGCTTAGTGGCAGAGCCACCTTCTTTGGGGTCAGTGAGGAGGACAGGACAATCCCCCACTCCGGCGGTTTTTTCTTTCCAACCGGATTCTACCCGGCCCGGTCCTATTTCAAACAAAAGAAGCAAAGAAGGGAAATCCTCGTAAATGCAGCAAGGCGTTTCGCCTTCGAATTGAGTAATGAGTCTTCTCTCTACTCTACTTTTGTAATAGAAAGTAGACTTAAGCCTCACCCCTTCATGTATGTGAATTTTCCGATCTAGTTATATGGACTGATCTTTTTCCGTTTAAAAGAGGGTCTATTTTGATAGATAGAGATAGACAGGAACTAAGCAATAAGAACAGAATACCAAAGGCTTACTCCCATTTCTCTATACTCTATCTATGAAGGCTATGAAGGAAGCTCACCACTGAGCTCATTAGAACTCAAACTAAATGAGTCAGCCCTTTCAAGTTCCCAAAACTTGTTGGTACTGGACCAGATAAATTCTTATTACTAGTAAAGTTCAGCTTTACCAAACTGCTCAAACGCCCCAACCTTTCAGGGATGGTGCCAGAAAGCTGATTCTTTCCCAGATACAAGCCTTGAAGCTTAAGCGAATCGCCAAACTCCAGAGGAATGAGACCAGTAAGCAAATTCCCAGATAAATCCAACGTTGTAAGATTTGTTAGGTGAGAGAGTGATCTTGGAATTGATCCAGAAAGCATGTTATTGCTTATCAAAAGATCTACCACGACCACACAGTTCCCTAGGTATGGTCCCAGACAACCTATTGTAAGACAGATCAAAAACTCCACGATGTTGAGCGTAGCTCAGATCAGGTATATTAACCTGAGAAAAAGACAAAGATGACTTGGAAGGAATCGGCCCGGATAGATTATTATGAGAAAGAACTAGGCATTGTAGTTGAGCCAAGTCAGCAAGATTCTTTGGTATAGGCTCATTAAGATTGTGATTTCCAAGGTCCAATGTGTATTCAAAGGTCCTTTCAACTACTATTACAGCTCGTACAACCTTGAGTGATCTGTGTATCTCAACTAGTGAAATAAGTTACTTGCCTAGTGCTACTCCTCCTCCACAAAAGACTTGCCAGAATAGCTTGCATGGAGAGCTACCACCTTTCTCTCTTGACTTTGCTTCGGGTAAACTAACTTTCTTTAGTCTCTATCATTCTACTAGCCGACTAGGAGTTAGAAAAGCCTGACTTCACGCTTACAGGGTACTAAGATTCACTGCTTTTCTCCTCTAGCCACATACATACTTGACTACCACAGACCTCCTTTACTACTTGAAATATCAAGCCAATTAGTAACATAGGCTCCTTGTCCGGCTGGGAAGGATCTATACACCAATATCTCGAGAGGAAGTACTGCACTGCCTGGACAGCTAAAGGATGAACTCTAAAGTTTCATTGGATAAGATAGAGCTAATTCTGTATTACCCTCAAGTCGCTAACTAGACTCTGACTCAACTAATTACTTAACTGGTTTATTTGGATTGTGAGTTTTTTATTTAATAAATCAATATCTTAAATTAACTAAGGGTTTAAACTACCAAGACGAAGGCTGAAGGCTACTAAGATGAAATCAAGGATGATAGGAAAGTAGGTTACTTAGGCAAGAATCCTAGACTTATGAATAAAATCCTAACCTTGGTTTTGAATGAAGACTCTGTCTAACCCGATAGACCCCCGGAAGGTAAATCGAACCCAACAGTATGACAAGTGATGAAGTGCTAAAATGGACTGACTCTAGTTTTCGACCACCAAGTCCCACAACTATCAAGTATAAAGTAATTTATGTACTAAAACCCTCAAGTTATGAAGCTGAAATAACTAAGAACGCCGAACCCCGAACCCCTAGGAAATTCTAGACGCGAATAAATAGATGAACCCGAGCTATCGGCCACCCAAACTACCAAACAACGCCTAGCTAACAACCTAGCAATTCTATATTAGATTTCTCACTTCTAGAAAGGATTGCACATTTTTATCGATTGGTTTTAATAATTATTAAACTTGAATTAGATTTCTCACCTTCAAGGTCTAGACTGAAAGATTAACAACCTAGACTGACTCCCGGCTCTAAAGTATATTTCTAAGTATCTAGAGCTATGGAACCAACAAATATATTATTGAACCAATCAACACCAACACACAATAGTTAGATTCAGTTTCAAAGTTAAGACATGTAAATCAACATATTCGTTCAAAACCAAAAATTATTCAATTAAACAATTTGTGTAGTTCATCCACCCTAAGCAACCATAAAAAGTTTAGCTACTCATAGTTGGAAGTGAAACAAAAACAAGTTTAAAGCCAGTCGAATCGGAAAACATCACTATAATATTTTAGTCTAACAACCAAAAAAATAAAAATAAACGATGTCTAACCGAAAGAAAGCAACAAACTTTATCTAAGACCTTCAATCACAAGCTTCCTATTCACTCCGAACCGTTTCAGATCGTCTCTTGAATTCTTGTTCGTAGCAGCCGTCGTTCAACTCTCTAGCCGTCCTCCCCTCTTCGTATCTCCTAGCGTAGTGTTACGAATTGTATTTTTACCCCAATAGCTCTCACCACATGGGCTTCCTTTTGTGGTTCAAGACCCAGCAGCCTAAGAATAAAATGTCTCCTGTTGCGTATGGATTTTTTTTTGGGATGTGGCTTCTTTTTCTAATTAATGCCTTGCCCACAAATTGCCAACTTCCGTTTCTTTTTATTAACTTGTCGTCCGATTAATTCTTTGGCCAATCTCATTCCTGGGCTTAGAGGTGCAAAAAAAACGTATCCAGAACCGAAACCGGTAAAAAAACCCCAAACTGGTTTTTTTAATACCCGGGTATTATGTACTCGAAACCGGAACCGACCCTAACCGTAGGATATAGATAGGGTATGCATTTCGATCTCAATACCTGGAACCGGAACCGGAACCAATCATACCCGATTAATACCCGAAACCGGACAAGAACCGTAACCGGAACCGATTATACCCAGCTATACCCGATACATGATTCACATATCTTTCTTTTAAATTTATATTAGTGCATTTATTTTAGTTTTATTACATTATACAATGCATATTTAATAATAATAAAAAAAATACGAGAAAATAGGGTAATAAAAAACAATAAAGTATTAAAAAATCCGAAAATATAGAGCTAAAAATAGCGGAAATAGAGTATAAAAAACCCGAAAATAGGGTATTTTAATACCCGTTTCTTAAGAACCGGAACCGAACCCTACCCGCAACCGGGCATATAGGGTATGGTTTTTTGGTCAAATAACCGGAACCGGAACCGAACCAGTTACAGCAATAACCAGTTCCAACCCTTAAAATGAGAAACCGAAACCGGTTCCATAACTGAAACCGTTATTAAAAATACCCGATTTGTGCACCTCTACCTGGGCTGCCCTTTTGCTAAGGCCAAACCTTGTACAAATTGTAAGCTTCAAACCCATTTATTTTTTCTTTTGTAATTCTCGCACAACCCATCGCATGATGTCCCTTGATTCCTCTTTATTTATTTTATAGCATCTTGCAAATCTAAAGTGAAATCAATTCATCAGTATATATATAATACCAATATTTAACTTTATTAAACCCAAAAATACTAACACTATAATTAGTATGAGATTTGATAGCATGTTTATTATTTTGGTTTGTTTTCATTTAAGATAATGTAAGTTTATTTATGAATCAAAACCGAGTAGAATTTAACAAAAATAACCCTTAATCTACTCAAAAGTTTAGGAATATTTATATAAAAATATGTATATTTTAGACCATATCAATTACTATTGTAATAACATAGATTTTGTAATCATATTAAATTAAACACCATCATTTTCTGTATAATAATTTAAAAAATGGAGAAAAGAGTTTCATCCCAACCCGGCTTGACATTAAAACTGTTGCTTGGAAAACATTATGCAAAATAAGTAATATCTATTTTATAGATAAAAAAAATTATACATCATGTCCTCGTCCACAATTGACTACCCATTCCTATGTACACTCATATGTTGGTCTTAATCCAGCTCCAATAAAACTAAAAATATAGTGATCAAATGCTTGAATCTTAAGTCTCGGTTCTCCTTCTGAACTTGAATCCCCCCATGAAACTAATATCTCAAGAACACAAGAACCCTAGTTAGTTTAAGAGATCTTATTTCTTTCAAGAAAACAAATTTAAAATATAATGACCAAATTCATGAATGTATAACTCAAGATTTAAGACCAATTAGGTTTTGTGTTTGACATAAAAAAATATACAATATATTCAAAAAGTGAAGCATCGACGAAAAGAAACTTAAATAAAAAACATAAATCAAAATTGAAAGACAACAAATCAGAATTTACAACATAGATTTGAAATTTGAATTTGAAAGATTTGAGATTTCATTTATGCACCATTCATTCTTTCTCTGTAGAGTACTCATGGTTCAGAAGAGGAGAAAAGAAGTTAAGCCCTTCTTCTTTGATAAGCCAGGCTCTATTCAAAGGTGAGACGGCAAAAGGAGGTCCTGAGGAAGAATATATTCAGAGCTAGAAGAAAAGAATAAAGGTACCTTTCCTCTTGGACAACGAAGGATTCAGGATTTCTTTGAACGATGAGGGTTTTGTTCAATCAATTAAGCCTCACGTGCTTTGATAGGTTGTACCCTGTGCTTCTTATCATGTAATTACTTAAACTTTAAGTAGTCTCTGTTATCTCCATTATATAATAGTATAGATATAGGAGAGGATAAAATGAAAATCCACTTAAGTTGAAAAACAAAAAAAAAAAACCTTATAAAAACCCTATGTGACATTTTTTTCTAAAAAAATAATCAATGTAACTTATATATTTGTGAACATTTTTGTAAAAGAAAAAGACAAAAAAAACGCCAATTAGTTTTTTTTAAATGTTAAAACTTCATGTTATATAATATATATGTCCAAAAAATGTAACATACATATTTTGAACATTTAAAAAAAGCTAGTCGGTGCTTTTTACATTTTTTATACAAATGTTAAAATATATGTATGTTACATTCTTGTATTTTTAGAAAAAAATAAAAATATTATATAGGGTTTTCTTGACTTTTTTTAATTCTAGTGTGTTTTCTTCCTATACTTATATATATATATATATATATATATATATGTTAGGTTAGTGTAAAAAAAGATGGTTTTGTAAAGTGTAAGAAGTGTTTTAAAGCCCTTAGATCTTGTAGTTAATGGTTGAGATCAAGAAGGGCTTAAAATGTAAATTATGTTTTATTTTTTTGACTAATTTAGCTAGATTAGGGTAATAGTGTCTTTTTATATTGTATTTTTAAATAAAAACTAACATCAACGTTAATTCACATGCAAGTTAACCCATATTTTTGAACGCCAATAACTTTTTATACGTAACGTTTTTAAAAAATAATAAATTACATCATATTACCGAGTTTTTTTTATCTTCAATATGAGTACCATATTGTTATATTTATATAGACAAAAAAAAAAAAAACAAAGAACACATACTAGACTCCAGGTTTAAAATACCATGAATGCATGTTTAAAACACCATATGAAGAACACAACTGGACTGCTGGTTTAAAAACACTATGAATGCATGTTTAAAACACCATATGAAGAACATGCGAATAACACATACTAGACTTGTCACACCCCAACCGATGGCGGAAACATCAGGATGAGACGAACAAATTGCTCAAAACTTCATAACGCTATGTGACAATATAGATTAAATTCAAATTTCATTCAATACTAAATTGTCATACAAAAATTCCAAATAATAGTCAACAATTGTTTTAAAACGACATAACATCAAAATAGATAAATTAATCTAGGTGTGTATCTAAGTCCACCTAAATCTTGTTTCATCTTGTAACATCACCTCATAATCAACCTGCAACATGTATTAAAATATATCAACAAAAAGTTGGCGAACATACAAGTTTTGTTACATAGCATAATATAGAATAATTGTTTAAATTCTCATATCCAATATGAACCATAATATGCAAGTTTACTAGCATGCCGAAACGGTGTACTATATGTTCAAACCCAAGAATCCAACGCGTTAAAATAGCCTATCCCAATAGAGTAGCGGGATGTTAACATGTTTAACTTAACAATACCCCAAGTTTCGTGGGCGGTGCGTTAATCCTATAGCGTTATAATTGTTAAGGTTGGCTAGCAAAGTTAATGAAGCATATATCGAAACAAATAGTTTACATAACATACAAGTCTAACAAGCATTAAGTAGTTTCATGTTAAGCATGGATAGAGATTAAAATAGTTTAAGGTCGTGTGATTTTTTTTATAACGTTCATGTTGCACCCAAAGTGTAAAAAGGAAAAAGGGATCGAGTATGCTCACGGTTTTGCAAGCTTTCCCACTTGAAATCCCGCGAACATTGTTGGTTGATGGATTAGTTTCGAGCACCTTGTCCTTCTACACGAAGAAACATAGGCATGTGAGTATTGGGAATTAACGGAAGGTTATGGATTCGGAATTAAAATAACGTGAAATTGGTATTATGAAAGTAATCATCTTGTACTCATAACACTTGTTCTTGACACTATAGAACCTCAAGGGTTTGGTATGTTTTTATGGATTCAAAGATCCATTAGAATCGTAACAAGTGTATGGTCATTAGATGATTAACCTACTATTTTGACAAATGACCACTTGTTCATCATCAAAAATTCGATTACTTTGATAATATATAAGTATCATATAGTGTACATTAAGTCATATAGGTCAAGCATGAGGTAGGAGGTTGAACCATCCATTTAGGAACCTCTTTGTAGTTTACATAAGTCAAGTAGGAGGTGGGAGGATTTACCATCCACTTAAGACCTCTTTGGATTCACCACTACACATGTGTCTTAGACACAAGGAGGGTCATGAACTTACAAGTAAGGAATGAAATGAGACAACCAAGCTATGAAAATCATCAAGTAGTGTGTGGATTCAATGATGGATAGCCCAAGCTAGTCCAAATATCACACATTCATCAAGCTTAACTTGAACACTACTTGTGGGTGTAAACCTTAGTCGAAAACAGAAAGTTTGTGAAGTTTTATCTCTAGTTTGACGTGTCACAACCTTGTTTTTAAGCCTAACCAACCACATATAGTGTTGTAAGCATTAGGACATAGGTTTGAGATGAGTTGAACTCAAGTTAAACAAGTTTTATAAAAGTTTGAAGAATATAAATCAAAACAGTCCACTTTGGAGCCTTTTTCATGACATTCCAGGGCCTGATTTTCTATGGAAAACCATTGAAGATGTGCACAAGGTCAAAGCCAAAAAGTGGGAAAAAGAATGGAGTGTTTTTGTTGAGAAACGAGTGAGTTACACTCACTTTAGTGAAGAAGAGTAATTCTGCCCGAATTTGCAACTTTTAGCTTGATTATGGAGGATTAGAGAGTGTTTTGATGATTAGAAAAGTGTAAAAAGGCTTGGAGAATGATGGGTTTTTATAGGGAAGGATTAGGGTTGGGTTTGGTGAAGTATTAAATGTTAAAACATGTTTAAAACTCAAAACAAACACAAAAAACCCGCCTAAATTCGCTGCTGAAGGGCTGGTCGCGCTGCTGGTCAGCCTCTGATAACGAGTGTTTAAATGAATTTTGAGCTGGGATATGTTCAATGAGAGGCTTGTGGTGGAGTGGCTGAGGCGCTGTTTGTTGAACCGGGTGATCCGGGTTCGAGTCCCGCGGGCACCGGTTTTGGTTATTATTATTATTTTTTTATTAAAAGCATTATATTACTTATAATTATGAACATAAATGGTCCCTGCAAGTTCTAAAATCATTAAATTACCAATTAAACCCTTAACTTTTATTATTTTCATAACATTCCACCATTAAACTTCCTAATCTACAATTAATATATTATATATATATATATATATACATATATATATAAAAAGAATTAACTTTTTAATTTATTTTTTTAAAGGTTAAATTAATTTAATTAATTAACGAACTAGTAATCATATACGTAACAAGTTGAATGAAATTAGTTTAATGAGTATCAAGTTTCATTGCGTAATAACAAATTGAGAATTCTGGATAATATGATGCTCCAACATGATTAAAATAGTTTCATTCTCATTATGATCAATAGTCTCGATTACAAATAAAAAAAAGAAAGTCGATTACGAAGAGAGTACAAGGGACGCTTTCTAATTATGGAAATACGAAAAACCGGCGTTATAGTCTCCCCTACTTTAGGAGATTTCGTCCTCGAAATCTTTAAGAGGAAGATTGATCGAAAAGTTGGTAACTACCTCCGAGGTAAGGAAATCACCCCTAGCTCATTGGTGAAGTTGAAAAGTGAGCGAAGTTAATCGTTAAGGTAAGGAAATCACTCCTAGCTTGATGATGAGTTTCCATGTTTGGGAATATGAGTACTAGCATAAAAATTTTGAACTGATTCACATGACGTACATATTAACGTATCACTTGAATGTGAATAAGCAGGTCAACCCATCGTATACCACAATTGAATGACTTAACATGACCCCAAGACTCGTGGGCGGTGCGCTACTCCTATAGCACTACTCATAGTGCTATACATGTTAAGGTGTGGCTTCTTACGAAGTTAATGAAACATTACCCCAAGACTCGTGGGCGGTGCGCTACTCCTATAGCACTACTCATAGTGCTATACATGTTAAGGTGTGGCTTCTTACGAAGTTAATGACGAGTTCACATAAGAATCACCCAGTGACACGAACCCAGTACATAATGTTTCAAATATTTCACATAGCATAACATGAATTTCACATAGTGTCATATGTAAAATGAAAGTGTCGTAAATTTAGTTCGTTCACGAGAGATTATGATTATTAATTGTTTTAGATTGCGAAGATAGTGTGTAACGTGTTTCCAAGCTTGAAATGAAAGTAACGCTCAAATATAAAACACATTATAATTGAGATAGCATAAAAGAGGTTTTATCATAAAACATGGATTGTCACGGAACATAACGTAAGACTATTCCAAAGTGAATCGAAGTCCTTTTCCAACTAAGGGAACGTGCTTTGGCCTATAGACAAATACTCTCATCGAGAAGCGACTAACAATATTTGCCCTTCTAGTTACTACACGTCCTTAATTGATTGGGAAATCGAAACTTTGGCGAGATCGAAAATTGAGGAGTGGGACTAGTTAACAAGATGCGAGTTTCACCTCTAACTTGATAACATCGTACCCTAACGTGGTTAGTATTTATCAAAAGATAAGGGTCCACTAGAGTAGGAAATGGAAGTTTTCCATCAAGATGTGGATGTCACTCCTAGCTTGATGTCGTAACTTCGTGCAAAATTGAATACACGGAATGAGGGACTTCACCAAAAATTGTGGGCCATTGGGCCTATCTTGTCGCAAATCGCCTCGTTGGTAAAATATGAGTGTTTTCAAAGCTTCAAGTGTATTGTGTTGGCCTTAGGAAAGGCATATAAGTTTAATAGACCAAGAAGGAGAAGAAGAAGCAAATAAGGTAGAATCAATGAAGTTTTAAACAACAAATAAGAATCAAGTTCCTAAAACTATAGACTAGGGCAAAGCATTCCTACTTTTCCTAATTCCCTATAGTTATGGCTCTGATACCAATTTGTCACACCTCAACCGATGGCGGAAACATCGGGATGAGACGAACAAATTGCTCAAAACTTCATAACGCTATGTGACAATATAGATTAAATTCAAATTTCATTCAAGACTAAATTGTCATTCAAAAATTCCAAATAATAGTCAACAATTGTTTCAAAACGACATAACATCAAAATAGATAAATTAATCTAGGTGTGTATCTAAGTCCACCTAAATCTTGTTTCATCTTGTAACATCACCTCATCAATTAACCTGCAACATGTATTAAAATATATCAACAAAAGTTGGCGAGCATACAAGTTTTGTTACATAGCATAATATAGAATAATTGTTTAAATTCTCATATCCAACATGAACCATAATATGCAAGTTTACTAGCATGCCGAAACGGTGTACTATATGTTCAAACCCAAGAATCCAACGCGTTAAAATAGCCTATCCCAATAGAGTACGGGTGTTAACATGTTTAACTTAACAATACCCCAAGTTTCGTGGGCGGTGCGTTAATCCTATAGCGTTATAATTGTTAAGGTAGGCTAGCAAAGTTAATGAAGCATATATCGAACAAATAGTTTACATAACATACAAGTCTAACAAGCATCAAGTAGTTTCATGTTAAGCATGGATAGAGATTAAAATAGTTTAAGCGCGTGTGATTTTTTTTATAACGTTCATGTTGCACCAAAGTGTAAAAAGGAAAAAGGGATCGAGTATGCTCACGGTTTTGCAAGCTTTCCCACTTGAAATCCCGCGAATATTGTTGGTTGATGGATTAGTTTCGAGCACCTTGTCCTTCTACACGAAGAAACATAGGCATGTGGTATTGGAATTAACGGAAGGTTATGGATTCGGAATTAAAATAACGTGAAATTAGTATTATGAAAGTAATCATCTTGTACTCATAACACTTGTTCTTGACACTATAGAACCTCAAGGGTCTTGGTATGTTTTTATGGATTCAAAGATCAATTAGAATCATAACAAGTGTATGGTCTTAGATGATGTAACCTACTATTTTGACAAATGACCACTTGTTCATCATCAAGAGTTTCGATTACTTTGATAATATATAAGTATTAATAGTGTACATTAAGTCATATAGGTCAAGCATGAGGTAGGAGGTTGAACCATCCATTTAGGAACCTCTTTGTAGTTTACATAAGTCAAGTAGGAGGTGGGAGGATTTACCATCCACTTAAGACCTCTTTGGATTCACCACTACACATGTGTCTTAGACACAAGGAGGGTCATGAACTTACAAGTAAGGAATGAAATGAGACAACCAAGCTATGAAAATCATCAAGTAGTGTGTGGATTCAATGATGGATAGCCCAAGCTAGTCCAAATATCACACATTCATCAAGCTTAACTTGAACACTACTTGTGGGTGTAAACCCTAGTCGAAAACAGAAAGTTTTGAAGTTTTATCATCTAGTTTGACGTGTCTCAACCTTGTTTTTAAGCCTAACCAACCACATATAGTGTTGTAAGCATAGGACATAGGTTTGAGATGAGTTGAACTCAAGTTAAATAAGTTTTATAAAAGTTTGAAGAATATAAATCAAAACAGTCCACTTTGGAGCCTTTTTCATGACATTCCAGGGCCTGATTTTCTATGAAAACCATTGAAGATGTGCACAAGGTCAAACCAAACAAGTGGGAAAAAAATGGAGTGTTTTTGTTGAGAAACGAGTGAGTTACACTCACTTTAGTGAAGAAGAGTAATTCTGCCCGAATTTGCAACTTTTAGCTTGATTATGGAGGATTAGAGAGTGTTTTGATGATTAGAAAAGTGTAAAAAGGCTTGGAGAATGATGGGTTTTTATAGGGAAGGATTAGGGTTGGGTTTGGTGAAGTATTAAATGTTAAAACATGTTTAAAACTCAAAACAAACACAAAAAACCCGCCTAAATTCGCTGCTGAAGGGACTGGTCGCGCTGCTGGTCAGCCTCTGATAACGAGTGTTTAAATGAATTTTGAGCTGGGATATGTTCAATGAGAGGCTTGTGGTGGAGTGGCTGAGGCGCTGTTGTTGAGCCGGTGATCCGGTTCGAGTCCCGCGGGCACCGGTTTTGGTTATTATTATTATTTTTTGATTAAAAGAATTATATTACTTATAATTATGAACATAAATGGTCCCTGCAAGTTCTAAAATCATTAAATTACCAATTAAACCCTTAATTTTATTATTTTTATAACATTCCACCATTAAACTTCCTAATCTACTAAATTATTATTATATATATATATATATATATATAAAAGAAGTAACTTTTTAATTTATTTTTTTAAAGGTTAAATTAATTTAATTAATTAACGAACTAGTAATCATATACGTAACAAGTTGAATGAAATTAGTTTAATGAGTATCAACTTTCATTGCATAATAACAAATTGAGAATTTTGGATAATATGATGCTCAACATGATTAAAATAGTTTCATTCTCATTATGATCAATAGTCTCGATTACAAATAAAAAAATGAAAGTAGATTACGAAGAGAGTACAAGGGACGCTTTCTAATTATGGGAATACGAAAAATCGGGCGTTACAAGACTGCATGTTTAAAACACCATACGAAGAACACATGTAACACCTCGTAAAAACCCATCCTGTAAAATTCCGACACGTGTCCTAATGATACTCGTATGCCACGTGCTAAAACGAGAGGAACCAAATGCGTCGTTATGTTATTTTATAACCTCTGAACGACAATTTAATAATTGAGGGACTAAAAGTGTCAACATGCTCAAACTAAGCCTCTGAGTGACCTTATACATTGTCCGTATTTTCAAATTGAGCCACTTGTTGGACCTGGGAAGCCATTTATTGAATCGTTAGAAAGTTTATCCGACGAAGGGTTAAAAGCGTCAACTTGGTAATTCTTACCTCTGAGTTACCTTTTAACAAACCGAGGATCTCATAATATTATTCATACTCTTATGTGTGGGCCTATTATATGCCAATGAAGGCTTTACGCACTAATTATAACGTTTCACGCAAGTTTGGAAGTCCAGGGGCTATTCCTGACAAACTGCGAAAACTTGTCGATTCTCGTATTTTGGTATACAGACCCAATATATGGATCCAAATATTTCATACAATAAAAGATTATGTTTTATTGATAAGGACGCAAGGATGTCCATCATTGCGAAATTTCGATCGTTTTTGTGTCTGTTTAAGCGTTTTACGCATTTTAGCGAAACGCGCAACCGAACAAACCGACATCCGAGATATTTCCGGACATAATTCAAGTCAAATATGCCTAATATGGGCCATGGGAGGCTTTACATTCCATTTATAACCTTATACGCAAGTTTGGAGGTCAATGGGGCCAAACCAGACAAGTAAATGAAAGTTTTGGGGTATGTTTGACCAGCCACCACCGTAGGCTACGCCCCCCATCGTAGCCTACGGTGGCACCTACAACCAGCCACATTTTTCTTTGCCTTGGAGGCCACTCAAAGCTCCAAACCACCCCATTTCGAAACCATGAGCTCCCAAACTGCTATGCCACATTATAAGACACTTGTAGCCTCCTCCTAACACCCCATAACACTTGTAATCTCCTCCTTAATCCTCTTCAACTATAAATAGGTGCCTTGTTTCATTCTTAAACTTACATCTTTCTCATTCTCCTTCTCTACTCTCTATTGGAAGTTCCTGATCACAAAGGAGCATCCTACTGAGTTCTAAACTTCCTAAGGATCAATTGTAAGTGTTCCTTTCCTTTGCTTTTTGTTTCGATAGGCTTTTAAGCCAAAAGTCAAGCATTATCATAATAACGCTTTGACTTTCGGTTAAGACCTTAATGGTCCAGCCATTGTTCGCAACGAACATGGCTACGTGACCGTAGTTAGGTAGGTGTTAATCCCTCAAAAGGGCACCTCCTAAGAATCACATTTGCTTGGTCAATTGACGGGTCAACATATTAATTTTTAAAAGTCAACGGGTCAGATTTTGAAATATTCATAATCTGAGTTTATTCATATTCTAAAATATGTTTTAACACTCAAACAACTTGGTAATAATTATTAGAACATGTGTAAACATGTTCGGCTCGTCGATTCCAATTTTAGGGTCGGTTCGCAACCGAAAGTCGCGAAGTTTGACTTCTGCGTTGACTTTCGATTATGAACCGAATTAGACTAGTATGCTACTGATTTAAGGTCCCGTTATAATCATATTATGATGTTGCATAACCTTCTTAGGTTATATTACATAATCATAATAGTAATCCGAGTTTCATGCGAGTTTCCGTAAATATGCCATACTTTGAACTATTTTGCCATTTTATTTAAAAATGAAGTTTTAAACACCAATGAACTTGCAAATGATTTAGGTACTGATATGTTAACATGTTTAACATATTTTGATGTTACATATCTGACCATGAACCGAGTTTTCATATAATATCGTAAAATATGCTTTAAAGTGACCGAAAGGCCTTTCGACGCATAGAACGGTTTTAAAACATAAATTATCATATTAAACTCATTACCTACTGATATTATATCATAAGTAGTGTTTTCAGAAAATGTTTATGGTCGTAACATCAGATTATACGCAAGTTCCTTTTATACATGCGCTAATGACCAAAACGCCCTTATGAGGCATAGTTTGATTTTAAAACCATAACGGGTATACAAGTTGATATCCTACTGATATTATAACTTTTTTAAGGTATATTGGCGTATGGAACTCGTTCATGACTCATCCGGTTACCCGGTATTGCTTATATGCGTGCGGTTAAGCCTACGAGGCTAGTTTACTAATTAACCGAAACGGGTTCAACCTTATCATTTTATTTCAAAATCCAGAATGTTAAATGTTTACCCATATTGTACAAGTCATTGTACTTTTTCGGGTTTAAACTACATTCTTTCCGGTCATTGCTTAGTCAAGCGCGTCGTACCGTTTTGATACTTTAAGCTAGCCGATCTAAGTCTATGACTTAAATAAGGTCCGTTAGCCTTCTAATTGGTTATTTATACCATTAATCAAGACTAGAGCCTTCCGGTAAATTGTACCTACGTTACTTAATTTGATACGGATGTGCTTATTATATTTCTTATTTTAAAAGGATTGTTAAGCTCAGGTAAATACTCTTAACATATTTTCCCTATACGGGCTTGGGATGCGGTAAATTATTTACCGCATGGTCGGGTATGGGATTCGAAGACCTATGTGTCGGGAAATTCAAATAATCCGTTTTGATTCGTATTGCTTGACTTAAAATTGGGGGTTAATGCGACCGTGTCCTGGATATCCTTGACTCATTTAATTGTAAGTGGCCACGACCTAAGCGCGGGGTGTAGGCATACACCTGACAGATGCTAAATGGTTTAAATAAAATAATTTATAACCCAATACGGGTTTGCCCAATATGTGTGTTCCCAATAAGGGAACACATTATAAACTTTATAACCCAATATGGGTTTTCCCAATAAGGGAATAAGTGGTTTGTCGGTTAGTCATGAACCGGCATAGTTTTTGGTCCCCGTATGTATTGTCGAGTTATGTAAAACTGATAACATGAGATATAGTTTGTCCCAAGTTAAATATCAAACAAATGTACCAATGTGTACATAAAATGATTTTGAAAATGTTTTCAAAATGTGTCGGTTGATTGTATTTACCAGTGTAAACTGACGTATTTTCAAAATAATTAAGTTACAGGTACAAATACGTAAATAGGCTGGAAACTGCTCAGTAGCAACCTAAGAGGATCTTGCAAGTCCTTAGATGTGCCCAAAGTCTGTTGAACATCTTTTGTGTATATTTTCGATCCGCCTGTGGATCTTTATTACGAGCCATTGTATTTGAACTTTGAACTTTTGGCTTGTAATAATATTTTAAATCCAAGTCTTCCGCTGTGCTATTCTGTGTTGTTTGGTTATGATGATATCAACATACGTCACGATACTACCCATCCGGGCCCACCGGGTTACACGTGGAAATCGGGGTGTGACAACACATAATGGACTGCAGGTTTAAAACACCATGAATGCAAGTTTAAAACACCATACGAAGAATCAATGGGTGGCGGTTATGGAAGGGTGGCGGTTATGAGAGGTTATCAATTAATTGAATTAATGAGAAAATTACTTGTTTACCCTTTTGAATTAATTAGATTGAGGACACATGCCATCTCCATAATATTTCTTACACTTCTCACACTTTAGGCACTTTGTACATGATCCTCTACCTATATATATATATATTATAGGGGAAGGGATAAAACGAAAACCCACTTTAGTTGAGAAAACTCAAAAAACCTTTGTAAAAACGCCATGTAACATTTTTATTTTTTCTTAAAAAAATAGGAAATGTAAGAATATATATATATATATATATATATATATTATATATATATATATATATATATATATATATATAATATATTTGAACATTTTTATAAAAGAAACACAAAAAAACACCAAGTAGTTTATTTTTTAAAAAATGTTAAAAATTTCATATTACATAATATATATGTCCAAAAAAATGTAACATATAAATTTTGAACATTTAAAGAAAACAAGTATGTGCTTTTTATATTTTTTTTATAAAAATGTTCAAGTACATTAATGTTACATTCCCCTATTTTTTTAGAAAAAAATAAAAATGTTACATAGGGTTTTCTTGAGTTTTCTCAACTCAAGTGAGTTTTCTTTTATCTTTAGGTTGAGGTTCATGAGTGAACCACATCCTAGTTTGTGAACATTGTGAACCAATCTGAGTCATTGATATTTTTTTAGATGTAAAGATATGATGGTAATTAATCAATTTAAATAAGAAAGTTATAACATAAAACTAACTACCCTTACGATCTTTAAATCGTTATAACTTTTTTTTATGTTAATATTTTTTTTCTTTTAAATACACCATAAAAACGGGTTTTTTATCCTCTTTAATTTGAGTATAATATTGTTATAGTGTTTTTTAATAAAAACGAAAAACATATGAAGTTTCGTTTTTTCGACGTTTTACTGTTTATATACACAGGTGTACATGAATTCAATACACAAATGTACAACAGTGTGCAAACAGCTTGTACACTTGTGTACGTTGTAGGAACAACGGCCTGTACACTTGTGTAACATAACCGAGCGAAAATTAAAAAAAATATACAATATTAGTTATGATAGGATAGCAAAATTACCAATACACCCTTACCTTTAATTAATAATTAATTATATCATTAACCTCTTTATTTTATTGCCTTTTTTATAACCGTCCATCTCAAATAGATCAATGATTGAGAATGGTTCTCACGGTTCACAAATAATATTAGGTTCACTCTAAAACCCTACCCATATATATATATATATATATATATATATATATATATATATATATATATATATATATATATCAAGGTATAATTTGTAAACCTAGCTTCTTAGTTAAGAAAACATGTGAAAACTCTATCAGACAATGATTTTTTTATTTATGTAATATATATTATTATAGTTATTACAAAAAGAAATGGTACGTAATTTTTAAAGATATGTAACAAATTTTGTTGAATAAAGTTTTCTAACGTGTTATACAAAGGTAAAACAATGTGTAACTAGGACCTACAAATTTTTTTTTATTTATAATGACTAAAATAGCAAATATTTACATTTCTTATAAAACTGATTGTTACAGCGATTTTTCACAAATTATTTTGAACTTAAAAGGGGTTTACTCTCTATACTTTTTCTCTATATAATATATAAAAATATACACATATATTAACCGTTTACATATTTGTAAATCCACTATAATATTTTTTGTATTTACATATGTAGGGGTAAGTTATTATACAAAATGGTTTATCATACATTACGTACGAGACCATCCAGGCCGTCCGATCTAGTTTTTACCGCCATGCGAAATCGCCATTTTCCATGCGAAATCATCATTTTTTGAAAACCCATTCATCTCCTCTCATGCAAATTCATCACTAAAAGGTGCGAAATCACATGTCGTACGTAATGTACGTTAAGCCATTTTGTACAATATACTTTCTCTAAATATGTATGTCTTGATAGAAATTGTTATGAGAAAGGAGAGAAACGACGCGTGAGAAAAGAGAGGGAGAGCCCACAAAATTGATTAAATAGAAAAGAAGATGATTGGCCCAAATGTCACATTAAATGTCTACACAAATGTAAATCCAGTATAACTTTCATTGGACTTTAAATCAAGTTGCTCGGCTTTACGTGGATTTCGAGTAGATCTCGATGTAATTTTTTGATTGGAGTTGATATTCATAATCAAACGATCTAAGTCTTTATGTTTAGATTGGTCCAACTGGAGTCCTTTGATGTTTAGTTATGTTTCCATTATGTCGTAACTTTACCTTTCTAACGGTTTGTTAATAGGCTTTTTCTAACGAAAGTTGCCGTTAAAGAAAGAAAGAAAAAGAAAAGAAGAAAATTAATTAATTGAACAATAAATCAATTTTTAGTTACAATTATATTGTTTTTATTAAAATTAAAATTTATATTTAAACTGAATCCTACACATATTCATATGAAAAAACACATTAAATCTTTTTTGCTATATGAAACATATGTAACGTGTAGTTACTTATGAATGACATGATCACATTACAAAGGCCTATTAGCAAGATACTAGAGGTGATACATATAGTTAAATTACAATAGAAAATAACAAAGCAGGGAATCACACCAAAGAGCGTAACAATCTAAAGCAAATACAAATAGCCGAAGTAGAAGAAAGTGTATATCTGACAATTGATGCATGGCTTGTAACTTGCTAAAAGATCATTTCAATTTGCAATCAGAAGCAAATGCTTTCTTAAGCTTGTGGGCTTCACTCGGCAATTTCACATTGGTGGCCAATCCCATTGATTTAAGAAAGCAAATCATATACCAAGTCAAATCAATTTGCCACCATTCAAAGCCATGTCTAGCTGAGTACTCAAAAGCATGGTGATTGTTATGCCACCCTTCCCCAAAAGAAACCAGTGCCACCCACCTGTATTCAAGGTGTCTCGATTAAATCAACAATATATATACATATGTATATGTATATGTGTATGTGTATATATGTATAAGGATTTCGAAATATACCAGTTATTTCTTGACAAATCATTAGTATTCCAAACTCGTTCGCCCCATATATGACAAACGGAGTTGATTAGAAAAATCGAGTGATAGAGCCAAGTCGTCCTAACTCCCTACATGCAATTGACACACCCTTGTGATACCCTTATTCTTTAATCAAATAATAGAAAAAGATGATATGATAAGAACTTTCGGGTGTTACCAAAATCCAAACGAGGTAGGGAAAACCACCCCACGCATAAACAAGTGCCCCGAACCCAAATAAATGCCACATATACGTGTCCCTGAGGAATCTATAGAATGCTTGACTTTTTAAATCTTCTGCATTTTTACGTTCCTGATACTATAAACCATATAATAGAATTTAATAACATGAGAAAGTTTATATTATTAAATAAAATGATACAAAGTTGTAAAAGCATCCACCTTCTCTATAATGTAGGCACTGTCAAATAACCAACCCATATGGCTAAACCAAAATCCATAAGTGGGACTATGTGGATCTTTCTCCTTATCAACATATTGATGGTGATACCTATGGATGCTAACCCAGTATATTGGATCCCTCTACATGCACAAAGAAAATCAGTGAGATCGTTTGTTAAACATAAAACCCAATGTATAATAACATGCATCTTAGTAAAGGTAAAGAAAAATACTAAGCAATAGAAAATCTAATGAAAGTCGGATTAAATATACCTGGATTGCTAGAACCCCAAAATAAGCACATGTGTATTCGAGCCATTTGGGTAGCTTGAGACTATGGTGCGATAGAGCCCTATGATAACACATGGTAATACCCAACATTCCACTTAAAAAATAAAACAATACTGCATACCCGAAAGCATCCCAACTGAATGTGGATGGTGCATAAAGTGCCAAAACATGTAGAGAGAAAATCCCAAAGGCCATTCTAGCGTCGAGGATCCTCCATTTTCGTCCCCAGAAGAGGTTTCTTTTCCTTGTTATCATCACATCAGAGAAAATTATTCTCTCACGCTCTGATTCCTTTGCAACATTTGACACCATTTTTGTTTTGTGTGTCTAATTTAATATTTTAAAGAATGACACTCTATTCTAGTTGTAGGTTGTACCACAACATTTGCTACTACTTGGAGAGGTGTGAGCAAGTATTTATAGAGGATGTGAAGCATGAAGTTTGGTATCAAGTGTATGTAGATGTATGTGCATGTACACATTTATTATACGCCACAAGTATATGTGCGATAACTATGTTTATCGTAACATAAATTTACCATTTATATTTATATTTTTTATATTTTGTAAAATTGCTATGTTTTTAATTCGAGATTCGTAAAAGTATTAGGTTCAGACAGCTGTAAAACTAGTTGAATAAACAACTAGAGAACATGGATTCAACTAGTGTTAATTTTTGGATTTACCCAGTAAAAGTTATTAGTTTTTGAATGAAAATTGATTGCAACTGGAGACCACGAGTTTAACTGGTGGTACCTTTTCGATTTACCAATTTTTATTTTGTAACAAAGATTTGTAAAACTAGTAATTGTTAGTCGTCATATATATATATATATATATATATAATATTATATATATATATGTATATATATATGTGGGGTAAGTTATCGCATAATAGCCATTTAATGTGCGACTGGTACGCGACCACCAGATTCAAAATTACGCATGTTATATACATAATTACGCACGCTATAAAAAAAATCAAAACGCGCATGTGTTGTTTCAACCCTAATTACGCATGTTTATACTCAAAAGTACGCATGGGTTGTTTCAACCCTAATTACGCATGTTATATGCATAATTACGAACGTTATAAAAAAACCCGCATGGGTTGTTTCACCCTAATTACACATGTTACTCAAAATTGCGTATGAGTTGTTTCAACCTAATTGCCCATGTTAAAAGTATAATTACGTACGTTATTTGATGGTTGCGTATAGACCACACATAAGAGCTTTTTGTGTTTAAAACAAACTTTTATCAGATTTTTTTTTCTAGCTATTGTAAAGTTGCATAGCGACATGAGAGTGGAGTGGCGATAGGAAGAAGATGATAACTAGAACTAGCTTCTAAAGATCTTTCAAGTTCAGCCACTAAAAAGCACCGCAAAATTTTCATATAAAGTATTTAATAATGATAAAGGAAAAACTTAAAGTCTGACTAAAATTGATCTTTTACTTATTATATTTGTACATTTGTTAATGTATTTAATTTAGTTGATCTTATTTCATTCATCTCTGTATTTATTGTTCTAATATTTAAATAAATATATATTAGGACCCTCCTGTTAAAATATAAATGTTGTTACGAAGTGCTTATTTGTATCTACGTTTCGTTATATATTTTATTCAAAACCAATCCGGTCGATGTTTCACCATAAATTTTATTTAAAACCGAGCCGGCCAAATATAAACATTTCAACCCAATTAGAAATTAAAAAAAATTCAAGGTCCCTCGAGGGGTCGTCTTTTTCCAGAGGATGTGAATCATGAAGTTTGATATCAAGTGTATGTAGATGTATATATGTGCATGCACGCATAATTATACGCCACAAGTATATGTGCATTAGGGTGTTTGAATGAGGTTTCTAACGATAATTGAAACTTGAAATGGTTATGTTTATCGTTTCATAGACTTACCACTTACAATTTCTATTTTTATTTTATTTTAATTTTTGTAAAATTGTTATTTTTTAATTCGACATTCGTAAAAGTAGTGGTTCCTATAGCTGTAAAACTAGCGGAATCGCAACAAGAGAACATGGATTCAACTAGTGTTAATTGTTAGTTGTAAAACTACTTGCTTTGCAACTAGAAACATAGGAATCAAACATGCGACGGTACGCGACCACTAATATAACATGCGATGCAAATAGCGTGCGTAATTAGGGTTAACCCAACGCATGCGTAATTATGCAAATAATGTGCGTAATTGGGTTTAACTCAACCCTCTCTCTCTCTCTCTCTCTCTCTTATATATATATATATATATATATATATATATAGGGTTAGGGTAAAATGAAAACCTATACGAGTTGTGAGAACTCAGAGAACTCGGCCTTACGAAAGGTTTTTTCAAAAAAATCCTAAAAAAATCAACTTTTCCAAAAAATAAAAAAAAAACTTACATAAGTCGTAAATGCTGTAAAAAGTAATGTCATACTTATGTCATCACATTTTTACAGCTATTGTAAGGGGCGAAAAACGCCACTTCGAAATTTTTTTTTAGTTTTTTTTTACGGCAAGGTTTCTAACATTTTAATATAGGTGTGTAAAAAATGGGGGCAAAACTCGCACGAGAAGGTTGAGTTCTCTAAGTTCTCACAACTCATAAGGAGTTTTCCCTTGATCTTGATCCTATATATATATATATATTTTATATATATATATATATATAGGGGATGGATCATGAGAAAATTAGTTTAAATGAGAAAACCAAAAAACCAACTAAAAAAGCAAAAAAAACATATCAATTTTTTTATAAAAAATCGCTATATATATTATATAAAAAAAACTTTTAAAAAAAAATTAAAAAAACATATAATGCACATGTGTAGTACACATATAGTGCACATTTGCAGTACAAGTTTTTCTTTTTCGAAAAAAAGTTTTTTTATACATAAAATGCAGCGATTTTTTATAAAAAAAAATTGTATGTTTTTATGCTTTTTTTTTTGGCTTTTTTTTAGTTTTTCTTTTCTAGTTTTCTCATGATCCTCTCCCTATATATATATATATATATATTATAGGTGAAAGATAAAACGAAACCTACTTGAGTTGAGAAAACCCTATATAACATTTTTCATTTTTTTCCTAAAAAAAACAGGGAATGTAACATAAATGCACTTGAACATTTTTATAAAAAAATGTAAAAAGCGCCTACTTGTTTTTTTTAAATGTTCAAAATTTGTGTGTTACATTT